>OZ010787.1:38930218-41330218 GCA_963932465.1 Maratus speciosus | reverse complement strand
TAACGAAAACTGTTGTGAGGACAATACTCAAATTTCTCAGCTGCAAATTTTAGTGAAGCTTATTAAACGCCAGAATGCTTTCAGAAACTTTTTCATCAGTTGAAATACCGAGCAAAAGTGTTTAAATAATGTAAGTTACCATACAAAATACATTATTAAATGCGATCACTTGTTGTGTGTTTATTATTTCTTTTGTGCGCCTTTTCTTTTATCCTTCTTGAACGGTCGTCCCTCTCAACGAAGTTTAATGGGTCTTTACTGTATATTGAAATTTTACACTATTTTCTACGGGTGTAAAATGAAACCTTTTGAAAGATTTCAATTTATGGTTATTTTATTTGTCATTTTTAAGATTAAAACAATCACAAATCATTTTAATACAGTGAATTCCTATTTTTATACTTATTAGCTTTAAAATTTACAAGTAAAATAAACATAAATCAAAACTTTAACAAGTATCATTTGACACAGGTAGAAATAGTGCTAACGTGCAAGAAGAAGCAATTTAAATTATTTCATTAATTTTTTAAAGAAAGAGCTTAAAATCGATAAAATTCTAATCACTTTTTAGTTGAATAAAAATATTATTCTATAGTATTATAAGAAATTGAAAATGAAGTTGTCTCTTTTGTTGGTGCTGAACAATACTTTGTATTTTAATTATTCGTATCCTGACCATTATTTTCATCTGTTGAATGGAACTTAAAATCGGTATGGAAGAAGAAACAAAAAAAGGCAAACATTGAACCTTTTTTATTTCATGCGTGAAAATTTATTCTGATTTACTGCACCATTTCAAACGGAAAATGTTGCAGATTTATTACTTGTTTTCAATTCAAGGATGAACCGTTATATGTACAGTCGACCAAAAAAAGAAAAGAAAAGAGAGCTTATTTTAAAAAAATATAAATTGAAAGAAAACATAATTTCCAGTCGATTGGCTATTTTCGTTTTTTTCTGTGACAATTTGGTGATTAAAAGGTATGGAGGTGTCTCTTTTTTCTTTCTTTCTTTCTTTTTTTTTTTTTTTTTTTGGCCGAATGTAGACAACTACCATTCAAAAGTATTTGGCTACCAGTATTTCTACTTTAGTTGACTGAAAAAAAAAATGCCCCTCTATTTCCGAATAGTAATACTTGCCTTATTGAATTGCCGATTAAATATGGCGAATAACTATTCGGAAATAGTGGCAGATACTTGAGTAAAAAAAATAAAATCTGTTAAATTGGCAACACTGTTTTTCACCGAGTTTTCTTGTCATATTTCTATGGATAATGAAAAACAATTCGACATATTACTGAAGTTGCCATTTACTAATTATTACCGTTCTCCAAGAAATAAAATGATTTTTTTTAAATCAGCTGAATTAAGCAGAAAATGTAGGGTAATTTGTTTTTCACATATTTTTTGTTACTGAGGTTGGAGTTTAAGATTTTCTTATATTAATCCCTTACTAGTTTCACCTGATCCAGTCCTATCTTAAAATACCGGACTTTCTTAAAAACTCGGAAAGAACCACAAAGGAGAGAACGAAGGAACAACTTTAAATTTTCATTTCGCTCTGGTTTCTCTCCTGGGTGAAATTAGTTTGTGTGTTGTATTGCTGCGACGTGAGCACGTGTTTCAATGTTTCACACGTTTTACGTTAAAAATTTACAAATTGTTGTTAACACACTGTTGTGCAAATTGGATTAAAAAATTTTTAGACTAACAACGACCAAAAAAAAAAAAATCATTTATAAAATTTTCATTACATGAAGAGACAATGTGTACTTGCGTATAGAAAAAACAAAATGCCACGTTATCGCTGCATACCGAATTGTACTTAAAATAGATCTGGTGAAAGTTACATTACAACATTTAGATTCCCAAATGGTTAATGAAGGGGGGGGGGGGGGGGGAAAGGAATAAAAGTACCTCAAGAGGTTTCACTCCAGGTAATGATCATGTGGGCTTGCATCAATCTTTTAGGCAGATTTCGTATGAAATACTACCTATTACGTTCTTCCCTATGTTGGAATTTCTGAAAAATTTTGTAGATCTACACCGATCGTGACTCCTAGAACACAAAACCACCCTCAGTTAAAAAAAAAAAAAAAAAAAAAAAAAAAAAATCTATCAATATATATATAATAAATTTGAAATCGTAAATATATGAAGAAATTGATAAAGTTCTGAAGATGATTTAGAAATGAACATAGGAAAACAGTATGTAAAATAAGAAACTATGAATGTCTCGCAGAATCGTCAGAGGAGCTTGTGAGTTCATTCATAGAAGATGCGTTATTTCATCCAATTTTGTCGGCATTAAGCCTAAAATGACAAAATTTAGCTCCTTATAACGCAAACATTACAGAAAATAGATAATAAAAATCTAAGAGATCTAAAGAAAGATACACCCCGTACAGGATATTAAAAATTATTAGAACACAATACCTGAATAACATACTAGGAGTCAAAACTACAGCAATATATCACTTTCTTCTGGACACGATAACTTCCACAATTCTGCACAAATCTCTTCCAAACTGATACATATAATCAAGGGGACAAAAATCTCTGTAGTTCGTTAATAGGCAAAATCGGACCCAGGGGATGGAAATAGGGAGGGGTTATGTGAAAACCGAAAAAAACCCCATAACTTCTTAATTTTTGTACATATCAAATCCGTTTAAAGTTTTTATTACTTCTAAAAATAGGGTCAAAAATTTATGTGTCACAGATTTTTGATAAAATTAAAAATGGGTTCAAGGGGTGCAAAAAATAGGGTTTTTGGGAGAAAAAAATTGATAACTTCGTCAATTCTCCAGATATCAAATCCAATTAATTTTATTATAAATCTCCTTAATATTATCTACGACTTTTATATTCACAAGTTTTTGATACTGGGCTCCGAAATGGTCCGCGAACTGAATACCAATAAATTTTAACAGAAAATTTTATGGTAGGTTTGCGCTAGAATTAACTTTTAAAGGTGGTTCCGGGGTGGTTTGTAAGAAAAATCTAAAAAGAAAATTTTTCTAAAATAATATTGGTATTCAGTTGGCGGACCATTTGGTAGACCTGTTGATAGGACCTATTCGTACCGAAAAAAAAAAAAAAATTAAAAACGAAAACAAAAAGTGTGGTTGAAGAAGAAAAAAATTCATAACTCCGTCAATTCACAAGATATAAAATCCTCATGAATTTATCATACATCTTCTTAATATCGTCTGCAACATTTATACAGACAAGTTTTTGATAGGATCAATTCTTAAAGTAAAAACAAATTAAAAATACATAGCGGTTGAAGAAAAAAATCATTTTATTAAGGGTGTATTCAAATCCAAACTGCTTATTTTCTTACTCATTTTTAAATTCATTTTTGCTCTCAGACGCATCCAATTGGTACATTCTCTTATTCAGAAACTACAGTGCGTCTCATAAATATAAAGACACTGATATTTTTGAAATAATATTTTAATAATTCAGTATTCGAATTATATTTATGCATATAACGAAAAGTACGTGCCAAGAAAACATTTTACAGTAAATTAAATTAGAATTAAATAATTTCAACTCGAAAATTGATAAATGTAAATAAATTTGCTGTCTCATAAATATAAAGACATTTTTCATACTTTTGAATTACCGTCCAATAAATAATCCATTCTTATTAATGACAGAAAATATTCTAGCTGGCCTGCTTTTTATTAAGTTGTATAACTATTTTGGCTTTATATCAAACCAACTTCGTTCGATTTCTTTTTTCAACTCAAGGACGTTTAAAAATTGTCTTTCAGATGCATATACACTGCGAAAAAGAGTGCCACAAAGATTCTTTACTGGATTTAAATCAGGGTTACGTGCGGGCCACACCGTGACATGAGCATTGCTATCATCAAACCATTTTTTTGTGAGTCTTGATGTGTGAATCGATGCATTATCCTGATGGTACAAATAATTCCGACCACCAAGAGTTTCAGCAATTGGCAACAACTGACTGTCAAGCAGTTTAATATACTCTTTAGATGTCTGTTTTCCTTCCAGAAAAGCAATATCCGTAGTTCCATTAAAAGAGAAGGCACCCCACACCATAACAGAACCTCCCCATTTCTGCATACTGAAGAAGGTTCGAGTTTGACGTCTTAAATCGTGCGAGTAGGAATTCCAACCATCTGGGCCATTCAAGTTAAACCTCTTTTCATCGGAAAAAATGTCTTGCATCCATTTGTCCTTCCAGTGCATATGATCTTTAACCCCCATTAACCTCCGTTCTCTGTGTTCTTTTTCAGTAAAGAAAATCTGCACGTATGTCGGCATACAATGTTTTTTCTTTCTTTTATACGACGATGTACTGTATCCTTTGAGGCCATACCATAAACTCGTTGAGAAACTTATCGGAGTGACATTTTTTGCGACGAAACAAGTCGCATGATCTTGCGATCGAGTCTTTCACTAGTTTTTCTCGGTCTGCCAGATCGTTTTCTCGAATATTAATTTTAAGTTTTTGATAAAATTTTATAAAGTGCAGCTCTGATTCTCCCAGTTTTTTACATATTTGACAAACTGTTAAGCCATTAGCTTTAAATTCACGTATTTTACAAATTTCATCTTTAAAAATTTCAATGTTCCACGGCATCTTTGCAATTGAAACAAGTCAAACAACTTTGCTCGCTTGGGTAAGTTAAAGTGTATTTCTGCGAGTGCGCATTAATTCTGTACGCACGCATTCGAAAAAAAATTGCATATGAAGCAGTTTGAAGTTTGTCTTTATATTTATGAGACAGCGTAACTTTTTATTTTTTTTATTATTCGAGACGAAATTTTTTTATTTAAATTAAAACCCGTGTAAGAGATTCATTTCAGTGTTCTTAATATGGGGTATAAAATTTAATTTCTTTTAACTGAATTAATAAAATGTAATTTCAAAAATATCTGTGTCTTTATATTTATGAGACGGACTGTATATAATGTACCGTAATGATCGATTTTTTGATAGAGGCAGAATATATTTCAAAAAATGATGTCAAAGTGGGACATTTTGAACAGAATTTCCCGAAGCGATTGTGTTAGAAACGAAAAATATTGTCCTACTGAGAAAATAATTGTTTATAAATCAAGTTTTAATTAATTGAACGAAAAATAAAAACACATGTCGCTTATTTTTTCTATTAAAAATGAATCTGGAAATTTGCCAGAAAATTTCGAGTTGTTGAGCATGGAAAGGTATTTTTTTGAATGCCGCCTTAACATGATTCTGATAAAACCAGCTATTATACAGGGTGCAATATGCTATCTATCGCCGACCTTTAATTTCGCAAGCGTTGGCCGTAGACATATAGTTCCAATTGCAAAAACGTTTCAAATAAGCTAAACATTCATGTTGTGGCATTATTTAAAGTAAAAAATCAATTTTATAAAAATTACGAAATCTAACTTTTTATACGGTCCCCCCCAGCTCCTATAGTTATATTTAGTAAAAGTTTACACATATCATAACAGATATAACACAAAAAGTTTGACATATGTATTGCAAAAATTGACAGAGTTATTAAATTTCAAAGTTTGAGATTTTCGCACATGATTCTGTCTTTCATTGAGGGATCAGTTAAAAGATGAATTAAAGTAATTCGAGATCAAATTCAGGGTGCAATGTCCTTTTTACGACGAAACCACTTTTAGCTGGTATTTAAAAATTTGAACTAACTTTTATGGGTCGAACAACATTCAAACGTCAAAATAGGTAGAGTCGACAACCGGAAAATAAAACATAATCATTGAGGACTAGATAAATGGCAGCGGAATTGCAGCGATAGATAACATATTGCACCCTGTGTAAAAATGAAATAAAAACTTGTCAAAAGCAAACAGGTAAAATTGTTAAAGTGGGTTTATCACACTATTATCATTAATCATGATTTAGTTTTTGTTGGTGAAATTAGTATACTTAGCTTCGAAATCTATCTCCGCTTGTAGTCCGGACCGGCAGGGTTTTTTGAAATACACTCAATCGTTTTCATTGGCAAAGTTACATTAAAAGATGGTACAGTTACCGAATATCAAAGGAAGTATAAGAAATTAGCAGACGAAGCTTACCCAACTAACTGCCTTAGATATTTGAATAAAAATATTTCAGAGAGGTTTCGAACAATTGGAATTTAGTAAAAAGATTGATAATCTAGACAAAAAATTTACTGGATAATTTTCTCGAGAAAGAAAAAAATAAATTCTCTTTCGGATATTAGAAAAGATGAAAAAAAAATAACAGGATGGATACCTTTCTCAAGGAAAATAATGTGAATATTCATTATTGCGATGAATGTATCTCTTTTTTATTTATTAAATTCCATAATACAGTGAAACCTCCCTGTGCGACGATCTACCTGAACGACCATTTTTTCATGGAACGAAATTTATTCCCACGGGCTCAATACTAATTTTATCTCCATTCAGAGACTATCCCAGTTGAACTCCTTCCATGAGCGACCCATTTCTTTGAAGAAAATGAAACAAATTCTGTTTTTCCCTGGTCACTTGAGGAAGGTTTTATTAGAAAATTAATTCCGGAAAGCGCATTATTTACCAAACTTCTAAACTAAGTTAAGATTTTTTTATTATTATTATTCCGGTAACTTTTAAGTGTTTAAACCCCTTTGTGCCTTTTTAGGCAATGAATTTAACTCTGATGACAAATTAAGAATGACGGTCAATAAATTCCCCTGCCTATTCTGTCATGAAACTCTCAAAGAAATAGGTAAATTAATGAAATGGTCATTATTTGTTCCCGTCCAAAAAAAATTGCCTTTATTTACTGAACTTGGAGATTTTTTAAACTATGCAGTAATTAACTTTTGTTTTGATACTTAAATTTTCATATTTTTTCCTAATATGACAAATAAATTTTAGTAACGTTAATTGTTAACTTTTTTTTAACAATTAAAATCTAGATTTAAATATGACCTCCATTAAGAGACCACCTCTCGGAGCGATCAATTTTTATTGGAACGGAACGTGGTCGCTTTAGGGAGGTTTTACTGTATATTATTTATGATGCCATTTGATGCACATTAAACATATATGTAAATTTAAAAAAATTCTGTTAATGGAAGAATATTATTATTAGATTTCTTTAAAAATTCATTGAAAAGGAAAGATTTTCTTTTTTTGTTGTTGTTGTTGAGTTGTGTAATAAAACTATTAGAATCAAACATCTGTTTCATCATTTAGTTGATTTTGAAAAATTAATTTTCAATTTTTTCAATTAAAAAATCTTACTTATAAAAAGGAGTTCTCTCTATTTTATCAAATTATTTGCGCTCAGTTTAAATGTGTTAGGATGAAGATAGATTATTATTATTTCTAGAGCATCATTCTAATTTTACAAATAAATGACAGAGTACTGATATTTTCGAACGTTGGAGCTGAATACTTTAAAATAATTGTACAGTAAAATATTAATATTTTCCTTTTGAAATTTGCATTTATTTACTGTAAACAAGTTTTTTGCAGGTTGAGTTGTTATACATTGGTAAATATAAGTAAATTTATATTTATCTGTATGTATATTTTTTAATAAGTACAAAAAGATTTAAGTACTGAAAAAGAATATGATTTTTATTTGTGAAATCAACGACATTAAATGAGGAAAAATGTGCGTGTAGTAGTTCATATATAAACTTCATAGTGTAGCATGGTGTATATTAATTTAAACTTTTCTCCTATTCCCCTAGCGGCAAATCGCTGTCCCGGTCTGATATATCAAGATAACCTAGCCCGAATCCATTTCGTGCGACTGTATGTTTCTCAAGCGAGCAATATTTGTGATTACTCAAATGCAATCTGATTTGTACATTATTTCATTCTTAGTTCATTTAACATTCGAATAGACATTTAAATGTGTAATTAACTATTTTCATGCTATTTTTATTGTAACTGGAAAGGGGTGGGTGTCGGTTGCTACACTGCTAAGGGCTTAAAAGCTCAAGAATAGTGTCTATATTATAAAGGACAAACGTGTCCGTGCGTAACGCTGACATCATTTTGAAGTTGGCAACGGTAGACGTTTACATTTCGTTTTTAATGTAATTTTTCAAACTTCTAAACATCGCACATGTTCAATTTTTACAACATCGAATAGGGAAAATAATGTACTTTCAAAAGCAATTTGTTGGGAAACTGTATCCTAATTTTTTATATTTTTAACACGCTGAATGCCTAGTCTGATTTGTCTGTCTTTCCGTTTGGGCCACGAAATAAGATTCCCTTTACACAATCTATAACTGTCAGTCGCCGATGACTGACGCGGCATAAACGGAAAGGTCAGTGTCGGTCACCGGTGACTGATGCGACACTCAATGTGTTAAGGGGACGAAGGACCTTCAAACTCATTTTATTATTATTTTTTTTTTAATTTCACTTTAAATATTATTCATGGGCATAATGTATGCACTATGGCAGGGTCGGCGAACCCTTTCATATCCACGTGCCAAATTTTTCCAAAAGATATTCTTCTTTGTCATGACGTGCCAACAGCAGGCCCTTATTATCGCATGAGCAAATCGGGACTTTGCCCATGGGCCCCGGACGCTTTTTCGGGAAGGCTCACGTTTTCAGCACCAGCCTTGGCGAGTTGGCGAAAGCGAGAATGTTCAGCCAGCTCTAACGCCAATCGTCGTCTTGTGTTTTGTTTTGAACCGAAATTTCGGAAGATGAACTAGCATATTTTAGAATAACAGTCCTACCCAAATTAAAGAAATATTTTCAATTATGTGTTCTAGATAAGAAATCTTCTTCAAAAGAAATTGTATTACGAACTCTTATACTCTGTTTTATCAAAGGCCTTTATTACTTTTGGTGATATAGACTAAAATTTTGATTATTTGATCTGATCAAAAATCTACATTTTCATTCAATTGAGTATTATTAATTCCATAACTGTTAAACAAAAACTGATTACCTTCATAAATCTAGATATTTGATTACATATAAAGATGGATCTATGGGGATGATGAATTAAGGCAATTTCAGTGCATTTTGATGTATATAAACACAGATTTAAAAAAATACCTGTGGCAGAAAATTACTATATTTTCTGTGATGAACTTATATAATTAATTTAATACCAAATCATTCTGCAGAAATAGTACCCAAAGTCGAGTGAAAATAGGCTAAGCCAGGGGAAAAAAACTATCACACCCCCCCAACCAGGATGTTTAGAAATTGCCTTTTTAATATGAGATGAAATTCTAAAGGGGAGGTGGGGGAGGAGGAATATTAAATGACTATCTTTTGATATTTCAAAGTAACAAATAAAATCACTATGTATGATCGTGAGGGGCTGTAGATTTAAATAGTTAAATTTATCATTTAACAAATAGAAAAATAAACCAAAAAATTAAAAACTTGTCATATTTAACTTTTTGGGGGGAGGGGGGGGGGAAGAAAAACAAGCTTTTCTTTTTTTCGGGGTGGGGGAGGCAGAATTTGAATAATGGGTTCTTTACTCAGTTACTTCAAAGTAATAAATAGGACAGAAAACTTTAAAAAATGTAAAGAATTTTTCAAAAAAATAAAAGTCGGTGCACAAAAGGTTAATCCGTTTTTTTTCTTTTTTTTTTTAAATCTTTCATTCGATTTCTTTCCTTTTCTTTTTTTTATGGTAAATTATTTATTTGTTATTTAAAAATCAACAGATAGAGCAAAACACAATTTTAACTAATCTTTTCTGCAAGGCAACAATCAATTTTAAATGGTCAAAAAATAGTGTGCTGGAGGAGAGGGGGGGGGGGGGGAGGAGAAGAGAAAATTCGAAATGGGATGTTGCCTCAGACGATTGATCATTATTTTATTGCCACTTCAACTTAATAAATAGTGCAGAATGACGAAAAATGGAGTGTGTGTGTAGGAAGGGGGGGGGGGGGGATTTCATCCGAGAGAATTTAGATGATTTATTCAAATATAACGAATGACTATTTTAAAATAATAAATAAAACAACTAGGTCGAAATAATATTTTAAAATGTGGCAAAAATTTTAAAATAAAAAACTGAAGAATTTTAAAGATTTTTAATTCTGTGCACTAGGGGCAGACCAATGTTTTTTTTTCCATAAAAACTCAAATAATGATAAAAATTTAATATGTAATAGTATTAAAATTATAATGTATAAATATTGTAATGTATAATGTGTAAAATTATAATGTAAATTATAAAATTAAAATGTTATAGTAATTGATTTAATTGCATGCATCAAATTGCAATAATTTTAACTGATAGATTTAATTGCAGGATACAGCTAAATAATTTATGATTTATCGTTCAATCTAATTATAATCGAATTGATTTTAGTTTCAACTTCCTATTAACGTCTAATCGCAATTAAATTAAGAACAATTAATTTTTAATGAATTATTTCAGTGAAAATATGTTTATTAATGCAATCAACACTTCACACAATTATGCCGCTTAATTAAAAAATAAAATAAAAAACTAAATTAATTCAGTAGTAATGCTAATAAAACTAAGTTCAATTGTGTCATAAAAACATGCATGATCAATAGAATTATATTTACTATTACAAAAAAATCTTTACGTCTGTTTTTATTTTTCCTAAAAAATAAAATACGTTCTCAATTTCTTCGAACATAGCGAATTAATGAAATAAATGAATATTATTGAACTGAAAAACATAACTTATGTTTGAATTATATATATTGTGTAATTAAAAGCATTTTAATGTGAAAAAGCTCTTTGCTTTAAAAGCAAAAAGCTCTCAGCAAAGGAATGGGGTTGTTGTTCGCTACGCGTAAGACGCCAGGAACAAGAAAGGGTGCGTAGCATTGAATTAATCCCCGCGCTAACCGTTACTCTAGCGATAAAGTGCTCAAAACGTGAGCCTTCTTGAAAAAGCGCCCCGGACCTCAAGGGGTCCCCAAATCCATATATTGATTTATAAAATATTTTTTTTCTTCAATTCCAACTCAGAAAATTCTCAAATACAAAAAACAACTTTAATTTTGTAAAAAATTCTACTAAATTTTCTGAAAACAAATTTCATTTTGAACTCGCAGAGCTCAATGCTTTCGCAAAGCTAATTTCAACCACTATTAAATAAGAAATATTTTCATTTTAATAGATTGTATTACAATGAATTTAAATCATATATAAACTTTAGTGGTTGAAAATATTCAGTTCTATTTGTCATGAGATAAATTTTCTTCCGTATTCAAAGTTTTTTCCTTTAACTTTGAGTTAAATATGAAAAACAAACACAAAATTGCCCATCTTTTTAGATTTATTGAAAAAACACTTTCTACTTGTGAAGGAGAATGTATTTTATTTTATAATATGTTGTGTGAAATTCATCTTAAAGTAAAATAACAAGTTGCTAAAGTTACATAAAAGAGCTTTGTTCTGTACTAAGAAAAAAAAAATATATTTATTAATTAAGGTACTTCATTTAGAATTGACGGAGCTAAGAATTCTTCTATTTAAAATCCATAAGGTGCAAAAATATTGTTTATGCATTACACATATGAGTCACCATCAGTTCTATTTGAATAATGTTGCAACGGTTCGAATGGGGCCCCCTAATTTATCTATGCCCAGAGCCCCAATTAGTCATGATCGGGGCCTGGCCAGCAGCCAAAAAATTTAATTGATAAAATAATAAGGAATCAAAATTAATTGAACTTCTGTTTTTAGGAATAACCATGCACTGAACAGTGATACATACATGAATAAATTAAAATTAAATCTTAAAAAAAAAAATATTTAATTACCTGCTACCACTCTATCCAAATAAAAAAATCGTCTTATGTAATCACTGCAGTTTGCTTTTACATAAGGCGGAGAATTACTCTTTAAAATTTGTGGTATCTAAACCTAAACGTAAACATAAGTATAAAAAAAACCATACTTCCAAAAGAAAAATTTGTGCACTGCAGGGTTAAAAATATATAGGTACTTAAGTAATTAAAAATATACTAAATCTCTTTTTGCGTCTTAGATGCAAAAAGAGAAGATGCATCTTTAGCATCTTAGGATCTGAATCTATGCCGTGCCGAAAATAATCTCCAGCGTGCCAACTGTGGCACGCGTGCCATAGGTTCGCCGTCCCTGCACTATGGCATATATTTATCATAAAGAAATAAAAAAAAAATTGGAAAAAAATAAGGAATTTTCTTGAATATGTTAAGTGTTATGAAGAACTTTTCAAAACACTCCATGCGCATTCCATATCAATTAAAATCCCCTATATTTTTTTTATAGCTGTTTGCCATTATATATGTCATAAAACTGTGCATCGTTTTTTGAAATGAAATATAATTGGAAAAGTGAAAGGTAGTTAAGTCCAGAAATAGGATGCAAAAATGCTGAAATTTTCATAAAATTCAGAAAATATTTTTTTCTTATCTGTATATTTGAATATATAGAATTCGATGCACAGTTTTATTTATATACTGTAGTACCCCGAGTTACGTCCCCTCGACTTACGTCACGCTGCATTTACGTCGTTTGACCTGGAAAATAAATTTTCCTTAATTAAAACGCACTTTGAACATTTTTTGAAGACTTTTGGTTTGACAAATGACAAATAAACAAAAAAGCCACTATAAAAAGCTTAAAACATTCACTCAGTTTTTAGAAATTGCTTCTATGAGAGAAAAATTGTCGGTTCAAACTTCAGTACAAGATATTTTTGCATCTTTAAAAACTCGAATGGGGTAGCTAAAAGAAATTGTAAGTTAACAACTTATTGATTTATTCCAAATTCTTGTATTGCAAATGGATTTTTTTGCTAATGTTAAATGTATGCAACATAATCTCTAAATACAATAGAATATGTTCATTAGATTTTGAAGATTTTTTATTACTTATCAATTTTTGATTATCTAAATGTATCTCGATTTACGTCGTTTTCGAATTACGTCGCTAGTCTTGTACAAATTGCAGACGTAAGTCGAGGTATTACTGTATATAAAACAAACTTGCATAAAAGTATCGGGGATTTTAATTGATATGGAATGCGCATGGGGCATTTTGAAAAGTTCTCCATATAGCTTAAAATATTCAAGAAAATGCCTTATTCCCCCCACCCCTATTTTTTTTTCTTGTTTGATAAATATGTGCCATAATGCATATGGTGTGCCCATGAATAGTATTTAAAGTGAAATTTAAAAAATAAATAAAAATATGAGTTTGTCCCCTTGTCCCCTTAAATAATTTTCAAGCGTAAACTTCTTTAAATCTATCTCTATCGCGTGCAGACGATTACGAAAAATAAATCCGTTTGCACTTAAATTAATATAAATATCTGAGCATTTTTCCAGCGTATATTCCATAACGAAATTAAAGCAATCATCAATCAATAAATAAAAGACAAATTTAAGACATGTAATCGAACTAAGCGCTTAAACTACTAAAATGATAAAAAAAATAAAAATAGCCTTTTTGACGATTTCTTCAGCTGTTAATTCCTTCGGCGAGGCCAGTACGAAATTATCCCTTTTAATACATTTCCAAAACTTTATTTGGAAGCATAATTGCTATTTTTAATGTAAATATGATTTTTGGTATTGTTAGTGGGAATTCTAAAAAGTGTATATTAAATGTAAAAAATTTATTACAGTTATCAACGTAAAAAGAAAAATGTTTTCATTTACATAATACCTGGGAAACCCGAGTTCATCCCCTTGTGTATCTAATTTTTTTGGTAATATATTATTATCTGGTATTTGCTTATTAAAGTTTGGGTTACTAAAAATTCATCAATTTTAAAAAATCTTCATTATTCAGTTTTTAGCAGAAGATACCATGAAAAGAAAAGTAATTTTCTGTAGAGAAACTAGTATTAAGAATGACCTATTATCATAAAATTGATAAAAGTAATTACAACTGTAGAATATCACTTCAAAAAATACCTATTGCGACTTATTGTCTTTATTAAAAAACAAACTTTTTGAAGATTATCACTTTTCCTGAAAATTTTAAAACTATGAAACATATAACAATGAAAAATTTGAAAATATATGAAAAATGAGTATTAAAAAGAATAAAAAGGAATACCTAGCGAACATTCTTAAAATATGCAAAATCAGATTTTGGTATTATACGACAAAGACGTCAGATTATATGAAGAAAATATGTTCAGGTGTATGACTAAAATATTTTACCTTTACACTTGTTTCATTTCTCCATATATAGCACAGATAAAACGCGGTTTTCTTGCGTTGATTTTTAGGCCCTTGTCATGATCAGTCATCATGTAAAATGATTGATAATGTCAAAAGAGCAAAATAAAAGCAACAAAAACGTATTTCATTTTTCAATCAGTTTTCTGGGCTAATGAAATGCCCGTACTTTATTTTGCTATTTCTTAGTACTCTGCACGAAGGATGGGCAATAAAAACTGAGCGAAGATGAAAATTGAATTGCTTATTTTTTTTATGATAAAATTTTTCTACTCTTTTGCAATTCAATTTTTGAATATTAAGGCATATTTTAAGTAAAGTAGAACTCATCATGAAGTATACGTGTAAATTATTAACTTTAAGGTTTTGATTCTAAAATACGAGAGATGGAGAAAAAAGGATGAGAATTAATTTATTTCTTACGAAATAGAGTAGAAAAAGCATCTTGATTTGTTTTTTTTTCTTTTTTCAGAGAAATCACCATTAACCTTTAACTGATATTACCGGTCTCGCAGACCGGTGCTTTTTTCAATTTTCATAGTTTAACTTGCAAATTTCAGTTTATCTACAAACACGACTGAAATTTTGTTTCGTTTGGAACTTTAATACTAACACCTGAGACTTTTGAATAGGTGAATTTTAATTATAACACTCCTCTACAAAAAGTTTAGTACAAAAACAACATCCTATGAGTTAATCGCGGCTTTCATTCATCTTTTTATTTAGCGGTCTCACAGACACAGACCACTTCACACTAGTTATGTGACAATTTCTGTGACACCAGTTAAAGTTTAACTGATGTCACAGATACTGATAACCCAACGTGACTGCCACTAATGAAAGCTGGCTTGAACTCATTTTTCGATATCCTATCGACATTTTAAAACTACCTGAACATTTTTTTCAAAACATCCATTAATAAATCAAAATGGCTGCTTCGAAGCTCTGATTTTAGACGGGAGAATTAGAAAAAAAAGCAAAAAACAACAGGCGCATGGAACCAGATCTGGACTGTGTGGAGGTTATAGAAAACATCTTATTCCATTTAGAGCAGTGGTTTCCAACCTTTTATTGGCCATGCCCAACCAAAGCATCTATAAAATCAACCTGCCTCCCCCCTCCCCTCTACTTTGTAAATTATGTCTCTTATTATTTAAAAAGTTAACTCTATTCACACGGTGGAAGGGTAATAAATCCTTATCAATAACTATTCATTTCACATTCTTAACTTATCAAAGTGGCGACTCTTCTGTCACAAATGTGTTTTAAACATAATTCTATAAATGCAACTTCGCCTTTGTGCCAAAAAGAGTTTTGTTGTGCTTTTCCAACTTCCCTCAATGTTAACCCGAGTTTGCTCGCGCTGGGTACGTCACACCCAGTGCTGCTTTTTAGCAGTTTTTCTCCCTAACCTTTCTTCAGAAATGGATGAGTCTTTGTGTAGCTGCCTCGAAGATCATAATCTTAGAGGGGGGAAAAGCGGTTAAATAATTTGAAATATAGATCTATCATAATCGCCACATATGGGTATCTCACACCCATCGCGAGCATTTCTGTAACAGCTCTGAGTACAGATAGATGCAGGAAATTTGAAGAATAAATGTAACTAACATTTTTAATACATCTTTAAAACTATATTATCCCTTCCTTTATGGTAGTGTTTTATGTTTTATGTAGATTTTAAGGTAAAAATATTGGAAGAAACCGCCATGGGTATGACATACCCAGAGCGAGTAAAACCGGCAGTTTTTCTGGCGCGTGCATTCAATATAGGTAGACGCAGCGAATGTACAAAATAAATGTAAGTAACATGTTTAATATCTATTTAAAACTCGACTATCCCTTCTTTTTTCCTAGTGTTTTATGTTTTATATGGATTTTATGGTAAAAAATTAGAAGAAACTGCCATGGGTGTGACATACCCAGCGCGAGTAATCCCGTTCGTTTTTCTCGCGCGTGTAATGCCGGGTTAAAGAAAAAGGTTATACGGTCGGCATTTTAAACTTTGTCACAAAAAATCTTGATTATATCTTTTTGTCACAAAATATCTTGGAGAGGTTTACATTTAGCATTGAACTTACTAACATTCACATATTTTACAATTCATTTTTTAAAACTTATTAAGAGTTGGTGGAAAAGTTTTTGACACTAAATTTTCTTCCTATGGATGACACAATACAAAAGAAGCATTTCAAGATTCTCATCTTTATCAATTTTATGTAGCCATTATTCCGGATCACAGCTCATTTTCTCTGTTTTCCCTTTCCGATATCTTTAATTGAGGCATTGAGAACCAGAGTGGACTATCCCACATTTTTGTGAAAAATGATTTTTAAGTGACAAAGCATTGTTTGCTATTACATCTATTCGCTACATAATGAATTTTAATAATTTTGAAACTATTCAACTGATATAGCCAGTTTAATAGATTCTCCATGACCAACTTACCTTTTTTCAACTTTAAACTGCTAGTGCAAAAGTGAATCAAGAAACTTTTTCACTTTGGCACTGCCAATTTAATCACCATATCATTCCTGAAGAAGTTTTGTCTCCTTTGGCCACTTTAAAAACTGGCTTAAAAGAGTTTGATAAAAATTTGTTCCAAATTTTCGAAAGCATTTTACTCAAAATCACAGCTGGCGAGGTTGGTCCCCCTGGTTCTCAACGCATCAATTGTCTTTCATATATATTGTAAAATTTAAAATGTATATATGGTCATGTAAATTTATTTACTGTGCCTGCAGTAGAGCCGTAGATGTTTAATATCATACCATTTTTTTTTCTAATGCTATTTAAGATTTATAAATATTATAACATTGGAATTCCTCGTTTTGATATTTAATATATTTTTTAGGTTAAATATGTTGAAGACAGTCAAATTTTTATATATGTATATATTTGAACCTGTGACGTTTATCTTAAGCTGCCAAATCTCTGTCAACTGAGCTATCCTGGACAAAGCTGGCGGCCACAATTCACACAGATATCCTTTTGATGATAGCATCTTCTCTGTTATCTGAAACAGCTCAACCTAAATAAATCCCAGATCATGGAATTCTAAGTAAACGCTGGATACAAAATTACGTTTGATCAACTTGGAGGTCAATTGTTATTGTTCTTATCAAAAAGTTATCCGAGTGATTTGTGGCTGCCAGGTTTGTCCCAGGGGGAGCCCAATCGTCCGTGAAAAGTTAAGACAGGGGGTGATCTCTGATGACGTAGAATGGTTCTCCTAGCGTGAGGATAGGATAAGGAAAGTCGTGGTTTTCAATATATTTACTCGTATTTTATTTTAATACATCAAATTTAGTATGAATATGAAAAATTAAACTTTGAAAAAGGATTGATAAGTGAATTAGACTTTGAATGATTGTTTTTGTATTTTGAATGAATTGATAATTGTTTTTGCATTATAAAATCATCTTAAATAGATTTAGTTTATTTATCGTTAATATCACAATAAGCAAACTAGAGATGCACCAAAAGTGACTTTTGACTTAGGTTTGATTTTGCACTGGAAAAGCGGTATTCAGCTAATGTTTAAATGTCAAGATTAATATTTCTTTCGGACGCAGACGGATAAAAAATAAAATTGGCATGTACTCAATACTAAAAAAAAATAGAAACTTCATTATGAAAAGTAAGTGTTATAAAAATAAAATGCAGGTAATTTTAATATAAATTTTACACTGTAGGTAGAAATGCAATAACTTATTTCTAAACATTGAACTTTAAAAAAATAAATTGAAGGCTTTGCAAATTCAATTTTAAAAGAAAGAATATTTTTTCTTCATTTTGATTATTATTATTATTAATGATTTACCTGCATATTATTAATTTTTTGGCTTTGTAAATAATCTTTATTAATTCTATAGACAGATATAAAATTCATTATTCTACGTTTTAGCAAAGCGACCAATGCACGTTGACATTTATATCATAAAATTTCACATAAAATAATAATAATAATAGATATTAAATCGTACGGTAATTGTAACACTTTTACCATAAAAAAGTTATATTTTCTCCTTTGAATTGTAAATGACTTTTACACTAAATTTGAGTGAAAACTATTCTTGCTATAATAAGGTAATTCCATAATATAAAGTATATTAAATAAGCAAAAATAAAATATTATGTACTACAAATTTATTCTTTTCTTTTATTCCATTTACAGTAATTTTTCAAAATTTTCACTCAAAGTATTTTTAATATATAAAGAACTAGAACTTTAAATTCGCCAATTTTTCAAACTATTAGTTTCATGTTATGTAATTTTTACAAACTAAACAAAATATAAATGTATAAAAAATATTAATTTACAAAAAATCAAACATCTGACCTGAAATTTTCTGTCTTAAACTTATTTAAGCCATTTTTCTTTTTTCTGTTCAGCTTTCCGTGCCGATGTAAGCGCTTGTGCTCGATTCAAATGTCTAATCCTAATAAAAGTTCGGGTTGTCACAAATAATTGAATGGCATTTTTCTGAACGTGTGGAAAGCGTATTTGAAGTTCCAATGTCAGGTTTTTTATAATTCCCCTGCTTTTTTTGAAATTTTCTCAATGTATGCTTCGAAATATAGAGTCCATTTTTTTTACAGTTTCCATCCATGAAGAAGAAGGAATTGTTAGTCCACCGGCTGATAGTTTAATTATCCATTTAGCATACGGAAGGACATCTGGTAAGTTTTTTGTAATGACGCCTAATGAAGAGTCATTGTTTCTTTCACGCTCTCGGCATGCTATGAAACCAGCAATAAAAGCCAGTGCCTCTTCTTCACTCTGATAGATCGATATCTGTTTCGCTATTAGACAATGTATCGTCAATAATACTTTCAAAGTTCAAAGTTTGTTAAAGTTTCTTCGGGCTCGTCGAGAGTTTCTTCATCTTCAGTGAGCTCAGATAGATCAAATGCACTCTGGATAATTTTACTAGTTAAATACGAATCTGCCTGTTCTGTATAATCCACGTGATTTATTTTTGAAGACAGAGTTGGCAGTTTATTTGCTAAGAGCAACTTCTTTAATCTAATTATTACTTCAGTCGGTGAAGGATGGTCATTGAAACGACCAAGTCCTCTTATTTGACTAAATAAGCTCTCAAGAGCATCTTGAGTCAATCGAGTTGTTAATATATAAGTTATACCGATAGATTTTAAGGTTTCGCGTAGTCCAAAAAGAGAATTTATAGATACCAGGAATGCTTTCTGGAAAGGCAGCATACTTTTTTCCCAATCACTCGTAATTCTGAAATTTCTTTTTCTATGCATTTTAAAACTGCCGTTTGGTCGTTATAATAATTTTCCAAGCCAAAAGCTGCTTTCATGGGTTTACTGTTCGGTGGTTCTGGAAATTTGCTGTTCATTATATCAAAGAAACTGTCACACATCAGAAAAAAATTAGCTGCTCTATCATTATTAGTTAAATGCTTGATTGCATGCGCTGTAGTGGCTGAAAATAAAGTTTTTGCTGGAGCAACCTTTTGCCTTTCGTTACCTTTCACAGTCAGCAATTGCGATTTTAATTTGTAACAAAGCTTTATTTCACCTTTATCTTTTCTAACACTTCTTCCACGATACCAGAATAAATAATTGTTCCATCTCCCAGTAGAAATCCTTTATCAAGAAAATGGTTTCTTAATAATTTGAAATAGTGCGGCATATCCGCAAAAACCCATATTTTTGATGACTGATTTCTGGGGCTGAAGAAAAATGAATTTGTTTCCGTTATTCCCAGTTCTTTCCATACAGTTTGGCTTCCTCCTAAGTCGGAAACAATAGCTGTGACTTGTACCCCAGTTTCTTCAATGTTTTCTATAATGTGAAACAAAAGACTTTTGTTCATATTCTGATTAAAATCAAGATAAACTGGCTGCTTCCATGATGCTATTAGGCCTCTAAGAAGAACAAACTGGGCTTTTTAAAAAGGACCAAGTACGTCATCCAATCCCATGTCATAGCACAATTTTGAATCGATGTGTATTTCATCGAAACTCATTACACATAGCTTCTCAGCCTGAGATAAATTTTCTGCATTTTTTTTTCATTAAAAGCAACACGTCATTCAAAATACCTGGCGCACATTCAAATTTTGCACACCATCTCTTTATTGTGCTGGCACCTGGAAGTGGTATCCCAATGATATCTCTCCAATAATTATAAGATTTAGATGATAGGGCTGTCAAGACAATTGCTTTAGAAATATCATCAGGGGTCCAGTTTACTTTTTTATTATCGAAAAGTGCAGTTAATTGAGTTTCGCTAAATATTCCGCTGACATTTTTTTTATTTTTTTTTTCAATTTTGTGTTCTCTTCCTCTAGAACGCGCAACTTTCTCTTTAATTTTTTGACATCAGCTGTTGTTTCTCTTCTGTATCGCTGAGTTCTTTTTAATTTTTGTGCCATAACTTTAAATGCGCCACGTTTTTCTTTTTTCAACATCGATAATTCCGATCTTGTACATTTTAACTGAAAATTTAAGTCCTGTACATCTTTTAAGAGAATTTCACCTTTCTGGCAATCTTCTCTGTCACTGTTTTCATTTGTATCGACTTGACTGATAATATTTGCATTGCATGTTTTTACAGGACTCAAATCATAAATTTGGAATTGAAGAATTCTTTAACCTTTTCCTGGTAGGCAAACCTAATAATCGGTTTTTCATATCATCAATATAATCATCTTCAGTAAAATGATCACTGCAAATTCTTGCATATTTTGGATTTACTGGATCTTTTCTTCGGCACCTGCGAATCCATTCTCTTTCTAGTTCAAAATCTTGAGGAAACCGATGAAATAATTTTTTTTTAATCTTTAGTTCGATAGGTATTCCTGCAAGTACCAATAGCACAAGAAAGCATTTTTAATTGGTTTTATAACCCTTTTATATTAAAAAATATATACCTTTAAGTAGCCTCTTAAAAAGAAATTTATATCGAACAATATTTTATTTTTAGAACCTTTTCTCTATGCAATCACATAAGAAAATGACCATATAACTTTTTCTTATCTCTCTTGAGTGGGAGCCACATGACGTCACACGCGACTTCCTGCTTTGAGGGGGTGTATTCAAAGCGGCGAGGGGCACTTCAAAGGAACGAGCCAGCCCTTATATCTCTATAGCCCTGGATTTGTCCAGGATAGTTCAGTCGACTGAGCATTGGCAGCTTAAGCCAAAGGTCCTTGGTTCAAATACTGGCCTGGATACTTTTTCACTCAGTTATAAATTTATAACTCAGTAATCTATTTCGTAAATTAATTTGCTAATTAAAAATAATTTGTTTTGTTCAAAACTGTCAAGGAATTCATAGCCAAGTGCCGGGAAGGGCCGGCACCTGAAAAATCTAAACCCCTGCACGATGAAGTTATGAATGAGACGGCAGGTGCCAGGTTCAAGAAACCGACAAAGGCCCAATAAACGTGCATATATTTTTAAATAGTAATTTTAAAGGGTTTAACAATTTTGCATATTACAGCTTTTATGTTGAGAGTGTTCTCACATTTTAAATTTTCATCGTTCAATAATGCGCTTCTTTCTCAAAAATTCAAGAAATCATTTTTATTTGAATGAGTTGGAATCTTGGAACATGAAAATTTCAGGCTATAAGTGTTAAAGAATTGAACATTTTTAATTTTAATTTAACCATAGTACGATCTTGGAGTATAATTGTCTATTCCCTGATGATTAACTTTCAGTGACTATCATTTTCTGAAAGATCGCTTCCATTTATAAGAAATTCAAAAACACTGTTTGATTTCTTGGTATTTACATTAGATTAGCAAAAGTTACGCATTTACGAAGAAAAATTAATCTATAAGTAATATGTCAGAAAATAATATTTTTCATTTATGAATGTTTGCATTTTACCTCATTTATCCTGGAATTGCGAAACCTGGAAACGAAAATGAAGAAATTAGTTAAGAAAAGTTATTTACCACTTTATGGAAACGATCTTTGTTATATATTTCTTTAAACTTGCCAATCACAAAGAGTTGTTCATAGAAGCAATTGAATCTGATCAAAGATGTGTCGTACAAGAAAATGAAGAAATTGGTAAAAAAAGTTATTTACCACTTTATAAAATAGATCTTCATTATATCGTTCTTGTCGAGAGATTAAAAAAAAAAAAAAAAAAAGCGGGATATGACCAAAAGCATTTAAAAATTTTGAAAGATAATTTGCACAATTTTTTTTATCTTGTCTAGAAAACGTTAAGTTATACGCTTATTACAATTTTTTCCCGATTCCCAACATAGAATTACATTTATTTATGGTTATTTACATATTCAGTTATTTAATAATAAAAGTAAAAATAGTTATTAAAAAGCCCTCTTTTATAAGCATTCAATGGTCATCTTGAAATTTTTAACTTCAATTCTTGTTTTTTCCCAAAAAATTCCCGTTACAATACACTAATTTGGCGTAGTCAACGAACTCGATTAAGAAAAATTCATAGTTTTATTTACGTTTGTTAGAAAGCTCAGACAAATGAATTTATTAAAAAATATAGAATTTTTGCTTTGTTCATTTTTAAGAAAAGGAACAGAAAAATCATTATTTAACCCTTAAATGCGCGATTTTTTATTTTGTTTCGAAAAAATTATATATGATTCTCTGAAAGGTTTATTACACAGGAAAAATAATGAAAAAAATCAGAGAAACATTTTTCATATAATACGTCAATCTTTTCTTCTGTTGCACTTCTGCAATATAAGTAAAAACTATTGTCGTGTAGCTGTTTTACTCTAAAATATTGGAAATTAGTAAATATTTTAATAAGTATGTCTCCAAATACCTTATATTATATAATAATTTATTTTATAAAGCTTAATTTTTAACCCTTTAATTCCCATGATTAATTATGTTCTAGAAATTACGTAAGCCAGAGAATCTGACTTTACACCAGAAAGTTTCAATGGTTAGTTTCGCTTTATTTAAATATGGAAAGTCTATTATTATTTAAAGGTAACATTGCTATTTTAATTTTCTGGTGTGAATTAGGTATTTACGAACAAACAAATCTATTAAATCCAAAACACTGTTGTTTGCATATATGCAAAGCTGCGCACTGAAGGGTTAACGTATCTTTTTAGGATTTCTAAATTGATTTATCGACGTATAATCGTAAATTAATTAATATTTAACCCTGCTCAAAACAATTAAAGGATATTGAGGTTGTGGATGGATTTTGCGGCTGGGGAATTGTTTAGATGAATTGATACATGATCGACAGACGTGGTAGGCTATATGAGAAAAAAATTACACATGTTTGGCAGAAAAATGTATTGTATTGAGCATTTGGGTACAAAAGGAAAAGAGAGTTACCCTCTCTTTTCCTTTTACACATTTTTCTGCCAAACATGCATTGTATTGAGCATTTGGGTACAAAAGGAAAATACACAATTTGTGCATATAAGAAAAAACGAATAAGAAAGGTGTTTCCTTTTGTGTTTACTTAACGTATGAAGTCAATGAGGCTAATAATGAGGAGCTGGGGTATTCTGTTCCACTCCTCCAGAAGAGCTTTTTCCAGCTCTTGGTGAGTTTGTGGGGTGGTAGGCGGCCAGCAACTCGTTTGCCTAGGATGTCCCAAACATTTTCTATTATGTTCATATCTGGCGAACACGCTGGCCGCTCCATTCGTATGATTCCTTTCTTGAAAAGGAAATAATCCACCAAGTGAGCACGATGTGGCCTGCAATTATCGTCCCTTAACATGAAGTCATCTCCAATTGCTGCGGCTTAAGAGATTACAAAAGGTCTGAGGATCTCATCCCTATATTGTTGACCGGTCAGAGCTCCGTTTCGAATGATTTGGAGGTCGGTGCGCCCATCATTGGAGATGCCAGCATAGACCACCACTCTCCCACCGCCAAATCTGACTCTTACTTGCACGAACGCAGGATTGTTTCTAGTGCCACGTTCACTCCAGATGAAAATACGCCTATTATCATGATGAAAAGAATAAGGGACTCGTCAGAGAAAAGAATATTGCTCTATTCATTTCTCCTCCAGTTCACATGTTCTGTTGCTCACTACCTGCGGGCGCCACGGTGTCTTGCTATTAACGTAACACGTACCATTGGTCTGCGAGCATACAGACTTACAGCGTGGAGCCGGTTTCGGATAGTTTGAGTCGAAACTGTGGTAACAGTAGCCGAACGAAGGTGTTAATGAAGAAGAGTGACATTTATATTTCGGTATCTCCGAGCCGTTAGCGTTAAATATCAATCTTCATTGAATTGTTGCATGTCTACGACCTTGCCGTGGTCTTTGGCCTGCTCCTGCATTTACAGTCTCCAAAAAAGTGTTTTAGATCCTGGAAATCACACTTTGTGAAACTCCAGTGGCTTCTGCTACTTTGGCTTGTGTTTGTCCCCCTCCCTTCCACCTCCAACTTATCAACAACTCTCCAAGCTTCTGATTCGGTTAAATGACTTCGTAGTAATACACTGTAAAAAAAAAAAAATACAACCAGTTTTCCTGTAGGAATCGGAAAAATAGTTGCCCTTATCGTACCGGGAAAATTTCCGACCCAGCTCGGAATAAAATCCGTAAAATACCGTTTTATTGACTATTTCCTTTTTTTTACGGATTTTATTCCGAGCTGGGTCGGAAAATTTTCCGGTACAATAAGGCAACTATTTTTCCGATTCCTAGAGGAAAACTGGTCGGATTTTTTTTACAGTGTATCGCTCTCATCGAAACAAAGCACTTACTGAATGTCGATCATTGTTTACCGCTTTGTCTTTCAGTAAGTTGAATGCCAAATTTCATTCGCTGCCACTAAAGGGTCGTTATTGACGTCAAACTCAAAATTTGCATACTCGGAAGTTTGAAAATGAGAAAAATTTGCATTTGTTACTCTCTTCTTCCATTTTCTGTAAAAAAATCTCGCTTATTCTATATAAGACTTACAATATCCTTTAATTGTTTTGAGTAGTGTATTATTTGATAACAACGTATTTTTTAAAAAGTGCATTCTCCGTTTTTTATTTATAATTTATTTTCTACTTTTCTAGTCTTTAAAATGTTGCCTTGTTGCAGTTTCACAGCCCTTTGGCATATTTTGGCGAGCATTTATTGGCACATAATCCATTGTTGTTCCGGATCCCATAGAATTGTACGAGTTACAGAGAATATTTAACGATTTATCACCTGTGGCGGGCTAATTGCACATAATTTTGCATAATACACCTTTGTACGTAATTTTTATAATTCTAGAACACCAGGAAGTGGGTTAAAAATCGATTGCAAAATTCCATCTTTACATACAAAAATCAGGTTGAGTTAAATATAAGATTGTGAAAAGTGTCGTTAATGTGAAGATATTTATTACTTATTAATCGAGGAAAGGCAGAAAAAAGAGCAATATATCCGAATGAGTGATAAAAGAGGGGTTATTATACTTTGATTGGAATACCTGACAGGTAAATATATGTGTAAATCAACCCATTAATAATATGTATTAAACTAACTTCTTCCTTGTTGAAGATGATAAAATATCTTTGTCGCTGTAAAAATCGAACCATATGTTAGTACAGTAGAACCTCGATTATCCGAAGTAATTGGGACCGACCTTCTTTCGGAAAATCGAAATTTTCGGATAATTGAAAATACTTCAATTTTAAGATTAAGGAGAAATAGATGCGCTATTTCTTATTATGCTAAGAAGTGCTTAATGAAAATAAAGCAAAATAGCAACTTCTTATAGCAAAATAGAAACAAGAATAATTTACCTGAATTTTAATTTTGAAATTAAGTACCTTTGACAAGGGTTTGAAACAATGTTTTGTTTGTCGCAGTTTCGATTGCCTTTGCTTTGAAGCTCTATCACGAAGTTTTTAAATATTGTTAGTTCACCAGTATCACAGTCTTTCTGCTGCTCCAGCCATGCCAAACCTTTTGCAAAACATTCAAAAGCTTCAGAATTGCTAATTTGTAAGTTTTGTTCGTTCGTTTTGTCACCCCGCAGCTTACGGGAACCCAAGTTAAATTAAAAGGAATTCTAAGAAAGGGGATCGAAAATATTTATATGTACTCTTCGTTCGGAAAGGACACAAGGGATATAATAGTTTAAAAAAAAAATAAAAAGCTTTCAAAATGGATTTTGAACATAAGGAATGTGATAAGAATAAAAAAAAACTTTCAAAATGGATTTCGGTTAAACGAGAGTTTCGGTTAAAAGAGTTTCGGGTAAAAGAGGTTCTACTGTATTTTCATTAGACAGAAGATTATTAGAATTAATGTAAATCGTATAAATTATGCAGTTTTTTTAAAATTATTATTAACGCAATGCTGCGATATAAAAACGACGTTTTAAAATTTTCATAATACTGTAAAGTAATGAATTCTATCAAATTAAAGAGTGATTTGGATATGATAGTAATCTAAAGCCCAGGCAATAATTTGTTTTGTCAACTGATTTGCTCATCTCAGCTGAGACTGCGAGAATCACGTGACTATAAATTCGAGAACCGCGGCAGCCCGTCTTTTTTGTCAGCCCTGATAATCGCTCATAGGTATATGCTTGTCATGTATTTACTCAAGTGCTTTAATTTCACTCTCTTGAATTCATTTATTACAATTGATGTCCTCTTGTTTTTCTGTATATTTAAGAGTTTTTTTGGGTGGTGAACGACCTCTGCATAATGATTTTTCTATTTATAGCAGACTTATTGATTATGATAATTTCAGCGGTTTATGCCCGCTGTAACATGTCTGATAAATTTGTGTTTTATTTATATTATATTGTTATTTATTTATTTATTCATGACGTTTTAATTTCTTTATGGAATATTAGTCGGAAATAAACACTGAATTATTTATATTGTTTTAAGTGCAAATCTGCAAATCTCTCGTAATTGGGCGGCACGCGATAGAGATAGAAAAAAAAATCATGCTCAAAAATTATTTTAAAAACTCTAAAAAATCAATAAATTGACATGTAGTTTTCAAAAAAATTGCATTTGGAAGAAAATGTTTTTCCTGTTTGACGGTGTAAAAATTGAAAATGTGCGATGTTTAGAAGTTAAAAAAAGAACGAAAAATCATGCATCAGTAAGAGATTATGAAACACTTCCAACACTAACATAATATTATTGAGAAATTTCATTTTTTTCTAGAATGAAATGAGATTTCTAAATAAGCAACTTAAACAAACTCAACGCAGTAAAAATTTTCTGAAATTGCTGTCCATATCCTGTTATGTGTCCAAGTTCTTTCGTGAAGCCCTGTATGATATCTATGACATTTATATACACCACCTAATACACTCAAAATTAAATAAGTTTAAAAATGCATACCATAGTAGAAAATGCACTATCGATCATAATCTGTCAAGTAACCGAGTTCTTTTGTGTGTCTCTCTAAGTGAAATTATTGTTTTTAATAATAATATAAATTCTATGTACTTCATAATCTATAGAAAAGCTGTTGTAGTGTCCTTCAGTGATTTAATTATGTTTGAAGTATCATAACATCATTAAAATGCAACGCAAATGATTTTCCCTATAGATGATAATGTAATGGAATTCTTTTGTGTCTTCTTGTAAACGAACTGTAAACACTATACACACTTCAGTTTCAATACCAAACATTCTATAGTAAAATTCAACAATATATATATAAATTTCATGGAAATCCGAGTATATTTACGAGAATTAGGGCACGGACAGAGAAATAAACGACAGACAGATAAACAAACCGAATTCATAAACACTTTTCAATTACCTTTGGAAAGTGATAAAAAATGCAGTAAAAGTGAAATTCATTGGCCAGGTATTCCCCAATTCTTTTTGCGGGAGTTTTCAATTCCAAAAATCTACATTTAATTTGAGCACTACGAGAAATTTAAACCTCAAGAAAAATAACTTGTTTAAAAAGCATTCGTGAATTAGAGTATTTGGGCAACGACATTAAACTTCATGACATTTTCGGTTATATTTTTGAAAAATCTATAACCTGAATTGAATTTCTGTGTACGCCAACATTCCTGAGTTATGAATTTTGCGAAGTGCTGTGGGCTGAAATTCGAACGGTAGGAATGTTTATAGAAAAGAGGATTCGTGGTCTTTTTGGTGTTGGCGTTGATAATTAAAAGCCTTACTGTTGATGTTTCTTTGTTTTTATTGGTATCATAGGCATATTATACGTATTTTGGTGACTCAGACATAACTCAAAATAAATTGTTGGCTTTTAAAATTATGGTTGAAATCTCCTCTTATCTCTAAAAAACTAGCCTGTTGCTTCTGTCACTAGACTGATCAGTAACGGAAATTTAATATGGAAATGATGTAGATGTTCTTCAAAAGAATGGCTCTGTATTAGATTTTTAAAACTAAATCTTTTTTCATGTATATACAGGGTGTCCATAATTAAACGACCCTACTTTAAAGTTGTCTACAGACAAAACTATTGTTCATAAAGTTGTGAAATTTTGTGAAAGACATAATAAAGGGATGGGAATTCGTTTAAGCAAAGAAAACAAACAAAAACAATAGTTCAAAAGTTCGTCAACAGAGGGCGATTTTTAATACATTTCACATTTAGCATTGCGGTAGTTTAGAAATTTCATTTACGGAGTGTCCATAATTAAATGACCCTATTAAAGTTATCTACAGACGAAAGTATTGTTCAGAATGTTGTGAAATTTTGTGGAAGACATAATAAAGGTATGAGAATTTGTTTGAGCGAAAAAAAAATATTAGGAGGCCGTTTTTGAACGAATTACACATTTAGCATACATTTACGATAGTTTAACAAATTTTTTTATGACAAAAAATGTTCCGCATGACGGTCATCATTTTCAGATACCATTTGGAATCGTTAGCTAGCATGCCACTTGCCACAGTTGAGGGCAGTGTGTTCTTGGAAATGCTGGGAACATGAAATGCTGTCTTTAGAATCAGATTAAGTTAATAAATAAAATTTCTAAACTATCGTAATGCTAAATGTGTAATTTATTAAAAATCGCCCTCTGGTGGCGAAATTTTGAACTATTGTTTTTGTTTGTTTTCTTTGCTTATACCAATTCCCATTCCTTTATTATGCCTTTCACAAAATTTCACAACTTTATGAACAATAGTTTTGTCTGTAGACAACTTTAAAGTAGGGTCGTTTAATTATGGACACCCTTTATATTGAGTGTGAAACACTTACTCATTATATACAGAAAAAAGATTTAGTTCTATGCATTTTTCAGCTGCATTTAATATCATTTCTGATTTTTTTGTATTATGGCTACAAAGAAACTGTTCGTATTGTCGTCATTGTTATCATGAGAAGAGTCGAATCTAAGTTACGGTGGTGGCCATGTCTCATTTTGTAACGAATCACAAATGACTAAAAAGTCTGTCACTGTGACTTTATAGGGAATTTACGAAATGATTGTCACAGGAGAGTCATGATGTGGCGAATTAAAGAAAACCCATTTTGGCCACAGTTATAACTGTGACATTTGTGAACGTTTGTGATGCAATATAGTGACCTCATATTGACTGGATGTGCATTAGGGTTGTGATAGCTGATGATAACTTATATACTGTTGAATATCAGATGATAGTCAATTAACATGCTAGAAAAAATCTTATTTCTTAAGTTTTATGTAGCAGAAAAAAGTTGCTTTGAATTCGATTTTATAACAACTAAGCCCTTGTAACGTGTTTCTCTAATGACGTTGATTAGAGCTAAGTACAGGGGTGGATATATGTATGGACAAAATGGGTTCAGGCTAAGGGACACAAGTGACCTTTTAGAATTAATATTAGTTTAATAAAAAAAAAAAAAAACTGGTAAAACTTTAAATGCAAAATTAAATAGGATTTACTGTTAGAAATGCAGGGAGAAGTTTGATATTGGAGGAGTGTTCTCTGACAAGGTAACATATTCAACTGTTAGTTCTGGATTTTGCAAAGCGTTGTATCGTTCAAAAATCCTTGCCATGAGACTGAAAAAAAAATACTGCAACTACCTATCCGAAACCAACCGTTCACAATATGTGGACTAATTTCATCCCTGATGTCATACATAAATAAAAATAAGAAAAAAATTCGATTTCATCAAGAATAGTATCGTTGGAAAGCTCCTGCCACGATGATCAAGAAAAGCATGGGAACTACCCATCTGAATCTAGTCGTTCACGAGATATGATGGGCAGTTCCTATATATTTCTTGATCCTCATGGCAAGAGCTTTCCAACGACGCCACTTTTGACAAAATTCAGAGCTAACAGTTGAGTATGTTTTCTAGTGACAGAAGGGCTATTGTTAATAAGCAAAAATAATCATATAGTCAAACAAAAATGAAATGTTTGAACTCCCAAATAGTGAAAATTTTATTATATGCATTAAAACTTTTTGCAGAATTCGACTTTTTAAATTATCTCTTAGATCAACAAACGCTGATCATGACAAGATGCTTTATTTTTCCTCTGTTTTGTCTGAAAATATGGCGTTAAAGAAATTAAACATTGTTTTATTGTTTCTTCCATTCTTCAAAAAGTGAAATATTCTAAGTATTTTTTTTTATCAGTAAAGATTTTTTTGGCTGTTTTTTATTCAAATACAATTATTTTTTATCATCGTAAAAATATTAATTTAATGAATCTAGTACGCTTATTGGTTTGCATTCTATATTGCCCTTTTTGGTTGTGAAAGAAACAAGATAGAAGGGGTGAAAGATTTGATCAGGCCCATTCGCTCAGAGAACGAAAACTCAGCCTTGGCTAGGTTTCCACCAGTTTTTTTCTAAGCTGTGGCATAATTTTTCGTATAGCAATAAATTTTCAGCTATACTTTCACGAAAAATTAGAATGTCTGAATTTTTGAAATAAAGTAACTGAAAACAATATGACATCCATCTACTATTAAAAAAAAATTCATGTAAGAAAACGATCATTTTAACTAAGTTCTGCATCAAACTATCCAGTCATTCAACTGTACATACAAATAACGGCCATTTAACCATATTATAAAGCGTTCTCGTTGGTCATCATATAGATAAAATTATAACCCACTCACGATAAATAATTTTTTTTAAGTGGTCGAACGAAATCTTTGTAAATTAATAGTATTTCTACCATATTCTAGATTCGTAGTACACTGTTAAAAATCTGCAGCTAACTGTCCACTCATTCGACCGTTTTTGTAAACAAAGTTGTCTTGATCATATTAGTATTAAGCGTTCTTATTGGTCAGGATCGATTAAAATACGGTTAAGTAACCGTTATTTATAAAAAAGATCGAATGACTGGACAGTTTGATACTTTTTGATAGTGTAGAAATACCGTTAATTTATGAAGATTTCGTTGAGCATTTACAAAAGAAATGTCGTTCAGGAATTTTTCACAAATCTGGTAAATGACCGTAATTTTACCTCTATGCTGATAAATGAGAACACTTTACATTATGGTTAAATGGCCATTTTCTCTAAATACAGTTGAATAACTCGGGCCTTTCACTCAGTCCGATTTTTGAATGTCGCTTTTTCCAAAGAAAAATATTTTTTAAATATTTTTCTAATCAATTTTGTAGAAACCTATCCGGAAGGTAATTTATGTTACAGGTGTTGTAAAAAGATAGTATGAAACAATTTTTAGAAATACTGGTATTCAAAAAACGGACCAGTGGGAGCTTTAATGATGGTAATGGAGCCCTAAGAATTTTCTGCAAAAATTTCAATTAAAATAACCATTTTTTATGTGAATTTTTTGTAGTGTTTAATCGTATAACACATTAAGATAATAACAGAAATTTCTTCTGAGTCAGGTTATGAATGATATTTGAACTTTATAAAACACAACACAAAATCCAAACTTTAATCTAATTAATATCACAAGGAGTGTAAAACAGTTTAGAATGTAATCCATAGAGTTTTACAGATAGTTCAAATATAAATATTTTAAATTTCATACAAGAAATTTGGAAGATATAAATATGTTTTACAACTCTTTCATACATACAATGGAATAAAGTTAATTCAAAAGAATTAAGGGGATTTTTTTTGTTTAAAACACATCTACAGTTAAAATGACAAACTTCCGTAAGATGTATTCTCCTCTTCCTCAAACCCTTAGAATATTTCTTGTTTTGGAAAGTATAATATATGCAAAAGTGCATGGGAGTTATAGTGAGCGTTTAAATTAGTTATCACTCGAATGTTGCGTATTCTCCTCATGGACGTTTTCAAGTTGTGCCTTCTCAACTCGGACGTTTTCAAGCTGTATGTTGGCAACTTGTACATTCTCAAATTGCGTGTTCTCTACTTGTACGCTCTCAAGCTGTGTGTTCTCAACCTTGGGTTCTAGAACCGATAGTTCGATAGCTTTTGATGGAGGTTTGTCTTTTGTTAGGGGGGATGATGGCCCCCCACCATAGTTCATTTCTTCTGTTATAGTAGTCAATTCACAATGTAGCTTTGCAGAAGTAGACGCAATTCCCTTCAGAGGTGAACCCGATGGTATCATCTGGGCACTACTTGAATTAACGTCATCAGTAACAGAACACGTAACTGGAGGACGCGGTGGCTGTTCTCGGACGATTTCATGATCTCTAGGCTGAAAAGATATTTTTAAAAGAAAGTTTGAGACAATGTACAAAGATAAAGTTTAAATTTCATAATTTGTGTACTTCATTTTTCATTTTCTGTCCTTAATTTATTTTATTTTTTTTTCAATCATCGATAAGTTATATTTAAATAACTTTTTCGTTCTACCTTGCTCAACATTTTCAGTCGAAATCGGTTATAACGACAATGAAGGGACGAAAAAACTTTTTCGCTGAAACAGAATCTCACAAAATCTAAGCACGGGAATGCGTAAACATTCTGTTAAATTATTAGAGTTTTTAGAATGATTATTCTGCTGGGGGGAAATTGCACATTTTCAAAGCAGAAAATTCATTCCAAAATTTTACACATCCAAACGAAATTAAATTATTAATAGCAGTTTAACATTTACGTTGATAATTTTACAATTCTAAATTTATAAATATGAACTATTTCCATAAAAGCGAAATCTGGCTGATTAATTAATATTTTTTAATTAAAAAGGTTTTAAAAGGATGTTATTGTTTTTAGAGTCTTTTGAATACATTCATGTATTTACATCTTTTTTTTTCAGTTGAATGAATTCAGAGAGAGAAAGTACAACTATTTATTTTGTTAAAAAAAGTTAAGTCATTTAAAATAAATAAATTTTCAAAATTCATATATGTTTAATCCTGCGCAAATTATCCTCATACCAAAATTATCGAGTTTCTTTTCTTTTTGCTTTAAATTTTTCACAATAATAAAATAAAAAAAATCTTGCTTTAATGTAGAAGGTTAAATATTCGTATTCAATTAAATTTCTTCTTAATCTTAAGGGTAATCCTTTATCCTTTATCCCTTCCCTCTACTCTTCGAATGTAGAGGGAAAATAAAATTTTGTTTCAACTGAATCCATTTTTGGTATTTTGGGTACAGTAGCTAATAACTAGCTTGAGTATATGGGACATTCTCACAATATTTTGACTTTCATGTTCCTGAATAATAATTTTTTATTTTAATACAATTTTTTGTGTTTTTTTAATTTCATATACTGGGGAACATCCCATTGCATGATTGCACAACAATATTAACGAGATAAATAAGTTTCGGACGATGTTGGGGGGGGGGGGGGGGGTTCAAACACCTGGAAAACTCCTATACCCTCCCGTGTCCCTGATGCTGATTTTTAAGTTTGGAGCTGTCTGGATAAAATTGTTTCAATAAAAATAATTCGATGTAATATTTTTCTGAAACTGGAACTATTGTTTTATATAAATATGTAGCTAAAAATTAACCTGCACACATTTTTAGGGTTGTTATTATTTTTTAAACTCTGTCCCTGGGTTTTAGATTCCTTACCATCCCTCTTCTAAAATTATACAGAAAATCATTTCAGATGCAGCCACAGAATTTTTTTCAAGTTTTTTCTCATGCAGAAGTATGCTAGAGAAAGAATGTCTAAAATTCTTTGGCAGGAAATTTACTGTAGAATTTAAATCAGCATTTAAATATCAATTTCAAGCATCGTAGATTTATTGGTAGTCTCAGCGTCCCCAAGGTTTATTCCTGCACTTTTCGAGGTAAATAATAAAAAAAAAATAATCCAATGTTAACAATTGTTTCTAAAAATCAATGAACATTGTGGCTATCACTTAGTCTTAACATGATTTTCCTAACAATAGGTGGTAATTTTCATTACCGTTCCATCCTTACCGTCCCTTTTTTTACCATTTCGTCCCTTTTTTCCAATGTCATCCCCTTTTTTTACCTTACCGTCTCTTCTTTAACACCCCATTTAAGACAATGTTATACAAAAATTCTGTATTAAAAGTACTACATTGTTATTATTTCTTATTTGAATGTCCTGTGGGTACAATGCAAATTCATTATAAGTAAAAATTTAGATGAAAACAAAAAGTTATAGAAGTAAAATGGTAAGGAAAATTAAACTCGCAAATTTAACTTAAGCCTCAGTTAAATAAAATTTTTTTCGCTGCTGACCATTTTTTCTTTATTTTGAATCATTAAGGCATTCGTCTATCAGATTAAGATGTTATTTTAGCAAGTTTAATTTTGTCAGATTTTTTCCCCCAAAAGTCAAAAGATTGTGAGAATGTAATATTTATATGTAAAAAGATATGTAATATTTTATTTAACTTTTGATATGCATTATATAAAAAAGATTAATGACCAGAAATAAATTATGTGAATGATTTGTATTTTAATTTACCTTTTACCTATTACTTATCTGAAATGTTTGAATCGTACATTTACATATAAAAATGTTTTTAAATAGATTAACAAAATTAGGACATGAATTTCAGTTCACTTCCGCAACCGAAAAGCAGTTTAGGTTCAGTTCCCGTTTTCATTCCTTCAGAAATAAAGTTTTTTCCTGTTTCCATTTTTTCTTGTTCGGTTTCGGTTCGTAGCCTTAATGCTATTCTATTTTTTACGTATCTATAGATTAGCAATTTTAATTATTATTTTTTATATTTCACTCTAACGCAATCCAAACGACAATGCACTGATTCAAAATTAGATACTTATCGATGGGTCATAATAGCCTACACTTTAATTTAGCGTACTTATTTTAGAAATAACTATTAACGCATATTCTTCGGTCCTTCTTTTTATAAACGGTACGGTTATTTTGATTTGGAAGGAGAAGGGCGACAAATTACTTCTTTCCGCGAGCACCAAAAACCTTAGCTACGGTACTGGATAAACCTAATGAACATAATGATGTTACATTTTACGTTTAGACTTTTGACGACTTTCATTTATAGACTTTTGGAGATGAATTTCACGAAAAGAGTTGCACCAGAAAATCGAGTGCTGGTTTCTCTTTTTTTTTGTACAGAATTTATTCTTCATTCGTATAATACGTGGTTTCATTCCGATAAATAGTTTTAGCTACATATATCTTCAAACAGAGAAGGTTAATTTGTAACCACTTTGTGCTTCATGAATTGAAGACTTAGCTCTTACAGCAATAAGAGTTTCACCAATCTTTTCGAGCAAAGTTTCCTATGTATCCACGCTAATCTGACATTGAAATTAACACGATTTCCTGGAAATGACCCAATTAATTACAATATAACTTACCACAAACATAGATATTAGTAAGGCAAATGTAATAAAGTGGCCAGATTTTTTAAATTTGATCTGTGGCCTGAGTAATTAGAGGTCAAAGTTCTAATGCAAACCCTACAGGCAATAAAATTGTAATCGTGCTGCCATTGCCGCGTTGTATGGTGTCGGTCTGTTTTCCCACCCTTCTGCGAGATCCTCCGAGAGCAATGAATAAGCTCTAATAAGTCGTCTCAGTTGTTGCTATATTAGGCATATCGCGCACTGAGACGACAGAGCGACACGAAGCGCAATATGAAGTGCAAAAACCGGTCGAAACACAGAACGAAGTTGTTTCAAACCTATTTTAAACAAGTTTTTACAGCGAATTCAAGCGACATGTCTTATGTGTCGTCTTAGGCGCATCCCACACTAAGGCGACACATAAGACATGTCGCTTGAATTCGCTGGAAAAACTGGTTTAAAACAGGTTTGAAATAACTTCGTTCGTTGTTTCGACCGGTTTTTGCGCCACATGTCGCTTGTCGTCTCAATGTGGGATGCGCCTTAGTGTGTGACTTGCCTTACGCCTTTTACTACTTAAAGAAATCCTTTTAAAAATTTCCCTGTTCATTTTTACGTAATCTGACAACCTTTCAAACAGTCTTCGATAGTTGTGCCAGGCATTGCTTACGTTGTATATTGGAGGAATAATTTAGCAATGAAATCTAATTGTAGTATTTGGTTTTAGGCATTTTATTTTTATAGCGTATTTTCTTCTGAATTAGGTATCCCCTTAAGCTTTCTGCTGTAAAACGTTAAGTTCAGTGAATTTCATAGATACAAGGTAACTTGCTGCGCTTTAGTTACGAATCTTTGATTCAGCCTAGTTAATAATTAATATTCATGAATTCTGATCACTTCTGTGAAAATAAAAATTAAAGAAGATTTTTTACATTGTATCTTTTTAATTCATTAATTCAAATTAATGATTCGATAGTGAAATTAATTTATTGAAATTTGTAGTTTTTTAGCATATTTAGTTTACTTATGCAAAAAGTACAAAATGTATCAGTTACTATGTATAATTTCTTCGATTACCCTTTTTTAGTTTCATTTAATTGCTCATATTATTTGGAAAAATTCTTAATTGAATGCTGCACGCAGAATCAATTATCCGAACATTTATGAATCTCTTTGAAAGTATTTTGTGAACAGGCTGGTCAAATACTAACTACTATCAAATATATAATATATAAATATAACTACTATCAAATTAAGTAAAAAAGTACACACTTTTCAGTTAATACCTGAACTGTTAAAAATCAAAATTTGATAAGTAAGGAATACAAATTTATCAAATCAGTTTAAGAGAAATTTAAAAAAGTAAAAATCGTAATGTAATTTCTGTTACAAAATTTTTATTTCACTTATAAAAATGAAAGTTCTCTAATTTAATTTATGCTCTTTATAGAAACAAAACAAGCTTTACTTAAGTTTTAATTGCATAATAATAAGAAATAAATATTTATCAAATTCTTTGGGTTTAAAAATCTTTATTTAGATAGAATATGCTATAGTAAACGTACAAAAAATAGGCAAAACGTGGAAAAGATGTAAACCATTTTTTTTTTTTAATTCGTAGTTCTTACTTCTGAAAATTTAGTAATAAAATTATTATAAAATACTTAAGAAAGTGTTATAGTTCAAAGAAATTTAGCAATTTAATTCTTAACCTTTCACAAGCTATTGTTTTCGAAATGATACCATTGAAGTAAAAAATTAAATTCCATTCATACTGTTTTGAAAAAATAGCAATTGTAACAAAATTATGACTAATTTTCTGTGAATTGGCATTATTTTTCACAGAAAAATGACAGCATACTGTGAACGTTTCATTCATGAGCAACAACGCAACACTAAAATTATAATTTCATGAAAAAGTGGATTAAGTGGTTTTCCCACTGACCCTTTAATCTAAAAGGGTATTTTTTTAATTTGAAATACATTGTAAAAAAAATCCGAACAAGTTTCCTGTAGGAGACGGAAAAATAGTTCCCCTTCTCGAGATGGAAAATTTTCCGACCCAGCTCGGAATAAAATCCGAAAAATACCAGTTTAGTTATTATTTAGTTTTTTTTTCGGATTTTATTCCGAGCTGGGTCGGAAAATTTTCCGTCCCGAGAAGGGCAACTATTTCTCCGTCTCCTACAGGAAACTTGTTCGGATTTTTTTTACAGTGTAGAATATGCACGTTAAAAAAAAATATTTCTTTTATTTTTATATTTTTAACTTTTTGAAAAATCAAAACGCTCTGTATTGTTTAAAATGAAAACAGTGCCCATGTATTAATAAATAAATCTTTTTATCCAGGATAACCAAATTCACTCAGCTAAATACATTTTCCACAAAGGAAAACTTCAAAAAATAATTACAAAAACAGTTATAGCTATTGAACTTAACACATAGGAAATATGTTATTGAGACTTTCCGTTCAGAAATTAAATACTTCCGAGTCATAAGGAAAAATCCATTTTCTTTTCTGTGTGCTTTTTCAGATATTTTTTATTCCGTATATATTTTTCCTTTGTAGTTATTGTTTTACCAGAATAAAAGTCGATTTTTTTTCTTCAATGTTTCTAAAAATGATAAAAATAAAGATAAAAATATGTTAAAAAATTATTGTTTTTTGGAAGCAGTGCCAATTTTCTATCAAAGTTTTAAAAATAATGATTAATTTGAATCTAATAATAGTTATAAAATAATGATAGTTTTTAAAATCATGATGGATAAATGCATTTAATGGCTTTTAATGCTTTAGTTAATTGATAAATTAATAAAATTATTTAAGTAATTTGCAAATATAGGCGGCAAAAATATAAACTTTACCTGCACGACATTTATTCGCACTTGGCCAATTTTATATTCTTGATATTGTGACAGTACACAAAGTAGAGCATAGACCTATAAAGAATGCAAATAAATACAGTATTATGCAAAATAAGTATACTTAATTTACATAGTAGCTTTAACATGTATAAGGCACAAATTATGCTTGGAATAGGTTTGTAATGCTAAAAATACAGGGTATACATAAATGAATACCCCAGGGCTATTAAAAGAAAACGAAAAAAAGTACAACCTTGTTGTTCATCGGAAATCAAAAATAACAATTGAAAGTTTAAATTCAGCACAGTTATAAGTGTTCAATGTGCGCCCCTCCAGAAACACGGACGATATCGAGGCGGTACGATAACTCATGCCACACTTTTCACTTTTCTCAGCATGATTTTTTTTTTGCGCGACCTCATCATCAAAGATCAGGTGTTCATTCCACCGCTACCAACTGACGTTGACGAACTTAGGACACGCATATCTGCAGCCATTCAAAGAGTCACACAGGACTTGCTAAAAAAAAGTGTGGCTTGAGTTATCGTACCACCTCGATATCGTTCATGTTCCTGGAGGTGTTCACATTGAATACTTATAACTATGTTGAATTTAAACTTTCAACTGTTCTTTTATTTCCGATTAACAACAAGGTTGTACATTTTTTATCATCTTTAAATAGCCCTGTAAAGTTGGGATATTCATTTATGTACACCCTGTATTCTGGATTTCCCTATTCTATCAGCTTTTTTCATGAACTGGTAATTATTTTGTGAGCTTCGTTTGTAGCTATACATGGTATAATCTAAGGCAGTGTGTTGATTTTACAAGTTTGAAATAATATCTTACTAATTATTTCTTTTCTAATCTCCCATTTAAATGTTTCTCTCCCTCTCTCTCTCTATATATATACATAACCATTAATTAAACATAACCTACCACCATCAAATATATATATATATGTATATATATACATACATATATATATATATATATATATATATATATAGGGAGAAAGTACAGTTATTATGGAATGGTCGGACAATATGGAATACTTCAATATCTGGTGCATACAGTGTCGAATCCAAGGGTAAATCTGCCATGCGACCTCCTAGTACTCCCATGAGGCACTGTGCTCAATTCTGTTTGGATACCTGTTGTTAGAGCTACACGATAAAATAAAATGTTATTGTCAGTTTTTGCAGGTAAATCTTATGAAATTCGTATTAATTACAAAATCTCATTATCAGTGAAGTTAACCAAGTTCAGTATAAATTTGAACAGTTATATTTATTGCTGTGTTAGTCAGTTTTTCTCTATGCTAACTTGTTGACGAATGAAGAGGTTATGTTCTTCAAGATGGTGTGTCAGGTAATATGGAATATCAGCTAGAGAACTGTTTCAAGACGAGTCTAATAATTAAAACAATTTTTCAAAGAATCTGATGATTTATAGATGATGTACTAAAATTTACTCATTAAATAATTTTGGTTATTCTTAGTCGTAGTTTGTCTTGCAATTTTAATATTTCTTATGACCCTATTCCATATTACCCGACTGGTTGCCATTACCCGTAAAGTGTAACTTTTTTAAAAGCTAAATATTGATATGTATTTTTTCTTCCCCTTTAAACGCATTAAAAATGTGTTAAGAAATAGACAAAGTTTGTTCTTTACTAATTTTTAATATATTTAAATTTTTTTATGTTGACTTACAAAGATAAAAAAATGGTATTCCATAATACCCGAACTTCCTCTATATAGTACATATATACACATACATATATGTATTATTTCAACGAAGGACGTAACTATATGCTGAAGGATTAGGTAAAATAAAAGATTTTTTAGAAACTGAATTTAATTTTTTTTTTAATAACCAGTCGTTTGTTAATCGGCTTCTGGCAAGGACAAATACTAAAATTTTTTTGAATAAATGTCAGTATTTTAACGTTTGTTTGTATGTTTATCAAATAACTGGATGGTGGATGTTCAAATAAAAAAAAGTTCTCTTTTCAAATTAAAATATAAACTATGACCTACTTAAAACAAACATTTTCTACAGCTACATAGCATGTTTTGAAATAGATTATTTTGAAATGGACAAAAGCACGAAATTTTATGACTTGATAACTGCCATCTCCATATCTTTGCCCATAGCATTATTAAAATATCTTGTTGGATTAAGTTAAAAAAATATTTATCTTGCATTTTACGATCTAAGAAGATGCCAATTTCGAAAGTGCGAGGTGTGGGGGCAGTGATATAACATGCATTTACCACACCCAAGCCTGATTTTTAATACCTGTCTCCACACTTCTTTATTTGACAAAATTATTCTTAGAAATAGTCATAAAATGAAACAAATGCACCAAATACTTAAAATACTTAAAAAGATCTCCATAACACCCTTTTTAAAAACTCATCTTCGTGCATTGCTAGGTAGGAGTCAACGATGAATGCTTTTGCCCTACGCGATCATTTCATGTAAGTCGGTCACTGCATATATATGTTTTATTATTCAACAATTTGTTACATTTTCTGCTCTGCTATTTCTTCTCTTATAAACTAAAATATTTCTGAATTGTTGTAATGTTATTTTAAAAATCATGGCGTGTCACTATGTTTCTTATTTAATAAAAAATGTGCTACTTGTAAAAAAAAAAAAAAAAAAAAAAAAAAAAAAAAATCGGAAACACTGGCTTAGTTCATAGAAGTTCTTTACTAAATTGTTACCTTAAAGGCAAAGAACTTCTACACATAATTCATCTGAAACAAAATTTTCAAACGAGGATTTCTTCTTATTAAATATAAGTTAAGATCGAACTCTGAAAGCCTCAGGTCCAAAGTCAACGATTTAGTAATCATATTACTGAAGATGCTTGTTATCGCTAATTAAATTATAGAGAAAAATATTATCTATATAATGTAAATCACAGGCGAGCAATTGAAATGACTTTTGTTCTATTTAAATAATTAATAGAGAAAAAAAATTGAGATATTAATGTTTTTCTTTCAAGCATATATGGAAATCGTATAAAATTATTATCTGGTAAAAAGATATCGATTTCTCAGAAATATCATTATAACTTTTGAGCCATTATCTTTTTAAGAAAGAAAATAAAAAATTTAAAACTGTGGTTTTGCTATATCCTCTTCAGTTCCGAAGCTAAATTAATAATACAAATGACTATTCATTGGTTTTTCCAAACAAAACGGCATCGTAAATGATAGAAAAAAGATATTTTCTGAAATTAATCCTTTAGGCGAGTGATTTAGGTTCAAATATATGGATCTAAAACTACAAAACCCCTTAAAAACACCAATTTAATAATCATTAACCTAAATTAACGCGATCAGAAATTTAAGAGCTTTAAACAAGTAAATAATCTACAAATTCTCAAAATTTTTCATTGAAAAAGATTTAAGTTAAATACTTATGAAAATTTCTCACTTTCTTGGTCATACTGTCTTTTGGGCATTTTTAGGCATTTTGCAAACTCAGATGAAAATAACATTTATTGTATGTGGGAATCAGCTTAGATGTTGGCATTTATTCGTTTGCTTTGCACGCAAAAAACATTCAGCTATTAAGAAGTGATGTGAAAATGTAAAAAAATCGGACATTTTAGCTTTTACAAGAAAAAGAACAGAGGTCCCCATATGGGGACCCAGGGACCGAAGAGGATATAACAGTGACTTTATATGTTATGAAAATGATATTTTACGGAAAAACAAATCTTGATTAAAGTTGCAGTACTTGTTGTCTTAATAGACTGTAAAAATGTTCCATTCGACGTTGAACCATTTCATGTGAATAATAATAAAAAGAAAGATAAAGTGCCAAAACATAGTTTATTTGATTTTTCAAAGCTCCTGATTATAGTGAAACTTCAACAATGGTTCTACTTTTCACCATCCTGTGGTTTAGTTATACTTTATGGTTAAAAAGTTTACCAGGTCAAATTTTAACATTATATCAACCTATGGTTCAAAATTTTATGAGTCCATGCAATCAGAGCATCAAATGTTGGAAAAAGATTTTAAGAAATTTTGGTGGAAACTTTTTCGGAACTATGGTTTGGTGAAATGTTAAATCAAATTTTTAGTAGTGTATCGTATAAATGAAACGTATTATTTTAGAATATACTCTTAGAATTTTTCATAGTCTGTTGTAAATAATGTATTCCTTTTACGTAGGAATTCAATTTAATATAATTATAACCATGCATTTCACAAAAGATTGTTTAAACTTTCCAGGCTTTATTTTTAACAAATATATTAAATAGAAATACTAAAAAACTTATACTTACATTAACTGCACAAATCAAAACATCTGTTACAAAAAGTACAGCCAGAAAGGGCTCTGTTATCTGTAAAAACAGAAAAAAAATTACAAAGAATGTTTACGAATTTTCATGCACATGAAAAAAATGGTTATACATGTTATTCATTACTTTAAAGAAGAATGCTAAGTGACCCGTTCCTTTATTCTCCTAAATGACTATTGAAGAATACTTTAAAATCGGATTTCAATCAACATGTACAGATACAAGACGCCAAATTTTCAGACTCAATAAATTGACCTATCGATTCTAACTTAAGAATGAATGCACAGTTGCAGAAGATAAAATATTCAACATAGACACAACAAATAATAATAAAAAAAACACAAACAAATATTGAAAAAAACATAGATAAATTCATTTAACCGTTATAAACTTATAGAAATGGTTTTTATTTTACAGTGTGTTAGATGGTTAGCTGGTACATTTCGAGAGATCACTGTATAATTTAATTTTGCCTAATAGAAGGTGTATATCTATAAAAACTATGACAAGTATGTAAAACAGAAAAAAATCATTGGGTTTCCTTGCATTGGAGAATATTATAATGGCGAAGAAATAACATAAATACACTTGCGGGTAAAAATAAGGGATCAAGTATAAAAACTCTTGTAACTTAAATGATTTCTCAGCTATGCAAAAAATAAATTTGAATAAGACCGCAGAAAATGCGATAGAAAGTGTGGTAGATAAATGTTTTGTTAATTTTTACAACTTTTTAGGTATACGTAGAAAAAAATTGTAAGATGTGTGGATGCACGTGACCAAAATGCAATATTTAAACCTTTACTAGCTTAACGTCCTACTTCCATTCTCCCAAATAAACGCCATTTCTCACAATCCGTCCAAAGATTCGGCATGCTCCACCTTCTACAAGCGAGCGAAATTGGATCAAATTTGCATACTTCTGAGTAGTGAAGGTGAATACCACTGGAAAACGTGATAACATTGATCTTGAGTTACCAACCTACTACCTTTTATTGGACTTAATAGTATGGAAATAAAGTAACTTTTTATAGGTGTTCCTTTGATTTTTTTCTGCCAATGTCTTTGCAGACTATCCGAATACGTAAGCCGCTATGGGCGACATATTTCCAGTGTCGTCTTCCTAAAGTAAAGTGGCATGTACAGTGTCATAGTCAATGATATATTTGTACAAAGCATTTCTATCATTAAATTCATTTCTTTATGTTTATGAGTGTGTTTTACATGAATTGAATTTTCCTGTTTCCCAATGCCGTCCTGTATTACCTTAAGGAGCAATTTTAGGGTTGTACCAGTTTTAAAACTTCAAAAATCGATTTTTCTGAAAATATTCAAGTTAGAACCAGGACGATTTGAAATTGAAAATGTGTACATAACACAGACACTAATTGATTTTTAACTTTACATGCTCTTTTTTCAAACCTGCGTTTTTGCTACTTGAGCACAATTTAAAAATCGCTTGAAGACAGATCACTTGTTTCAAAAATATGTATAAAATGAGAATATCTACAATCTCCACTTACTGTTTTGTCAATTAAATGAAGCAAATTTTATTTGTTACGACTAGAATATTTTTTTTCTTTTTTTTTTAACGTGATATACTTTAAAAAGCACATTGTAATCAGTCAACAAATAAAATTTGTATCGTTTAATAAAAAAGGTAGTAGGTGAAAGTGTAGATGTGATCATTTTATGCATATCTGTTCTGAATAAATGACCTGTTTCCAAACGACTTTTCTTCTTATAGTGCGCTCAACCAGAGAAACACAGATTGAGAAAAGAGCATGCAAACTAAAAAAAAAAAAAAAAAAAAAAAAAAACATTTGGAGTCTGTGTTAAACTGCGTATTTTCAATTTGAAATTAACACTGTTCTAATTTGAATATTTTCCTGTGGTTTACTTTGTTCGGTTCAGAATAGTATAAGTAAAAGAAATGCAAAAAACAAAATTTAGATTTTTTGAAGGTTTAAACCGACAAGTCCTCTCTAGTGGTCTTTTTCATAAAAAAGAAAGGAAATTGCAATGACCTGCTGAGACGAGTTAGGGAAGTATTGGCTGCAGCTGAAGCTCCCACTCCTATGGTGTCTCAATCGCCAGAGTAATTCATTCAAGACAAACAACAACAACAACAACAACAACAAAATCATAGGTTCGATTTCGGTTCGAAGCAGAAAAGTTATACTGGTGCCGGCGACTAAACTTTGAAATACTTGGGTCAATGACGAGTATTGCCTAGAGTCTTTTACGGATCGGATTAGCAATTGGGGCAAAACTGACCTATACGCAGCAAAATCCCTCCCTACCATCCAGAACCCGCCTAGATACCGGGAATTAAGACTCCTATAAGGAGATGACACACATTCCTCTTGTTGTCCAAAATAACAGCACTATTGGGGCCAGTCTCAGCATTAAGGTACGAACAGACCGTCCTTCTAACTGTTATCAGTAATCGGCATCTTTTCTTGTGCCACGCGGTGTTTTTGAACTTTAATTATCTTCAAAGGAAAGGTACTGATGTCCTGCAAAACAGAAACCTGTCCGTCAAGTAGAGTTGAGCTCCTTATCTCCTGACCCATTGTTGATTCCCCTCATCCTTTTGTGAATAAACCGCAGAAGGGTCCAGAACAAAATATTTCCTGGAAGACTGTAGACGGATGGCAAAACAAGCGTTTATATGCAGCTTAAGGCTGCGAACGCACCATCCTTTTAACTGTTATCAGTGTCGGCGTCGTTTATTGTGGCCACGCGGTGTCTTTGATTTTTAATGACTTTAAAAGGAAGGGACTGATGTCCTGCAAAAGAGGAACCTTTCCTTCAAGTAGGGTTGAGCTCCTTATCTCCTGACTCATTGTTGATTCCACTCATTCTTTTGTGAATAAACCGCAGAATGGTCCTGAACAAAAGATTTCCATGAAAACTGGAGAAGGTTGGCAAAAGACGCGTCTGTGTGCAGCCTTAGTCTACCGCCAGAGCTGGGGATGCCACTTCGTCGCTGTTTCTCCTTGGCTAACGCTAACAGGTTTTAGCTTGATTTTTGGTAAATGGGCCCACAATGGCGGGGATAATTTAGTCTGCATTATAGGAGCTCTACAGGTAATGAAAGAAAATTGTCATATTTTAATGCAGTAATGGAGAAAAATGTCATGTTTAATTTTAATTCTTTTATTATGGAGTAGAATTAAGAGACATACTGATTCATATTAAAATGTCTTTTTGATCTGAAAAAAAAATTTTTTTTTGTCTTTCTTTTTTGAAAATTGGGAATACATGAACCCGATCCCGAAAAACTAAACTCCAACCTCAAATAGCCATAACAAATAATAATAATAATAATAAAACAGAGCTATCCGGAATATGACCCGAACAGAAAAACTACACACAATCCGAAACGAGTCCGAGCCGCAGCAAATAAATTACAGTGTGTCCAATCGAAGTCATGACAGGATTAACTAAAATCGTACTAACCTATCCTATGCAGAACTCTAGAAAGCCGAGAGAGTGAGAAAAAGGGAAAAACTTAAAGAAAATTAAAAAAATTATTCCAACTCAAGTCAATAACGATGTATTATTTGTTTATTTTTTAATTGTTGTTTATATGCTTAAAATGACATTTCTTACATTTTGAAAAATATTTCTCAAACTCGAATTGTTGAAAAGAAGAAAAATAATTTTGAAATCTCTTTGTACAATAAGTAAACGTAATAATCGAAATCAGGTAGTCATAAATCACGATATTTTGCCCTGGAATATTATAGAGAATAAATACTGAAGTAAAAAATTAATTAACACAAAAGAATTAAGAACACAAAAACAAAAACATTTTTCGATAACTTACAGCATCACGAATAAGGTAAAAAGAAACCATCACATCAATTAATGTTGTCATAGATACGGCAACTGTCCATGGGAGAAGTAAAAATCTATTGTCCTAAAATGAAAAAAGATGAAATCTTAAATAAGAATTAGTTTTTCTTTAAGATTTTGAGACATGACACTTAAATAATACTGGTGTTGGATAAAAAATTCTGCGGTGTAAATAATAAAACAGTAATATATTAATACATAAGCATATTTTATTATTTTAAAATTTAACGACAAATTGCTCATTTGTAAACGATAAGATTAATTGCATTTGTACAAAAGCTAATGACATGTATTAATTAAATAGCTCAGTAAATCAATGACGAACCCATTACTACGACTCTAAACTGGGTTTATTGTAAAGACTCTTCTTATATCTTACAACTTTCTAACAATTTAATTTAAACGCTTCAAATTTACACATAATTCTTTATAATTAAAGATATATAGAAAAAATAAGCTTTTGTGTAAATAATCTTTAGTTTTTTTCATGGTTCTAGAAATAAGGGAATAATGATGAGATGAAAGAAATTAAGATACATTACCTATGACAATGCTTTATAGTTGAAGATGAAAATACGACGAAATAGGGATTATTAAGAACTATCTTGATGAATGAGTTTCGTATTCAAATAAACCAAATCTGGCAGTGGCGTGGCGTGAAAATTTTCGGTGGTCATCGCAATTATTCAAGTTTGTGGTGAAAAATTATTAACTCTAAAATTCAATGGTTGAATGTTAAAAAAAGAAACTTTAAATCTTACCTTCACTTATACATGAACTCCAAATGTTCTGCTAAAACTGGATCGTAGAGTTTTAAAAGCTTATTAAGAGTTTTAAAATATTGCTTGGTCATCGCCGCATCCAGCGATGACCGGACGCCACTCCACTGAAATCTAGCTATCGTAATTTGTTTACTGAAAATAGGGAATATATAAATCTACCCTCTGGGAGCTGGTGTAAAGGTGTGAGCATTCTGGTTTTGTATTTATGGTGAAATATGTCAGACTTTCATAGAAGCCGAACTGTTGGAGTGCGTCTGTTGGGAGCGCTAGTAACTACAAGTGCTGGAGTGGGTGGTTCTCGAGATGCGTTCTCCAAAGTCATGAAAAAATACCTAGTAGAAGGGTAAACAGCCCCGACAAAACACGAAAGTTGGTGAAAACTTAAGCTCTGTGAAACAGACATTTAGGTGTTGAAGCGGATTTTGTCATTAAAAAAACACAATCACTGCTAAATTAATTGCAGAGCTCAACCATCATCTTCAGGATCTGGTATGCATGATTCAATTGAAAAGAAAACTACATAAAAACAAATCAACGGGAGAGTGGTGGTTCCAAAGCCACCCGGTTCTGATTTCAGTACAAAACGTGACCACAACTGTGGCACGAGCATACATCGTGGTCGAACGACATGGCACAAAGTTGACTTTGCATTTTTCATCCCAATTAAACATTTTATGTCTGAAAAATATTGCAACAAGAGTATGATTCGGATTACAAACTGTCAAGCATGGTGATGTGGTATAATTTAGGCACCCGTCTGATAGTTTTAGCATACCCTGTTGTCACCATATAAGGTTAGAGTAACTGGGAATGACTAAGCGGAAATTTTGGACAACTACATTAATCTGATCAAACAATGTTTCCAGCAAGGAATGGCGTCTTTCAAGATGATAATTATTCAATTCATACAGCTAGACTTGTCGTCCTCCTTTGAAAAGTATCAGAACGGAGTTCAGCATCTCACTTGGTCTTCACATTCACCTGACCTTAACCCAAACTTCATTATTTTTTATCTACCATAAACAGCGCCATCGCTAAGATTTTTTATTGGTGGGGGAGAGAACCTTAAATTGCCAAGTCAAATTTCAGTATTTGCCAACTCGTTTTGTAATTTTGCCAACTTACCATAGTTGGAAAATGTAATATAGTTCTTATTTGTTAAAAGTTTAATAATATCCCCAACTAGTTTTGTAATTTTTGCCAAGTCTATCAGAAATAGAAAATATATTATAGTTTTTATTAAAGTTTTAAACAAATCTGCCAACTAAGTTTGTAAATTTAAATTTGCCAAGTGTAATAACATTCGAGAATGTTTGGGGGGAGGCTCCCCCCCCGTGTCCCCCTTAGCGAGGCCCTGACCATAAAATCATGATGTATGCAGCTTACGTCATAAGGGATCATCATTAAATGAATATCATTGAGCCACTGTGGTCTGTTTAGGAGAATACTGTTCGTAGTTGATTTTCTCCATCAAACCGCTACGGAAATATTCACAGTTGGTTAGTATACAGTTAATGGCAAAAACACTGTTAACTATCATTTAGGATTTGTACTATTCAGTTCCCAGACAAATTTTGACTATGTTACATGCTAAATATGGATTTATGCTATATTAATAATGATGTTTGTTTTATTTCTGAGTCTTTCCGTTATTTTGATCACCATCTGTAAGTAATGAGCTTAAATAACAGGGTTATTAACAACAACAACAAACGTGCAACATGTATAGATTATGACAGATTTTACAATTTTTTATATGATTTATACTTTCTGCCCATTTTGATATAATTTTTTACCTTGAAAATAAGGAATCCTTCATCAAATGAATTCAGACTATTTGGGCTAAGAAAGTCATTTTAAAAAGTGTGGGAACAACAATTCTGCTCTAATAATATTTTAAAATAAACATTTAAATAAAGACTTAATGAAGTTGTTAATGATTGCTCCAGCCACAGCATTTGAAAGTATAATTTAAGATATTACATCAAAAATTTTCAGAATTTATAATTGTAATTTTTTTTTTAATCTTAAGGTCTGCGGAACATGGATTCGATAATTTACTACGTAACTGCTAATTCACTTTAATATAATCCAACAAAGTTGCGGCACAAAACTGAAACAATACTTTACAGGAAAGCTTATACCATTCATTTTCAATACAAATAATCTTTGAGTTCGTCCTATTAATGTATTAAAATTTCAATAAAACTGCAAGTTTTTCTTTGTTTATTGCTCATTTTTTAAAATGTATATATAAGTGTGGCATCTGTAAACTGATCAGACCAACAAACATAGCTATTGAGAGATCAAGTGAAGTTTTAAACATATTTTTACGAAGAAGTTTGCTTTAATTCTAGGAGTATGCGTTTCCCCGTGAAATGAAAATTATTTGGAAAAGAAACCCTATATCGCAGAACTGAAAGAGATGTTTAGGCGGGTTTGATACAATGATCTGCGAAGTTTGTGTGATAGCATCAAATAAAGAATATGCCTGAAGGATTGAACAAGGCGAAAAAGTCACAGATGCCTTCATTTATATACTTGCGAATTCAAGACAACTTATTTTCAAAGATTTTTTTTCTATATTTCAAACAAAAAATAAGAAGAAGCAAATGGCATTGTATCAGGTTGGTGCAAAAATAATGCATGATTTTTCAATTGAAATTTAAAACGCTATAACTTTTTTAATCTAAATATATTTAATGAAAATAAGAGACATTACAATCATAACATTTTTACCAACGGGAAACAACCTTAGTGATTAAAGTGACATAAAAGACTGCTCATCTAGAAACGACAAACTCTCAGAAGGCGTTTCGACCATTATCTTAATTGACGAAAATTGTTCCCCTCAAGAAGTTAAAGAAGTCCTGGTGTTTAACCACTTCACCATTTGCCCCGAGAAAACTCGGGAGTAAAAGCACTGTTTCCCCATACCCTTCGCCGGTGAAGTGGTTAAAGAAGTGGTAGTCGGTCGGCGAGAGTTCCGGTGAGTATGGTGGGTGAGGTAGTGTTTCGTAGGCCAACACGTATAATTTTTGGAGGATCAATTGTGCGACATAAGTTGTCGTCCACCTCGTGCCACATCCACATATCGAGTTTCTTCACCTTACCAATTTGCTCTAGGTGGCGAACGATACTGGAATGGTCAACATTGAGCTCATTCGCAATTTCTCGAGTTGTTTTGGTTGGATCAACTTCGAGTATTGTCTTCAGTTGATCAAGTTGATCATCGTCAACAACAGAAGGACGCATGCGACCACCCTTCTCTTTAATGTCGAAATCTCCTCGATGAAATTTTTTAAACCAACGCTGAACTATGCTTACGTTGATGCTTCTCTCGCCACAAAGTTCATTAATGATTCCCGCGGTTTGTGCTGCACTTCGACCGAGTTTAAACTCATAAAAATAAATTTAACGAAAATCTTGTTTGACATCTCAGCTTCTGAAGTCAATTAATAGCCTAAAAAGAAAAAGTTAAGAAAAATTTCTTGCAAAGAAAGTGCTTAAAATGATTATTAGAAATTAGCTTTAAAATGATATATAATACATACCACTAGGATTAAATTCTGTATCCAAAATGCTTATAAAATAAGTTGCATTGTAACATCATGCATTATTTTTGCAGCAACCTAAATTAAGGGGGCTGGTCACTCAACAGCCGATTTTCCCTCACTAATGTAAAGTCTATGGGCATTTAATGCATTCGTATATTTAAAATATCTCCTTAGGAAATTAATATTTTTAACTTATATTTCTTGTGTGCACTTACTGAAAGATGTCTCTTTTAACACTTTCCAACAAAGTTGAAAAGTGTTTATGACTTCGGTTTGTCTGTCCGTCTGTCCGCGCTCTAACTCCCGTAAATAAACTCGGATTGTCTTGAATTTTTTGGTGGTTATTGACGATTACCATAGCACGTTCTGTATTTCAAATGAAGTTTGTAGCATGTTTAGTTGATTTACAGGGACAGTTAAAAGTTTTCCGTTGCATTAGGGCCTATGGGAAGAAATCGTTTAAAAGGATTTTTAATGACGTTACACGCGTCCAAACATACCAAAATTGATATGCATTTATGGAGTGTACTAAAACATGTATTCTTTATAATATGCGGTGCAAAGAATAGTTATTATTCTTTTACAGGGCCACACAAAAGGATTCCGTTACATAATGATATTGGGAGGGAGGGGGAATTGTTTGCGGCATATTTTAATTATGTTAAACTATTTCAAATATAATGAAATTGATATATGTCGCTGAGGTTTACTATAAGTTATTTCATGTATATTACGAAGTGCACAGCATTTACAGGGACACACAAAAGTTTTCAGATAGTATATTGTATTAGAAGTACTGTACATTAGCGGTGATTACTGGAAATACCTTTTTAATTATGATATGCGCATTTATATTCCACTATATTTATGCATACTATATGGTGTGTATAAATTCTATAATTCATATACAGGGCTACACAAAATAATTCGTAAGGGTTACTGGGTATTATCGCAGATTGATTAAAGGTGGTTTTTAAATGAGTTATGCATTTTTACGCTGAACTGCATTTAATTTATTAAAAAGAGTTTGTAGAATATAGATAAAATGATATACAGGTTCACGCAAAGAATTAGATACATATCGTCAATGGATGATAATTTCTTGAAATGTGGCTTCAGTAGTTTTAAAAGTGTTTTAGTTTGAATTAAATTTTAGCTAAATAGTGGCGTGTAATAAAGGTACTAGGTAAATTACAGGGCTTTACAAAAATATTCAAGTATTTTTTCAATTAATTGTATAAATTGCTGAAAGAGAAATTTCAACCTGTTATACGTTTTCTTGCTAAACTAAATTTTCCCATTATATGGAATATATATCAACATACAGATCAGATACAGGGCTGTTCAAAAGAATTGAAATACATATTTGGCTATGGGCGGTAACTACTGGAATCAGATTTTTAAATGTTTACTTAGTTATCTTATTTACCTTATTTCCCTAAGTAACGAAGTTTCGTTAAAGCTTTCAGGGAGTGTTGGAAAGTGTTTCATAATCTTAGCTGTACGCATGATTTTTCTTACTTGTTTTCTTAGTTCTCAAAATATTTCTAAAGTATAGACTTAATTTTATATGAAGTATTAAAATCTAACTCACAGTGCGCCCGCTTTTAATACATAAAATATTAAATTCAACCTAACTTTTAGAAATATTTTGAAAACTAAGAAAAAAAGAGACATCCTTTAAGAAGAGTTCACAGAAAAAAGATGTTAAAAATATGAATTTCCCGAGGAGATATTTTAAATATACGAATGCATCAAAAGTCCATAGACTTAACATTACGGAGGAGAATTCCGAAGCTGAGTGACCAGCCCCCTTAATACTAACTTATAACAGTTTGAATAATTAATTTTATAACAGTTTGAAACAAATATATTTATATCTTATTCTCATCAGCCTCATAAAGAATGAAGGAAACACTGTTCTTACATTATTTGATAGCTTTAAAAATAATTCTTCATTATATGTCTTTTACCTTAAGAAGTGATAGAGCTATACTTGAATCTTAAGATGTCAGTAATTTTTATAAAAATGTTTTTTACATAAAATAATATTTACTTCAAAATAAGAAACATAACTTAAAAATAGCTTTCGAAAATGTTTTACTTTTCCTTTAATAAGCATTTAAAAACGTATTTTAGAATACAATAATGTTACAAATGTAGAAAAATATTTAACAATATTAACAGGTTATTTTCTCTTTTAATACAGGTTGTTTCCAAACTGTTTAAACAAAATAACATGGACGAGAGTATCCATCAAGATTAACAATTTTTGTGCAGAAACCAGAATCGCAATTCACACATTCAGTCAAAATTACAGTGTGTATATCTCTAAGTAGAATCCGAATTTTTGTTTATAACTTTAACAATAGTGAATTCAGCGTTGCCAGATTGGTGACTTTTTTAATTCAGATTATTTGACTGTCACCACTTTTTTAAAATAGCATAATTCGCCTTATTTTTCCGAATTTTTAATCTATTTTTAAGTATGCCGAATATTTCTATTTCAAAAAAGTCCTTCCGGCCAGTGCCGGGAGGAAGAGGTAGCTTTCATATTCCTTATTTTTAAAAAGCAAGCTTATATTATTCAAACACACGAAGCTCAATTTAGTGGAAACCGATTATATTTAGTGGAAACCGACTGGAATGCTGGCCATTTTCTTCACTTCTCATGATGTCATCACATTTCACAAAAAGTAATCTGGCTAAAATATCGTTATATTATCTTCACTGTTGCTTATGAAGGAAGTGTCAACGGTACAAGATGCCATAATGGACCCGTTCTCATCAGAACACCGATTTTAACCAGCATTGGGTGTGGTCAGTACGTTGTTGCGTGACCTCTAGGAATATTGCGTTGCTGTTGGCGTGCCGTAGATGTAGATGTCATGCCGCATGTAAAATATGTAATCTCGTCGCTTTGGAGTTAGTAGGTGAGAGAGAGGTACCGTATCGGAAGATCCCATGGAGGAAAGAGATAGATGGAGATGCAGTAAGGTGGCTGAGGGTGACGCCAAAAAAGTAACCCTAAAATCCGTTATAGTAGTCCCAAACACAAGCACGTTCTTTCACGAAAAAAAAAAGAAAACTTTTAATAATACAGTTTTTAATTCATAATACAATGAAATACTGCTTTAGAATGCTTAAAAATAAGCATATCACTTTCATTTAGAGAAAAAAAATGCGTGATGTCAAAGAATTCGGTCCCTGTTCCAGGTGCTTGTTTTGTTTGGGCCTTCTGTGGACGTTTAAATTTGAGCGATAAATGGTTTCTTATTACAAACCTTTTTTACGGCATACTGCATCTCCATCTATCTCTTTCCTCCATGGGAAGATCCCATACCCTTCTGGTAAGGATAAAAATTGCGGAAAATCTTGTCAAGCATTAAATGATATAAACCAAAGAGGATGGCAGCCCGTTCAAGTCTCAACACAAAAATATGGTATGAACGAAAAATAGGGTTTGGTTTGGAATGAGACTCCTTTTAATTTTGACTGAATAAATTCATTGTGAACTTGGTTTCCCATACGTTTATTTTTTATCTTCGTGGGTATTACCGTCCCTCTGATTTGGTCGACCAGTTTACGAACACCATATAGAGTCATTCCTTAATTTTGCTTCTCTTCAAATAACTGGCGAACCGAGTTAGATCACGGCCGACTTCAGAATTGGCTGAAAAAGATCTTTTTTAGTTTCGTTTTCCCTAGGACGGCATTCATGACGGTACCTCATCGGGTATCCCATACCCATTTTTCTGTACCTAGATACTATGTACATGGCTTTATCTAACTGCGACAGGCTTCAGTATAAGACATCAGATCACATGATCTCAGGCCGATCGATTCGGCCGAGAAAGTCCTCCTACACTCTCAGGAATAAAACTCTCACTTTTGACGATTCAGCAATCCTCGAGCTGTATTTCGTCGTTTTCTGACGATCATTTCCTAGCAACATCATGTGACTTTTAACGAAACGTTAACTCTCAAATATTGACGAAAGTTTTGCCTCAATCACTGTCAGACTCGATGCATTTTAAGGAAACAGTTGCTGTACCTCCTCAAATCCTGCCATTTTGACAAGCAGATATTTGCTTGTTTATGTTAGTCCTTTAATAATTTATTTTGAAACAGCACCTTTTAATGCTGTTCAGAAAATACTGAAATATAGGTAGTTATTGTTTCTTCATTAGTTATTTTTTTAGCTGTTAAAATTTTTAGGAATGTTTATTATTATTTTTATTTATTTATTTATATGTTGTTGTTCGTTATGTTTTAATTCGAAAAGAATAAAGTTCCCGTGTTCTTCAAAACCATTCAAAAAGAAAATTTGGTCAATAAAATTTCAAACTTCCAGGATATCTTTTTTAAAAATTTATTTAAGAAGTATATTCTGTTTTCAATCAAATTAAAAAAAAAAAAAAAAAAAAAACAAAAAAAAAACATAATTCATCCCTCTCCCCTTTATAAACAGTAAAGTGTTGAGATCTTATCCACCTTCTCAAAGTGATAAAATCTCACGCAATATGCACTTCACAATTCGTTATTTGTGAGCAACAATTTAACCAGACCATATTCTAATCATTCATTGAGCAAAGAAAATTTCACTAATAAATTATTTAATAAAGCCATATTATAATTATTCATTGACCATGAGAAAACCATAATAATAAATTAGTCTTACTTAAAACTTTCAGAAATGATAGCAGCACCGATAAAATTACAATCTACCTTATAAAAATATAAACACGCAGCAGAATTCATTACATCAACCTAAAAGCACATCTATACAAGTCCCCAATAGCGAGGTCATAAGAGCAACGGTCTCCCATGCCAAAGGCTGCGGGTTCGAATCACCCCGAGGAAAACGAGAGGTAAATTTTTTCTTCCCCCTGTCAATAAATACAGGAGCTTCCAAACTCTCTGATAGATGGCACCACCAGCCCTCTTTTGACGAAATTGGTATCGTCAAGCAAGTGAAGAAAGTAATTTCATCAATTTGACGAAATATTCGCTCGGAGCATTTCCCAGGAAGCGGTTTCGTCAAAAGCAAAGAAAATTTCGTGAAATCTGAGTATTCATTTTTGAGTATGTAAGGAGGGGAAAAGAAGCCCCCTTTGACCTATTGTGTCGGACAGAGATCACGGGATTTGACGTAGTTTTGAATGTCGTCTTAGGGGTAATTTGAATGTCGTCCTAGGGAGAGACATTGGTGCTGAAATCAGCCATGCACGTTTTATCTAGGTATAGTAAAATGGGTATGCGCTACCCCATGAGGCACCTTGCAACGTAACCTAGCTACCTAGCAGTAAACTACGAAGTTAGCATTCTGGTCTTGAAAAAGTTACAAGATAAAGGACAAATTTTAATTACAAAGTTGTAAAGTGTCATCAATTTAGTATTAAATGATGTCTTAATACTTTAAAATAACTTTATTAGAAAACATGAAATGTAATTTTTAAAATATCCAATAACCAGCATAAATACCCCGCTAACTGAATGAAGAAATGTGGCAATACAAGAAAGATGCACATTTACTGATAAAATCCAAGACATGTAAGCATGGTGAAATGTATTTTGATAAGAAAAGCAAGAAAACTATGCTCAATGTGTCCACCATACATTACACATATATAATTTGATTTAAGAAAAACTTACTTTGCTTACATGTGTTACATTTATTATGTGTATCGACTTTATAATCCTATACTTGTCCAATTACTGGACTAATCCGTCTGGTGATTGGTGGTAAGTAAATGATATTTCAGTGCTTCTAATAAAGTTCTTTGTACATGTAAGATACGATTTTATACCGTATGAATCACGCTTTAGAATTTTGAAATTGAATGTCTCCTTCTCTTGCACATATTGCGATAGGAACGCTAACTCCACAGTTTACTGCTAGAGCGTACTTTAAGTACCTCATGGTGTAGTGCATACCCAGTCTACGAGTTAATTGAGGCGAAACGGAATTAAAGAATCACCCTTTATATTCTTTGTTTCCAGACTTAACCTGTGAAACAGAAAAATAGCAAAACAATAAGGCATTCTAAATTAATTCAAAAAACAAAAACAAAAAAAAGTTGAATTTAGGAAATATTATCTTACTTTCCAAAGTCCAATAATTAAGATAATGGAGCAAATTATACATGTTGCAGATAAAACTACCATTATCAAGCAAAATACCAGCATAGCTAAAAAAAGAAAATCTCAATTAGTACAAAAATGCATGTTAAAAATCCAGCTAATAGGTTCTCGATTAATAAAAATGAAGAGAAACATATTTAATCATTGTTTAGTCATTAGAAAAAATGATAAGTCATCAATAGCATGCTAAAAATTCAAGCAGTCAATGAAAATTATTAATAAAAATTCAACTATCATTTCTTCGGTTAATTTAATTTTTAGCTGTAAGTGCTTTTAGGAAAATAATTTTTTATTCCTTTCAAATTAATTTTGAGGAAAAGTTAACTGATGATGGATATATTTTTTCGCTTTAAAAGAAATAAAATAAATGCCTTATAAGAAATATTTTTTAAAAGAAGAAGTTTTTTCATTTAACTTTTTAGGAAAGTGATTTAAATAATTGTTGCATTTCTTAATGGTTTGACTTCTGTATTTAAAAAAATAAAGATGTCTTAACAGTTCTAATGCATTCGTGGTTACAAAGGCCAGAAGTACAGTGTATACAACTAGAAAGCAGCCCTGGAAAATCACGATTTTAGATAAAAAAATACAGAAGTAAAAAGAGCAAAACTAAAAAGGAAAATCTCAATTAGTACAAATTAGTGCATGTCACACCCGTAGATTTCGTTAGTTACATGTCATACTTGTATATTTAAGAAATAATGTTGTTATAGCAGGTGCTAGAAGTATCATAACTGAGCAACTGAACATCCGAACACAACGTTTCATGTTTCTGAAGGTAATTGCAGAACCTTTGGTGTCACCACCTGGATCTAGCACGAAATGTTCAGGTGTAAGTCACCCCATGTGCATGGTTTATTATTTATGTAGACACGCTCTTATTGGTGACCGCACAGGAGAAAGTCATATGGATCAAATCTTTAGTATATGAGATAGATGATAAGGAACTCGTACTCGGTTATTACTAACAAGATCGCCACAAGGCACGAATTTAAGAAATGCGTAGTCATACTTGTGTGGTGAAACATATGTGGATAGCATGTAATTATTTTTTTATGTTCTCCTGTACTTTTTTCTAAAGATTATATTTTCTGGCGCTACATTCTAGTGAAACATCCAGTATTATAAAAAGTCCTTTCGGTCTGAACCGTGAGGAAAAGGTAGCTTCCCTATTCCTTCTTTTTATGTATTCAGCTAATTTTACTTGAACGCATGAAGCTAAAATGCATGGAACCCGATTATAGAAGATTCGAGGTTTTCGTCAGTATTGAATTTGTATGTGAAATTATAAAAAAAAAATAGTCAGGTATCGCGAAATTGGCTTCATTTACGCCAACCTTTTGTTGTCAGTAAGTTTGGCGATATTTCCCAATTCCGGAAAATTTTGGTATATATGAATCTATCATAAACCCAAAATCGCCCAAACAACCCTCCCTTCAAATGTTGATTTACACACACACGCACACACATATATATAATATAAATATAATCTAGCAAAAGAATATATATATATGATATTTGTCTTGCAATAGTACTCGTATTTATGAACCGATTTCGATGTGACGGAACGTGGTACGTGATTTAACAAGGTTTCAACCGAGTTAGTTGTCGTGTTTCAAAAAGTATGTCACCTTAGAATTTCAAACTGGTATATCTCAGACATTTTTAAGATACAGGTGAAAGAAAAAATGCTTCGGAATCCTTGCATCAAGGCCGAATACTTAAAACAAAAAACTCATTGAATTTATAATTTTTTATACAACATGAAGCTGGCCAGCGAACTCGGTCAAAATCTTGGTATGACCTTTACACATGCTCAGTCACATCCAAATCAGTTCATAAATAAGAGTAATTCTGTTGACATTCTGTTTTCTTGTTTTAAAATGTCAGCCATTCTGGAATTTCAAACTACTATATCTCAGCGATTTTTTAAGATAGAGGCGGAACAAAAATGCTTCTGAATCCTTGTATCAAGACCGAACACTTAAACGGAAAAACTTTTTGAATTTCTAATTTTTTGCGCCTCTTTTAGAACCTGAATTTTTTAAGTGGCTGTTATTTTGAAACAAAATGACGAATGAAGTCGGCTAACGAATTCGGTCGAGATCTTAGTAAGTTCTGTACACATGCTCAGTCACATCCAAATCAGTTCATAATTACGAGTGTTACAGCATGATAAATATCAGATGTATATGTATCTTTATTTAATTTACTAAATAATAAATATAATTATATTGAATATCATTCGGACCATCGAAATTAAACTTTTTTTCATCACTGATAATAAGTTTAGACCAATTCGTTTATTGCTTCAGATGCTTCTTTGTAAACTGAGTGCAGCCTTTTTTATGGGTAGATCTTAAACGCGGAAACCGGCGTGGTTTTACATATTTAAGAAATCCCGAACTTTTTATTGACTATAGGGGAGACTAGGGATGGTTGACCATACGGGAGGCTTGACCCACCCATCAGTTTTCCTATTTAAAAGAATTTCAGAGTTTTATCAATAGGTGTCAACGAAAGCTACTGGAATGCTCAAACAACAGTCTGTGTTTCATACAGATAATCGAAATAGGTGTAGAAAAAATCAATTGTGAGGCGTTTTCAGCCTAATAGTTGTGTTTTTTTAGAAATATTTTGTAAGCTATTTTCAGATAAAATGTATCATAAAAATTTAAGTAAGTAGGTTTTAAGTAATGCAAAAATATCGAGCTTTCATTCCAGATATAAAGATTGTACAGTAAGTTAGGCTCCATATAACAATGAGCTGTTCTTTAGAAAAGGGCTATGTGGGGAGGCTTGACCCAGTCAATGTGAGGGAGGGTTGACCAGATATTCAAGGCTCCCTTAACACATTCACGACGGGAAACGAGAATTCTCGTTTTCATTCAAAAAACATCATTGACTAAGAGCGTGGCTTCACCTTAAAGAAAATGCATTGATATCATGTTCACCGTATTTTTTTTTAGATTGTAACACATTTTATATTAAATTCGTACATTGAAAGATAGTATTTAGCAATGCATAAACTTGGGAAACCTATCTGGTACACAAATTTACAAACGACTTTCAGAACAGAGAGTAGCTTCTACTGTTTTAAAATTCCGATTTAATAAAAATTGCCCGTCGTCAATGCACTGTAAAAAAAATTCCGCAACGCTCCTGGGAAAAAATGGGCAGCTGAGTTGCCCATTATTTCCAAGAAACATTTCTTGAAAATGACTGGAACTTTACTGTATATGTTAAAAACTTTCTACAGAAATGCCAGTAAGTTTCCTGCGAAATACCAGGACTATTTCTGTTGACAGCAAAACATTACTGACATTTCACAGCATGCGGGATCCGCAGACGATTTTTACATTTCCAGTTGGCAATTTTCGCTTTATTATCATTATTTGTTAGAATGAAAAAATATTTTGAAATTGACATCAAAATTATTATTTATAATTTACACGAAAAAATAAATTTTCAGTTAAAATTCAATAAAGTAAATATATATATGATATATTGTTTCTGAACTTTGCTTAAAATATAAAAATATATAAATGTAAATAATAATTAGAAAAAAAAAATCTAGACACAAAATATTTTGGATTTTCGTCAGTAATTATGTTAGTTTACAAGTTAGATAAAATACATATAAATTTTCATGAAAAAAAAAAAACCTAAACGTAATTGTATATTTTTTCCGAAAAAAAAAATTCAAATTTGCAGCAATTCAAAGTGTCAAATATAAATGAAATTTAAATCAAATTGTAATAAAGTGTTAAAATATAAAATTAATTAAAAAAGAAAAAAAAAAGTCAAGAGGTAGCATCGAACTCGGGCCGTACGGGTGGCGTGCGAGCTTTCTGCGTCCACACCAAGAAAGACACGTTGAGAGCTGCAAACTAATGGGTATTTGAAACGTATGCTAAACCTCGGCATCTAATTTCTGAAAATCTAAGGCCCATTTGAAGAAATCCTTTCACAAGAATAATTAGAGATAAGAACTCTAAAACATACTTTAAATTAATCAAAATCGGTGAGAATTATGTTTGATGGTCCCCTGGTTAATGGAGATCCAAATAATAGGTGTATTTTTTTACACGGTCTGCTCGTTAAACATTCCACAGACAAGTACGAGAGATAATCTCTTAGCGATGTCACAGAGGTATTGTATTTTCATCTGAATTGTCTTGACAATAGAGACGTAAAGGATTATGTCGTCTATTGATTTATTTGCATTCCATATTCATTTTTTTTACATTCATTTAAGGAATTCGTTTTCGACACTCGCGCGCGAGCAACGGATTATAGCAAAAAAATAATAAATGGCGGCCCCAGCGTTTTGCTGTTTCCAACTTTTGTTCAGGAACGTTTCAGATAAGAAAACCAGAATTTCACAGGAAAGAGCTAAATTATTCTGAAAACCTGAGAAAAGGCGAACCGTTCCTGGATTTTACATGGAACGTTACCATTTTTTTTTTACAGTGTGTGTTAATTTAGGGATTTTTTGGAAATCTTTTTATTATACAATGTGCATAATGAAAGATTAATGGTTCAATATAAAAATGAATGTACCGTAATTTCCCGCGTATCCGCCGCGGCTTAGTTAAGTCTTTTTCGAACCGGAGATTTTATTGAAAAAAAGAAGTCAAATAAGTGCTAAGCAGAAGCAAGTCTCATTTTATTTAAAATAAATTCTGATAGGAAATCGAGTTATCTGAGGTGCGGCGGATACGCCCGAAATTACGGTACATTTATTCTGAAAAGCTACAGTAAAATGGTGTGATGGAAAAGGAAAAGTTTAAAACTGATTAAAGAAAGATGTGAAAAATTGCCCTAGTATCCACTGCACGAAAAAAATTAATGAAATATAAATGGGAAAGTTGAATGGAACTTTTTCCATTTAAATATTACTTACAATAGGTAAATATGAACAGTGGAAAAGACTAGAAAGTATGAAAGCAGCACTCTCAACCGTTTCAGGGGCAGTGGTGTGTTTATGAAACCACTTAATTTTAATTCTCAAACGCCAAAATGGCACCAGAATTTTGCTAAAATCTTTTTTATTTAATAGCTATGCAAAATATAGCCTTTTTTTATATTTCCAAATATTTTTTTCATATATTCCGATGCCATTCATTTATTTCAACATTTTAGTACTGAAAGTACTTTGCCTTTTAAAGGGTTAAAAGATGTTAATAATAAGTTAAGTACTCATGCGGCTGCAAAAGGACATAATATTGATCGAAAAACTTTAGGAAGGTATGTAGACAAATTTCAACATGGTGAATAGATTAAGATGAAGCCAAACTATGTGACAACTAGAGTCGTCACGTCGAATAGCACAAAAAGTAGGACAAGGAGACCAAAAAAAAAAGGGACAGTGGCTACTAAATCCGGACGTAATAATGCATGAAACCCTATGAAAACAGAAACTGTCTCTAGTGAAATACTGTCTTAAATTTTAAAATTTCATTTTCCCTGCTCTACAATTATACCTGCTCAGACAAAACCTTGTTTAAAACAAAATTTTTCTCCTCTAACTTGCGATTGCGTCAAAGCAGGTTTGTTTCAGCATCATTTTTTCAAAAATATGTTTTTATAATAATTAAAGCATGTAGCATAAAGTTATTCTGCTTTGTTTAAACTGATTTTATTCTTCTTCACAAATATTTCAATATAAAACAAAGTGGGTCAAACCTCCCATATAGTGGGTCAAGCCTCCCATACGTGGGGAGCCTTGACCCATTATTTTCTCCTGATTAAAATCAATGATTTTTCAAATTTGTTATATATTACACTTATATAGCAATTTTATTTTGATAACTGATTATATAACGAATAAAATGATATATAAAACTTTATTCTACGTTCAATATTTAAAAAACAAAAAATCATTTTGTAAAAAGTGGGTCAACCCTCCCTAGTCTCCCCTACTGATGCTGTCTTCTTTATCTTGCTTCCAATTTCCTTTGGTGTGATTCTCTTGCTTGCGACTGTGCGAACAATCAAGCTTTCGGATTGTTTCGAAAGAATTCTAGCCCTTCCTGTAGATATTGCAGTGCCATAACTAATTGGCTTCTGTAATGAGCTTCAGTTTTTGAACGTTTAATTTTATCAGCGATTATTTGAAGTGACATTACGATGTTGTTATAAGCTTGAATTTGGCCTTTTTCGAAGACAGAAAGCATTTATCCTCTCCCCATCGTCAAAAAGTTTTGCGAACTAAACGAATGCGCACAGAATCCTTTTTAAATGATTTGTTAAACGATATACGAAAATATGCAACAATCACGAGTAGCAGTTTCTAAATATTTACTAAGTTCATATCATTTTGCTTCGGTGAAAATTTAGCAAAATAGATATTTTAAAATAGATTAAAAAATATACACAATTTTTATAAGAGATTAATTTAATATGAATTGGAATATCGTGTATTTAATTGTAACTGAAAGATTTGTGTATTTGAATAGCAAATGCAAAAGTATTTCTTTGTTCTTGTGTCTTTCCTATTATTTTGCACCCCACTGGTATATGAGGACATGAGTTTCAAAACTCGCTTTATCCAAAATTTAAAAAATCGAGTTTTCTGTGTAAATCTATCCTATTGGTGAATCTGTAAAAAAATATTTTTATCGTGTATTTCTGACATTGTAAAATCTGGATTTACAATAAAAACCAATGCATTGTAAAAATAAACGGACTAAAAAACGGACTAAAAAACGGAGATTCTACTGCCAATCTAGACGCCAGTACTATTTCCGTATTTTTACGGGAAAATTCCCCCATAAATTACAGAAAAATTTCCGTTTTTCTGATTAAAAATGGAAATTTTTCTGTAATTTATGGTGGAAATTTTCCGTAAAAATACGGAAATAGTACTGACCTCTAGATTGCCAGTAGAATCTCCGTTTTTTAGTCCTTTTTTTATAGTGTGGACGCAGTCAGAGGTTTTTCGCGATTTTCGAAAATTTGATTTTCTGGATAAAGTGAGTTTTGAAACTCACATCCTCATATATAAATTAACGTTTGAATGGGTGATGGTTTTGGAGTCTGGGGGTCGTTATCGATGAAAATATACCAAAATTTTCCGGAATTGCTTTCCTCTGGAAGGCTGCAATAGGTAACATTCTACTTTTTTGCAATGGAAGTTACCTAAAAATATGCTTAAGAATAAATCCCGACTTTTCAGCTTTCTGAAGACAATAAAAACACACAAAAATAAACAACGCAAAAATAAAAGTAAAAATTGAATTTTTTTTTAATGAAATACTTATACAGTTATTCTAGACAATTCGAATTTAATAAAAACTTCTTGAGAAGTGATTTTTTAAACACTAATCCTCTTTGACATCAATCTGTCTATACCTAAGGAAGACCTAAGTTGTCAATGGTGATTATACTAGAGAGGAGAGTAAGTCCGCGACAATAAATAGTTCTGTACTGAATATGAAAGAAATGGCATATTAAATTTCTTTTTTTCTTCATTTTCACAGGAAAAATGATTGACTCATTAATCGAAATCGATTGAGCTTAGCATATATTCATTTTTATCATAAATATCTAATAATAATCAAGGAAATGTATTTATTCGCAAGGAAGGTTTTTGGCGAGTACTTGGCGCGGTGCTCGCAAATAACTAGCAACCTTAGACCCCCAACAGAGCTGTGCGGGGTGATGGTCAATAGATAGTGCCTCTTCTTATTATCAGAGAATGTAGATTTTTGATGTCCAATCAAAAGTTTCTTTTTTTAAGCTATTGCATATAGAGAAAAATTTTCGGTGGATTCGAATTTTTCGGAAAATTTCACCCCAAGTACATACCCAACATATGGATGAAACATTTAAAATAACAAAGAAAATTTTCTTTTGCAAATTAAAACGAATAAAAGAAGCTCTTTATTGTAAGGCTGTTCTCAAAAAAAATTATCTTTCCCCGCTCAAGAACCGGAAACTTTATATTTTAAGGCTCTTTTTTAAATGTAAAAACAGGATACTTGCAGGCATGATATTTGAAGGTATTTGAAATCGAACAGTTTTTCTTAGTTTCCGGTAAATTAATTACAAGCAATTGTTGTTTAAGAATGGATTTTTATTTATTTATCTAATTTACTGGACAATCGCGTTGGATAGAAAATTTTGGTGGATTAGACAATTTCACCTCAAATAAATATGAAGCATATGGAAAGAGTATGTAAAATAACAAGAATTTTCCTTTTGCGTGAATTAAAACGAACCTCTTTTTTAATGCGGCTTTTCCTAAGTACATTAACAATATAATTTCCATCCCTCCGCATACAGAAGTTTAAACTATTCTTATTTTACTTAGAAAGAATTGATCAGAAGTTAAATTAATTTGTCTTTTAAACAATGATATAAATTCAATATTTTAACAGTATTTTAGACACAAAATCAAGAAAAAATTCACCAGTTATTCATAATGCATACTATATTTTTATACATAAATGTAAGTTAATTTGATTCGATAAATTAAATTATAATTTAATTTGACATAAATCAATTAACTGGAAACGAAATTGCAAAATATCTAAATATATTGGATTAGTTTAAAACAATTCCTTCAATGCTACTAAAAATGTGCATTTGTTTGTAAACATTGTGAGAAAAAAAAAATTGTGAGTAAAGTGTTGTACGAACATTGTGAGAGGGTGTGTATGTGTGTTTCCTTCTATTTTAATAGATAAGTTTGAAAAAAGTGATATTATAATAATTTTTAGGATGAAATTTATATTGAATATGAAATTGGAACAAAATTTGTAAGGATATAATTAGATTATTTTCAAATTTTTCTTTTGTTTTAAACATAAAAATTGAATGCTAAATAATAAGAATTTTATCTTTATTTAAAATGTTAACTTATATATCAATAACATTTTTAGTCGGCTTTATAATAAAACACTGCACAGCTTTTGAATTTTAGCATTAATTACTATGAGTTTATTACACCGGTAGATTTATTTCTTGTTATTATTGTAATGAAAGCTTTCAAATCTGAGACTAAATAATAATTGATTTAGAAAATAAAAGCTAAAAATATTAATTACTGTTTTCTTTTATGATTTTCCGAAGAAGATTTCTATTACAAACACATCAGCGAAGACCATTTATTTTTATTATAAAAATAAGGGGTGAAACAATTTTTATTTTATACACGTTTCATGCGATTTACGATAAATTCTATATTGAATGTATTAAAAAAAACTGTTTAATTTAATATGACTAGGGGGCTCTGCCCCCTACAAGCTACGCTCGTCAACCCCCGCTCAGACACCGCAGACTCTAACAGCAAGATAATTTGATCGGCTTTAAAAAGATTCCGGAAGATTGAATTATAATTTGAATCTGAGAAATACAATCTGACGTAATTTTCACCAAACTTTTCTTTTTCTTTTTAATATTCACGTAAAAATGCTTTTGCTAGAAATGAAATATTATGATCATCTTAAAATATTAAATAAATGTCTCGAGCAATTTTTAAATTTAAACTGTTTAGCAATATTATTTTTTGTTCATTTTATATAATAATTGTAATGTGGCGTAAATGTGACGTAAATTCTCCTATTTAAGACTTCTAACGCATGTTTATGAATTTATTATTTTACAATATTCTGTCTCTTTTAAAATTCACGTGTAATTATAATTTTTATGACGTAATTTTCAATGAGTTCCTTCTTTTTATATTTTCTGTTTATAATAGTCACGTGTAAAATAAATTTTTAATTTGAAGTAAACATTATTGTTTGCGCTGTTTATACATCTGGCAACAGTTTAAATTAATAACATTTTCTGAAATTTGTAAAAAATATCTCTCGAAATGCTGAAAATTTGAATTTAAAATTGAAATAAAACCTCAAAAAATGAGTCAAATATGTAAAATAAATACAATCTGCACACCGGGAACTTATAACGTATAAAATGATCTAAAGATGATTAAATTCTCATGTATAGTTTTTGCTCCAATAAAACTTTTTTAATGGAACGATTTTGTCTAACTTTAGCATTAAATATCTCTTAAAATAATTCTTCGATTTGAAAACTGTCTACATCAGCGTGTTTATCAAACATTTCTCTATAATACCACCGATTTTCATATTTTTGTATGCAACAATTTTTTTTTAATATTAACGATGAAAGGCCATGCTTAAGCATTCAAATTGGATGTGGATCTACCCGGAATATCTACGCAGATTGTCATTGGTCCATTTCCAAATCAAAACTTTTTTTTATATATAGAAGGATATAGCTTCTTGCTAGCTAATTTTATATGATATGATTTTTGTTCGCGCACTTTTAAAATAAAATTTCCTGTCCTTTTTTTTCTGTTTGGGTGGGAGGGTGTCTGAACTAAAACACAATTTTTCTTTTATAAATTAGTTCTTTCTGAATATTTTTGTACATTAAATCATCGTTAATTTTATATCTTCGCGAAAAAACGCTGAAAATAGCATTATAAATGACTAAAACTTCAAAAATTCCTGGATAAAAAATTTCTATATTGGAAAAAAATAGGATTCCAGGGGTCGATGCAGGTTTTTATTCTTGGGGCCCATTTTGTGAAAAGTAAAAGTTATTTTTGTGAATTTTATAATATTTTTGTGAAAAATACCATTTTGTAATGAAAGTTGAAATCCAGTTACTCAAATTCGAACCAAGAATTTATTAACAAAAACTTCTTTAAATCCCCTTGCTAAAGTTTTTGCTTTTCGGGATCTGGTTTTATTTACAAATTACATATTTTAAAACAGTTTTTATGAAAAAGATTGTTACGAAAGGGGACTGGCCTATTTTATTAAAAGGAATTTTGTGAAGGGGCCTGTTTTATTAAGTTCATTTTTGTGAAGAGGCCCATTTTATTAAATTAATTTTTGTGTAGAGGCCCAGTTTATTAAATTAATTTTTGTGAAGGGGCCCATTTTATAAAATTTATTTTTGTGAAGGGGCCCATTTTATTAAATAGATTTTTGTGAAAGGGCCCTAAATTGACCCCAAATTTTGCCTGGATCGACCCCTAGATTCAATTTGCGAATGTTGAGAAATCGTCGCACAAACCCCCCCAAAAACCCACAAAAATTGCTGCACGCGAATTCCAAATAAACTTCATTGAAAAAAGGATAAAATTTATTGTATTGGACTAAAAGTTAACAATTGGATGTATTTTTAATAATGTAGAAAATCGCCGCGAAAAACAAAAACAAAAAAGAAACATTAAATCGCATAAGAATCGCTAAAAATTCAGAAATCACAGATGACAAAATTTAGTACATTAGGCTAAAACAATGGAACCCAAATTCTTTTAGGAATACGGAACAATCTGCGTAGAACATGAAAAAACAAAAGAATTGGTAACATGAACTCGCTCAAATTTATTCCCCCAAACAACGATAAACAGCCAAATCCGGCGATCCTACAACGCCAAAGTTAGTAAAAAGGCTGGCGTAGCATAGTACCCATTGACTAGTTAAACGTGCCCCAACTATAGTGTTTAGTAAAAAAGACGTTTCGGGTAAGCCAGTAATGTAAAATTACTAAAAATCTCTCTAAAAAAACTAAAAACAAACCGTAAACGGTACTTTGGATGAAGATCTAAAAGTCAGTACTTATTTATCTTTTCATTATTAAAAAATAAAGTTTGCATTTATTAATTAAGGAAAAATAACTAAAGAAGAAATCATTAATATAAAAATTGAATGTATTCAATGAAATAAGTGTTTTAAGTAATTAAATTGATAGCGTATATTAAAAAAAAATAAACCTATGGTTGTATCAGAACCTTTTTTTAAGTGTTAGATTAACTTTTTTTCCTTAATATATTTAAAAAAATGCGTTAATGAAATAAGAGGATGTTGCAATTATTTGGTGGCTAATGTCTTTTGAGTTCAACAGAACCTTTAAAAGGGGTATTCGGAATCCTTTTGTTAAAAAAATTAATTGAACAGTAGGAAGAAAAAGAAAAAAGAAAAACGAACGCAAGCCACAACCCACGTTTTAAAAATCAGAGTATAGAGCTCATTGTATCAAACATTCCTCGTTTTTAATTTTCTGAAATAAACTTAAACTGAAATTTTCTTGATGAACCTTATTATTTACATAAACGTGGAAAATATGAATTACGACCACGAATTTTTCCTTCTTTCATTTGATTTGACGTGCCACATTCATTCTATAAACAATTTTTCCTTGTGCTATTTTGAAAAACATGTAGATATGAGTTAAGATATGTTCGAAGCCTTGTAAATATTGAGAAAAGTTTTGCCATTTGCTTCTGAATTAAAGTTGAACTAATGACATACTTTACTGATATTTATAATAATAAAATATTTCATTAAATAAAGTTCAAACAATATACGAATTGTGTGTATTAATATAATTTATTATTATGATTTGGCAATCACTAAGTGCTGCTCTCAAAATTCCAGTGATTGTAATGTATTTTAAAACTGGTTCTTAAACGAGTTTTTGAGGGATTTTTTTCTTAGTTAAAATTTAACTAATGATTCAGTTTGCTGTTTATTTAAGTTTGTATAATATCTGTATTTTAGGCATATTATTTTACTGATTTAATTTTATAGTTTTTGCTAATCTGAAAATTATATTTATTTTAACTTGCTGGTTAAAGCGACTTTCGTGTCCTAAAATTTTGACTTAAGAAAGGACGTTTTAATTTTTCTTCTCTAACGCCGACTGTAGCTATGGAGATAAAAACGCATCCTATTTTTAAGATAAGTATTTTACGGCAGTTCTAAAGAAAAAAAATATTCTGCATTGAACAGTTCAAAACTTTCTGATGCATTTACAGACACATTTTTAAACATAAAGTATGAAATTGGAAAGCAAGTGATTTGAAATGGAGTGGTGTTTTTCATTTTTCGATAAATGAAATATCTTGAATAAATAAGAATATATTCGTTAAAAAACCACAACCTTGCTCAGTGGTACACAAAAAGCAAGAACTTTACTATGAACTTGTACAATTAAAAATAAAATATAAAATCTACGTTTCGAGCTGCTTCTGAAGTCGTCCTCAGGATAAAATATGGACGTCCTCAGGATATTTTATCCTGAGGACGACTGCAGAAGCAGCTCGAAACGTAGATTTTATATTTCATTCTTACAAGTTCATTTTTTCATTGTACAAGTTCATATTAAAGTTCTTGTTTTTGTGTACAACTGAGCAAGGTTATGTGTCTTTAGCGATTATATTCTTATTTATTATATTTCATGGTGCAATTGTCCAGTATGTGTTAATGAAATATCCTGAGTTACGGTTATTGCTGTCTCATGACTATATTTCTCAGACTATATCGTCCAAAAATTTGTTCCAAATGCCAAATTTGACAGAATTATCCGAAACAGCCCTAGGCTTTATCGAAAAATTGGAAACTCTATTCGATTTCATAGTTTCTAAATAAGAGCATCTACCAATTTTATTGAAATTTCTAACATTAAAACTGCCTTCGTGATAGTGTCAGAAAGTTGCGAGTTTGGATTTGAACAGCCTTTATAAAACAAGATAGCTAAGATCTAAAAAAAAAAAAGTCTTAATATCATTTATAGTCTTAAAAGGTCTTTATCTAAGGTCTTAATTTTAAAAATATGTATTTTTAAGATGCTCATTTTTTCTCATTAACAATGCAGAGATTTATGGTATACAAAACAATGGTTTTAAACAATGACAATACATCTCGATTACTTATACAGTGCGGCGCAAAAGTTTAAACACAATGCAAATATTTTAATAAAAATAAAATTTTACAACGGAATGCTTTCAAATATCCACTGTAGGTGAATACTATGACCATAAATATACAGTTGAACCTCGTTAAGACGAAAACGGTTAACACGAAATTTCGCTTAAGAGGAAGGAAAATAGTTTCCCCATCACGTTATCTTGGAAAACAATAATAATTGCATCGTTTAATACGAACATGAAGACAAACTTTTCCCGTTTAAGACGAAGTAAATATTGCACCTAATGAAAACATTTCTGTGCCGACCTTCCACCTTGAAACAAGTTTATCACTTTTTCTGAACTGGACGAAGGTTGTTGTTGTTTTTATGGCGGCCGATTAGCTACACGAGGGATATAGGCCGAAAAGATTAGATATAGACGAGAGATTATAGACGAAAAGATTTTTGCTGCCCTTTGACTTCGTCTTAACGAGGTTCGACTGTATATCTCAAGTTTCGAAAAAATTCATCGTTACGAAAATCAGAAATTACAAAAAAATAGTTTTTGTGGTGTCGCAAAAGTTTATGCACAAATGAGATTTTATGCAAATATCTCCTTAAACATGATACTTGGAGGATCGGTGGGACTTTTTTTCCTAGAGTATAAAGTGTAGAGATTGCTTTACGAGTTATATAAAAATGCCGAAATCTCTGCAGTTATCACCTGAAGAAGTTGTAGAAGTTTGTAAGCTTAAAGGTGAAGGTAAATCTTTTTCGCAAATTTCACTTATTTTAAATCGGTCTAAACATGGTGTTTATTGTGTTTTGCAACATGGAAAACAATTGAAAAATGCATATTGCTCAGAGAAGTCGAGTAAAACCACATTTTGTGAGGATAGAAGAATTAAAAGATTGGCTGTAACAAGCTATTTGTCTCTTAAGGAGATAAAAAATCGACTTGGATCAAACATACCACGTAACACCATATGCAGACGAATAACAAAATCAGGAATAATTGAATAACAAAAATTATCTCGTAAGCCTTTTCTGAAACAGTGTCACAAACAAGCAAGACTTGAATGGTCAAAGCAGCACATGGATTATCGTGACGAATGAATTAGTGCTATTTTTTCTGATGAAAGAAAAAAATGGAATTTGGATGATCCAAATGACTTCTCATTCTATTGGTGTGCCTTGTGTAAAGATCCGAAGAGCATATTCAGCAGGCAACAACGTGGTGATTCGCTCATGATATGGGCGCTTTTGGCTGCAATGCACAAAAGTCTCTTTGCTTCTTAAATGGCAGACAAGTATCAGAAAAGTATCAAGAAACTCTGATTAAGCATTTGTGACCATTTAGAGAACTCCTAGGTGATCCCAACAGGACCTTTCGGCAAGGAAACGCATCAATACTCACTTCCCGTTGCACAAATGAATGGCTTAGATCTCAGAATATCAGTGTGATGAACTGGCCAGCACTCAGACCAGATCTAAATCCGATAGAGAAAATCTGGGGAATTCTCTCACGGTACGGCTACAAGAATGGGAAGCAGTATTACCCAGTGCAAAAGCTCAAATCAGCGATCGAGGAAGCGTGGTACAAACTGGCTTCCAAAACCTTCCTTACTCTCGTGCTATCAATGGAAAATCGAGTATTCGATCTCATCAGGTGCAATGAAAACACCTTAGACTATTAAAAGACTTTTGTGCCTTGTGAAATGTATATATTTCGTTTTTGTGCATAAACTTTTGCGACATCACAATTTTCAATTTTTTATAATTTATTATTTTCCTTACAATGAATTGTTTCCGAATTCGAAATATGAATTTGTAATCAAATTGTATACAGTAAAAATTTCAAAGCATTCCAGTGTATATTTTTTATTTTATAAAAATATTTAGCTTGTGCATAAACTTTTGCGCCGAACTGTATAATGGATTTGGGTATGGTTCATAAATTAAGAAACTTGTTTAAAGGAAAAGGTAAGAAAATAGGGGTACATGTGAAAAACGTCCATTTCAACTCATTAACATTAGATAAAAATGTTTTAAAATTTTTCCATAGTTGATATTAATCCTATCAACTATTGACAATTTAAATTTTTTTTTAATCTGATATTAATTAGATATAATCGACTTTGTTCACATGTGGTCCCTTTCCCCCTACAAGTAACTTCTTTATCATTGAAGATTTAACTAAATTTATTTAGAAAATAAACATGAAAGTTACTATTAAAAATACCGAGTAAAATATATATATTTTTAATTTTCTAAATAAAAGTAATAAATTAACATAAAACGTGATTTTTTTTTCATCACTTTTGTAGCCTGTTTTAGGTAGATTTCGTATGAAATACTACCTATTGTGATCGCTCCTATGTTGGAATTTCTGAAAAATTTTTGGAGATCTACACCGATCATGACCTCCAGATCCCAAACCCCCCTCAGTAAAAAACTTTATCTATCTATATATATGTATATATATCACTTTTTTATGGACACGATAACTCCCGTAATTCTACACAAATATCTCCCAAACTGGTACATAAAATCAAGGGTAGAAAATCTCGGTCAAGTTCATTAATGGGCAAAATCGGGCCAAGTGGATGGAAATAGGAAGGGGTTTTGTGAAAACTGAAAAAAAGCCTATAACTTCTTAATTTTTATACGTATGAAATCAGTTTAAATTTATTATTACTTCTAGGAAAAAGACTAAAAATTTATGTATCACAGATTTATGATAAAATTAAAAATGGGCTCAAGGGGCGCAAAAAATAGGGCTTTAGGGAGAAAAAAATTCATAACTTCGTCAATTCTTAAGATATAAAATTCACTTAAACTTATTACTAATAAATCTTCTTGATATTATCTACAACTTTTAAATTGACATGTTTTTGATAGGACCAACTCTTACTGCAAAAAAATAATTAAAAACGAAAAAAATGGAGGGGGGGGGGGTTGAAGAAGGAAACAATTTTACTTAACTTCGTACAATAGTACTTAACTTCGTCAATTCACAAGATATCCAATCCGCTTAAATTTATTACATATCTTATCAATATTATCTACAAATTTCATATTGTCAATTTTTTGATAGGATCAACTCTTACAGCAAAAAAAAAAAAAAAAAAAAAAAAAAAAAAGGAGTTGACGAAAAAAATTATCGTATTAAAGGTGTACTCAAATCCAAACGGCTTATTTTCTGACTCCTTTTTTAATTCATTTTCACACTCAAACGCAGCCAATTGGCAGGTTCTCTTATTCAGAAACTATATAAAGTGCTGTATTGGTCTATTTTTTGATAAAAGCAGAATATATTTCAAAAAATGCTGTCAAAGTGGGCATTTTGAACCGAATTTCCCGAAGCGATAGTGCTGGAAACGAAAAAAATGGTCCTACTGAGAAAATAATTGTAAATAAAGTTCTAATTAATTGAACGGAAAATAAAAAACACAGGTCGCTTATAAATCTCTTTAAAAAAATCACGTCTACAAGTTTCATGTTTTTACTTTTAAAAATGTGTCAGAAAATTTCGAGTTGTTGAGTGGGGAAAATAATTTTTTTAAATACCGACTTAATATGACTTTGATACTCTTACAGAAAAATGAAATTAAAAATTAGTCAAAAGTGACCAGATAAAATTGTTGAACTGGGTTTATCTCTAATCTTGATTTAGTTTTTGTTGGTAAAATTAGTACTTAATTTCGAAATCTACCTCCGCCTGTAGGCCGAGACAGCAGGGATTTTGTTTATATTTGTTAATTCGGAAATGTAAAATTATGAAAATTACTTAAGATTTTTTATCAATTTAATTTCACGCAGCAAATTACAATGACAAACTGTTTCTTTAAGGGGTCTCAGGTCTCTTAAAACATCAAAATTTTCGAAATTTTAATTGCTTTAGATGTTAAACTCCTACCTTTTCTGAACATTTTCATATAATTGTTTCCTTGAAATTTCCATTAGAACAGAAGTTATGGCTTTTAGAATTATACCTGCTCAATAGCTGAAGCAGCGTTTCCGAAACTTTGAAGTCATTCTTCCCCAAATGACGTTTTTGGGCATAATGCGCAGGATATCTCAAAAACTTCTGAATATTTTTATATGAAAATTTCAAAACATATGTTTTATGTTAGTTTTTATAAACTGAACTTAAAATTCCGTTTTTATTGTTCAACAAATATATTTTTTAAGGGATTATACTGTTGAAATTTTCAAAATTTTGCATTAGCTAAATACAACTTTGTATTAAAAATGTAAAAATGCTTTAAATACAAATTTATTTAGGTTCAAGTTATTTATTACAATCTGAAGTATAAATAGGCACCAAAATTTTAATTCTAGTTGGAATATTTATTTTGTAATCTTGCGCGTGATCTGTTATACCAATTTTTTGCTTGTAAAAGTGTTTGGAACCCCCTATAAATGCTGATTCCGCATCTTGCAACTTTTAAATATATGAAATGAAAGCACACATATCTTTCGTCATAATAAAAATTATGTTTTAAAATAATATACATTTTAAGATATTAAATGTTTAAAATGGTCTTTTTTTTTCAATTTTTTTTTCCAATTTTAAGAGTCCTGAGTTTAAAAGTCATCACTTAATAACTTTTAATAACTAAACTTTTATTTAGTCTCCTTTTCCTAATTCAAAATCTTAAATTGGTTATTATGAAAACTGAGTTAAAACGTGCAAATTTTCTGGACCCTTCATCCTTTTTATAACCGAGTAAAACTGCGTTCATTTGAGTTTTCACATGATTTATTCTTTAAAGTGGGGAATTCAGGGGTATACCGGGAGAAAGATCCTCTTCCCTCACCCCTTGGAAGACCTGTGCGCTTTCAGAGAATTTCGAATTTTCTTTTATGTCAATGCCCCGAAGTAAAAATTTTCCCGGAATTGTCTTCTCCCTGGGAATACAGAAATATCAATCGTGGAAAAGAACTGAATTCAATAATGTTTCGCTAAGTCAAAAATGTTCATATTGACAGTGTTATTTGCATACAACCGAACGTGTTCTAAAAAATCATTAAATACTACTTACAAGCTGACTTTTGCACTGTTTGAGCATGACACAATCCGGCCACAAAAAGGGCTGTATAAAGTATCTGAAAAGAAACCAGAATAAAAATGTTATAAGAATATTAAAAAAGAAAGGATTTAACAACAACAAAAAATTACAATGCAATAAACCTTTATAATTTTGCTTACATAATAACTAATTAAATTTAAAAAATCAAAAAACCCGACTGCGTAAAAAGCGAATTAATTAATTATTTCTCATCAATGTGAAACTATTTTTTGTATTACTTACCTATTTTTTTATTTACTTGTATTGATGGCTTTTAAGTTGTGCTTAATTATTAGTTCCTATTTAAAAACACTGTTTTGACGAGGCCTATAGATGTCTATCAAGGTTAGAGTTGCAGTAAAGCTAGAGATCTTACCTACACAACTTCCAGGTTGTGTAATATTTAAACGGAGCTTCTGACTGTAAAATAGTCAATGAAACATCGTCTTCATTTTGAAATCCTTATTCAATGATATGCTAATGAATTATTGGATAATTATTATGCCACTCAATATGGTGCATAAATTTTTTTCGTCTATACCGTCATTTTGTATTTTACGACTGCCATTTTGAATTTATAAAACAAAACCTAGCGTATGACCATCGGACGGTTAAGACAAATCGATAGAGACCTCATTCATTAAAATCCATCCAGCTGTTGGGATGTTTCGAGGGTATAAAGAAATCCACATACCCAGATACGAGTGAAACACATAACCCTTCTTGGCAGTCGGGTAAAAATAAGCATTAATGATGGCCTGGGAACAAAACATGTCAAATAAATACAAAGCCTAATCGATGTTTACTTAAGCAAGATATAAAAAGAATGAAGATACCTTGATACGTCTCTGTTTACTTACGGCAAATTATACAATTTCAATAGGAATCTTTTCTTTGATAATTGAATTTTTTCAAATGGTTCTTGAAGAGCAACTTAGAAAGAATATTATTAAAAGCAGTACAAAAAAACTTTGATGTTTTAAAACCAATGAGTGTATTATAACAGTTTTTTCTGTATTATCACAACTTCCAATGTTTGAAGAACATATTCGAAATATATATTTTTCCACTTATACTGCTATATTTTACTATGAACTTAAATTTAAAAGTATATTTAAAATCTTTAAAACACAGTTAATAGCTTTTTAGTCATGTTCAGTAAATTTAATAGAAATTTTAGAGTTAATTTTTTAATACATAATTTTCTATGGCAATATTCAGCTTAAATTTAAGTTCAGTATAAAGTATAGGTACTCACTATGCCACCCGCGCGCCATAGAGTTACCATTTTTTAATAATAGATTTTTTTACCTTAAGTTTTCGCAGAATTTCTGTCATTAAATAAGGGGAATATCACTTTACGCAAATAGTGTTGCAAGAATGCGTTTCAGAAAAAAAAAAAAAAAAAAAAAAAAAAAAAAAAAAAAAACAGCGAGTACCACTGGCATAAAGAATACGCAAGCATTAGTAAAATTTACAATTTCAAGGTTCTATTATCATTGGGTTTTTTAATTAGAGTGCATGCAATGCAAAAACTATAGTTTTGAGAAAAAAGTCTTGAAATTTAACGTTATATGATAAATATTTGCTTGTCTTGTCGGACGCTTTTAGCGATAAATTCTGTTCTAATTCGAATTTTCAGAAAAAGCTTTTGCTTTTATTTTTTAACCGTTGAAGGAATCTATTTTAAAATTTTGGAAAAATTGATTTAATTGAAAGTGCCCTTCCCCCCCCTCCCCTGAATAAGAGAAACGGAGAGTTAAAAGTTAAATGCATAGTAAAATCTTTGCCAAATAAGACTTTAAGTGTGACAAAATTATCTATGACTTTTTAACACATTGTTAACAATACACGAGCATATTTGTATTTCGACAGTTGTCAACTTTTACAATTTTTCTTACCACTATTTTTGAATAATAACTTTCGCCATTTTTAATCGAAGAAATCAATGATTACGTAAGGCGGAGATTATTATTCAAAGATAGTGGCAAAAAAAAGTGGAATAAAAAAGTGATTTCATGTTAAATTGCCAGTGAACAAAGTTTTAACACATTCGCGACCACTAGCGTTTATTTACGTCGCTTAAATATCTGTAATGGTGTCTACGGGTGTTACCTTTGTATTTTATATATCGAATTATTTCTACAAAACATATACAATATTCGCATTTATAGAAATCAGTATAATATGCATATAAATACAATGATCAGAAATAACATCTGTATTATTTATGTACATTTGTAATATAAACAAAAATATATTTTTGTTAAATAATGCAGCATGTAAGAGTAACGTCTGTAGGAGCTCTTACTGTTAAAAAGACGAAAATTTGCACTCGCAAATGTGTAATCACAGCTGCGAATGTTTAAGGGTTTTTTTCAAGTAAAAAAAAATGAACAGGAATTTTTATTTAAAAATGAAAAAAAAAAAAAAACATGTACAATATAGAAACATTACACGTTTTATTTAAATAAATTATTTTGTTAAAAATACATTTTTTTCACTTGACAGAATGCGTAAAATTTAGAAGTCATGTGTAACATGCAGATATTATTAATAATATCAAATATATATATCAATATGATGATTTCCATTAAGTAGTCAAACTGCAATTACGTGATAGCATAAATTGTAGCACTTCAATGGACAGCACCATCATTAGCTTGCCAAACATGATATTTACCAAACGAGCATATTTTCACTATCGTTAGCAAGAAAACTCTAATTTGCAGTCATTTTAGCGTTCAGATGAAACTGTAAAGGTTAGGTGCGTGCAGTCAGTTCAAAGAATGGATTCGAGTGGCTTAAAAATGATCTTAGCAAATGTCGAAACTTCATTGGTGTTTTCCCAAGATAAAGAATCAAATAGATTGAAATGAAACTTTTGTTTGACATCATCTTCACAAACCGTTGGAACATTCTCGAAATAAATCAACACGGCATAAAAAAAAAAAAAAAAAAAAAAAAAAAAAAACATGGTAACGATTAAATTCTATAAAAACAGGAGTCATATCTTCTGATGCCGTGGGTACATTTGAGCAGACGATAACACACAAAATTTTCTCTCCCGATCTCGTGCAGCTGGTTTTAAAACCCTAACGGACGACCAAAAAAATACGCACTACATATGGAATGGATCCAATCAAAAGCTTTGATTAAGAGATAACCGCATAAGCCTAAATTTAATGTAATTAGGTTCTCGAAAAGGCGCGACAGATGCTTTTGAACTTTCTCAAAAGATCTGAGCCATATGGAAGGTTTTTTAATCGAATGACTTGCCACAGAAAAAAAAAAAATATAGGTGTCGCGATAAAATGTGCAAAGGGAAAAAGTAAGAAGAACTGAGAAAAAAACATATATATTAATAAAATATTTAGAGGCGAAATATAGTAATTTAAATAAAGGAAAAATTTAGAACACATTTAAAATATGTTATATAATCTCCCATTCCCCAAAGAAAAGACCGATGAGACTTGAATAGTTTAGAATAAATTTAAGACAAATTATTATTTTTGAAAATATGTTTGTCGCAGTGAAAACTATACGACATCGTTTGTTAATTAATTTCAAAATAATTACACAAAACAGCACAACCCAGTGCGAATCAAGAACAAATAATTAATTGTATTTTTTCTAAATATTGTTTTACGAAATAATAAAGAAAATTAAATTTAGAAAATTCTTAATAGCATGTATATATTAAAATTCATAATTTATAATGGGTATATAAACAAATACAGTAAACTCTCTGTAAGGCGAACTCTGTGTAAGACGGAAATCTGTCTAACTCGGAAAGATTTTCAAGTCCCTGCGAATCCATAGACATAGAGTAAAATTTGTCTAAGGCGGAATATTGTCTACTACGGAAAATTTTCTCGGTCCCGATCAATTCCGCCTTAGACAGAGTTTACTGTATGTATATGTTTATCGGTATCATTTTGTTTGTAAAAATATAAGGATTACGAATATAGAATTTCTTTTAAAATATGGCCAATAATTAAAAATTTTAGAATTTTTATATGTATGTAAACAGTGTGATAAAAACTCACAGATACTTCAGACAAAAATGAGGCAATAAAAGGCAATAAAATGCACATGGACGCCATATCGAGACAAGGGAAGAACAGCATCAGTCACAAATATTTATGATGCTTTTAACACAAAATTTACGACGGACAGGGCTAAAATTTATTGGTTCTCAACGTGTGTGGCAGGTATTCGACGCTACTAGTCTGACGCCATAATCCCTGGAGTCATAATGAAAAAATTAGCTATGCGACGGGAAAGTGAGAAGACGCGGGATGAGAAAACGAATCAGATTCAAGTGATCCCGTGTACCGATAGGAAAGAAGCTTCCAGCAACGAATGATAAAAAGCATATTGTCTAAACGAAATCCTCCCACATCTTAATTTTTGAGGAAGATATTTTCAAGAAAAGAGAACTTTAATTCCACTTTTGCTCCCACTTCCGAAGGATGCTCCAAGACTAGTTTTGCGATTTGCCAGATATGTTGGATCGCAGAAGCCTAGAAGTCGGCGTAAACCGTCACCTCACCTATCTCGTGATGAACTCTTCACCCTGAATCTATGAAGACTATGTTAATTTTAAGAGAAAAGTAATAGTGCGAAGACCTCATGAATCTAAAATTGCAGAAGTGCAGAAGGACTGGTAGTGAAAATTCACTCATTGTGAAATGTTTTGATGGAAAGAGCGAAGATATTCCTGAAAGCCGGACGCACTCCCAAGAGAGTCGAACCGCATTTATGAGCGAGTGATCTATTCTGATGACCTTAAGAGGCTGTATTTGAAAGCTAGACTAAGAGAATCACTGATATCAGAAGAAGACCACTTCCAGGCATCACTGTGACTGATTGAACTAATAAGCCCAAAGAGACTATCAAAAACTTTAAGGTGCTAAGCCGAAGTAACAATATAAAGACTGTGATTTGTGGACTAAAATTATGCGTATTAAGGACTAAAAGGATTGCCAAGGATGAATCCCCACCCCATTTGACTGAAGTATATGGTGAGAATTAATTTTCTTATTTTGATATTTGGCCATTTTATTTTTTGTGCTTTATAATATGAGAATTTAGCATTTTAATTGGCTAGTATGTTGTATGCTTAATTTTAAAGCAGACATAGATAATTATCATTATCAATTATTAAAAGAATCATAATAGTAAGATATGATGGTTTTGATGTTTTGTTAATATTTTGGCTAAGTAGCCCATCCGTTTATTTGTGCTGTGAGAAATTAGATGAGAATTATTTTGAAACCAAAATTCACGACAATGAAGCTTATAAAGGGTATTTTTGTGATCTATTGAAATGAAAATGATATAAATTTTATTGTGATAAGGAATTGATATTTGAAATATGAAATTTAAATGAGTGAAAATAAAAATTGATTGTATATGTATATTATCTTTGTCTTTTCTTTGAACCATTTTCTTATTCTTTTTTTTCAGACTATAATTAAATTTATGTGCCTTAAGAATTTAAATTTAGTGAGTATTAAATTAGAGATTTATCAGAGCAACCTTCCAGTCATAAATTTGCATTTCATGACGGTAAATAAGTCATTCTTGAGTTATTGACAGCCTTGTTTTATTCAAAAGCGTTTCTCCCTCTATTTTATTAATATTATCCCCTAAGATCTTTTCACAACGCGGATCGGGATAATACTTTTCTATTTGTGTACTAACTATTATATTGTCACGTGACCTTGTGTGTTGCTGCAGATCGTCACCACAATGTTATATATATATGTAAAACCATTATAAAATAACACAAAATATCATTTACATATGTGAATTGAAAATCAAAAATGGAGTTTTATCCTTTATAAAAAATATCCAAAATATTATAATTACATGCGATATATACACATAACCATATATATATATATTATAAAAATATTTTTTACAGCATTAAGTTTGGCGTTCCAGAAAGCTTGTATGGCACAATATCGTTTTATGCTTTCTTTTTTCTAACTATTTTTCATCCATCCATTCCATCAAAAAAGATTTTAAAGTGTAAAGAAAAAAAAATCTATATATAGCCTAGCAGACATTTGTTTCGTCCAATGTTTCTTTAAATTATGTTTCTCATGCCTTATATTATTTTTCATTATGCAAATGTTATGTTTCTTTTCCTTAAAGGACACTCATAAATGCTCTCGTACACATCTGCTTCCTTAGAAGTACCTTTTTACTTTGGCAAAGTCTATTTCTATTTAAGTTTGTTCATATGACCACGTTTGATTATAAGTTTCGGAAAACTTAAGAAAATGTATCGAACAAACTAATATGTTTGACGCATCTAAAATATAAATTTTGAAAATATTCAATTTAAAGAAAGTTTTAGCATATCGCTATAAGCCAAAGCTAGGACGAAGTACACAAACACGCAGTAAAATAAACACGTAATAATAATATTTATATAACTATTAGATTTATTTATTTGAATTCAAAAGTAATAGGTCTGATCGATGTCTGTACGCTGCAATGCAAAAATATACTTACCCCTTAGAATTTGACAATTCTAGAAAATATGTTGACTTTTGCGAAAAGAAAAAGACATTAGATGAATGTAAATGGTAATTAAAATAATACAAAAGGGAAAAAAATGCATAGTTAATAGCATAGGGAAAAATACAGCAAATGTGATTTCTTGCCAATGCAAAAATATACATACCCAGCATAAAAAGACATTAATGTTTGTTTTTGTGGTTACAAAAGGAAACTAATAGTTACAAGGACGCCCGTGACGTCGGATGATGTCATATATCTGGGATGGCATGCCTTCAATAAGATTTATCAACGTAAGTTTGCCAATTTCATCCCTGAAAAACAATTAAAACGTTCTTATAGTGCAATCCAAAATTTCGTCACTAAACTACGAAATTATGAACTTAAAAATCGAACAGGACGTCCTCGAAAACTTTCTAAACGTGAAGAATGGCAAATTGTTAGGGCTGTATTAAGTAAAATGAAAAGTGCAAGGGTAGTGAAGACATAATTACAGCTTAACGTTTCACGGGATACCGTTCTCCGAACAATTAAACGTAATTCAAATCTTGTTTTTGCAAATATGAGGCCTTGTCAACGGCTGAAACCTAGACACAAAGAAGCACGATTGCAATTTTGTCAAAGTAACATGGTCACAAACTGGAAAGACTTAAGTTCTATCTTTTTTCTTCATGAAATAAGGATAAAAAAACAAAGGTTATAAATGAATCTTTTATGTTTCAGATTATTGTTAGTGACAAAAAGAAATTTAATCTCGACGGAACTGATGGTTTCGAATATTACCATTAAGATTTAAGAAAGGAACAGAGGCACTTTTCTAAAATAAACTTTGCAGGAGGTAGCTTAACACGTTCACGCCGGCCCGGTGGTCACACTCGGCTGTCTCAGAGCTGGCAAATCTCCGGCCTTTAGGATACCAGTATTTTAATACAGAAAATGTTGTTTTATTTAATTAGAACAATTGGGCGATTTAAAGGAACAACATTTTCTCTAAAATAACAGTGGTGTGCAAAAAGCCGGAGACTTGGCAACTCTGAGAGAGTCGAGTGTGACAAACCGTGCCGGCGTGAACGTCTTAATGGCATGGGGAGCAGCTCGTGGAAGGCTTGAGCTTGCCTTCACAACATAAAAAAATTGATAGTATTGAGTACCAACAGATATTGCAACACTACTTTATTCCGTATCTCAGGCGATTAAGGAATGCAACGTTCACCTTTCAGCACGACAGTGCCTCAGTACATAGCAGTCGCAGTACATGTGATTGGTTGAAGCAACAAAAAGTAAATGTTTTGACTTGACTTGCTTGTTCCCCAGATTGTAATCCTATGAAAAACCTGTGGGGAATTTCAGTTCGCAAAATCTATGCCCACAACAAAAAATATGAAAGCAAAGACAAGCTTCGTGAATAAATATTGAAAACCTGGGATTAAATTGACAAACCTACGTCGATAAATCTTATTGAAAGCATGTCAGCCCGGATTTAGGACATCATCCGACGTCACAAACGTCCTTGTAATTATTAGTTTCCTTTTGTAACCACAAAAATAAACATTAATGTATTTTTTTATGCTGGGTATGTATATTTTTGTATTGGCAAGAAACCACATATGCTGTATTTCCCCCCGTGCTATTAATTAAATATGCATTTTTCCCCTTTTGTATTGTTTCAATTACCACTTATATTCATCTAACCACTTGCATTCATCCTCCACTTACATTTATCTAACCATTTACATTCATTTCAAATAATTTCAATACTCGTCCTATATTTGGCATCAATATAACCAATATAACTACATCTACTAGGGAAATCATCCAAAATATTATTAAAACAACTGTCAAATCACTTGGTTTAACTTCATTAAAGGAAGTTTGTCTATTCCATGGGAAGCATGATTTTCTAATGTATGTAGTTAATGTAACGAGTTTCTTTTTCATTCATCTGATCAATAATTTAAGATGCTTTTACTATGCTTCATATAATCAAGTTCAGAGCTCATTTTTAAATATACTTTGCAAGTAAATAAGTTTCGTTTATACATAGCAAAGGTTTTTTTTTTTAAATTTCACCCAGTGATTAAATTACTGTTTAAGATAACTTTCAGATTTCAAAAATTTGATTTTGTCGTTCTGATAGCAACCTGGAATTAAAAGTCTTTGTGAAAACTTATTTTCTGAAACAACTGAGGAGTTAGAAGTTAACTTTATGTACTGATAGTTGAGCGTTATGTGCCAAAGTTTCAATTAGTGGCTTTTTGATAACAGTACTTATTTTGAGTTGTTGATCTTTGTGGGTTACTTGAGAAATTTGGAAACTTTTGGCCATTTTTAACACTTTCCAACAAAGTTGAAAAGTGTTTATGCATTCGGTTTGTCCGCGCTCTAACTCCCGTAAATATACTTGGATTTTCATACAATTGGTAAACCTTATTTAGGGTCACCTAACCTTGTTTGGTATTGCATATGAAGTAGGTGGGATTTATATTACATTTACAAGGGCACCCAAAAGAATTCCATTACATTATGGTATATGGGGAAAAATCGTTTGCAGAGTATTTTAATGATATTACGCTGTTTCAAATGTATTTAAACTAATATAAATCACTAAATTTCACTACAAGATGAGTACCATAGAATAGGGTATTCATAGCATTTGTCGTTCATTTACAGGAACACACAAATTAAATCGGTTACAGTACTGTCTTTGAGTAATAATTGCTGGAAGTGCTTTTACAATTTAGCATGCGCTTTTAAATTTAACTTTTTTTTTGCATGTTACTATTTGTACATAAATTCTATACTTCATATACAGGGCTGGGCAAAAGAATTTACGTACTATTTTCTTTATTACTGGAAATTGCTGAAGGGGAATTTTCAACTAAAGTATGTATGTATTTCTTAACTAAACTAAAGTTTGGTATGCACGTAGTTAATAGATGCAAATCTATATATCATATACAGTGCTGCTGAAAGAATTCGGATAATTTTCCGATTGCAGATGGGAACAACTGAAATTGGGCTTTCAAATGTGTTATGCGTTTCCATATGGTTGAATTAGACATAATATTTTAACTTATTAAACTATGAAGTTTTGTTACATTATTCGGAATGTTTTGGGAAGTGTTACATAATCTATACTTGAGGCATGATTTTTCTTTCTTGTTTAAAATATGACTTTTGTTTGTATTTCTACAATTTTCTGCCTTTTTACATTCTTCCAATAAAAAGTATTGGATTTGTGGAAATTTTCATTCCCGGTTTTTAATGAATTTAAATATTTTGGATGTCTTAAATAATATTTTATTTTATTTTATGGCTAAGTGGAGCAAGATCACCAGATCACTAGGATCTGGTGTAGACCTTATTTGCTCCACTCGGTAAGTTCCCCGACATGCGGGGATTCACTACACATAGTTCCAGTCCTCGGACAAAAGGCACATGCCAACGAGGGAAAAAAAATAAAATTACATTAACACATAGATATACATAAAAACTAGCCGCTGGAGCACAAAGCTCTTACGCGACAGGCAGCGGTGGGTTGATCCTGGAGATAAAAGCCCATAAATCAAAAAAAGAAAATTTGAGGATTGTATCATGATTCCGGACCACATCGTCCAGATGGTATGCGCGCCGGAGACCTGCTCCTGCACGACAAGGGGCGCTAGGACTGCCAGGAGCTCGACAAAGGCTCTAACGCGACAAAGGGCGAGTCTCAGGAATGCAGATGCAGAACAGCTAGGAAGTAAGATTGGTCAGGTCCATAAGGAAGTGAAATATTTCTGCCAAATGGCGGAGTAGTCTTGGGCGAGATAAGGTGTTTTTGAGCCAAGTATTTGGGCGAGGGTTAGGGTACCTAAGGTGCCAGGCCTCTGTGAGTGTGCAGAAGAAATAATAATGATCTGGGGACCCAAAAGCCCCACACTTGCAGAGGTCCGTGCCAGAGCGTTTGAAATAATTGAAGCATGTTCTAAATGGACCATGACCGGAGAGGAAAGCTGATGTGGGAGGGGAGAAAGCTAAGAGATTATAGGAGACTTTTGGGATTAGGGAATAGGTGTGCCTGCCTTTACGTGAGGCATCCCAGTAGAGTTGCCAGTCTGAAAGTATGTTCCTTTTAAGGAAACAGCGAACATACGATGGGGGAACAGGAAGGGCAAGATCTATGTTTGGACGTGAGGTGGCCTCCTTGGCCAGCGTGTCAGCCAGTTCATTGCCAACTATGCCGATATGGGCGGTGACATGGCCGAGAGAGACCCTATGGACGAGAGTTTTTAAAATTAATTTGATTTTGAGTACGAGGGGGTGTTTAGTCCTATGGGCGAAGATTTCTTGCAGGCTGGAAAGGCTGTCACTATAAAGGTGAAAGTATATATGTTGAGGATAGAGAGCAATCCATTCCAAGGCCCGGAGGATTGCAAAGAGTTCAGCTTGGAACACTGAATTGTCATCTCCAATCCTGCATGCCCACCGATGAGCCACAAGGCCGTCTATGAAGACGCAGAAGGATGACGCCACTCCCGTCTCCGTGCGCGACCCATCGGTGAAAATGGCTGGGTTATTCGAGGATGTATAAGAATGCTTATTAATATTTACTTGAAGATGGGATGTCTCATCCGCCGGATGCATAGTCCAGCTATAGACTTTCCTTTGTAAATGTATGTTTGAGAAGAGTGCTGACTGTGTTCGTTCGTGTTCTAGATGTAGTATTCTGTTTTTCTGGTATTCGTAAGTGAGTGTTAAGTGTATGGGTGGAGTACCAGTAAGTACTGTGAGTGCATCCGTGGAGATAGTTTTGTAACCTCTAACCATCTGCAGAAGAAATATCCGCTGGATGGAGGCAAGTTTTTGCTTAGCCAATTTGGTTAGCGAACCTCTTCAGACGCCCACACAGTAGAAAATGATGCGTTCAATGATTGTGTGGTACCAAGTTTTTAACATGCTGGGATTGATGCCCCAAGTTTTCGATGTTAATTTGCAGGAGTTATGGTAGTAATTTAGAAGTTTAATTTTAAGTGCTTTTATATGTGGAATCCAGCTCTGGTGTTCATCAATGGTTATGCCTAATAATTTAAGAGTTGGCACATGATGAACGCTAACCCCATTGACTCGCATAACGGGTTTACGTTTGAGTTCTCTTGGTTTAATGAAGGTTAATGCTTGGGATTTTCCTGGTGAGAGCTGGAGATGAAGATGAGCCAACAGCTGGCAAAATGCAGGGAAAGCTGTCGCCGCCTGCAGCTCGAGATCCAGACGACGGCGGCCCGAGAAAACAAAGTTTAAATCATCCGCGAAGGCATAAAGGATGAAACCTAATTTCTCTAATTCTTTTAATAGGACATTGGCAATAAGTAGCCAGAGGATTAGTCCCAGGCACGAACCTTGAGGGCAACCCTTTTCTAATGGGTGCACTGATGTGCCTGATCCCCAGTTGATAAGGATGGTGCGAAATTTTAGGTATGTTGCAATGGTTCCAGCTATGTTGCTCGGGCAGCCAATTTCACGTAGTTGTAACAAGATGTCTCGCCACTCTACATTGTCGAAAGCACCTTTAATATCTAAGGAGACAAGGGTTGTGTAATTTCCTTCAGCTATGCTAAGAGTGCAGAAGTGAGGATTGCAAACAAAGCCTTGTCACATGATCTGCCCTCTCTGAAGCCGTATTGCCTGTGATGAAGTAAGTTATTTGATTCAAGAAAGTGGTTAAGTCGAAATACGAGTAATTTTTCTAGTAATTTACCTAGGGATGGAAGTAGGCAGATCGGGCGGTAAGACGAGGGTTCAGAGGCGACTTTCCCTTGCTTAAGGAAGTATACTACTTCCCCTTGTCTCAGAGTGAGCGGGAAGTAGTGGTGGGTGAGGCAGAGATTAGCCCAACGCGTGAAAATTTTGGGAATTACATGGAAAGTTAATTTCAGAATTTTAAAGTCTATACTGTCCGAACCTGGGGCTTTCTTGTCATTAAATGTTCGTAGCGCGGTAGCTACCTCAGCTTTTGAAAAGGGTTTGTCGGGAGGTGCATCAAAAGTAATATCAGTGTTATCTCCTGATGGATATGCGGAGGGACCAAAAAGGCATTTGGTGAGATGCTCCATGTTTTCCTTCCTGGATGATCGACTGGGTGGTAGTCGAGCTTGATTTCATCAGGAGTGAAAAACTTACCTGTAAAAAATTTTTGAGCTGTTCCAAAAGGGTCTGTTTGATTTGTTCAGAACTTATGCCACGCAGCGTTTCTCGCATTCAGAACACTGCGCTTATATTTAGCGGAGAGAAGTCGATAATTGGCACTGAGGTCGCGATAGTAATCCGTGTTAATATCTTCTGTTTGCCTGAGTTTTTTAAGTTTTCTCCTCAGTGCCGTGAGGTGATTACGTTTAATTTTAAGACCGGAGGTCCAAAACGAAAATGTTTGCTGCCTCCGAGTGTTCTTTAGTCTAAAAGACGCTTTCGCTGCTGTTTTCATTGTTTCTATTAATTTAATGGTAAAGTCGTTTAGTTGTGTGGTGTTTGTTACGTCTTTTAGGTGTTGAGTTAGGAGTGGTCTATGTGTTTTAATAACTTGTGTGAATTTACGAAGGTTACCTCTAGTGGTATTGAACCTTCTTTGTGATGTGTAAAGTGGTGTTATTTCGAAAGAATACCTTATGTAATTATGGTCTGAGTCATTGTGAACATCTAAAACTTGCCATTGCCAAATTTTCTGCAGTGTTGGGGGGTTTACCAGAGTATGGTCTGGGAAACCCTAGTTTCTCTCCTTTGCTGTTAAATTTCTGGAAAGTAGGAATTGTGTTGTCTATGTTGGCAATGACAAGTTTTTGAGCGGCTAGATGTTTAATGAGGCATTCTCCACGGGCGTTTTCGTTATCATAGCCCCAGAGTGGGGATGCAGCATTGAAATCACCACCACAAATGAAGAAATCCCTCTGTGTAATGAGGTGTTGCCACTCCTCGAGGGTTTCCTCGAAATCTGACTTAGGTGCTGCGTAAGTCGAGCCAATTATGAGTTTACCTTCCTTAGCAGTAATTGTGGCAAAGGTGCAATGTGTGCCTGTGTAAAGATGTGAATAAATAAGATTAGTGTTCTGTATGACGAGATGGGCACTCTTAGACGTGGACGGGAAGACCGCCCAGGATGTAGGTATATCCGTGAGTGTGCCCTCTTTGTTACAGTAAGCGTCTTGCAAAAGAGCTAAATCAATGTTTTCACTGATAAGATAGTCTCTCAGGGTTACATTTGCTGCTTTGCAATGGTTTAAGTTAACTTGAAGAATTTTGATGTGGCCGAAAGGGGGATGATCCTTTCTAGGGATCATTAAGGGCGAATGAGACATTGACAAATCTAACTGAGAGGATATTAAATAAAAAAATATTAAAAGCGCCTACCTGGCTGTTATGCGAGCGGGCCATTATCATGAAAGAAGGAACGGTGTTGTCCCATGAAAAAACCTGCTGTATTGTCATCTGGGCATAGATCCCGGGGATCGGCTGGAAGACTTTGGTTCCAAGGAGGAGCCTGGGGCCATTGAGACTGATTATTTTTTTACCACTGTCTCTCATTTTCTCCCTCTTTCTTTCTAACTCTCTCTCTCTCTCTGTGTGTGTGCGTGTGTGGCCGCGCGTGTTGTGTTTGTCGCTGTCTGTCCATGTGTTATACACAATTTTTGACCACCTTATGTGAAGAACAAAAAATGCGCCGTATTCCATGACACTTTTTATTTATTTGGATCTTGGTATAAATTGGTGCTGTTTAGATTTTGGTTTGTCTTTCAAGAAGTGGTGTTGATATGTCGGATTTTTCTTAGTGTGCATGATAGCTATATCTGTGGAATCAAATAGTACCGAACGTAAAATGTAAGATGCTTTATTATAAATAATTATGCTGATTAAATTTAGGTTTTAATCACTCAATAGAAGCCGCTGCTCTGCCATAATTTTTTGAAGAACATTAGAGCTGTATCTCAGTTTGTATTGAGTAGAAATGCACCGAATTTTATATTTGAGTTTATCACATAACAGGAAGTAACTGCAGCGCTATGCTTTTTTATACTAACAGTGACCTTTTGCAACGGCATGTTAAATTCAAAGAAATGCATTATACTTCATATAATCCAGCATTATACAAGGAGACCATAACTGACATTACTCAGCGTGTTCTGTAGCGTGATCTAATTGCGAGAATGGAATCAAATTTTGTAGAATGATTAAACAATACGAGAGACGAAGGATTCCGCGAAAAACGTAGTTCTAAAAGTCACAGCTAGAAGGATATATTGCGGTGTGTAATAGAAAAGAGAGTTAACAAAATGCAGAATCAATACTGAAATATAATTACCTTTTATTTAGCGCCTTTAATGATTTAATTCAAGCTCACGATGGCAACAGTTTTAAAAAAGCTGAACAGTTATATAAATACTGATAAAGATTCTTTATCGGCAATTTCATTTACTGAGTCCCAAAAAAAGAAGTCACTTTATTAACATTTGACGTTACATCCTTTGGCATAGAGCCAGCTTGTTGTTCTTTAACCCCTTCGCGACGGGAGCCTTTTACAAAATTTTTAATCTTTTGTCACCGTTTTTTAGAAATAGAAATTTGTGTCTTCTTCAACCGAGAAAATGCGCTGATTAAAGAAGGCAAATTTTACAGTAAAACTTCACTGGTGAGGAAAAACAAGGATTCTGAGCGCTTCATGCGGCACGTATACGTGCCGCTCGTCCCCAAGGGGTTAAAAAACAATGTGTTACTTTTAGAAACAATTTGATGGAAAGTTATGTGTCACATGTCTCCTTTAGGTGAGTGTGCCTTGGTTGGGAATTTCTATTACCTGAACCAGTCAGCCGCTCTTCGTGCTTTTTAAACGCACAATTGAAAGTTCATTCAAGGAGAGGACGCAAACCCGTACCACTGGATACAATCAAAGAGGCTGCAATGACGATTATCCTCAGAGCACAAGACAATATTGCTGGTAATTTCTGTTCTCGTGGGGTAACTCGGAATGTGGATATGCTTCATTGTACGGTATGAAAAATCTTACAAAAGATTATCTACTTATATCCGTACACGATCAAGCATGTGCAAGAGTTACGCCACACTGAACATGGTAAGCAATTGTCTTTTGCTCTCACCTTTCTTGCTATAATGGAAGTGGATGATGCTTGGACGTGTAAATTCTTATGGGGAAACGAGAACCACTTTTACCCGAATGGATGTGTAAATACTTAGAACTGCCGAATTTGGGATTCCAATTCACCAAATGTATTCGAAGAATTTCCATAAAAGTCACCAAAGATAACTGTTTGGTGTGGTTTCAAGCAGAAATTATCATAGATCCATACTTCTATGAGAACATTACCCAAAAAGGACCGGTAACCTTTTACCGAAGAGAAATATTGCCACATGTTAAACAACTTTGTAATTCCCTTACTTCAACAAAGACAATGTCTGGAGAAAGTTATTTTCGTGCAAGATGGAGCCCTTTCACAAATTGCTTTGTGAGTACAGTAGCTACTACGACAAAAGTTTACAACAGAAATAGACATTAGTCGCTGCTTTCCAATTGCATGACCGCCTAGGTCCCCTGATCTTACCTCAAGCGAATTTTGGCTATGGGGTTACCTAAAGTCCAATGTATATTTAGGAAATGTCCCGGACCTGGTTACGTTGAAGGATAACGTATCCCGGGCTTTCATGCAGACATGTTACATTCTGCTGTTGTAAATGCTATGCAGAGAATACAATATGTGGCACATTGAACCTGAATTGAATGTGCTAAATAAAAGGCAATTTTATTTCAGTATTGATTCTGCATTTTTTAAACTATGTTTTCTATTACACAGCTCTGCATACCCCCTAGTGGAATTTTGGAACTAATTTATTTTCGCGTAATCCTTTGTGTCCCGTCTTGTTTAATCATACTACAAAATTTGGCTACATTTTTGCAATTAGATTGCGCTACAGAATATGTTGAGTACTGTCACTTTAATTATGGGCATCTTGCATATCATTATTCTGAGAAAGATATTTTAGTTGTAAATAATTTAAATCTTCCAAAATTCGTACGTGACAGAATTATTCACACGAATAACAAATTAAAATAGGAAAAAAAAATTAACGATTTGTGCAAATATTCTGCGAGAGAAATTTATAAATAAACAATAGCTATCATTAATCAAACCCAATTATTTCACATTGATAAAGAAAAAGGAAAGTAAATTTCAACAGAAGAATTCTTTTTTATTTCCTTATGCCAGTGATCAACACTTTCGATAATTTTGTTATAAGTTATATTAAATATAATTTCTTCATCGCAAATGTATTAATAATCAAGGACAGAAGATACTTCTATCATTTAAATGTCGAAATTGATTTTAAAATTACAATTTTCAGTGAATTTATCATAGATTTTTCACATCACTATCGCCAGGCGATTGTTTGTTAAGTTACAAATAAGATTACCTTTAAGACGAACCTTATAATATTACCTTTAAGAAACTAGTGAGAAAGTGACATGTTATTAAAGACGCTGACATTTATATAAGTTAGTAGAATTGGAGATAGTTCGAATCCTGTCGCGAACATACTTTGGCTTTGTAAGCCGACTGCCAACAAAGAAAGTTATACAATTAATTTGTATACATACACGGGTTTGATAACTTAAAGGAACAAATAAAAAAACTCATTTAGCTTGAATGATTTTGCTGTTAAAATTATAGAACTTCTCATTTTGCCATGCCTGACATAGCTTCAAGATGAAAAATATCCTATTTCTGCAAAAACTAAATTTAAATAAAAGTATAAGAAATGTGATATAAAATGGAGAGGGGAGAAGTTTATATTAATTTAACAACTTTTTAGAAAATTGTAGAAAACTTTTAAAAAGTGTGTCGACATCCCTGACTGAATTACAAGCTTTACAGCTTTACTAACTTATTGAGTTCCAATTTACTGAATTCATTGGACTTCACTTAATGGAAATAAAATAAGGTACTTTTTAAAGTTGATCCTTTAATTTTTCCCGCCAGTGTATATACAAGGTGTGGCCATTACTTTCCAGGACTAACTGTACGAGAACCGGAAATCATCAGAATGCGGTAATACTTGTATTTGGAAGGTCGTTTATCTGCGCATGTCTAACGAAGTCGGTGCCCTTCAGAAGCAAGTGGCTGACCTTAAGACACGCATTAAAGCGTGCCTGTTAAATTTTGTTGTCGAAGTCTATATGGAGTAGAGAATAAACATTAAATTCTGCTTCAAATTGGGAAAAAGACTTGTCTCCCGTTACTATCGAATCGAGGAACGCAGGCTCAGCGTCGGCGTTGTCGATGAGTTCACCGCACGAGTTCATTTTGAATTGTTTTTGTTCCTCCGATAAACAGTTAGGAACGAATCTGGAACAACCCTTGCGTTTCCCTAGGTCTTGTGTCAAAATTTGCCGAACCAAATCCTTGGAAATGTTCAGTTTATTGGCAAGTACTCGACTTGTCAATAGGCGATCCGAAGTCGCAAGCTCATGAACTTTCACAATTGTTTCTGGCGTCGCACGAAATGCGTCCGTCCAGTGTACGTGTCATCTTCGACACTTTTGCGGCCATCCCGAAAACGGCTAAACCATTCAAAAGCGCGTGCACGGGATAATGCTTCCTGTCTTTACACTTGTTTCAAAATTTCATGGGTTTCTGTAGTAGTTTTGCCCAATTTGAAACAGAATCTAATGATTATTCTCTGCCCCATATCGACTTAGACAACAAAAATTTAACAGCTATTTTTAATGCGTGTTTCAAGGTCAACCACTTGCTTCTGAAGGGCGCCGACTTCATTGGACATGCGCAGATAAATCACCTTCCAAATACAAGCATTACCACGTTCTGACGATTTCCGGTTCTCGTACAGTTACGTCAGCACGGGAAATTAATGGCAGCACCTAGTGTATTAATTTTGTATAAATTTTGAAAGGATGCTCCGATTTCCATACTTCTTTCTTTGTTGGAAATGGTTCGTTCTGACAGTGGTTCCGTTTAAATTTCGTTTGGATCCAAAAGTGGTTAGTTGTCTTCCTGTTCGGCTCTAAATTTCGTAAAAATTAGCCAATCGTTCGGACTTTTGAATAAGGTGTCAAGGTACGCAGTACTACATTATGTTTTTGTGGTAGTTATCGTATCATATGTTTTTTTCTTTACATGAAGTTGTATAAAAGTTGAATACATTATGCGCGTCAAAATGAACGATATTGGAAACAATGGTATTTAAAACGAATAGGGGTAAAGGGTTGCCACAAAACATTCTGTAGTGCCAAACCACTATGTCTAAAATACGTCAACTTGGGTGCAATAAGTAAATGTCAGTGTAATTAAGATAAGAAGCAATAGCTTGAAGTTCGTTTTATTATTTTAATTACTTGTTTGTTTATTTTTTGAGATACATAAATTTTTTTTCGTCAAACATGAAATAAAAAGCTATAAAACAATATTTTCTAATAAATAAATCCAACGGACATTATATTATTTTATTTGCCTATAAAAGTATTTTTTTAAATATTTTCCTTGAAAATTATCATAAATAAAGCAATGATTTATTTCACAAAGTTCTTAAAAATGATTTAGTTATTAAAATTTTTTCGTCCAAAAATGATAGCATGCCAAATGTTGATACCATACCTCCTTATGAGAGTAATTCGCCTTGTTAGTAACTAGCTTGCTAGTGTCTATTTTTTTTCCCATTAACATATTCTTTTACGGTCTATGAAAATGAATATTCCGGATGTATTTTTATTCGCTGACTGTATGCTAATTTTTAATTCGATGGTATTTCACTGATCTGACAATCACTAAATTGATAGAGATCTGAATTTCGTCTATTGACACATCGAGATAAATTAATAAAAGCATTTTTATATTACATTTGGAGTTCCCCTTGTTGTCCAATCGATTAAAAAATATTACCCTGTCAAATTCAATACAGCATTTTCGAACGGAATGTTTGCCCTAGAATAAACTAAAGTATTCGTAAGATTTTTTAGATAAGTAGTGAGAATATAATTCTTAATTTTACTTTTGTTAGATGGTAAAAAGGAGTTGTCGAATCTTTTGTGCATCATGTTATTTTAGTATACAAATGGCTGCCGCAATGAATAAAAAGTAAATTATTACAAACGATTTGCAAGTTTGACAGAATAGTAGCAATAACATTTTTGATTTTAAGTTGTTTTAAAATTTTGAATTAATACACATGAATAATAAACAGATTAGCATGTTGAATTCTGAAAAATTATTTTGTTTTGAAACATAATTTTAATTTCGTCAAGTGCGTTTATTTTTACTAAGTTCTATAAAATGCGCAAAATTATTGGATGTTGAGAAAAGTGAAGCGTCTAAACATAAAAAAAAAACTTTTTAAATTGAAGACTTTATAATAGATTTTGTCAAATACTTTCATTTTAGTATTTACTTTAGAATGTTTTGGCTACCGCTTAATTTTATCTAAACTTTTGCACGTATTATTATAAATCATAATTTGAATAACGCATGAACTCTCTAATTATTATACATTTTTATAAAATTCTAAAATCGAACGAAAGCTAGTGAGTTTTTAGAAATATTCTTCAACAGTTTTCAATATTGAATGAAATCTGTAAACGAAATTATCTCACAAGGAGAGGGCCAACCTTGTTAATCACAGATTTTGATTATTTTTATATATGTTGCAGGGTAGAGGTCCCTTAGTCTCAGGTTCAACGGATTTTATCCAACGCTCCCTAGTTCGTGAGAAACCGGGGGGTCTAGTAGTAGTACACATCTTAAATACTTACTTTGTAACAAAAAGGACAGGTTGGTCGTAGCTCAGTTGGTACGGCGTCTGCTGGCTGATCTCCGGGTTCGGTACCCGAATGCGCTACGTTTGTTTTTCTCATTTTTTGTTTTATAAATATACTTGTAATTATGACTTAATAATTTAAATTAAAAATTTTAATATCATACATTAATTATAATGTTAACAAACTTAAATTTATCATTTTTCATTTTTAAACTATTATTTCTCATCCAGTAAAGAGGTTTAAAAAGAAATTGGATCTATTATTGAATGATAAAAATTCCAAAATCGTGACAAAACCTGTTGTGGTGCCATCTAGTTATGATAAAATAAAAGAATATTAAAATAAATAAATAAAAATAAAAGCACAAAGTAGATAAAGAGGAAAGCAAAATAATTGAAAGTGCAAGCATACGTATTACAAATTTAAAAATCCTTAATATGCAAAAAATCGGTTGTTATTTAATTCTGATGCTAATTTTTAATATAATTATGCTGGTTACTTTAAAAACATAATAATAGTATTATCGCATTGACTTCCTTTGTTAAAGCAATGCGTAAATGATGTTTCTTTAAAATCACGAATTGACACAATTGCTCAATATTATTGCATCGATAAAGAATATATGAAATACATTTTAAAAGTGATTTTAAAAAAATTAACAGTTTTATGATGTTTTATACAACTATTTAGTTAAAAGTAAAAAATTAAATAGGTTAAAATTATAATTGATATACAATATTATAAATTTATATTGACAATGAGATTATTAAGTTATACTTACAAATATATTTATAAAAAAAAATGAGAAAAACAAATGTAGCGCGTCCCGGTATCGAACCCGGACCTACGGGGCAGCCGACAAACGTCATACCACCTCAGCTACGACCAACCTGCCGTTTTAGTTACAAACTAAATATTTAAGTTGTGTGTTACTATTAGACCCCCCGGTTTCTCAAGGACTAAGGAGCGTTGGATAAAATCCGTTGAACCTGATACTATGGGGTCTTTACCCAACAACATATATTAAAATAATCAAAATCTGTGATTAACAAGGTTGGCCCTCTCCTTGTCAGACTTATACACTGAAAGAAAAAGTACATCGCCTTCATCTAGAACGAATAAGTATAATTTTCTAAATCCCTAAACTAGAAATATAGATTTCCGAGTTTGCGAATAAGGTAAACAAATAAACAGAATAGACGAAATGATCGAGAATTTGTAGTCTAAAGTTTTCTAGGTGATGAGATGATACATTATATTATGAACCGTTTAAATTGAGAGAAATTATCACTTTATTTCTAGAATTAATTCATAAACTAGAATTATAGTTATTAAAACTCACTTCTTGAGTTCGCATTTGTTTGCAGAGATTTTTAAATAAGTTTGACCACAATAATATAGGAAAACGCCCTTGAATTTTAATAGGGATAACTAGCTCTCTAGCAAAGGGAACTGGAATTTATAAGGATGACATGGAACTATTTTTTCTAGAGGCACAATTTATTTTCTAGATGCCAGTGTCAGAATTTTCTTTTCAGTGAAAAAAAAAATGCTATCTTTCTTAAATGTTTATGAAATTCTTTGAAATCTTTTCTAGTTGAACAGGTTATCAGACCTAACTGATTTAAGGATCAGATTCCTTTTATTTCGATAACTCTTTTTCTTTTAAAATTAAACAATGTGAAAGTTTTTGAATTTTAAATGGTAGTTTAAATTATTTTTTCGAAAAATATGCCTTTAAACTAAATCCTAGATTTAAATTTGTTGACTACATTATTACTGATGACGTATAAAAATTGAAGCAAAGAAGTTAAGAAATAAAATTGGTAATAAACTTTTTACCTTTTAATTTTTTTAAACAATTCAAAACTAATATTTTTTTACATTACATGAATTGCTTTTCACTTAATAATTGCCGAAAATAAATTTTCAAATCTGGTTGAAAAAAAAAAAATGGAAGTGCTCTTTACTTGATGAAAATTATCAACTTTACTGCTTAAGGCAATGTTTCTCAAACTTTTCTTATCCACGCCCTACATCCTTCTGTTACATATAATTGTTATTGTTTTAAAAGTGAATTCTTATTTACGGAGCTTCAGCTCAATTAAATTTTTAAATAACTTTCGAAAGAACAAGGCATTAAAGAAAGAAAAAGAGTACAATAGAAAACAAGAAAAAAAAATCATGTGTTAATGATAGATTATTAAATACTTTACAATGCTTCCAGAATACTGTAACGGAAATTCATCATTTAAAAAATTGAAAAAGATATTTAAGTAAACAAATTGGTAAACGCAGTAACACATTTGAAAACCAGATTTCTGCAATTTAAGTCCAAGGACAGAAAAATAGTCGAATTCTTTTGTGCCTCCCTGTAGATGATCTATAGATCTCTATATATACTACTAAGTGTGCTAAAATTTGGTTTAGCTAGAAAACGCATAGCCCAGTAGAATATCTACCTGCAGCAATTTCTGTCAATAGACGTAAATGACATAAAATAATCTTGTATAGCCCTGTATATTGTTTACATATTTTTATACACACCTCATATTAAACTAAAATTCAATTCAGAAAAAACACACGCACAACTAAAAACGTACACTCAGAAATTATCATCCGTAGAACGGCAATGCATCCAATCCTTTGCGTAGCCCTGTGTATGAATTTATTTACATTATACAAACATCTCTTTCTATACTATATATAGTTCATTTGGAAAATGCATAGCTCAAATAAAAAACACTCTTAAGCAATTCACACTCATTCACAGTAATTCTTAAGCATTCTTTTATGTGGTCATGTATATGATCTATAGAATTTATACACACCACATACACGAAAAATATTTAGTTAAAAGAACTAAATGTTTAGTTACTATAGCCCCGCTCAAATATTTGGTTGGACTGACCAAATTATTTTGTTAGTTTAATAACATTTTATTGAACTAACAAAATCATTTGGTCAGTCCAACAAAAATATTTGAATGGGCAATAATTGGTTTGCGCAACTATTTGTTTGTTGCTGTTTTCCATACTACAGTATGGAAAAATTTAGTTAAACTTAAAAACGCATGCTACAACTGAAAATGCACTTCCAGCATTTATCGCACATAAACAGTGCTCTAACCAAAATATTTTGTGTATCTCAGTAAATAATTGCTATGCACGTCATACCCTACAGAAAGTATCTTATAGCACACCTCAGTTACATGTGTAAATTTAATTATGTTTGAAATAATGAAATATCATTAAAATACGTTGGAAACAGTTTTTTCCGGTAGACAGTTATCGAACCAAATTCTTTTGTGTGACCATGTAAATGAATTTTAAATGCTTTGTATTCCATATTCTGTCGAATCCATGCTTTAGTGCATCTTAGAAATTCATATCAATTTCCTTAAGTTTGCAATAGTGAACACGCCAAAATAAACCTCAATAACATACATCAATTACATAGCAATCCGAGTATATTTACGTAAGTTAAAGCACGGCAGACAGACGCCAGACGACAGAAAGGAGACCGACAAATCGAATTAATAAACACTTTCAGCTATGTTGGAAAGTGTTGAAGGGGCAGTTGAAGTACCGAGAAAAAAAAGCACTAAGGAATTGTTTTTAAAATAATTGATATTAAGATGTGATATAAAAAAATATTAACTAACAAATAAAAATTTAAAATATATAGTGGAAAACAGAATGCATAAAAAAAAGTAATTTTCATTGAACCTTCTCCTTTAATATTGATCATTTTAAATACTACAACAAAAGAAATACGCTATATGGCCAAAGGTGACCGGTCACTTGCGATTTTAGACGTTCTTTTTCAATTTGTTGACGGTACCCTATGGGGTTTCGGAAAAAAAATTTCGCGGAAATATATGACCTATACCATACTGTTTACACACCTGCAGTTTCAGGTTAATTTCTCATGTATTTTTCTAGATATTTAACAAAACGTCTAAAATCGCAAGCGACCGGTCACCTGTGGCCATATAGCGTATATTTAATATGTTTAAAATGCAAGTTAAGCTGTTCACAAATTAAATAGACTAAAAATTAGTGAGATTCTTGTTTCTTGTATTACATATTTCATTTACAGACATTTTATAGTATGCATTAATTTGGTCAGTTTTCATCTCAAATTCATCATTAACTAGCAGAGCTTCGGCAACTCCACTGATCGTTTTCCCCAAACGAGCCCCGAATTGCACGAATCTGGGGATTGGAGACCACACTGCCTTCAACAGCGCACACCAGAGAGAGCTATGCTCGCTGCAGTTTCGAATCAAACAAACCTTGAATTATCGTGATTTTTTTTAAATTTCGAACCAAGATTAAATTGAAATTTTTAGAAAAGTTGTTCACTTTGTTATAGGAGCCAATTAGGCATTCTTCCAAGTTGAATTTACTCGCGGCAATAGTAAAATTCACCAGAGTGTTCTTTTTGTTTCAGAAAAAAGATTTCAAGAAAGCGTAACAAAACGCGAAAACACGCCAAAAATCGAAAAATTTTGGGAAAAATTCAAAATTTACTACCTTTATCTAAAATATTGAAACAAGATTCCTTTTAAGAATATAAAAAAATCTCCACGAAATGCGAGAAAATGTTAAAATATGCATAAAAATTTTGCGAAAAAATAAAAAATTGCAGAGAACAAAATTTACTGTATTGGGTTAATCGTTTCGAGGGCGGTGCCCTTAAAAAAGGACACCTAATTTTAGTCCCAAAACTGATAAACGGCACCAAGAATGTTTAATTAAAATTTTCCTTTTGCATTTCCTTTAGCATTCTTCCAAGTTGAATTTACTCGCGGCAATAGTAAAATTCACCAGAGTGTTCTTTTTGTTTCAGAAAAAAGATTTCAAGAAAGCGTAACAAAACGCGAAAACACGCCAAAAATCGAAAAATTTTGGGAAAAATTCAAAATTTACTACCTTTATCTAAAATATTGAAACAAGATTCCTTTTAAGAATATAAAAAAATCTCCACGAAATGCGAGAAAATGCTAAAATATGCATAAAAATTTTGCGAAAAAATAAAAAATTGCAGAGAACAAAATTTACTGTATTGGGTTAATCGTTTCGAGGGCGGTGCCCTTAAAAAAGGACACCTAATTTTAGTCCCAAAACTGATAAACGGCACCAAGAATGTTTAATTAAAATTTTCCTTTTATAATGTACGTGAAAATAAGCAAGTTCATATTTTCTAACAACTTCGTTTATAAATTCTGGTGTCAGTCCATTATTTCATCCGTTTATAAACAGAATTACTCCGCGCCGGAAAGGGTTAAAATGTTGAAACCGGATTTCTTTCACAAATGTCAAAAAAGGTAAAAATTTCGCGAAAAAAGAGAAAAAAAAAATACTATATTGAAAGATTGAAAACGGATTCACTTTACGAATGTCGTAAAATCCCCGTTGAACACGAAAAAAATGCTAAATATCGCATAAAAAATTCGCGAAAAGTTAAAAAATATCAGAAGACGTAATTTACTAAATTAGGCTAAAATACTGAAAATGTGTTCATTTTAGAAATGTCAAAAAATCGCCACGGAATGCGAAAAATCACTAAAAATACATAAAAAATCGAAAAGAATTAAAAAATAGCAGTGGTCAAAATTTTTTATATTAGGCTAAGAGATTGAAATCGGATTTCTTGTACAATTTTGAAAAAGTAAAATAAAAAAAGAGCCTCAAAACATGAAAAAACGCTAAAAATTGAAAAAACAAAATGTGTGAAAAATTGCTGCACGAAATTCCGAATAAACTTTATTGAAAAGTGGACACAATTTACTAAATTGGGCTAAAAGGCTCAAAACGGGTTCCTTTTAGGAATGGCAAAAAATCACCACAGAACGCAAAAAAACGCTAAAAATGCTTAAAAAATCCCAGAGGACAAAATTTACTGTATTAGGCTAAAAGATTGAAACCGGATTCCTTGTACTATGTTGGTAAAACAAAGAGCCGCGAAACTTGAAAAAAAAAGTAAAAATCGCAGAAAAATTAGCGGAAAATTGATAAACAAAATTCCGAATAAACTTTATTGAAAAGCGGACAAAATTTACCATATTGGGCTAAAAGTTTGAAACAGGATAGTCAAACGTCGGATCGACGTAAAATTATTATGATTTATTGATATTCCATAACTTATTCCATTACCAATTACCAAATTTTAGAGAGTGAGGTTTGGAGCAAAATTACATATATTGTTCAAAACAGCTTTATATCTAGTTGTATTTGATTTTGTTAAAAATCGATTACATTTCGCAAATTATATTATTTTTATGCAGTTACAGTACAGTGTATTTATAAGAGAGGGACGACATACAAGCAATAAAATTTGATTGTCGAAAGAATTGGAGAAAACTTGTTAAGCTTGGAAATTATCTTGAATTTGGGGAGCCTGCAATTATCGTTAAGCTAATATTCCTTTACTTAAATCACCTGAAAACAACGTTTTAACACACAATGAAATACATAAGGTAATTTGAACAGACGTATACGTTTCGTGAATTCCAGGACTCACATCATAAGTGTATAAAATCTATAAAAACAAAATCCCCCCCCCCCCCCCCAACTACGTGTTCGGCGAAAACCCAATACCAAAAGACCATCAAGTTCCAACAGCCAATGAAATTAAAGCGGAAATGAAGCGCTGTGACACAACAAATGCACGCAGAAAGTTGAGATGTAAGGTACACTAGACAAATCACTAACCAAGGAGTTTTTAAATCTGTGGATATGAACAGCTTCAAAAAAGTCTAAATCTAGAGAAGTAATGCATTTCTTGATAATGGTATACTTTTTCTCGTCTTGATCTAAGTTTGTAAAAGCGATTAAGATCAGACATGATAGAAACCCCAAATAGGTCCGTTGCAACCAAAGATAGTAAATACAAAACTTGTGTGGAAATACAAATCACCTAAAAACACCGTTTAAACACACAATAAAATACATAAGGTAATTTGAACAGACGCATGGGGCATTCTCACAATTTTTTGACTTTCATGTCCCTAAATAATAATTTTTATTTTAATACACTTTTTTGTGTTTTTTTTTATTTTATATACTGGGGAACATCCCATTGCATGATTGCACAACAATATTAACGAGATAAATTAAGTTTGGACGATGTTGGGGGTCCAAACACCTGCAAAACTCCTATACCGTCCCGTATCCCTGATGCTGATTTTTAAGTTTGGAGCTGTCTGGATAAAATTGTTTCAATAAAAAAAATTCGATGTAATTTTTTTCTGAAACTGGAACTATTGTTTTATATAAATATGTAGCTAAAAATTAACCTGCACACATTTTTAGGGTTGTTATTATTTTTTAAACTCTGTCCTTGGGTTTTAGATTCCTTACCATCCCTCTTCTAAAATTATACAGAAAATCATTTCAGATGCAGCCACAGAATTTTTTTCAAGTTTTTTCTCATGCAGAAGTATGCTAGAAAAATAATGTTTAAAATTCTTTGGCAGGAAATTTACTGTAGAATTTAAATCAGCGTTTAAATATCAATTTCAAGCATCGTGGCTTTATTGGTAGTCTCACCGTCCCCAAGGTTTATTCCTGCACTTTTCGAGGTAAATTAAAAAAAAAAAATATTTTAATCCAATGTTAACAACTGTTTCTAAAAATCAATGAACATTGTGGCTATCACTTAGTCTTAACATGATTTTCTTAAAAATATGTGGTAATTTTCCTTACCTTTCCATCCGCACCGTCCCCTTTTTTACCATTTCGTCCCTTTTTTCCTATACCATCCCCCTTTTTTAACTTACCGTCCCTTCTTTAACACCCCTTTAAGACAATGTTATACAAAAATTCTGTATTAAAAGTACTACATTGCTATTATTTCTTATTTGAATGTCCTGTGGGTACTATGCAAATTCATTATAAATAAAAATTTAGAAGAAAATAAAAAGTTATAGGGGTAAGATGGTAAGGAAAATTAAACTCGCAAGTTTAACTTAAACCTCAGTTAAATAAAAAAAATTTCACTGCTGACCCTTTTTTCTTTATTTTGAAGGATTAAGTAAATAAAAAGTTATAGGGGTAAGATGGTAAGGAAAATTAAACTCGCAAGTTTAACTTAAACCTCAGTTAAATAAAAAAAATTTCACTGCTGACCCTTTTTTCTTTATTTTGAAGGATTAAGGCATTCGTCTATCAGATTAAAATGTTATTTTAGCAAGTTTAATTTTGTCAGATTTTTCTCCCCAAAAGTCAAAAGATTGTAAGAATGCCCCGTACACGTTTCGTGAGTTCCAGGACTCACATCATCAGTGTATAAAATCTATAAAAACAACATCCCCCCAACAATAAGTACGGCGAAAACCCAAATGTCAAAACACAATACCAAAAGACCATCAAGTTCCATCAGCCAATGAAATTAAAGCGGAAGTGAAGTGCCGTAACACAACAAATCCACCCAGAAAGTTGAGGTGTAAGGTACACTAGACAAATCATTAACCAAGGAGTTTTTAAATCTATGGATATGAACAGCTTCAAAAAAGTCTAAATCTGGAGGAGTAATGCATTTTTTGATAACGGTAGTAAAAACGATTAAGATCAGACATGATAAAAACCCGAAATAGGTCCGTTGCAACCAAAGATAGTAAATATAAAACTTGTGTGGAAATATAAATCACCTAAAAAAAGCGTTTAAACTCACAATAAAATACATAAGGTCATTTGAACAGACGTATACGTTTCGTGAGTTCCAGGACACACATCATACCATTATCAAGAAATGCATTACTCCTCTAGATTTAGACTTTTTTGAAGCTGTTCATAGCCACAGATTTAAAAACTCCTTGGTTAATGATTTGTCTAGTGTATCTTACATCTCAACTTTCAGGGTGGATTTCTTGTGTCACGGCACTTCACTTCCTTCACTTCCGCTTTAATTTCATTGGCTGTTGGAGCTTGATGGTCTTTTGGTATTGTGTTTTGCCATTTGGGTTTTCGCCGTACACGTAGTTGGGTGGATATTGTTTTTATAGGTTTTATACACTGATGATGTGAGTCCTGGAACTCACGAAACGTATACGTCTGTTCAAATTACCTTATGTATTTTATTGTGTGTTTAAACGTTGTTTGTAGGTGATTTATATTTACACACAAGTTTTGTACACTATTAAAAATTTGCAGCATTCTGGCAGGTCATTTGACCGTTTTTTCCGAAAACGGTTACACAACTGTAATTTTAACACTATTCTGGCCATATTATTGGCCATTTTATGGTCAGAATATAGTTAAATTTTGGTTATGAAACCGTTTTTTCAAAAAACGGTGGAATGACTTGCCAGAATGCTGCAAAATTTTTAACAGTGTATTTACTATTCCTTTACTTGTTTAACTTGTCGAAGCGATTTATTTACAATATTGCCATGTTATATCTGGCGGCTTTCACGTAATTGGGATGCTTTTATGATAAATTTCAGGCGATTTGAGTGGTGACCGAAAACAGTAGTATATCTTTAATAATTTAAATAAGAAATTACTCTTTAATTTATTAAACTCTAATATTTAAAAAAACATATATATGTGTAAATTCTATTCATTTTAATGACTGTTGTTTTTCGGCTAAAGCAATAGAAAACGAAGTAATATACGGAAAAGATTTAAAAGTTATCTGCATCTGAAATTTGCCTGTGAAATGTTAAATTATGAAAATTCTTGATATCCGAAAAAAATACATCATACCACTAATAAATTATCCTTATTTTTACTTCGCGTTGAATTGACAACGCGGTGGATTGCGTACAATGAATTGTACCACTATGAATTGTGTGTGACGAATTGATGCAGAACCTTCCTGTATAATCCTGTATAGTGTTTGTTTAAAACCACTTTTATTTTAAGTTTTCTCGCCTTAGATTATCTTTATGAAACGTTCAACATACGTTTTCTGACATACAGGGAATCTAAAAAATATAGCGACAAACTTTTAGGGGAGGTAGGGCACACCATAAGGATTGAAAATTGCATAGCAACCCATGACCGGAAATATCAAGCGAAAGTAGTAGCAGAGGTACAAGAAATAAAGGCATTTTGTGGCACAGTGTGAAGTATGCCTGGTAGTACCTGTTCCAAAAAGATGAGATAATTTGCTGATGTCAGAGGTGATGACAACAGGTAAAGCTGGACTAAGATATCGCGACCAAACCAGCCTAAACCGTCCTTGAGCTGCTCGTGCATTGCCATCAGCCAATTTGTACACGAAGTGAATGTCATCTAGCTCCCTGTCCGTAAAATGTTGCATGTTCTTCTCAAGACGACTACTGCTCCAATGACTGTAAAAAAGCCTGACATTTCCCCTCCAGTGCTCTCGTGAACAGCACCACCTGGCGGCGTACGATGACGTTTCCGGTCTTGGGTTGCTATGCAATTCTCAATCCATATGATGTACCCTGCCTCCCCTAACAGTTTGTCGCAACATTTTTGAGACACCCTGTATATTGTGTTCTTTTATTTCCTTCGTTTTCCAGTCTGTCAACATACAGTGTTTCTTAATATTGAGTTAATCTTCATTCACATTTTAACTCATTAGTATCACACATTTTAGAATTTTAACATTAATTTTTATTACTATTTTAAATAAATAGTTACAAATCTTATAAATGAAAAAAAAAAGTATCGCCAAGAGGAATTCTTTCGTAGTTATATATATATATATATATATATAAGTGTGTGTGTGCAACACTCTAATAACATTTTTCATAAGACGATATTTAACCCTTAACCCTTAACATTTGTCACAGAAATCGTCGCATACCTACTGTGGGCAGCCTGTGAGATTGCTCGTTTGAAACATGAATAAAACGCTGGGTTAACTCACAAGATACAGTTTCTGTACTACATTTATATACAGACTCGGAAGCTAATGTTAATCCTATGGGGAAGATATTTTCAAATTTCTTGCTTGGATTTTAATATTTTTGAAGGATGTTTTTGCATAGAATAGTTGAGGACGATCTTTAAGGGGGCTAGTTTTTACTTTTTGTAATTTGGTTTCAGATTAAAAAAAATAACTTTAACTTTCGGAATCGGCTGGAACCTGTTTTGAAATTGAAACTATCTTAATATAAATAAAATATAACCCAAATCGGAAAAGTAAAAACTAGCCCGGTTAGAGATGGACCTCAGCTAATCCTATGCAAAAAAAAAAATCATTTAAAAATATTAAAATGCAAGAGATATATTTGAAAATAACATTCCCGTAGACTAAATATTAGCATTCTCGTTTCTTCCCGTAACTAATGTAGGTTCTTAAAGGTTAAATGGAGTTTATCCCAATACGGCTTAATTTTTAGGGCATTTTCGGGAATTTTTATTCCTTTTAAGTAATGCACACAGAAAAAAATGGATTTTTGTATGGAATTTATTGTACTTTCTCCTAATTGCGTGAATATTTTCATATAAAAATGTTGATATTTTAGTAGATCTAAACTCCATCAATGTACGCTATAAACAGTGTACAACAAATCAGAGTAAGTGATTGCGCTCTTTATAATAAATTGAGAGAAAAAGTTCAAATGAATTCTTAAGGTTTATTAAATTAGTTGTAGACCAAACCTAAAATTATTAAAATAAATCCACATTTCAAAAATGGTGGTTTGCACTTTGATGTCAATTTTAAGCGCTGTTATTTCATTTTCAAATTTGTTCTAAAAATCGAAAGTATTAAGATATTTATTTTGTTAAAGGTTTTGATTCCAATTAAAAAGGTCTAGCTTAATTTGCAAAAAACAAAACGTTGATAGCTTGAACGATTTAATCCTGAGAATTTATACCAATAAAAAAGAAAATGCTCCAAGAAAACGCCTTTAAAGTTTTTGATATGCATTAAATCAGCCGTGACACCGTTAAATTGGTTGTCCTGACTTAAATATTGAGTGAAACAAAAAAAAAAAAAAAAAAAAAAAAAAAAAAAAAAACGGTTCTGAAGGGATACTCTAGACACTTTAAGAGTTCAAAAAATGAAAAAAAAAAAAAAAAAAAAGATTTTTTGTAAGTTTCCGAGAAACTCTCCCTTTACATGTTTAAGATGCTGTGTTAAAGCTTCCCTGATACAGAGAAAAATATAGTAATTACTATTTTGTTTTCTTAAACTTTATAGCTTTAACCTACGTTCTGGGGTAATATATTATAATATTTCTTTGCTTTTAATAGAAGAAATTTTATTTTTAAGTACAAATAAATATGTTTATATATTCGGAAATTTTTGCTTTTAAGGAAATAAAATACAAGATTTATAATATTATTTTTACTATTATTAAGGATTATTTAAAAAATAGACCCGGTGATTCAAAATAAATGTAATGGCGATTTTCTTTTTATACACTGCTCACAGAAATACACTCTATTACACAAAGTAGACAATTTAATTATAGCATTTAAATATGGTATTTGTTTCCCAAGGGGATGTATACATTTATTTTTTATATGGTTTCTTTTTCCTATAATTTATTTTTAGAAAAATCTTTCCCTACGTCTAAGCAGGGAGTACAAAAAATTATTTTATGATCAAAATTTAGCGACTTACGATACTTTAAACGTTTTGAATTTTCAGCTTTTACTTTTTTAGTTTAAAAAAATTATAATACACTGCTAACTATTTTTCTCCATAGACCATTATGTAACAGAATTTTTTTGTGTGACGCTGTAAATGAATAAATGTTTTGCACCACATATTCTTCTTAAAGCATGTTTTAATGAGCGTCATAAATGCATATCAATTTAATTATGTTTGAAAGGGTGTAACATCATCAAATTGCATTTGAAACGATTTTTCCCACGACCGTAATGCAAGGGAACATTTTGACTGTCCTTGTAAGCGAACTATAACTTCTACACACTTCATTTTTTATAGGAATCATGCTATAATAAACATCAAGAACATATAAAAATGATACAATCTGAGTATATTTACGAGAGTTAAAGCACGGCGAAACAAATCGAAGTCATAAACACTTTTTAAGTATGTTCGAAAGTTTTAAAAATTAGACTGTTAAGTAGTTAAAGGAATTTTCTTTAAAATATTCCATCTCAGAGTTCTTTCTTCAACTTCTGAAGATCCTAACACCATGATAACGCCATACTAAAATTTAAATGTATTAGTTTAAATAAAATTCTAAGACACAATTCTATTCTATCTGACTTTTAATAAATTTACGTATTTTATACGGTTGACCCTTCTTTCCACAAAAGATAATTGCTTTCCCGATATTTTACTCTTAGAATAGTAAGAGGTTTCATTGGATTACTTCAGCTTCATAAAACACCGAGGAAAAAAAATTGTTGGTTTAGAGATTTTTATTCACATCAATATTTTCGTTTGAAATATCCACCTTGAAGTTCACATCACTTGGTAGTTTTTCCAATACATTGACTATGCTTTCTCAGACAAATAATAAATACAACTATTAACATAAATACCAGAGAAAACTCCACGTTAAGAAAACAGCGTTATTTTAAATTTGAAAAGCATTTTCTGTGAAATTATTTCTCTGGAATTTTGAATTTTGCATAACTTTTTAAAAGTACTTTAATCTTTGAATGCAATACTTTATTATAAATAAAGCGTTTTTCCCTCAGCAAACACATATTATTTTTATTCAACTAATCAAACGTTTCCCGTGCACGCAAATTGACTTTTTTTTTAATCTTTTTTTTACTTCGTAAAAGAAGTTTTGTGTTTTTATATGTTTATTTTAGAAATGTGAAACTTCTACATCATTATTTTTCTATTTTCTTTTTATGCTCATATTTGAATTATTTTATGAAATGATCAAAGTGAAATTTTTGTACTTGACATATTCCATCTGCATACTTGAAATTTATTCATTTATTTGTCAAAATAAGATAGTCAACGAAAAGTTTTTGATCCGATGGTGTATTTATCTTTTATTTCCTTTCGGATAAAGTTCAGTAAAAGTTGACAGATCAGATACTAAAATTTTATATTAATTGTTTTTGAATTCTTATCTGAACAAGCAATTTGCGAAAAAATATTATTGCAGGAGTTAGAATTTTTTTTTTCGATAAGACAACAAAGATATAGAAGTATAGAATTAAAATAAGCGTCTAGAAAAATTAGCATTAAATTTCTTATAATAATAGTTTAAAAAGCACTGTAAATTTGAGTAAAAAATACTTACAGATTTAATAGAGAATTCAACCAAAATAATTATTATCAAAATATCCAAGGAGATTAATTTATTTTTACAAATAATCCCCAATAATGCAAATTTAGAGAATTAGATAATAAAATTGAATGATTAGCATTTTTATTGCTTTTTTTTTTTACCTTTAATGAAATTTAAGGTTTACGTTAGTTTTAATCATTAGGCTTTTCACGCGTCAGATTATTTATCTAAAGTATAAAAATTATTATTCCAAACCCCAAATGTTGGATAACTTCAATTACTAGTAATAAACTTCTGAACACTAAGTAGTAAAATAATATAATCGTTTATTTATAAGATGATTACATGGTGATTTTTAGGGTTCCGTACTTAAAAATCCCTGCCGGCCTGGCCTACAGGCAGAGGTAGATTTCGAAGTCAAATATACTAATTTCACAAACAAAAACTAAATCATGATTATAGATAAATCCACTTTAACAATTTTATTTGGCCTCTCTTGACGAGTTTTTATTTCATTTTCATATAATAGCTGATTTTATCAGAATCATGTTAGGGCGGTATTAAAAAAAAAAAAATACTTTTCTATGCTCAACAACTCGAAATTTTGTCGCATAATTCCAGATTCATTTTTAATTAAAAAAAAATATGAAACTTGCTGACGTGATTTTTGAAGAGATTTATAAGCGACCTGTGTTTTTATTTTTTGTTCAATTAATTAAAACTTGATATATAAACAATTATTTTCTCAGACTGACAATATTTTTCGTTTCTAACACAATCGCTTCGGGAAATTCCGTTCAAAATGCCCACTTTGACATCATTTTTTTGAAATATATTCTGCCTCTATCTAAAAATCGATTATTACGGTACATTATATAGTTTCTGAATAAGCGAATCTACCAATTAAATGCGTTTGAGAGCAAAAATGAATTTAAAAACCAGTCAGAAAATAAGCAGTTTGGATTTAAGCGCATCCTTAATACAATGATTTTTCCAACACAATCCGCTTCGGTAAATTCGGTTCAAAATGCCCTTTTTAACAGCATTAAAAAAAAAAAATATTCTGCCTCTATCAGAAAATCGACCATTACGGTACATTATATAGTTTCTGAGTAAGAAAACGTACCAATTGGAAGCCTTTGAGAGCAAAAATGAATTGTAAAATGAGTCAGAAAATAAGCAGTTTGGATTTGAAAACACCCTTACTAAGATCATTTTTTACTTCAACCGGTATGTATTTTTAATTTGTTTTTGCTCTAAGAATTGGTCCTATCCAAAACTTGTCTATATAGATGTTGTACACAATATTAAGAAGATATATGATAAATTCATGGGGATTTTATATCTTTTGAATTGACGGAGTTATGGATTTTTTTCTTCTTCAAACCACCTTTTTGTTTTCGTTTTTAATTTTTTTTTTTGCGGTACGAATTGGTCCTATCAAAAACTTGTGAATATAAAAGTTGTAGATAATGTTAAGGAGATTCATGATAAAATTAATTGGATCTGATATCTTGAGAATTGACGAAGTTATGGATTTTTTTCTTCTTCAAACGCCCTTTTTGTTTTCGTTTTTAATTTTTTTTTGCGGCACGAATTGCTCCTATCAAAAACTTGTGAATATAAAAGTTTTAACAATGCGAAAATCTAATATGAATCTGCTTGGTTTGTTTTCTTACGAAAATGTTAAAATGTTTAATAAAATAGTCTGCTTGGTTGTTAAGAAAATAACTCTTACAAACTACAACTTGATTTATAAAATCGAATCTATAAAAGCAAAATTTCCCATGTTTCTTTATTTCGCATAAATCCATAAAATATTTCCCAACTTGTTTCTATGCAAAATATCACGTAGTAAAATGTTAAAAAAAATATATAGAAGGTACGTGCAATAACTTGGCAATACTTTTGAATTTTTTTTTCAAGTATTTTTTATTATTTTGAAATAGCCGGTCACTATTACTCGCATACTGAGGGTTCCGTACAATAAATATATGAATTAGTAACTGGGCATTGCATTTCAAAAATATATCACTAAAAATTATTAACTGGGCTTTAAAAGCCGATGGCGCATACAGTACGGCGCCCGTGTCTTTATGTATGTCCAAACCGTCCGTGTCTTTAAGGGTTAATATCTCGGCTAATTACAGACATTTTTTTTCGAAAATCATTATCAACAATCCTTTTATACTCCTGCGACGATATGTACCTCCAGCGCTCCACAACTTCTTTGCTGAACGCTTGCAAATCTAAATTTGTGTGTAACGGATAAATGCGATTTTCTCAAAGCCTATGTGACCTAGGGTAATCGCTATAGTTTTCCTGCAAGGTTTAAATTAATTTTTACTACCACTAATATTTTCATAATTTCAGTTTCAGTAGATTTGGAAATAGAGAGTGGGGGGGGGGGGGGATGTACATATTATTGCATTACATTTTCGAAGATATCTCTGAAAATATAATACCTAAAATTAAAAGAAATGTATTTTTGAATTTAGCGTTACGAAAGCTTTCACACGATACCCCACGCGATTTATAAAAAAAGACTTTTTTTTTTTCAAGTAACTTAATTGACCATTCTGCATTTTTCCTAAATATATTTGTGAATGGTTAATAATCTGCAAATATGTGGGCCTTTATTACCTTATATTAGCCTTTATTACTTCAGCCAATTTGAACGTTCCACGCTCCATAACTTGCCAGTAAATTGGATATGACAAACACAGGAGTGATCTTATAATGGTTCCGTTTTTCCTTTTTAAGTACGGAACCCTAAAAACTATATAAAGTCTAAGGTCATGATATAACGTTATTTCTTTTTAAATGTAAGTGCCATATGCTTATAGAAATCATACATTCAAAGGAAGGCGAAATTTGTTCAACCGTATTTTCTGGACTGCGTGCAAGGCTAACGACTAAGAAAATTGCAGACTTCAATAACATTATTGATTCTCGAACTTAATGTAACTTAATGTAAAAAAAAAAAATCAATATTAATAGTGTATATCAAATATTAATATATAATTATACTGATAGTTTAATATCAATATTCATTCAGATTAGAATATGAGGCATTTTCACAATTTTTTAACTTTCAGGAATAAAAATCTGGTGAAATTAAACACTAAAATAACATTTTAAACTTATAGACGGATGCCTTAATGATTCAAAATAAAGAAAAAATGGTCAGCAGTCAATTTTTTTTTTAATTTAACTGAGGTTTAAGTTAAACTTGCGAGTTTAATTTTCTCTTACCATTTTACCACTCTAACTTTTTATTTTTTTCTAAATTTTTACTTATAATAAATTTGAATAGTACCCACAGGGCATTCAAATAAGAAATAATAAAAATGTACAATTTTTAGTACAAAATTTGGTAATAACATTATCTTAAAGGGGTGTTAAAGAAGGGACGGTAAGGAAAAAATAGGGGATGATATAGGAAAAAAGGGACGGTAAGGGAAAAAAAGGGATGGTAAGGATGTGACGGTGAGGAAAATTACCACCTGTTTTTAGGCAAATCATGTTAAGACTAAGTCATAGCCACAACGTTCATTGATGTTTAGAAACAGTTATTTACATTGAATTAAATGAAAAAAAATATTTAATTTACCTAGAAAAGTGCAGGAATAAACCTTGGGGACGGTAAGACTACTAATAAAGCCACGATGCTTGAAATTGATATTTAAATGCTGATTTTAATTCTGCAGTAAATTTCCTGTCAAAGAATTTTAGCTATTCTTTCTCTAGCATACTTCTGCATAAGAAAAAAATAGAAAAAAAATCTGTGGCTGCATCTGAAGTGATTTTCTGTATAATTTTATCAAGAAAGACGGTAAAGAATCTAAACCCAGGACAGAGTTAAAAAAATAATAATAACCGTAAAAATGTGTGCAGGTTAGTTTTTTGCTACATATTTATATAAAACAATAGTTCCAGTTTCGGAAAATAATTAAATTGAATTACTTTTATTGAAACAATTTTATACAGACAACTCCAAACTTAAAAATCTGCATCAGGGACACGGGACGGTATAGGAATTTCGTAGTATATTTGGACCCCCAACATAGTCCAAAACTTATTTATCTCTTTAATATTGTTATTTAATCATGCAATGGGATGTTTTCCAATATAAGAAATAAAAACCTCACAAGAATATGTGCTAAAATAAAAATTATTATTCAAGGACTTAAATGTCAAAAGATTGTGAGAATGCCTCATATACTATCACTACTAATTCAACTGGCATGAATTAGGTTACCTAAACTCTTTTTATTGGGCAAAGAATTTAAAAGTTTAGTAGTATAAAATATCACTTTTCAGTCAATAATCACAAAACCAAATCGATGACACAAAAATAAATTTACACAACACCACAAATACACGCATAATATTTGCGCACTTTATCTTTAGATCACCAAAACAATTATAAATATGAAACATGCCAGTCACACTCAAGTTTAGAATTCTACCTATTTCGTTAGTTAATAAAAACAAAAAGTATCGTCTGCGTTAGGCGCAAATCAAGACGATTACAATGAAATGGAAGATCATGGGAGCAGCGATAAGTGCAACAAATATATCTTTACTGATAACTTTAAATGTGAACAATGAGAAAATAGCGGAAACATTGGGATACACTGGAGAAAATTCCCAAAATGCCGGCCAAAACCAGTAAATAAAAGTGCATTCTTTCCACGCACGACTTTGCATAACTGCAAATTAATGTCCATAGAATATGTTTAGATCATCTTTATGGCATTAGGAAAGTGCATAATAGCTAGTATTAGGTCGCACGTTGGTGATATTGAATATGTAGAAAATTAAATATAAAAGTTTTCAAACCGTATGCTAAAAATTTATATTTTTAGAGATTTTTTAAAACGTTTTAAGACAGACTTCATATCAGCAAGGCTGAATCAGTAGATTTTGATTATTATGTACAAAACGATTTTAAGAAAAGCTGTCAAAGAATGAGTAGTTTCTCATTCAAGTACATTCTAAAAAAAAAAAATAAAAAAACTCCGTATTCTATGGAAATAAATGCGTCAAAATATTTGTAACTTTAACTTCTGACGTTAACTGCTCGTACATGCTTTTTTTAAAAACAATGCAGCTTTAAAATTTAATTATTTTACACTATAAATGCACAAACTACTTGAATTTTATACAGATATTTCATTCATATATACCTGGTAAGATTTATATTTCCTGTAATATTGATCTATAGGAATTTATCAACATAATTCTCTATTCTGACTATTTTCGTATTTTTGGAGGAAACTCAAAAAAGCAGAAAGCAATTCCAGTTTTTGCCAAAACTTTGGAAAATTCACCACTGTGCGTCACCACACTAGCAAGGAAGAAGTATGAGGTAGGCAAGAATCGCACAAGTACTGCACGATATCTAGACATGTGCTATCCTTGTGCTAAAGAAACAAAGAGATGTATTCTCATGTGTGCAACACTGTTATGGAAAATGCATCGAAGGACAATACACTGTAAAAAAATAAGTCAAATGTTTTAATATACGTAAATATAATATAACCATGAGCGAAAATATACATCTTCGGAGTTATCCCTGATTCCGAAAAGCGGTTTTTATCATCAGAACTCGAGAAACCAATACATTTTCAAGATCTAAAGAATCATTTATAAAAACGAAATTTCTTTTGCTGCCAATAATTTAAAAACTTTTCCGGGTAGTTTTTATAGTGTATTAATCAGTTTTCTCCGAAAATAATATCGGTTTTTAAGATGCTATTAATACTAAATTAAACATTTTCAGCTGCGTAATTGAATTTATACTCGCAAAAGTAACAAAATAAAGTTAATGTTGTTAATTGATCATGTTTGTCCGTAAAATGTGTTTCTTGAACATGAAAATATTTATTTGAGAATTGGTAGCATCCAATGAACCTATATTCCGGGTTTAGAAAACTGATTAATACACCATTAAAAACTACTCAGAAACGTTTCCGAAAATCAGTGGCAGCAAAAGCAGCGTTGTTAGTAATTCGAAAAAGGTTATTGTATATTTTCGTTTGGAGTTATATTAGATTTTGCTGGATGGAAACACCTGTCTTCTTTTACAATGCAGCACAATTTATGATAGTTAAAATATTGTCATGTCTGAAAGATGTCTTGGGTTAACTGTGAACAATAATACCACAAGTACGTTAATGCTACTAATAATGTTTACAAAATATCAAAAAGTTTTTACGACATACAAAGGCATGACACTAGATAAATGAAAACTGTTTTAACCCTTTCCGGCACACTGTGCCCGGGTTGGGATACCTAATTTTAATTCCAAACTTACGAATGGCACCAAGAATATTTTAGTAAAATTTTTTGCTTTTACAATGAATAGTTCAAGAAACATGCTTTTAATTTCTAGAAAAATCGTTTTAAAATTCCGGTGACAGTCAATCATTTCATCATTTTACAAAAAAAATTGCCCGTGCCGGAAAGGGTTAAAGAAAATAATTGTTTTAAGAAGAAATATTTCATTTTTTACATTTTAAACTATTTAATATATCTATTAGTTAATCAAATTCTCAACAAAATACTTTTTAACACAAAAATAAAATAAAGTGTTTGTGTTTTACAAGTGTAAACAAATCAATTTTAAGAAGGCTTTTTTACAGGAAAGTTTATTTAAATTTTTTTAAAGTTTAAAACGTAAAATAAATATCCAGTCCAATTTCTTCCAGTCCGAGCATTTGTAAACATTTACAGGCGCTTTATAGCACATAAGTATTCAACTAAAATGAGAACCAATTGTAAATTAAGTGTTAAACATATCTCACGCTTATGGAACACGTTAAGGAAATTAATTTTTTTAAAAATGGCGAAAAGCGTTCCCAAGTATGAAGTCAAATCGTCATTTGTTTAAAATAAATGATAAATAATTCCAAATTTTTATATTTAAAGCCAAAAATAGTTTATTAACTTCCATATGATTAACGTTACACCCAGTTGTATAAAGAACTTTAGAAAGCACGTTTGTGTAACGTCATAATTGAAAAGTGATAAAACTGTTTTAATTTAGCCGCATATATTTAAAGGTGCTTTTAATAACAGATGGGATGTATGTTTATAACTGATTCATATTAATAGCCGAAAAATTATTTTTTTTGAGTCATATCGTTTTACGAATTATTGAAATACATATTAGTGGCGTACACGTAATGGCGTTTATATGTAACATATTTTAACCAAATATGCCTATTCATAGACTTAATCAGAAATGTTTCAATTAATACAGGGTGATTATATAAAAAAAAAAAAATATTCCAATATATGAGCCCCCACCTATCACACCGTTCGCAGAAACTGAATGAAATTTCGGTTTAAAGTATTTTGAGGGCTCAAGAATCATATGAAAAACAACAGTTACGGTTTAGCTGACATAATTTCGAAAATTTCGAATGGCAACATTTAATTTGTTTTATTGAAATGTGATCTCCATAGTGAAAAATGATAAATAGCGTTGGAGTGATACCTGTAGCATGAAAATCACCGGCGCTAGACAGACTAAGAAGAAAAGTGAAAACAACCAATAAGCACAGCAAAGCAACAGAAAGCAAAACATTTTATTGTGTTTCACAATTTTCCACGTGACCTCCTTCACACGTGATGACACTTTGCATGCGGCAGATAGTGGATAGCACTGAAGAATGTACCATGGCAAGAGGAATCTGTTGAACTTGACGTCTGATGGCATTTTTCAAATCAGACGCAGGTTGCTGATTAAATGCCTACAAATTGGATTTCGAATGTCCCAACAGCCAGAAATCCATTGGAGTGAGATCGAGGGACATTGACGGTCACGGAAACATGAAATGGAGGGAGATAACTCTGTCACTAAACTGTTGTGTTAAGAAATGTTTGACAGAAAATCACACATGTGGTGGAGCGCCATCTTGCATCCACCCGACGTCAGACAGAGCATTTCGCTGTTGAAATTTGGGAATTACGTAATTAGTCAACATTTCTAGGTAGCGAGCACTCGTTACCGTACACGTTTGTAGACCTGCGGCAGTAATATCCTCAAAAAAGAAAGAGCCGATGATGAAGGTGCTTGTTACACTGCATCGCACAGTCACCTTTTGTTCGTGTAACAGAAGAGCAACCACATCATGGAGATTTCTGTCTGCTCAGTGCACGCAGTTCTTCGAATTAACGTTACCAGTCGATGAGAAACGGGGCTCGTCCGTCCACAGAATGCGTAAAGTTCAGTTGTCATTTTCGCCATACCGGATGAATTCATTCTCAAAATCTAGCCGTTTTTGCTTATCACCCGCTTGAAACATCTGGACACGTTGAAATCGATAGGGAAACATGTGGAGAATAGAGCGCAGAATCTTGCGAAACGTTGAATTTGGCAATTGTAGAAAGCGTGAAACACCGCGAGCACATGCAAGACGAATTTTGCTTATCATCTCATGAACTTCTGCAACAGCCTCGACAGGAACAGAAGGTCTTCCAGGCCGAGATCGATTGCATGTGCAACCAGTTTCTTCAAATTTGCGTATCAAATCCCGTACAGCTTTTACAGAACACCTGTCTCGGCGTAGCCCACTGTTTTCGCGGTAGACACGCAGTCTCTGCGGCATTTAGTCCGTTCAGTTAATAAATCTTTACAATTTCCCCACGTTGTTTCCCTGAAAGCGACATGTTGCTCAGAGTGCAAGAAAGCAAGATACGCCGCACGCATTTCACAGTGCCTTTTCTTTCACTTAGTGCGACGACGTCAGTCATGACGGTGTCTTACGCTGTACCAGGAAATCTGCGTATCATTGTCTTTTCTTCTTATTTCGAGGGAGATTCAAAAGGCTGGGATCAGAGCCAAAGACACAGTGTGAAATACGACGTCATTAGAAAAGAAAGTCGTGCTCTGGTGAGCGCCACAGTTGTTTTATCTTTTCTTCTTAGTTTATTTAACGACGGCGATTTTCGTGCTACAGGTAGTGTACCAACGCTGTTTATGGTTTTCACTATGAAGATCGCATTCGAATGAACAAAAATAAGTTTTGTCATTTGAAATTTTTGAAATTTTTTCACTGTAACTGTAACTGTTGTTTTTCATATGATTCTTGAGCGCATACCTCAAAATACTTTAAAACAAAATTTCCTTCAGTTTCTGTCTACGGTATGATAGCTAGGGGCTCATATCGGGATATTTTTTTTTATAATCACCCTGTATATATATCATTTCTGAACGAGATCTTTTACAACTTACATTCACTGATCAAATAATATTTCTATAAAATAAATTGACTTCTATCTAAGCAGAGAAGAAATATAAGAGCAAATTTACATTTTCATAGATTACATATACTATCGGGCAAATACTAGTTATTACAAAGAAAATATATTTTTGATTAGAAAAAGTTTATTTTAATGCACCCCTTTATTGAATCCATCCGAATTCCATAAATAGATCTTTTATAGATTTCGACATTTGCACTTTAATCACAGATGGCTCTGATTATGTGCATAACTCAAAAATGGAGATCGAGAAAAATTGAATTTTAAACACTTACTTCCATATGCTTTTTAAAATCTTCGAAAAATATAGCTGAGAAAAGAAGGCAAAAATTAACGATACGTTTGTTTATTCTGCATCCAATATCAATGAGCCTTTTTAGAAAGACTAAACATTTCATAACTAGACCTTTAATATTTTGAAGCATTTTGCTATTTAAAAGAAAAAACTGACTTTATGTCCATATTTACAAAGCTACAGAAACAGAATAACAGTAAAACTTGGAAAGAAAATAATTGATATGGAAAGATGAAGCTCTGCGACATTACTTTAGATTTGCGGTTATTGATCAAAAGCCAAAATTTAAAATACCACTGTGCCAATGCTTAAAAAATTAAATAATTTATGATTTTTGACAATATAAAATAGAATCTGAAATAAAATATTTTAAATACTTACTTCCATATGATTTTTAAATTCTTGGGCAGAAAATTAACGATGCGTTTGTTTATTCTGCATCTACTATCAATGAGCCAATTGGGAATAACTAAAAGTTTCATGATTAATTCATTAAAGAGCATTAATACTTTGACGCATTTTACTATTTAAAAAGAACTCTCTTTTGCACTTTTCACTTTAGAAAACTACAGTAACGGAATAATAATAAAAATTATAAATAAAATAAATTATGATGGTCAAATCAAGCTCTGACATTGCTTTCGATTATTGATCAAAACGAAAATTTAAATCAACATTGTGCTAAAATTTAAAAACTTAAGTAACCTATGATTTTGTCTTTGTACATAATTTCCCTTTCAATGCCAGGCATTTCAAAAGTCTTGAGCAGAAATAAAACTCAATAATAAAAATCTATGGGTCATGGAGACTTGTGATTTGCAGATTAATATTCACCGTAGTGCGGATTTTGTATGGCATGAAAAAAAGTTTAAAATTCCGACAATTGAGGATTCTATAGCAGGTAATGCCACGGGAGTTTTGTATGCATATGCGCTTGCACAACGCAAAATTATGATTACGCGAAAACACACGGTGTGATTTCAGGTTTTGGGTACTTAAAATTAGGTGTTTATAGAAGAAATATCCAATCTTTACCAGCACATAAAAAAAGCGATACGGCAGAAGGTAGTAATCGTCCCCATTGGTTTGCTGATTTTTGCTAGATCCTGAGTAATACCACGATTGTACCCAGTACTGGAACATATGAAGGACGGTAGTGGACACATATTAAGCCCTTGTAGCTTTAAATGACATTGAAAAAACTTAATTCTACCATTTCACTTTTATAACTCCTTTTTTCCCTTTACAATAGCATCCTATAGTATAGAGATTTTTAACCTTGTTTTCATGCCATACAAAATCACCTATAACTGTGAATATTAATCTGCAACTCATAGATCTTTTTTTTAATATCACGTTTTACATTGGAAATACTCCATATTTCTATAAATATTAAACTATTCTTCAATTTATATACATATATACTGAATGAAGGGCCAAAGCATTATGACTATCTATCTAATAACGCGTTGGCCCAACTTTGGCCCTCAAAACCGCTGCAACCCCCTTTGGCATGACGGAATGTCCTTGGTAGATGGCCGGGGACAAATTGTGCCCCAGATGGTCAAGCAGAGGTCACGCAAATCGTGGATATACCGACATGGTGATTTTTGAGATCTGAGCTGCCGTTCCATGACATTCCAAATTACTCTATCAGATTAAGTTCCTGTGAGCTAGGCGGCCAGGAAATTAACTGGAATTCAGTGTTATGTTCCTGGAACTACTTCAGCACAATTCTAGTCTTGTGATATGGTTTGTTCTGCTGAAAGACAAACGCCATGTAAGGGTGCAACCGGTCCACAATGATGTTCAGGGAGGCCGCAGCTTTCATGGTCTGTTCTACCACAACCACGGATCCCAGAGACGTCCATGAGAACACCTCCCAAAGCATAACAGCGTTATCACAGGCCTGTGTATGAACTGCTGTATATTGGGGGGGCAACTGATCGCCTAGAAGACGGCGTATCCTTATACGGTCATTGACGTGATGAATGACGAAATGTGATTCGAATTGAATATTTCTAACTGAGTGAAAAAATGCCAAAGCCGGGACTCGAACCCAGATCCTTGGCTTACATTGCCAATGCTCTACCGTTTAAGCTACCTGAGCTGACAACCGGCGAGCATATTTCGCTCAGATAACCTTATTGGTAACAACATATGGTCTGCCATGTAGACAGCTCAACAGAATAAACCGCAGGTAAAGGAACTCCATATAAACGATGGGTACGTAGATATACTATTATTTTTAACACAATCTTACTGATTGGTAAAGTTATCATACGAATTGAATAGTTCTAACTGAGCGAAAAAATGCCCAAGCCGGGACTCAAAACCAGATCCTTGGCTTACATTGTCAATGCCCTACCGTTTAAGCTACATGGGCCGAAAACTGGCGAGCATATTTCGCTCAGATAACCTTATTGGTAATAACATGTGGTCTGCCATATAGACAGCTCAACAGAGCTTATCTGTAAACCGCAGATAAAGGAACTCCATATTACTACACGTACGTATATCTACGTACTCATCGTTTATATGGAGTTCCTTTACCTGAGGTTTATTCTGTTGAGCCGTCTACATGGCAGACCACATGCTATTACCAATAAGGTTATCTGAGCGAAATATGCTCGCAGGTTGTCGGTCCAGGTAGCTTAAACAGTAGGGCATTGGTAATGTAACCCAAAGATCTGGGTTAGAGTCCCGGCTTGGGCATTTTTTCGCTCAGTTGGAAATATTCAATTCGTATGATAAATTTACCAATCAGTATGATTGTGTTAAAAATAATAGAAATGTGATTCATTCCTCCAAGCAATAGTCTCCCACTGAGCCAGGGTCCAGTCACGATGCCCCCGGGACCAGTGTAGGCGCAGTTGGCGATGAAGCTTGGTGACCAGAGGCACATGAGTGGGACGTCTGTGGCGTTGTCCCATATCCAACAATGTCCGCTTAACTGTAAACTCCGAAACAATTCTACATGGACTTGAATTGTAGTGGGATGTCAGCTGAGTCACTTTCTGGCCTCGATTTTGCTTTAAAGAGGGACAGTCTCCGACGCCCTTTTTCCTTGATAACGCGTGGACGTCCAACGCCATGGCGTCTACTGCTACTTTCATCGTCATTCATCCACTTCACGCAAGTACTAACAACAGCAGGTCGCGAGCAACCCCCGAGTCGCGCAGTTTCGTAGATACTCGTTTCGACCTGCCGGACTATTACAAACTGCCCTCTATCAAAGTCAGTCGCTTAGATAGCACCCTTTCCCATCATACGCAGAAATAAGTACAAGAATCATTTCTCAGACGAGGATGCGAAGAAATTTGACCGAGGAGCCCGGGACCTATGTCCCACATCCCCGGATACTGAACAGCCGGTGAATTTTTTAGAGATAGTACCAGTTGTGACGTGCTCGACCTGACTCTGCAGCAACATTTAAATATCATTCCCACCTGATCACGTCATCGAGACAAGTTTATTGCAAAATGTGGTGAAGGTCATAATGTTTTGGCTCTTCGGTATATATATATATATATTTCCATCTCAGTTTATATACAAATGTTTTAATTTGTTGTTAAAGTAAAATGAAACTATGTAAACAAAACAATAATGTATAAACCGCCAAATTCTATTATCCACAAAACCTCATTCGGTTCCAATTTGTGTGAAATTCACAGACTTCATTGTAAAGTATATTGATGTAACAGTTGTAGATGTTAAAAATAAACCGCTTAAAAAAACAACAACAACAAAAATTGTCATGTAATACATTGGGTTTCTAGAAAGTAAATTCTGTTTGCAATTTATCATGCAGTTGTTGGACGTGCGCATGCACAATCGAATATGGAAGACCCTTTTGCACCTAAGAACTTTTCTTCCTGGCCAGAGATTTCAGGTTGAAGATGCTCTGAGACAAGAATTACCACTTGTAAATCACCAAAGTCGGCGTCATTCTTCAATAAGGAGATACAAACTATGATATATCATTAAGGGTGCTGGTCACTCAGCTTCCGAATTCCCCTCCGTAATGTTAAGTCTATGGGCGTTTGATGCATTTTTATATTCAAAATATCTCCTCAGGAAATTAATATTTTTAACTTCTTCTTTCAGTGTTCTCTTAAAGGATGTCCCTTTTTTTCTTAATTCTCAAAATATTTCTAAATTCTTTGCTTAATTTAATATTTTATATTTTAAAAACTGACAAACTGGGAGTAAAATTTTAACACTTCATATAATATTAATTGTAGCTTTTAGAAATATTTTGAAAACTAAGAAAAAAGGGGACATCCTTAAAGAAGAGTACACAGAAAAAAGAAGTTAAAAATATTAATCTCCTGGGGAGATATTTTGATAATAAAGACGCATCAAACGCCCATAGACTTAACATTACGGAGGGGAATTAGGAATCTGAGTGACCAGCACCCTTAAGATGAATAATTCAAAAGATGTGGCAATTATATTGAAACATAGCCTAAAGTATATACAGTAGGCAAAAGAAGAAAAGAGAACTCCTCATACATTTTAATTCCAAATTATCAAAGAACAAACTAGAATAGCCATTGGAAAATTGTGTATTTTTCAATATATGTTTAAAAAATAAGCTTAGGGGTTATCTTCATACTGAAATTGTACCAAACTATGAAATTTTACATACGAACACCTCATTTTAACATCGTATTTGGATTTTTTGAGAAATTGTATCTAATTGTACCAAACAGAAGACATTCGGTGAAGTAGTTTAGTACTTATGAAGGCTTAAATGGAATTACTAATGTAAAATTTATTTGTAATCGTTGCAAAACAGATAACTATGCGGGTATTTTTTTAAACACAAATCAAAAACTACTTGGCGTAATGAGCTGTAGTTTAGATTCGCTTATTTAAAGCTACTAGAAATCAATTTCCGTTTAGAAAAAATTCGGTTACAAGTCATATATTTTTTTGGAATTTTAATTTAATAAAGAACATGTATTTTTGAAATAATTTTTCGAAAAAAAATTATAAATTGTAAACTATAAATAATTTAGAAAAAATCGATTTCTAGAAGATTCAAATACGTGAATCTAAAATTATAGCTCATTTTGAAGATTATTTCTTCATTTATACTTACAAAACTACACGCATTGCAATGTTGAAATAAACATTAGGAGTTTCAAGTTTTAAACTTTCATAATTCCTGAATAAGTTCCGGTTGGGTAACCTAAAGTAAAATTCCCCGAAAACGCCTAATACGATGTCAAAATTCAGCATGAAAAATTTATAGTTTGGTACAGTTTCAGTATGAAGATGGGCTCTTGTGTTTATTTTTAAAAATAAATTAAAAGAAGACGTAATTTTCAATAGAATGGCTATTAATGTTTTTTTTCTCGGACAATTTGGTGATTAAAATATATGGACTGTTCTTTATTTTTTTGCCAACTGTACATTGTGGCATTAGGTACAGTGGTCTACTCTCTCTCTGTAAATATATATATGAGGACGTGAGTTTCAAAACTCGCCTTATCCAGAATTTAAAAAATCGAGTTTTCTCTATCAATCTATTCTATTGGTGAACCTGCATCAAAAAAGCACTACAATCTGAAAAGAAAATAAAAGAAAAAAAAACTAGTTTTATCGTGTACTTCTGGCGTTGTAAAATCTTGGTTTACAATGAAATCCAATGGACGTAGTCAGAGGTTTTTCGCGATTTCCCACAATTCAATTTTCTGGGTAAGGCGAGTTTTGAAGCTCACGTCCTCATATATATGTATATATAGATATATGCTTTCTTATGTATCCTTATGGTACAGTAGTGAAATGAGTAGTACCAACTAGCATGCTTAACTTTCTTAAGAGGCCATGCACAAAACTTTATTAATTTATTTAATGATCATCATAAATTTATCATAAATAATTCTCATATTTACGGTTGTAACAGTTGTATGAATACTTCCAAATAATTTCCTTAAAATAACCATTATGATTTAAAATATTACAGTATCTGGCAAAAGTTTTGAGACAATATGTTTTTCTGTCACAACTATTTCTGTGGGAAAAATTTCATAATGATGTAAATTAGTAATTTGTACCCCTTTTAAAGCTTAACAAAATACAACATTAGAACAATTGAGACGTATGCATGAATAAAAAAAAAATTGGAAATTAGCAAAATTATTTAAGCAAAAATTTTGAGACAATTAATTTTTTCTAAACTTTTATTGAAATTAAGCGTCTTAATGTAACAAAATACAGCAATATTTAATATTTAGTTGTACATTATTTTGGTTTGAGGACTGCGGCACATCGCCTGGGCAGGGAATTAAGAGCTTTTTCTACGGTGGACCTAGGGATTTTTGCCCATTCCGATTGAAGATCCTGAAGGAGTTCTGCCTTTCAAGAATGCTTCCGTGTATCGAGTTTTCTTCCGATGCGTTTTCCAAAGATGTTCAATTGGACTGAGGTCTGGTGACCAGTCAAAAACTTTAATTTTCTTTACTGAAAACCAATTTGTCATCATTTTGGAGGTGTGTTTGTGATCATTATCATGCTGAAATATCCATCCACGAGGATTCTTTTTCACGAGCATAAGGCAGCAGATGATCTTCTAAGATTTTTTATAAACATTTTTATCCATAATCCCATCGTGCGTATGAGGGGGAACGACGCCAGCAGGATGGAAAGCTCCCCAGACCATTACTGATCCATTTCCGTGCTTCACTGCTGTACGTTGGTACCGGGGATCTATTCTGTTGCCTTTTGGACGACGAATATAACGTCGGCCATCACTTCCAAACAAATTGAATTTGGATTGATTCATCGCTCCAAAGGACCTTCTTCCAATCTTTGGTTGTCCATGTTTTATACTCCTTAGCGAATTTCAATCGGATTTTTCTATTCTTTGCCCGGATGAGTGTTTTTTTGCAGGGAACGTTGCACACAATCCAGCAGCATCCAGAAGACGTCTTATGGTGTCCTTACTCATTGTGAGTCCCTGTTCTGTGGCCATCTCCTTACTTATTTCAGCAGCGTTCATGTTTGGGTCAGCGACCGACTTCCGTCGGATCAACGCGTCTTGACGTTGAGTCGTTTTTCTTGGGGCTTCTAATCTTGGAAGATCACACACACCTTTACCATCCTTCCACTTCTTTACTATGTGGACAACAGTTGAATTTGGAATTTCCAACTTGCTAGCGATAAGAGAATATGACATTTCCCCCGCTTCTTTAACCCTTTCAGGGGCAAGGTACTTGTGTTCGTAAAATGTTGAAATAATTTAATGACACCAGTATTTACAAGAAAATTTATATGTAAACAAGTAAAAGTATATTTTCGCGTACTTAATAAAGGTGACATTTTCCTTATAAATTTCCGGTGTCAATGTGGCAATTAGGGATTAAAATTATGTGATGCCGTGACGGCATCACCGCCCTTCAAGGGGTTAATAATTAAAAGACGAATGGTCAAGGGCGTATTTTTACCTGTCTTCATACTGAAACTGATACAGATACTAACATTAAGATTTTCACGTACGAAATAGAATTCTAATGTTTTAAGGATTAAGTAAGTGAATTTCGTATACAACAGCCCGGCTGAGGTGCCGAGTTGTTTCGTGGTTTATATATGAATTATCGCATATTCTAGAACATTCTGGGAACATGACTACATAAAGCTACTAATATGCATATCTGCGCAAAGTTATCGAAATTATAAACTCATTTGCATACAGCTCGTATAGAAGTAAATAACGAAAATGTAATTTAAAAGCCAGGGACAGGAATCGAACCCACATTTTCTGCGTGGAATTCCTCTGCTCTTGCCACTCAGATAGCGGAGCCTTTGTGTGTGTGACAATATCACATGTGTTTAAGTCAAGTATTAAAAACTTGAATTTTATTAGATCGTCTCAAAACTTCTGCTTTCAACTTTTCAAAATCTCGTTTGGTGTCTTTAAAATCAACATTTTTCACTCATATCATTAGCTGCGCACCATATAGGATGACTAAAGCTACAAATTACTAATTTAAAACATTAAAAATTTTTGTTTACAGAAAAAAGGTAGGATAGAAAACATATCGTCTCAAAATTTTTGACAGCTACTGTACAGTCGTGGAAAAAAAAAAGTAAACACCCCTTACTAACTCTGCAAAAAATTATCGTAGAAGAACGTTACTGGTACCACACGATTGGTAATAAAGTCTACTTTTAAATTATGTATATAAAATTTGCTTAGGGGGCAATCTATATATTAAAACAAACCATAACTATGTTTTTTTTTCAATAGAAATACAAAAATCTGACAGCATAAATGAACTCTATAACCTTCAATCAGCCTAAAAACAAATTTTGATGCAATTCGTACGACAAGTTTCCCAGAAATTAATTATTTTAAAACGAACGCATTTTAGGGGCTGTATTCAAATTGAAGGTCGGTACTCGATTGTTGACCGAGAGAGCACCCTTCTTGATCAAGGCAATTTAAGCGCCACTCAAGCGGTCATTGAAGACTGCTAGATTACAGGATAGCATAAGAAATTTCAAAATATCTAGTCACTTCTATCATAGACGGCCCCTTAAACCACTACTATTTTGCTATTTATTAAGCATAATTTGAAAACTACTTGGAAGGAAATTGTGAAATATTGAATTTCCATAAAGTAGGACTTAATAAATCTAAATCCATCAAAAAATATTGTAGGTTGTAACTCATAATTTTTTCGAATATTAATTTCATAATTCATATCATAAAATTATAAAAATTGCAAATTCAACGTATTTATGTTTGGATATTATAGTATTATTACTACACAAAAAATTAGCACATTAGGAGTATAATTTCAGGAGATATTAATTAAAATATGAATATATCATTTAACATTAGAAGCACTAAATTTTGAATGTTTATAATTCAAAAACTTATAATTCAAATGACTTGAAATTTAGTGTCTAGGCAAAGTTTCAACCGAAGATTCGAAATATCTTGTTAAAATTGGGTATTGCCATCGAAAAAAAATGAAGTTCGGGTTTGTTTTAATATGTAGATGGCCCCCTAAACAAATTTTACATACATAATTTAAAAGTAGACTTTATTTTCAATCGTTTGGTATCAGTAATTTTCTTCTACGATAATTTGTTCAGGAGTTAGTAGGAGGTGTTTACTTTTTTTTTTCCCACGACTGTGCATCCAATATCAATGAGCCTCCTCACATTGAATATAGACTTCGTGACCATTTCACTAAAGATCATTAATACTTTTAAATCGTGAAGGATTTGCTTTTTTTTCTTTAATTAGGGCTCTTTTTTAAATACCGCTTTAGAAAAGTACAGCAAAGGTAAAACACTGAAAAACATAAATTACACAAGCCAACAGCTGTTTTGGTGCCTAGGTTTTTGGAGCTGATTTTATATGAATTCGATCTCCTGAATTCAAATATGGCATTACATTTTGCCTAGGATCTCAAATATTTAAGATATAGAACTTTTTGTGAAATATATGTTACACTATTTTAAGTTAAATCCATGAATTAAACAAAAGTAAAAATAAAATAAATAAACTCAGAATTTTTTTTATAATATACAAATGTTATTTTTCATTATTATAATGTACATATATTCAAATAATATTTAAAAAAATTATATTATACAAATATATTTACTCACAAAGATAGAGGAAAAAGTCATCGATGAGACCAATTCTCACTGAACATTTTGGAAGCTTCTTTTCCGTGACATTCTTGAATGTATTTTTGAACAGTCCCTTTTTAAGCTCCAACAGTAATCTGCCATCATGTGCGTATCCCATCTTCCTTGGTAGCGATCCTCCATAGTCTTAATATCCTGGTGAAATCTTTCACCCTGTTCCTCACTGGTGTCTCCTAAATTTTCAGGAAAATGCTCTAAGTGGTTGTGTAAATAGTGCACCTTAATGCTCATATTACACCCAAGAGATTTAAAACTATCAAGCATTTCGTGTACCAGTTCTACATAGTTTGCTGCTTTGTGTTTGCCCAGAAAGTTTTCGACAACTGCAACAAAAGAAGTCCAGGCTTTTCGCTCAGTCTCATTCATCGAATTTACGAAGGCAGGATCCTTAATCAGTTGTCTTATTTGTGGCCCGTCAAATATTCCTGCTTTAATTTTTTCATAACTCAATTGGGGCATTTTCTCTCCTATATATGCAAAGCATGACCCGTTTTTATCAAGAGCCTTTACAAACTGCTTCATAAGGCCAAGCTTAATATGCAGTGGAGGAAGAATGATTTTGTCGCGCCCAACTAAGGGGTTATTAATGATATTCCTTTCCCCAACATCCATGTTTTCTCTCTTAGGCCACTCTTTTCTAACCCAGTGGTGTGTTTTATCCCTGCTATCCCAAAGACACAAGAAGCAAGGATATTTGGTGTAACCGCTTTGCTGTCCAAGGAGAAAGTTTACCATTTTTAAATCCACACAAATCACCCACTGATTTTCATGATACTTTATCTTGTCAAAAACCAAAGCTATTGTGTTATATTCTTCTTTCATTTTCGTTGAATGAGCAATTGGTATTGAACCATATTTGTTCCCATTGTGTAAAAGGACACATTTTAAACTCCGCTTTGAGCTGTCTACAAATAAGCGCCAATGATCTGGAAGATATTCAGGAAGACCCATTTTCTTCAAGAGTCCTCTAATTTCGTGACAAAATACAAGATTGTCTTCATGGGAGAAGAAGGGTAGTAGACCATTTTCTCTTGTGCAGTAAAAGGTAATTTTGGTTCCTTATTCCAGTAAATTTTTGTCCTTCAATCTTGAAGCCAGTAATTCAGAAGCTTCTTTTGACAGGTTGAGATCTCTGGTGAGATCATTTAACTCATCCTGGTTGAAACGTTGAGGTATTGATGACATCTCCTCATAATCACTGTCACCTTCATAAGTATCCGAAGGATGATCAGAGGGACAATATCCATCCTCACAGAGCTCTGGTAGCTGGTAAAACGTTGGGATCGGCACTTCCTCTTAGTGAGGAACCGGGCGTCTTGCAGAGACTAAATCAGGATAAGTCCACTTACTATGGTTCTTTCGATTAATTCCATTAATATTTACTAGGCAGAAATAACAGCCATCGAAGTGGCTTTGGGGTTCTCTCCAAACCATCGGTAAACCAAATTTGAGACTTTTTCTTTTCCCGTTAGTCTACTGTCGTAAGTGTTCTGTACAAGTTTTACAAACCTGATGCGGTGCCCAAGTTTTATCCTGATCACCAAGTTTAACACCAAAGTATCCAAGATAAGCTCTCTTTACAAAGTCAGTAACATTTTTTCTGTTCTCTTTTAACATGTATTCTCCGCATATGTAGCAAAACACATCAGGATGATTTACACAACTTCTTCTACTTGAACACATTTAAATTCAACAATGCACATACAACAATCTACAATACAGTACGTTTTAAATTAACTTTATAAGAATTCTATACTAAACATAAATATCGCAAAAGGTCAACAACGTCTACGCTCCACGGAGAAAACTCAAAAACTAACCTTATCTCTTTGCGGCTTTTCCATTTGGCTTTCTGGATGAGTGGCGCGAAATCATAAGCATGTGCAGAATCTCAGTTTTACTTGCACATTTGTTTTTTCAAGGTCTTCTGAAATTTCAGTGCCTCTCAAATCGCTTTGAGCGTTGCGACAGGCCCATGTGTCAAAGTCCAGTTTAAGCGTTGAAAGTCACTTCAGTTCTAAAAAATCTTTAGTTCTCTTCGCACATCTAAAAAAGTGGAGCTGATAGAGAAAAACTGATTTCATATTTAGATTCAGTGTCCCAAAAATATCTAAAATCAGCTGTAAAATCATAGGCACAAAAAAAAAATTTTTTTTTGGTGCGATCAATTTTAATCAATTTTAAGATACAAAAGAAATTCTGCAACCTTGCTTTAGTTTTTTCTTCTATGTGTCTAAATGACGTCGTTATATGTATTCGTTAGACTATACAGGAAATTTGAGATTCTCGTCTGTGCCCGTAATATTTTTATGGAAAAATATTTATCTATCTATGGCCTTTTCAGAATTTCACATAAATTTTTCTCAAACTGCAGAAGATAAATCTGGAAATGTTATTTTAATCAGATATTTATGACAAAGTTTATACACAAAAAAAGTGTAAAAAGTTTTTACTGAGGTAGCTACTAAGATTTTTTATTCTTTTTATGTTACAAAGATTGGCAGAAATATTTTGTGAAAAAGTACATGAGGTCAAAGATTTAAAGAAGATGTCTGCACCGTCCCTTTTTTGGCTACCACTATTTCCAAACAAAAGTTTTCGTGGTAGATTTCTACATTTGAAAAAGTAATCTTTCGCGAAGATTATTCTTTGGAAATAGTGGCAGCTAAAAAGTGACGTCATCGACCCATATTGAAGTAATTCGCCAAGCACATGCTACAGCCATAAATCAAGTGTGAATGTCACGGGACTAAAAAAGAAGAATTGGTTTGTTGAAAAAAAAAAAAACTTCAGAGCAAAAATACTTTACAGCGTAAAGGAATTATTCTAACGAATGTGAAATGGAATGAGAATAAAATACAGGCAGAAGAATTTCTAGTTCTTTTTTTAAACTTGTGTTAAAAAAAGTAGCTATTACAACAGAAAGAAACCACCAGGGAGTAGAATAACAGATTAAATGAAAGAGTTAAATTAATCTAATACTTTTTTGAATTTTGGACCAGAAAAAACGAATTTAAATCCAGTTTTGAATAACATATAGAACAATTAAATAAAATTTAGGTATTTTTTAAAGGGGAAATTTAAATTAAATAGACAAAATTAAAACACATAAATACAACATCACAATTGCATTTTGAATATTTGTCCGTGTATTAATATATTCAATACACAGAATCTATATAAAACATTCATTCAAGTATTATCATTCCAAGAATGCAATTTTCTTTTACTACCCTTTTAGATGCGTTCGTAAATATATAAATACGTAGCACCTATAGTCATAGTCTGGTCCGTCTGTCTGTCTGTCTGTCTGTCCGTCCGCATATAACAGCGCAAAAACTACCCAACCGAATGGTTTGAAATTTAAAATATGTAATTGTTGCATAATTTTATCGAGTCATTTCAAATTTTATGAAAATCGGATGTATAGTTCAAGTACAGGAACAGTCAAAAGTATTCCGTTACATTACGGCCAAGGGAAAAAAATAGTTTCAAGTGCATTTTAATGATGTTACACCTTTTCGAACATAATGAAATTGATATGCATTTATGAAGTGCACTAAAATATACATTTTGTAGAATATGTAGTACAAAGAATATTTATTACTAGAAAGATAGCCCATCAAAAATAACGGAAAGGGAGATAATATAAAGAATGTACAACACATGTGCAAGAATACGAGTTTTTCACGCTTGTTCCTCAGTGATAGATGAAAATAACACATTTTAAAAACGAAACACATTTATGAAAAACTATGTACAGTAGAAGACCACTAATCCAGTCAGCTTAGTTCCAAGTGTTATGCGGATGAAGATGCAAAGAGGTACATTTTCGTATGTTACACTTTAAATTCTGACCCATATATTTTGAAAAAATCCTTGAAAGCTCGGAGTTTAAATTAAATTGCGGTGAGCTCGATTATGAAAGATTAATGAGTTTCAATGGGAATTCCGCCAAATTAACCATCTTTCGCAAAGTTGGCTTCATATATGGTAACTTATTTTTGTCGCCAAATTTGGCGGTATTTTCCCAAGCTGGTAAAAGCTTGCGCTATTGTGGCAACCCTCCGATTAGTACTTTTCAACATTTACTCATTGTTGACGCTGATACCGATTTCTCCATAGGAAACCTAACATGGCCGCGATCAATGAAGTGGTCCAATCGGAATTGTGAGGGACACACAGAGACTTGGATTTTATATAAATAGATTCATTTACAGAGTTGCACAAAAGTATTTCATTACATAATGGTATAGAGGGAAACATTTGTCTGTGGTCCGAACTATTTCACATACATCGAAATTGATATACGTTGCTGAAGTTTACTACAAGTTACTTCCTGTACAATAGAAAGTATATAGTATTTACAGGGACACACAAAAGATTTCGGACAATATACTGTATCCAGAATACTGTATATTAGCGATGATTGTTGGAAGTGCATTTTTAGTTGTGATATGTGTTTTTAAGTTTAACTAAATTTTTACATATTACGTTGTGTGTATAAATGCTGTAGATAATATACAGGGCAGCCCAAATGAATTCGTAAGGATTCGAAAGGTATAAAACTTCGTTATAGTACGAAAGCATCTCATTTGCGACGTATGATGTACAATTTCCGACTTGTTAATATATATTTACACACATTTTAGTCTTTTGTATCATTCTTGTCTATTTTTAAGGGAAACCAAAACATAGTAAATGGAAAGTAAAACACCATACACAATTTTCAAATATTCAAAAACAGCTACATAGAAAAAGTTTTGAATGCATTTTGAATTTTATTTTCATCCAAATTTCGTGAATACAAAAATATGAGCTTAAAAAAGATTAAGAAAAATATAGATGTGTCAATGACCCCTATATTTTCATCTAACACTTCCTTGTTCTTCAGAATGAAATAGAAAGCATATTATATAAGAAAAAGACGCACGAGTTATATAAGAAATACGAGATTAATATTCTTTGTCTGGGAAGTCCACACATGGAAGCACGGAATATCCAATATTAGCGGAACTTTTGATTTATTTCTCAGAATAAAAAGGAAAAAGACGGAACAAAAGCAAAATTGTTAGAGCACAGAAAGCGGAAAAAAAGATTAGCAAGTGAGCTTTACAAATAAATGAAATAATTACTCTGAAGGATTTTTACCCATAAAAAATTGGAGATAATTAATTTCTTTTTGTGGAATTATCTCTTTTTTTCATTTACGATATTTTCCCATATTCAACACATATTATACAGCCTAATAGTGAAAATATTGGGATTGTATAAGTTTAAATTTTTATAATGAATAAAATAATGTTTACATTTTTATATTGCTCATGTACTTTGCAACAACGGATAGTATTGTATTACGGGCCAGATATTTATATTAAGCTGTCTAAGAAATTCAATATTAGGCTTTTAAATCTAAAGCTAAGGCAAAAACAAAAAATCCATAAATACAAAAACTTATGCTCAAATTTGCTAATATTTGTTAACTTAGCATTCACTGATATTCACACTGAAATTAAAAATGGCGAAAAAATAGTAACCTCTTTTAGAGATTAAGGTTGCCAGCATTTAGTAGTTGCCAGCATTTAATTTAGCCGTATGGCATGCGCGGAGGATTAGCTCAATTAAACCAATCCCCTAAATGAAATGGCTCGAGCCGGACACATTTTAAATGAATAGCCTGTCCCTGAACTAAGAGACGTTTTAATTTCTCAGTTCCTTTTTTTACCACTAGAGATAGGGCGTGCGAAATCGAAGCAATTCAAATGACATGATTCCGCAAAAGATATATTGCTCGAACCGGATCACGGCCACCAGACACATTTAGAATGAACGATCTTCTTCCATATGCATGTCTCTCAGCGAGGTTCTCGCTTGAATTAGTTCAAGTGATATGCTTCATCGAAAGGTATGGTTCAAACAAACACATTTTTTCCACTATGTTGGTCTTTATTCCACTGATGTGCGGTACAGACCACGTGACATAATTCTTTTGAATAGAACCGGACACGTAGGATATTGTACATGATTTCAGGAATTATTTTCAGGATAGTGACCCTCAAACGCTAGAGCAACGAGTTTTTCAATTAAAGCTAGTGCCGCCCTCGGAGGAAGTGGGAGGACGTTACAGCTCATGATACATTCACACAATCTTTTGACTTTCCTGTCCCTGAATAATAATTTTTATTTTAATACACTTTTTTGTGTTTTTTTTATTTCATACACTGGGGAACATCCCATTGCATGATTGCATAACAACATTAAAGAGATAAATAACTTCTGGACGATGTTGGGGGTCCAAATACCAGGAAAACTCATCTACCGTCCCGTGTACATGATGCTGATTTTGAAGTTTGGAGCAGTCTGTATAAAATTGTTTCAATAAAAGTAATTCGATGTAATTTTTTTCCGAAACTGGGATAGTTGTTTTATATAAATATGTAGCAAAAAATTAACCTGCAAACATTTTTACGGTTGATATTATTTTTTGAACTCTGTCCCTGGGTTTTTCATCCTTACCGTCCCTCTTGCTAAACTTATACAGAAAATCACTTCAGATGCAGCCACAGAATTTTTTTCACGTTTTTTCTCATGCAGAAGTATGCTAGCTATGTCTAAAACTATTTGACAGGAAATTTACTGCAGAATTTAAATCAGCATTTAAATATCAATTTCGAGATCGTGCCTTTATTGGTAGTCTTACCGTTCCCAAGGTTTATTCCTGTACTTTTCGAGGTAAATAAAAAAAAATAATAATTTAATCCAATGTCAACAACTGTTTCTAAAACTCAATGAGCACCGTGGCTATCACTTTGTCTTAACATGATTTTCCTAAAAATAGGTGGTAATTTTCCTTACCGTTCCATCCTTACCGTCCCTTTTTTTTTTACCATTTCGTCCCTTTTTTCCTATACCATCCCCTTTTTTTACCTTACCGTCTCTTCTTTAACACCCCCTTTAAGACAATCTTATACAGAAATTCTGTATTAAAAGTACTGCATTTTTATCATTTATTATTTGAATGTCCTGTGGGTACTATGCAAATTCATTATAAGTAAAAATTTAGAAGAAAATAAAAAAGTTATAGGGGTAAAATGGTAAGGAAAATTAAACTTGCAAGTTTAACTTAAACCTCAGTTAAATAAAACATTTTTCGCTGCTGATCATTTTTTCTTTATTTTGAATCATTAAGGCATTCGTCTATCAGATTAAAATGTTATTTTAGAAAGTTTAATTTCGCCTTTTTTTTTCCCAAAAGTCAAAAGGTTGGGAGAATGCCCCATATATCGTTGACGTTACAGATTAAATTTTCCCAGATGGTGATTTTTAGAAAATAGAGACGTATTATGAATATTTTTTGAAAATCGGCCCCCCCTGTACCCTTCTTGGGAAGGGGGGGGAGGCTAAACCATATATAGGGATCCATCAAAACATTAGAGATAAAATTTTTTAGGAGACGAGTCTCAACCTATAGGCGTGAGATACGGAGCTTTCATAGCACGTATTTTAAGAAATTACCTGTCCAAAAATTCAATCCTTACTTTTTTTTGTTTATTATTTAAGTCTCTACGTTGTTTTAAAAATTAAATTTGACGAAGAAAGAAAATGTTCATTTTCCTTCAACGAATTTATAAATTCTATATCTCTGTTTATAATTTCCTTATGAAGATGAAAATGGTCTCAAATTAAAGAATGTGTTCATTAGATTCTTCTACTTTTTGTTTAATTTTTTTGTGATGCTTGGTTTCTTTAATAACTGATATTTTGCGCTGGCATGTTTGGTCGGTTTAACATTGTGAAGTTGTTTCCTGTATAATAAACAGTAAGCGCAGTCTGATGTTTGGTTCTTGGTATTTGCTTGTATGGCGAGATTTTCATTATAGGTTGGGTTGTCAGAGCGACTGCCCAAATTTTTGGAGTTACTATGATATACTTGGTTTCAGAGACGCAGCAAGGGTAGGGCGGTCGGTGATCTTGCACCCGACACCAAGTGCTTTACAGCACTGACAGTCACTTCATCTGCGCCTTCAGTTAATAGTATATATATGCTTCGGAGATTGATGGAAAAAAAAACAAAATTTCATTTCTCATTTATTTTTAAATTTTATATTTTTAAACTGTATTAAAAATTTGACAATTTTGACCTTTAAATTTTTTTGAATAATCTATATATACATATAATAAAAAAATAACCTCAAAAGAAGGCAGTAAAGTAACAAATAAAGTTTAATGGTTAACATACTGTATATATTGTTTTTTTATGTATACAGAATGGTATCGAACCGCAAACTTTCTTCACATTATAAACATTACATGATCTTTTTCTTATGCAGTATGGAATTAAGATTAAGTGGGAAATCTAAATTTTAAGATAAAAATAAAAGTTCTAGCACTTTAATTATTAGATAGTTGTATGAAATATCCTAATTTCGGCGCAAGTTCAGTCAATTAGTTTTATAGAGTTTGATCAGAGCGCTCTATTTCTTTACTACTTTATTTTTATGTAGTCTTCTGAGGCGCAGTTTTATTAGTTACAAGCGAAGCTTTACCCGCTTCATTGGTCAGTTCTTTAAACGAACTTCTTTTGAAACGAGGCTAGAATTGGGGGCTCCGCCCTCTGCTTGTGGCAGCGTGTACACAGGCAGCCTTCACCCGCTCCGGTCTCGAATCAAACGAACATTGAATTATTGTGATTTTTTTTTATTTTTAGAAATTCTGTCATAGTTCATATTAAAATTTCAGAAGCAGTTTAACATTTCGCATAAGTCACGACACACCTACAACATTCGCACGGACACCGATTGAGAAACGCTGCATGGGAGTACTCTATGCGAATTCTATAGTGCAGCATTTAATTGTTTTCTGTTTATTTAAACTCTTAATACGTACCTTCTACTTAATAATTCATCTTGTTTTAAATTTATTAGCTATATACAGGGTGTTCCTTCTTATCGGTGACAAATAGTTAATTCCGAAACCGCTAGTTTTAGAGGCACAGTGTTGTTCTTCATCATATATGAAATTATTTTTGTCAAAATAGTTACCTTTTTTTAAAGTTATGAAATTTCAATTTTTATACAGTCCCTGAGTCGTAAATTTACAAACATTTTCTTCATCCTCTTAAAAGTAAAAAAGCAAAATTTTCGTTTTTTTTTTTTTTTTTTTTTTTTTAAAGATTAAAACTTAGAAAGTTATCATACTTCGAATTGTATGAATTTTCAGCTTTTTCTAACACTAAAAACGGAAAAAAGGCATTTTTAGTGCCAGAAAAAGCTGAAAATTCATAAAATTCGAAGTATGATAACTTTCTAAGTTTTAATCTTTCTGACACTAAAAATGCCTTTTTTCCGTTTTTAGTGTCAGAAAACCACGAAAATTCATACATTTCAAAGTATCATAACTCTTTAAGCCGTGGTTAAAAAAAAAAAAAAAAAAAAAAAAAAAAAAAAAAAAAAGGGATTTTTAACGTTTTACTTGCTATAACATGGAAAAAGATTTTCGAAAGATAACTCATCTGACCATATGAAATTTCAAATTCGAATTTTTTTTTTAAAGTAACTTTTTTGACGTAAATGGATCTTCACATGATCAAGAACATCATTTGAAATATTTTTGAAACTGGAGTTTTACTTCTAACAGTTTAGGAATTAGCTATTTATGATCGATTAAAAGGGCACCCTGTAGATTTTAGCTTGAAATTTTATGAGACATTAATACTATTTATGTTTTGATTTATCAGAATTTCTTCATATAAGAAAGAATGAAAATTGCATTATTTCATTTTTGATACGAAGAAACACAAAAGCAATAAAATATTTATTAGCTACATATTGCTTATTTCTTCTTGTGTATTGCTTCCTAAAGCAGCCTTAGAGTAAATACTCTGGACAAGAAAGAAGCTATAATAATTATCTGTCATTTAGGTATTTCTCAACCTTTATTTAGTCTCTTAATAGAGATTTATGGTAAAGTCATCAAACCAGCGAGTGCCTCAGGGGAAATCATACGAAAGAGACACATTTTCTAAGAACAAAAATACCAAGATTGATTGAAATTATTTTCTCCATTATTATTTTACTTAGGAAAAGCCTAGTTTGATTATAAAGTAAAATTTAGTAAGAAACTTTGTCGTGCAGCGTTTACATAGTTTTGAGAATTATTTAAAATCATAAAAGGCGAAATATTTTTTCTTAAAAATTCTTCGTTTATAAAGCCACTATGTATACCAGAATTAGTCAAATTTCTATGTTCTGCTAAAACACTGTTTGATGAGCTTCGCTTTAACAAGTTAAAACTTTATCATCATAATTATTATACAAGAGTCAAAATGAGATGCACTTTATATTTTTACCTACTACAAATATTATATCAATACCACACTGCTAAAAAATTTTCTGTGTCTTACGTAAAATTACAGAAATTAGAAAAACAGACTTTCTGTTAAATAACAGGGACATTATTCGGACATTTGCAGTAGACTCTGTAAATTTACATCGATAAACATACACAAGACCCAGTAAGTTTATTTTTAATGACAATAACTAAATTTACATTTCGTGAACCTCGAAGTATTAGAATTTTTTGAGTGACTTTGGAACTGCTGTACCGTTTAATTGTTACTGGATTTATTTATAGCCTGGCCGGGGTTTGATCCCAAGTCTATTGGGTTGGAGCAATTCCCCTTAGATATTTGAGAGAGCCTTGACACGCGTCACACAAACGTCACGCAAAGTAGGCAAAACAAAGAAAAAAGATCAGTCATTGGCTCGTAGATATCCACCAGCCAATGAATGATCTTTTTTCCTTGTTTTGGCTGCTTTGTGTGATGGTTTCGTGACGCGTGCCAAGGCTTTCTCAAATATCTAGGAGGCGTTGGTTGGATATATCACTCACTGTGCTATAGGAGCCGTTACTACTGTATTCAAAGGATATCTTTTATCACTAAGCGGAAACAACTGCAAACTGATTGTCAATAAAATCTCCGCTAACTTCGAAGAGACGAATTTTCCCTTTCTAAAACATTCTAATTATTAATAAAACAATTTTTAAACGAAATTTTCTTCCTTAATATTTCTAATAAAATTGTAAAAGAATTTTAAAACTGTATATTGAATTACAAGTTATAGCAAAGTAGGGTTGCCAGATTTATCTCAGAAAGAAAAACGGAAGATTTTGATTGACACTAGTTAGTTTTGGTGTTATCGCAAAATCGTCCTTTTTTATATCATACTAGACAATATAGAATGCGCCAATAATGTTTTCGGTAACAAATTTGCTTTAAAAGAGGTTATTAATTAATCGATTTAATCATTATTTTCCAACTGTATTTGTATTATACATTATTCTATTAACATTGTTTAACTAATTTTGCTGTCATATATCCCATTATGAATGAAAAATTAACTGAATCGTAAGAACAAAACTTGATCAAAATATCCCACAAATCAATGATAATCATGAAAATTTTAGCAATGGACACCTTACAATAATAAATGGTTGTACGGTCGTGGAAAAAAAAGTAAACACCCCTTACTAACTCTACAAAAAATTACCGTAGAAGAAAGTTACTGGTACCACACGATTGGTAATAAAGTCTACTTTTAAATGATGTATAGAAAATTTGCTTTAGGGGGCCATCTACATATAAAAACGAACCATAACTTTGTTTTGTTCAATAGTAGTACACAATTTTGACAGCATAAATGAACTCTACACCCTTCAATTAGCCTAAAAACAAATTTTTATGCAATTCATACGATAAGTTTCTGAGAAATTAATTATTTTAAAACGAGCGTGTTTTAGGGGCTGTATCCAAATTGAAGTTCGGTACTCGATTGTTGACCGAGAAGCCTCCTTCTTGATCAAGGCACCTTAAGCGCCACGCAAGAGGTCATTGAAGACTGCTACATTAGAGGATAGCATACGGAATTTCAAAATAGCTAGTCACTTTTATCATAGACGGCCCCTTAAATCACCATTTTGCCGTTTTTTAAGCATAATTTGAAAACTACTTGGAAGAAAAATGTGAAATTTTGGATTTCCATAAAGCAGATCTTAATAAATCTAAATCCATCAAAAAAAAAAAAAAAAAAAAAAAAAAAATGTAGGTTGCAATTCATAATTTTTTCGAATATTAATTTAATAATTCATAATTCGTATCATAAAATTATAAAAATTGCAAGTTCAACGCATTTATGTTTGGGTATTTTAGTATTATTGCTACACAAAAAATTAGCACATTAGGAGTATAATTTCAGGAGATATTAATAAAAATACGAAAATGTAATTTAACATTAGAAGCACTAAATTTTGAATGTTTATAATTCAAAAATTTTTCACTCAAATGACTTGAAATTTGGTTTCTAGGCATAGTTTAAAGTGAAGATTTTAAATATCTTGTTAAAATTGGGTATTGCTATTGAAAAAAATGAAGCTTGGGTTCGTTTTAATATGTAGATGGACCCCTAAGCAAATTTTATATACATCATTTAAAAGTAGACTTTATTTTCAATCGTTCGGTACCAGTAACTTTCTTCTTCGATAATTTGAGTAGGGGGTGTTTACTTTTTTTTCCACGACTGTACTTAAACATAAATGGAGATAATAAATGAAACAAAGTATTGAAATTTAAGATACAGATGTACTAAATTAAAAACTTTATAATATAGATATTTATAGTCTGTAATAATGCCGAGTTCAGATGATCTAATGCTACCCAAGAGTTTGTGAATGCGAAGTTAATATTTCACAACTCTCCCAAGATTTTTTGTCATCCTGATCGGAAACGAGCTGTTTTTACATTTGATGCGCATGTGTATACTTTTTTTTCGGCAAAAGATGAAATTTAGAAGCAAACTGAAAAACTAATAAAAAATTCTTGAAACTATCAAAAGAAAGGTGTGTTAGAAAAACAGAAGAAATCGTTGTTCGGGGCATATTTAAATGTACTAGGCCGAAAAATCGCTAAAAAACGTACAACTTACAGGGAAAACGTACAATCTGTCAACCCTATAACAAAGATAAAAATATTGTTAAATAAAGACGTGGAAATTCCTACAAGGAATTTGATATAAGAAAAGGTAAATGTCTGCAAAAGGATGGTCATAGAAACTCAATCGAATGCATTTAACCGAGAACTAGTGTAAATTTATAGAGTGTTTCGTTTCTTTTACTGTGTTTTTACAGAAAATTTTAACAGCCCATTAGCAAATAGCACATTACATCAAACACCTATGTTCAGAATAACAATTACGCGAAATCTCATAAAACGAATGTTAAAATCTTGCCCCCGTAAATTTAACAAAAAACTCTGCATATCAACGTCTAACCGGCGAGTGCAAATTAAATTTAAAGAAAATGTACTTAAAGCCAAATGGTTAAAATTTTGGAGATGATCATTGATCATGAAACATGAGCGCCCCAAAGCCATAAACGTGCATGTTAAATCTGTAAAAGTCGGTTCGTAGATGTTGAAAATTACAGAGTTCTTTCCCCTGCAGGATAAGTCAAAGTTTAGTCTATGGTATTTTTGGGGTATCTGCGTTAGACAGCAATCAAACAGACGTTGTTCTCTTAAACTGTATCTATCGGTTTGTGGGCTTGATTGGGTTTAGAAATAGACCAACATTTTTTATAAGACCTTCAATCGTGTCTATTATGTCGTGCTTTAGTATATGTATTTTTCAGGAATGCTGGAAAAATTTGAAAATTAACAAAACTTGTCCCTGATTCCAAACTGCACACGATTTGTTAAAGTTTATATAGCATTTAGTGTTTCCTTAACATAAATTGAGAAATTTGCCAATTTAAGACTTTTCTTTAAAATCTTTCTTAAGTTAACTTTCTCAGATCTCTGAAAAAAAAAAAAAATCTAGGCTTGGTTTAATACTCGTAAAAGAAAAAAAAAATATTTTTGGTGGGGGAGCTGGGGGGGGGGGGGGCGGGTTGTTTTAAACCAAATTAAACAAAATAATAATAAGATAAAAATTGTTTTAATCTTATGCTTTTTCCTTAGAACAATGTGTATTTATCATGCTTTTAATTGTATATTTCAGCAATTTACGGAAATTTTCAGATTGTTCGTATCCATAAACTTAAAATACGAATTCAATTCGTATGACTAAAAGTATAAACAGTGATTTTATTTTTAGTTTAGTTGAAATATCAAATAATGGGGGAAAATGTCCGTGAATTAATTCATACTTTTTTCGAAAGCTTTTACTTTTTTTGATGCTTTTATATATTTTTTCTTAAAATTTATTCTGGTATCATTCACTTACCGTTAAATCAAGAGTAGAAATAGCTTAATTAATAATAATATGACACGAAAATGTCGCATAAAATTATCGAATAATTCTTATATATAAAAAAAAGAACTCTATGAAAATTTGTTTGTAATTAAAAGCCGCAGACGGTTAACAAGACATAAGAATTAAAAATTGTTTTGGAACTAACTATGGCAAAATATCAGAGCTTCATTTTAAAATGAATCCTTTATTTTCTTTTATTTACAGTTGTTTTAATGCTACATGAGAAGGAAAAATGCAATTAATAATAGATTGATCAAGACTATATAAAACAAAATAAATGAAGACCTACAGCTTATTCTTTTATTAACACTTTCCAACATAATTAAAAAGTGTTCATGAATTCAGTTTGTCTGCCTGTCTGGTCGTCTATCGCTGCTCTTATCTTTATCTGAGATAGCTTTATAAATTTCTTCCATAGGATTAGCATTAGCGAACGCATCTTTTCGTTTGACTGAAGTAGCATTGTTGAGCAGGAAACTTCTGTGCACCTTAAGGCTGTTCTTAACTGCTCTGCTCAACAAGTGCAAAAAGTTTTGACACATTTACAAATTCTTTTTTTAACAGAAAGATAAAAAATTGGAAAGCCTGGCCATGGAAGCGATTTGGAATTGAACTGTTTGTTCCTTTGCTCCATTTTTTTTATCAATAAATAGCCTATTGAGTTATAAGTGATTTTGATCACGTGACAAACACGTTTTTCGCCCGCTCTTGAGTGTTTTTTCTCCTTTCGCACGAAAATTCGGTTCAAAACGTCGACTTTGACACTACTTTCTGAAAGATCAATTGCGTTTGCAAAAAATTGAAAAAAAAAAACAGCTCGATTACATAGTTTCTGAACAACAACACCAGATAATTTCATGCATTTTCGAACAAAAGTAAATTAAAACTTATATCAGAAAGTTGCCCTTTTGGATTTGAGAACACCCTTAACCGAAGTATCCTTGTAAAAACTGTCCATGCAATTTTTATGTTATTTAGGGTCGCTACAGAACGTTTGCCTCTAAAAATGAAGCGCGCAGCGTTCATAGTTCATTTACATGGACGCATAAAAGAATTCAGTTGCATAATGTCTATGCAGAAAATATTTTGCAGCGTATTTTAATGATGCTATACTTTAAGTACAGGGTGTATCTGAAAAAGAGGGCAAAACTTTATGGGGTGATAGAACGCAGCTATACGAGCAAATTTCGTCATAGTATGTATGGTCGGAATGCAAGCGGTGAGAAGTTAATAGGTAGTTTTCCACTGTCGCAGTTAAAGAATTAACACAAGAATGAGAGAGATACTTCAGAAAGCATTTTATTAACAGGAATGTAATTAGTGTACATGCTCAAAGAAATTGCTCAAAAGGTCTTCTGTCAGCTGTAGCTTCACACCTACGGGATAGGGACTGACGAACATTTGCGAAGACACCAGGCATTTCTCGAATATCCCCGGCAACAACGGCAATCCTGGCAACTAGATCCATATCGGTTTCAATGGGCACTCGTAGATTAGGCTTTTCATATGGCCCCATAGGAAAAAGTCCAAACACGAGAGATCCGACGATCTTGGTGGCCAAGCTATGGGATCACCTCGACCAGTCCATCGCCTTGGGACAGTGGAAAACTACCTTTTAACTTCTCACCGCTTGCGTTCCGACCATACATTCTATGACGAAATTTGCTCGTATAGCTGCGTTCTATCACCCCGCAGAGTTTTGACCACTTTTCGGATACACCCTGTATAGTGAAATTGATATGCATCACTGAGATCCACTACAATATGCTTTCTATACAATAAATGCGAGCATTTATCATGCATTTACAGGTTACAGAAAAATAATTCGATTACAGTGCTATGTATGAACGATTAAAACTGGAAGTAGATTTCTGTTGAGGTATGAGCTTTTAAGGTAAGTAAATTTTAATATACTGCGTGGTTTGTATAACTTCTATAAATCCTATTCAGGGTTGCACAATGAGTTCGTAAGTTATTGTCTATGAGCGCGACTTCCTTAACGTGTATTTTGAGTTTTGTTCTGTATATTTCCCCTAAACTATATTTCAGTATACTAAGAATATAAATAGTAGAATATAAGCTTGTAGAATATAAATAAATTTATATGCAGGGAAATGCAAACGAAATTGGATACATTACCGACCATGAATGGTAATTGCATGGAGCGCATTTTTATTGTGTTATGCGTTTTATAGCTAGATTAAATTTTAACATGTTATGTAGTGTGTATAAAATCTGTAGTTAAAATATACATGGCCGCAGAAAATAAATAGAATGGCTTACTGACTATGGGTAGTGAGTCATTCTACGGGCAGTAAGTCAAATTGCTGAAAGTGGGTTTGGAACTGTGTTTTGTGTTTTTATTTAGATATCTGTAATCACTATATCAAACGATGAAGTTAAGTAACAATATTGTGGAAGCGTTCGAAAGTGTATCATAATCAATGCGTAATGCACGACCTTTTCCCTTCTTGCTTTTATTTAGTCTGAATTTTTACTTCCCCTTTATGTCCGAAACATATATATATATATATATTTTTTTTTAACAGATAGGGTGAAGTGCCCATATTTCGTCCCCTTTAACTTCTCCGCTTCTGCGAAAGTGGCGCCACTTATGACGCAAGGTACAGGGGACGGAAGGTAAAAGGGGTTAATGTTGACAGTTTCGTTCGCCAAGACGCATACATAAATTTAAAAAGGCGAATTTCCTATTTTTAGAAGACGCGAGTTCTTATTACGTCGTTTGGAGAACGTTATTTACTGTACTGTAAGTATTTATTTCTTATTCATTGCATGTATTTTATGTTGGTAAGATGCTAACAGTAGCATACAGTGAGTTTTAGGACTCTCAGTTTATGTTACGGGAACTGAAGATCCGTAATTTTGGGGAGAAGCGTGGTCCCAATTTCGTCCCCCTTGCAGCTCTTATTTTCGTCCCGGGGACGAAATTGGGAATGCTTTTTCATGACATTTTTTTTAAATTTTTTCCTCATGTTTGGATGGCTAACGTATAGTTGCCAACCTCCCGATTTTTTGGATACCAGTAAAATCTTACAAAAATGTTTTCTTTATTGCGTTAAAACTGCGATTGTATAAAGCAAGTATTTCTGCATAAAAATATTGGTATGAAAAGATCGGGAGGTGGAAACTATGCTAATGTTTCGTTATGTTATTCTTCCACTGATAATTAGTACATTTCTTTGTGCCTTACATTAATGTAAATTAAATTACTTACTCATTTAGAAATAAATTTTGATTTAGTTATAAATTAAGCCTCGGCGTATTGGATTTTTTGAGGGGACGAAATTGGGACCATTTTTTTTCTTTTGCATTTTTTAGATACTTTTGATAAAACAATTTTTCGCATTGTTAAAATTTTTTTGTAAGATATTTGCCTATGTTTCTATGTGCTTGGGTAGTTAGTCTATGTAAAATCCAAATTTGGTAGATTTTTACTGAAAATAACAACTTCCAAGGACCTAAAAGTGACTGGGGGACGATAATAAGGCACCTTACCCTACATCAGTTTCAAACGTATTCAATGTTTCAAGATACCTTGTAATAAAATTCTATATAATAGCACTATTTTAAGAATATGTACCACAGTTTTTTTGCTACAATTTATAATCATTTAGAATTAACTGCGGTGAAATACGAGAATTTCATTTTAAAATTTATTTTTCTTTTCATTTTCTTTCTCTTTTTTAATACTTCTAACAAAGATAAATGCGAGTAACGTGAGCTTAACGAAGAATACAAAACAAAATAAACGAGGATCTTCTTTGTTCTCCTATTTTAAAAATAATTTTCCTTCCTAAATGTATTTAACCAGTGGACCAGCGTGAGGTTTTCGCACATCAAAGTTTGAGATTATTTGCTGATGCTTTTTTTCATTAATTTTTAATTAAATGCAATGTTTAATCAAGCAGCGTGTTTTAATAAATTGCGATTGGACTACGTGAAAAGCCTGTTTAAAAACATTTCGTATATTTTATTCATTGTTGTGTGTTTTGTATGTGTATAAAAAAGTGATACCCCGAAATATTATATCTGATTATATCAGCCAAAAGAAAAAAAAAGTAAACATAACTCTGTGTTTTTCTTTATTTGTTTATATTTATTAAGTCTGATTTTATACCTTCCTTTTTGTGTATGAACATTGATTTTTCTGATTTTTTTTTTTTTTTTTTTTGTCTTTACACATATGCCAGGTTAAAATTGTTTCAATGTTTGAAAATACTTTATAATATAATTTTACAAATTAAATTTCATGTAATAGCACTTTAATAAATATGCATACCGCAATTTCTCTTCTACAATTTAAAATACTCTAAATTAGGATTGTTTAAGAGTAACTATGGCAAAAAATCAAAATTTCATTTTAAGACATAGTATTTATTTTAATTTTCTTTTTCCTTTTTGATACTACCGACAAAGATAAATGTAAGTAACTTAAGATTAACAAAAAATACAAAACAAAATAAACGAAGATATCCAGTCTGCTCTTTTCTAAAGATTGTTTTTACTAAATGTATTCAATTATGTAAACAAAATAAAACCCAATAAACATAACTTTGTGTTTCCTTTTTATTTGTTCTTATTGTACAAGCCCAATTTAAAACTTTCCCTTTAGTGTGCGAAACATTGATTTCTCTGAGTTTACTTTTGTCTTTATAGGTACGTCAGATTTAAATTGCTTCAATGTTTTAAGGTACAGTACGCCAAAAGGAAAAAAATCAGGAAGATAAGTCGTAACTCCGATTCTAAAAGTCGCGCAATAAAGCCGTTTGTATAAAAATTCCTTATTTATGATTTTCTATAAATCTATTACGGTTAAATTCTCTGGAGGAGCCGTATACGTATTTATTTTTATGCGAATTTTGAAAATCTCAATATGAAGCCTTATATTTCTTTATTTCACTCCCTTTGTTATGAGTCATTTGCATTAATACAAATTTTCTCTTTCTTTAAAAACACGTAAAATATGACTTAAAATGTGTTCGGGGGCTGTGTCAATTTGAGAAGCGCATTTTGAAAATCGCTTGATGTCGTAGCCAAAGGAGTTAAAATAATGAATAGTGATTTTTTTAAACGAGAATAACAATGCTCATCAGAAAATCCATAAACATATCATTCAGTTGCTATGATCAGTATGCATGAAATAGCAGAGAAGAGCTTAACTTTTAAGCTTAAACATCGCCCTTTAAATTTGTTGATTTTATATTGATAACTTGGCAATTAACAGTAAGAAATAAAGAAAAAATTATACTGTGGTCTTTTGACTATGGGAATTCTAATGGTGAAAAAAAAGTTTCTTTTTATGAATCTTTAGTAATCACATTATCATTTAATAATTAGTATTACAAAAACATATTTATAAAAAGTATTTATGGCCGTAAATTTGAGCTTTTACAAAATATCTTATAAAGCCTAAAGTAATGAAATACATAAATTATTGTTCGCATTATGTTTAAATAATGGACGTTTATTTTTCTGATTGATTGGTTTATTTTTTAACACCTTGTATCTCATTAAAAATTATCATTAGGGTTCGACCGTTTCGAAATTATTCGTTTTCGGCCCAAAATCTTAGTTTCGGCTCAAATGAGATCCTATTTATCTATTGCTATGAATTTCACTGTTTATAATTATCAGTTAACCCTGGCTCAAGATGAGAGTGCAAATTATAAGCAATGCATATATAACTAAACTTTGAAAACTCTTTCCACTTGCTCATTAAATGTACAGACTTAATAGTGATAGAAAATCTTTAGTTTGAGTACCGCAGTGTACGTAAGTGTTTTGACTGCGCTCTAATGTAAGAAAATTGTAGAATAAAACAGCTGATGCTCATTTACGAAAGTCATTATAAAAGTTAGAACGAGATATGTATACTTAAAACATGTTTTAGTTAAATGAAATTCATGTAATTAAGAAATCATTCTGTATTAATGATGAATTATTTACCTTTTATTTCATATGAAAATTAGAAGTTTTGGTCAGAAACACAGAGACCAAACTTGGGGATAATATTTCCAAACCAGAGGCGCCATCTCAAAACTTTTTTAGGGCTTGGAGGGAGAGAGGGTTGAAGTGAGCAAACCTTTATTTTGATGTTGTTGTGCACATGTGAGAAGAAATTGATTTTCACATATGTTTATAAAAAATAGTTAAAGTTCTTAATAATGTTAAATATGTCTTACTTTGAGAATTTTGAAATAGCAAATAAAATTGATAATTGTTACTAAATTATGGGCTTAAGGTGCTGTTTTAAGTCTAAAGCTTCAATTTTAGTCAAATTTGCTATAATTTTCACTTTTGGGAATTTATTTTCTTTTTGTAGCCTCATCTATGATAATGCATTCTTAAATATCATATTCCTTGAGGGGGCAACCCTAGCCTCTCCCAAATAGCACTCCTGTTTTCATAGAGCTATTCACATAATAGGGAGGTAAATCTAGAATGTGTTAATAATATTTATTAATTCATTATTTTTAAATTAAATTGTTTTTTAATCGTTTTGTATCTTTATAACAACGTTTTAAATTATGTAATTTCAACTAATAATTTCTTATTATTTTCAATTTAAATGAAATTAACGCTTAATTAATTATTATGTATTGCCGTTTCTGTGCAAAATATTATTCAAATAATAAGAATGTATAACTGTATGTCTGCTTTTTGATCTATAGAAGCAAAGTAGATGCAATTTTCCACACAAATTTAGACGCAAGTTTTGCATCTAGCGGGTTACATTATTTTTACATAGAATATTTTCTTGAGAGTCCAGACAGAGAAAAAATTTCTAAGTACACTACTCAAAACAATTAAAGGATATTGAGGTTGTAGCTGGAGAATTGTTTACATAACTGGATACATGATGAACAGTCGTGGTAAGCTGTATGAAAAACAACTTATACATGTTTGGCAGAAAAAATTGCATTGTATTGAGCATTTGGGTACAAAAGGAAAAAAAAAACACAATTCCTTCAAATTCCTCCACAATTTCAATTCCTTCAAAGAAACCGTTTTTGGTAGGGGTATGGTTTCTCCGGGCGGCCAGCAACGTTGAACACCTTTGAGGGATGGAGTCAATGAGGCTATTAATGAGGAGCTGGGGGTATTCTTTCCCACTCCTCCAGAAGAGCTCTTTCCAGTTCTTGGGGAGTTTTTAGGGGTGGTTGGCGGCGAGCAACTCGTCTGCCTAGAATGTCCCAAACATGCTCTATTGGGTTCATGTCGTAGAACACGCTGACCATCCCATTCGTATGATTCCTCCCTCGAAAAGGAAATAATCAACCAAGTGAGCACAATGTGACCGGCAATTGTTGTCCTTTAACATGAAGTCATCCCCAATTTCTGCAGCGTAAGTGACTACAATAGGTATGAGGATCTCATCTCTATATCTCTGACAAGTCAGAGCTCCATTTCGAATGATGTGGAGATCGGTGGACCCATCAATGGAGATGCCAGCATAGACCATCACTCACCCACCGCCAAATCTGACACTTCCTTGCACGAACGTAAGATTGTTTCTAGTGACACGTTCCCTCCAGATGAAAATACGCCTATTATCAGGATGAATAGAAAACGGGACTCGTCAGAGAAAAGAATATTGCGCCATTCTCGGCTTTGTTGTCCACTCCTTGCGGGAGTCAGTCAAGGTGCCTTGCTGTTAACGTAACACATACCATTGGTCTTCGAGCATACAGACCTTCTGCGTGGAGCCAGTTTCGGACAGTTTGAAGTTGCCAGTAGCCGAGAGAAAGTGTTGTTAAAGGAGAGTAGCATGTTTCGGTGTCTCCGAGATGTTAGCGTTAAATATCGATCGTCATTGGCCGTTGTTGCACGTCTACGACCTTGCACTTGTCTTCGGCCAGCATTTCCATTCTTAAAAAAACCGGTTCGAGATCCTGGAAATCACAGTTTGTGAAACTCCAGTGGCTTATGTTTGGTACATACATATATATATTACATACATATATATATGTATAGTACATACATATATATATGTATGTATGCGTATTTGTTAGAAATGTGTTCCTATGGACGTATAATTAATTAATTTTATATAAACATATAAGTCTGTATTAATGACTTTAAATCTCTTCTTAAGACAGTTTCGGTTTCGTTTTCGACCGAAACTAGGAAGGTAACCGAAATTCGGTTTCGGTCTTAAAAACTTGATTCTATCGACCACTAATTCAAAATTAACGCGGATTTGTATTTCCAAAATTTTTGGGATTGGAATCTTAAATATACAATTATATTTTTGTGTTGCTATGAAACTTTTAAAGTTAGATTCAACTTTAATATGTAGATGACCTCCTATTCCGTATTATAGTCGTAAACAAAACTAGAGGATATACGCTATAGTCATGACCTTTCATGGCTAGAGTATACGCTATATCTTTGTTTGAGAAACAGAGAGTATACGAAGCTTATTAATAGAATTCAGAAGATAAACGACGTATACCTCTGTATCAGTGGCGTGGCGTCCGGTCATCGCTGGATGCGGCGATGACCAAGCAATATTTTAAAACTCCTAATAAGCTTTTAAAACTCTACGATCCAGTTTTAGCAGAACATTTGGAGTTCATGTATAAGTGAAGGTAAGATTTAAAGTTTCTTTTTTGAACATTCAACCATTGAATTTTAGAGTTAATAATTTTTCACCACAAACTTAAATAATTGCGATGACCACCGAAAATTTTCACGCCACGCCACTGCTCCGTATACCTTCCACTGCAATCCTGAAACACATAAAATAATAACGCACCTTATGCAAATTAAAACAATAATTTTCTTCTTTCTTACAATTATTAGAGCAGAAGCTATAGCCATAGTTCGGATATATTTTTTTTTTGTTGTGTTGTACCTTATAATGACATTTTAATAATGTATTTTTATACAGGTTGAATCAAAAGAACTTAGAAAAAATCTACGAGGTAGTACAGCATACCGCAAAAAAACAATTTTTGTATAGGAAACCTGGGTCATAATCTATTTACTGACAAGGAGAGGACCAACCTTGGTAATAACAGATTTTGATTATTTTAATATATTTTGTAGGGTAGAGACTCCTTAGTCTCAGATTCAACGGATTTTATACAACGCTCCTTAGTTCTTGAGAAACCGGGGGGGGGGGGGGTCAAATATTAGTACACAACTTAAATACTTACTTTGTAACAAAAAGGATAGATTGGTCGTAACTTAGTTGGTGGTGTTTATGATGGCCAATTATCAACACGAGGGATATAGGCCCTAAGGGTGGGAGTGCCCTTCGTGGGGGTCTTTCTAAGGGAACCTATCCCGTATTAACGCTTGGAAGTCCACGGTCTGAAGAAAACCACGAAAACTCCGAACGATTAGGCCGACGGGCGCGATTGGGATCGAACCCAACACTTCCCGTCTACCAGCTTCGAGAGCAGAACCTCTCGGCCACTGGTGGGGCCCAGTAACTCAGTTGGAGCGGCGTTTTCTGACTGATCTGCGGGTTCGGGTTCAATACCAGAACGCTTTACATTTATTTTTCTCATTTTTTCTTTTATAAATATGCTTGTAATTATAATTTAATAGTCTCACTGTCAATTAAAATTTATAATATTGTATATCAATTATAATTTTAACCTATTTAATTTTTATTTTTAACTAAATAGTTGTATAAAACATAAAACTGTAAATTTTTTTAAATCACTTTTAAAATGTATTCTTTATTGATGCAATGATAGTGAACAATTGTGTCAATTCGTGATTTTAAAGAAACATCATTTATGCATTGCTTTAACAAGGGAAATCAATACGATGATACTATTACTCTGTTTTTAAAGTAACAAGCATAATTATATTAAAATTAGCATCCGAATTAAATTACAACCAATTTTTGGCATATTAAAGATTTTTAAATTTGTAATACGTATGCTTGCGCTTTCAATTATGTTGCTTTCCCCTTCATCTTCTTTCTGCTTTTATTTTTATTTTATTTGAATATGTTTTATTTTATCATAACTAAATGGCGCGACAACAGATTTTGTAACGATTTTGGAACTTGTATTATTCAATAATAGATCCAATTTCTTTTTAAATCTCTTTAAAGGATGAGAAATAATAGTTCAAAATAAAAAAATATAAATTAAAATTTAAATTTGTTAACATTATAAATAATGTACGATATTAATTTTTGAATTGAGATTATTAAATTATAATTTCAAGTATATTTATAAAACTAAAAATGATAAAAACAAATGTAGCGTGTTCGGGCATCGAACCCGAGCCCGCGGACCAACCAGCAAACGCCGTACCAACTAATCTACGACTAACCTATCCTTTTATTTTTACAAAGTAAGCATTTAAGTTGTGTACTAATATTAGACCCCCCGGTTCCTCAAGAACCAAGGAGCGTTGTATAAAACCCGTTGAACCTGAGACTAAGGAGTCTCTACCCTACAACATATATTAAAATAATCAAAATCTGTGATTACCAAGGTTGGTCCTCGCCTTGTGAGTCAAAAGTACAGGGTGTCTTACTCTAATCAGAATACAAACATTGTTCATAATTTTTCAAAATAAAGATATTTTAACAAACTTTTTATGAGATTTATTTTGCTTGGTGTGAAATACAGCAATCACACAAAGGATACATTATATACAGTATTTCTAGCTGTGAGACCGTATGTAACGTTAATTACATTTTGAAATATTGGGCGACTAATTTAGCTGTATCTGCATGTAGATAATGTCCAATTCCACCAGCTCTTGTGATATGATTACATTTTACACAGAGAAAGGTAAATGTATTCCAAATTATGTTACAATACGTTCCTTAATGTTAAAGTTAACGAAATTCAAAGATAGGACAGGAGTGAGTCACCTATATTTTTGACTGAATAAATGGATTATGACCCTAGTTTCCTATACAAAAAAAGTTTGTTGTAGTGCGCTCTACCGCATCTAAAGTTTCTTTAAGGACTCAAAATGTATAATAACATTAAAAAAATGTACTGTACATTTTGGCGCAAAACAGTGGCAAATATTTAAGAAACATAACTCAGAAAGATAAATGTGAGTAACGCAAGATTTTCAACGAACACAAAACAAAACAACTGTAACCTCAAGTATACCCCTTTTTTTTAAATGTTCTTCCTAAATATATTTAGTTATAGAAGCAAAAAAGAAAAACACAACTATATCTTTTACTTTTGTTTGTATTTATTTCTTCGTCAAACTGGACAAATAATGCAAAGGTGTCGTTGTTTCTGACGATTTCTTAAGACTGATTTTTCACTCCCCTCTCTCTTATACACTCATGTTTGTGAAAATTTCAGCACCATGAAGGAATGACGCGACTGAGCTGATAATTTCAAATAATGCAAAGTATAGTGTGTTATGCAAATGATTCCAATTTCAGAGTCACCACGCATGCGTGGGCTGAGCAGCACCCTCTGGACTGCTGCTGAAACCGTATAAATAGAGGGTTGTAACGAGACGTTGAGAATTGTCTATAGTTATTTGCTAATGGTAAATGTTAGGTGAGACGTAACTATGCCTCTTCGACGAAAGAGGGCGGCATTTAAACAACTGACGGAGTTTGAATGGGGGTTAGAATAATCGGCCTTTGTAAAGAAGGATTTTCCTATCGTACAATAGAAGCTCGTGTGCAGACTATCAGCAGCAGAGTGATGCGAGTTTGGAAGCAGTGGACCAACGAGGATCGGACAACTCGGAAATGTGAAAGTGGACCCTGAACGGTCACGCCAACGCGCGATGATAGACACATGGTCCGCACGGCGCTGACGGACCGTACAGCTTCGTATAGACAGTTGGCAGCACATTGGCTAATTGCTATAGGTGTATCACTGTCTGCATTGTTAATTCGTCGACATCTGCTGCACCGCGGACTGCGTGCAAGATCGCCTTTATACAGGATCCCCCTCTGCAAAAGCATCTACGCCTGCAGCTGCAATGTGCTCGTGAACATAGAGACTGACATGCAGATTGTCAACAAGTTGTTTTATCTGATGAATTCCAATTTAATTTGTGGTACCATCATGGCCGCATTCATGTTAAACGCTATGCTTGTGAACGCTACCTTCCGAAGTGCATTATGGAACGTCATATTGGATGACCACCGGGAGTTATGGTCTGGGATGCGATTGCGCATCATGGACGATCGCAGCTGCTACGAATTGTGAGTAATCTGAACAGCAACAGGTACATCAGCGAAGTGCTGGAGCTAGAAGTCGTTCCTTTTTTTCAAGACACTCCTGGAGCTATCTTTCAACAGGATATTGCCCGCCCACATGTTGAAAGGAATGTTTGACTTTTTGTCAGCAGAACACATGCAACTTCTTCCGTGGCCTGCGTATTCGCCGGATATGTCGCCCATTGAACATGTGGGGAATTTCGTTGATCGGCGTCTCTTTCGTTATCCTCCTCCTATAGTTTCTACAGATGAACTTTGGGTACGCATACAAACAATATGACATGCTCTTCCCCAAGCAGACATTCAAAATCTGTTTGACTCCATGCCATGTCGTATAGAAGAACTTATTGCAGCGCGTGGTGGTTACACCAAATACTGATTTTGGACACGTTATATTGTTTTTTCTTTTGCTTTGAAAATGTAATCATTTGTTTGTACCAATACCAGTCGTTTATATATTAAATTTAATTTAATTCTGACGATTTCTTCATGGTGTTGCAATTTTCACAAACGTGCGTGTAGATACGTCAGTTCTAAATTTATCATTGTTTTAAGATATAATGAAATCTTACTATTTGTTTTTTATAATAGCACTTAAAAAAATGTTTTACAGCTTTTTGGCTTGAAAAACGGTAAATAATCAAGAAAAGTATTCAAAATGATAAATACGACTAACAAAAGATTATCAAATAATACAAAAGAAAATAAACAAATATTCTCAGTGTGCTTAAAAAAATGTCCTAATTGTCTAAGTAAATATATTTATTTGCCTAAGTAAAAATATCAGTAAACATGAATTTGTTTTTTATTTGTTTTTATTTATTGTCTGATTTTTTTACTTCCCTTTAGTACTCTAAAGATTGATTTTCAAAGTTTTCCCCTTTTGTTTTTGTAGATGCGCTATTTTAAAATTGTTTCAATGTTTAAAGAAAATTTATAATGAAATTTCAATGAAAAGTCGAATTTTATACAATAGCGCTTAAAAAATGCATACCACAATTTACTTAGCACAAGTTAAAAAATCGCAATTGAAAATGGTTTCAAACTAACTTCGTCGAAACATGAGATATTTCATTTTGAAATGCAGCCTTTATTTTCCTTTTATAACTCTTTTTAAGACTGCTTGAAAAGATAAATGCAACTAATTCAAGATTAACAAAGAATGCAAACAAAATAAATAATAAATAAACGTCGTAAGAGAATAATAAAGATCGTTAGTGTGCTGTTTTAAAAAATTTTCATCCTATATATTCTTAATTATATAACTAAAGAATATATATATATGTATATATATATTATGAGACATTTTGATTCATATTTAAAAATATACTTGTCAGATTCTTCTGGAATTTTAGGATTAAGAAGAACAGGTTTGACTTCATATTTATCAATGTCGGTTTGATAAGGAGGACAATTAGGGAGCCGACAAAAAGTTAAAGAAAAAAAATAATACTTGGCATCACCCTGTAAAATAAAATGCACGAAATGATCTATCACTACGGAATATATATAAACTGACATTGCACAATATGTGTATTCATTTGTGTAAGAATAGCATGTATATTAATAGAAATATAGCGATTTCTTTTAAAAATAAAAAAAATTCTTGCATGTTTTTTGCTTATAATATGCAGGGCTTTTAACCAAATTTAACGCCAGCTTTTTTTGTAAAAAAATTGACAAAATGTAGTAGAAATAAAAGAGTGCAATTGGAATATAAATATATTAAATATTTAAGGAAATATGGGCAGTTATAAAAAATAATTTTTATCTGCGCATGCGCGAAAGATAACAATTAACTTTTTCATAATTTAATAGTCAGCTTTATGGAGCAACTTATTAAAAAAAAATCAGTCAAATATCGTAAAAATTCAGAGAGATATCGGCGTTAGAGTGAGCTGTTTTTTAGTTTCTCGCTAAAATTCCTTGAATGATAAGGGATTCAGAGAAATTGTTATTTTAAAGTTATCTGACAGCGTTCGAAGCAAGTTTTTTGAAAAAGCTATTAAATTATAGTTTACGGTTATGTTTAGGAAGATTTTTACTCTAAGCTGGGATGAAAAGGAAAATATAGTTCATACATTGATTACATTTAGGTAAATTGAGTAGTTTATGGTAAAATTTTGTGAAATTAATCCCAATACGCAAAACACTCTACAGTAAATTCTGTCGCATATATTTTCCGTATACACGTAATTTGTATGACAGTGGTAAAGACAATAAACTAAAATTTAAGATAGATTGGGCATTTTCCATGAGTTTTGAGTCAATAACTTGCAATTTGATTTTTATAGTGATATTTCAATAGCTTTTTGAGAAATTAGGTTTTGCGTATGGAATTTTCACTGAAAAGTTTTCCATAAAATACGGTTATTTAAATGAAATATTTACTTCACTATATTAAACTTTACTTAACATTTAGTTAACGGTTATGTGAATTGGAAATTTACTGTATTTATCGATAAAGGTCTTTTTTGTGCCGTTTATATCTAAAAGACAATTTTGGCGATTTTTGTTCGAAAGGGGAAAAATGCAACTATGAAACGTTTGGCACTTCCGGTTTCATTGACAGCTATCAAGTAGTTTTTACATTCTGATAATTTAGATTTTTTTTATAATACAATAAGTGTAAGCGCAGATTTGGAAAGTTAAAAATGGGGGCTTTAATAAAATGTAATACAAAGAAAACGAAAATTTTAGACAAAAATCTCATTTTAAACGTGATCAGATATCCTAATTTGTATACTATTTTTCATTTTTTATTGATACTTAAGTTAAAAAAAATTAGCACAAAAAACCTAATTTCCAATTCACATAACTGTTAAGTAAATGTTAAATAAAGTTTAAAATAGTTAAGTAAATGTTTCAGTTAAATAAATGTATTTTATGAAAAATGCACTTTTCTGTGAAAATTCCATACGCAAAACATAATTTCTCAAAAAGCTATTGAAATATCGCTATAAAAATGAAATTGCAAGTTATTGACTCTTAACTCATGAAAAATGTATACCTTAGATTTTAGCTTATTTTCTTTATCACTGTCATACAAATTACATGTATACGGAAATTACATATATATGCTATAGAATTTACTGTAGAGTGTTTTGCGTGTTGGACTAAATTTCATAAAATTTTACCATAAACTCCACAATTTACCTAAATGTAATCAATGTATGGACTATATTTCCTTTTCATCGTAGTTTAGAGCAAAAATCTTCCTTAACATAACCGTAAACTATTAATAGGTTTTTCAAAAAACTTGCTCCGAATGCTGTCGGATAACTTAAAAATAACAATTTGTGGGCAATTCCTTATCATTCAGCGAGTTTTAGTGAGAAACTAAAAAACAGCTCACTGTAATGCCGATATCTCTCCGAATTTTTACGATATTTGACTGACTTTTTTTTAATAAGTTGCACCATAGATTTGACTATTAAATTATGCAAAAAGTTAATTGTTATCTTTCGCGCATTCGCAGATAAAAATTATTTTATACAACTGCCCATATTTCCTTAAATATTTAATATATTTATATTCCAATTGCACTATATTATTTCTACTATATTTTGTCAATTTTTCTGAAACTGGCGCTATATTTGGTTAAAAACCCTGCATGTTATAAACAAAAAACATGCAAGATTTTTTAAATAAAAAAATGGCTATATCTCTATTAATATACATGCTATTCTTATACAAATGAATACACATATTGTACAATTTCTGCTTATGTACATTCAGTAGCAATAGATTATTTTGTGCATTTTATTTTACAGGGTGATACCAAGTATTATTTTTTCTTTAATTTTTTGTTTGCCTCGTAATTGTCCTCCTTATCAAATCGACGTTGATAAATACGAAGTCAAACTTGTTCTTTTTAATCCTAAAATTCCAGAAGAATCTGAAAAGTGCATTTTTAAATACTCGACAAAATGTCTACAATTGAAAGTTGCCGGTCATTAATGGCCATATAGTGTGTTGTTGAACTTTGGTAATAAATACTTCTCATTGATGACTCAATGGTATAGAAATAACACGAACTGCACTAACACTACATGAAGAAAGAAAAACGTATTCGAGGAAAGAAAAAATGAAAGTTAAAAAAAAAACATCGTTGTGTGCCATGTGTATCATGCATCTCTTTAGTCTTTAAGAAGATCTGCCTTGAAGAACTTCACGTCTTGAAAATAGTTTTCCTCCCATTTATTCGTCTTTGAGGGAGAAAAAAATCCAAGCATAAGAAAAGAAAAAGAAAATTCGTCTTGAGTAGTGCAGCAGTCAGTTACTATAGCTTGTGGGAAAAAATTAAATGCAGGTGTTGGGGGAGGGGGGTACATACAAATATTTTAAACAATTATTTGAATCAAACATTTCAAAATTTATCAAAAATTACCAAATATATAAAAATACAGATGCATAACAACAGAATTTTTTTTAAATAAATAGGCTCTTGAAGTAGTCTGTAAAAAAAAAACGAAAAACAAATATCTTGTAAAATCCATGCATATTTCACAAAAACGATGGAATAAAAAAAAACACTTATTCCATCTGAATTTCATTACTATAGGTTGTTTATTTAATAAAAAGGTCTCTAAGATAATGTTCTTAATTTTCAGTAGAGTTCCGTAAAGAAAGTCATCTGTTAAAAGACAAGTTCTTGACACACTGGGAAAAAGAGAAAAAAAATACTGTGTCTAATCGCTATTCACACTTGAAGAAGCAAATAAAAAAAATAAATATGGTTTGTTCATTTAGTTCACTACAAACGCTCATAAGATGAGAAAAAAAAGGTAGGATTCGAATTCGCTTTAAGTTGATGACAATCAGTCATTGATGGGAAAATACAGTCTTGATGAGTATGAATCACGGTGCACAAATAAATAAAAGTAGACGAGTAGTGTTGATGTAGTGTAGAGAGGGCGTCCGACAAAAAAAGATAACTTGGACCCTTCGTGAGATTAAAAAAAATATATGTACACAGATATAGGAAAAGCACACTTGTAGTAAGTAGCTGTTGGACATCACTTTGAAGAAAATTAACTCGTAATTACGGCGAAACAAACAAAAAAAAAAAAGCACAATTTCGCAACGCGAATACTTATTTTACACAACAGGAGAGCACGGTGAGAAAACAACGCAAAAAGAAAACACTTTAAGAAACACTTTCTTCTTCTTTTTTTTTGGAAGCTATATTTTGCGTGTACTATAGTTCGTGTTCGCTATATTTTGCGAAACTATAGTTTGCGTTCGATGGAGTTTGTTTTTCCACTTTCGATGGCGTGTTTTCGGTTTCCTGGTACTGGGACAAGCTGACACTAGTGAGATGTAAAAATATGCCGTTATACACAGTAGGGAATATGCTTCAAGAAAACGAGCGACAGTTTCTATATCAGTAAGACAGTTACGTGATTCACTTGAGGAATTTAGCATGATGAGTAAAAAGCATAGTATAGGCACAAGGAAACTGTGAGTAGCGAACGTCTTTTGTATAGGTGTGTAGTGACGAGGGCAATTAGAAGATGGTAGGATCTGAGAAAGCACGTCCTCACTATATACTGGGGTACTCAAAACTGTGTTCTTTAAGACAACATTCTCTTGTCTGTGGTCTAAACCTACGTTGCTTACAGCATCACAAACGGTGATATAGTTGATCGATATTTCAGCTGGAGGTGGTTTTTTGAGTGAGATGCCGTTATGATCACATGTGAGTGTTCCCTGGGAAATTATATCCCTTCCGATGATGAGAGGAATACTCATGCGAGAAAAGTCTATGACATAAGCTGTGGTGGTATACGCATTGTCATCTATATAAATGGTTGTGCTGAACGACCCGATCGGCGTGACATTGAGTTGCCGAATCCTGCAATTTGTAAGTTTGCTTCGTTGAGGGTGTGGAAACCGAGTTAGCAGTACAAATATTTTCTTACGGCCGTAATATGCGAACTGGTATATATCAACCCATCTATCGCTAAATCTGCAATTTTCACTAATTTTGTCATGTTTTGACGCGGTTTATCTAATTCCACTACTCGAATTTCACGGGGGGAGGTGCCTGAGTTTAAAACTTTACGGCGGGTAGTCTGAGTGCATTCGTAACTCTTGTGTCCAAATTGGTTGCTTGCGAAGTAATTAATTCCTTCGTTTTTATGTACACAATCTTTTGAAAGGTGTCCGGATTGCCCGCAAGAAAAGCAGATCATTTACGGCGCTTTTTCGGTGTGTAGGGTTTTACTAATAACATTTGTAGGTCGTGGCTGTGACTGGCGATGGTGGGGACTTTGATCGCAAATTTGCTGATAAATTTGAAGTTTACATTTAAATTCAGTGAGAGTGTGCCAGCCAAAAATAATTGCTTTATTATTAGGTGTATCCCTAATACCGGTGATAACATAACGCATGAGTGATGCATCGTCTGTTTTAGCTTGTTGGGCAATTTCTTTCATAACGAGAAAATATTTACTCATTTTTTCGTTGGGCTTACAGGTATGTGAAGCTAATTCATTTATTTATGTTTTTGGGCAGAAGAGGAAATATGTGCGATTTCTTGTATTAAAGCTTGTTTTAATGCTGTGTAGGATGTTAATGCTGGCTCACTGCGAACGAATAATAACGCGGTACTTTTGAGAGCTCTTTCGACGAAAATAAATTTTTGTAACTCGTTCAGTTTAAATGTTATAGCCAAACCTTCAAATCTTTCTAACCATTGTAAAATATTTTCTACTGTCTTGCCAGAAAATGGTGTAATTAAAATTTTCGAAATTGGTAAAGGAAATCAATTGACGCGGTGCAGAATGGGGGGAAATTGCGGCAATGTGTTGCAAAGTTGTACCGGAAAAATTTGATAATGAATTAGATTGCAAAGTATTGCGAGAATCATTGTCTTCGGGAATTTCGGGTTCTGAATCAGACTGTGGTGAAATCGAGGACTGCAATTTTTTTAGATCTGACAGTACTTCAATAATACGTGGGGAGATGTCAGTTTTGTTACCACCGATGTCTAAGCATAATAAATTTGCCATTGAAATGAGTTGGGCTAAGGGGAAGGTTTTAGCTGTTTCCGTTATTTTGTCGTTAAATTCTGTATCCGCAATTTTAAATTTAAATCCCTCAAACTTCCTTAAATTTTTCCTATTATTTCTATTTTTATCAGAACCGAATACAAGGGCATGTAAAAATTTAAATCGTTCGGCGCGTGCCGAATTAACCTGAGCCAAAACCGGGAGTATCTCTTGTAAAAACATACTGAATGCAAAATACTTAAAGGGTTACTTGTAATTTTGTTATCCTTAAAAAGAGAACGCTGAATGAATCAACGATATCAACTGAGAGGAGAAAAAAAATCGCAGATTCTGCTGCTCGCACGTAGAAAAAAAACAGATGACCCCCATAAGAGATAAGTAGGTCAGTATTACGCCTGTGACTTCGTCTACATCTTTTTCTTTCTTTATCGTTGAAACAATCGGATAGCATCTTCGATATTCACAAGCAGGATTTCAGTGGTGTCTAGGGCTTTGAAAATGATTGGATTTGCACCGGTCGATCACTCCATGTACAATTGACCTTTGGTAATTAATACGTCTCATTGATGACTCGATGGTGTAGAAATAACACGATTTTAATGTCAGGAGTAAGGCATGAATTATATTTACAGGACACATACAAATTATATACAGATTTTAAGGGGATAAAAGGGGTTTTTTGCAGCAGTTTACAGGCCTTCAATACTTCGGCGCGCTGTCGGAGTCTGACTGGACGTCTTCCCAGGTCAGCTGGCAAAAGAATTCTGAAGTTAATTTTTACCTTCGGTTCTCAGGCTGTAGATGCAAAATCACTAAGTCATCAAGTTTATTGTCTTTTGAAATTTGCAAGCTTTGTTAGTTCTCATGAGAATTAGCTGCACCTTCTTACTGCGTCAGGATGTGGTCAGGATGTTTTGTAAAGCGCAAGCCCCATCCATATATATATTTATCTATCTATATATGTATACAGTATGCCCACTAATGTCCCTTGCCATCCTCTTAACTTCGGAACAGCTGCTTCTATATTCTTAAAAGTGGTGTCTAAGTATAGTAAAGTAGCAATGCGTTACGAATGAAACCGCCTACGGCGTCACCTGGTGGAAAACTGCGAAGTTGGCATTCGTATCTCAAAAACGGAATGAGATAGGGAAAAAAAGTGTTTTGCAAAGTGTTAGAGCATCATCGATTTAGTGCGAAAAGACACCTTGTGGACATTAATGCGAAGAATATAACTGTTAAAACGCGCATTTGTTTTTTCGAGATTTGCTACGGGTCAATCAATTTCAAGTGATCCAGCACTGGTTGCTCGACCATTTTTAAAAAATCTGAAAATTTTTGTACAACAACCCTAACATGATGGAAGTTCAAAATGACTATTATTTTAATTTTATTATTTTTGTTTGTGTATGGTGGCCATCTTTGTTTCATCGTCTGCAGCAATTTTCTCACATGGAGGGTTTACGGAATTGTAAATAATTCATCGTTTATTTCTCCAGTTCAAGTGCGGATTAAAACAATTTGTACAGAATAAATTGGGCTAAAAATTTGGTAATATAGTAGTTTCCGAAACTATCTGCTTATTGTTGGAATTTAAGCATAAAGTTTCAGTTTTTTTTCCAAAATTCGTCCGCTTACAAGAGGAAATTTTTCTAGCAAGGAAAACTGTCAACATTACATAATATTTTTTACAAATAGGCCTAAGGTGCTTGTACTCACACGCCAAGTTCCAGACCTGGGACTTGCTTTCTCTTCTCTAAAAAAAAATCCCGAATTTTTCAAAAATGTCAAAAATCGCACTTTTGAAGCTTTGATATCTCTGGTGGGGCATGAGATCAAAATCTGAAGTTCTGGTTTCTGAAAATATTGTATGGTAGTGTTATGCACAAGAAATTTCAGGATGGAGATTTGACTACAAGCTGAAATATGGCAAGGGCAACATGTCAAAACAATACTGCCAAACTATTGTTTTCTTGTAGTCACAGCTAAGTATTTACCTCAGAATGTCATTTAAATTTATTTTTTTTATTATCTTTAAATAATAGTAACAAAAAATAAAGCCTTTTGCAAAGCTTAGCAATTAATTTAAAAGATAATTATGCTTAAGGCCTACATTTTGTATTGTTTCAGAAATTTTTGTTGTAATTTTAGTAACTAAAAGAAATCTCAGCACTTTTACATAAAGAAGAAAAAATATTTTTATACCAAACCTGAGACAAAAACAGAATAGGGAAAGAGAAAAGCTGTTAATGTTGGCATAATTGTTGAGACATGATTAAACGTATCAAAACACATTCCTGCTTGTTGGTTTAAAAACCACAATTTTAATGCTGCTTGCCAGTCCCTGAAACTTGTTCCTGCCATAAGTATGTTCCTGTAAATGAAACATTATGCTATGTTACCATGCATCAGCCTCAAGTAATTTTCAGAAAGTAAAGATATCCAAAGCCCTTTCAAAATTTATACTGCAGAAAAAGGACATTTTTGCATAAGAAGTAATCTAGGGATTATTAATGAAGTGAGATTTGAACATAGTGATTTCAAAGTTTATTTCTATGAGCCAGCAGGGCCAAGATCTTCAATCAAGTTATCAAAAGGTGGCAAGACTTGGTACTTACAAATAAAATTTTGAGAAAGACCAAAATTGTGATTTTTAAACCAACAAGCAAGAATGTGTTTTGACGCGTTTGATCATGTCTCAACAAGTATGACAACATTTACAGCTTTTCTCTTTCCCTATTCTTTTTTTTTTTATCTCAGGTCTTGTATAAAAATATTTTTTTTCTTTATGTAAAAGTGCTGAGGTTTGTTTTAGTTACTAAAATTACTTACAGCAAAAATTATTGAAACCATACAAAATGTATGACCTTAGGCATAATTATTTTTTAAATTAATTGCTAAGCTGTGCAAAGGTCTTTATTTTCTGTTACTATTATTTAAAGATAATCAAAAACATAAATTTAAGTGACACTCTGAGATAAATATTTAGCTGTGACTACAACAAAACAATAGTTTGGAATTATTGTTTTCACATGTTGCCCTTGCCATATTTCAGCTTGTAGCCAAGTCTCCATCCTGAAATTTCTTGTGCATAACACTACCATACAATACTGTCAGAAACCAGAACTTCAAATTTTTATCTCGTGCCCCACCAGAGGTATCAAAGCGTCAAAAGTGCGATTTTTGACATTTTTGAAAAAATTGGGATTTTTTTTTAGCGAAGAGAAAGCAATTCCCAGATCTGGAACTTGGCGTGTGAGTACAAGTACTTTAGGCCTATTTGTAAAATAAATTATGTCATGTTCGAAGTTTTCCTTGCTAGAAAAATTTCCTTTTGTAAACGGACAAATTTTGAAAAAAAAACCCTGAAATTTTATGCTTAAATTTCACCAATGAGGATTTATTTTCGGAAACTACACTATTACCAAATTTTTAGCCCAATGTATTCTGTAAAAATTGCTTTAATCCGCCTTGAATTGGAGAAATAAACGATGAATTATTTACAATTCTGTAAACCCTTCTTGTGAGAAAATTGCTGCAGACGATGAAACAAAGATGACCGCTATGCACAAACAAATATTAATAAAATTAAAATAATAGTCACTTTGAACTTCCATCATTATAGGGTTGTTGTACAAAAAAATTTAGATTTTTTAAAAATGGTCAAGCAACGAATAAATGATTTTCTGGACAACTTGAAAAGGATTGACCCTTACACTGTGACGTGACAAAACTATCTTACAAAGAAAAGAAAAACAACTAGTTATAACAATATACCTTTATTTGAGATGGTCAAACTTCTCACCGTCAGATGCAATGTACATTTGGATGCACATTTGTCCGAAAGATAATCATTTCTCCTTCCATTCAAGTTTTGTGACGTCACGTGTAGGAAATCACGAAAAAAGAAATGCGAGTTTTAACCATTCTGTTATTCGCATTAATGTCCACAAGGTATCTTTTCTTACTAAATCGATGATGCTCTACAACTTTGTAAATCACTTTTTTCCTATCTCTTTCCGTTTTCGAGATAGGAATGCTAATTCCGCAGTTTTTCACCAGGTGGTGCAGTAGGCGATTTCATTCATTAGCGCATGACTACTTTACTGTACCTAGACACCACTTTTCTGACTATAGCAGCAGCCGTTCCGAAGTTAAGAGGGCTGCAAGGGAGTTTAGTGGGCATATTGATTATGTATAACATATATATAATACCTTTGAATCAAAATTTATCTAACAAGTTCAAATATTAATATTAATATGAAATATATATTAATATTAATATGAAATCTGAGCAGTTGAATGAAATATTTTTTTATCTGTGCATACGCGCACGATAAAAAATATTTTCTTTCAAGATTTGATAGTCTATGGAACAACTCATGAAAAAAAGCCAGTCAAATATCGTGAAAACTCAGAAAAATATCGGCAATATAGTGAGCTAAGGTTTAGTTACTCTCTAAAAGCTGCTGAATGATATGGGATTTTCCACAAATTGTCAATTTTTATTATCTGGCTCTGAGCAAAGGAGTTTGTACTTAATGAATGTAAACTAATAGATTTATAAGAAATACTTAGATTTTGATAATTTTTTTTCTTGGAATAGGCTCGTTCAGATGATTTTCCAAGAAGATCTAAAGCATTCATAAAAAATGAAAATTAAAAAAGAAATAAAAATTAAAAACGACAATTTATGGAAAACTCCTTATTATTTAGCTGGTTTTAGAGAACATCTAAAAATCAGCTCACTCTATTTCCGATATCTTTATGTATTTTCACGATATTTGATCGGCTTTTTTTTATGAGTTGCTCCATAGAGTTGATTATCAAATCATGAAAAAAAAAAAAAATGTTATCGCGCACGCATGCGCAGATAAAAAATATTTCATTCAAATGCTCATATTTCATCAAATATTTAATATATTTAAATTCCAATTACACCATATTATTTCTACTACACTTTACCAAATATTTTGAAACTGTCTTTTTTGGTAAAAAACCCTGCATTATATAAATAAAAAACATGCAAGAATTTTTTGAACTTAAAAAAAATCGATATATCCCCATGAATATACGTTCTAGTCTTCCACAAATGAATACATATATTGTACAATATCCATATATTCGTAAGCTATAGCGGTAGATAATTTTGTGTATTTTATTTTACGGGATGGACCCAAGCATTATTATTTTTCTTTGATTTTTTGTTGGCCTCCTAATTGTTGTTCTGTTCAAATCGCCGTTGATAAATATGAAGTTGAACATATTCTTCAAAATCCCGAAGTTCCAGAAAAATCGGACAATTCTTTAAATATTCGACAGAATGTCTAAAATTGAAAGTGTCCGGTCATTAATGGCCATATAGTGTATATATAAATAATATAAAAACAATACGTTTAACTGGGTCTTTACTTTTTTCCCCCTTACATCTGATTTTATATGTTCACTTATTGTATAAAACATTGATTCTTCTGGGGTAATCCCTCTTTTGTCATGATATTTACGTCAATCAAAATTATTTCAATGTTTTAAGCTATCTGATAACGAAATCTTTTATAGCTTTTTTCAAAAATGTATTTCATCTTTGCACTTTCACATCAATGCACTTTCTGTGCTAAAAATAGTGATAAATAATTAATAACGATAATACAGAAAGAAAAATGCGAGTAACTAAGATTATATAAAAAAAACAAATCAAAATAAACGAAGATCTTTAGTGTTCTCTTTATTAAAAACTATTATGTTCTATCTAAATACATTTAATTTTATAAAAAATCCTAAGAAACATAACTATGTGTTTTATCTTAAGTTGGTTTTATTTCGTAAGTTTTATTTTATACTTCACTTTAGTCATTGAAACATTGATTTTTCCCTTTTTTTCTGTATAGATTACGCCAGTTTTAAATTGTTTCAATGCTTTAAAAGAACTTATGAAACAATTTTACAAATCTAATTTTATATAAAAGCCCTTTAAAAATGTATATAAAAATTTCCTAATACAAGCTGAAACCGCAATTTAAAATGGCTTAGAACTAACTGTATGGCGAAACATAAGTTTTATCTTTAAATACAGAGTTTATTTTTATTTTCTTACACGTTTCAATGTTACTGAGAAAAATAAATATGTAGAATAGAAAACGAAATAAATATTAAAATAAATGAAAATTTTCTGTGTGCTCTTTTTAAAATTGTTTATTTCTAAATATATTTAATTATACTTATATATATAAACATAAGTTTATGCTTTCCGTTTATTAGTTTTTATTGCCTAAGTCTGATTTTATTCTCTTTAACGTACAAAACATTTTTCATTTCTCAAAGTTTTTCCTTTTATCTTTATAAATATGACAGTTTTAAATTATTTTAATATTTAAGGACATTTTATAGAAAAATTTTATAAATCAAATTTTATATAATTATCCATTTTTTAAATGTATTAGATTTTCTCCGAGTAAAACAATGATAAATAATTAAAATTTCCAATAATTTACTTTTGATTCTTTCTTTATAGGTTGATAAATGTGCATCGTAAAACAGTTTTACGACATTTTCCCCTTTTCATTTATTTCCTTTGGGTTTTACGTCAAAATAGTCAAAAGAAAAGACCACTTATAACTATTCTCGTTTAATGCTATAAATGGTACATTTTACATTAGAAAGCAATTACAGTGGATAAAAAGAAAAACTAAATTTGTTTCATTTATCTTTATGATACTCATTAGAATCATCAAATGACCGAATGTAGTAGCAATTAAAATCAATCGTTAAGTAATTTTTCTATGTACCTTAATTATTTTTTTCGCGAAAAAACTTTTACAGCATTTGTTTTTGTATTATCTGTTGCATGTATTGCAAATATATTACGAAACTTCTCAATATAAATGTCATACGTATAACTAAATAAGAAAATATCAGATTAATAAAAAATATCTTAAAAAATTCGTTTTACATATAGATTATAAAAAATTTGATACAGAATATGTGTCATATTGTAAGAAGCTACATAATTTGTAGAATATTTTCGTGTAAAATTTGCCAAAAATAATTCAGATAAAAAATTGTATCTGAAACTTTAAAAAACAAAATATTAGGAATAGATTTAGCTGGTTTTATAATTTTAGAACATTACTACGTAAAATTATGTTTAATAAAATTCAACTACTTGTATCATTAGTGTAAGACTTTACAACAGGACGCTCGCTATTTCAAGGTAATTGTAAATGACCTGCAATATTTTTTTCCGATACACTGTGAAAAATTTCTATTCAAAGTTGTACTAATCGATGGTTAAAAAAAAAATTATGCGTCTAGTATAGATTCATAGAACATTCCAACACATTCAGAATAGTTTGACAAAAAAATTAACCGTCTAATAAGGTGATAAATGATATTTAAGTAAATAAATTGGAAAATAAATAACACATTTGTAAAATGAATTTCAACAATTACCATCAAAAATCGGAAGAGTATTCAAATTTTTTTTATGAAGATCTGTATATGATCTGTAGATTTCCATATATACAACATAGTATGCTAAAATTTAGTTCGTTTAAGGAACGCATAACATAGTTGAAAATTACCGCTCACAATTTTCGTAAATAAATGGAAATGTACTCGAATTATTTAGTGCTTCCCTGTATATGATCTATAGAATTTATACCCACCTACTAACATGCAATAAAGTAGTTACATTTAAAAACGCATACCGTAAAAGAAAACACAATTATAGCAATTATCGCTCATAGACAGTACTGAAATTGAACTATTTTGTGTGAACTTGTAAATTAACAATTAATGGTATGAACGCCATCTTGAAGTGTACCACAGTGTTGTATTTAATTTTCGATATGTTTGAAATAGTGTAACATCATTAAGATACATTGCAAACGATTTTTCCCCATTGACCATAATGTAACGGAATTCTTTTGAGTGTCCCTTAACCCTTTCCGGCACAGACAATTTTTGCTGTAAAATGATGAAATGATTGACTGACACAGGAATTTAAAAACGACTTTTTTAGAAATTAAAAACATCTTACTTTAAATGTTCGTTGTAAAGGCAAAATTTTACTAAAATATTCTTGGTGCCGTTCGTAAATTTGGAATTAAAATTAGGTACCCCGACCTGGGCACACTGCGTCGGAAAGGGTTAAACTAACTACAAATGCTACACACTTCATTTTCAATACCGAACATGTCATCATAATCCTAAATAACATATATAAATTTTATGGAAATCCGAAGATATTTACGCGAGTTAAAGCTCTTACAGTCAGAGAGATAGCCAAGAAGACGGACAGACAGACGGACATACATACAGATGATGAAACATGTGGTCAGACAGACAGATTTCCAGCCAAACCGAAGTCATAAACTTTTTTCAACTATGTTCGAAAGTGTTAACAATTATGTTGTAAAGTGTTAAAAAGATGCCCCAAAACATGATTGTTCATGATTTCTCAAAACTCCTGTTTATTGTGATACTTCAACAATGATTCATTTTTTTTACCATTCTATTTAAACATTTAACATTTAATCACAATAAATAGCTCTATGCACTTTTAATATTCTGTTTTATACACTGGTTACAAAAATTAAGGAAAAATAACAAAAGTTGCAATTACTCAAAATCTTACAAGTAGATTTTAATAAAAGTCAGACACAATTTACAACACATAATAAGGTATAAAATAACAGTAAAAGAAATTACCAGGCGATTGTCGTGTTTCAGAAATTAATACAATTATAAAATAAACAAAATAAATGTCTCAGTTTGGTATAGGAAATTAATATGGAGTATGATCATCCCTATAAGCAATACAGAACATACAGTGAAGTGTGATACTGTCAATTATGCGATCGATAAGTTTGCTAGGAAGTGCGAGCCATTTCTCTTGAAAAGCAGTTGTAAGCGTAGCTAGGGTCTGAGGAGGGAAATTGAGAGCAGCTACACATCATCCTAAAGCATCCCAAAGATGCTCAATGGGATTCAAGTTCACTGACCCCGCTGGCCATTCCATGCGCTGAATTGTTTGGTGCTGAAGATAATCTTCTACGATGTGAACTCTGTGCGGTCTAGCGTTATCGTCCTGTAACAAGAAATCTTTACCTATTGCACCGGCATAAGGGTGCCCATAAGCATCAAGAATGTCATCTCTATAGACGTGAGCATTCACAGTTCCACGTAAAAAGACATGGGGGTCTGTACGTCCGCCCAAAGAGATACCATCCCAAACACAGACATTGAAACCTCCATACGAATATCTTTTACGAATGTTTGATGGATGATAGCGTGTTCCCTGTTCTCTCCAAATCAAACGATGCCTACTATCGCTTTGGATGCTAAACTGGAACTCATTTATGATGAGAACACGCCTCCATTGATCAGCCGTCCAATGGAATGTTGAAGTGCCCAACTTAAACGTTCCCTCCGGAGACACGAAGTGAGCGGCACACAAATATCTGGTTGCATCGCGTACAGACCACCTTCATGACACCTTCATGAAGCTTTCTACACGCAGTAGACGTTGATACCAACCTTCCAGTGACTGTAGCAAGGACGGATTTAAGATGAGAGGGGGTTGCTGTTCTATTCCTTCGTACACATAACCGCAAATATCGGTCATCGGTGCTTGTCGTAGCTCTTGCTCGTCCTTCGCTGAACCTTTTGGAGGCTGAACCAGTGGTTTGAAAGTGTTGCCAAAGCCTATGAGCAACAGAAGGACTCACATTTAGCCATCTGGCCACCTCTGTCTCAATTTGACATACATCCAATTTTCCTATAGCTCTATATCGCAGTTATGCGGACAAATGATACCTCGCGGTCATACTAATGAATTGACTATCTCAGTTTTCTTATCTCATAATCACAGCGACACCAGCAGCCGTACTCTCTAGCATGCATATTTATGCTCCGCACAGATACGCAATCCGATTGCAGCGCCACTAATTTGCATTTTGTAATTTTATTCAGCATCTTTTATTTAACAACATATCCAAATTTCAGACGGATAGGTTAATTTTTGAACGAATTATCGCTCTTTTTGTGATTTTTCCTTAATTTTTGGAAGCCAGTGTAGATCGACATCCGCTTACTTGTCTGCTGAGTAGAACGCTGGCTCCAAGAGAAGACGTGTCAGGTTCGAATGTCGGTTCAGGCTTGTACGACAGTAGCATGTCGGATTCTACTTTAATCAGAGGTCCAGGTTTTTCAAAAGGATGTCTGTAGCTGCATTATGCTTCAATATTTTATTAGTTTATTTTGTAACATTTTACTAAGCCACGGTCCGTTTATGGTTCAACCGAATCACCAAATGTTGGGAAAAGGTTTAACCATCTTATGTTGGGAAACTTATTTGGCACCATATTTTGGTGAACAGCTACACTAAACTTTTAAGTGTTCATTTTTAAATTTTTAACTCCATATCTATTTTTACATAAAAAAATATTTTATTTTGGCAAGGCTTCTCGGAATCGTCTGCTATAACTAATAAAACAATTTAACAATTGTTAAAAACATTGACAATTCGATCTTAATCTGAAGAGCTGATGCTGAACTTATACATCTGTAGAAATATCAAAACAGAGAGAGATATATAAATATAAGGTAATCACCTTATACTTATGTTTGACTAGCAGTGATGTTTGCCCACGATTACCTTAAATATCCATAAAATTACCTAAAATGTAATATACAAATTAACCGAGCGATGGTCGCTTTAGGACTGAGCGATATCATAAAAATAAATTAATTGGTTAAGAAGAGCATATTTCGTTAAAACACGCATTCGTTAAAAACATTAACTAAAATGAAAAATGTAATAAAATGAACATTTAACAATGTCTTCGAAATAAGCAAATAAAAATAGAAAAATTATGAAAAGGAACGAAAGAAAGAAACAGAAAACCCTGGAACATGCCACAACATCGTAAAATTAAATTATTTCTTTAAAATGTGCAATCCTTGAAAATATGAAATAAAAAAATATTTCTAAAATTAAACCCCAGGTGGTCTAAAAGTAATCCTCTCAGGTCACTGTCGAACAAACCGTGTAGTTAGAAACCGAACCGCTGCCTCGTTCAACAAACACCGTAGCGGCCAGTTATCGATATTCACGCAGGAAGAGGAATTCCCTTTTTCCTTTTTAATTTTGAAACATTTGGTTCGTATTAAATTTTTAATTAAATTCAGCAAAAATCTGGATATTAATAATTTTTATATTTTTTAAGCGATTTACAAATGTTTTCTCCATACAGGAATATAAAATATAATATTTAATTGCTATGATTTGATATAAAAATCGATTAAAGAAAAAAATATCCTCATTTTTTTCTGGAAAGGTGACTTTTAATAAAAAATTCGTGAAAAATTCAAAAATATCACTACGAATTCCGAATATTTAAAAGAAAACAAATTTTATTATATTGGACTAATGGATTGAATTTGGATTGTTTTTTGAAAGGCTGAAGATTAGCAGCAAAGTGGGACTAAAGCAACAATACGCAAAATTACACTTTCAATAGAAAACAATAAAAATCTAATCAAAAAATAAAAAGTCCGAGTTTCAGCTGCATCGAGACTACTCTTCCTCTATCGGGAACCAAATTTGCAGACCTCTATATGTAAAATATTTTTTTTGTTCTTCGCCCACGCATGCAACTTCATTTTTAAAAATGTAGATGACTTATTAATTCTTGACTGCAAAAAATGCATTTAAAAATTCTTTGAAGTGATAAATAAGCATCATACGCTTTCGCTATAGCGCCTAGAATAAATAGCGTGGAAATCGGCTATCCCAATAATACTTAAAAAAAATGCTAAAATATTGAATCCCTTAAATCTCGAACGATGCTGAAATCCAAAGAGTCGATCACAGCGATATCTGAAGGATATTTTCTAAAACTGCAAGACGATTGCTAGTCTAGACACTCTAATAATACTATGTTTACATTGAAATTTGAAAATGTACCGCAGATGTCACTGCGATCGACTCTTTGGATTTCAGCACCGTTTCACATTTAAGGGATTGAAAAATTTTAGCACGATTTCCATAGCAGCTTTCCACACCTTTTATTCTGGATGCTGTACTTTTCTTTTTCCTTTTTTTGCCCATTCTGCATGTTTACCAACGTCGATTTTACATGAAAAATGCATTTCGAAATTCGTAAAGACAACTCTTCTTAACCCCTTAATGGTCGCGTTAAATTACGGCTTAAAAATTCAAATTCCTTATTGGCATCACTTTTTTGAAAAAGAAATATTCACCTTATTTAATGACAGGTAAAATGGTACCATAATAAAGCCAATTACACTATTTTATAAAACTGGTGGAAATTAAACAAAAAAGATAAAATGAATAAAAGACATAGCCCGCGAATATCGCGGGGGTGAGAATTAAGGGGTTAACAAACATACAATGTTGGAAAAATTAATTAATTTCATTTAATACAGAACAAAAACATGTGCATTGCAAGAAAGCAAAGTTTCGTAAACAATAATCTAATTATCTAAGAAGTGGCTACGTAAGAAATACATTTCAAATTAATTTCTCTCACTTTATGTTAAATTGTTACATTAGTAATTGTATTAATTGCATGATTCATAGTACTATTTTATAATGAAAGAGAAGTTTCAAAGTAAAACTGATATATTTTTTTGCATATATAAAAGATGAAGGCCCATAAGGCAGTTTTTGGCTCAAACGAATTTAATCTTTTATGAATCAATAATTTTCGATTTTAAAAATATTTAGTCAGATGTTAGAATACATCATGCAAGAAATGGAAAATTATGTACTTGTAATAAATATTGGCAATTTTCTAGTATAAAATTGTAAATTATACGAAATTCCCTTTGTAACAAATCTATTTTGGAACGTATCCAGCCTTTATAATGTTACAAAATTTACGGACGTTCATTTTAGCAATAACGATGTAAAGCTGCTCAAGTGATAAATAAAACTTTGTCATAAAATATTAACTCAGTATCGCCGTCATTTGAGAAGTATATGAATAATTTATATTAACTTCTATATTCGGAGATAGTAGTAATAAATAAAATCGTCTTTCATAGTCCATTGCATAAGTAACATTGACTTTTGGGTATGTTGCAGATATGCAATGCTGTGATAGAAAGGGTTAATGTCTATAACTTGAGTAGGTGTGAGGTAACGTCTTAAGAAATAAGGAAAAAAATGGATCGAAATCCTTTATTTAATATTATAATTATAATGTAAGACATGGACGTAGTAAAATGACGTTTTTACCCATTTATTTAATTTGATACATCTCTATAGAAATAAATGTCAAAACAAAGTAAAAACATCTTTATCAGACTCTTTCTTTATATTTTTCATTATTTTCTGATCCGTTTGGAGTAGTATTTATGGTAAAATCGCTGCAATCGCATAATAAAACGGAAGCTACCTTGTGAACAATATGCCAATACATTTGTTTCCACCTTGCATTAATATCATCAAGAATAAATTAGTGGAGAACAACAGTTGTTATACTTTATAGAAGCATTATATATTTTTGAAGCTGTATATCGCGATTGTAATTGAAAACCTTCGAAGACTTGTCAAACTGTATGTCGATTATTACAGTTCATGTATTAATCAAATACTGAACAGAGTAAGGATTTGTCACACGCGAAGCGTTCACTGATTTGACACTTCTCAAACAACAACCACTAAAAAGTTCTTATTTATATTTTCAAATGTTCTCTTTTTATATTAATTACGACTATGTGTATCATTAATGTAACTATTGCGCAAATAACCGTGCAATATATAAATTTTGTAAACACTAACATAACTTTTCTAAACACTTTAATACAATTATTTACCAAGAATTATTAACGCCAAACACACATCAACTTCACTTGAATCGGAATAAAACAAAGAGTGACGCACAGATTGATGTTTCGAATGAACAAGTTACACCTTGTTTATATTGTGTTTTCCATAGCAGCACATCGGTGATACATTTTTATTTTTCTATATATAATATTTCGTTATGTTCTTAATGAAAGAAGAAAAAAAACGTTATGTAATTTGCGCTAATGGTAAAAAATGCGGATAAATATGTAAAAACAAGCATGTTTTGAAAAAATTACAAGTTTGATTACTTAAGTTTGATTGTCTTAACAAGGCAGAAATCCGCTAATTATATAAAAATATTGCTTATACTTGAAAGTACTAATATTCAACATTAAAATAATACATTTATTACGTACGTGGACCATAATTGTGTCCTATATGATTTTTTGTGTCAAAAACCCTCTTATGAATCCCCATCCATTAAATCTTAGTACTGCAGCGTCATCTCACTAAATGCACATTTCAATTACGCGTGGTCCTTTTTTTAAACGTCCGGGTATGAGTAATGCTAAAATATTGCTTAAAGTTTCTGACATAAGCTTGACTCTGAGATACCTCTGTGAGTTATGCACGATAAAATTTACACTGTTAAAAATTATCAACATTTCACCAAAACATGTCGCCAAAAATGTTGCCATTAGAAGATGTCGAAACAATGTTCCAAATTTGGTGCTCTGGTTGAACCCTAAATTTGTGCAGTCTGCCACATGCACTGGCAAAACGTTAAATTTAAAATTGGTAAAATTTTGGACAGTATAAATAGCTAGAGTTATCCTTTTACAAGAGCTAATCAAACCAAGTCATCTGTTTAAAATGTAATCCGACTTATTACAGCCATCCAAGCTCGAACAGATATGAGATCCTGATATTGTTTGGCTTGTTGCCAGCATTCTAACCGCTAGCGATAACATCGTGATCAAAACGCACAGAACTATCTGTTCTTATGGTCTATTATGTGTTGCCAAAAATAGTGAAGAGTTGAACCTTTGTGAAGGTTTCGCCATAATCAGGAGATTTGAAAATTCAAGTGAACCCTGTGAATTGCAATTCGCCAACTGACTGAAAAAGTACTCAGGTCAGGATTTGAACCAGGGACCTTTGGCTTAAGCTACCAATGCTCTTCCAACTGAGTATTCCTGGACAAATCTGCGCGTCACTCAGTTGGAAAGTTACAACTCATATGATTTATTTACCAATTAGAATAACTGTGTTAAAATTAATCAAGTGCAAGTGAACCCTGCTTTGCCACTTTTGCTTTTTTCTCAACATCAAATGGGTCAACGATAAGTAGAAATGTTTTACAATAATACTTTTGAAAGTTACAGAATCTGTCTCATTAACAGATGTAGAAATATTGTAGTACAATTTGAAGTTCCAAAAGTGATGAATAAAGCTTTAGGCATGTGTAAAGTAATGTTTTGTTATCTATAAAAATTTTATCTATTTTTTACTTTTTCTAATTTGAAGCGTTCTACATATATGCTATACTACATAAAGGTAAATACTTCATAACCAATAGTTGTACATTGAAGAACATAGTATTTGTTTCAATCACATGCTTAATGGCAAAATCTTCGTTAGAAAAAATCAGCGATCGGGATATTTTTGTACTGTATATTTTATAATAATAATTAAAAAAAGCGAAATTCATGTTTAAAATATAGTATTAATATTACAGATATAATTTTGCGTGGTTATTCAAAAGTAAAAACTTCCTAATAAGCAACTATTTGTTTTAAAAATAAACGTTCCCTTATTAGTTAAAAAAATTCTTATATCTATACTTAACCTTCAAAATATTTTCTCTGGGCAATCCTTTTTTTTTTCTTCCGTTATTCGATGTATATAACTACTGATTTGAAACAAAGATAAAATTTCAGATTGGAATCTTAAAAGATGTGATACTAATGAACTAAGATGTGTTTGAAGACAGCAAAAAGAAAATCTGTCGCTTGGAAGACTAGAAAAACGGAGGAAATGAAAAACCAAGTAAGAGGAAATGCGTATTGAATGTTTAGTAAAGAGAATATGACGGGAGAAAATGTAAAATCAAAGTGATTTTAATATAAACTAATACAGGCACCGAGTTAATATAATGTAATATATTCTAGAATGAAATTCCTTCAAAATTTAGATTTTTATGGAAATGAAGGTCTGACTTCTATATATATTTTTATTTTAATTTCGGAAAATTTTGTCTAGGCATTTTTTTTTTCTTTATTCTATTTCAAACTATTGACTTAATACAAAAATAAAATTTCAGGTTGGAATTTTAAAGTATGTGATACTAATGAGCTAAGATGTGTTTGAGGACTGCCTCAATAAAAAGAAACTCAGTCTGTTGGCAGATTGAATAAAACGGGGAAAATGATGAAACTTATAATAGGAGATACATATTGAATGTTTTGAATAGAGAATCTTATAGGAGAAAAGGTAAAATAAAATGGTTTTACGAAGCGGCTAATGTAGGCATTGACTCAGAATTTCAAATCAATAAAAAAATTGTTATCTAACTTTTAAAATTCAAAATAGGTAGTAGTTTGTATTCTTTAAATGAAGAGCTTGACATCAAATTAGGTTTGTAACTTTGAAAGGTAGTTGTATATTTTTATACCACTTAATTCTAAGTCTAAACTTTAAAATGGTACCCTGAAATTTGAAATAAAATTTTGATTTTTTAATATATGTGAAGAAAGATATTTATTTTCAATTAAATTTGTTCGCAAATTCTGGTGCCGTTCAATCATTTCAACATTTTAGTAACATAATAACTTTTCTCCTGAAAGGATTAATACACGTTAGTCCAAAATACGAAATTTAAGTTCAAGTTTTAAAAAAATATCATTCGAATAATAATTTATAAGATTGCTGAATTATTTTCCACTTACACCTTTGATTTTCAGCATGGGAACCATGCCACACAAAGGATCAATTTGAATTTTAAAGGGTAGGGAGACAAGTCGAATAAATTTGAGTTGAAAGCTAACTAAATTAAGGCCCAATATAATATCTCTCTGGAGTTAGAATGCAGTTCAAGAATCTCATCAACTTTGGCCTATTGATCCAAAGATTAGCTTAACATGTATTTTGAATTTGATTGGTTGCGACGATTTGGACAAAAACTTGGCGAGCCTGCCATACTTTCCAAGAGATATATAGATAAATTTAAACTATAATAAACCGTAACACAATATTTGAAGAACATGAGAGATCTCCTTGATTTAGAATGATGTTACACTTTAATAACGATTATACTATTGGATGAAAAATAAACGGTCAAGTGTCAGTATTACTTGCGCACGGAGGGTTCCGTACAATAATATATAAATTAGTAAGTGTATTATTAAAAAAATACCGTTGCTAAAAGAATAATAAGACTTTGTAAAAACTATACAATGTAGGGTTGGGTATAGCTGTATAGTATACAGGGTGCAATGGAAAGTCCCTTTAACCTGAAAATACTTGCGAACGGAGAGAGCTACAGCTATACAAGTGAGGTAACGGTACAGTAAAGCGACTACGCCCGACCTAATGCAAACGACAGCAGCACCCCTAGTGGCGAAATTTGGAAGATAGCCATTGTAAATCGAAAACGATAAGAGTCAAATTTTCCAATTAGAAAGTTTTTGAGCATCAATTAATTAGTACGAAACGACATTAGAGTCAAACGGATAAGATAAATCGTCGCCTGCATACCCAAAAATGTCGGAAATAGATGAGTGACGATTCTACTTTGCCTATTCACATTCCGGAAATGTAGCAGTGCACAATTGCAGATTGTGACGTTGTACTGTGCTGTAATGTCTGTAAAGATTTAATTTCCAATGCATTTAAAATTTTAGAATAAACTTTCAGGGCCAGAAGAATCCTGTTCGTAAACTGATGAAATAATTGACTGACACCAGAATATTCAAACGAATTTCTTAGAAAACAAAAACCCGCTAATTTGCACTTTCATTACAAAAGCAAAATTTTAGTAAAATATTCTTGGTGCATTTATCAGTTTTGGAATTACAATTAGGTGGATACACCGTCTAGCCACCGCCCTTGAAAAGGTTAAATGTATGTCGTCGTATTGAAAGGGCTTGCAATAGACGTTCCATGCTGAGAAATGTGCATGCAGAATTACTCTCACGAATACAAACGCGTATCGTGAGCAATGGCGAACTTTTCGAACATACTGAATATTAACTTTTTATCACTGTGAGACAGTTTGTCTTTTTTTTTTGTGTGTGTGATGTTATCAAAATGTATTGAGATAAGTACGTATTTATAGCATAAATCGTGCGTATTTCTTCATACTCCTGACTATTCCATTCAAACGTTTACACAAAAGGGAGTGAATCGATTTCGGACATTTTTGGGTAAACAGGCAAAGATTTATCTTATGCATATAAACCAAATGTCGTATTCTATTAATTAATTGATGGTCTAAAACTTTCTATCTGGAAATTTTGCTTTATCTCTTTTCGTTTTTGATTCGCAGTGGCTATATTCCACATTCGACACTAGGGGGGCGCTGCTGTCGTTTTCATTAAATCGGGCGTAGTCGCTTTACTATACCATTCCCTCACTTGCATAGCTGTAGCTCTCTACGTTCACAAGTATTATCAGGTTAAAGGGAATTTCCTTTGCACCCTGTATTCTAGAAAAGTATAAATGGATATACCATGAAAGTTCAAAGATATATGGAATCTAAATAATAGCAAATATAGCTATGCTGTATCTTTGTTATTCCGTATAGGTTTTTAGTTAACCTTTAAAGACATAGTAGGTGTATTGAGAGAGGCACTCAATGGAAACTAGTCGCGAATCCCATAGTATTTATGTGATTAATTCTCATTAAATTAGTCTGTTTTTAACAATTTGACGTTTGTTGCTTTTATACTGCTACTGGTCGTTGCATTACATAAATATATCCTTAAAATTTGTTATCTTGGCTTTAAAAGCCGATTGAGCATAGAGTACGCTGTCCCTGTCAAAACCCTGTGTATGTCAAAACCGTCCGTTTCTTTAAGGGTTAATATCTCGGCTAATTACCGACAATTTTTTTCGAAATTCATGATCAATAATGCTTTTATACTTCTGCTACGATAGAAGCTCTGCTAAACACTTTTGCTGAAGCCCGTAAATCGAAATTTGAGTGTAACGGAAAAATGCAATTTTCTGAAAAACTATGTGACCTAGGGTAATCGCTATAATTTTCCTGCAAGGTTTAAATTAATGTCCACTTCCTCTAATTTTTTCATAATTTTAGTTTCAGTAGATTCGGAATTAGATGGGGGGGGGGGACATATTTTTGAACTACATTTTCCACCATAACTTTGAAAATATAATACCTAAAATTAAATGAAATATATTTTTGATTTCAGCGTTACGAAAGCTTTCACAGGATACCCCACATGATATACAAAGAAATTTTTTTTCAAGTAACTTAATTAGCCCCGCTACTTTTTTCCTAAATATATTTATCAATATTTATTAATCTGTAAATATGTGGGCCAATAGTCTTTATTACTTCCCCCAATTTGAACTTTCCACGTTGCATAGTTTGCGAGTAAAATGGCTGTGACAGACAGACAGACACAGGAGTGATCTTATAATGGTTCCGTTTTTACTTTTTAAGTACGGAACCCTAAAAAATAATGAAAAAATCATCTCCATACTAAAAAATTTCCGCATTCTCTCTGTGTGGGTGCGCGTGTGTGGGTGTTTGTCTATCCGTCGTCCATGGCTAGAGCAGCTGCAGTCTGGCACATCGGCTGACCTTGAAGACTGCGCAACTAATCCGCGCATAACACAGACACGCAAACGAATTCTTGTGAACTAAAACCAAACTTGCGTTCACAGTTATCGTGTAGTGAAATAATTACTCATTTAACATAAAATGTTTCGATGTTATGATTTTTTTTAAATCTAGGCATTATTTTTCGATGACCTTGTATTAATTAACAAATAACACATTAAAATGAAGTTAGTGGGAAAGTAAATACACTCATAAAATGGAATCTTATAACAAAATTGAGCGAATGGGACAGAAGGAACATAATCGATTGAAGCTTATATTTAAAACTTGGTAATGTAGTTACAGAATGTTAAACCAGACGCTGACTAACGCACGGGCACCAGGGGCCTGTGCCTTGGGCACGAACTTTCTGAGGAGCACAGAATTTTTCATAATTTCATCTAAATTTCCATTAAAAAAATCAGAGTTGTGAATAAAATGTGATATTTGAGATATCAATACGATGAAATGACAAAAGCGTATTTCAATATATGGTTAAAAGAACACTTCAATAAATAATAGAAAACATATTTTATTTTTATTCCTGGAACCGTTTTTTAATTTTTCGGAATACTTAATTTTTTGAGTTTACACTTTTCGAATAAGTGTGTAATATGTAAGAAAACACTAGTAATAGTAAATCAATCAATCTAAGGGTGCAAGAAAAATTTAAATTTCCCTGGGCACAGAAACTTGCTAGTCTGTCCCTCTGTTAAACAAAACATAACTTTCGAGCTCAAACATCAATGAACTGTTAGTAATTTAATTTAATTTTGAGCTTATCTATGCAGATCTTGTGACAGGGATTTATAACATATTCGGCAAATGGGAGCTCAATCGAAGTACCATTTGGAAATTATTGTGTTCACTAAAAATGCTTTTTAAATAAAAGTGGTAATCTGCGGCTCGCGGGACGCGTATTGAATACCGCTGTATAGAACTATAAGTATTTTCTGATTTACACAAACATGTGTTTCCGAATGATATTTATAATTTATAGAAAGGATGAAAGGGTTTTTCCTACATGGTGATATACATTTAACGTATTTAATAATCCTTAAGTATTTCAAATTCATTACACATCCTTTTAAATTATATATATTTTGGATACACTGTATTGTACTTTAAAATTATTAGTGAGAAAATTAGCAGAACAAAAATTAATTTCTTAATCTATGTATCTAGTTGTTTGTAAATTTTGCTTAAAAAAATAACAAAAATGATATTAAACCTTAAATGCGCGATTTTTTATTTTGTTTCGAAAAAATTATATATGATTCTCTGAAAGGTTTATTACACAGGAAAAATAAGGAAAAAAAAGTCAGAGATATATATTTCATATAATGCGTCAATCTTTTCTTCACATCTTTTCTGTACATCTGCAATACAAGTAAAACTACTGTCGTGTGGCTGTTTTACGCTAAAATAATGCAAATTAGTAAATACTTTAATAAGTGTCTCCAAATACTTTATTTTATATAATTATTTATTTTATAAAACTTAACTTTTAACCTTTTAATTCCCATAATATAATACGTTGTAGAAATTACGTAGTTCAGAGAATCTGACTTTACACCAGAAAGTTTCAATGGTTAGTTTCGTTTTATTTAAATACGGAATGTCTGTTTTTTAATTAAAGCAAATATTGCTATTTTAATTTTCTGATGTGAATTAGGTATATGCGAATAAAAAAAATCTATTAAGTTCAAAACAGTGTTCTTTGCATACATGCAAAGCTGCGCACTAAAGGGTTAAAACGATGAGGAGTGAAACGGTTACGAGTAGTTTTTATAGCGTATTACTCAGTTTTATCAAACCGAAAATTGTGTTTTAGGATGTTACCAATTCTCAACTAAGCATTTTCTGTTGCGTAACTGAATTTATAACTACAAGGGTAACAAATAAAGTATGGATTTTAATTTTAATGATAAAACCGTCAATTTAAAATGTTTGTCTGTAAAACATGTTTATTGAACATGAAAACACTTACTTACATTTTACTGACTTTTATCAAACCACAATATTGGTTTTTAGGATTCTATCAATTCTCAGTTAGGCATTTTCCGTTGCCTAACTGAATTTATAAGTACAAGAGTAACAAATTAGTATGAATTTTAATATTAAGGATAATGCTGTCAATTTATCATGTTTGTTTGAAAACATTTTTGTTGAAAATGAAAACATGTACTTTAGAATTGATAACACTTACTTTCTTTTTACTTACTTTTATCAAACCAAAATATTGGTTTTTAAGATTCTATCAATTCTCAGTGACGCATTTTCAGTTGTGTAGCTGAATTTATAACTACAAGAGTGACAAAATAGTATGAATTTTAATGTTAATAATAATGCTGTCAATTTATGATGTATGTCTGTAAAACATGTTTGTTGAAAATGAAAACATTTACTTCAAACTTGATCACATTAAAAAAATCTAGATCCCAGTTTAAGAAAATTGATTAGTAAACTATTAAAACTACTTGGAAACGTTTCCGAAAATTAATGGCAGCAACGGGAACTTTATCGTACGAATTGAATATTTCCAACAGAGCAGAAAAATGCCCAAGCCGGGTATCGAACCCAGATCCTTGGCTTACATTGCCAATGCTCTACCGTTTAAGCTACCGGGACCGAGCATATTTCTCTCAGATAACCTTATTGGTAATAACATCTGGTCTGCCATTTAGACAGCTCAACAGAATAAACCGCAGGTAAAGGAAATCCATATAAACGATAACCCGGTAGCTTAACCCATTTTAGGCCAAGCATAGAAATTTTATAAAATGTGGTATTATTTTCATTGAAATATGCTTAACTTATATTCATTAAGACAAAAAAAGTTTCGTGCATGAAAAATAATATTTTATTTGAGAAATAAAATGCATTCGGTCAATGGTGCGCTAACGCACCATTAAATTTAAAATTAATAATTTTTAAAAATTTTTATGACATTTGTTTTGTTATTGTTTTATTTACAGAACTTGCAACTTTAATCCATTATAAAAACATATGATTAATCTCAAGTGGAATAATTATACATTTTCAAAAAGTCGAATTTGTCAATAACCGTTTCAATTAAAAAAAAAAAAAAAAAAAAAGAAACTAGCGTATTTTGAAAAATTCTCAACAGAAAGTGTTTACTCCAATTGAATTACTAATATTTTATAGATGTCTCCAGAGCTCTTAAAAATAGCAGAAAAATAAAATTAGTGAAAAATATTCATCACAGTGTTAATAAGAAATATTTATTGAAATAATGCGTTTACGCACCTTTGGCCGAAAATGGGTTAAAAGGTAGTCCCGGTATCTTAAACGTTAGACTATTGGCAATTTAAGTCAAGGTTCGATCACCAGCATGGGCATTTTCCCGCTCAGTTGGAGATATTCAATTCGTATGATAACTTTACTAATCAGTATGATCGTGTTAAAAAAAAAAAAAAAAAAAAAAAAAAAAAAAAAAAATAGAAACTTTGTTTTGACAAATGCTTCTTTAAATTTTGAAAATGTATTACTTTCTGAAATTTCTAAATATAAAGAATGCTTCTCGAAATCATGGGTAGCCAGGAAGTGTTTACTGTAAATTTTCATTAGTGGTTATTCTATATTTCCGTAGATTAAGAAACATTTGTCTTTTTTTTACAATGGAGGTTTCCATTACTTGCGATTGAAGTAAAAAAAAAATCTAGTCTTTGGTATATTTCCCCTTATAGAAATTAACTAGTTTATTAGGTGAATGATCAGTTGTTTTACTATTTTAGTTTGATCCTAAAGTCGCTTTCTCTTAACCCTTAAATGCGTGATTTTTTACTTTGTTTCGAAAAAATTATATATGATTCTCTTAAAGGTTTATTACACAGGAAAAATAATGAAAAAAATCAGAGATGTATTTTTCATATAATACGTCAATCTTTTTTTCTGTTGCACATCTGCAATATAAGTAAAAACTACTGTCGTGTGGCTGTTTTACTCTAAAATATTGCAAATTAGTAAATATTTTAATAAGTATGTCTCCAAACACCTTATTTTGTATAATTATTTATAATATAAAGCTTAATCTTTAACCCTTAAATTCCCATGATTAAATACGTTCTATGTGGCTGGTTCAATAATTATTGTCCCTAATGTATATAAAATATTTGTACTGCGATGGTTGATGTGGAACATCGAAGCCTAATATCTTAAATTTCTATATGCTTAATTTCAGAACCGTAGCTGCTATATTAACATAGTCTTAGAGGGAGGGGTGAGGTTTTAAAGACCTATTTTGGGGTGAGTTTTTAAGAAGGAGGGTGAATGTGAAATGCTGGTTCAGAGCCTGTGAAACTTCATTTGGACAGTGGATGAGATGTGGCTACATAACTATGATCTCGAGTCCAAACGACAGTAGTTACGTCTCATCCATTGTCACAGATCTAGCCCCATAAGCTCAAAATCAGCCTTTCACCCCCACTCCCCCCCCTTTCACTCCTCCCTCCAAAACTATGTGAATATAGCAGCTACGGTTCTGAAATTGAGCATATAGACATCTAAGACATTAGGCTTTGATATTCCACAACAACCATCGCAGTACAATTATTGTATGTACACTAGGGACAATAATTATTGAACCACCCTCGTAGAAGTTACGTAGTCCAGAGAATCTGACTTTACACCAGAAAGTTTCAATGGTTAAGTTCGCTTTATTTAAATACGGAATTTGTGTTATTATTTAAAGCAAACATTGCTATTTTAATTTTCTGGTGTGAATTAGGTATATACGAATAAAAAAAATCTATTAAATTCAAAACACTGTTGTTTGCTTATATGCAAAGTTGCGCACTAAAGGGTTAATTCATTATTAGATACTTCATCAAATTATTTAAAAGAAATTAAAACGATAGTGAACGTTGATAATTAGCAGAATTAACGAAGTTTCAACTTAAAAATTGCTATCAAATGTCAATGTTCTCCTTAAACATTACTTTTATAGGATTTTACTTTAACTTAATCAGAATTTATTTAAATCGATAAAATCTCAAATTAGTCCGATGCAGTTACTGAATTTCACTTGTAAATAAGTTTAAATTGTTCCATATGAAATACTTTTTTTCAAATAATTTTAAAAAAATAAATCTAAAGCTCTAGAGCTATAAAATATCAAATATAATAGTATAACGCAAAATAAAATAATTCCAATAATAGATGATAAATCGAAAAATGAATATTTAAATATATGTGCTCATATGAAATAAACTTATATTAAAGTCATTGTTTTTGAAGGATTTGAGTTTGCATAGAGCATTTTGAAATATTACTCTAATACTGATTTTTCAATTTCTTTTTTAAAGACGATTTATGTAAATAAAATAAGTGTAATAAGGCATCCTTATTTTATGTATTTTCTGTTAAAAGTTTCCATAAAATAAAGATTCAATGACTACAGTGCGGCGCAAAAGTTTATGCACAAGCTAAATATTTTTATAAAATGAAAAATATACACTGGAATGTTTTGAAATTTTTACTGTATCTAAACAATTTGATTACAGATTCATATTTCGAATTCGGAAACAATTCATTGTAAGGAAAATAATAAATTATAAAAAATTGAAAATTGTGATGTCGCAAAAGTTTATACACAAAAACGAAATATATACATTTCACAAGGCACAAAAGTCCTTTAGTAATCTAAGGTGTTTTCATTGCACCTGAGGAGACCGAATACTCGATTTTCCATTGATAGCACGAGAGTAAGGAAGGTTTTGGAAGTCAGTTTGTACCACGCTTCCTCGATCGCTGATTTGAGCTTTTGCACTGGGTAATACTGCTTCCCATTCTTGTAGCCGTACCGTGAGAGGATTCCCCAGATGCTCTCTATCGGATTTAGATATGGTCTGAGTGCTGGCCAGTTCATCACACTGATATTCTGAGATCTAAGCCATTCTTTTGTGCAACGGGAAGTGAGTATTGATGTGTTGTCTTGCCGAAAGGTCCTGTTGGGATCACCTAGGAGTTCTCTAAATGGTCACAAATGCTCAATCAGAGTTTCCTGATACTTTTTCTGATACTTGTCTGCCATTTAAGAAGCAAAGAGGCTTTTGTACATTACAGCCAAAAGCACCCATATCATGAGCGGATAACCACGTTGTTGCCTGCTGAATATGCTCTTCGGATCTCAACACAAGGTATACCAATAGAATGAGAAGTCATTTGGATCATCCAAATTCCATTTTTTTTTCATCAGAAAAAGTAACACTAATTCATTCGTCACGATAATCCATGTGCTGCTTTGCCCATTCAAGTCTTGCTTGTTTATGACACTGTTTCAGAAAAGGCTTACGAGATAATTTTTGTTATTCAATTATTCCTGATTTTGATATTCGTCTGCGTATGGTGTTACGTGAAATGTTTGATCCAAGTCGATTTTTTATCTCATTAAGAGACAAATAGCTTGTTACAGCCAATCTTTTAATTCTTCTATCCTCACAAAATGTGGTTTTACTCGACTTCTCTGAGCAATATGCATTTTTCAATTGTTTTCCATGTTGCAAAACACAATAAACACCATGTTTAGACCGATTTAAAATAAGTGAAATTTGCGAAAAAGATTTACCTTCAGTTTTAAGCTTACAAACTTCTACAACTTCTTCAGGCGATAACTGCAGAGATTTCGGCATTTTTATGTAACTCGTACAGCAATCTCTACACTTTATACCCTAGGAAAAAGCTCCCACCGATCCTCCACCTATCATGTTTAAGGAGATATTTGCATAAAATCTCATTTGTGCATAAACTTTTGCGACACCACAAAAACTGTTTTCTTGTAATTTCTGATTTTCGTAATGATCAATTTTTTCGAAACTTGAGATATATATTTATGATCATAGTATTCATCTACAGTGGATATTTAAAAGCATTCCGTTGTAAAATTTTATATTTATTAAAATATTTGCATTGTGCTTAAACTTTTGCGCCGTACTGTATATATATATTTTACATCCACTTCACCATTTATCTACAAAATTGTTTACACACCATCAATTTGCAAAGATTTCATTCGACCAGAGATAAAGGAATATCGTTCACCAATATTTGACGAATATGGTAAAGTTACCGTAAATATATTTCTATTTTGACAAATGAGAATGGTTTTCATAATATGGTTAAGTAACCGTTATCTATGAAAATGGTTTACTGACGGAGCAGTTTGTTGTAATTTTTTTTGAAGTGTGGAAATAATATTTTATTTTGTTTAATGTTTCACAATCATAGCATGAGAAAACAGCAGACACGTGAAAGTTGAAAGGCACTTCATAAAAAGTGATCTTATTTGTCAATTTTTCATGAAAAATGAAGAGGATATGCTTTTACACTTGGTTTGAGTAAATGTATAAAAGTAAAAGAAAGAATATACAGACTATACATAAGTAACTTTATAAAATTAAATATAAATTACGTGCACATAACTAACATCTGAAAGACAATTTTTTAACATTCAAAATTGCTTTTTTGTACGATGTTATGAGAATCAAGATGCAATCTATATATATATATATATATATATTAATCCAGTTCCAATTTACATTTTTCATTTCTCACACCAGATGGCAGCACAGTTATGGGTTTCACTCCGATGCTCAACTGTAGATCACATGTTAAATTAGTCTTAACTTTGTTTTTCATGCTGATATGCAGTAGTTTTGACTCTTAGTATGTCATTCAGGTATTGTGCTCTAATAATTTTTAGTATCCTGTATGAGGTGTATCTTTCTTTGAATCTCAGCTTTTTATTATCTATTTTCTGTAATGTTTGAGTTATAGGGAGCTAAATTTTGTCATTTTAGGCTTAATGCCGACAAAATTGGATGAAATAACGCATCTTCTATGAATGAACTCACAAGCTCCTCTGATGATTCTTTGAGTCATTCATAGTTTCTTATTTTACATACTAGTTTCCTATGTTCATTTCTAAATCATCTTTGGAACTTTGTCAATTTCTTCATATATTTGTGATTTCAAATTTATTATATATATATATATATATATATATATATATATATATATATATGTATGTATATATATTTAAGATACAAATTAATTTTGTCTTCCAAAGAAGGTCTATCTATGCATAGCTGGTTGTAAAAAAAATTGCATAAGTTACATTTGTGAATTGTAAACATAATATTCTTCATGTATTATCTTCGTACTTTCGGTACTTCCTTGTTATAAGTGCCTTGACATAACTCAGTCTTAAGAAAGTGCAATTTCGTGCTAAATATTATAAATAATCGCGTAAATTAAATGGCGACTTATGAAAATAATTTATAGTTTTCACTTACTTTTCTACAGCATGTAAAATTTGTCTCGGATAAATTAAAATTGTTACAGTTAATCATGTTTACAGGTTTTTTTATTTACCAGCGATGGAATATGAAGCTATAGCGTTTTTTTTTTTAAATTGCCTTTTACCATCTGAAAGAATCTGTGATGATCATCTGTATGTTGGAGAAAAATCCTTATGAGATGTAACATACGCAGTTGCAAAAATAAGAATGGTCGAATGTTCTATGTGAAACTGATTTAACTGCTCTAAAACTCTTTTTCTTGCGATATGACGATTCCTTATTTTAGCTCACAGGCTATCAAAGAATGAGAGCTTATGTGCACGAAGGTTCTGTATGTACGTACGTATCACGTATTACGTACAATGTGATTGTACGTAACGCGATAACCCTTGATAGAAATATCCGATTGGCTTCAAATTTTTTTTCTAGGTTCATTCTGATAAGGCGCTTCCCTGATTAGTTTTGGGGGTTCCTTGGTGAAGTATAAAGGGGGGAATGGGGCTAAAACTCCCCTTAATTCAGATAAATAGGTTTTTCATGCAGAATTATCTGATTTGCTGCAAATTTGGTATACAGGTTTATTCTGATAAGGAGCTTCCCTGATTAGATTTGGAGGCTCATTGGTTGAGTATAAAGGGCGGGGGGACGGGGGCTAATATCCCTTAATTTAGACAAATGGGTTTTTCATGCAGAATTATTAGATTTGCTTCAAATTTCATATACCGATTTATTCTGTTAAGAAACTTCATTTATTAGATTTAGAGGTTCATTGGTTAAGTATAAAGGGGGGAACGGGGGCTAGTTCTCCCCTTAATTTACATAAATTGGTTTTTCATGCAGAATTATCTGATTTGCTTCAAATTTGATATACCGGTTTATTATGATGAGGTGCTTCCTTGATTAGATTTGGATTTTCATTGGTTAAGCATAAATGGGGGAAAGGGGGCAAATCCCCCACCCTTAATTTAGATAAATAGGTTTTCATGCGGAATTATCCAATTTGCTTCAATATTTTTTTTTCTAGGTTCATTCTGATAAGGAGCTTCCCTGATTAGATTTGGAGGTTCTTTGGTTAAGTATAAAGGGGGAAATGAGGGAGCTTATACTCTCCTTAATTTAGCGAAATGGGTTTTTCATGCAGAATTATCTGATTTGCTTCAAATTTGGCGTACAGGTTTATTCTTATAAGGAGCTTCCCTGACTAGATTTGGAGGTTCATTGGTTAACTATAAAGGGGGGGGGGAGACGGGCTTAATCCCTTTTAATTTATTCCTAAGGGCATTGTTCTTTGAAATAAGAGTATAATATACAATTAGTGTGAATGGCCTGTGAGCTCAATGCCATCAGTTTAACTGAGCACTTTTCTTTTTATTGTGATGTGAAGTAATTATAAACAGAATTTTACTAAATTTTTTGTCCCATATTAGGTCGTATTAAGATTCATATGAAGTCATAACTGTTGCACAGTTGAAACTTAAGATTTTTTTCAAGATTTTTGTTCAGAAGTGAAAGTTTAATATTTATATGTCAGAAATGAAATCGGAAATCACTATATTGGGGGTAGCTTAGCTCACTTGGATAGAGTTTTCTTAAAATATATAAGGTAGTGAGGCCCCCAACATTAGGTTAACTGGAAATATTTTTGTTTAAAAAGTATAAAATCAAAACTGACCAGGGGGGCGCGTAGCACGCTGCTAAAGCAGCGGGGACACCAACTTTAGGTTCGTTTGGATAGATTTTCATTTAAAAATATAAAATCTTACAAATCAGAGGGTGTACGCTGCCGAAGGCAGTGGTATCACCATCATTATATTCTTTTGGAAAGATTTTTATTTAAAAATATAAAATCATTCAACACTGATTTTAGATATATTTAATGTTATTTTCATGGGCCCGGGAAACACCGGTGGGTCAGCTAGTGATAGAATCTTTGGGGTAATTGTGAACAAGTAATTTTTGGTAACTTAATTGCATCCCACAACAATAATAACTAATTGTAGTTGAAGTATAGAAATGAAACAATATGTTTATGTGGTTTTAGAAGATTTTACATGAATCGAAAACAGTTTAATGGTGTCAGTATTTGAAACTAGCAAAATGTGTTCACAATTACCCCATTTGACACTACTTTTCAAAGGTTTGTACATGCAAGTTTATAAAAAAATTGATTTTAATGATTATCAATTTTGGTATATGACGATTTATTTTTACAATATGAATTTACCTATTTTATTCGTATCCCATTTAGTTTACTCATGTAATGCAATTTTACACGTACACACACATACACATACACATTTATATTTGTAAACTATTAAATTCACATTTTCATATTTTAGGCTGGTTCATTTCTGCGTGTACGCATATAAGGTGAATATTGGATATCATGTTGTAAATCCTATTGCTTATTCCCGAATCATATGTCTAAAATGTATTAAATTGTTTCAAATAGCAGGAAAGGCGACATATTTCCCTATCTTACTTCATTTATGTGACATATACGTCTTTCAAATAGTGATAATTTGATTTTCATTTTATTTTTACAACATATCATAATACAAATATTGCATCTTTTCAATGCCATACACCAGAAGAATGTTTGTTCATTTAATTAAGGTATGTTTTTCTTCTATGTAAAAAAATGCTGATGTTTTGGGGGATTTATAATGCATTATTCAATAAGCTTGGCATGTGTGAAAATAAATATGAAAATTAAGTTCAGACACAAAAAGGAGATATTGCTTATACACAACAAAGTAGAATTTATCATTTCTTAAAAAGTTTTCGACGTTTTATATTCCTTAGGGATTTAAAACTCTTTTTTTTTTAAATGTTATGTTTGAAGACCCATGTAAATATTGTAACTCAGAGATTTTTTAAACATATTTTTTCGAATAAATTCAGTAAGTAATAAAGTCAACCGTAAAATATAGCTTTTATATCATATCCCTGGAAAAGTTAAAAAAAGATAAATGATATTATTCAAATAAGTGGCAATATTTAAGCTATCCTATATTTTGTAGATAAAAGAAAAATTTATTTTTTTTCCGTTCAGTAGAAATATATCCTAAGTTTATATAATAGAGTAGGTGGGGGTAAAGATACGCACTTTCCATACATTTTGATTTTTAACGCACACATTGGTCTAAACTTATGTAATAAGTGATTAACATGTTAGATTAGAACCTTAGGCAAGTGCCACCATCAACCGTCATTCTGTAAAATTATAATTCTGTGAGAAATTGCAATTTTAAAAAGACATTGCTCTGCGTATTTTTGCCCCATCGGATGGGATAAAAGTACGCAGTGGTGGGGATAGATTACGCAGTGCGTATTTTTGCTCCATTACTGTGGGTTTTTGCTCCATTTCCAATAAAATGAATGAGTTATGCAAAAGCATTAGTAAATTTCACTAGTATTTATAGTTAAACTGAAAATTGTAAGTTAAACCATGAAAAAAAAAGGAAAAAAAACCCAGCGGTCTGTGAGATCGCAAACAGCAGTTAACGTCGAACTACTGTGACAAAAATTGTTGCATAAATACTGTGAGCAGTTCCAAAAGCCCCTTGATCGTAGAAACGATAAAAGGGTTGATGACTCATAAGACACTATTTTTGCGCTGAACTTTATGTAAAGGCCTACTATAATAAAAATTCTCCTCATTTAGAAGTCTTTAGCGATACTTCTAAGTTTCCAAACGAATCAAATTTAAACTAACATCAATAGTTAAATTGAAAATTACAAGTTAAGCTATGAAAACTGAATATAGCAGCGGTCTGTAAGACCGTTAACAGGAATTGAGGCTAAGACTTAAAATCGTTTTATGAAACAAGAATATTGATTTTTAAAAGTAAATAGGTAGATACATACGTTCTGTTTTGAAAAAACTTAACTAGAATAAGGAAAATCTAGTTAACTAGCTTATATTAATTAAGTAGCTATTATATTTTATACAACATAAAAAATAAAACTTTCCACAACGTAATGGTGGAAAGAAAGCTTCGCATCTAACTAAAACGATAGGACAAAGCCCAGAATCTTAAACTTGTGCGTATTTTTGCCCCAAGACCGATGCGTACTTTTACCCCATTTTGCAGTATTTTACTTAACCGGCTACTGACAAGTTTAAACAAATGCGACCGAGAAAAACTATACGGCATTTAGAAGCTATAGAGCTTCCGTTCTCTACTGAATTTTTGGATTTGTAAAAATTCGAAGTATTGTCAGCTAAACAATAAAGTTAAAAATTAAAAATATTAGATCAAAATTCGAAAATTTAAACTTATCTCATTTTCTTGGCACAGAGTGCTACTTTTTTCACAAGGTTTGAACACACAACTACTACACTTGAGACCAAACTACAACCTAGCGGTCATGATTGTAGAAATGTTTCTTCATATTAAATCAGCTAGTGCGTATCTTTGCCTCGTGCGTATCTATACTCCCACCTACTCTATATGTCAAAATTTAATATTTTGAGAAAGACACTTGCATATCTATTAATATAAAATTAAATAAAAAATACAACACATGCCCATTTACGAAGAACTTTAGACATCTTTACCCTTCTTATCATACTAATTATATATGAAGTATATGGGTGACACCAACTTTATATGAGCTTTTCGAGGTACTTTTTATCATTCGTCTAAGATACAGATATTACTGAATAACAGCACTGTTATATAAATGCATGTATAATCTCTATAAATTGTGCGGCAACATAAAAAATTCAATTTTAAAATTAAAATATAATCTTTCAAAGGTTTATTTTGGGATAAAAAGTGAAAAAAAAATTGTAACAGAGGTTACACGAAACAAGGGATATATTTAATAAATTAGATATTTTATCTACAATAATTGTATACAAACATATAAATTGGCTGTTTTTATAAATTTTATTTACTTATTTTTATAAAACCGGAAAGAAAATTTTATATTTAAAAAATATTTAAAACTAAAATTTGAGTAACAGAAGTTACAAAGAAAAGATACACCTACCTAAAATCTCGAGCTATTGCTTGAAATTCTAAACATGTGATAAACAAAATCAAAATGATACTAGGATTGTTTTCTAAAAAGTGCTTTCTGAATTATGGATTTGTAGCGCTTTTTTTCGGGGGAGGGGGATTCTTATTATTCTACTATATGGAAATGCAATAACAGGGATTACATTTAATTTTTAGAGGAAAAGTTATGTTAATTGCATGGGGTTAAAATAAAAAAATATTTTAATGAACTAGAACAGGTTTATTAAACTATTAAATCAGTTAGTTACATTAAAATAGATAAAGATTATGCCACATATGATGCTTAGAAAAACAGTCTATTAAAGTTTCGTCTATAGCAATACGGTCAGCTTAATTGGATATCTATAAAAGGGTGAAATGTATCTATTTGAGAAAACGAAATAAAATTAGAGAGGGAATAGGATTAAACTAAAAAGTTATTATATTTTTTAAGATATGACAGTAATAAAATATTTTTGTTCCTTATATATGCTGGAAAAATATGTAAAGTTGTGGACGTGAAAAGCTCATGTAAAATTGGTTTCACCCATATTTTCATTCTATAAAATTGTACAAATTGATTTAAAGAAATTTATTCAGATTACTTTAAAAACAATTTTTTTGTCTGGTTACAAAAATGTATGCTTTAAAACTATGATATATTAATATGCTAATAAACGTCACTGGAGAAACATATTTGTATATTGAAAAATAAAAAAATCAGTAATTTGTGATCAAATTATTCACATGTAAATACGGGTGGCAATGAGCTTGTTCAGAAAATACCTATAGTTACAACAAAATGTCGAGTGCTGACATCAATATTTTATAATTAATTTTTAGATCGATGTTTATTGATGCACTAATATTTCCATTAATGACCACTGATATACATTGAAATAAGACTTTTCAGAAAAAACCTACTTCAAGCTCTTTTTTAGGGTTCTGTACTTAAAAACTGAAAACGGAACCATTTTAAGATCACTCTTGTGTCTGTCTGTCACAGCTATTTTACTCGTAAACTATGGAGGGTGGAAAATTCAAATTGGGGGAAAGTAATAAGGACTATTGACCCACATATTTACAGATTATTATACATTTACAAATATTTTTCGAAAAAATGTAGAGAGATTAATTAAGTTACTTGAAAAAAAGCTTTTTTTTTTATACTGTGTAGGGTATCATGTGAAAGCTTTCGTAACGCTGAACTCAAAAATACATTTATTTTAATTTTATGTATTTTATTTTCAAAAATATCGTCGAAAATGTTGTACAAAAATATGTCCCTCCCTCCCATCTATTTCCGAATCTACTGAAACTAAAATTATAAAAAAATTACAGGTATTAGATGTTAATGTAAACCTTGCAGGAAAATTATAGCGGTTACCATAGGTCACACAATTTTTGAGAAAAGCGCATTTTCCCGTTACAAACAAATTTCGATTTGCGGGGATTCTGCAAAGGTGTTGAGGAGCGCTGGTGGTATCTGTCGTGGCAGAAGTATAAAAGTATCGTTAATTGTGATTTTTGAAAAAAATCGTCCGAAATTAGACGAGATATTAACCCTTAAAGACGAGATCGGCCTTCGTTTGGTTGTGTGCGGACGTGTCCCAGACGCGCTCCCAAAAAAATGCTTGGCTAAACGCGTCCCAAGACCCGCGGGCCAGGGGCCCTCTATGGATTCTGATGTGTGAATGTCCCTGCTACAGTTTAAGGTATGTTGCATGTTTCTCGGCCTTTTAATTATTAAGTTATGAGTAATTTATTATTTCATTCCTCAGTCATTTAATTCTGCTGACCCTTGCATTTGCTAGTATTTTAAAATATAACTTAATATTAGGCATCTCACCTTCTAAATCGCCGACAATCTAATCTAATAGCAACAATAAAGCAGCAGTTATTATTCTAATTTAATTTCTCATGTTTTCATTAAAATGTTCATTCCTACTTAAGATTAAATCATTATTATAGCTGCTTTTAAACCCGGACCATGTGCTTCGAATTCGCTGGATTTACCCTAAGTCCAGCCTCCTTGGGATGACTATTAAGATAACTATATCCCATGCAGGCGTCTTCTCACCCCCGCCAGCAGCTAGTTGGGCCATAGGCGAGGTTCTGGAAGGGGGGGCGGGGGTCGCAGTCGGGTGGGGTGTATCCGCCCTACTGGTCGTGTGTGTGAGTGTTTTTTTTTTTTGTTTTTTTTTTCTTTTCTTTTAGAGAGAGAGAGATAAGTGCGAGGTTTACCTCTACTTGGTTCTTTCTCCGTTTCTCCATCTGAATTTTGAGGGAAGTGAGGGCCTAGTAATTTGGAAGCGATTGATACCTTCTCATCTTGTCTCTTGGCAATCAATCGGGACTGGCTTGGGATATTGTACAGCGGGGATGGGGGATTTGGTCTATGAGATGTATAGTAAAGACCTTTTTTCCAGACTTTACTTTCGGATCGTTTATGTAAAAATATACTTTTAAAAATTACAATTCCCATTAATGTATATGTGCATATATATATATATAAATATATATATAAATCAGCGTAAATACACATAATTATTATTTAAAAAAATTATTCAAATAAGTTAAAATACAGAATTTAATGTTTAGGCATTAAAGGGGAATAAATAAATAAATAAATAAATCCTTTATAATCTCCTTCTTTTAATTTACGATTAGAAGCATGAACTAGTGCATTTAGTTTTTTTTTAAAAAGGCAATTTTCCCTCAAGCTTCTTTCTTTATTATTTGCTAAAGTTAAAAGTACAGTTTTAACTACCTCCCAAGATATTTTAAATGTTCCATTTTAAATTTTAAAATCATTAATAAATAAATAATTTAAATAATTGTCGAATAAGTGCATTTAAGAAATATATATTACATACTTTATACTTTATTTTTTACATTTTAATATTTACATTTTTGTATCGTTGCAGTTTCATAGCAAATTGGCATATTTTAGCGTACATGATTTGGCATATAATTAATTGCATTCTTCTTGTAACTCTAATACAATTTTATCCATAAGCATTATTTAGAATTTTTCACCTGGAACCACCTTAGGAAAGACATTATCAATTTAAATTAAATTATCAAAATATTAAAATGTTATTTTGTCATCGAAAACACACAAGCTTGCACAAATTGTATAACCTTTGCTTACCAGGAAGTGAATGAAATATCTTTGAAAAAAGGGAAAAAAAAAAAAAAAAAAGTCCATGTAAAAATACATAAACCACGTTTAAAAGAGTAATTATCTTGGCTACGGTCTTTTTATTTTCTTTTTTTTATCTATTTTCTTTTATTGTGTAACATCACTAACTTAAAAAACTTAAAGCCAGTAGAAACCAAGTAATCAGTGTTTATGACTAGTAGTGTTTGTGAGACAAAAAGGCATTCAAATAAGATTACACTCACGCCACTTAATGTAATTTAATAATGGGGGGGGGGGATGATTTATAACAAACCTTCTACAATCTAATTTCAATCATTCAAGTAACCGGCTTTATCACAATTTTAAAAACAGTGTTTAAATATTAATTTTACCTCCGCATGTATATGTGTATGTATACATGCAGTATGTATGTGTGTATATGTATATATATATATTAATCTTACTTTCCCCCCATAATACTCAGAGTGTCTTTAGCTTTCCACTGCACACTTTTCTGTATGTCCAAGCATAATAAGATCGTTTGGAAATAATACTTTTAATTTTCAATTACCACTTGTCTCATGTTAAATCAGCGTCTATAGAGATGACGTTACAAATTACTTATTTAAAGCAGATTAGTAAAAATAACATAACCTATTTATTGGACTGCATGTAAATAAAATCTGTTTTTTTTTAAAGAAAAAGAAAGGGGAAATAAAGGGAAAGAGAAGGAAGGGGGAAAAAATTAAAAGGGAAGGAAGGGAAAAGAAGAAAAAAAAAAAAAAAAAAAAAAAAAAAAGGGGGGGGGGAACTTTAAGACTTTTCTTTTTTTTTTCTTCCTAATATGTTAAACTTTTATTTCTGATGGAACATAAACAAAAATAACTTATTGTACATACTTTTTCATAATAGTTCTTGTATTTTTTATTTATTTATTTATTTATTTTTTTATTATTTTTTTTTATGTTCTTTATATTCTTAATGATTAAAATTGGTTTAAAAAAGTGACATTTTTCTTTTTATTTAATTATTTTCCATTAGGCCAAATAAGGGGAGGGGGGAAATAAGGGAAAAAGAAGGGAAAGAAAGGAGAAAAGAAATTGCATTCTTTTTTTTTTTTTTTTTTTTTTGAAAGCTTATAGTATTCTGGGATAATTGTGCAATGCGGCTTGGGTTCGGAGTCTTTAATTCAAGTTTTTTAGGGAATCGTCGGGGTATCTAGGGTAGGTTTTGGTGGCTTGTTTTGAATGGGGCGGTGGGGTTCTCTTCAAAATTGCCGGCTTTTTTCTTTTAAAAAGGGGGGGGGGGAAGAGAAGAAAGAGAGGGATTTTTTTTTTCATTAAAAAGAAGGGTAGAAAGGGAAATGGATTTTTTTTTTTCTTCCGTAAATGGAGTATTGGATGTTTCCCATACCACTAGAGATTGCTCACTGTAGGGGACGCGACCTGGTGACCAGTGGGGTGTCTGGGCTTCGCCTGGCTGTGGTTTTCGCCCTCCATTTTGGAATTTCGCGGCCCATAGCGAGCACATGGTTCGGGTTTTGCTACACTTCTTAATTGTCTCATCCTAACTCTAATAGCAGGCCTAATGCAGGTTAATTGCTGCTGATTTCAATCGAGACAATGTTGCCTAATTTTACTCTTAATTATCTAATAAGAAACATTTTTTTTTCTACAAGCTTTTAGCTCATTTCGGACTCCAACTTATTCTCAGTTTTTCATTTATTTTTCAAAACTTAAAACTTTTTTTTCTTTTTTCTCCCCATCTGACTTTATTTTCTATTTTATCTAACCACATATTTATTTAAATTAAAAGTGTTTGTCATTTTATTGAAATTTTTTCTCAATTACTGAACTTTGAAATTATTCCCATATTGCAAATAAAGCTTGTATTATTTTTTTTTTCCCTCACCATTTCAACAAATTAGAAAAAGTTGTTCTTGAGACTTGATTTTCTAGAGACTCAGCCACTTCTGTTCAATTCCCCCGTGTCCGCCGGTGGTCTCTGGACGGGCTTAGCAGCCAATTTGTTTACATGTCATTTTTTTTTGTATGTCCCTTCTGCCTGTAATTTGTCAAAATCCAACAATATTTCAAAAATGCTTCATTCTCCCACCCCTCTTTTAAAGATTTTTCCCTCATTGTCCCGTGTTCTGCTGGACTCTTAACTTACTTCCAGTACAAATACTAAATTCCTCATGTTCAACAATAAACAGGATTTTTCATCTCCAAATACATACTTTCGAACTTTACAATACAATAACAATACAACAATTCGAACTTTAACTTTCTTTTTCCTTTTTGCGAGAAAAAAGAAAAAAAAAAAAAATCACTAGGAACTTTGTATCCAGCAGAACTTATTAAATTTTTAACCTGTGTTTTGCTGGACCCTTATCTTATTTTCAGTAAGAATTTTAAATTCCTTATTTTCAACAATAACTTGTTTTCTCATCTCCCAATGCATATTAAATTCGAACTTTAACCATCGTTTTCATTTTTTTTTTTTTTTTTTTTTTTTTTTACGGGAACTTAGAACATTTCGGCCCTTATATCCTAAATTTCGTCAAAGTCCAAACCCACTTCAAAATTCATCTAAGTCCACCCCCCCCCATACTTTCTTCAATGTCCAGCCCCCTATGTTCCTGTGTCCAGCAAATTTTTAAACTTTAACCTGTGTTAACCTGTGTTCCCGTGTTCTGCTGGACTAACTTACTCAGCAAAAATATCAAATTCTTTATTTTCAACAATAAACGTATCTTTTCATCTCCTAATACACATTTAATTCGAGCTTTAATTTTCTTTTTCATTTTTTTTTTTTTTTTTTTTTTTTACTGGAAACTTAGAATATTTCGACACTCATGTCCAAACCCACCTTAAATTCATCTTGTCCAGTACCCCCACGCCCTAAAATAAAATTACAACAATTTTATCCAAAAACAACTCCTAACATATCTAATTACAGTGCTGAGCAGATGCAGGGGCTCACAGACTAAATGCCTCGTTACCTTCCCACCCACTATTCCAAACCTAAACATGCAACAGGCCGGGACGGCGCACAGGGGCCTGTAGATGGGTTCCCACAACCCGCGGATCATTCTTCTGACTTATAATATTTTTTTAAAACTATATCTGCCATTCTAGTTCTCAAAGCCATTCTTTATTTTTTCTCACATACCATCGCTGCTCACAATGGGAGAAAGCCAAACATATTCCATTGCCGAATTGGCAAACAAGGCTAAATCCCTCGTTACCTTAGTCCTGTCAGAGGACGAAAATACATTCACAGAGGAATCTGCTGACCACCTGAAAAATGTGAAACTGATCCTCCAATCGATCAGAAAACAAGACCACGCCAATCAAAAATCAGTACAGGAGTCCAAACAGGAGTTTGAAAAGCTCCGCTTAAAAGCAGATCTCCTTAAGGAACAGCTCACCACACTAAACGAGAACATTGCCAGCCAGATCCAACAGATCCCAAAGACTGAAGAAATAGTAGCCAGGCTTGAGGAAAGTCTCCATAGCAGACTAGACAAATTAAGAATTGATAATGATAGAGACGCATACCTTCGTAGTCAACAACCTTCCCTGCTCTATAATGATCAAGACGGCAAGTCTCAAGAGTTCCCTTCACCGACAGAGGAGGTAGTACCGACGGAGCCACAGCGGAGGCTAGGAGAGGAGAGGCATCTTCGAACAATTGTGGTCAGGGGCAAGAAACGCTCCATGTCCGGACTGGCTATTAGAAACCTGCTCGAAAAACAAAATATCGCCTGTCCAAAAGTAGTATTGGAAATCAAATGCCTTCGAAGACAGCTGGAACTCTTTTGCCGATCCGCCGAAGAAACGAAAGTCGTCCTAAGTGATCTAAAATCCCATGCTAGAATTGCTGAAGATCTATTCTTCAGCATTAAAACCCTCCCAGTTCACAAAACTATCCTGTTTGGAGTTCCCGACGGAACAACACTAACTTATATTACCTCGACGTTGGATGAAATTTACGATTATCACCCAGACGAAATCCGATTCATTAAAGCCGTTCCTTCTAAAAGACCCTCATGCAAGGACTGGCACCTCATTCTGTCAGAAAAATTAGCCATGGCAGTAATCCAAGATGGAGGCATACCGCTGGGATACAATCTCTGCAGACTGCGGCCACACACCACAGTCCAAAGGTGCAGAAACTGCCAGCGATATGGCCACGTAGCAAAGTACTGCCATAATGATGAAACCTGCGAAATTTGCGGAGAACTCCACCCATCCTCAACCTGCAACAAATCCCCCTCGTGCGTGAACTGTAGACGCGCAAATAACCTTTTCAATGCACACTGCAGAACTGATCACATAGCCTCTGCCTCCAACTGTCCAACCTTCAAGTTCGAGTATAACAGAGAGCGGGCAAGACTGAATGATCTCTTCCAACTTCCCTTTCGAAATCCCCAAGCACCTCCCCCGGCGGCTCCATCCTCCCACTCTGGTCCGGGACTCCTGGGCGAACATCCTCCTGCACATCGAGGTTATTTTCCTTTTCCGAGTCATGCTCCACCTCCGAACCTCTACTCACCTTACTACCAGGAGGACTACTTCAGCCAGCAGCAGAACTTGGGCTTTCAAGGTAGGAGGTTTTAAACTTTTTATAACATACACAATACAATGTCATCCTCAGCACCTTCTCCCCACCCACCCCTTCCTTTAGGCCGTCTAAATTTTCTCCAAGTAAACCTCAATCACTGCATAGCAGCCAGTGTAAGCACAATCAACCACATGGAAGAGAACGAGATTGACATCGCTCTACTGCAGGATGCTTACTGCTCCGATGGAAACCTCGCTATCTTCAGCAAGGACTGGAGAAGGTTTTCCTCTCGGAATCTCTCCGCCCACATCGTTGTCAGGAGCTCGAGTCTTGTATGTACCCATCTCTTTACCGGCGACAATAGCGTCTTCATCTCCATAACGGCGAAGGAGGGCGAGATTGTCGTCGGATCCTGCTACGCAGCCCCCTCGGCAAACTTTGGCCTTTGTCTCTCGGAATGGGAACACACCATCACAAACAGGAAGGCTTTCATCTGTGGTGGCGACTTCAACGCGAATTCATCCCTCTGGGGATGTCCGCGTGAAGACGCCCGGGGTGACTTGCTGTCAGGACACATAATTATCCATAACTTGGCACTTGCAAACATGCACAACTCTGAAGCCACTTTCGAAAGACGAGATACAGAAGACAGAGTCATAGCAGAAGGCTGGCCTGACCTAACAATTACAAATTCCTTCACCCTACCACGAATATCACAATGGTCCGTATCAGACATACACAGTGGCTCAGACCATAAATACATACACTTTTCTTACATGACCTCTCCACTCTACACGCAACGTAGACGCTACAACACAACTCGCGGAAACCTTCGCAAATTTAACAACGTCATCAAAAGTCATAAGTCATCCCTTTCAGCACAACTCGAAGGGGTGCACAGCGAAGACACACTCAATTCTTTCACATCTAATTTAATCGAAACCATGCAGACTGCGGCGAAGGCTTCCTTTCGACTGAAAACAGTCCAAAAATCACACACTTTCTCATTCTGGAACAAGGATCTTAGAAAGCGGAGGAACCAGCTGACAGCCCTCAGACGCAAGATTAAAACATTGCGCCTGCTCAATCCTATCCCCCCTGAAGTAAAGACCCTTGCAGCACGTCGTACGAGACTTAAAGCAGTTTACAAACGTGAGATTCTGGCGGCGAGACGGGCGGCGTGGAAGAAATTCTGCAGCAACAATGAGAACCCTTTCGGCATCACTCAAAAATTTCTGACCGGCAAGTTCTTCACTCCGGATGAAATACGTCTAGAAAGACCAACTCACCAAACCTCGCGACAAAATAACCTGGAATTCCTGACACACACTCTCTTTGGCCCCTCGGCTTATCCCCAACAAGACAACCAGGATATCCTTTTCACAGCACACGAAGACAAACGCTTCACAAAGGCAGAAGTAAAAACAGCACTATACACATTGAATGACAAGAAGGCCCCAGGGCCGGATTCAATTGACTTTCGGATACTAAAACTCACTCACAAACAACTTCCACACATATTCACGCGCTGGGCTAACCTCTGCCTCACCATGAGGTACTTTCCTTTAGTACTCAGGCAGGGAGAGGTAGTTTACTTTCTGAAGCAAGGCAAGTCTCCTTCCGAACCCAAGTCATACAGACCCATCTGCCTTCTTCCCACTCTGGGAAAGCTTCTGGAAAAACTTCTGGTTATGCGGTTGACACACTTCTTGGAGTCAAACAACCTTCTCCACCCCAGACAATTCGGGTTCCGCGAGGGCCACTCATGCGAGCTCGCACTTCATGCCATAATGACTGCCTGTACTGAAAGCATAGCCCAGGGCAACGCAACATCACTCGTTTCACTAGACATACAAGGCGCATTCGACAACGTAGAATGGCGAGACATTCTCTTACAACTACAAGCACTCAACTGTCCGGGGAACATAGCTGGTCTCATCGGCTCCTACCTCTCACAGAGGAGCGTCCTGATTAACTGGGGTGCTGGCACATCTACCCACAGATTACAGAAGGGTTGCCCCCAGGGCTCGTGCCTTGGCCCAATCCTCTGGTTGCTTGTAGCAAATGTGCTACTAACAGAACTAAATCGGCTGGGATTTAAACTATTTGCCTTCGCCGATGATTTCAGCTTCATTTTCTCCGGTCGCTACAGACGTCATCTGGAGGAACAATTTGCCGTAGCTCTTCCTATTTTCTGCCGGCTCCTGGATTTACTGCACCTCACACTCTCACCACAAAAGTCTCAAGCACTAGTATTCACCAAACCACACAGATATGATCCAAAACGCCCTCCAGTGATGAGGATCAATAATGTCTCCATTCGACACGTACAATTCATAAAACTCCTAGGTATAACCATTGACGCAAATCTTAACTGGATCCCACACATTAACGACCTAAAACTTAAATTGACATCATATCATAATAATTCATTAAGACTAACTTCTAAATTGGGAGGGGTAGACAACAAAACACTGAAGATCTGGTACCTAACAATAATCGAAAGAATAATACTTTACGGGGCTTGTATCTGGGGGGGTAATTTATCATCCATAGCACAACCTAAACTAAAATCAATACAACGCACTTTTCTCCTACAAATTTCAAGAGGCTACCGCACAATCTCCACAGATGCACTACATATACTTACAGGTATTCCACCCATCACACTTCAACTAGAATACGAACACGCCAAATCCTCAGTCCTACAGCTAAAACGTGACACAGTAATAGATTCTCTTTTTCCAAACACAACATTGCAATACAAAGTCAGGAGCTGGCAGCTCCACCCCGCTGAGGAGACTTCACATTTTCAAGTAAACACAACACGCAACAGCTACACACCTGCCCTTAGCACCACACTCTTCACTGATGGTTCAGGCACAGAGACTGGCGTGGGCGCAGCCTATTGCGTCACGGAGGGCACGGTGGTGGTCCATCAGTGGTCTGCAAGGCTAGATGATAATAACTCCGTATTCCAAGCGGAGCTGTTCGCAATACTAAACGCATTAGAGTGGGTGGAATCCCACTCTAGCAATAGTATTATCATCTACAGTGACTGCCTCTCTGGCCTGCAGGCAATACAGGCACACAGGACAAAACATCCTCTAGTACTGCAAATCAAACTAAAACTTAAGAATCTCCTACATCGTATCTCACTAGGTCACGTCTCGGCTCACAAAGGTATCTTTGGCAATGAACTAGCAGACAACCTAGCGAAGAAGGCCACACAGAAAGAAACAATAGACACACACCTCCCAGTGCCCCAGTCATACGTCAAAAGGGTCCTTAGAGCAAGGATACTGACGCGATGGCAGGAGCACTGGGATACTTCAAAAAAGGGCAGGCACACATATAAGCTAATTCCTAAAGTTTCTCTCACACTATATAACTTAACACCCTACACCACTAGCTTCTTAACAGGACATGGCCCTTTCATGGCATATCTGGACCGCTTCAAAATAAGATCCACTGCCACTTGCGTCTGCGGTGAAGATGGCACTATAAGTCACCCGTACTACAGTTGTACTCTCACGCAACGCTGGCACTTGAGGCGTCCAGACATACTGCCAGTCAACTGGCTCCAAAACGTCCTTTCCCGCACCCTCCTACTCAACAAATTAAAACACATTCACAATTTCCTTACATACTTAACAAACTTAACTTAAGCCCTGGTTCTGCTTATCCAGTCTCACTGTCACCATATCAATCTTCAAACAGCACCAGAATCCAGTCCTCTTTGTAGGCTCCAATTAAATTCTCTTACTCATCAATGTGTGGTTTCCTACGATCGCAAGAGCCTCTGCTCGTGCTTCTGACCATTCTATCAAGAGATACATCTCCAATGGACGCTTGAGTATCTGCTCGTGCCATCTTACTTGTGCCACACAAAGCATTACATCTCCAGTGGACGCTGAGTATTTGCTCGTGCCATCTTATTTGTGCCACGCAAATCATTACATCTCCAATGGACGCTTGAGTATTTGCTCGTGCCATCTTACTTGTGCCACGCATTCCATTCTTTTCCCTTCCTGCCGCCCCTTGTCGCGAGAGGGGTTCCTACCCCGGCGGCCAGGATCAGTGATGTTTATTATTATTATTATTATTATTTATTTTATTTTATTTTTACTTTAAATGTTCTCATACTCCCGCCCTCTGTCGCGAGTAGGCGTTTTCCTGGCGGGAAGGCATTCGTCTAATTTTTGTAATCCCACTTTGTCCTTTTTAAAATAAATTCTGGGTTCTGTGGTCGGTGGTGCATAGACGCCCTTAGCGGGTGAGCGTCGCCCCTTGAGCATTTTGTGTTTGTCCGTCTGCATACGGCCGGACAGGGCTGTACTCACTAACGAGCCTCAACGTGTCGGGGAACATACCGGGAGAGACGTTAAGCTCTAAGGGGCAGGCCTAGCCGGCCCTGAGCAGTCTCTCTTAGGCTGCCTAACCCTTAAAGACACAGACGGTTTGTACATACGCAATGACATGGACGGTGTACTCTATGTACAATCGGCTTTGGAATCCAGTATTTGATATTATTTAGGCTTCGTATGTCTGAACTTTTACGGTATATCCATTCATACTTTTCTAGTATATATGTTACGGTCAAAACCCGGAGCTTGGCCAATACGCGAATTGGCTGGCCAAAACCCGAAGTACATAAAATGAACAGCTTATTACGGGTTTTGGCCGGCCAATTCGCGAACTGGCCGGGAAGCCTTGGCCAATATACGAAGTGTTCAGCAATGGTTATCCACAGCCGGTAATGTGATTCTTTTAGCTTTCATGCAGCCCTGCATATGATCCACAAACTTGGCAATACACTACATATAAATCAAATTTTAAAAGCCTATCACAGCTGAAAACGCACATCAAGCAATAATGGCTCTTAGCCATACCAATAACCCAAATTATTTCAGTGACTCTTTAAATAAACGACGAATTCCACTTAGTCAATAATCTATAGAAAACATGTTGTAGAATATAATAGTAATGTATAACAGTTTCATTATGTATGAAGTAGTGTAACATCATTAGAATACCCTATAAGCGATTTTTTCACATATATTATAATTCTTTATCGGAATTTTCTTTTAACGTCTGTATAAACGAACAATAATGACTACTTAATCAATACTCTACAAGAAAGCATATTGCTCCCAACATGTGTGAGGCGTGTGAATTTTATTATGTTTGAAATAGATTGACATAATTTAAGTGTACTAAAAATTATCTTTCACCATTCACTGCAATATAATGAAATACTTTTAAATGTCTCTGTAAACAAACTATAATTTCTCCTTATTTCATACACTTAGATAACAGTTTGTTGTCCATCTTACTGATGCATACCAATTTCATTATAATTGAGATAATGCGACAACATTAAAATACACCGGAAAAACTTTTCTCCTTGATGATAATGTAACTAAATACTTTATTGTGCCGCTGTAAATTAACCAAAAATAGTACACACTTCACTTGCAATATTGAAATTAATTTATAAACCTAAACAATATAACAATTACAAGTCAATCCGAGTCTTTACTCGAGTTAGAGCACGGAATGGCAGACTGCTAGACAAATTGAATTCATCAACAGTTTCAACTATGTTAGAAAGGGATAAAAAGTAAAAATTTGTTTCTATATACTTATTTCGCGAACTGGCCGATCGCGTATGGCCACTTCGCGAACTGGCCGATCGCATCTGGCCAGTTCGGGAATTGGCCAGTCAGTTTAAAGCGTTGTTGGCCAGTTCGCGAATTGGCCGGCCAATTCGGGTTTTGGCCAATTTCGGGTTTTGGCCGTAACATATATACAGCTATACCAAACCCTATGTTGTATAGTTCTTTACAAAGTCTAATTTTTCTTTTAGTAACGATTTTTTAATAATACAGTTAATAATTCATATATTTATTGTACGGAACCCTCTGAGCGCGAGTAATACTCGCACTTGACAGTTTATTTCATATAGAGAATGTGATTAAAAATTCCCTGTACAAATTTTCAGATGGGTAGAGCATACTTTTGGTATAGGAAACCAAGTCGTAACTCATTTATTCACTTAAAAATACAGGAAGTAACATTTCCATTCGAAAATACTCATTGTTCTTAACATTGACAAAAATAAAGATATTTTAAAGAAATTTTTAACAGACAACTTTCTTTCTGAGAAATGCAATAATATCTTGAAAAACGAAGAAAATATGAATGTTTCAGTAAATATAACCGCACGGACTATAAATTACATTTGGAAAAGTAAAGCGTCTATAGTTCAGCGCTATTTTGATATGTATGGTAGACACTTCTACCACTTCTCATGATATCGTTACATTTCACAAAAGAAAGGTAAATCTGTTTTTGACATATTTTCATTTTTGTTAAAGTTATGAACAAAAATCAGAGTTCGGATTGGAATGAATTTTAAGCTGAATAAATGGATTGTGATCTTAGTTTCCTATGTAAAAATTATTTGTTGCAGTGTACCTTAGTACTGTTAAAATGTCTACATAGAATTTTGAATCTCCTTTTATTTCTCAGCATTCCTATATGAATCGATTTTTTTGTTAGTGAAAATATTATAAGTATTTTAAATACATTTTTAAAAAAAGTTAGAAAGTTTACAATGTAAAAGAAAGACAAAAATAAATACAATATGGCTGAGTGTATTGCAGGAACAAAATATCTTTCACATATTGGCTATAGTTGAACACAGCACTAAATAGAAATATATTAAAGACTTTAATTTAAACGCTATATTTTCTATCGAATTTTGACTTTTATACTGGTAAAATGTATGGTATAATTTTTGACTACACTGTAAAAAAATTCTGTAATTTTTACAGAAAAGAATTGTATTTTTTACAGAAAAAAACTATTTTGAAGGAATATAGTTTTTTTCTGTAAAAGAAACTGAATTTCACAATTTTTACAGAACAAATCTGCATTTTTTACAGAAAAAACTGTTTTAATGAAAAATTACAGTTTTTTTCTGTACATTAAACGGTTTTGCACTGGCGCCAAAATTGACAGTTTTTTCCTGTCAATTTGACAGATTTTTTTTAAGAGTGTACATGCAATGTTTGATGTTATTTTGACAGAATTCACCCAAAAATATATGGCATACACTTGTTTAGATTTAATTTTAAGTAAGGTTAGTTGGGGTAACTGGGCCATGATTTTACAATGTGACTCTGGAGCTTCTGACAATTCAGCTTCAAAAAGCTAATGTTCATTTGAATTAAAGTCTGAACTTCTGTAAATGTGTTCAGTTGGGTTCCCTGTATCAGACAGAAATGCTCAAAATTACATTTTAATATTTAAAAATATAAAAATATGCATATTTCATCTTTCTTTCCTCATGGTTCCAGTTGCCCCCCAAAATGGGGTAACTGGACCAGGGGGGTTTATGTTAAACACGCGTTTATATTTTTTCATATCGGATATAGGGTACTGTTTGAAAAAGTGTAATCAACTTAAAAAAATTTAAACCAGGCAGATCATGTAAATTATATGTCAATAAACAGCGTTGTAAGGGAAAATTTTGCTGTCAATATGTCTAAAAAAAGCACTAAAAGTGAAAATATTAGATTAATTTATACAAAAAATATAAAACTTAAGTAAGTACTTATGTACTTTGGTATAGATAATAAGTATAAAAGTCACATGGGTATTTTAAGGAAAAAAATAGAAAGGTAAATCTATGAACAAACGGCTACGTAAGTACTTTATCTTTATCCAGGAGTCGCATTATATAGGGAAAATTTTATTGTTCCTACCAGAACCCTTAAAGAAAGGTGCGATGAAGATGTTATTTTCAAAATAGTGGTAGGAACGAAAAAAAGTTTCCCTATAGAATGCGACCCCTGGTTATAGTACAATTTCAAGGTCTGGCTAACTCACTTTCAGGGGCAAGGTACTTGCATTCAATAAATTCAAGCGTAGAAATAATTTACTGACACCAATATTTACAAGAGAATCTATCTGAAAACAAATAAAAGTATATTTTCGCGCACTTAATAAAGGTGAAATTTTCAATATAAAATTCAGGTGCCAATGTGGCAATTAGGAATTAAAATTAAGTGATGCCGTAACGGCATCACCGCCACTCAAGGGATCAAGAAATTTGGTTTGATACCACTCAATATGCTTTTTAAAAATTTCATTACGTAATTTTAATAAGGTATTCTATCATTTTCTTTATTGTGAGCAAAAAACAATGGAGAAATTTACTTCTCGTAGTAAGAGAAACACAAAAAAATTATTTATAACTATTGGAGTAACTGGATCCAGCATGGTCCAGTTACCCCGGATACATGTCCCAGTTACCCCATTCTTGAAATATTTATGGGGTAACTGGGACACCGGGCTTACATTTGAAACATGAAGTAAATATGTATAGATATCTAATATTATTAATGTAGTTATATGTCTAATCGTTAAAAAGAAAAGATTGTTTAATAAAAGTACTTACAGTATTTTAATAAAAAGCCGAGGAAGTTCAACCATATTGACGTTGTTTTTAAAAAAAGAAACGTAAATTTTTGACAACCTATCACAGCAAAGTGAGAGTTATGATTGAATTGATACACGTTGTTTTAGGAAGTAGAGATTAAGGGGCAGGGTTCACAAAAGCTAAAACTTAAAAAAACACCAACAGTTTTTTATAAAATAGCCTATGGCCCAGTTACCTCGTGGGTCCAGTTACCCAAACTAACATTATAACAATATTTTCACTTTCCCTTTAATTCTTAAAACCCTTTTTTTAACATGTTAATACATTTCTTAGTACACATGTTAGTACACATAAAGAAACATTTCTTTCATTTACATGTAGATAAATTGAAACTTAGTAGGCATACAGATAAACCACATGTTGGCTTTTGTTTATTTCCGCTTATATATTAAAATCTTACAGAAAGTGTTTTTCCATATCTAATCTTCCAAGAATATGACGAATTTTCAATTGAAACTGACATCAATTATTCATTAGGATCTCTGGACGTAACAATAGCTCTCAAAATGTCGCGTTTCAAATTAATTTCCGAGATATTGTTCAAAAACTTAATAAACTTCTATAGTAAATTCAAACAGTGGCAATTGGTTTATTTGATTATTGTGAAAAAAAGGAAAACAAAAGAGAAATATATCACTATGCAGGCTGTATCCGCATTAAATTGAAATAAATAGTATTTTTTAATTGAACAGATTGTGTTTAAAAGTGTTCTCGGGGTATCTAAAAGTCGAGTACATGTATGAGTGACTTTTTCCAGTGAAAATAATATCATTATTTAAAAGTTTCTACTTTAATTAATAAAATTGAAATGTTTTTCTGTGAGTGCGTAAAAGGGAGTCACTATCTTTCTACCAGCTCCGTAATTAGGAAAAGAATCTTGAAAGGAAAATTTCTTTAACAAATGATGGCACCATTCATAAAATCAGTTAAATATTTTCACCGGAAAACTGCAATGTTTTACTATAATTGCATAAAAATCACGCAATTTTGAAAATGCATTTTTTTGTAATTTACATTTAACATATCGCTCCCCCGCAAAAAAAGTGACACATCTCGCAAAAATTAATTTTGCGTTTTATTCCACTAATAGGTCTGTCATAGGTGTGTCTTGCTTATACAACAAGATTCATAAGTGTCGTTATAAGAAAAATCGTTTTATTACGGTATATGTCCATTTGTGACCTAAGAAGAGGGGTGGATTTTGTGGGGAGGTAAAATTGCCCAACCCTCCAAACCTCACCCTACGTCTTCATTCTTAAGGGTTTTACGCTTTTATGTACATTTTTATTCCTGCATGCAGAGCTAATTGCTATCATTTCATGTTACAGTAAAATCAAGCAAATTTTCTTTTGCCTCTCCTGTGAAATTTACTTTTGTCGAGATGTGTCACTTTTCTTGAAGGTGAGCGATATATTGTCATGATGATTTCCTTCTTATTATAAGAAATTAAAAAAAATAATATTATAAATATTTTTAAAATTTAGAATCAAAAAAGATTTCTTTTATTATCCTCTGAAATCTAAGGGTTCACACACAAAAAAAGTAACATAGCAGGTTGCCACTCAACAAGTATTTTATTAAATCCCTCATCCGGTATTGATTAGCAGATTCAGCTGGTAAAATTAAACTTTACTTTGCATGTTTTTTATGGGTAAAACCTACTAATGTACTTTTTGTAGCAAGAACTAATTAACGGAAACTAAGTTTCACACTTGATTTAAAAAATGAAGCTAATTTATACACTATAATGGAGTATTTTTGTGGAAAACTATGGGAAAAAGTCTCCAGTCCTTTAGGAAAGATATTAAAAACTGAAACAACTTTTTATGAATCGATTGTCTCCATATTCAAAAAGTTCTGGAGTTTATAAAATGCTAGCAAAGTAAATTGCTAGACCTAAAAGAAAAAAAAAGGTTCGCTTCTTTGTTTAAAAAAAAAAAAAAAAAAAAAAAAAAACCCTATTATACTGTGTTTATCACCAAACTTCCTAATTAAATCATTCTAATATATAAATCACAAATATCGTCATTTGTTGGGTATTCAAAGATAAAATTAGACTAATATACATCTACCCTATATATATAAAATTCTAATGAAACGAATTTATGAAACGACTGATTATGTTTCACGCCTATTTCTCCTAAAATAGGGAATGTTATGCGGTGAAATTAACACCAAATATTCGAATTGAGTGAGAGGAGTCAAAACTGGTATTAGAATTTTAAAATTTGAAATACTTTTCGATATATTAATTTTTTTCTAATTTTATTAACATTTCTTAGTGATGGCAAATAAATGACTCCATTTTTGGGGAAAAAGAGAAAAGGATAGGGATAATTAGATTTTTTCTTTTCGTCATTTTCAAATTTAAATTTAAATTATCTTTTATTTTAATCGGTAGTAAAGATAATAGTGTGATTAATTTATGTTTCTCAGGAAAATTTGAAAAGGAGAAAAAACCTTTTTTTCACTTTTCGATCGTCAGGAATCAGTTTATTTGAAAAACCAAAAATCGTCGGTCATCTTCCACTTGGGCATAAATTCCATAGACTAAGAAAAAAAAGGTTAATAGATATTTTTTTGTCGTCATTTTCAAATTGAAATTCAAAAGTGAAATCAATGAAAACGGAAAGAAAATTTTAAAATAAGAATTAAATGATCACGTGTTAACAGTAGAAAATAGGGAAAATTGCCTTAAAATATTTACACGTAAATATTAAAAAGTATGAAAACTTTAAAATAGTTAAATTAATTAAAACGAAGTGTATTTAAAGGTTATAATTACGTTATATGTAAAATGCCCAAATATTAATTATCGTCGTAATCAAAGTGCCTAGAATAATTAAATTATTACGACAGAAACCTTTTAATTTTGAGTATTAGATCATATTTAAAAAGCTCAAATAATAATATTCCATAACACTTTTAAATTAAATAATATATTTACCCGTGAATCTTAAAAGAGAAAAAACTTTAAACTAAATAATTTATTACACGAGAAATGCGTTTAATAGGGAAAATTACGTCATACCATATTAAAACAATACATTTAAAACGTTTTTCCTTCCAGAGAATTTTCATGTGACATCACATGCTATAAAAGTAGTGTGGGCAGAAAATTTCGTTATATATTACTTGATGCAGCATAAATATTGGTAAATGCACGCGCAAAATACTTTCGATTTATTTTGTACGAATTACAATTCGATAAATACATATTAGAAAATTCTGATATTGTTATTCATTAATATAAACATTATACGTTGTAAATATAACATAAAAATATGCATGATGGTGTATTAAAATAGAGAAAAGGATTCATGAATAAGCTATACCTGCTCCTGAAAATATCTAAAACTCGATCAAAACATAAAACATAAGCGTGAAATTTCAAAACACATTGCTTTTCAGTACCGTTGTTCTAAAAGCTATTCCCAAGTAGACGGAGTTTTTTAACCTCGAGTCTAAAGGAAGAATATTGTCCATAGCGTCTTTATAAAAGTCAGAAAGATAGCGATATTTTAAGCTAACTATTTTATTAAAGCTGATTTTCAAATATGCAATTGATCTTACAATCCCGAAAACAGCCGTCAGTTGTTACGACGACAATGGATGAGGTCATGGTAATCGAAAAATGCCCCATTCAAAGGCAAAAGCATGGCAACTCGATTACGTCGTTATAGTGATAATATTATTCAATCTTCCGTAACCTGGTAATATTTTTAAAACAGGGCATATTACTATGTTTTTAGAGATTGCGAAACCTGACAGGGGGTTGACAGGCGTAGCTCGCAGTAAAAATATAAAATATAATATATTTTTTAATAATAACCTAAGATATAAAAGTTTGAGAATTTCTACACATTTGAAATTGAGATACTAAAATAATGTTCATCACGAAAAGCATAGCATAACAGCGCACACTGTTAAGTGATAGAAATAAAATTGATTCACCAAATTTTTTCATAATAACCTTCATACAAGTTTGGTGCAACTCCATCCCATAGATGTCGAGATGCAGCTATAACGCCTCATCGTGAAAAACATAGCTCCGCCACCTGTTGGGCGATTTACAAAAAAATCTATTTATCACCAATTTACCAAAATGCCCAATAAAATAGGAAGTATCATGGAGTTTTGTGTATTTGTTCTTAAATTATAGCGCCAGCAATATTTGTGCAATTACATACAAACGTATAAAAGACATAGACAAGACAGTCCAAAAAATTTAAATCATATGCAGGACTCTTAAATCCATCAAAACTCGAAGGCAAAAATTTTTACTAATCCAAAAATTTCTTCTTATAAATATAGATGAATGCAAAATTGTGAGGGTAATTTATGCATAGCACAGAAATGAAACATCATGGGGGAAAATGTTTCAGCCGTTTGCGAAAGGTAGTAAAAACAGAAACAGCCTTCAATGAAATATTTGCCGCATATAAAAATAATATATAAGGAGCTATGGGTCAATATCTGAAAACTGGACAACTTGCGTCTACTGCCAATAATATTTGATTAATTATGGTAAAAAAAGAAAAAAAACTGAAAAATGTAATATATTGTAATATTTGTTATAACAATTACAAATGATAAATGGACATATGATGATGTATAAATAATTAATTTTAAGCTTTAAGCAAACGAAAGTCCCTGTTCCCAGGCACAAATATCCAATATGCTGATATGCTGTAAAAATTTCTACAAATATTATTAACCTTTGCTATTATATATTTATACCTATATATATGGAGCATTCTCACAATCTTTTGACTTTTAAGTCCCTGAATAATAATTTTTATTTTAGTACATATTCTTGTGTTTTTTTTATTTCATATACTGGGGAACATCTCACTGCATGACTGTATAACAATATTAGCGAGATAAATAAGTTTCGGACGATGTTGGGGGTCCAAATATACCAGGAAATTCCTATACCGTCCCGTGTCCCTGATGCTGATTTTTAAGTTTGGAGGTGTCTGTATAAAATTGTTTCAATAAAAATAATTCGATGTAATTTTTCTCCGAAACCCATAACTATTGTTTTATATAAATATGTAGCAAAAAATTAACCTGCACACATCTTTAAGGTTGTTATTATTTTTTTAAACTCTGTCCCTGGATTTTAGATTCCTTACCGTCCCTCTTGCTAAAATTATACAGAAAATCACTTCAGATGCAGCCACAGAATTTTCTCAACATTTTTCTCATGCAGAAGTATGCTAGAGAAAGAATGGCTAAAATTCTTTGACAGGAAATTTACTGCAGAATTTAAATCAGCATTTAAATATCAATTTCATGCATCGTGTTTTCATTGGTAGTTTTACCATCCCCAAGATTTATTCCTGCACTTTTCAAGGTAAATTATTTTTTTTTTAATCCAATGTAAATAGCTGTTTCTAAAAATCAATGAACATTGTGGCTATCACTTATAGTCTTAACATGATTTGCCTAAAAATAGGTGGTAATTTTCCTTACCGTCCCATTTTTACCATCCCTTTTTTCCCTTACCGTCCGTTTTTTTCCTATACCGTCCCCTTTTTTCCCCTGACCGCCCCTTCTTTAACACCCCTTTAAGACAATGTTATACCAAAAATTTGTACTAAAAATATTACATTGTTATTATTTCTTATTTGAATGTCCTGTGTGTACTATGCAAATTCATTATAAGTAAATATTTAGAGGAAAATAAAAAGTTATAGTGCTAAAATAGTAAGGAAAATTAAACTCGCAAGTTTAACATAACCTCAGTTAAATAAAGAAAATTTCGCTGCTGACTATTTTTTCTTTATTTTGAATCATTAAGACATTCGTCTATAATTTTAAAATGTTATTTTAGCAAGTTTAATTTCACCAGTTTTTTATTCCTGAAAGTCAAAAGATTGTGACAATGCCCCATATACAGTATGAGAAAATATAATTCTCCTTTATTAGTTTAGATTGTATAGTAAAATATTGTAGTAAATATATTTGTCCCTGAGGTTGACCATCATCTCAGTCCCTCTAAACACATATTTAGGTTAACAGATACTAGGTGGCGCTGCCAGAATTATTAGGTAGCTTTCTTTACAAAAAGCTACCTATTGCAGCCGTTCGGAGGAAAGCCATTTCAAAAAATTTTGGTATATTTTCATCGATCATGACCCCCAGACCCCGAAACCACCCTCCGTTCAAAATTGATATATATATATATATATATATATCAATATATATATATATATATATATATATATATATATATATATATATATATATATATATATATATATATATATTACATTAATTAAACATAACCTACCACCGTCAATTATTATGAATTAAAGCTGTAAGTATTAAAGAAAAAAAAAATATTATAAGAATTAATATGGAAGAAAAAAGAAAAAGTGGACACCGACAAAAATTGAAAAGCTTATACATTGAATTACGTTATCAAGGGCACAGAATTCAATGATATAAGCAAAATGGTTGTTTTCTGTGGGAAAAATAAGCTAAAGCTAAAATTAATATTCCCCTGTGCCCAAACAACCACAAAAATCAAGTGAATTGATTAAAAATGAAAGCAGAATAGAAACAAATAATATGAAATGGAAGAATCAATAAAACGTATTTAAATATTTATAGGATATAAAATATAAATAATAAACACCATACCGATTGATATTTCAGTATTTTACAAAAATCCATGTGCACATGTCAACCAGTATATCAAAAAGATTAAGGTGAATAAAACAGTTAAGAAATCACAGTAAATGATACCAAAGTATGCAGTTAATACATTTTGAAATAAAATTTGAAATACCTTGTAAAACAAATTTAATCTAATATAAAATAAATAGATATTAATTACATTATTTAAAATGCACTATTAAATTAATAGATAACAGTTTAACAATATCGTCAAAATTTAGCTAAAAATACACCCTGGTGTATAAATTATAACTGAAATGGAGCTAGAAAAAATAAAAATTGGAGCAATCTGAAAGGGACAAGAGAGTTGGTGCTGCCATCTGTTATTAATTATATTAAACATTTATCGCAAGATAAAAATTTGTAAGCTTTTGAATGTAAATAACTGTTTAAATAGCAAAACCAAACAAATCCTTATATATAGAGAATTATAAACCTAATATAAATCACACAATGTATTTAAAACTATTGTTAATAAAACTTAAAAGCATACAATATATTCTATTAGCTAACTGATTTAAACTAAACTAAGAGTTTTAATAATGCTAGAACATTGATAATATATAGCATATAGTTATATGCTATAAAACAAAATAAATTCAGTAATAATTAATATAAATAATTATTAAAAATAATTTATAAATTATTTTTTAATGAATTATATATAAGATATTTATAAAATGAACAGGAAATAAAAAACATGCGGAAGTATATAGAAGGTTAAATAATACTTAAAATCCCATTACTTAAAATGTACAAATATAGAATGAGGATTATTTTCAGACATCCATAAAAATCCATAAAGTATGAATGTGGGACATTCAAAAACATTAAACTAAGAGTGGCATACTATTAGTAATTAATATGATATTGTCCTTAGTAAATTAAAATTTAATAACAAATAATTGTAAATTAGATTAATGAATAATTAAGCTAATTATAATATTAATGAAAATCTCCAATTTACATATAAAATATCAAATCAACATCCACATAAAATACATAACAAAAATATAGTAATAATACAAGAGCCCCGTTTTTTTTTTTTTTTTTTTTTTTTTTTTTTTTTATAAATAATTAACCATTGCGTATTATCCAGACAACACCACCCTCCTCCGTACTCTAACATCTACCCACCCAACCAACCTATAATATTTTTTTATATTATTTTACAATTTTTAATTTTTTATAGATATTTTTTTATTTTATAATTTTTTTGTAATTTTGTTTACGCATGTGTTAATTTGTGTTTATAGATCATGTAAGAAAAGTACTAATTGTATATTAATGAATATATGAATTTTTTTGGAAAACCATGATTTAATGCATCATAAATTAGTTTTTTAATATTATTGTTAATTAGAGGAGAAGAACATAAACATTTTATTCTATATAAATGATTAAGTATTATATTACGAAATACAGAATGATGTAGACAAGATTTAAAATTTGTAAATGTATTAACTGTGAATTTATATATATATATATATCTGACCTATGTCACTCTGTAACTCTCGTACTTATGAACCGATTTGGATGTAATTCGGTGTGTACATAGTACATACCAATGTCTCGACCGAGTTCGTTGGCCAGCTTCATCCGCCATTTTGTTTCAAAATGGCGGCCATTTAAAAATTTTAAAAAAATTTAAAATGTGAAATGTGGTACCAAAAAATTGAAAATGGAAAAATATTTTTTTCTTATGTATTTGATCTTTATACAAAGACTCCGTAGCAGTTTTTGTTTCGTCTATATCTTAAAAAATGGCTGAGTTATAGCATTTTGAATTTCTAGCGAAGCAGACATTTTGAAACGTCCTGAATTTTGTCACGCGATAAAAGGCGTATTTATGAACCGATTTAGATGTAACTTCGTTTATACATAGTACAGACCAATGTCTCGACCGAGTTCGTTGGCCAGCTTCATCGGCCATTTTGTTTAAAAATGGCGGCCATTTAAAATTTTAAGAAAAATTTAAATTTGAAATGTGGTACCAAAAAATTAAAAATTGAAAAAATATTTTTTTCTTATGTGTTTGACCTCGATAAAAAGATTCGGGAGCAGTTTTTGTTTCGTCTATATCTTAAAAAATGGCTGAGTTATAGCATTTTGAATTTCTAGTGTGGTTGGCATTTTGAAACGCCCTGATTTTTGGCCACGTGATAACAGACGTATTTATGAACCGATTTGGATGTAGCTTGGTGTGTATATAGTACATACAAATAACTCAACCGAGTTCGTTGGCCAGCTTCATCCGCCATCTTGTTTCAAAATGGCGGCCATTTAAAAAAATAAAAAAAAAATTAAATTTAAAATGAGATACCAAAAAATTGGAAAATGAAAAAGAGTTTTTTTTTGTATCTGTTTGACCTTAATACAAAGATTCCGGAACAGGTTTTGTTTCGTCTATATCTACAAAAATGGCTGAGTTATAACAATTTGAATTTCTATTGTGGCTGACATTTTAAAACGACCTGATTTTTGTCACGCGATAACAGGCGTATTTATGAACCGATTTGAATGTAACTTGGTCTTTACATAGTACATACCAATCTATCGACCGAGTTCGTTGGCCAGCTTCATTCGCCATCTTGTTTCAAAAGGGTTGCCATTTAAAAAAAAAAAATTAATTTAAAATTTAAAATGAGGTATTAAAAAATTGGAAAATGAAAAAGATTTTTTTTATGTGTTTGGCCTTGATATAAAGATTCTGGAGCAGTTTTTGTTTCTGAAAATTTGTTGTTTTGTTTATATCTTAAAAAGTGGTTGAATTATAGCACTTTGAATTTCTATCATGGCTAACACTTTGAAACGATCTTGTATTTGTCTCGCGATACCACACGTATTCGCCTATTTCCATGGAAGAAGGCATGTGGATAGTATACATCAATATCTCGACCAAGTTCGCTGGCCAGCTTCATCAGCCATCTTGTTTCAAAATGGCGGCCATTAAATTAAAAAAATATATATATTTAAAGTGAGGTGCAAAAAAATTAGAAATTGAAAAAGGCTTCTTTCTTAAGTATTTGACCTTGATATAAGGATTCAGGAGCATTTTTTGTTTGTCTTTATCTTAAAAAATGGCTCAGATATAGCAGTTTCAATTTCTAACGTGGGTGACATTTTGAAAAATCTGTTTTTTTGCCTGCGACAGCACTCGTATATATCAACCGATTCCGATGTGAGTGAGCATGTGCACAGCAATTACTAAGGTCTCGACCAAGTTCACTGGTTAGCCTCATCCACCATGTAGTCTTAAAATGGCAGGCACTTTAAGAAATCGCCGAATTTGGCAGCCAAATATAAGTTACTTTAAATAAAAGCAGCTTGCATAAAGCTGACTAATTTCGCGAAATTCTCATTCATAATGATTTAGGATTGATAAAAATTAGTATTGAATCTCCTACATTCGGTTTCCACTTAATTGAGCTTCGTGTGTTTGAATAATATAAGTTGGCTTTTTTAAAATAAGGAATATGAAAGCTACCTCTTCCTCCCGGCACTGGCCGGAAGGACTTTTTCTATTGTAACAGAACTAAATTTCAACTAGCCACTATGGATGAAGGTAAGTTGTTCTTATCGTTGTTTCATATTCAGAAATATTTAGTTTCTGTTCTCAATGGCGATGAGTATTTTTTTATAGCATCATTCATGTGCCCATATTTAACTTTTTATTTAAAAAAAAATAGCTTATTGCAACTTTATTTATCTAACATACAAATGCACATGGCATATTTAATAATTTACATTTGTGCAAAATGATTTAACAAAAGGGCTGTGCAGCTGTTAAGAGAACAATCTCGCCTCAGTCCCAGTTATTAGACACTGATTATGATGTTAACTCACACTTTCTTCTATAAAAGTTTATCCTATGCATAAAATATACATCCTTGATCTCAAAACACTACAGCATTTAAATGGCAAAACATGTATCATAGTATATAATTGTGTGTGGTAGTTAACTTTAAAACATTAAATTAACTTTAATAAATAAAAATTTTGAAATGATATTGTCCTGTTTTCAGATATTGACCCTTAGAATAAAATACTTTTGAATTAATAAATGTATATTGATTTGAATTATTTAAATTATTTAATGTGAATTAAATAATGTAAATTGATAGTATGACAAAAACAAAGGTATGCTTTAATATATTAGAAAGAAAAGCTAAAGATCGAGATCTGTTCACCTTTTGTATGCCACCAATAGTGAAGATGAAGACGGAGATTTTCCTTCACAATGGGAAAATTTGAGGATTTAATAAAGTCTCTGGAACACAACTTTTCGAGATTAAAACAATCGTGTTCTTGTGGAAGGAGCGGAGAGAGATGAGAAATCGAAATCGTAAGAGGAAGAGGGAAATTATATTTGGCATATTCAACGTTTGGTTATATTGTTATATGAAGCTGCTGGAGTAAATGCACATACGGCTGAATGGGTATTATTCAAAGAATGTCTTGAAAAATGTATGAGGCTCACAAATGTTACCGAAAGGAAAATGCATAGAATTATATTACCAAGTTTATAGAGAATGCAAATATACACGACGCGCTTAGGAAAGTATGAATTAAATTTTAACTTTGCATTTGATATTTTCAATTCATCACACTTTTACAGAAAAATTACTATTTTAAAATATGATTTAAAACAAATTTAATAAATTATTCTCTCAGCAAAGTTTTTAAAATTTTTGTTTCCGATCGGTTCGAGTCTTGAATCCACTATTTTTGTTAGAGATTAGGAAATACTATTTTTGAAAGTTTTATGGCAGAAATAATGACTATTTTATTATTTATTAACAAACGGAATATGGTATTTCCATCAATATAATTTTCAATAATTATATAAACATGGGTTTTTAAAAATTATTTTTTAAATTAATTTGAGACTGCGCTTAATGGGACTTTTTATCTGGGATGAATAATGGAAATTCATATTTTATGTTAGGAAAACTATCAGGCGTAGACGATGCTGAGCAGAATCTGAAAGCTTCAGTTCGAATGCATAATGAGTGTTTGGAAAATAACACCCTTGACAAACAGTATCCACTAAGACAAAAGCACTTTGGATGCTGAATTCTGTTAGAAATAGTATCTCACATTACATGATCTAAAGTCAAGGCAGTTGTTCCAATGATCTTTAGGGGAATTAACTTTTTACTGTCTTTGAAGTATAAACAATTAAATTCAAAATATGTTCTTACTTGTCTAATAAAACTAACTGAACCTGTGGCTATACGATCCATGGAGGATCTGGTTCTACAGTGCCCTACCCTGTTTACTTGACCTGTTTAGTAACATTGCTAAATTTTCGGTCATGATCTAAAGTTTTGTTAACGACGATCATTTTTCATAAATGTATTTAATACTTATTAAAAATATAATAAATAAATACCTTTACTGCGATAGTATAAAACAAGTTGTCATTTTATACTTATCTTATATATAAATATATGAATGTATGTATTTCACATCTACTCCTCCAAAACTATGATAAATTTCTAATTCAGCGTAACATTAATTATTAGTAAGAATACAAAAGCGTTATAATATCTCTCCAAACACTGAAATTAAAATATAATAAATAAATACCTTTACTGCGATAGTATAAATCAAGTTGTCATTTTATACTTATCTTATATATAAATATCATGAATGTATGTATTTCACATCTACTGCTCCAAAACTATGATAAATTTACAATTCAACGTAACATTAATTATTAATCTCGAAGCTAGTTCCATCAGTACTTGTAGTGTAAGTCACATGCTACGATTTTTGGCTACCAGTATTTTAAAACTGAAAAATTGTGACTTATTATATCGGAGATATCTCATTAATTGAATAAGGCGATGCAAACTTTTCAAAATTTACAGTGGTCAACAAGCATAGCACTTATCAGCTATGTGAAAAAAAAACAATACAAAAACCCATGGAACTAGCCAAATGCGAGAGCGTTATAATATCTCTCTAAACACTGAAATTAAAATATAATAAATAAATACCTTCACTGCGATAGTATGAAACAAGTTGTCATTTTATACTTATATATAAATACCTGAATGTATGTATTTCACATCTACTCCTCCAAAACTATGACAAATTTCCAATTCAACCTAACATTGTTTATTAGTAAGGATACGAGAGCACTATATTATCTCTGTAAATACTGAAATTAAAATTTATTTATGAGGTATTATTATAAAAAATGAAAATTTAGATTTTATTCTTTCAAAAAACTGCAGTATTTCATGCAGTAACATTCACTTTTTCTACTAAGTGGTCAAATAAGGTATATTTCAGTGGAAGAACATATTATGACCACGCTTTCGGGATGTTTCATAAATGGAAGAACGTGTTAAGTACGCATGATATTTTCTGACATTAGGGATGTGTTGACATTGTCAATTTCTCCATTGATTTGTTATTTGAAATATTGTCACCATCTCGAAGAATATTGACTAATATCAATCAGTGTTTGAAATAATGTGAATGTATCAAAGCCGCTGCTGCTGTAGTATGAAGATACAATAAAGAGCATTAAAATGTACAACAACTAGTACAAAAATAAAGAAAATAAGCAAATGCAAAGTGAGAACATACGCTTACTGCTTTTCTTCAATTCGCCCAAAGCGTTCAGAATCGTACTCTCGTTCATTCATATAAGCAATTCCTATCCTCTTGTTTATTAACATAGAAATCTTAATTCTTATGCTTCATTTTTCAGCTTTCATTTTTATACACGGCGTATAACGCACCCTGAACAAAAAGACCAATTTTCTTGTTTAAAAGTGCACGTAATACGCCGAAAAATACGGTAACTTGGTAAATATCCATTTTCAGTAATTGCTTTTCAAATCCGGTACACTGAAAAAAAAAAAAAAGGGTTCTCAAAATTGAGTAAAAAGTGTTCAATTTTAAGTACGTCACATGCTCAAAATAGCTCTAATCCAAATGTACTCAAAATTGAGAAACACATGTGCTCACGTTTGTTTCCATGGATGTGTTCAAATATGAACGGTTATGTAGTCATTTTTGATCTTATGATGAGTTCAAATATGAAGTGCTTGTGTACTCATCTTTGATCCCATGTATGTATTCAAATATGAACTTTGAAAGTAAGTGCTCTCTGTTATTTTTCATTTATTTTCATTTATTTTTTTCTTATTTTATGTAATCAGTTGTACCTTCTGTAAATATTAAATAAATGCAAATATTATATTATGCACAGTATTTTAAAATAATTTAAAAGTGCTTGAAAAGAATGCTCTTGTCATAAAAATATCAAGTAAAATAAGATGGCGTCCAAGATGGCCGATTAGTAACACGTGCGAAACCTAAATAAGGTAAAAACATGGACTAAAAAACATTTAATAAAACACTTTTCAAACTAAAATAGGTTAAATGAAAAAAAAAATCTTCTCAAAGGGGCTTCGTCCCCTGACACTTTAAAACAGATTAATGTAAAATGTGCGGATATTTATTTCTCGCTCAAAATTATTAACAGGAAAGACTTAATTGATTATTTTTTAAGGTAAAATAGCAAAATTATTATCAAGATACGCTAATCAACTATTTTTATGACAAGTGCATTATTTTCAAGCACTTTGAAATTATTTAAAAATACTGTGCATAACTTAATATTTTTGTACATTAATTTAATATTTACTGAACATACAGCTGATTACACTGAACAAGAAAAAAAATGTATTGAATATTTAACAGACTTCCAAAGTTGTTGGCGAAACCTTAAAAATACCATTCTTTTTTCTTTTTCTTCATGAACAAATCCATCTCACTTAGCAGACATATCGGACCTACCGTCAGTGTTGCCAGATTGGGGACTTTTTTGCCCCCAGATTGTTGATTGTCACCACTTTTTTGAAATAGAAATATTCGACCTGTTTAAAAATCGATAAAAAATTCTTAAAAATAAGCGAATTATACTATTTTAAAAAAGTGGTGACAATCAAATAATCTGAATTAGAAAAGTCCCCAATCTGGCAACACTGCCGACTGTGAATGAATATACGAATCACTCATAACGAAAATGCAGGGTTATTACAAATGAATCATAGGGTTTTGATACGTTACTACGTGCGAACTAGGAAACGTATATGTTTCCATGACAACTCAAACGAGAGGGCGTTAACTACAGTTTCGCGCTGCGGATGTGTCATGCGCATGTGGTTGCCATGGTTGCTGCGCGAACGTCATATTCAAAATGGCGACTGGACAGCAGAAATTTTCCACACAGTTGGCTGTGGAATGGAAAGTTCGTGGCTAGCGCGATTTGTTGATTTCTTGGAACTACGGATGAAACTCTCTCTATAATTCGGTTCACTGTTTCTTCAGTAATGCTTGGTTGGCCGGAACTTTTGCCTTTACATAAACAACCGGTTTCTTTGAACTGTCGATACCAGCGCAGAATGCGTTGTTGGATTGGTGGTTCGTATTTGTATGTACAATGTATCCTTATGCATTTTAACGGAGGCGCAAGATGTAGTTCCTTCCGACGAATAAAAATGTAATGTTATTCCTCTGATTTCCAGGAGATTGAATTGTTTTCCTATTATTGAACATCTTTTAAGCCGCCATGAGTGAAATAAACCGTTACAAATTACAAAATTATCTGTCGTTTGGGTTTGACAACATGTGATGTTTCAAAATTGAGAAATCATAGGCTCATTTGATTTAATATACTCAATTCGATACGAGTAAATCAATTTACCCATTTTTGAGTACTTCATTTTTATGGCCGATAGAATTTATACATACTACATGATACACTAAAATTTAGATACGCTTAAAAATATATATGATAGCGAAAACGCATTTCCAACAATTATAAATCATAGTCAGTCTTGCAATGGAATTTTTTTTGTGCGTCTCTGTAAAAGAAAAATAGATGCTACGTACAGCATAACATATAGAAAACCTGTTCTAGTGTACCTCAGTTACCTCAGTTCTCTAGTGCACCTCATTATGTTTGAAATATCGTAACATCATTAAAACGTATCGCGAACGATTTTTCCCCATAAATCATAATATAATGGAATTCTTTTTACGTCCCTGTAAACAAACCATAAATGCTACACATTCTGTACTCCCGAGAACGTTTGTTGTAGTCCCTCTCAGTGATGCATATCCATCGCATTATGTTTGAAATACCATAACATCAATAAAATGCGCCGCAAACGATTTTACTCTATGGACCATAATGTGAATTCTTCTGTGTGCCTTGCAAACGAACTACAAATGCTACACACTTCATTTTCCATACTGAACACTGTAAACCTCAATAACATATACCAAAATTACATGGCAATCGAAGTATTTTTACGAGACCAAAGCTCGTATTCACCAACTACTTCGACCCCGAGTTATGCCGATAACCTCGTTCGAACGCTCAAACGGTATAAACCTTTAATCCTGATTGGACGTCTCCTTCATAATGCCTAATCAAGTGTTATCGTTAATTTCATTTGAACGTTCGACCGAGATTATCTAGGTCGAGGTACATGGTGAATACGAGCATTAGAGCACGCAAAAGCAGATAGAAAAACCGAATTCATAAACATTTTTGGACTATGTTCGAAACTGTAAAAAAATATGACTAGCACCAACCGATTAGCAAAACGTCTACTACTTAATTCCATATTTGAATTTTGCTTGGGGTTACCTACATATAGAAATTGAATCCTACATATAGAAATTGAATCAAACTTTAAAATTTCCAGAACCAACACCTAAATTTGACATCATATTTGGATTCATCGGTAAATTTTACGGTAAAAGTCGCTCGTCTGATATGTTATTAACCCTTTAGTGCGCAGCTTTGCATATATTCAAACAGCAGTGTTTTTAATTTAATAGGTTTTTTATTCTTATATAGCTAATTCGTACCAGAAAATTAAAATAGCAATATTTCCTTTAATTAATAACAGACATTCCGTATTAAAATAAAGCAAAATTAACCATTGAAACTGTCTGGTGTAAAGTCAGATTCTCTGAACTACGTAATTTCTAGAACGTATTCGATTAGGGGAATTAAAGGATTAAAGGTTAAGTTTTATAAAATAAATAATTATATAAAATAAGGTATTTGGAGACATGCTTATTAAAATATTAACTAATTTGCAATATTTTAGCGTAAAACAGCCACACGACAGTAATTTTTACTTGTATTGCAGATGTGCAATAGAAGAAAAAAATTGACGTATTATATGAAAAATGTATCTCTGATTTTTTTCATTATTTTTCCTGTGTAATAAACCATTCAGAGAATCACATATAATTTTTTCAAAACAAAAAATAAATCGTGCATTTAAGAGTTAAGCCGCTTCCATTCCCAAAAATTAGAAGCGATACCTATTGCAACCGTTCGGAGGGAAGTAATTCCGGAACATTTTGGTATATTTTCACCAATCATGACCCGCAGATCCCAAAATCATCCTCGGCTCATATGTTGATATACATATATATATATACCCTACTTTTTTCGCATGCGATAGCACTCGAAATGATTTATGAACTGATTTGATTGTGACTGAGCATTTCTACAAATCTTACCAAGGTTTTGAACGACTTCGCTGACCAGTTTCACTCGCCATCATGTTTAAAAATGGCGGTCACTTAAATATTCCAAATTCAAAAAGATGTACAAAAAAAATCAGAAATCTAAAAAAATTGTTTTTCCTTTAAGTGGGTACAAGTGGGTAAGCCTTGAAACAAGGATCCCGGAGCATTTTTCTTTGCCTCTATCATAAAAAATGGCTGAGATATCAGGGTTTTTACACTTCAAGGACTTTCAAGCACCTTTTATAAGAATTTTAGTAAAGAAATATTTACCTTATTTAACCCCTTTATTCTCGCTCACGTGATATTCACGGGCTGTGTCTTTTACTCAAATTGTTTGATTCCCACCAGTTTTATAAAATAGTGTAATTCGCTTTATTATAGTATCATTTTACCTGTCATTAAATAAGGTGAAAATTTCTTTTTTTAAAAAGGGGGTGCCAATGAGCAATTTGAATTTTTAAACCGTAATTTAATGCGACCGTTAACCCTTTAGTGCGCAGCTTTGCATATAAAAAGAACAGTGTTTTGAATTTAATAGATTTTTTTTATTCGTATATACTTAATTCACACAGAAAATTAAAATAGCAATATTTGCTTTAATTAATAACTGACATTCCGAATTTAAATAAAGCGAAATTAACCATTGAAACTCTATGGTGTAATGTCAGATTCTCTGAACAACGCAATTTCTAGAACGTATTCAATCATGGGAATTAAAGGGTAAAAGGTCAAGTTTTATAAAATAAATAATTATATAAATTAAGGTATTTTGAGAAATACTTATTAAAATATTTACTAGTTTTCAATAATTTAGCGTAAAACAGCCACACGATAGTAGTTTTTACTTGTATTGCAAATGTGCAACAGGGGAAAAGATTGACGTATTATATGAAAAATATATCTCTGATTTTTTTCATTATTTTTCCCGTGTAATAAACCTTTCAGAGAGTCATATATATTTTTGTTTCGAAACAAAATAAAAAATCGCGCATTTAAGGGTTAAAGGGCAAAGCGATATAAGTAAGCGTCCTATCTTAAATGGAAGAAGTAACCGCAAGATTAAAAGCGAGGTCACATCAATCAAGGTCACGCGCCACGTAGCGGATGGAGTGTGAACTACAGGTAAATACCTAACTGTTTTTTACTCACACCACTAAAATTATAAAGTTTCTTTCAACTTGATTAATAAATGAAGTCGATTTGACAAGGCGAAAAAAACCTCGTGGTGTAATGTATATATGGATGTCCCTCTTGCTACGCCATTAATTTGCAATAAATGTGGCAAAACGAAATTCACTTCCATGAGTAGCTAAAGATTTAGAAAATATGCACCGCCCTAAAAGCCCGCGTATGTGGATTATCACTCCGTCCGCAAGATGGCGCAAGTGTGTTAATTTGCGCCCGATTCCAGCTTTAAGTTTGCACGCTTACTTATATCGCTTTGGTTAAAGGGTTAATGAAAAAAAATTTTATCTTCAGATATAGCAGTACATTAATAAATTTCTGGTACTAAAACATTTAAAATTCCCTGAATCCCTTGATGCGTACGAACCCAGGATATAGCAAAAAAAGAAAAAAAAAAGTTCTAGGGTTTTTTCCATAATGTTGCTTTATTTATGAGCTTTAGAAAACGTAGTTTCTCGGAAATTTACTTTAATTGTTGTAATCATTGCTGCTTCTCTCATACACTTAAGACTACATAGTCATATCCGCAGAGTTAAATTCTCCCCAAGCTTGCAAATACTTGGCGAAATAGCGCGAAACTTTGAGACAAAAATATATGTAAAAATATCCGTCAAGTTAGTCGATGTTAACACTGAAATTTTAAAGTTTCTTACAATTTCTATGTGTAGACGACTCCCTAAGCAAAATTATATATATTATAAATTAGTACACGTTATTACTAATTGGTTGGCACCAGCCACATTTTTGATTTGCAACAGATAGTCCAAGAGCCGACAGCACAAAAAGCTATGTTATCAAGCACAAGAAAAAAAAACCTTTATTTTATGGAATAGTAGAAGTAGGGGAATCTAATGATCAATGTCTGCCGGAAGTGAAGTGGTGCATAAGCCAAAACTTAATACAACCAGTGGTTGAATCGTAGGTTTATCATTGTGTTTGTCCTACAAACAAAGGTATGAAAACATGGACGACTGGGAGCAGGAAAACACAATGATAAACCTACGAGTCAACTACTGGTGGTATTAATTTTTAGCTTATGCACCACTTCACTTCCGACAGACATGGATCATTAGATTCCCCTACTTCTACTCTCCCATAAAAAAAAGGTTTTTTTCTTGTGCTTGGTAACATAGGTTTTTGTGCTGTCGGCTCTTGGACTAAGAGTTAATATGGTTATATCTTTCTCCACCCTCGTTTTTTACAGACTGTACGTAACAAGTTCCTCCAATAATAAGAAATCCCCCTTGATTAGATGAGCTATAGCTATGTGAATTTAACCAAATCATTTTATATACTACCTCTTCAGAAGAGTACCCGATAAACTTTAAGTTTAGGAACAAAAAAGAGCATTCTGCAAATTTTAAAGCTTATTTCCTCAAATTGATAAAAATGTCACTTGGCATGTTCATCTATTAAGCCCTTCAATTATTAATTTTTGGTTGAAAGAATGTGTGGATAGAAGCACTTAGTTTAATGATCATAGTTTAGCAGCGACGAAGACAGCAAAAATAGGACGAGGAAAGAATTTTCGAGAGAAAAGACAAATAATAAGGAGGAAATGAGACTTTTATGATGTTAAATAAAGTCTATTTAAAAGACGTAGAGAGGTGAATGTAAAACAGAAGAGTAGAATTAAGTGAAGAATTTTTTTAAGTTTCCTGGTAACTAGTAAACAATCATATAAAACAACAATCTATTCATTGTTTTTTTCCACCATCTTTAAAAACTAAACTATTCTCCTCCCCCTTTTTTTTCAGACTGTACCTAATAAGTTCTTCCAATAATAAGAAATCCTCCTTGATTAGAAAAGCTATAGCTATGTGAATTAAACCACATCATTTTATATGCTACCTCTTCAGAAGAGTACCCGATAAACTTTGTTTAGGAACAAAAAAGAGCATCCTGTAAATTTTAAAGTTTATTTTCTCAAATTGACGAAAATGTCACTTGGCATGTTCATCCATTAAGCTCTTCAATTATTAATTTTTGGATGAAAGAATGTGTGGATAGAAGTACTTAGCTTAATGATCATAGTTTAGCATCGACGAAGACAGCAAAAATAGGACGAGGACAGAATTTTCGAGACAAAAGACAAATAATAAGGAGGAAATGAGACTTTTATAATGTTATATAAAGTCTATTTAAAAGCCGTAGAGAGGTGAAAGTAAAACTGAAAAGTAGAATTAAGTTAAGAAATTTTTGAAGTTTACTTGTAACTAGTAAACACTAAACAATCATATAAAACAACAATCTATTCATTGTTTTTTTTCCGTCATCTTTAAAAACTAAACTATTCTCCCCCACCTTCTTTTTTTCCAGACTGTACCTAAGACTGTTCTTCCTATAATAAGAAATCCTCCTTGATTAGAAAAGCTATAGCTATGTGAATTAAACCACAACATTTTATATGCTACCTCTTCAGAAGAGTACCCGATAAACTTTGTTTAGGAACAAAAAAGAGCATCCTGTGAATTTTAAAGCTTTTTTTCTCAAATTGACGAAAATGTCATTTGGCATGTTCATCTATTAAGCTCTTCAATTATTAATTTTTGGTTGAAAGAATGTGTGGATAGAAGTACTTAGCTTAATGGTCATAGGTTAGCACCGACGAAGACAGCAAAAATAGGACGAGGACCGAATTTTCGAGACAAAAGACAAATAATAAGGAGGAAATGAGACTTTTATAATGTTATATAAAGTCTATTTAAAAGCCGTAGAGAGGTGAAAGTAAAACTGAAAAGTAGAATTAAGTTAAGAAATTTTTGAAGATTACTTGTAACTAGTAAACAATCATATAAAACAACCTCCTGTTAATTTTTTTTCATCATCTTTCATTAAACTAATTTTATGAAAATGCATACGGCATTAACACTTGAAAGCTCGGAAATTTTTCTCAAGCTTTACAAAAAGAGTTTACTCTAGAACTTTTATTTAAAACTATTTAACTTTTCTATAAAACTTACTTGTACGGTTAATATATTTAACGTATTTTATGAAGGAATTTTGATTTCGAATCGACATGTAATCATTTGGTCGGAGTGGAATTGACTATTGGTGGGCATTCTAATGTTAAAGAAAGAGTTTTCTTAGCATAATTAATCATGTCAAATATTTACTATGATTTCAAATAATTTTTCAGCTTTAAAGCAATCAAATGGTAGCCATTACCTTAGAAAATAAAAAATTTCTATAAAGACTTTTAACTATGAAATTCATTAAATCATTTATTGAAAAATTCCAAATCACTGTTTTTATCAAATCTTTAAAAACTAAGTTATTTTTATGAAAATTTATAGGCATTAAAGAAAGACTTTTCTAAGCAGAATTAATGACTTTTTATTAATTTCGTTACCACAAATATTTTACTATGATTTAAAAATAATTTTTCTGTTTTAAAGCCTTCAAATGGTAGTCATTACCTTAGAAAATAAAAATTAATATGCTCTTCTGAACATTATAAAAATACATGCAATTTTGTACAAACAAATAAGTACGTTTTTTATAACAAATTTCCGACACCATATCGAAAGTGGGAAATGTGCGTTACCATATCTCTGAAATGTAAAATGAAAATAGGTAAAAAGAATTCAGTAAAATTTCTGGATAAAGCAGAAACGTTTACTAAAAAGCCAACATAACGTCATAGTTTCCACGATTTTGGAAATAATTTTCGTATTTTCACGAACCATTTGAAGAAGGATGAACTAGAAACCAAAGAAAACCTTTAATTAATGAGATGGAGCTTGGTGCAATGTAATAGAAATGTAAAAATATCAACGTTAAAAGCGCCAATAATTTTAAATTTTAAGCATATCGGTTTCGGTAGCATATAGCATACCATCCTCAGTCCTCGATATTTTTACATTTAAAAGAAAACATTTGTTTTACAAGACTGCCCGAAAATTTTCTGAAATAAAAATGCTTTTGTTGTCCGTAAATTTGGGAAAAGACGCTTAATTTCGGAAACCTATTGGTTTCTCAGGTTTATGAACTTTCTTTTTTCTTTTTTTTTTTTTTTTTTGAAAGATTTTCGTGGAAAAGGAAAAGTTTAAAGAATCGGATGTAACGTCACAGTTATATTGAAGTTTTGTAAGCGTGTCCGCTCTATCAGAAAATAGCTCTAATTTTTTACAGGACACGGACTTAAAATTAAGAGCTAAGTGGAAGAACACGTTAAGTAACACAAATTATATTTGAAGAAATTTGATGTGAAAGTTTTTGTTTTCAATTTTAATGATTTATTTTCTGTTTGATACCATGTGTTTAAAATATTAACAGGTGTGGTACTAAACTTTATCAAAAAAACTTATTCATATTTAATTTTTAAATATTAAAAAATAATAGTATTATTTGGATTATTAAATATTAAATATTAAATATTAATGAATAATGTCTTAAATCTTCAAGGCTAAATAGAACTTTGGTATTTTAGCTTTACCACGTGATAGAATACCTGATAACACCTTTGTCCAAAGGATAAAATCATTTTTAAGAAAATGTAGCATAATATGTTCTTCCACTTAGCTCTTCAATTACGAGTTACTCATAACAGGTTTCGTACGGGTGCTTGAATTTCCAGACTAAAGAATTCTTCTGTACCAGTATTTTCTTATAAAAAATCTCTCCTGTAATAAGGCGAAATTTCGCTCGTTTAAACTAGATTTATTTTTCTTTTAAAAAATATTGTTATTTAACCTTGAAAATAACGGTACCCGTACGAACCCTGCATAAGGTATAAATAAAAGAAGATTTTAATGAATAATAAATTATCATAAATGACATAATAGAAGACTTAAATGATCGCAGTGACAAAATTGATGATTCTGGTTCAGAAAAATCTTAAATTATTTTTAGGCGAGTTTCCGAATTTTATTTTAAATATGAACTTTTCATCAAAAAGAATGAAGTCTTTCGTTATAATTCTGCTGAAATCATAAGAAACACTGACAGATAAATGATCTGACGTTCAAATGGTTTCACTCTTCTTAATTAAAGAAAATTTACAACTTCAAACTAATTTGCTTTAGAATATGTTAAGTCTATTTTTATAATTCATTGAGAAACTTCAGTCTCCGCCTTTAAAAAAAAATGACAACAAAAGAAAGTTTCAAAGGGGTGAAAGTTTGAGTTAAGTAAAAATGAACTCTTGCAATATCCCAATTTTACAAAACGATACTTTTTTCTTTTTACGAAGTTTGAAGCGATCGTTTTTAGGTAGATTTCGTATGAAATACTACCTACTGGATCGCTCCTATGATGGAATTTCTGAAAAAATTTTGCAGATCTGCACCGATCATGACCCCTAGAACCCAAAACCACCCTCAGTAAAAAACTTTATCTATCTATCGATCTATCTATCTATCTATCTATCTATCTCTCTCTCTCTATATATATATATATCACCTTTTCATAGACACGATAACTTCCGTAATTCTGCACAAATCTCTTCCAAACTGATACATAAAATTCGGTCACGTTCGTTAATGGGCAAAATCGGACCAAGGGGATGGAAATAGGGAGGGGTTTTGTGAAAACTGAAAAAACCCCATAACTTCTTAATTTTTGTACATATCAAATCAGTTTAAAGTTTTTATTACTTCTAAAAATAGGGCCAAAAGTTTATGTATCATAGATTTTTGATCAAATTAAAAATGGGCTCAAGGGGTGCAAAAAACAGGGTTTTAGGGAGAAAAAAATGCATAACTTCGTCAATTTTGAAGATATCAAAACCAATTAAATGTATGATAAATGTTATTAATATTATCCGTAACTTTTATACTGACAAGTTTTTGATAGGACCAATTCGTACCGTAAAAAAAAAAAAAAAAAAAAAAAAAAAAAAGAATTAAAAACGAACAAAAAGGTGGGTTGAAGAAGAAAAAAATACACAACTTCGTTAATTCACAAGATATAAAATCCGCATGAATTTATTATATATCTTCTTAATATTATCTACAACATTTATACTGACAAGTTTTTGATAGGACCAATTCTTACAGCAATAACAAATTAAAAATACACAGCGGTTGAAGAAAAAAATCATCGTATTACGGCTGTATTCAAATCCAAACTGCTTATTTTCTGACTCATTTTTAAATTCATTTTTGCTCTCAAACGCATCCTATTGGTAGGTTTTCTTAATCAGAAACTATATAATGTACCGTAATGGTCGATTTTTTGATAGAGGCAGAATATATTTCCAAAAATTATGTTAAAGTGGGCATTTTGAACCTAATTTCCCGAAGCGATTGTGTTGGAAACAAAAAATATGATCCTACTGAGAAAATAATTGTTTATAAATAGAGTTTTAACTAATTTAACGAAAAATATAAACACAGGTCGCTTATAAATCTCTTCAAACATCACGTCAGCAAGTTTAATATTTTTTCTTTTAAAAATGAATCTGAGAACATGCCGGAAAATTTCGAGTTGTTGAGCATGGAAAAGTATTTTTTTGAATACCGCCTTAACATGATTCTGATAAAACCAGCTCTTGTATAAAAATGAAATTAAAAACTTGTCAAAAGCGGTCAGATAAAATTGTTAAAGCGGGTTTGTCTCTAATCATGATTTAGTTTTTGTTGTTGAAATTAGTACTTAAATTCGAAATCTACCTGTGCCTGTAGGCCGAGCCGGGAGGGATTTTTTTCTTTTCTTATTTTTTTTTTTGCTTATTTTTGGAAAAAAGGGACTTTAATAATATGCTTTATAACCAGTTTTGTGTGCCTTTATTTCAAAATTCTTTCTCAAGAGGATGGAAAGTGTTGTCTCGTTAAGAGTTTTCATTTTAGTCATATAAATTTTAAAAGATTTTGTATCAGAAGAACACTGGACTACATAATAATAATAATAAAAACCCAGAAGCTTCTCGCGAAAATATTTATACTTTTACTCAAAATATTAGATAAACAATTTTATTAACCCTTTGGATGCCGGCGTCTCTTACACAAATTTTATTCGGTCGGCATCACTTTTTTAACACTTTAGTGCGCAGCTTTGCATATATGCAAACAACAGTGTTTTGAATTTAGTAGTTTTTTTTTATTCGTATATACCAAATTCACACCAGAAAATTAAAAATGCTTTAATTAATAACAGACTTTCTGTATTTAAATAAAGCAAAATTAACTATTGAGACTTTCTGGTGTAAAGTCAGATTCTCTGAACTACGTAATTTCTAAAACGTATTCTTTCATAGGAATTAAAGGGTTAAAGGTTAAGTTTTATAAAACAAATAATTATATAAAATAAGGTATTTGGAGACATACTTATTAAAATATTTACTAATTTGCAATATTTTAGCGTAAAACAGCCACACGACAGTAGTTTTTACTTATATTGCAGATGTGCAACAGAAGAAAAGATTGACGTATTATATGAAATATATATCTCTGATTTCTTTTTTCATAATTTTTCCTGCGTAATAAACCCGTCAGAGAATCATATATATTTTTTTTCGAAACAAAATAAAAAAATCGTGCATTTAAGGGTTAAAAGAAGTTTCCTTCAACTACACAATTTAAAAAATGCTCTGATTAAATAAGGCAAATTTTATTTTCCCTTATTACTGGTGCAACAAACAAATTTTGCAAAGAAAGATGATATCGCCGAAAGCGGCGAAAGCGGTGGGCAATGGGTTAAATATAATCTATACATTTTAAATCGCATATTATTTAATAAATTTGAATTCACCTATTTCTCTGAATAATACTAAAGAAATTTCATTTGATCAGAAGATTCAGTAAAAATTTTAATTTGTTTTAAGAACAGTTTCTTATTTAATATAAAAGCGTGAAATAAGAAGAGGCCAAATTTTACTATAACTTGAACATAATTCAAATATATTCCATTTATGTAAGTCACTGATGAACTGATCTGGATAGATTTCGAAACAGAGAATTCGAAGTAAAATTTTACTTTTGGAAATATAGTGCTAATAAAGAACCATTCGATTCGTTTAAGTTCTAAAACTTCCCAATATCGCCAGAACTTTCTCTGAATAATAGAAGCAACCGAAAGAGTTCAGTTAATGATGATTGAGAAAGTTTCTTGCTACTCCAGCTCATCAAGGCTGCAAATATTCGTTAGAAATACAAACAGTGGAATGATAAGATTCGATAGTAAAATTCTTTTGAAATCAAAAGTACCTTTCCTGTTAGTAAAATAGGTTACAGAATAAAAGTTTTTTGAGTAGTGTTGCAGGGAAAAATTTTATATTCTTAAAATATCAAGAAACTTGCATGCATCTTTTATTACAAGGAATATTAATTGTGAGTATATTTAACTAATTATTATGTATAATAGGTGCTTAGAAAATTTCTGAAAATATGCGATATACAGAAAATGTATTCTGGAAAATTTGTTTTATATTGTAGCTTAATTTACCACAAAGTACAAATTAAGAAGAAATATAATGTATTCTAACTTGTAATGAAATCGCCTGTAATATTTCGTAAACAATTAATAAAGTGATCAAAATATAGGAATATATTACTTTTTATTTCATTGTTAAATTTTAATGGGTTGATTGTCTTTATAAATGTTACATTATTATTTTTAAATGAGGTCCACTGTAGTTTTCATATACAAAAAAGTAGTAAAACTAAGGAAGGTGTTCGTAATTATATAAATACGTAGCACCTATAGTCGTCGTTCGGTCCGTCTGTCTGTCCGTCCATCCGCATATAACAGAGCAAAAACTACCTAACCGAATGGTCTGAAATTTTAAATGTATAATTGCTGTAAAATTTTGTTGGATCATTTCATATTTTATGAAAATCAGATATATAGTTTAATTACAGGGACAGTCAAAAGTTTTCCGTTACTTTACGGCACAGGGGAAAAATTCTTTCAAGACCATTGTAATGATGTTACAACCTTTCGAACAGAAGGAAATTGATATGCACTTATGAAGTGAACTAAAATATACATTTAGTACAATATCCGTACAATATACATTTAGTACAAAAAATATTTATAAAACTAGTTATAGTACGAACGCACCTCATTTGCCGTGCAATTTCCAACTTGTTATGTCTCGGTTTATACAACTTCATCGACAATAAGTTAATGTAGCCATGAATACGTAAAATCCTAATTGTACTACGTAATTGTGAGAAAGACTGTTGATTTGATGAATAAATTCCAACACTTCATTTCACTTCGATGAACGAGCAAGCGAACGCCATTTTTCTGTTGAAATTTTAACCCATATACACCTTTCTACATGCATCAATTTCACTTGTAAATGCCCTCTCTATATTTTTCTACCTATAGAATTCCGTTTTTGGTGATATTCTGACGGAATTCACAGGAAAATAATTTTTGTAGAATCCACACTGTAAAACTCTGATGTACAAATTTCAGTTTGAACTAGTTACACACATTCTTCATGGAATTATTCTCTTGGAAACCAACAATCTTCAGGCTGGTCAGTGTCTTATCGCACACGATTATAATTACGCAATAAATTTATGATATGATAAAATTAAATTTAAATCCATTTGTTAGGTATTATGACTCTTATGCATCATAATCTTATTAAACGGCTCTAGGTTGCAACAAAGTGCTAAAATTAAGGTTCACAAATAGCCTTTTAATTTATAGGAACTCACAAGGGAACCACTTTAGGTGTTGCTCGCACCTAGAATCGAGACCTGGTGCATTTTGTACCCCTATGCATAAAAGTTAGAGAACCGATAAAAATTCTTTGTTAAAATCATATTTTACATATTTTTTTATATTTATAATTTTTTATTATTGGATTTTTATTTGTTAATTTTACACCAAAAGAGAGTTAAGTCGCCAAATATGGCACTTCAAAATTTTCACTAGCTTTATACTTGTAATAGGTTTACGTCCAAACCATTACAACACGGTGCGTAGCGAAAATACTGAGCTAGGGTTGCCGGAAAACTATACGGGACGAAAAAGACGCCAATCTTTCCCCGCCAAATAGGTAGATATAATATTGTATTTTTTTAAAAATCAAATTGGTAGGTTCTTGAAGGAATTTTAAAACTTTTTTCAACATTTTATAGTTATTATTGACTAATTTATATTTTTAACTATTTTTTTTTAACTTTTACTTTGACAGCCCGAAAAGTGGTCTCGAAAGTTGCATTTTCAGAAAGTTAATCTGCTGTAAAATCAAAAAATATTATTTTAACAAAAAAAGTTTATCGATTCCCAAACTTCCTAATATAGAGCTTTAAAATGCACCAGGTTTCAATACTAGGTGCGAGCAACACCTAAAGTGGTTCCCTTGTCAGAATTTCTATTAATTATTTATTTTCGTTTTGCAAATTCTGACTTGAAATATTTTTAAATTATCATGTTATTTATTACGAAAAGTTTGTTGGGCATCTGTTTAACAAAAAATGATTAAAAAAGTGGTGATAAAAAATACAAAATTTTAAAATACCACATGCTTATTTTTGAACTATTTCAACGTATCTTTTTATCAGATTACCTTTTAGCACCTTTTCCGTCCATTTTTTTTTTTTTTTTTTTTTTTTTTTTGCAAGAAATTTCAATTGTTATTTTAATATGATCCAGACTTGCTTTGCCTGCCAGGGTTTGACAATTTTTTAGTAGTATGGCCATCCAGTTTACTATTCACACTGTATGTGTAGTCAAGCATGTTAGAAAAAATGAATATTACAAAGGCTATTTGCATGAAATATATTTAAATCATTGGGCAATTAAATAAATATTTAATATGAAAATGAACAACTTTATATTAAAGTCTATTAATTTATTATCATTATCCCACTGATGGACCGCAACTTTGAAAATATAATGAAATAGGGTGAAAGTATAATTCAGAACTTTTAACGATCATGAAAATGACATGCTAAGTGGAATTCAGTTGTATGCAAATTTTCTGATTTGTTGTATAAGAAAAAATAGGTCTCAAGAAGAACTCAGAATTTCGATTAATTATTTCTTTTCTTTTTGCAAATTCTGCCTTGAAATCTTTTTAAATTGTCATGTTATTTTTTACTAAAAATGTGTCGGGCAACTGTTTAACATAATTTAAAAAGATGTGATAAAAAGTACATAAATTTTAAAATACCAGAAATACATACCTATTTTTGAACTATTTCCAGATATACATATATATATATATATTATCTTAGATTACCCTTAGGAATGAAGTTTAAGAAATAATAAAGCTATGCTTAAGAATTAGATAAGGCTTATGTAGAATCATGCTTGTAGCTACTTCTTCAACAGTAAATCAGATATAAATTTATGCATTGTTAGACACTGTTATATTTAAAATTTTTCATTCAAAATTGTACATGTTTGTAACTATTTGAAGCTTTTAACTTCTTCGACGTCGTGCCATTATAACATTTAAGAAATTATCTAGTCAGAATATCTGAGGATTTTGATCTCAATAAATACATAAAGTTTCATAAATAATATTCAGAATAGCGCATTTTTATGGCTAAGGTAAAGTGAAATTTTGCCGATCAAAATTTTGGACATATGGACATATAGGGTGAAAAAGAGCAACGTACACCTAAAATATCATTAATTTATAGCTATAATCATGCTATAATGATAAAAGTGACTATTTTAAACAAAAACGTCTGCTTTAGAAGTGTCGTTACGAAAATAATACCATTATAAATATTTTCTGCATCAAATAAAAATAAAGTTTATTTTATCACCTGGAAGCGAGAAAAAATAACAAAGCGTTAGATGGAGATTTATTTTTTCCTACAAATGCAGAGGAGAAATGCGATCTCCATTTTTATAATTTCCCCCTCCACTTATTTTACTATTACTAAAGATAACAAAGGGAGAAAAATAAATAAATGATCAGCTATCAAAACATCTGGTACATTTTGCTGGAAGTGTATCATGTAACTTACATAAATACCCTTGATACCACTTCAGCAGGTTATTATTTTATTTTATTGTCATAAAAAAATACTATTATTTATATATTTTGATTATTATTATTATTTTATAAAATGGATATATATATTTAGAGTGTGTCTTACATATAGGTATTTTTATTATTATTATTATTATTTAATATAAATATACTCATATATGTATTTATGCTATAAGGTCTTAATAAGAGTAGGACCACACAAGGAGTCCTATCTGTAGAGGGGATCTTTTCAGCGAGTCACGGAGTCTGCAAGCCTGACAATAGCTTGACATAAAATGCCAAGTCGTATTTATGACGGGATACTACTTTATTTATGATACCTAATAAAACAGGCCACACAGGCGAGACTCGGGGGCCAGAAACCAAGATCGCTGACTCTCAAGGGGCGGAGTATGGTATACCCCGGAAAAAGTGCAATACCGAATCAGAGGTTTGCAGGTTGAAGGAAGAAATGGGGGGTCAGCAAGGCTGACCGATCATTCGACGGAGGGGGCGGAGGACCCTCCTCCACATTGCCATCACGAGGTGATGTCGTAACTGAAGGAAGAAGTTACAAATATATCGATTGAAGTTTCTATACCATGAAGACGTAAAAAATATCAGATCGATGTCAGTTGATGACTTAAAATGTTGTTGAATTCAAGTTTCGAAACCATGAAGTCTGAGAGATCGATGCCAGTTGTAAAGCTATGAAGTACTAAAATAATATAGCATATCGATTAAAGTTTCTATACCATGAAGACTTAAAAATATGAGATCGATGTCAGTTGCAGAACCATGATGACTTATAATATAGATATCGATTCAAATTTCTAATAGCATGAAGACTTAAAATATAGATATGGATGCAAACTCCTAAACCAGGAAGTCTTATATATATTGATGCAAGCTCCTATAACATGAAGACTAAAAACATAGATGTCGGTTCAAGTCTTTAAACCAGGACGACTTAAGAGATCGATGGAAACTCCAAAACTATGCAGTCTTAAAAATAGAGTACAGTTTGAGTTCCAGAATGACGATGTCGAATTATTTGGGTCGTGATTTCCCGTTAAGGGATGAACCTATGGATAAACTGTCCTCGGACATTGCTTCGTCGTTAAGTGCTTTAAATTAGTGAACTTTACCGTGAGTGAAAAAAAGCCTTTCAATGTGTCAAGGATTCAAGTGTGACCTTAACCACAAGTGATCCCTCTCTGCAGAAGGTTTGGCCTCTTTAACCTTTTTGCTTTCCCATTGTGTGAATAATTTATGTTGTATTAGGGAGGTACGATTTATGGTACTCAAGTAATTAAGTATTAATTGTAATGATAATTCAAAAAGTAAATTTAATGTAATTACTAACTCATTTTCGTTCTTTGGAACGCTGGTGTCTTATGACACAATTCTATTTTGTTTATTTTATTATTTTGTAAATATGTACATTACTGTAAATAAACCTTTTGTTTATTGTTAACTTTTGGCTATGTTTTCAATACAACATGAGTCGATTGTTTTATTTTAATGTAAGTTTTCTTTCAGATAACAGTCTGCTTTATGATGCTATTTATGCGTAGTTTAGTTAGGTTTTATTTAGATTCAACTTCGCGGTCTATACGCTATTTCTTCACTAAAATTACACAACGCAGCTTGGGGCGTTTTGGAGATGTGTTTCCTCCCGCCTCAATTTAAGATAATTAAGGCTAGTTTAATTATCAGGAATAGCCAGGACCAGTATTATATAATTACGATCACAAATGTTTATCTATAAATTGTAATGTTTAAATACCCACTATAATAATTCAGGTATTTCAGGTTCAGTAATTGAGGAGTAGTTAACCTCTCTTACTCTTTTGTGTAATTACCCCCCATTACCCAATTATTATTTCCCCCTCTTTCAAGGTATGTTTGGGTAGTTAAGTTGGTTCCAGTAAATGGACCTGGATCTCCCCAGCACATTTATTCTAGAATTCAAATCTTTTTATGATATAATTGCCAAGTTAATAATAAATCCTTCAAACAATTTGGTCGTCATAAATTTTATGTTCTACAACTATTCATTTCGTTTCAATTCGCTAAAAGGATGTGATTCGTTCCATTTGTCATTGCCGAAGTAAAATTCATCAATCGAGAAGCAGTTGAAATATTTGAAAAATAAAGTTAAACAAGTCCTTCCAACTCTGCCGGAAGAATAGCTTGATTTCTTTGTATTATATTTTAAAGTACAATAAAACACCCCACCCCACCCCTTACTAATTCTGCCACAAATCACCATATAAAAATGTGATTGGTATCATAATTGATTAGTAATAACGTCTCCTAATTAATGCTATGCTTAAATTTTACTTAGGGAGATGCCGACATATAAAAATTTTAACAAACTTTAAAATGTTTAATACCAACACCTAGTTTTACCATCATATTTTGATTCGATAAATTTTAACTTCGGATATTAAACGGGAAGCCGTGCCATTTATGTTGGTATTCACCATCTACCTCAACCTAGTAATCGTCGGTCGAGCGCTCAAATGAAATTCACGATAACATTTGATTGGACATTATCAAGGAGACGTCCAATCAGTATTAAAGGTGAATACCATCTGAGCGTTCGACCGAGGTTTTCGGTATAACCCGGGGTTGAAGTAATTGTTGAATACGAGCGTAAGTAGTTTAGGAATTATGCTAGTTTAAAGATTAAGAACTTCTAATATTAAATTATTTTTTAATCTGCAAAACAGATTGCAATGTCGATAGTTTGTTAGGCATAATTCAAAAACTACTTAGCTGTTAATAAACAGTAATTTTTTATTTCAATATTTGAAACTTCTATAAATCGATTTCTATTAAAAAATTTCATAAATTACTATTTGTATTTTTTTAAATTTATTTCGAATATAGGGGAAGGAAAGGTAAAGTGTCCATTCTAAAGTTTTTGCAATTTTTATGATACCGTTTTAATCAGTAAAGTTTAAAAACGAATACCAATAGTAACTATAATAAATTTAGTTTCAAATGTCATTTTACATAAAAAAATTACTTTAAAATGTACTTGTTACTTCAAAAGGAAAACTACAAAATGGCCAAGGTAGCACAGGTAAATGAACAAATCACACACTGTTAAGGAATTCCGTTAAAATACGGAAATTGTACTCGCAGTCGAGACGCCAGTACTATTTTCGTATTTTAACGGAATTTTTCCCGTAAATTCCAGAAAAAATTCCGTTAAAATATGGAAATAGTACTGGCGTCTCGATTGCCAGTACAATTTCCGTATGTTAACGGAATTTTGTTTTGCAGTGCATGGATTCAAGATGTAAATTTAAAGAACACAAGCTAAACACATTGAGAATAAGTATGTTGTGTAATATTTTAAGTATTAACCCAATCTAGACGAGCTTCTTTTACGGAATTTTTAATCTTTTATCACCGGTTTTTCAAAACAGAGGTTTTTTCCTAATTTAATCGCGAAAATGTCCTGCTTAAATTAGGCAAAATTTACAATAAAAAATAACTGGTGGGAATAATCAAGGATTCTGACGCTGAGCATCTTATGCGTCACGTACACGTGACGCTCGTGTCCAAGAGGTTAAATTGTTACAAGATAAAGAAATGATAGTTATCAGCATCAATATAACAAAAGGAGAAATACGAGTGATCCAGCAGATATGCAGACTGCAAATGTCGGGAGAGGCAGATCACACACTGAACAGACAAGCAGACAAAAATGTAAGACATGCGACAAATTGTAGCGTTCAAACCGGTTTCTTCTTTGTTATCAGGGTGAAATGTCTCTTGACTTACGCTTTTTCGTCGCTTGTCTGTTCAGTGTGTGATATGCCTTGCCTTTCTCTGCTGAAGTTATAGTCCCGACCTGTCTACTCCCTTTCAAAGAAAATACTTTTAAGTAGTATTTTGTTATGAACAGTGAATCAAAAATCGTTTTCGGGCAAAGTAGCCATCTGGCCAATTTGACCGATCTCTTAGTGGCCACTTTGACCGGAATGACGCCATCACAAAAACTGTAGCCTACCATCTAATGTACTCTCATACGCGCTTTAGTGGAGCTTCTTCTGAGTTACCCGATGTTCATAATTACTCGAATTACTTTTTTATGTGAATGGATGCTAACAGTTTTCCTTGCAGTACTAACTACAAATAATGCACCAATAATAGAAAGCATTTATGTTAATTTGAATTTTAAATATAATATATGGTATATTCATCAACACTGAATGATGGTTATCAATTAAAACACAAAATAAAAACAAACAAAAAAGCAAATAAAAAATCTCATTATATTTTGTTCAGTTCCATTTTAATTTTATTCAAACAATTGTTTTTTTTAAACCTTTGTCACTGTTTTTTCATTCTTTCAATTAAACATTTTGAAAGTTAAAATCCTTTTACAGCATTCATTTTTAAATTTTAGAGTAGACAATTATTTTAAATAAGAATTTTCCTGGAGCACTCAAGTATAAAAATATTTATACTGCTTTTTTTTTCTAAACGTATTTTCATCATCATTATTATTATTTTTTTTTAATTTTAGAAACACATAATTAAAATGCCATTTTTATAAAAAATTCGCGCATTTTTGTTAAAAATACGTTGCACCGATGTCATTTGTTTTAATTATAGAATTGATATAATGAGCATCGTTACTAAAATAATCAAGTACAATTCATTTTAAAACTAACTCAGCAGAAAATTAGTCTACAGATTCATAATTTAAACACATAACTAATATATGAAGTTAATTAGAGTCGTCTTTGTAATTAAGAATAAATTTATTCAAACATTTTTTTTTTTTTTTTTTTTTTTTTTTTTTTTTTGATTTGACAGCAATTTTTAAGTAAATTATCAACAACATTTATGCTAAAAAATCTGTATGAGACATGTTTAATTGCTGTTTCATTTATTTTTTAAAACGTAATTTATACTAAGTTAGTTATATTTTTTCATTAAAATAGAATTAAAAAAATTATTTTATGAAATGTATGGAAATGTTTCTGACGCTCAATCCATGCGGTAGCGTCCGTCACTTTTCCACTAAAATTAACTTTGTAATTAAAGCTTGAGAGCCGATAATCTTAAATTAAATATTTTATAATTAACCAACATTAATTTAATCTAATACTACAGCATCGATTTTCTAGAACATAATCTTCATTAAAAAAGATAGTTTTTATGTGTTGCAGGTGTGACATGGATGTCAAACACGCAACAAATAAAAATTACTTCTTAAAATATGAAAATAATGTTTTTGAAAATATGAAATATGAGCTTATTAATAACGGTAAATAAATGTTATTTAAGTATAAAAATATTTAATTTACAAGTTTTGGCTTTATACCTTTCTAGTAAAATTTCATTCTATGTGTAAAAGATTGAGGAACGCCTATACGCCTGTCCGCGTGGATTTGTCGATAATACAACAACACAGCACATGCTTTGATTTCCACTAGATATTGAACAATAAGTATGAATATTCAAAAGGTAAGAAATACAAAATTAAAGATCGTGACCACTTATTTTTAAAGCTATATTTTTCGTCTTTCAGGATTTCTAAATAACATACTAAACAAAAACAAGAAAGTTCATAAATATATCATTAATATCAAACTGTTAAAAAAATTGAGTAATTTCGAATACACTTTAGTGAAATTTGACTTAAATGACTAACACTACATAATAAATTCAAATGCTATTAACTTGTTTCTTTTATACACAGGCATCATATGATAGTAAACTTCAAACTAATTAAAGGAAATTTTAAATTAAATAAAAGAGGGATTCAATACGCTTATATCATTTTTTTTTAAAAAAATCGTAAAACGAAAGATATTAGATATGCATTAAATTTTTTATTTAATTTCATTGGAAATAGCATCTAAAACAGTCTGAAAGCTTCATTGAATCACATTTGAAGTTGACTGAAATAACATCTGAGTCAGGTTTTCTTAAGAACACAGTATGTATTGGGAGATGGGGTAATATGAGACAAACGGGGTAATAGGAGACAAAAATATATCATAATTTCTTTTGTAACCAGAAAGGAATTTTGCAAATAAATACTCTACACTCATGCTTTTGACGAACCTCTTATAATTTTTTTTTCAAAATTTTAAAGCCAATTTTTGAACCATCAAGAAAGGATCACACTTTCCTCTTTTAACGAAGCTCTTATAATTTTGTTCGAAATTTTAAAACCAATTTTTTTTTCAATTTTACCTAAATCTTCTCATTCTTATTATCCTACATGGAATAATAAAGGACTGGCATTAAAATATTATTAGGCCAGCTATGTTAAACTGAACGGAAATAACAGGAGCACTTACTGGAATTCTTTCATTATTCTGAAACATGGCTTGACAAAAATAAATAAATAAATAAAATAAAAAATAAAATAAATGAAAGTTTGTTTTTGAGTTATAAAACGCTATAAAATAGATTTCTTGAATTATACCACAAAGATTCTTTATTTGTCCTACACATTAATATACATAATTAGATATGCGATTGGTGTAAAATAGAAATATACACACATTAAGCACAGACTTAAATAAGAGACGAAATGTGACTAAACGTTACATAGAAATTAGTAACTCATGTCTCTTCTTACCCCAATTTTATCCCCCTTTATCACCGCACGAATTTTTATCTTCCAAAATTATATGTGTAAAAATCCTGAATTATTATAGATTATCCAATGTAGAGGTACTCTATGACTAAAATAAGTATTTTTCTGCTGAAATAATTGCAGGGTTTCTAATAAAGTTATTTTAAATGACTAAAACATCATTTAATACTAAATTAAAGAGGCCCTATAATTTTGTAATTGACATTTTTTTAACATCTTATACTGTTTTTAAGCCGCCAGTCCACGCGCCTACATTTGTAGCGTTAGCACACAAGCGGGATACATTTCATCCCATTTTCTCTCCCATTATATTTTTGGCTAAATACGTTTTAAAAAATAATCTACTGTTCTGTATTGTAAAATGCATCACTACTACTTCTTTTTAGGGAAAAAATCATGCTTTTGATATTTATTTCCAGATTTTGTTGCAGTTTCTGTAAAAATCACGTTTTTTCCTAGAAAATAAGCAAACGATTTGTTTTAACCCATAAAACATGAATTATTTCACAAAATGGACATTAATTACATTTAATAACCTTTCATCAATATATACAAATAGCTTTTATCTTACTCTTTCGTTAAAATTATTTTAGTGTGTGTTGTAACCCTTAAGGAATGAACGTATCGAAATTAAATGTTTGTACACGCGCGGGATTATTTTATAGTAAGAGCCATATTTCTCCCCTCCTGGTGAATAAAGAAAAGACCTTCCTTCACACACATCTCCTGGACCTTGACCTTGAAAGGTACAAGGCAGGTCAAAAGCGTCCTAAAAAAATTTATCCTTTTTTTCGAAGAGAAAATGTGATCGGGGTGAGATTTATCCCAGTGCGTGTGATTATGGGTTATAGATAGGATTGCCAAATCCGTACTTTAGTGCTAGGTAGTACTGCAAGTGTCATAATCTTGTAGTGCATAACCACTTTACTATGCTTAGGCACCACGTTTCTGACGACAGCTGTCGCCGTTCTAAAGTTAATTGGGGAGGGGATTTTAGTGGAACATTGTGCATACATATATACATGTAGAATAGATATATGTATACACAATATATAAATTTTCTGTACTCTAAACCGATTTTTAAAATTTGTCCCCTTTCTAGTATATACTTGTTTATATTATTTTCTTGTAATACATGTTAAGGCTTACATTAAAAAAACCTAAACTTTAACTGAATAATAAATGTTAAACAAAATGTTATAGCACAGTTAGGATAGTTCATGTAAAATAAAACTCCAGTAGCCAGTATTAGGTTAAAAGCACTTTCTCTTGTGTTTAAAAATCCGTTTTTTCCCGGTTTTCTATATGCAAAGTGTACTTTTGCTAACTACTCACTAGTGACATGAAAAAGTCACACTTTCCTCTTTTAATAGTTTTTAAATTGTTAAAAATTTTAAAAATGATATTATTCAGCACTCACAAAATCCTGAGAAAGAACAGAACTTTTAAAATGTTGCAAGAAACAATTGTCACTTATTATCCAAACAAACAAAAAGTGTAATAAAAGATACATTGTTTTAAGTACATACAGTCGGCCCCACTTAATCGGGTAACGGATAATTGCATACCCCGCTTATATGCATAGAATGTCGTGGAACAGAAACGCTCCCCATAAGGTTAATGTTAAATATACTCGTTTTATCGCATAGCAATCCCGGTTAATTGCATAAAAATCTCCAATCTAGTAATCTTGATTTTATGAATTCCTGTTATAGTGATGAATGGAAAGAAAAGAAGTTTTTTTTCTTTTCTTTTTTTCTTTTTTTGTAACAGTGGTTTGTTATATTTACAATGGAAGAACAGAAATCGTCGCGAAAGAAGACTTTATTATCTTAATTCTAGGAAACGCATGGGAGTGTTGAATTTGATGAACAGTTGTGTTTTTCTTTTACAGCTTGTCATGCATACTTTAAAAGCCATACTTTAAAACTCAAGGTGCTTGATGTACTTTTTGGAAAATCCTGGATTTGGGCGAAAATACAATCGGACGGTCAAGAGAATAAAAGAATAATATTTAGCACCGGAAGTGGAGAAATGCAGTGCCCGCGGTATGAAAAAACAAATTTTCTTAAAGGATTTTTTGTGTAGGTAACATAAAACAAAAATAAATTTGCAAATAATTTAAAAATAAAATGAATTTATGCCGATTTTTTAGATATGATTTAAAATAAAAAATTTGTTATTTTACTTTCATTTTAATTTTCATCTAAATTATAATGAAAAATTAAACCATGTAACGTAAGTTAGTGTGATAATACATTATACTTTATTACGTATATTGTACATATAGAGTAATAATAAATTATTTATAAAAAAATATTAATACAATAGTTTTTAAATTATTAGGTATATAATTATTGTCCATTAATATTTATCCTATCTGTGGTATATAATCAAACGATAACGTACACTGATAACATAAATTGCTGCCCTCGCTTAAATGCATACCCTGCTTAAATGCATACAATTCAGTGGAACCAACTATATGCAATTAAGCGGGACTGACTGTATTTGAAAAGACTTTACATAATTCCAAAAGTAGAATATGAACTAGCAAATTTTTAGTTAAAAACTGATACATAATATACATTTAAAACTTTAACTCATTTTACGCTATACGCTTTTATTGCGAAAAAGTCTTGAATTATTATGAGTAGTTCAAAGTAAAGGTAAAAAATAAACAAAAGCCATATACAGTGTGCCCATAAAGTCATGGTGCACTTTTGACCGGTCGCAAGAAATCAACGAAACAAGATGGAAATCTGAAATCTTCACCAAATAAAAGAAAAACTCTCCAAGTTTCATACCTGTTCAGTGCAGTTTGATGTGGCCTCCATTTGAAACAGAGAATCATAGACGTTATTCACTCTGTTACACCAGACGTTCTTAGTCGTGTGTGGGAAGAACTTGAATATCGTTTAGATGTGTGTAGGTCAACAAATGGAAGCCAGATCGAACTGCACTGAACAGGTATGAAACTTGGAGAGTTTATCTTTTATTTGATCATGATTTCACATTTCCATCTTGTTTCGTTGATTTGCTGTGATCGGTCAAAAGTTCACCATGACTTTACGGAGTCACTGCACACATATATAAACCCTGATAACATTTTATTGGAAGGGTGATTGTAAATTAAATGTAAAAACCATATTTTAGTATTCGAAAAATATCATTAAATATATAAATTGAGGCTGTTTTATTTCCCTACTCTCTTATTACCCCCACCTTCTCCTATTTTATTAGGTATGAAAACAAAAGTGAAACGGATTATTTGATAAATACATATAAAATAAGGATTTGTAAATAGAAATATTTAAATAACAAGAATCTTAAATAAGAACATTGAACCAAGAAGTGAGAAATTGATCTTGTAAACGTAATCAGTCATCTTAAATTGCTTTTCTAATATAAAATTCATAAGTGACAAAGCTTTTATTATTGCTCTTGAAATTTAAATGTATGTGAGTTGGCGAGAAAGAGATTTTAGGAGAAAAATCTATAAATATTATATATTTTACAAATATATATGCAAATATTACATATGTTACACATTTTAGATTGAAATTATTATGTTACATTCAAATTGACCCCTATATAATTATCAATGAACCTCCATTTATTACTTGTCTATAATTTTCACTTTGAATATTCACATACTATTTTTGAAATTCTATTTCTTATTTTAATTTGGTATAATTTATTATTCTATATATAACACAATTTTTAGTTCATTTTTGGATCATAAGGATCTTATATCATGGAAGACGATAGTATTCCAGTGACACAGCCTTAAGCCTAAAATCGTAAGAATGGCGGAACTTCATATATACACCTAACTCGAGATCAAAGGAAATGCGAAAAGCCGCCTCTTCATAAGTCAGAAAATAGAGATCATATTGTTCTGAGTTTTTAAAAACAGTCTTATATCTGCAGTCTAATCCTATTCTGAAATTTTTACATTTCTACGTGCAGTATATTTTGAGATTTCGGAACCCATTTTTAAAGTAAATTCAATGGCACAAATTCTTAATTTATGTTCCTGGAAAACGGCCTGGGCGATTTTCTTTAAATTGATATATAATATGAATCTGTTTTCTATGAAGGGAATTAGATAACACTTGTCTCCGGTAAAACACTTGTTTTTATATAATTCGCATTTTTCCCCTCGAACAGGACCTGCGCGATTTTATTAAAATTAATATATAATATGGATCTGTTTTAGATGAAAAGAATAATTAATTATTTGTAGGAAAATTGTTGTTTGTTATATAATCAATATGAAAAATGGGACTACATTTTTTCGCCCATTTTTTCGCGATGGCAAATGCGCAACAAATTACTAATATATTCCTGCGCATACTTTCTTTTTTTTTTCACTTTTGGGGAAAAATGGATGTCGAAACATTAGCCGAGCGGTTAAGAACACTCTTCTCGTGTACCCGAGATCTCGGGTTCAATGCGCAGTGATGCTTAGTTTATTTTCACATGCTTTTGATCTTTTTTTTTTAAAGTCAGTTAATATAAAAATATTTGACCATTATTATGAGTTCCTTTGTAATTTTTTATTGCCAATTAGATCATTAAATAAAATTTTAATAATTTTTTAATTGTTATTAAAATAAACAAAATTAAATTACAATTATAACTAAGCTAAATGAAATAAAACTTCAATTTAAATAAATTTCAATAATAAAATTTTAAAATTTATATAAGCTATTTTTTATCACCGTAAAATGTCGTTAATCTCTCTCCCCCCCCCCCCCAAAAAAAAAAAAATGCGACGGAATAACGTAAAATAATCAGAGTCGGTTTTCTTACACGGTATTAAAATTGTAGTATATATTCAGATTAGTCTGAGAGTATATATGATATCTATGGATGGTGAAGGTGGTGTGTGTGTGTGTGGGGGGGGGGGATACTAATGGTCGATCGTCACAAAGTATGCATTATTTTTATAAAGTGAGAAAAGAAAAGCATTCTAAAAGGAAATACAAAATAGAAAATTTGACAATCGATTGTCGGTGCACAATTAAAAGATTGATACATATTCTTTACAACTATCATTTAGTGAAATATAACATCTAAATTTTTATATAACATGTTTTATTTTGTTATTTATTTAGCTAATAATTAATAATCTTCAATTTTTTTAGCTAAATCTAGTAAAATTAATCCAGTTTACATTTCTGAATTATTGAAATTAGTGTGTGCTGGTGCTGCCATCTGTCTTTCGAATGTAAAAATAATATTTTTCTATTTTATCCTTTTATCCTTTCCCGTACATTTGAAATTTTAAATACTGGTAAATAGGCCCCAAAAAATTTAATTTTGGTCTCGAAAATTCAGATTAGTACCAAGCTTCAATATCTTTTATGAACAGCTGTTATATTTAAGAGATTCAGTCAATTTATCGTTACTTAATCATGATATCAACGAGATTACATTTTAGCGAGGTTTTGGCGATTTAATGTTACCAGTTCACTTTGGCAACCTTTTTCTTAGGGTGGAATTTCATTTGATGCAATGGAAGATTGATGCTTTCCTGTACTCAGGGCCGTAACCAACTGGTAATATCAGTGGAGGGGGAGGGGCTCTGAAATTTTTTTGTGGGGCTGGACTAACATCTTTTAACAATCCATATGTCTTATGGAAACTAAGTACAACGAAACCTGTTAAAATGGATCTCTCTATAAGCAGTGTTTATTTGCTTTTTTTTCAAAAACCTCACACGAAAGCCATAAAAATGTCAACTGGCCTTTCTGTTCCAACTGTTCTGCGGTCAACAAAAGAAAGGGGAGTCTCAACAGTGGAAAGAGGTGGCGATGATTTTGTAGGGCCGATTTCCGGATTGTACCAGATCTTACGAAAGTGATAATGCATGAAAAGCACTGCCTGACCACTTAAAAGCTTCCGCTGTTAACAGACGCTGTCTGTTTGGATCTTGAAGATCCAAATAGACATATCCTACAAATGGCTACGTCTTTGTCGCGGTTAAGCAGTGCTTTTCATGTTTTATTACCTTTGTGGAATCTGAATCGGATTCAAAACCTTTCCGACGAATGCATCTCTGCCTCTTTCCATTGCTGAAACTCTTTTTTATGGCCACAGAACAATTGGGAAAGAAAGGCCACTTGACATTTTTACAGCTTATGTAGGAGAAGGAACATTTTTCGCTTTTAAACTGACCTTAAAATATCTTATCTGTAACGTAACCTATTTATAACGGAATTTTTGCATAAGGAAATCCTTCAACTGAAAAAAAAATGGTAATCCGGGAAAAGAAGTACAAAACAATTAGGGGTGTGTGCCTACTAAAGAAGAAAACTATCTAAAATAGAATTTTTCCTCATTCCATTGGATTTTGTCTTAGCAGGGTTTTACTGAATTTAAAATGCAAAATGTAAATTGAAACTGACATTCCATAAAGAAGCAACTTCATTCAGATTTTAATAGAAAAATCATGCATTGCAGACTGGTTGGCATATATTTTCTCATAGCTTATTACTGCTTTCACTTTATTGAGAATATTTTAGAAAATGTAGTAATTAAAAATATTTCTGATTACATTCGCAATTGATATAATAAGTAAAAGTTATTAATTGGCGTTAAAACAAGTTTTAAACATTTGACTACTTAACAAATGTAAAATGAAGAAAATCATGCATTGAATACTGATTTCGGTTGCATTTCACAATTTATTATATTAGTGCTTGCTATTGATCTCACTTAATTCAGCTCATTCAGAAACGATGTAAAAGCAGACAGCAAACGCAATTTCGATTACTCAATATTTCTCTGAAGCATAAATAGTAGTTTTTTAAAAAACGTTTAAATTTCCATAAAAATAGAAATAAATCTAACCAAGATTTAAAAAAGAAAAGACCTCTTATTGATAAATTTAATTTACCCACCAGTGTGAGCAAGATAAATAAATGCTTTTTAATTTTAATGTTCTCTTCATGATAGATAATCCATAATTAATATATCTACATCTTTTCTTATTTATACGCTTGCATACATGCATCTTATCTTATATACTTATAGCTTGTGACATTATACAGGGTGTCCGGTCTCAACGGTGTCCAATGGCTAATTCCTAAACCGTTAGTCATAGACATATAGTTCCAATTAGAAAAATGCTTTAAATCAGATAAAGAAATATTTTAAAAGCGATTTGGGTCAATAAAAACATTTCTTAAAAAATTACGAAATTTAAATTTTTATACGGTCCCCCGGTCCTATAAGTTATATTTAGTAAAATTTTCCAATTACACTGACAAGTAAGACAAAAAAAGTCCCATTCATATGACACTAAAATTGTGCGAGTTATGAAACTTTAAAAATGCATGACTTATGCCACTTTTCTGCTCTGAAAACAAATGAGTTCGGCTTGGCTTTGAGGGGTCATATTCCAAGTGCTTAAAGTATTCAAAGATCTCATTTCATTTGTCTTTGCGCTTTGAAAAAAATCGTACAAGTATTACGATTAAGTTAACATTTATTAAGTTTCAGATTGGCTGAAATAACATATGTTTTATTTTGTCAGGATTTGAGACTGTTTCTTTTATGATTTCTTTTAATAAAATTATGTTATTTTTATAAGTTTTTATGTTACTTCAACGATCTTATGTATATGTTTTTCCAGTTCAAACTTTGTATTCGAACTTTAACCCACTTTCAAATATCCAAACGAGATTACATTTTACATACTGGCGCAAATCCGATAACAATCTAATATTATTATGATTTTCGGTGGTTACCATTTATACTTATTTTATAAGATAACACAAAAATTTTCGGATAGATTACCGCCAAGAAGTTTATGAAAAAGTTTTAGATTAGATAATACAAGACGGAGATTGTTGGGTTTTTTAAAGTTTATGTATTTTTTAGCACTGAATCCGAAAATTGCCTTAATTTTTAACCATCATGTCAGGATATTTCGCAAATCATAAATTGTCGAATTTAAAGAATAACAAAAATCGGATACTATAAAGTAGAGGAGATGGTTGTACTTTTTAACTTTTGATAATTGATTTTTACGTACTTTTTAGCACTAAATCTGAAAATGACTTTCATTTTTCACCATCACATTAGAATTTTTTTGCAAATGTGTAAGTTATAATATAGCGAAAATCTCATACTATAAAACATATGTAAAACTTTTTTTATTTTATTTGATTCAATAATTTATTCGATATTTTTGCTTATCTTGGGATTCTTACAGCTGGGTGGTGTGATGAGATGGGGGAGGAGATTAAATTTTAGCTTTGAACTTTTTAACTTTGAAATTTACAATTTGCGAAAAATCTTGATGTGATGGCTAAAAATGAAGGTCAATTCCGCATTCAGCGGTACAGAATAAATAAGAATCAATTATCAAAAGCTAAAAAACATGAAATAACCCAACTTTTGCAGGCTAGTGTAATCTAATAATGTTTTAAAATACGTATCATTTTGTAAAAAATTGAGGCTGTTAATTTAGCATCATTTTATTTAATAAAAATTCTGTTTTTTTCTTTCTTCTCAAATGTGTATTACAAATTGTATATTTTGCATTAATATGTCAGAATGACTAAAGATTTCAAATTTATATTGCTATGTTAATTTTACTCTCAGCCATTTTTAAATATATCTGACGAAATTATATTTCGACTAAATTTGTGAATGACCCCCAATTTGCAGCAAACAATATGCTCGAACTTTAAACAGGTATTACTCGGTCAATTTTAATCTTAGAACAACGGGACTTTTTTTGTATTACTTGTCAGTGGAAAAGGAAAATTTCACTAAACATAACTTATAGGACCGGGGGACCGTATAAAAATTTAAATTTCGTAATTTTTTAAGAAATGTTTTTATTGACCCAAATCGCTTTTAAAATATTTCTTTACCTGATTTAAAACATTTTTGTAATTGAAACTATGTGTCTATGACTAACGGTTTAGGAATTAGCCATTGGACACCGTTGAGACCGGACACCCTGTATATTAAACTACAACTTTAAATTTCATACATAAAACTTTCAATACATAAAACACATGTAATAATTATTACTGCAATAAGTGAAATAAGTTATTAATGAGGAATTTGCCATAATTCTAGCCCATAAAACAATAATTGCAACGATAGTGGTTTCTTTCCATGATTGGGGTGCTATTATAAATTTTAAGCTTCAATTTATTTAATGACAATATCGATTTTTGTAAGGTTTGTTTTAATTACAATTAAGTGGATCATTCAATTTTACACTGATTGGATTATAGAATTTTATTTAATTTGAAATGTTAAAAAATGATCCAAACTGAAAGTGTAATGATTATACAATTTAAATTTCGTAATAAGTATTATTTAAGATAAATTTAATCAGAAATCAAAATTACATTTAAACGGAAATATAAAAATTAATTAAATTTTCTTTTAACAGCATAGAGGATAATGTACTTTAGTATCTTTCTCTAATTAAAATGAATGTACACTGCTCAAAAAAATTAGGGGAGAAAGCAAAAAAGAGAAGAGAACAGTGCAAGACAGCCATGTATGGGCCTAAAATGAATAGTACACGTGTATCAATGCGCAATACAGAAAAAAAGACGCATAAAATTTGTAAGGGAGCTTTTATTGTTTGAAAAGATGGAAAGAACATAAAAAGATGGTTTAGGGCAACAATTTGGTTTAATGTAAATGATAAAAAAAAAGCATTGTTTAGAAATGATGCAAGATTTTTAATATGGCGTGTGATCTCCTCGGACAGCTAAGAGTGCTGCACACCTGTTTTTCATGGATGCGATGAGGTTATCGATAAGACTTTGGGGAATACTGTTCCACTGCTCAAGAATTGCAATCTCCAAGTCCCGGACAGTAAAAGGAGGCCTTGGTCTCGCAGCAATGCGTCGTCTGAGTATGGCCCAAACATGCTCAATCGTATTTAGGTCAGGAGAGCATGCTGGTCATTCAATACGCTGTATTGTTTTAGCTTCTATTATGTTTTCCACAAGACGAGCTGTATGAGATCTGGCATTATCATGCATGAAAAAAGAAATCACTAATTGCTGCAACGTAAAATACGACAAGAGGTCTCAGTATCTCGTCTGTATAACTTCGGGCCGTGAAAGTGCCATTCTGAATGATATGCAGGCCCGTACGTCCACCTATGCTGATTCCAGCCCATAGCATGAACCCACCTAGTCTGTAATGTGATATTTCACGAACGAATGTGGGATTAATTTGAGTGCCTCTTTCTACCCATGCCAAAACACATCAGATGTCACATCCAGACTTAATCGGACTCGGCTGTAAACAGAATTTTACTCCAACAACGTTGTCTCCAAACTCGATGTTCAGTTGCCTACCTTCTTTGGGCCGCACAGTTGTTTGAGATCAACGGGTACAGACCATTTACTTAAGTGCATAGAGACCACCCTGATGAAGCTTATTTCGGATTGTTTGGCTGGACAACCTTCGTCTTGTGGCCAAGAACAACTGTGTTTGCAGCAGAGTAACATTGCCCGTTCCGTCTCGACGAGCTGTTAATAGGATATATCGGTCATCAGTTTCTGTGGTAGCACATGGCCGACCTTGTCCTTGTCGATGTCTACCATTCCATGTGTCTTGGAATCGATTCCACAGCCTTGCATCGACACTTCTTGCGACCCCAGCAGCGTCCGTAATACTTCGTTGTCTTTCCCTAGATTCAACTGTCCCGATAACACGCCAAACCACGGATTTCGTTAATTCACATTGTTGCGACATTTTCAAGTCATCTTTTCTCAAAACACAAGCTGAGCGATTGAATTTTACAACTAAGACATTGAAACGGACGTTTCTGAAAAATCCCGATTTCTACACTTATCTCCTTTTTCTACTTTTTGACATCATAAACTTTAATTTGCATGTGAAGTTTTTTTTTTATCTGTTTTCTACTACACTTTAAATTATGTTGTTTTATTTTATGTTACTTATCGGTGTAAATATTTGCGTAATTTTGTTAAAACCATGTGCTCCCCTAATTGTTTAGAGGAGTGTATGTTCATTTGGAATAAACTTTGAAAATAAAAGACTAGCGTGCATCTCATTGAATTATCATAAAGCTATTTTTATTTTTATTCAAGTTAGAATGCAGACAGTCACGTAGATAAATTGAAGTTAATTACACTTTTTGCAGTTTTGTTGCCAAATGTTAAAAATGCTTTTAGGTAGAAAATGGTGAAAAAGTACATATTTGCTAGTTAGAAAGTACATCTAATATCCAAACTTGTTTCAAAAGAAATAATTTAATAAAATAATTTTGAGGATAAGTTAAATATGTTTAAATATAAATATTGTACGTTATGGTTATTTTAGGAGTGCAGCAAGATCAAAGAAAATATTTGTAATTCACATAATAAAAAGTAGGACAAATTTATAAATTTAAAAATTAAACTTACTGTTCTTTTGTTTCAGTGATTGAAATAATAATTAAAAAAAAATCGTTTATATTTTTTATTCACTTCTATTTTACATCACTGGCAGGCTTTTCACAGAATTTAAGTTCAAAATACTTTACTTTTGACTTTTTTTTTTCATGACAAAATGTGCCCTCTTTATCACCTTGTCATTATAGGAAAAAATAATCTATTCATTCTTATTCTTACCCTACTGGTTTCTCGCAAGCGGTCATTAACAGTACATCATTCAAGTTGTACTGGTGTTTACAAACATCTGGCACAGGTAACTAAACCAAAACCAGATGGTCGATGACAATCGTAAGTCGTTAGTTTTGATAGCAGAAAAATCCGTGGATTTCCTTGCGTAAATACGGGTTAGGTTCCCTTAGAAAGACCCCCACGGAGGGCAGCCCACCCTTAGGGCCTATATACATAGTGTTGATAATTGGCCGTCATAAACACAACCAACCAACCAACCAATCTTTTCTGACCATTTTAATATAATTGTTCTCATGAAATTCTCATTAAAACAAAAGTTATGACTTTTAGAATTGTACCCGCTCAATAGCTGAAGCGGCATTTCCGAAACTTTGAAGTAATTTTTTTTATAATCTATTCTTTTATAATGTCATATTAATCATAATCATCATTTGTTCTACCAATTTATTTTCAGACATTAAAAACACATTTGTGTTTTTAATGTCTGAAAATAAATTGGTAGAACAAATGATGATTATACTTTGAAGTCATTTTTCGCCAAATGACGTTTTTGGGTATAACGCGCAGGATATCTCAAAAACTTCTGAATATTGTTTCATAGAATTTTCAAAACATACGTTTCATGTTAATCTGTATAAACTGAACCTAAAATTTCCTTTTCATTGTACAAGAAAATATTTTTTAGGTGATTATGTTGTTGAAATTTTCAAAATTTTGTATTAGGACAAATTAGTTTTGTATTAAAAATATCAAAATGCTTTAAATACAGATTTATTTACGTTCAGGGTAATTATTACAATTTGAAGTATAAGTAGGCACCAAAATTTTCATTCTAGTTGCAATAGTTATTTTCTAATCGTGCGCATAAGTTGTTATATCAATGTTCTGCTCGCCAAATGTCTCACATTTTGGAGATCCTTGCAAATGCTAATTCTGCATCTCACAATTTTTTAAATACATAAAAGGAAAGAACGTACTTATATCTTTCACCTCAATAAAAATTGTGTTTTAAAATCATATATATTTTAAGATATTAAATGATCTATTTTTTTTTTTCATTTTTTCCAATTTTAAGAGTCTTGAGACCCCTTAAGTACTTATTAATAAAAATAAAGAAAGAAATCTTAACAGTAACAGCTAATTTTTACTTGTATGTTTTTGTAAATTTAATGTACAATATTTTGCATAACAGCGCGATCAGGCAGCCTATAGCAGTGTCTCTAAAACACATAATTGCGAAAGATTTAGAACAAATCTCATATTGCGCAAATACAACATATGGGGAAATTAACGGCGTTTATTCTCATGTACCTGTGGTACGAAATGCAGTGAACAATTAACCGATCAGCAGGCGTGCTCTAAAAAATTTTTCACGAGCCGGCGTGCGTCGTACTTTTTACTAAACAAGTGTGTCGTTTTGTTATGCTGTTACAGATGCAATACATTTCATAATACTATATACAGGGTGCAATATGTTATCTATCGCCGACCTTGAATTTCTCAACCGTTGGTCGTAGACATATAGTTCCAATTACAAAAACGTTTCAAATGAGGTAAATATTCATGTTGTGGCATTATTTAAAGTAGCAAATCAATTTTATAAAAATTACGAAATCTAACTTTTTATACGGTCCCTCAGTCCCTATAGTTATATTTAGTAAAAGTTTACACATATCATAACACATATAACACAAAAAGTTTGACATCTGTACTGCAAAAATTGACAGAGATATTAAATTTCAAATTTTGAGATTTTTGCACATGATTTTGTATTTCATTGAGGGATCAGTTAAAAGATGAATTAAAGTAATTCAAGACCAAAATCAGGGTGCAATGTCCTTTTTACGCCGAAACCACCTTTAGGAGGTATCGCAAAATCGGAGTTTCACAAAGAGGGTTATTTCATCTAAAAAGTTTAGCTGATTGTTAGGGGTCGTATACAAAGCTAAGAATGAAATATTGAAATTAAGCAGAAAAATAAATATCAATTTATTGTAATATCAGAAAACAGTCTAGTATAAAAAATGAATACATAAAACGCTGGAATCTACTAGAGATACTGCTCAAAGTGTTCTCCATTGGTGGGAATGCATAATTGAATGCGTGACGGTATTGCGTAATGTGCACGTTAGAGCATAGCAGGTGTGCAAAGTGTGCGATAATCAAAAGGATGATGCGACCTGGAAACCTCCCCACCGCCCAGACATTACAACAAAGAACGTAGAATGCGCTTCAATTTCTTTGATTACGACACGTGTGGTGCGGTATATGGAGAACCTGGATTGTTGGACCCATCTTCTGGGACCTTAACGGGCGATCGTTACCTGCATCTGCTACAAAACACGGTACGTGATTGGTATGAAGAGTTGCTCTCCGACATGCCTGCCGGGTGTGGTTTCAACATGATGGGGCCTTCTCTTCATAAAACATCAAACGTCCGGGCGTATCTGGCCACCGAATTCGGTCAATAGATCCTTGGAGATGGTGGTCTGATAGAGTGGCCACCGCGTTCACCGGACTTGACTTCCATGGACTTCTACCTGTGAGATTACATCAAGGCATAAATCTATGTGACTGAGACTACTTCTATGGTTTATCTGAAGCAGCGCATTATCCTTGATTGTCGCACAGTTTGTACACCTGCTATGCTCTAACGTGTTCAGGACTCAGTACTGTCACGCATTCCATTGTGCATTGCCACCAATGGAGAACACTTTGAGCAGCATCTCTAGTAGTTTTCGGCGTTTTATGTATTCGTTTTTTATAGTAGACCGTTTCAGATATTATAATAAATTGATATTTATTTTTCTGTTTAATTTCAATATTCCATTCTTCGCTTTGTATACGACCTCTAAAAGTCAGCTCAAATTTTTAGATGAAATAATCCTCTTTGGTGATACCCCGATTTCGCGATACCGGCTAAAGGACATAGTACCCTGATTTTGATCTCGAGTTACTTTAATTCATCTTTTAACTGATCCCTCAATGAAATACAAAATAATGTGCAAAAATCTCAAAATTTAAAATGTAATAATTCTGTCAATTTTTGTAGTACAGATGTCAAACTTTTTGTGTTATATGTGTTATGATATGTGTAAACTTTTACTAAATATAATTATAGGGACTAGGGGACCGTATAAAAAGTTAGATTTCGTAATTTTTATAAACTTGATTTTTTACTTTAAATAACGCCACAGCATGAATATTTACTTCATTTGAAACGTTTTTGTAATTGGAACTATATGTCTACGACCAACGGTTGAGAAATTAAAGCAGGGGCGCCATTTGAGGGGGGCTGGGGGGCCGTGCCCCCCCCCAAGGAATTTGATGTTTCAGAAAATTTGTCTCTCATTAGGGATGCACCGAATAATGATTTTGGCCGAATACCGAATATTCGGCCAACAGGTAAACTGAATACCGAATATTCGGCCTACAGGTAACCGAATACCGAATATTCGGCCTACAGGTAAACCGAATACCGAATATTCGGTCTACAGGTAAACCAAATACTGAATATTTGGGTAGCCGAATACTGACTGTTAGGCCGAAATCAAAGTTTAAAGATATTAAAAAATTAAATTTTAAAACAATTTTTCATAATATTTAACACAGATACTTCCATTTTGATAAACAAGACCTTTTTACAAGTAAACTTTACACACACACGCAGTTTGCGGCACTTCTTCTCCCGATATCATATGTCACAGAAATCAAAGTAACTCTTTTGAAAATATAGTTAACGATATCTTCATTATCGTTAAAGTAACAAATGAAAATCTAAGTTTGACATGAAGTGAGATGAGATACACTGTATTTTTTATTTTGACTGATTAAGTGGATTGCGATACTGGTTTCTTGGGCAAAATTGGTCTGTCTTGACGTCTATTATCACATCTGAAAGTTATCTCATTTTCTTTAGAAACACTCTTTTAGCGAAAAGGCAAAAGACAGATTATTTACAAGACATTGTTCAGAAACTTCCATTTGTGCATCATTTATTTCTATGACGGTCATCATTAATGGTTTTTTTTTTAAAGTGACACTTATCAAACAGCAAACAAATAATGTAACGGCATTCTGTTTTATTTAAATATGATTCTGTTTTCAATTATTCTGAATATCGTTATAAATTGACAGTTTAAAGGTTTTAAAAAATATTTTTCAAAAGATATTTTTAAGTATTCAGTTTGGCCGAATAGTTCGATATTCAGCCAAACCGAATATTTGGCCAAGCCATTCGGGAGAACGAATAGTTTGATATTCGGCCTAATAGATATTCGGTAGCATGGCCGAATACCGAATATACGATACATCCCTATATGTCATCACAGGTCAGACTCAATTTTTTTTTTCATAAATTGCTCAAAAGCTAAAGTAACTTGTCAGATTTTATTACAATAAAAACACATGCAATAAATAAACACTTTATGCATGTAAACTAAAAATTATCAAAACTATTTTCTACAGACTTTGCTATTCCAACATTCTTATGGTGAACCATTTCTTATTAATGCGTATTTTGGCTAATTTTAAAAAGGTATGTGAGAAAAAATTCTATTTATTGCTTTCGAGCCGTGTGCAAAATAGATCAAATGAAAACTCGTGCCCCACAGGGCTAGAATTTTCGCTGTGAATTTCCCCTTCAGCCGGAAATTTACAGAGGATTTTTTCTTTTTTTTAAAAAGAGGGTTAATTCAACTTCCTTAATATTTGAATTTTTTATTTTGCATAATTAGTGTCACATTATATTTACTGCTGTCATTACAACACTATCAAATCAACTGCTTTATTAAATCATATTATATACAGTATGTTCTTAAAAATCTCCTCTGCTGAAACGGGAAAAAGAAACGTCAATCTGCCTCGATATGTGCCACAGATCGGATCGTGTCGGTTTTGAGAAAAATCGGGTTGGGCAACCCAATGCAGACTCTACCCGAGACCAAATGTTTTGCAAATTTCTGAATTGTGTGGGATTTAGATCATAGTCTTAATAGATTCGTCTTTTATTAACTCCTTAACTGCCCGTACGTATATGTGCGTCTTTAGAAAATGCATATATCTATTTAATAAAGGGATGGCGAATTCCAATTATAGCGAGGCAATTTTCACCACCTGAGCCATTATATATAATAGTATAACATGTGCATTTTCTTACTGTTATTTCCGAAAACTAAATACACCTTCTATAATTTCAGAAATATGCGTTTTAAGTAAGGCATTGGAGATCGCGAAAGATTTCGTCGGCAGTTTAGGGGTTAAGAAAAATTTTTAATGACAGGAAATCACACATAAAAATTTCTTTTCCCCATGGACCACAAAATTTGCAAACTTCTTGACGTGTTGACCATGTTTGTGTGCTGATTATCTCGTGACCGATTGAATTTCACAATTTTTTTTCACGACCGTTTGACCAAATTCGCAATTTTTTTCCGTGATCGTTTCACGGAGTTCAGAATTTTTTTCCGCGACCATTTCTCAAAATTCACGATATCTTTTGTGAACGATTTACGAAATTCGCTGTTTCTATCCGAGATATTTTGACGAAATTCGTGATTCTTTTCTATGATCATTTGTTGAAATTAAATTTTTTCCCCTGCAGCCGACTGACAAAATTTGCGATTGCTTTATGTGATCGTTTGACGAAATATTGAGTTTTTTGCGCGATTCTTTGACTAAATTCGTGATTTTTATCTGAAACCTTTGGTGAAATTCTCGTTTTTTTTTGCTTGATAGATATTCGAAATTCGCAATTTTTTTTTGCACGACTGATGGGCAAATTTGATTTTTTTTTCTGTGACCGAATGTTGAAATCTGCGATTTTTTCCCCCGCAACCGATTAACAATAATAGCTGTTTGTTTCTACGATTTTTGTAATATTTTTCCACGGTGCTTTTAGGAAATTATATTTTTTCCGCTACTAATTTGCCAAATTGACTATTTTTTCAAAGTTCAATTGGCAAAATTTGCGACTTTTCCCGCGGCCCATTAGCGAAATGATTTCGCGTAATTCCGCAAAAAAAAAAGAAAAAATACTGCACTCTTCCACGAAAATTGAAAAATATTCCTGGAAGAATCCCATGGTTTTGAAAGACGTTAAGTGGGCAAAATCCCACTTGTTCACCCCCCCCCCCCACCCTACAAGGACCTCTTGAAATGGCTCCTCACCCCTGCAGCAAAACCTGCAAAGAAGAAGTCGAAAGGTCAGGAAAAAAGCTCCATTTTAGACAGGTTTCCGTCTTAGAAAGTATAATTATATGTTTTTTTTTTTTTTTTTTTTTTTTTTTTTTTTTTTTTTTTCATGGAAACGTGATATTTTTTCCATTTCGGAAAGAATTCTTTTTTTTGACAGGTTTCATTTTCACGAGTTTTGAAGTAAATGTAATGTGCCTATGCTCTTCAGATGTTTACTATAGAAAAGATTTTTTAAAAGCCTTAGATATACTTGTAAAAATGGAAACTGTCTAAGGTGGAATACTGTCTAAGGTGGAATACTGTCTAAGGTGGAATACTGTCTTAAACGGAAAACCTGGGTCAGTGTCTTGAAATTATACCTGCTAGGATGAAAACCTGCTTAAAACGGAATTCTGAATCGGTTTTCATTCGGAGGAATGAGGATACCCCCCCCCCCCCCCAAAAAAAAAAAGTTCTGAAATGGAGCCCCTGAATTAAAGGTCGGCGATAGATAACATATTGCACCCTGTATAAAATATTGAAGTTATATAACTAATTATACATATCATAGATAAAATTAAATTTTAATTATATTTACATATTTTCAAAATATATGCTTAAAGAATGTAAGTACCGATTATTAATCATGAAGCAAAGATATTTTTTCATAAAAATATATAGCAAGCATGATTTATTGCAAGAAGTCAAAGCGGAAAAAAAAGTTATATTATTTTCAAAAAATGACCCACATTTTTCGCTAATTTTGTTTATGACATAAAGAATTTTTACAAGATTAGATTAATTTTTAAAACCATTGTTCATTTGGTAAATAAATCATATCAGTTGTAAATTTCCAAATGGGTGAAAAAATTCCGGTTCGGGATTCGAACCAGGAATCGACAATTGCAAGAGCGTTGGCGGCTTCAGCCAAGACATCCCTGGTTCGAATTCTGGCCCGGATATTTTTTACCCGTTCTGAAATTTACAACTTTTACAATGTACAACTGTTTGACACTGTTGATATATTCTATTTTACTCCATTTTGCTTTAGCTTTACATATATATATATTTCAAAATATTCAATTGAATCTTTTGGATTGTTGTTAAATATATATTTGATAGCGTCTCATTTTATTTTTGGCAAAAATTCTGTTAAATATTTTTCGTTTAAAAAATAAATAAATAAATAAATCATCGTAAAACATATTAATTACATTATTGAAGAAATATATCTTTAAAATGTGAAATATACAATTAAGATACCTATTTGTTGCAGTGCCCGCGTGAAACCACTTTATCAAGAACTCACAAAACTGCTTTGGAAATCGGCGAAGCTGGTTTCAATCAAGAGAAGTTAATTGAGGAATAAAAATTACTTTTAGACCATTTTAGCGTCGTATTTGAGAATACCGCTTACAAAATACCACATCTGTCATGAAATCTTCACATGCGCCTGCTGCAGGATTAAATTACATTTATTTTTCAATCGCATGACATTCTTGATAATTTTTAAAAGGATATTCCATGCATTTATTTATTTATTTTTATCATATTTTTCTTTTCTTTTGTTCTACTTTTTGCTCTACGAAAAATAATCATCTGTTGGACTAAAATGTACAGTCGTGGAAAAAAAAATAAACACCCCCTACTAACTCCTCAACAAATTATCGTAGAAGAAAGTTACTGGTACCGAATGATTGGAAATAAAGTCTACTTTTAAATGATGTATATAAAATTTGCCTATGGGGTCATATATATATTAAAACGAACCCAAACTTAATTTTTTTTCAATGACAATACACAATTTTAACAAGGTATTTCAAATCTTCTGTTAAAACTATGCCTAGACACCAAATTTCAAGTCATTTAAATGATAAGTTTTGGAAATATAAAATTTCATTCAAAATTTAGTGCTCCTAGTGTTAAATTACATTTTCATATTTTTATTAATATCTCCTGAAATTATACTCCTAATGTGGTATTTTTTGTGTAGCAATAATACTAAAATACTCAAACATAAATACTTTAAATTTGCAATTTTTATAATTTTATGATATTAATTATGAATTATGAAATTAATATTCGAAAAAATTATGAATTGCAACCTACAATTTTTTTGATGGATTTTAATTTATTAAGTCCTGCTTTATGGAAGTCCAAAAATTCACATTTTTCTTCCAAACAGTTTTCAAATTATGCTTAAAAAACTGCATAATGGTGGTTTTAGGGGCCGTCTATGATAGAAGTGACTAGATATTTTGAAAACTCTTATGCTATCCTGTAATCTAGCAGTCTTCGATGACTGCTTGAGTGGCACTTAAGACACCTTGATCAAGAAGGGGGCTCTCTCGGTCAACAATCGAGTATAGGAACTTCAATTTGGATACAGCCCCTAAAATAAGCTCGTTTTAAAATAAAGAATTTCCCGGAAACTTATCGTACGGATTGCATAAAAATTTGTTTTTAAGCTAATTGAAGGGTGTAGAGTTCATTTATGCTGTCAGAATTGTATACAGCTTTTGAAAAAAAAAAAAAAAAAACAAAGTTATGGTTCGTTTTAATATGTAGATTGCCCCTAAGCAAATTTTATATAAATCATTTAAATGTAGACTTTATTACCTATCTATGGTACCAGTAACTTTCTTCAACGATAATGTTTTACAAAGTTAGTAAGGGGTGTTTACTTTTTTTCCACGACTGTACATTTTACAACTAATAAAAAATTAACTGCAAATGTTTAATTTTCTTTGAAGTACATTTGTATATGTCTATTCTTTGTGTAATGTACCTAAGGAAATAAATCAAGACGCATCTAAAGTTAATTAGCTTTAACTAGGTGAGATTTGTCTTAAGGGTGTATTCTTAAGGATGTACTGCTCATTTTCTGATTCATTTTAAATTCATTTTTGCTCTCAAACGCATCCAATTGGCAGGTACTCTTATTCAGAAACTATATAATGTGCCGTATTGGTCCATATTTTGATAAAAGCAGAATATATTTCAAAAAATGCCCTGAAAGTGGGCATTTTGAACCGAATTTTCCGAAGCGATAGTGCTGGAAATGAAAAAAATGGTTGTACTGCGAAAATAATTATTATGAATCAAGTTCTAATTAATTGAACGAAAAAATAAAAACACAGTTGCTAATAAACTCTTCAGCAAGTTTCATGTTTTTACTTTTAAAAATGAGTCTGAAAATGTGTTAGAAAATATCGAGTTGTTGAGCGTGGAGAAATATATTTTTTAATACCGCTTTTAGGAAATGGGCTATTTTTTTATTTACATGTTAGAGTATGAAGACTTTTCTACTGAACATAAATAACAGAAAATAGGAACAGTTTAAAGATATTTAAATTTCGCCAAATTTATTTTGTAAAAAATAATTTTAGATCCAAACTATCTCTGAAATAAAACTACACCTTGTTTTAAATTTTTTTTTGCAGTTGAAAGTATACGTCTATAGCTAATTATTTAGGAATTACCTAAAGAAGCGATCAGATGAAACACCTAGTGCATTGAACATATGTCTTGAAATATATGTGATTCTGCGAATTTCGTGTGAGTGTAAATATTATAAGTAGCAAGGATGTGGCATATTTAGTTTAATTTCTCCGTCATCCACTACCTTCTGAATCTTTGGGATGTCGAATTCTGTAATTTTAGAAAAACTTTTAAATCTGTTAAGGCTGCTCTGCTCAAAAAGCGCAAAACGTTTTGACACATTTACAAATTCATTTTTTAACGGAAAGGTATAAAATTGGAAAGCCTGGCCATGGAAGCGATTTGGAATTGAACTGTTTTTTCCATTTTTTGATCAATCAATTACCTATTGAGTTATAAGCGAAATTTTATCACGTGACAAACACATTTTTCGCCTGCACTTGAGTATTCTTTCTTCTTTCGTGCGGAAATTCTGTTCAAAACGCCTACTTTGGCATTATTTTCTGAAAGATCTATTGCGTTCGCAAAAAAATGGAAAAAACAGCTCAATTACATAGTTTCTGAACAACAGCACCTACTAGTTTCATACATTTCCGAACAAAAATAAATTAAAACTTAATTCAGAAAGTTGCCCTCTTGGATTTGAGAACAGCCTTAAGAGATAAGTCCAAGTTGAAAGTTAAAAAATCATTTTTGTGAAATAAAGAAAAACTAATTCCTACTAATACCTTCTAAAACTAAACCTACAAATTCGGGTTGGGTTGGGCTGATTTTTGACGGCCAATTATCTACACGAGGGATATAGGCCCGGGGGGGTGCCCTCCGTGGGGGTCTTTCTAAGGGAACCTAATCCGTATTAACGCATGGAAGATCCACGGCTCGAAGAAAACCACGAAAACTCCGAACGATTAGGCCGACGGGCGCGATTGGGATCGAACCCAGCACCTCCCGTCTACCAGCTTCGAGAGCAGAACCTCTCGGCCACTGGTGGGGCCTACAAATTCGGAGATTAATTAAAACTTTTCTGCGATCATTAATCTGAATCCACCTAAAAAGCAGTCTGAGCGTGATTTCTGTAGATTGGGTATTTATATAGTTTTAAACAGTTTTAATATTGCACCTGCAACCAATGATTAAAGTGTCCCATGCGAATTATCTTTTCCTTAATATCTTCTAATTTTCACATACATTCTATGGTTTTAATTTTCAAATAAATACGTATCTGTAAGAAACACCGAGAATAACATCAAAGTTAGGATTATCAGTTACAATATTGAGGGGAAAATATCAAAAAGAGCTTCCCAAATTCGCGAAAGTAGTATCTACAATTTTAGCAACAAATTATGTATTTTAAATTAACTTTAGGAGTCGAGCTTATGTTAAAGTAATCATCAGTTTTGCACCATTTGTAAATCGTATGTGGCGTTTATAAATATTAATTTGTCTATTTTCTTTAGAACCTTTTAGAGCTCAGAGTTTTTTCTATTTTATTTCAAAACACTCTGTATGCACTTAAGAAATGCTCATTTCACATCAATCATACACTGTAAAAGAAAGACAGATGTTTCTTAATCTGGGAAAATATAACTATGAACAAAAATACAATAACTTCTTTTGAGTTACCCGCCATTACAAAGAGCATTCGTTAACATCAGAAATCTCAGAAACCCATATATTTTTGAGATTTAAAGAAACATTTGTAAAAATAGTTTCTTTTGCTGACACTGATTCTCGGAACGTTTCCGAATAGTTTTTATAGTGGATTAATACATTATCTCAAACCGGAATATCGGTTTTTAGGATGCCACATTTTCTGAATGTACATTTTTAGCTGTGTAACTAAATTTATACATGCAAGAGTAACAAAATCATATTAATAATAATAATGTAATATTAATGCTGTTAATTCTGCACATCTATCTGTAAAAGTTGTTTGTTGAGCATGAAAATATTTAATTGGGAATTAATAACATCCCAAAAACTATATTCTGGATTGAGAAAACTGATTAATACACGATAAAAAATACTCAAAAACGTTTACAAGAATAAGAGGCAGCAAAGTAAAATTTGTTTTTATGTATGCTACTTGAAATCTCGAAAAGATATTGGTTTCTGAGGTTTGTAAAGATAAAGAACGTTTTTTGGAATCTTTTGTGACGTGGAAGATGATATTATAGATTTTCGTTCGTCGTTATATTATATTTCTATAGCTTAAAAAACATTTTTTTTTAAATTCGATGTAGTTTATGCAGATTTTAAATGAAAATATTACAATTTTAATTTGAACATTAACCATCTCCTTAAGATGTGATTTATCAATTTTATTATCTTGAAATTTTAACGACCTACAAATACTAAAGTAAAAATATGTGAGTCATATTAACACTAGAATGACGGTGAGGGGCTACTTTGGCCCCAAGCATATGGATATATTTTGGTTCGAACCAGAAATTTCTTTATAAGATTTTTAAAAGATACAAAAAAAAAAAAAAAATAAATAAATAAATAAATAAATAAAAAAGGCTAATTAAATAAGTTAAACAGTTTAAAATAAAAATTCTGGTATTAAATATTTTCATAAAATTTAAGTAAAAATTCTAGTGTTAAGTAAGATATATAAAGATAAAACAACTCCTAAATTGGTGGGTAACATATATATACAGTCAGGTGCCAGACAGAAGCGTATGCAAGGTCAATTATCTACATTGCTTTCTGTCAGAAATTGCAGGCAGCTGTGTATAAAATTGACCCCGATACTTAACCATATTCTATATATGATAGAATATGACTATGCGATAGAAGGTAATGTTTATGACCCGTAAAATTAATGTTAATTAATATTAATTTTACTGCGTTAATTTAATTTAAAATTTAATTTTCTTGAAAATTTATATAAATGTGGGAAATAGGGCAGTAAAGTTTTAAAAATATTATTTACTACATGTAATGCGTGTTACAAAAACAGCGTACCTATGAATGACTAAATTCTTCTTTTGTCTTTGGCAGATATTTAAAATAATAAATTGTGGGCTCAAAGTGTTAATTTAGAATTCTTTGAAAATTATTTCATAAAGGTTTTCAAGTATTGTAATTTATTTTACAGAAAGCACTTTAGTTTCGATATTTCGTCAAAGGATGTGTCATTATGGCAAATAATAATGCCAATTAATCATTACGATAATTAAAAAATAATTAAACGTTAATAAACGGAAAATCTCACTAATTACTTTTTATGAATAAAATTCAGAGATTTAAGAAGTACTTATCGTGTTAGAGATGAAACTTGTTAAAATAAAGCTTATTACCTAAGACATTCTTTTTTGTATTAATCCTTAAAGACTAAATAAAAATAGCTAAAGACATTGGTGTTCGTTATTTGTAACAATAAATTTATATTTAGCTTATTCATTTAAATTAACTCACAGGTTCTATTTGTACATATTATTTACCAATCATAAAACTGGTTATTAACACACACTGCTTTATTAAAATGCGCGAATTGAAAAAAAAAATTATAATAGAGTATAAAATATGCTTATTTTGTCCACACTTTGGCATGAAATATTCCATAGCAGATATTTTTGTCCATTTTATAAAAGATTTTCTTTTTTTCTAGAAAAGAAACTAAGAGAATTTCGCTTTGAAAAAGTAACACTATAAATGCCATTAAACGCAGATGTTGCAAGCCATTTAAACCGTTTTTCACCATACATTTTACTGCATATATTTTTCAGCATACGGAGCAGTTTTATTTTTATTGGTATCAATGAAATACTTAGTGATAAATATAAAATTCGTATTTTTATATTAATTATTTGCATTTTTAATTAAAATTGTATGTTCTACTAATTATGAATGTGTCAAACAATTTCCCACTCAATATTATTTTAAATAATTCAGTAGGAATAATTCTCTAAATATTTTATTTCGTTAATTAATAATAATGTTAAGTAATAGGTAACGTTTGTGATTATATTTCTTGTTGCCAGAAAAAAATTACTTAGAAGAAAACATCTTTAATTGACTCTTATAAAAAGAAGGATTTGATTCATAGGAAAAAATAAAAGGATTTAAATAAGTAGGTAAGATAATTTTACCTGAATCAAGGTAAAATCTCGGATATCGTAGTGATTTTATTTTTGTTAACATATTCCTTGTGTGAATATATCTCATGCAAATTTCCAACCAATACTTGTTTTAAGTAATTCCTTAAAAATAACTCCATTTATTAATAATTTTACTATGTAATATTTTGTCCATTAATTAGTAATTTATAAATAATAATTTGTTTGCTCCCAGAAAAACTTCGATTAATAAACCTTAGAATATGCCTCTATAACTAATTTGGCTGTGGCGAGATAATTATTTGTATTCACACACACAAAAATATCCCTGTAAAATTACGGGCAGAGGTCGGCAGCAGAGATTCCAGTCATACCCGTAAAAAAAAAAAAAATCCATATCCAATTACCAACCCGTATTTTTGCTAACTGATGGGCTAGAGCTGTAAAAATATGTGGATTGCCCTTAATTTTCTAAGTATCTACACTGTTAAAAATTTTGCAGCATTCTGGCAGATCATTCGACCATTTTTTTGAAAAAACGGTTTCATAACCATAATTTAACTATATTCTGACCATAAAATGGCCAATAATATGGTCAGAATAGTGTTAAATTACGGTTGTTTTAACCGTTTTCGGAAAAAACGGTCAAATGACCTGCCAGAATGCTGAAAATTTTTAACAGTGTAAGGTATAAGACAGTTTGTTTAATGGATCAGACCGGTTTTCATCAAATAAGACTGTTGCCCGTGAAAATTGAAGGGCAATTGCTCATAAATTTACAGCTTTTTCTGAGAGTGCATATATGTAATGCAAATTTCCACTTAATACTTATTTTAAATACGTTACTAAACAAATAAATTTGTGCTGTTTTTACTATTTTATTAACACTATACTTTTAAAACTATTACTTTGAAAACACTCGGCTGACAAACCTGAGAATATGTAATTTTTTTGCACGATATTCTTTGTGGGAATGTCTGTCAAAATTTCTCACTGAATATTATTTTAAATAATTCCCTGAAATGAATTTCGTTAATTAACATTTTATTCCGTTAATTTTATTAACATCACAGTAAAATTTTCCAGCAAACTGCCCAGACATTCAACCGTTTTTGTAAATAACGGTTACTTCTCAATATTATGAAGCGGTCTCATTTGTCGGGATCGATTAAGATTGCGTTTAAGTAACCATTATCTATAAAAATGGTCGCTTGGTTGGAAAGTTGCAATTTTTTTACAGTGCTGTTAAAACTTTTATTTTGAAAACATTCAACTAACAAACCTTACGATATGTATCTATAACAGTTTTGTTTGCAAGATATTCTTTGATTGACTGTGCGTCAAACAATTTACGACTTAATATTATTTTAAATAATTCATTTAAACATAGTTAACACACACACACACATATATATACATATAATCATTAATTAAAAATTACAACCATCAACAAAAACTGCAATATTGTGAATGATTGACTACACGCCATAAACCAACAATATAGAACTGTATGTGTAAAATAAAGTACCGTATACCTAATTACAAGAATTAACATGGAAGAAAAAAAGAAGAATATGGATTCCAAAAAATTGAAAACCTTATATATTGAATTACGTTTTCAAGAGTACAGAATTCAATGATATAAGCAAATCGGTTATTTATATATATATATATATATATGTATATAACAGAATTCCGTTAATTTTATTTCGAATGCATGATATATTTGCATCAATGCTAGTGCATTTACGTGATTTCCACGTAATAATGGGTAATAATATAACTTATTTATACTTTACGGGAGATTTCTCACAGCAAAATATAAATCACATCTTATTTTACAACACCAAAGATAAGAATTCCAGCACTAATGTTACTGATATTAAAATTTCTTTTTTACTTAAGTTGTCGTAAATGTCACAAGCTTCAAAGTGCAACCGACTCTCTAAACTATCCTTTAATCAAGAAATGTTTCTAATATTTTTCTGAAATTATTACATGAAAAGGAAATTGTAGTGTTTAAGTCAGAATTAAATGTTACACTAGCAGATATTTCACTTATAATTTAAAATAATTATTTAAAGCTAGCAAGAGTTTTAACTTAAACGTTTTTACAGTCTAATTCAATAATAATATTTAAGAAATAATAAGACTGTTAATACGGGAGAAAATGCGAATTATTTATAATATTTGACATTTGATATTTTTTGAAAGCAGATATTTTAAAACCAAGTATTTAACACGCAATATAATAAAATATATTTAATAATTATATATCTTTATTAGTCAAGAAGTAAAAAGTATCTACGTTTGAGAGTTATTAACTGCTAGTAACTTTTTGTTGATAGATGTGGTACGGCAGCATTCGCGTATGGTTATTCAAAATATCTTGAGTTTAGTTAAAAAATCATGTCTTGTCAACCTACTACATATACTCCAGCAGAATATAAACCTAAATGTATATGTATATATATAAATATATATAAACTTTTTGTACAATTAAACCATTTAAACGCATGAAAATTTACTAAATTTGATGCAATAAAAGATATAGACAAAAGATAAAAAATCCAGCTAAATAAAGTTGAACGTATGAAAAAACAAATGAAAGATTAATTGGTTGGATGTAGAAGGCAGTTATAGTGTATTTCACTTCATCAGGGGTACATGAAATACAAATATAAGCAATACACAGTCGATTTCTGTAAAAGAATCAATATATATATATATATATATATATTAGCGAAAGTTCTACTTTTAAAATAATTTATAAAGTACTGCACATTCTTTACCATCAACAATTAAAGCTTATAGATGCATAAAATGTTTTTTGAGTTAAACAGTAAACAAAATTTGGTCTATCTTAAAATATAGATATAAAATGTAATAATTGAAAACATCATGGAAAATGTGCGCAACCTAAAAACAAGAAAATTTTAAGATAAATCTCGCTAAAGTATTTTATTTAATATTATTTAAAGAGTACTCTTAATACATTTTCAGCCATAGCTAGTGTCATTATAGGAATATTATTAAGAGGTTTTCCTTAATATACTCAGAGAAAATATTGCTCTTGCATATACATATATATTTTTAAAACATTTAAAAACAAAACAAAATTTATTATAGTTTTTTTTTTAAATGTAACAGTCTTGAAAAATAAATTTTATGTTACTCACCAGCGTATATAATCCGCATAAATAGCTTTCATTTTTAGCACGCTTCCAGCAGCAACAAGTATTTATCAACACAGGCATCTTTGATCCTTGCTTTCGTTATGTCTAAATATCATCTCCCTATTTTCTGTCTCTGCGAGTCTTTTTTAGTTTGAGCTTCTCTATTCCTATTGGATGAAGGAAGTGACACACTGCTTTCTTCTCTTTGTGCGCAGAAATTTTATTGGAGTTTCTGAAGATTATTTTAAGAATTTATTTCATTGTTAATATGATAAATGAATGTTAGTACTAGAGATGAGATAGGATCAACCCGAATCCGTGAGCCTGAGACCGAGAACGGACCCGAAACGGGCTCGAGGTCAATTTTTATACTAGTCTTCGGGCTCGGTCTCTTTCTCAAAGTGAAAATTTTACTTATTCAAAAATTGAAAAAGGAAAAAAAACCTTTACTATTTGAGAGAAAGAAGATTGCAGTCCAGGGTTCTTAAAATGTTTTACAATTCTTTAAAATTACTTGTAAAGGGAAATTAATTGCTATTGATGGGTAGAAGGTAAAACATTATAGTGGATTCTGTAGCCTTTACATGGTCAGTGTTAGTACCATAAAGAAGCCGTGGGATAGCCTTTGTCTCTCATCACTTTCTGTTTGAAGTCCGTTTACGTAATTACTGGAAAACCGAACTCACGCATTTCTGTTATAGTTGCATATTGATGTATTAGAAGAATAAGAGTTGTGACTTTTGCAGGTTTATACGTTCGTGGATATGTAATTATTAAATATCCAGGGTATAAATATAAATTTTGCTGTGTTAAACAGATATTCGAGGACATGGAAATCCCGAAACTATGTCACCAGGATTATTTAGGATTAATACTTATTTCTGTTTAGAAAGTGATTTTTAAATGAGAAAATTACTCTTGGAACAATTTTAAAATAATATTAACAATTTTCTACTGCTTACTTCGGTATCTGGCTCGGGCATTGACGATATAAAAATTTTTGGACTCTGATTTCAAATCGTCGGGCTCGTGCTACGAAAAAAGAACCCGAACTCATCTCTAGTTAGCACAGATAAAAATGACTTATTAATACATACAATATTTAATTTCCCTAGGGCTGAATTATTTTCTAAGAACAATACATTCAACACTAGTTATAATGATCCCCAATGCTCCAGCGAAAATCGTCCTTACTATGCAAGGTCACTACAATGAAAGTTTGAAAAATAAGGCTGCCTTTTTATACACTATACCAATGTCAAAAAATTACATGGGATAAGGATATTGAAATATTGTTCTTTCAATTATAATTAAAACAATTTACCTGTGTTGATAAGGGAATATTTCTAAAATAAAAAGCAAATTAAACCTGAGATTTCTGAAACTGTGTTACTTATAATATTCAACAGTAACCAAAATTAAATTGCAGAAGAATTTAGCAACTTTAGATAGTTATTTTTAATAGACATAATCAAAAGTGTTTTTTTTTTTAAATTTATTTACATTAGCTATTCAAAGAACATAATTCTCCATAAAATGAGTAAAAAAGGCAAAAAAAAAAAAAAAAAAAAAAAAAAAAAAAGTAGAAACATGCATAATGATTAGTCAGCCAGTTGGTTGGTGGCATTTACACCCCCACTACAAACATTGATTCCTCAGTCGGGATTCGAAGTCTGTACCTTCAGTATATTAGCCAGCACCCTAACCACTAGACACATAGGTGGGCAATTAGTCAATCTGAATGTAACTTTGAACTTTTAATGCATACATATTCTTTTCTTATTTGGTGATCAAAGATATTTTTCAGAGTAATTTTACACTTTTCAGTGTCACAAGTTCAGAAAAAAAGCGCTCGTGCTTTCGTTATCTATGTAGTTATGTCCTCAATTTTCTCAACAGCCGCTGAACAAATTTGAATGCTACTTTTTATACGACAACCCTGGTATAAAAGTGGAGGTTGTAAGCTAAAAAATAGTCATCCCATGATGTAGATTTTTTTTTTTTTTTTTTTTTTTTTTTTTTTTTTAACAGGGAAATCAAATATTTTAATATATGACAGTTTACCGCGTATCAAACATGAGGGATGTTGTCATGTAGAATGCCTTCACAGACAAGAGAGGGGCGACATACGTCTTATAAAATTTGAGTGATCGACAGGATTTTGGACAATCTGCCATTATCACCAAGCTAGTCTCATACGTCAAATTCAACTTGTCCAGGTGACTATAGCCCAGTTCAAGAATGTTGTTTGTTTTTAGTTTGGACAATACTTCCAATATCAGCATGCGCCTTGGGCGTACGTCGTCACTCTCATATTTATAAAGACACTCTATTGGGAACACTGCCGATCAACTATCCAGCGAGCAAGCTGCCGGCAATTTTATGAAAAAACGCTATTTTTGTGAAATTTTGCTTTAAAAAAAGACACCGAAATTAAAGTTTAACTTTTACTACTTATGCTTGTAATTCCTCTTCCAACATGCCTGTTATTTCTGTTATGAAATACTTTGAATTTGCACCTTCATTTGTCAAATGGATTTGTAATTCATTCTTCCCATTCGGTCTTATGTCAACTTTTGATTGGTTGTTGCTTTCGGCTTTCTTATTTGCTTTTACCTCTACCTTGCCGTATGTATACCCTTTTCACTTGTTTCCTTTAACCCTTAAATGCGCGATTTTTTATTTTCTTTCGAAAAAATTATATATGATCCTCTGAAAGGTATATTACACAGGAAAAATTATGAAAAAAAAAATCAGAGATATATTTTTCATATAATACGCAATACAAGTAAAACTACTGTCGTGTGGCTGTTTTACGCTAAAATAATGCAAATTAGTAAATACTTTAATAAGTGTCTCCAAATACTTTATTTTATATAATTATTTATTTTATAAAACTTAACTTTTAACCTTTTAATTCTCATAATATAATACGTTGTAGAAATTACGTAGTTCAGAGAATCTGACTTTACACTAGAAAGTTTCAATGGTTAATTTCACTTTATTTAAATACGGGATGACTTTTTTATAATTAAAGCAAATATTGCTATTTTAAATGTCTTGTGTGAATTAGGTATATGCGAATAAATAAAATCAATTAAATTCAAAACAGTGTTGTTTGCATATATGCAAAGCTGCGCAGTAAAAGGTTAATTTTTGTCCCTGCTTTCAAATTGTAGTAGCATGTCTTTTTGTGCCCGTTGAAGAACTACCTTGTTCATTCGAAACTTTGTACTTTTTTCATTATAATGGCGTTTTAAAGAAATTTTGCACTTTGTATTGTGTTTCAATACCGTATTTTTAACTTTTGTTGTATTCTTTACTAAACTTACAAAGGAATTTTTATAATAATATCTTTTTCTGTTGTTTTCACTTGAGGAACAATCAAATTGATTTTTATTCTCTGTGAAAGTTAAAAGAATGTATGCTGAAAATTTCAAATTTGGTGGATATCAATTTTAGTAAGATGAGTAACAATAACTTGTTTATATATCTTTTGCAGTCAAAACATTTATGGTTGATAGATTTCAAAAAATGACCAAATCAATCCTAATTTTTTCTATCGATGACATAATTAGTTTTGATGCGAGATTAAAGAGATGCAAATTGCATCTATCCCTTTTCTTTCCTCGAGAATGGAACTCAATATTTACACTCCACAACTTAAATATTTCGTTCAAATTTTTACCTCTAAGTTTATCTAAAAAAAAAAAAAAAAAAAAAAAACATTCGCGGAATGGATATTCAAAATTTTAATATCCCCGAGTGGCAAAACTGACAGAACAACAACTGGCAGAAATACGTAAATTTCGTTATTATTTTTCTCTGCATTTATAAATGTCTAAATTTTATTAAACTTATATAAAACGACTCTTTTTCCAATATTTTTGCTCCTGTTTTGAGCATCTTGATCAGTCATACAATTGTTTTTCTTCTATGAGGAAGATGTATAGATTGATATATCAACATATTCTAGTAATTGACTAATTTCCATAGTGTCAATTTCATCTAGTGATTAAATAGTAATTTTATTTTATAAATCTTTTGTTATATATTATATATATTGAAGCTTTCAAACTATTTGGATATGTTTTACTATGAAGAGTACTAATAATTTGTTCACGTACGTACGGCATGGCAGTCAAATTATTTTTAAAACAGATTGATTTAAAAATCTCCAAAACAATCTGATTTTCCCCAAACTTTCTCCGGAGGACATAATTAGTTTTGATGTGTGACTGAAGAGCTATAAATGGCATCTTTACTTTTTTTTTCTCTGAGGAAGGAACGCAGTATTTAATCTCTGTATTTTTAATATTTCATACAAATTTCTAACTCTCGAACTTCTTAAACAGCTTTAAAACTCAACATTTGCGGAATGGATTTGAAAATCACAATATCACCGGCAGCAATTGGTAAAAATTCATAAAGGAAATATTAGATTTCGGGATTAATAAATTTATCAATTAAAACAAAATCATTCCAAAGAATAACAACAAAGAACAACAGTAATATTTCTGCTGTTTTGAGTAAGATGAACAATCAAATAATTTTTTTAAATGTCTATGTAGGAGATAAAAGAATGTGTAACTAAGATTTAAAAAATGTTTTATATATTTTACTAATGTGAGTAACATTCGTTCATGTACAGTCGTGGAAAAAAAAAGTAAACACCCCTTACTAACTCTGCAAAAAATTATCGTAGAAGAAAGTTACTGGTACCAAACGATTGGTTATGAAGTCTACTTTTAAATTATGTATATAAAATTTGCTCAGGGGGCCATCTACATATTAAAACGAACCATAACTTTGTTTTTTTTTTCAATAGCAATACACAATTCTGACAGCATAAATGAACTCTATACCCTTCACTTAGCCTAAAAACAAATTTTTATGCAATACGTACGATGAGTTTTCGAGAAATTAATTATTTTAAAACGAGCGTATTTTTGGGGCTGTATCCAAATTGAAGTTCGGTACTCGATTGTTGACCGAAAGAGCCCTATTCTTGATCAAGGCATCTTAAACGGTCATTGAAGACTGCTAGATTACAGGATAGCATGAAAAATTTCAAAATATCTACTCACTTCTATCATAGACGGTCCCTTAAACCATCATTTTGCCGTTTTTTAAGCATAATTTGAAAACTACATGGAAGAAAAATGTGATATTTTGGATTTCCATAAAGCAGGACTTAATAAATCTAAATCCATAAAAAAAAATGTAGGTTGCAATTCACAATTTTTTCGAATATTAATTTCATATTTCATATCATAAAATTATAAAAATTGCAAATTCAACGTATTTATGTTTCGGTATTTTAGTATTATTGCTACTCAAAGAATTAGCACATTAGGAATATAATTTCAGGAGATACTAATAAAAATGTGAAAATGTAATTTAACATTAGAAGCACTAAATTTTGAATGTTTATAATTAAAAAACTTATCATTCAAATGACTTCAAATTTTGTGTCTAGGCCTAGTTTGAACCGAAGATTTGAAATATCTTGTTAAAATTGGGTATTGCCATTGAAAAAAAATAAAGTTTGGTTTCATTTTAATATGTAGATGGCCCCCTAAGCAAATTTTATATACATCATTTAAAAGTAGACTTTATTTCCAATCGTTTGGTACCAATTACTTTCTTCTAGGATAATTTGTTGAGGAGTTAGTAGGGGGTGTTTACTTTTTCTTCCACGACTGTACCTATTGCAATAATAATAATAAAAAACCATTAAATTGATTGACCAAAAAAATCAATATTAGTTCACCCAAACTTTCTCCCGAGGCCATAATAAATTTTGATGCGTGATTGAAGAGCTGCAAGTAGCATCTATCCCTTTTTTCCCCTTTACCTGGAAAGGATGTAATATTTACGCTCTATATCGTAAATATTTCGTATAAATTTCTATCTACTTAATTCATAGCTGCCAATTTTTACGCTTTTTTGCTACCACTAAAATTTAGCATAGATCTTCTCCTTCTGTAATCGTGAGATTTCGACAATTAAATAAGGCAATATTTACTATAAAATTTTAGTGGTAGGAAGAAAGCGTAAAAGTTGGCAGCTATGTCTTAATTTCTTAACAGCTTCAAAACTGACCATATGCGGAATGGATAAAGAAAAAACTTCATATCACTTCAAGCAACTGTCAGAAATTAATAAATTTTTTCTTCAATTTCGGAATTAAAAAAAAATGCATTTTGCTTGCATTGAAAAGTAATATTGCTTCAAGATTTTCAAGATTTTTTATCGACGAATTTTTCAGAAATATTTTATAAAAGCATTTTGTATTTATTATAGCAACTTTTCTATTGTTTTTAGCATGTTGAATAATCAAATAGTTGGTTTTACCTGCCGGGAATATATATATATATATATAATAAAGATGAAATCACAAATATATGAACAAATTGGTAAAATTCTAAAGATGAACAAGATATGAACATAAGAAACCAGTATGTAAAATAAGAAACTATGAATCTGAAATATATAAGAGGTTTAAAAAAATATTAAGAGAGAGAGAGAGTATAGTTTTAGGCGGGAGGGACAACAAACAAACATATATATATATATATATATAGTTAACTGAATGATTAATGCTAGAGTAGGTACATTTGGATTTCAGTGGTGTTTTGAAAATATTTGGATGAAATTTATATACTTACTGACGTCAAACAATTTATAGAAGCTGTTGATTTACAAACCATCAAATCAATCGCAGTTCGCCAAATCCTTATCTCAAGGACATGGTTAATTTTGATGCTTGATTTAAGAGCTGCAAATGGCATTCTTACTTTTTCTTTCCCTGAGGATGGAACGCAATATTTATACTATCTTAAATATTTCGTGCAATTTTTACCTCTCTAACTTCTTACTCAACTTTAAAACCCAATATTTGAGGAAAGGATTTACTAAATCTTTATGTCACCTGAAACAACTTTCAGAAATATATATATATATATTTTTCTTTTTCTACATTCGGGTTAATCTGTATCTACTATTTATTAAACCTTCTCAAGAGAATTATTATAATAGTAATTTTTCTGTTGTTTTGAGTATGATAAAGAATCAAATAACTATTTTTACGCTCTGTGAAAGAAACAAACACACACACATATATGAACTTCCAAAATATTTGTAGATAATTTTACTAGTATGAGTAAGAAAGATTTGTTTATGTACCTGATACTGTCAAAAAAATTAAAGAAGTGTTTGATTTAAGAACCACAAAATCAATTATAGTTCACCAAAAGTTTCTCCAAAGGACCTAATTAGTTTTGGTGCGTGATTAAAGTGCTGCTAATGGCATCTTTACTTTTTTTTCCCGAGTGAGGAATGTATTACTTAAACCACGTATAAACTCTATATCTTACATATTTCGTACAAATTTCTACCTCTGGAACTTTTTAAACAGCTTTACAACTCAACATCTACGAAATGAATATGCAAAATCTTAATATCACTGGGAGCAGCTGGCAGAAATTCAGAAATCTAATATTCGGTTTCGAAATTAATAAATTTATCGTGTTAAAAAAATGCATATTAATCGCATCGAAAATTAATGGAGGAACACATATTTCTCAAATATTTTCTCTAATAAAATTATGAAGAATTTTTGATATTTCATTAAATGATATTTTCTCATTAAAGAGCAGCTGTGCAATATTATAAAGATTAAACTAATAAATTAAATTAGATAGTATTATATATTTGTCTCTAATTTAAATGTTATTAACAAAAACTCATGTATTTTCAAACTAAAATATGCATTAATAACATTCTTTTGAGACATAATTTAAAAATAATTTCATTAAAATAATTGTATGCTAAAACTAATGGAATAATCTGACGTCAGCAAAATACTTGAAAAATTATAATTCATAGAATATATATATCACGTACATCCTACAATATTTTACAGCTTTTAAAATTCAAGTAATTTGTCAAAAGTAAGTTTTAACGTTTAAGTTTTGAAATATTAAGTATAAGTGAAGCGGAATGGCATCTTAAATAGTTTTAGTAAAATATTTCATTCAAATCTACTTTAAATGGGTTCTTTATTAAATTAATGCTTAAAATCTAAAAGAATTAAACATGCTTTTAAGTGAAATGATATATTTAAATGTTTAGATTTTTAGAATATATTTTCTGTTTAGAAGTTGATATTTCTTGAAAAATTCAAGTTGAGAATTTTTAATTTCTTATAGAATCTTGAATTTTGTAGCAAAATTGTGAAGTATTGCAAAAATTCTAATCATAATTCACATAAAAAGTTATTTTCGAAAATGAATCATTGAGAATGTTATTAAGAAATTTATTTATTCAAATAAAAATTTATCTCCCGAAAATTTTTCTCAACTTTGTCAATTTGTCAAATCATATATTGCCTAAATTAAAACAACGTACGGCATTATAATTATTTTGTTTTTAAATTCTTACCTAGAGAGTAGAAATATAAAGGCAACTTTTCTTATTTTAATAATTTAATTTATTATATTTTCTTATTATCAGTAAGAAACCCAGATTTCTTAAGTGAGAAAACATATGCGAAAACATAGAATGCGAAAACATAAGATGCGAAAACATAGAATGTGAGCGATGTAATATCCTGGATAATGTTTATCAAAGCTTTATATAAAACAGGCAAAGAAACGGAAAAAATTTTGCTTCGCTTGGTTATAATTCACACCCACTAACTTTTACGCTTTTTTGTTATCACATTTTTTTCGAATAGAATCTTAATCTTATTTAAACGCAGAAATTCTGCAAACAAATACAATTCTTTAAAAAGAAAGTGGTGACGAAAAATCATAAAAGTTGTCAGCTATGATAACATTTTTAAAATACAATAAACAATTAAATAAATAAATAAAAAAAATAAGATAAAATATAAAAATAAATATATAAAATAAACAATAAAGAGGATTTTGGAAAGCTTAAGAATTAAAGTTACAGTCTGTCTTGAAAGTTTAGGCACACGCTAAAATATAATTACAAATTTGGAAGGAGAAGTACACTGGTTATCAAAAATTAAGGAAAAGTCACAAAATGCTAATTTTCAAGTACGCGAACACTCAAAAGGAAATAATATAATTCGAGTAATTACTATCTCTACAACACAGCTAGTCCATATAACATCTCATTCATGTCGCACATGGTCACAAGTGTCACAATCACTACGGTGAAGCAAAAAAATAGGAAATTCCATACATCTCATTATGAGTCTCAAATGATCACTATATGTGACTCCACTGAGACGTCACTGTGACTGCTGCTTTGTGATGAGTCACCTTGTGACTTTACTATGTAGTTACATTGTTACTCTCACGTGACTGTCATTTGTAGACTCAATTTCAAAGTCATCGTGAACTCTGCATAGTGATAAGTTACCAAATAATGTCACATTAAAGTCACATGATGACTTTCAGGTGACAGAGAGACTACTGTGAAGTCACCATTGTGCTCTTTTGGGAAAAGTCTCCATGTGACTATAATATGATATTATTTGGTGACTTATCATAATGCAACGTTCATGATGACTATGACATTGAGTCACAAAATGACAGTCCCATGAGAGTCACAATTTAACTACATTGTAAAGTCACCTGGTGACTCGTCACAAAGCAGCAGTCACATTGACTTCTCAGTGGAGTCACATATAGTGATCATTTGAGACTCATAATGAGATGTATGGAGTTTCCGAATTTTTTCCTTCACCGTTGTGACTGTGACACTTGTGACCATGTCTGACATGAATGAGATGTTATATGGGCTAGCTGTGTTGTAGAGATAGTAATTACTCGAATTATATTATTTCCTTTTGAGTGTTCGCATACTTGAAAATTAGCATTTTGTGACTTTTCCTTAATTTTTGATAACCAGTGTATATGGAATGATTTCACAATAAATATTTAAAATGTAATTGAAATGAAACATAGTAGAGACACTATAATAATTTCATCAGCATTGTTTATTTTAAAATACGTCTTTATATATGTTTGTTAATAAATCACTGTCTCAAAAGTTTAGGAACATTATGCAAACGTTACACTGAAAGAAAAAATATACCGCCTTTATCTAGAGCGAATAGGTAGTCATTTTCTAAATCCCTAAACTGGGAATATAGATTTCCGAGCTATGCGAATAAGGTAAACAAATAAACTGAATAGACGAAATGATCGGGAATTTCTAGTCTATAGTTTTCAAGGTGATGAAACGATACATTATATTGGGAATTGTTTGGATTCGGAGAAATTATCACTTGATTCATAGTATTAATTCATAAACTAGAATTATAGTTATTAAAAATCACTTCTTGTGTTTGCATTTACTTGCAGAGATTTTTAAATACGCTTGACAACGATAAAACCGGAAAACGCCCTTGGATTTTAATAGGGATAACTAGAACTCTTTAGCAAAGGAAATTAGAATTTATTAGGATGACATGGAACTATTTTTTCTAGAGCCACAATTTATTTTCTAGATGACAGTGGCAGAAGTTTTTTTCAGTATAACAAAAGCTGATTTTGGTTTCAACTAACTCACCGTTCAGACTAACGACCGTTTCCTCTGAGCAATATAACACCAGATATTCAATTTCCTATGATTATTTAAGGTGCTGAAAGCTACGGAATTCACAAAAAATTAAGTTTAAAGATATTCAAGTTTAAATAAAAAAATAAGCCCTCTATTGAAATTTCTAGAATATTATATCGCTTAAAGCAAGGGACATACAGAGAACTTGCTAAAAATAATAATTTGGCCATGTTTAACAAGTGTTCAGACTAATAAAAAATTGGAAGATAGGTGTCAAAGCAAGATATGTCCTTAAGCCTATTTAGAAATAATCTCGGTATTAATCTCTCAAAAGACTCAGTTCATAGAAGAATAAGAGACTGCAAGAACATTGTTTTAAGGAAACTGTGTTGTAAGAAGCGCCTAAGACTACACCATAAACAGGCCAGAATGGATTGGGCTCGAAAGTACATTTCGTACCGGGACAAGTGGATCACTGTATTATTCAGTGACGAAAAGAAGTAGAATCTGGATGGCCCTGATGGCTGGAATTTTTACTGGCATGACCACAAGAAACAGCCAGGCACTTTCTTCAGTAGACGACAAGGCGGTAAGTCTAGTTTATGGGGCAATTGGTTTTAATAGCCAAATGTGCCTGGCATTTCTCCACTTGAAACAAAATTCAAATGTATCAAGAGACACTAGAGCAACACTACTTTCATCTGGTCCATCTTAGGGGGTCCTGAGTGGGGATTTAAGCACAACAATGCTTCAATACACAACTCACACAGTACGAAATATTAATATTTTAGGTTGGCCAGCTTTAAGTCTGGACTTATTTTAAACAGTGAAGTGCATACAAGAATGAATATCAATATGACTCTACTAAAGAATTAAAAGGGGCCATTGAAAAAGCATGGTATTCCCTGTCACCAATAGTATTTCAAAACTAATTGGTTCACAAGATAAAAAGGACTTCTTAAAAACACCAAAAGAATTTTAATAAATGCGTAAGGCCTTTCGAAAGAACAAGTTTTTCTTCATCAGGCGCAGAGAACACGTATTACTACTTTGAAAACAGCAGCAAGACTGACAGAGAACAGGTAAAGGAAAGAGACAAGTTGAAGAAACAGCCAATAGGGAAGCATGAGTACGAAACAGCCAATAGGAAAGCAGAAGGCATCAGCCAATCACACAAGAGCATTACCCAAAGAAAAGAACACAGACCAGCAGGAGAATAATGAAGCAATTTAATAAAAACTAAGTCAAAAATACAAAGATATAAAATAATACATAATAAAATAATGCATACTTAAGTCGCCAGATTTTTTGAAAAATTTATTATCAAATTCAAAAGTAGTATGTCTAATGCAGATTTTAGTTAAGTTTGATAATAAAATTTTCCAACTATCTGACGGCTTAAGTATGGGTAATCTTTTATCACCAATTCTCTGTGAGATTTATATGCATTATTTTGAGGAAAATGTTAAATTTTAAATGTTGGTTGCGCTTTGTTGATGCTACTTTTGTTTTAGTTAATAATCCTTTTTAAATTTCCACCATTCTTCATACTGGGGCATTCCACATCAAATCAGGCAGTAAAATACCAATATGTAACCCACCATCACAGATTTTAATGAAACTGCGTGTGTTTGTTCTTACTATTAAGATATGATCACCAGTAATTTTTTTTTGCTCCTTGGTAAAATAGTTTCTGAGAAAAAAATTGATTAATTTTCATATAATTTAACAATGATATTTTACCATGTTAATTTTACCACGTTTAAATTTACCATGTTATTGTTTTGTTAAATTATATGAAAACTAATCCACGTTCACAAATAACTAATTTAATTTTAATTTATTTTATGTTTGCAATATTTCATTATGCATCATGTCTCGTGACATTATTTGCTATGTTTATTATTTTTAAATTATGTGGAAATATTTTCTATCGTGTATGATTTTGAAAATGTCGCCGTTGGTGCGACGAAACGTCAATCTTAATAAATGATATTTTATCACTTTATAGCATTATTTTACTTAAGTTACATTTTATTTAAAAAAATTTCTGTGTCGAAACACGATTGTTTGATCCGCGGGCTATACACCGGAAATTACGGTACATTTATTTTATTTTTCAAATTATCTTTTATGTTCGTTTCTTAATGAAAAATATAAACAATATTGTTTTTTAGTAAAACTTTTAGGGCGAAGAGCAATTAACCCTTTCCAAAAAAAGACAAAAATCACTAGCTCCTCACCGCCCAATAGAAATTTTCAAAATGACACTCCTAATCTTTAAACTCATATTTGACAGCTAATATTGAAAATTTAGCATTGAGCTGCTAATATTGAAAAACAAAATACCAAATTTCACTCCTTTGAAGAAAATTTTGACATATTGTGCTTTAAATATATTCAAAAAATGCATAATCCGAATTTATATCTTTCAAATAACTATATGTAAAAAAATATTTAAAACTTAATGAGTTGCACTTTTGTAACTTTATTCAGTTTCTAATGATATGTAATTTGATATATTTCATCACAATATTGCTGAAAGATGGATTTCAACATATATTGTATGTATATATATATATATATATATATATATATATATATATGTGTGTGTGTGTGTGTATATATATCCCTGTTCTCAAACAAATTATTTAAAAATTATTCATTTATGTTTAATAAAGCATATATATTGTTTATACACTTATAGAAAATACATATGGTAAATTTCATGATATTATGTCAATAATATCTAAAAGTAAAGAACTTATCTAATAGTATGTAACGAAAAATTTAACATCTGGTGTAATGACAACAAAATTTTATAATTGTTTTACTTAATTTGGATGAATGAAAAAAGCGTACATGTTTATATTTTATTGAAGTGCAGGTGAAAATGTCACAAAGACATTCATATCTCAACAACAACTGAGTATGTCACATTCACGCTACAGCTGATTTTTTCTTTTTGATCTTTCGGGTTTGATTTCAGATGGTAATGAATTAATTAGTTTTGTTAGAAGTGTCATTGCAGTCAGCATATTATGTTCACTATTTTTTTTTTATAATTTATTTTGATTGACTCGATGAACAGCAACATTTAAAGCGACCATTTCATGAATTTTCAATTAAAAGCTGGTTTATAAATTCATTATGTTGTTTAGTTATTATTATCGTCTTAAGATAATTAGTTGGTATTAAGATTTTTAAATTTAGTTTATTTATTATTTGAACAGTTGAAAGTATTTTTCAATAAGGGCTGTTGATTTTAAGTCGGCTGTTGAGCAGTGTAGTGTTGGTAAAGGAACTGGTACTATTTAATTTAATTTTTATTGCTGTAAATAACATTTGTTATTTTATTATTGTATGTATTATAGTTAAGCAAGAGTAGCAATACACGATATCGTAGTCATTATAGTACATCTTAGCATAAAAAGCTTCAATATTTATCATTAAACATTCACATTTTGTGAAAATTTTGTTAAAATTGCTCATATTTTCACTATTTTTATTTTATAACTATTGAAAAGATATTTTTACGTACAATTAAAAAAAGTAATAACAGCCTGCCTTCGGTTAATAATAAATTTTTGATTAACACATTATTTTTCATAAAATTCTTGATTTTAAAAATTCACACGATTAAACACACTCTTAGTGTTTAAACATGACAAACAACAATAAATAATAATCTGTCTACGTTATTTGTCACATATACATTATTTGAAACTTATTTAGTGATTTTATATTGAAATGACTTTTTTTATGCAGTCTTTAAATATAGATCTGTCATTAAAATCATTTAAAAAAAATTCAATATTTAGATATTTTTTTTATCTTAAAAAATATTTTACTTAGGATCAAGGTGATTACGTCTTAAAATGAGCTATAAACATACCCAGTTTCATTGAAATTTGTGACAGTGAATTAAATGTCTTAGGCGAACTGACATGGAATGAATCTGATTGATTTGATTTGAAATATGCCTCAAAATATTTTTAAATGGGAAATACTACTGAAAACACCCAAAATCCCACTATTTTTATTTCAGAATCAGGTAAAGGACACCTTTAAGTATATCCCCCATAAAAAATAAATTTAATAAAAATACCACCTTTTGTTGATAATGCTTTTTTAGTTAATGCATTATTTTTCATAAAAAATTCATGACTTCAAAGTTTAAACATTTTTTTTAGACGCACTTAAAATGTTATAAGCGTACCAGTATTTTTTTCATAAACTGCGTACCCTATATATTATGCATAAATTATTTGAAGATGATTTGTAGAGTAGATATAGAAATATGATCATATTTATTTCATGCTACATTTGAAAACCGAGCAGTCAAGAATGCCAACTGACGGCAGTTCTTCAAAATTTTGACAATTTTTTTCTCAGAAACTATTTGACCAAGGAGTAAAAAAAAATACTGGTGATCATATCTTATTAATACGAACAAACACACGCAGTTTCATCAAAATCTGTGATGGTGGGTTACATGCCTGCCTGAACTGACATGGAACTGACATACTGTCAATTCCATCGACCCACATAGGGGAGAGTAGCCATATTTGGACCGCCGCTTTAATTGGACCGTTGACATTCTGCCGTTAATTACAGGAAGAGACTCCATCTACCACTGAAATCCTACTCATCAGAATGATGTCACTCATGATTAGAAGAAGCAGCGCTTACCACCTGCTCTTTTCAGATAATTTTTAAAAAACCTAAAGTTAGCTGTTTTGTTCTAACTTTTCCTACTAAACGTAAGTGAATATTTTAAAACTAAGGTAAGTTGTTATGTTTTCGTATACATATATGAATTCATCTGTTTATTGCGCATATTTTTCACGCGGATTTGTTAGATTTCGTTTTTGTTCTTGTTCTTAGTCTTGAAATTAACTGTTCAAGAAAATGGCGCAGATGCTGTAATTGGGCCAATTTAAGTTGCTTAAATTAGACCAGATATGCGATCATAAATTTGAAAAGTAAGTAATGAATTTCGAGGACGGTACGCTTTGTACAATATTTTTTTATATATTTTATATTGGATTACTATCTCCATGTAAGTTTTTTTTGTATACCTAAATTAATTTTTTTATACAGTTTAGGCCTATATAAACATAAAAATATTTTTACATATCTGTGCAATACATTTTGTTTGCAGTGTCTTTTATCTTGTATGTAAGTGTATTTATTTTCTATGAATTCTTTATTCCTGCGGCATACTTGATTTACAGAGTTGAATTCAAACATTTTCCTCCTGCAGGATATTTGTCATGGAAGACTTTTTACAGTTCTGTAGGGTGGAATTATACCTTTTTGCCCTTAAAACGCATAAAATCTCAAACCTTGATGAAAATGTTGAAAAAGACATAGACAAACTGTCTGGCAGAAAAACACCCGTGACAGCAAAAGCTGTTAAAGATATAGGAAACAAAAATCAGACAGTAAGTTGTGAAGAAATTGACCTGCAACAAGGCTGCAGCTACAAATCCTCCCCAAAAGCAAAAAAAAAAAATCATTAGAAATGTTATTTCCCTTGCTAAATTCAGTTAAATCGAAGTACAGAAAGAGCCAAAAAACAGCTGTATTAACATCATCGCCATATAAACTAAACCTTGAAATGAAAAAAAAAAAAAAGGACAAAAAGGAAGCTTTTACAGCACAAAAGCAATTGGAACATCGAGTTTTAAAAAATACGCGTAATGCAATTAACAAGAAAATGATGGAAGAGAAGAACTACAAACATACTTCTGTTGAAAAAAAAAAAAGTCTGATAATTCAGAATCTAAAAAGAAAAATCTAGACAGTGATGATTGGATTTGCCTAATTTGTAAGAAAAATAAAGTAGCAGAAATGATTCAGTGTACAGATTGCCATATACGGCTCCATGTTGTGTGCGCTGGAAAATAAAAACAATAAACAAAATTGGTGTATAAGCTTTGCATCACTCCTTACATGATATTCAAGTTACTGACAATTAGTTCCATAATTTCTATTCTTAATTACTGATAACTTTGATTTATATTTTGAATACATTTTGATTTAAAACAATCACTCTTATTTTCAGATATTTGATTTCATTATATTTCATTGCTGTTATTTTATTTGATTGTTTCATTAATCGCAAACTTTGCTTTTAATAAAATTAGTTATATTCCTTTGTCATTAAAACAACCTGATATTATTTGGTCCAACTTAGGAGACTGGGGGTCCAACTTAGGCGAGTTGCTGAATTTGGACCACTTTTGACAAATTTTTCAAATTAAAATAAAATGTAAGATATGCAAAAAAAAAGTAAATATTTATTTAGTTAGTAAATGCATAGATTGACCCTCTGTAATGATCTTTTGCAGATATTCCAAAAATTAAGTAAGTTACACCTGAAAATAAGTGAAGTGGTTCAAATTCGGCTACTCTCCCCTATATAGTCTGAGTTAGAAAATAGTAATAAATTACCTTTCCTTGATGTTTTAGTTGCTAGATCTGATTCAATTTTCAAAATTTGTGTTTATAGAAAACCTTTTCTGTTTCTAACCCACCTCATGTTTTTTCAAATCATCCTGTTAACCAGAAAATCGGTGTCTGTTTAACTTATGAAAACCGGGCCCTCAAAATTTTTTTCAGATGCTGTATTCCTTAAGGATGAACTTAATTACTTAAAATATGTTGCTGTCAAAAGAAGTTTCAACCATTCTGTTATAAATAAAGCTTTGAAGAAATTTAATAGACCCTCTAGTAATTCTACCCTTTCTAAATTTGGGAAAACCAAACCTGATAATTTTATTGTTTTGCCTTTTTATCCTCCTTTATGTTTCAAATTAGCTAAAGTTTTAAAACTTTTAACTTTAATGTTATTTTTAAATCTGTCAATAAATTTCTATTCCTCTCTATTAAGTCTCCGGTCCCTCATTTTCGTAAATGGAGAATCTATAATGCTCATTGTAATGGTTGTCATCTTTCTTATATTGGTCAAACTAAAAGAAATCTTTAAAACCGCTTAAAAGTACACTGTCGTTATGTTAATAATCAGGAAATTTCTAAATCTTTTGTTGCGAAGAATTCTTGGGATTCTGGTGATAGTTTTAATTTCCAAAATACAAAAATTACCTTTAATGCCAATAGCACCTCTGAATTAGACTTCTTTGAAAATTTAGCCATTTATCTTAATCGTGAAGTTATTATTGATGCAAAATCTGATTCTACTATGTCTGCAGCAAAGGAAAACTTGGTCACACCTACCATATAATTTTTATATTTTTAAACTACTTAATATTAGTTTTGGTATTAATTTATATATATATATATATATATTATCAATTATTTAATCAATCATTTATTTATTTCAAATATTATATATTATTTTATATATTTGTATTTTTAACCTAGTTTTGATTAAATTACTTCATTTTCCCCCAGCTGGTATTTGTTCTTCTCTTTGGGTAATGTTCTTGTGTGATTCGCTGACGCCTTCTGCTTTCCTATTGCTGTTTCCTACTCATACTTCTCTATTGGTTGTTTCTACAACTTGTCTCTTTCTAAACTGTTTAATAACCTTGCCTTCTGTCAGATGTACCAATGCTGTTTTCAAAGAAGTAGGACGTTAACTCTGCGCCTGATGGAAAAAGACTAGTTCTTTCGAAAGGCCTTCCGCATTTATTAAAATTTTTATGTTGTTTTTAAGAAGTTCTTTTATGGTATCATTTCACACCAGCTTATTTATTTTAATGTAATTGATTCACGATTATTTAAAGTTATCCGAAACCAAGGAAATTATAAATAGCATCCAGTAAAAGTGTTAAATGATGTATTTTTTTCCATATTTTTTTCAAACACTCTATAGTTACAGACTTTTGTGATTTTTTATGAAAGTTATGATAATGTACCCATTTAATCATTTCAATACGAATCATTTGAATAATTTTACAGAAATATATAAGTAAATAATGTTTTTTTTTTTTAATTTTGTCGAAATTTTCTTGTTGCGATTTCTTTTAAGATAGACTGTACAAAGAAAATCTATAGGGAGTGAAATTTTGTTTTTCATAAGCTGATTTTACCATTTTAAGAAGATATATTTATATAGACAGTTTACAAATAGAAAATATTTCGCCTCGTTTTCAAAAGCTCATTTTCAAATTCAAAAGGAGCAAGACTTTGCACTTTATGAACAGTTTTCCCTTATATTCAAAGAGAGTAAGAGCTTTAAGAATGTATTTTACTGATGGGGGGAAATACTGTTTAATAAATTTACGTAATTCAGTAATTAATTTTTATCGAAATGAAGTTAATTCTTTCAAAGTTTCTGAGAGAATGCCCGAAACGCAGTAAAAAAAAAAACATGTAATGTATAATAAATAATAGCGCAAATATTATTGAAAAGTTTTAAATAATCCATACAAGTGTTATCATGATGTACGATGTTTTTACACTAACTTTACGGGTTAGAACAATGTACGATAGCAGTAGTTCTTTACGGAGGAACAACGGATAGGGAATCACATGTAAAATCTGCTGACATAGTTTTAACTTTTTCTCAAGAACTGTGAAAGCGATTTCAATACTTTTAAAAATAATCTTGGCAGTAGATTAAAATACAAATTGATCGTTCGAAAAAAAAAAAAAAAAGATTTATGCGATTTTGCGAAAAAAAATTTTCGCATGTAAAACAGGTGACATAGTTGTAACTTTTTCTCAAGAGCTGTGAAAGTGATTTCAATACTTTTTAAAAATATTCTTGGCAGTAGAATAAAATATAAATTGATCGTTCGCCAAAAAAAGATTTATGCGATTTCGTGAAAAAAAATTTCGCATGTAAAACAGCTGCACTTTTTCCTCGAGAAAAGCGATTTTCGGAAGCAATTTCAATACTTTTTTTTAAATATCGCTGGCACGCAAAAAATATATGTTATTAACTGATCGTTCGGCAATAAATAATAAAAAAAACTGTCTTTGCGCAATTTCCCAAACAAAATAAATCTATTTTTTTCTTTTTAAATCGAATAACTATTGCATTTTTTAAAACTTCTTGCCGAACGATCAAGTTCGAAAATTTAAACCATCAGTTACCAAAACTATAAATTAGGGATTTTCAACCTTTTTGCTGAAAGTCGTTTGCCACCATAAATTCCTAAAAGTAATCTTCACTTTATTTAATCGGAAAATGTTTGTCATTAAATAAGCCAATTTTTTAAATTCTAAAATAGTGATAGTTAGTTAGTTACTAGGTAGTAAGCATGCACGTTTATTTTGATAGTTACGTCATTACAACATCAGTGGGTAATGGGTTAACGTACTGCCCAAAATTATTAAAAAAGTATTGGAATCTCTTTAGCAGCTCTTGAATGAAACGGGTATATCAATGTCAACTGTGATTTTGCCACTTTTGTCAGTCCCTTAACACATTGCCGACGGACAATTTTTATCAAATCTGAATTTTAAAACAGAAGCTCCTCCGTGTTCTGAAAGTCTTTTGTAAATTGGTGTTCTATATAGGTTTCCCAAGTTTATGCATCGGTAAATATCTTTCAACGTATGAATTAAATATAAAATGTCTTACAATCTAAATAAACGTGGACAACATGATGCAAATGCATTTTCTGTAATGTAGAAGCCACAACGTTAGTCGATGATGTTTTTTGAATGAAAACGAGAATTCTCGTTTCCCGTTATGAAATTGTGTTAAAAACGAAATATTTTCGCAAGAACGAACTTTGAAAGGATTTCGTAAGTTAGGAATATACACTATTTAAAAATTTAGCGAACGGTAATATTAATTTTTCGTTAATCTCAATTGCATTCCCAGGTTCATAAACATTATGAGTTTGAGATGAGATGGGTGTAATTCGATTATTTAGGTAAATTTACTAAATTATTACCATTGTAAGCCCAAGATACAAGATACAAAAAAATTCAGACATTTTCTTTACTTTTATATGCAGTAGACTACCGAGTATTTCGTTTATGGGAAGAGTTATAGAAATAGACAAGACGTACCAATGATTTCATGAAACATATTGATTTTGATGGAGAAACTGTAGCTTCTTAAACCCCCATCTGGTTACACTCTTGATTAGAAGTCCCGGGATACAAGATTGTAGAGATATTTGAGATACCCGAGATACTTCATTGTAAGACCGAGACACAATATATAACATATTCAGACGTTTTCTTTAGTTTTATATGCCATAGGCTACCGAGTATTTTGTTTATGGGAAGAGATTTAGGGAAATGGGCAAGATGTAAAATATTTAAAATCCCGAAAAACAAGGTTATAGAAATACTTGAGATACTCGAGAAACTTGATTGTAAGCCCGAAAAACAAGATACAAAATATTCAGACATTTCCTTTATTTTCATATACACTAGACCACCGAGTATTTTGGTTATGGGAAGAATTATGAAAATAGGCAATGCATACCAATTATTTGGTGAAAAAGATTGATTTTGGCGAAGAAACTGTAGTTATTTAAACTCCCATGATTAGAAGCATTGGAATATTCAAAATTCCCACATTATTATTATTGTTAACTTCAAAAATAGACCAATGATTTCCAATCGAAAGACAACAAAATGCATGCCTTTATGAAAATTTCAAGATATATGAAGAATTTCAATTAGTGTGATCTTTTGCATCATCTTCTTTCCTTTAATATTGTTTTCATTTATTTCTAAAAGCTTCTTTTATGGTTTCCAAGTTTTGTGATAACAAAATAGAATTTTGTGTGCCATTATTATAACAAAAGATATAATGTCTAAGTTATTTTGAAGAATTGCGATTTCAATTAATATTTTTCTTTAAGTATTTTTTACTATATAAAAAATCATTCTTTTAATAACAACAGATAGTTAATTAATGAAATTGTGGATTTTCCTGAAAGTAGCGTACTAAGTACGATAACTTTGTAGCAGCAGTATGATGCTGATCCTCAATACAAATCCTTAAAAAACACTAAATAATGCAGATTGGTTAGTTTTAATGGAATTAATTTCAAAGGAATTAGTTATATAAAGAAAAGTAAAAATGAAAATACAGTAATACCTCGGTTTTCGTTGATTTCGGTTACCGTCGATTTTTCCCGCGAAAAATTTGTCTCGGTTTTCGTCGATTGCTTCGGATTTAGTAGACATACCCACGTGATCTCGCTGCATTTTCCGTAAACAAAGGGGACGACCCACGCGTTCTTTTTCCCTGTGTGGCGTATTTCTCGTCGTGTGTGCATCACTCCGGGCATCTACGCAAACAATTTTGTTTATTTCCAGTGCATTTTCGTACTTTTTTTTTATTGCGAGTGCTCCATCATAGGACCAAATAAAGTTTTCAGAGCCAGCAGCCCTTAGAAGAAGAAGGCCAGGAACACGATCGAGTTGAAGAAGGAAAATATTAAAAAATACGAGAGTGGTATTAATATTGCTAAAATCGGCCGCATGTACGGGAAATCACCATCCACGATAAGTTTCATTGAAGCGAAAAGGGAAGCAATAAATGAGGCTAACGTAGCAAAAGGTGTGAATGTGCTGACGAAACAAAGATCGCAAACAATTTAGATGTCGAACAGTTGCTATTAATTTGGAGCAACCAAAAATAGTTAGATGGCGATTTTGTATCGCAGGACATCATATGTGAAAAGACCATACTATTGTATTCCGATCTCATTCAGAAAATTCCTGGGATGAGTCCTAGCCTAAGTGATTTTAAGGCCAGCAGAGGAAGGTTCGAAAAATTCAAGAGGCGTACTGCTATACACAGTGACACAGTGTTACTAGGCACACGAAGGGAGTTCGGGCAAGTCTGTGGCCAAAAAAATTGTGTCCGAATTGAAAGATTGTGTATAGTAAAGCGAGGAGAGTTCGCGCGGTAGGAGAGATTGCGCACAAAGAGATTCGACGGGAAGGAGTAAAGTGCGCGCGCAGCGACTCCAGGTAGTTGTACAGCAATATTAGTGCAGTGTCTACATGAATGTGCATATTGATTGTTCCAAGCGTCTTGGATAAATCAGTGCTATTTTTTTTCCAAAGTATGTGCTTGAATTTTCATAACTGTTCGTTAGAATTTTTATAGAACGTCAGTAATACAAAATATTTTGAACTTAAACGATTTCTTATAAACTACTAACCTGGACTAAGTATGAGAACACCAACAATTCATTTTAGAAGTGGCCATATTTAAATAAAAGGCCGCGCAATCTCTTCTACCAAAATAGGAGAGTTTGCGCATCTGCTACTTAGGAGAGATGGCACATTACCCCATAAGTTTAAGTGGTAGGAGAGATTACGTAGCTTATTGATAAATTTGTATGAATTGCAAATTACGTGTAAAACATATGAATGCATCAATTTTGAAATAATTTTGGAAAAACACATAATTATCAAAACTAAATTTGGCAACAAATTAATTTGCAAAAAAATACTTTTGCAGATAAAAATTTTATTAATAAATTAATAATAGAGTTGTTATTAAATTAATTTTATTTAATTATTTTTGTTAATAAATTAATAATATATTTGTTAATAATTTTATTAAATATTTATATGTTTTTTAATTTATGAACAATTAATTTGCTAATAAATTAATTTTGTTAACTAAAATAAATTTTCTAATAGAATGTTTTGGAAAAGCTTTCACCCATTCCAAGTAGTGTAATGTCATCGAAATCAAAAGGAAACAGAGTGCAACTAATGTTACTGATCCACAAAATATACATGAAAAAAGACTTAAGAAGAATGCCGCTAAAAAAACAGCTGAAGATAAGGTGCTTCCACAAAAAGTAAGATAAAAAAACTCAAGGAAAAAAAAAACCGAAGGTCAATGAGGATGAATGCACTGAATATCTGGAACTGTACCAGGAGACAACTTCGACAACTGACTGGATTCAATGTATTGCTTGTTGCAGGTGATTGCACGAAAGATGCACGATTTACAGCAATAAGTGCATCGATTGTGGACGACGACAACTTAGGTTAGCAAACAAAATACAATGAAACTGTGGAAATGGAAATGAAGTAATTTTAAACATGTTATCAACTAGATTAATGTTATTTTGTAATCTTAGTAGGGCTTGCCTTTTCTGATATTTTAATATTCTTAAATTAAAATTTTTAACTGTTGTTAAAATTCTTTCTTTTATTTATTATTTAAACATTTGGTTGAAATATTCACTTCTAATACAATAATATTTACTCACAAAAACCTTTCAACAATGTCGATTAAGTGTAATTATTATTGTTAACAATTTAATTATTAATAACAATCTCTTCTACCTATGTGCGTAATCTCTCCTACCCATGTGCGCATTCTCTCCTACCCTGTAAGGAGAAATTGCGCAAAATAGTTTTCTTGGCTTTATTACTGCTGTTCTATTAAATTACAGTATAACAACAAAATAACAATGGAAATGCATAAAAACAAATGGAGTCAAAATTATTCATGCATAGTTTAGCAAAATATTAATATTTAGATTTATTATTATTATTATTTGAAATGTGCGCAGACTCTCCTCGCTTTACGTTATAATCTAAAGTATTTATCTCCTAGCAAGTCTGTAACTGTGATGAAACTGGTTTCTTTTGGAAGAAAATGAACGCTCATTACAGAGGAGGAAAAGTCACTGCCAGAAGATAAGCCTACACTGTTAAAAATATCGTGAAAAATTACCTCTGTTTTTAAAGGCTATCTATTTGCTGACCAAAGAGAACGCTACATAAACACCTATGACGCGTTTTCATTGGTCAGAAAATAGATAGCCTAAAAACAGAGGTAATTTTTCACGATATTTTTAACAGTGTATGAAAGACAAGCTAACATTTTTGTTATGTGATAATGCTAGCGGTGATTTAAAAGTGAAGCCCTTACTGCTGTACAATCAGAAACTCCTAGAATTTTTATCATAAACAATCTGATTAAAAGGAAATTGCGTGTGATGTGGAGGGAAAACAAGGAACCATGTGTCACGAGGCCAATTTTCAATGAGTGAATGAATGAAGTGTTTGTCCCGAGTGTGAAAAAATACCTCCAGGATAACCCAGTTGCCTCTTAAGTACTTAATGGTAATGAACATTGCTCCTGCATATCCTCCAAATTTGGAAGATACATTATTGGAGGTGTTCAATTTTATCAAGTGAAGTTCTTGCCCCTTAATACTACGCCACTCATACAGCTCATGGACCAGAATGTCATTTCAAATTTCAAGAAACTGTACACAAAAGTAGTGTTTCAAATGTGCTTTGGGGTGACATAAGATACAGAATTTTCCTTAAGAGAGTTCTGGAAAAAACATTTCAACACTATCAACTGCAGTACCCTCATAGATAAAGCATGGTAGGGAGTGACATCCAGGACGATGAATTCTGCTTGGAAGAAATTGTGCCCAGGATGTCCTTATGAGAGAGATTTCGAAGGTTTTGAGCCTCCGTGTGATGATCCTACATATGTGGTGCAATCTATTGTTGATTTTGGGAAGTAAATAGCTTTGAAGGTGACTGGTGAGGATGTGGAAGAGTTGGTGGATCACCACAGTGCATAAATCACCACTGGAGAACTGCAAGACCTTCACCTAGAAGTGTAGCAGATGGCAGACTAAGAAGTTGCTTCAGATGAGGAGGAAGATGCAGCGAAGAATGTGTCTTCTTGAGAGATTAAGGACATATTCTCTATGTGGAGTAAGGTACAGGGCTTTGTAGAGGAAAATACTCAGACAAAGCTGTTGCAAACGGTGCCTGCAAGTTGCTTAATGATAATGTATTTTCCCGCTTTAGGCAAATCTTTAAGAGGCGGCAGAAACAGATAACTTTGGACAGCTTTTTCGAGCAGCATAGGTCTTTTGACTTTTAGCTACTCCTACTGCGAAAAGACCGAAAAGGGAAGTGGCAACAGATGTAGTTCCTTGATAAAATACGCCAAGAACACTATATTAACCCATTAACCGCCAAAACTATTAGGTTGAAATTTTCAACTTTTTAGCTGAACGTTGTTTGCCACCACAAACGTTGAAAGATAATTTTCGCTTTATATGATCTTAAAATTTTATGTCTTTAAGTAAGGTGGATTTTTTAGTTAAAAAATAGTGGTAGGTATGTAAATAACTTTTAAAAAAGTCCTTCCGGCCAGTGCCGGGAGGAAGAGGTAGCTTTCATAATCCTTATTTAAAAAAAGCCAACTTATATCATGCAAACACACGAAGCTCAATTTAGTGGAAACCGAATATAGGAGATTCAATACTAATTTTTATCAATATAATGAATGAGAATTTCGCGAAATTAATCAGCTTTATCCAAGCTACTTTTCTTTAAAGTAACTTATATTTGGCTGCCAAATTCGGCAATTTCTTAAAGTGCCTGTCATTTTAAGACAACATGGTGGATGAGGCTAAGCAGTGAACTTGGTCGAGACCTTAGTAATTGCTGTGCACATGCTCACTCACATCGGAATCGGTTAATATATAGGAGTGCTGTCGCATACAAAAAATCAGATTTTTCAAAATGCCACCCACAATAGAAATTGAAACTGCTATATCTGAGCCATTTTTTAAGGTAAAGACAAACAAAAAATGCTCCTGAATCCTTATATCAAGACCAAATACTTAAGAAAGAAACCTTTTTCAATTTCTAATTTTTTTGCACCTCACTTTAAATATATATATATTTTTTAATTTAATGGCCGCCATTTTGAAACAAGATGGCTGATGAATCTGGCCAGCGAACTTGGTCGAGGTGTTGATGTATACTATCCACATGCCTTCTTACATTGAAATAGGCGAATACGTGTGTTATCGCGTGACAAATACAAGATCGTTTCAAAATGTTAGCCATGCTAGAAATTCAAAGTGCTATAAATCAACCATTTTTTAAGATATCAACAAAAGAACAAATTTTCAGAAACAAAAACTGCTCCGGAATCTTTGTATCAAGGCCAAACACATAAAAAAAATCTTTTTCATTTTCCAATTTTTTAATACCTCATTTTGAATTTTAAATTTAATTTTTTTTTAAATGACAACCCTTTTGAAACAAGATGGCGAATGAAACTGGCCAACGAACTCGGTCGAGACATTGGTATGTACTATGTACAGACCAAGTTACATCCAAATAGGTTCATAAATACGCCTGTTATCGCGTGACAAAAATCAGGTCGTTTTAAAATGTCAGCCACAAGAGAAATTCAAAATGCTATTACTCAGCCATTTTTTTTAGGTATAGACGAAAAAAAAAACTGTTCCGGAATCTTTGTATTAAGGTCAAACACATACAAAAAAAATTTTTTTCATTTTCCAATTTTTTGGTATCTCATTTAAATTTTTTTATTTTTTAATTTTTTTAAATGGCCACCATTTTGAAACAAGATGGCGGATGAAGCTGGCCAACGTCCTCGGTCGAGATATTTGTATGTACTATGTACACACCAAGGTACAACCAAGTCGGTTCATAAATACGCCTGTTATTACGTGAGAAAAATCAGGACGTTTCAAAATGTCAGCCACGCTAGAAATTCAAAATGCTATAACTCAGCAATTTCTTAAGATATTGACGAAACAAAAACTGCTCCCGAATCTTTTTATCAAGGTCAAATACATAAGAAGAAAATATTTTTTCAATTTTCAATTTTTGGTACCACATTTCAAATTTAAATTTTTCTTAAAAATTTAAATGGCCGCCATTTTTAAACAAGATGGCGGGTGAAGCTGGCCAACGAACCCGGTCGAGACATTGGTATGTACTATGTATAAACGAAGTTACATCTAAATCGGTTCATAAATACGCCTTTTATCGCGTGACAAAGTTCAGGACGTTTCAAAATGTCAGCCACGCTAGAAATTCAAAATGCTATAACTCAGCCATTTTTTAAGATATAGACAAAACAAAAACTGCTCAGAAATCTTTGTATAAAGGTCAAATACATAAGAAAAAAATATTTTTCCATTTTTAATTTTTTGGTACCACATTTCAAGTTTGAAATTTTTTTAAAAATTTTAAATGGCCGCCATTTTGAAACAAAACGGCGGATGAAGCTGGCCAACGAAGTCGGTCGAGAGATTGGTATGTACTATGTACACACCGAATTACATCCAAATCGGTTCATAAATACGCCTTTTATCGCGTGACAAAATTCAGGACGTTTCAAAATGTCAGCCACGCTAGAAATTCAAAATGCTATAACTCAGCCATTTTTTAAGATATAGACGAAACAAAAACTGCTCCGGAATCTTTGTATAAAGGTCAAATACATAAGAAAAAATATGTTTCCATTTTTAATTTTTTGGTACCCCATTTCAAGTTTTAATTTTTTTTAAAAATTTTAAATGGCCGCCATTTTGAAACAAAAAGGCGGATGAAGCTGGCCAACGAACTCGGTCGAGACATTGGTATGTACTATGTACACACCGAATTACATCGAAATCGGTTCATAATTACGGGAGTTACAGTGTGACATAGGTCAGATATATATATATATATATATATATCAATTTTGAACGGAGGGTGGTTTCGGGGTCTGGGGGTCATGATCGATGAAAATATACCAAAATTTTTTGAAATCGCTTTCCTCCGAACGGCTGCAATAGGTAGCTTTTTTGTAAAGAAAGCTACCTAAAAATGCGTTTATTTCGACCGTTGCGTGAACGCAACATCAGCGGGTAATGGTTTAATTTTTTATTATTAAATGCTATACTTATTCTCTATAAAATGTGTTTTTGTACGTATTTTGCAGTGTTTAGAACGAATTAATTATACTTACACGGATTCATATGGAAATAATTGCCTCGTTTACGTCGATTGTTTTCTAACGGATTACCGACAAAAACGAGGTATCGCTGTATAAGAAAATAAAAGAGAAAAAAGAAAGCAAGAAAAAAAACTTTGCTTACGTAAAGTTTTGTTTTGTAGGAATCTAGATAGTGCTTTGTACAGTGTGAGTAAGAAAAAATACAACAACTATACACCTGCCTTTATTCTCATTTCGTTTACGATAAAATTACAAGAAAGGTGTCTTTAGGCACGGAATATTGTCATCTTTCCGAATATGAGAACAATTTTGAAAATAGAGGTCGCCTAAATACTAAAAATTTCCCCAACTTTGTTTTTTAAATGGTAACACCCACTTTTGACAAAATATTTGAGTTTCAGGGATCAAGACAGCCCGGAGAAAGATGCAGTTTATATACTTTTTTTTATTAAATATTCATACAGTAAAAAAAAAAAAAAATCATTAGGTGCATATCCACTAACTTAGAAAAAAATAAATTAAATTCTCACAGGAAAATTTCCAGTCTGATATCAGTAAAGCTGTATAGGCAATTTATGTATAAAATAAAGTAGAAAGAACACTTATCTCAATTTTATTTAAAGCATTTTTCTTGTTGCAGCTTTTGACTCATATGCGAATGTACGCGGTGAGAGAGAATGGTCACTTTAAACCTTCTAAACGTAAAATTTTGCAATATCTCGAAAAATAATGATGAAAATTAACTGTAAACTTACATTCCCATGTTTTTGACGATGCCTATTCTGTTTATGTAAAAATTGATGTAGTTCACAAGTCATGTACTTTTTATGTGACATTATTAATACTTTTCACAATTAAATTTATGCTTTAGAGTAAAAATGCTTTAGAGTTTAGGGTCCATTCAGTGTATCACACAGAAAACAAAAGCTTTAAATAGGATGATGTTTTTGGAAGACATAAATTAATGTTTCTCTAATGAATTTAACATTACCATATACAAATTTTGACTTCTTTTAACTTCGTGAAGATTTAAAAGAAATACATAAACTATATACTTTGTAATTTTTCCAGTTTGATTTTATCCAAGGAACAAATAAAGTATCAAAAGTGGGTGTTACCATTTGAATAATCGAAGTTGATGCAAGTTTTAAAATGTAGATAAATCTTATTTCAAAAATTGCATTCATATTCTAAAAGAGGACATTTCTCCGAGTCTAAGAACACCTTTGACGTGATTTTATCGCAAATGGTGTGCGAATTGTTTTTTATCGTCGTTTACGTTTAATATGTGAACTGAATATTTTATATTTAAACTCAGAAGTTAGATACATCTTAACAAAATCATGAAGGCTAAAGACGATCTACAGAGTCTGTCCAGGAAGTAATGAGACGGACTTTTTCGCGCCAAGCAGAAGGCTAAAGGGCTGGAGTTTGTGAGCGGCACGTACGGTGGGGGCTGTCAGCTACAGAGTCTGGCGGAAATCAGTTGGCCTTGAGCCTTTGCAGTGCACGGATCGCTCGTGTAGCAGACACGTGTTTAAAACTGGCGTTAGGTTTTCAGAATGCAGTTGAGTAAAACTAAATAAATCGACTACAGAGACGCTTGCCATGTTATAAGAAGCCTACGGGCAAGATTCTTTGCCCAAGGCTCAAGTGTTTAGGAGGCAATAAGCCTTTTAAGAACGAAGAGAGTACGTCGATGACGAACAACGCGCTGGGCGTCCATCAAGTTCTCGAACTACAGACAATGTGGCTAAAATTAAAGCTCTTTTGGACTCTGATCGTCGGATGAGTGTGCAAATGATTGTGAAGACGTTGGGATTTACAAAATGGATTGTGCATCAAATCGTTACGGGAGGAATGAGCAAAATTTGTGCGAAGTTGGTTCCAACACATTCTTCAAAGTGATTTAAACACAGCGTCGCAACGCTTCCCGAACCACGATCTGTCACCGCCGGAATTTTTTCTATTCCCTCGGTTAAAATCCAGCTTAAAAGGTCATCGTTTTGACAATCAGGAGAACTTGGAGAAAAACATAACGTATGTTCTGAACAGCATTCTAGTTGAAGACTTCCAGGCGGGCATAAATGGGTGGCAGAGTCGTTTGGCAACGGTGTGGCAACGGCAGGAGGAGGTTATTTTGAAGAATATTAAGTGTCTGTAAAATTATATTGAAATAAGCGAATTTTATGGAATACTTTTTGATATCAGTTCACTAAAAATTTAACAAAAGTGAAATTCTGTAATTGATATTGGAGAGCTTAGCATATTTAATCACAGATTATAAGCTGCAAAATTGTATGAAAAAATGTTTAGGGTTAAATTATTTAAAACAAACATTTTTATATTCAACTTAAGAACAAATATAAACTTCCATAACGATATTCAAATTGAATTTGTGTCAAAAATCCAAGCTGTTGATATTTTTACCATTGCACTGATAACATGTAACCTTTTTCAGTGTTTACACAAAATTAATAGAATTAATAACTTTCCTGTTTTTAACAACCAGAACCATTTGTAAATGGTGATTAAATGAGGAAAAAAGAATGTTTCAATAGGTTTGAATATTTTTCTGAAAAATGCATGGAAGTTCTTTGCAGACTATGTTAAATTAAATATGATTTCAAAATAATTTTTCGGAGAGATTTAAAGGCATGATTGGCCTACTTTAAGAGTATTTTCTAATATCACCTTTCATTTTCATAGAAAAAAGTGCTCAGTTCTCTTTCTCCTTTTCGACCGCGATATCTAGTTTTACAATTCTTGGGAATAAAGAAGTTCTTTGAGAAAAAAGTTATTCCAAAAATATAATCTCTAGAAAGTCTAGAATTGAAAGTCTCATTATTATTTCAAAGATATATTTCTAGACTGTTCGAGACTTTTATCATTTTGTAGTTGAACTACTAACTGAAATTTAATCTGAAGAAAAAAGACGATTATGTTGTTTAACACTTTGGCTGTCTCCCAATTTTTCAAAATCCGTCTCCAGGTGCCACCTACTTTTTCTATTCTTACACAATTCTTATAAATAAAAAACATTACCATGATGTATATAAGTATGTATATATTTATTCTAATTAATTTTTTAATTGACCCGATGAGCCTTAGGACCTGGCACACAACAGATCCTTTCTACCCGTGTGCCAGCTCCGAAGGTGTGCCAGGCGAATTAAAAAAATAATTACCTTACAGCCAACCTTATAGCACAAAAGGTAGGCGATACTGAGTGCCATCATAAAGTAGAAAGAGCGTAGGCAGGTGCCGGTGGTAGGGATAGTCCCTGGAAATATAAAAACGTGCCCCTAAGAGATCCGGCACACAGGAACAGATCTTTAACTTCGCACAGGCTTCGGACCTGGCAGCCAAAGTGTTAAACAACGAAAGTTAAAGGTAACGACCGCAGGGAGAAGTGTGAGCAATCGAGGCACTTCCTTTGGGGGAATCATTGGTAAGGGCGCCAAATTCGGCAGCCTTTCTTTTAATAGAATAAAAAGAAGAAATAAGAAGAAAAATTTATAAAATGCAGAACTGTCACGTCACCTTGGTCCAAAAAAGAGAATACTAACGATTTATAACATAAGAACACCAGTTGCATCTCTAGAGTGTATACTCCCCTCACAACTTTTAGAAGGTGTGAAACCTCTTTTGTCAGGAAGAAAAATGCCCACTTAATTCGGGATAATTTCCTACTTTCTTTTCTACGACGGTGCGATTCGTTTTCAAAAGTACGAATATTAAATGTTTAAAAAAAAATTGTACCTCTGGCCTCCCGGAGAAACTTTTATCTACATTAAAAGTAACTAAAAGTCGGTATTTTATCAGAATCTTTTTACACGATCTTGGTACATTCGATTTACATCACGTAGAAAATCTCGAAACATTCTGACGATGTATAAAAAAATAAAATAATAAATATAACCTGCAAAATTCTCGCTCAGAGCGTGAATACGAGAGTATCGTTTGCTCATGTTCTTACATCAAGATATCCACATTTTTTCACGAAAATTATATGCAGACTTCCGAAACATTATATTTATAACTCATAAATATTTCAAAGGTTTCGGACGTTAAGGACTATTTTGTTTTTAATATTAAATGACTTGACGGGAAAAAAACAGTGAGGACCCAGGAGGTAACTGGGCCATAGGCTATTTTATAAAAAGCTGTAAATGTTTTTTAAGTTTTAGCTTTTGTGAACAATGCACTTGAATCTCTACTTCCTAAAACAATGTGTGCCAACTCAATCATAACTCACACTTTGCTGTGATAGGTTGTCAAAAATTTACGTTTCTTTTTTTAAAAACAACGTCAATATGGTTGAACTTCCTCGACTTTTTATTAAAATACTGTAAGTACTTTTATTAAACAATCTTTTTTTTTAACGATTAGACATATAACTACATTAATAATATTAGATATCTATACATATTTACTTCATGTTTCAAATGTAAGCCCGGTGTCCCTGTTACCCCATACATTTTTCATGAAAAGGGGTAACTGGGACATGTATCCGGGATAAATGGACCATGCTGGATCTAGTTACCCCAATATTTATAAATAAGTTTTTTGAGTTTCACTTACTACGGAAATGAATTTCTCCATTGTATTTTGCTCACAATAAAGGAAATTATAGGATACCTTATTAAAATTACGCAATAAAATTAAAAAAAGCATTTTGGGTGGTATCAAACTAAATTTCTTGACCCCTTGAAAGGCGGTGATTCCGTTTCGCATAACAAAATTTTATTCCCTAATTGCCACATTGGCAACGGAATTTTATAATGAAAATTTCATCTTTATTAAGTACGCGAAAATATACTTTTAGTTGTTTACAAATAGATTCTCTTGTAAATACTGGTGTCATTAAATTATTTCAACATTTTACGAATGCAAGTGCCTTGTCCCTGAAAGCGAGATAGCCAAACCTTGAAATTGTACGATACACAGGGGTCGCATTCTATAGGAAATCTTTTATTGTTCCTACCACTATTTTGAATATAATACCTTCATCGCACTTTTCTTTAAAATATGTTAAATAAAATGATCATGAAGGTAACTCCATAAGGGATCTGGTAGGAACAATAAAATTTTCCTTATATAATGCGACCCCTGGATACAGATAAAGTACCTAAGTACTTACGTAGCCGTTTGTTCATAGATTTACCTTGCTATTTTTTCCTTAAAATACCCATGTGACTTTTATACTTATTACCTATACATAAGTACTTAATTTTTATGTTTTTGGTATAAATAAATCTAATATTTTCCCTTTTAGTGCTTTTTTAGACACATTGACAGCAAAGGTTTCCCTTACAACGCTCTTTAGTTGATATATAATCTACATGATTTGCCTGGTTTAAATTTTTTTAAGTTGTTTACAATTTTGCAAACAGGATCCGATATCCCATATGAAAAAAAAAAATAAATAAACGTGTGTGGAACATAGACCCTCGTGGTCCACTTACCCCATTTTTATGGGGCAACTGGATCCATGAGGAAAGAAAGATGAAATATGCATATTTTTATATTTTTAAATATTAAAATGTAATTTTGAGCATTTCTGTCTGATAGAGGGAACCTAACTGAACACATTTACAGAAGTTCAGACTTTAATTCAAATGAACATTAGCTTTTTGAAGCTGAATTGCCAGAAGCTCCAGAGTCACATTGTAAAATCATGGCCCGGTTGCCCCAATTAACCTTATTTTTTCACGAATTTAGTGCACCATTATATTTATAATAGATAAAAATTTCATTTGAAAGAGTTTTGGACAATAAGAGCTATTTTTTGAACTATTAAATGACTAGATGTAAAAAAATGTCTTTATACAATCGCCTTTACCACTAAATATCAATATTTTCCACGAATGTTTTTTGCAGGATACGAAACCATGATACGTATGACTCATAAACATTTCAAAGAGTTTGGATCATAAGAACTATTATTTAAAATACTAAATGATCCGATGTAAAAATAAATAAAATAAATAAATCCGCAAACGCTAAAATTATGGTTCTGCTATATTTTTGAAATACGGAAAAACATATAACACCCACTGAAAGAGCATACAATTTACTTCAAAACGATACATTCGAATTTATAAAATATAAATATTCCGAGGCCCCCGATACGACGTTTGGAAAGATTTTCGTTTAAATGTATAAATTCATACAAAATCCGGTTAAAGATATAAAATCATACAAATTTCATGTTATTACCATGGACCCGGGCAACGCCGGCCTTACGGGGCAGCTAGTTTTAATAATAATAATAAAGCCTAATAATAAAGTTTGATTTGTTTTTAAATTCAAAAGGAAAGACAAATTTAAAAGCTTTAATTCTTCATTCCATTGCAAAACGTTTATTTTTAATGTGCATTATCCATTATGCCCTTTTATTGTTCAAAATTTTATGTTTTATCAGCCGTATCAGCTGTAGAATGAGCTACATATATGTCCAGAGAAGGTTTAAAAATAAATCCCATTTTCAACTTGAAATCAAATATTTCAAATATTTGAATATACTCAAAAGTATAATTTATATATGATACTAGAGTTGTTCAGTACTTGGCGTGAGCATCAGAACTTAACAGAAATTCCGCCGTATTTCCTTTTTGATAGAAAACATAAAAACATTAATTTTAGTTTTTTGAACAATTACTTTTATTTTTTAAGCTAATTTATGATTAAGAAAAAATGGATTCGAAATGGGTATTTGTAAACTAAATAAGCACATAACCATTTTTTTTACATTTATTGTAAAGGTTTTCTTTTTATGGTTAATCAAACAATATGCTCTTTTCTTATTCAGTGTACAATATTATCAGTTGCTGAAAAAAGTAAAAATTTACCCTAAAAAGCTTAAAAACAACATCTATTTTCACAATCAAATCAAATATTTCCTTCCTAATATTGCATTACGTCGAAAGAATTGTCTAGATATGACATTTGAGCGCTTCAGTAGCTGCCTTGAGCATCTGAACTTGACAGAGATTCAGACATAATTTCTGTTCAATAATGTGACACGAAAACAAGAATGAAAAGTGATACTTGTTAAGAAAACTAACGTTATATTCTCAATTTCTTCTCCTCAATGCTTATGTATAAAATTTAACCCTTAACGTCTGTTAGTGGTGTCACAGATTGCTGTGTTTTTTCGATTTTGACAGAGCCACTTAGTTTAACTAGATACTAGTGAAATTTTGTTCGCTTGCAGACATAGTTTGATCGCCATAAACTTCTGAATAGGCGAATTTTATATATTGTAATCATGTACATAAATATTTTTACAGAAAAAGTGTGCTATTAGTTAATCGAGCCTCCTATTTATCATTATATTAAGCAGACACAAAGTTCGCTCGCAGTAGCTATGCAACAATACTCAAATACATCCCCCCGAAAAAATTGGTATTTAAAATGGTTAAAAGGAGTATAAACTGTAAATATTATATGTAGTGAAATACGTTAAAGATGTTTTACTCGTTTGTAAATACAGTTATAAGCTTTAATGCTGCATTTTTTGTGAAAGCTTTTTTTTGTATAGTAAGTCATCCATTATACTCTTTACACTTTGAGCACAGTTTATCCATTGCATAAAGATTTACAAATTTGCCCAGAGAAACCTTAAAAGTAACTTTCATTCCTAACATTAAATCTTTTTGAATATTTTAAAGAAGGACTATTCTTTTGAATAGCCTAACTATGAAACATGATAGCTTTATCTCCCGTGAGCATCTGAACTTGACATAGATATTCATCATTATGATATAGATATTCATCATTATTTCGACATTACTATTCGACATTAAAACATTAACAGGAAAGAAAAGAGTTACTGTCTGTAGTATAACTATTACATTTACCCTCTCAGTTTCTTGACTTCTAATACCTTTTCAAATGCATTCTTCATAAAAATGTGATTTGAAAAGGTAAAATGGATCATAAATTAAAAATACTAACAAGGGAACAACTTTTGGCGCTGCTCCCACGTATCATTGAGACCTGGTGCATTTTAAAGCCGTATATTAGGAAGTTTGATAATCGATAAAATTTTTGTGTTAAAATTATATTTTTTGATTTTACTGCAGCAAAACTTTCTGAAAAAGCAATTTTCGGAAGCATTTATCGGACTATTAAGATTGAATTTTTTTAAGAAAAACATTTAAGAATGCAAATTAGTCAATAGTAAGTATAAAATATTGAAAAAAGTTTAAAAATTCCTTCAAGAACCTACGAATTTGATAAAAAAAAATTACAACATTATATTCAAAATTTTCGCGATGAAAAAGTTGGCGTTCTTTTCAAAAGTAGAGCTTTACAGCAACCCTAGCCGAATGACATAGCTACTTGTCGTGTGTCAGCAGTGGTTTGGACTTCCCTTAGAAATTGTACTGTCCAATCTAATTAGGCACAGTAAATTTTCTAAATTGTATAAAAATATTAATTTGCTTTATGATTACTTTTACCAAAAGACACAACATTTAATACACAGGGATGAGAGCGCTCCAACCGAAATGACCGATTGCTACCACTAAATTTAAATAGCATTTCTTGCCGTATTTAATGATAGAATTTTTGAGATTTAATAAAGCAAAGAATACTACTAAAATATAGTGGTGAAAATCAACCATTTGAGTCGGAGCGCTCTCATCCGTGAATACAACAACATTTCATTTTAAACATTTTGAACTTTATTCCATCTCTCTTCAAAAGGAAATAGTTTGCTTACTTGTTTTTCACTAAAAAAATTGTATTCAATCACCTTTAAAGTTTTTAACGGAAATATATTTAATATTTATACATTTATCGTCTGTATAGAAAAAAAACCTAATTCTTGTTTCTTATGCTATCAGTTATCAAATCGCCGTCTGAATTCAAATACTCCAGGGATAAAGCGGGCGAAAAATTTGTAGTGGCATATTTGGCGACTTAACTTAATTTTGGCGTGAAATAAACAAATAAAAATTCAATAATAAAAAATTAAAAGTATATAAAAATATATATAATATGATTTTAACAGAGAAATTTTATCGGTTCTATAACTTTTACGTATAGAACTACAAAATGCACCAGGTCTCGATGCTAGGTGCGAGCAGCACCAAAAGTGGTTTCCTTGTAAGGGGTGATATACTGGGTGTCCAGCGAATAAGACCCTGATTTCAAAATTAAATATCTCAAAAACAAAGATCAATAGAATTATGCGGTAAACAGTTTGTTTATTAGTTAAGCTGTAAAAATGTTATACAGAAGTTTCAAAATTTAGTTGCAAAAGCCGCTAACAGATGGCGCTGTAATCGCAAAGCCTATAAATTACGCTTCGAAGTCCAGAACATTAGCGTCTCATTCCTAGATGGTTTTCTATGGAAGGATGAAAAGTGGGAAGTCCGTTTCTTAGTTGGAGTGATGTGCAGAAGCGGAGCCATGTGTTGACAGAATTGAGATTTGTTTCAAATTTTGTTATAAGCTATTTCGGTCTGGATACCAGTATCGCTGTGATATGTCTTTTCTCTCCTAATTGGTAGATCATGGAATCGAATCCAAGCAGAGGAGGATTTGAAAAAATTGGAAATTATTTTAATATTTTAATATTATAACTTTTTAATATTTATTTAAATTGTGAAAAAAAGTTTGAATAAAAAAATCCAAAGATTCTAGTTTTAAAATTTAATTAAGCTAAAAGAAACCCTTTTTTAAATCACTGAGCATTTATAATAATGATTCATAAATCATTTTTTTAATTGTAGAATATATTTTTAATGGAAAAATACAGTTTCTATTTTTAAAAACTTAATTATGTTAAGAAAAAATCATTTTAATTTTAAAAACTCATTTTCATTTTTTTTTATCATTGCGCACAGAAGTATGTAGCAGCTTCTAGCGATATGATCCGAAGTTTTGGAAAGGAGTGCAGCCTCGAAAATGCTTTTGCTTCGACGTTGATGATATGACTTATCGTCAATTCCTTTTAAAAATGAAATAATTTAATGCATAATTCTTGTCCCAAAAACTTTAACAAAGAAAAGAAATTTATATGTTGTGCTAAAACCAAAATATTATGCCATGATTTTAAAATATAAGTGAAAAGTGCAAAATTACTTTTTTATTTATAATAATTCAGGTATACAATAATATCAAAATATTATGCCGTGATTTTAAAATAAAAAAAAATAAATAAAAAGTACAAAATTATTTTTCTAAATATACGCGTTTTGATTTAAATAATTATACGGCATTAAAAATTTAATTTAATAAAATATTTTAATAAATTCTTATATAATGATTTGTAAACTTTTTATTGAAAAATCTATTAATTGTAATTCTCTAAAATTAAAGTTGGTGCAATAATTCTGTGACCAGATGTCTCCACTTCTGCACATCACCCCAACGAAAAAGTGGACTTTCCCACTTTTCGTCCTTCCATAGGGAACGATCTAGAAATGAGATGCTAGTGCTCTGGATTTCGTAGCACAATTTATAGGCATTGCGATTACAGTGCCATCTTTTAACCGTTTTTGCAACTAAATTTTGAAACTTCTGTATAACATTTTTACAGCTTAGCTAATAAACAAACCGTTTACCGCATAATTCTATTCATCTTTTTTTTTGAGATATTTACTTTTGACATCAGGGTCTTATTCGCTGGACACCCTGTATAATAATGAAGTTTAATTAATCTGAAAATAAACTTATAAGCTTTAATTTTGTGTTTAATTATTAAGGCTTGATTTTTATCGTAAATCATCCATTATGTTCTTTTCTTTTTCAACATTTTATTGCCCAGAGAAATCTTAAAAATAACTTTCATTCTTATCATCTAATCAAATATTTATTTTCGAATATTATATTACGTCAAAAACATAGTCTAGATATGAAATTTGAGCATTTCTGTACTTTCTACGAGCATCTGAACTTGATATGTATCCGTATTTTCTATTCGACATTAAAAGATTATATCGCGAAAGAAAGTAGCTGCTTTCTATAGTATAAATATTACAATTACTTTCGCAGATTCCTCACTTCTAATGGCATTTGAAATGCATTCCTCATAAAAATGGGATTTGGAAAGGTTAAATGAAGCATAACTTGAAAATACTTAGTAATGAAATAAAATAATGATGTTTAATTAATTTGTAAATAAACTTATAAGCTTTAATCTGCATTTTATTGTGAAGGCTGTTTTTTATCGTAAATTATCCGTCATGCTCTTTTGTTTATCAGCATTTTATCTTATATCAGTTTATCAATTTCATAAAGAGTTACAAATTTGCCCAGATAAACCTTAAAAATGACTTTTATTCCTAGCATTAAATCAAATATTTCTTTTTGAATATTATATTATGTCGAAAGAATAGTCTATGAAACACGAGCGCTTCTGTAACTCCTGTGAGCATCTGAACTTGATAGGTATTCATTCGCATTTTATATTCGACATTAAAAGATTATAACAGGATAGAAAAGAGTTACTTTCTATAGTATAAATATTACAGTTACCCTCTCAATTTCCCCACTTCTAATGCCATTTCAAATGCTATTCTCATAAAAAATATGATTTGAAAAGGTAAGATGGAGTATAAATTGAAAACACTAAGTAGTGAAATACAATAATAATGTTTAATTATATTAGATGCAAATTTCCAACTGGGCGAAAAATGTCCGGACCAGGATTCGAACACGACACCTCCTGGCTGAAGCCGCCAGTGCTCTGCCATCTGAGCTATCCCGGACGATTCTGGTCGAACTTTTTTCACCCAGCTAACCTTGATGATTACAGCATCTGGTCTGAAACCTGGTTCAGCTCAACAGAATAAATCTCATGTAATGGAACTCCAGAAATCGCTGGATACGAAATTACACTAGATTAATATTAACACAATTATTCTAATTGGTAAACAAATCATATTAGATGTAAATTTCCAACTGGGCGAAAAATGTCCGGGCCAGGATTCGAACTCGGGACCTCCTGGCTGAAGCCGCCATTGCCCTGCCATCTGAGCTATCCCGGACGATTCTGGTCGAACTTTTTTCACCCAGCTAACCTTGATGATTACAGCATCTGGTCTGAAACCTGGTTCAGCTCAACAGAATAAATCTCAGGTAATGGAACTCCAGAAATCGCTGGATACGAAATTACACTAGATTAATATTAACACAATTATTCTAATTGGTAAACAAATCATATTCTATGTAAATTTCCAACTGGGCGAAAAATGTCCGGACCAGGATTCGACCAGTTTACACATTCTTAACATTTGGATCATACTTAGAGCTTATTTAAAAAAAGATGTGAGTTTATAAGCTTGTTTCTTCAGTGGAAAAATTAAAAATATTTTAGAACAACAGGACTTCGCAAAAATAGCAACAATTTACGGAAAAGCGCGGAAAAAAGATAGGAATTTATATTTAAAACAAAAATTTAAATGAAATCAAACATTTATAACATACACCTATTTAAAAAGTTATTAAGGCTGTTCTTAACTGCTCTGCTCAAGAAGCGCAAAACGTTTTGACACATTTACAAATTCAATTTTTAGCGGAAAGATGTAAAATTGGAAAGCCTGTCCATGGAATCGATTTGGAATTGAACAATTATTTCTATTTTTTGATCAATAAATTACCTATTGAGTTATAAGCGTTTTTGATCACGTGACAAACACGATTTTCGCCCTTCATGGACTGGTTTTTCTGCTTTCTTCGGAACTTCGGTCCAAAACGTCAACATTGACACTATTTTCTGAAAGATCTATTGCGTTTGCAAAAAAAAAACGGAAAAAATAGCTCGATTGCATAGTTTCAAAACAACAACACTTGCTAGTTTCATGCCTTTACGAACAAAAATAAATTAAAACTTATGTCAGATAGTTGCCCTTTTGGATTTGAGAACACCCTTAATAAAACTTTAAAAGTAACTAAAATACTGCAAACAATAACGTTTAATTAGTTTTAATTCATTAGCAATAAATACTGAGATCTAAAGATCTAAAACTTGAATTATACATGGGAAAAAAAGACCATAATTAACGTGCGTCACAGGAATGATTAAAACATTTAATACAACTTTATAGGTGCCTGAAAAGAAAGAAATAATATTAATTGATTAATATTTTAGTTTATTTCTGTCAGTAATCTAATTTAATTCATGTGTAACTTCAATTGAATTTTTCCTCAAAATTCCAATTAGTGTTACAAACTATGAATTAAATAAATATTGCTAATAAAGTATTTTATTCCAATCTTTACTTCGCTTGTATCTATTTTCATTGCATGCTGTAAAATATGTGATTCTTTTAAAATTCCCATAAAACAAAATGAAAAAGGAATTGACTCCATAAAAAATGAACACTCACTGCTATGAAAGAATGACTATTCACTCCTACCAAGGGTGAAAGACGCACTCCTTCAGCAAGAGTGAATAGTCACTCCTCCAAAAGCAGTGATTACCCACCCCTGCTTAGAGTGACTATTCACTTCCTAGGAGTAACTATTCACTCTTTCAGAGAGTCAAAAATGTCATTTTTGCTCAGAGTGAATAGTCACTCTAAAGAGGTTGGGCATATTTTGACTCTGCGATAGAATGACTATTCACTCCTCCGGAGTGAATAGTCACTTCTTTTTATTTAGAGTGTAAATCATCCATTATGCTCTTTTCTTTTTCAGCATTTTATCTTATATCAGTTTATCAATTGCATAAAGAGCTACAAATTTGCCCCAGAGAAATCTTAAAAATAACTTTCATTCTCATCATCAAATCAAATATTTCTTTTCGAATATTATATTACGTCGAAAACATAGTCCAAATATGAAACTTGAGCACTTCTGTACTTTCTACGAGCATCTGAGCTTGATAGGTATTCATCCGTATTTTATATTCGACATTAAAAGATTATAACAGGAAAGAAAAGAGTTACGTTCTATAGTATAAATATTACAGTTACCCTCTCAATTTCCTCACTTCTAATGCCATTTCAAATACATTCCTCATAAAAAATGTGATTTAAAAAGGTAAAATGGAGCATAAATAACTATATATATATTATTATACTATATATTATATAACACTAAGTAGTAATATATAATAATGTTTAATTAATCTGTAAATGAACTTATAAGCTTTAATTTTGCTTTTTATTGTGAAGGCTTTTTTTTTTTATCATAAATCATCCATTATGCTCTTTTCTTTTTCAGTATTTTATCTTATATCAGTTTATCAATCGCATAAAGAGTTACAAATTTGGCCAGAGAAATCTTAAAAGTAACTTTCATTATTTTCATCTAATCAAATATTTCTTTTCGAATATTATATTACGTCGAAAACATAGTCTAGATATTAAATCTGAGCACTTCTGTACTTTGTTCGAGCATTTAAATTTGATATATATTTATCCGTATTTTCTATTCGACATTAAAATATTATTTGAGGAAAGAAAATAGTTACTTTCTATAATATAAATATGACAGTTACCCTATCAATTTACTCATTTCTAATGCCATTTCAAATGCATTCCTCATAAAAAATGTGATTTGGAAGGGTTAAATAGAGCGTAAATTGAAAATACTAAGCAGTGAAATACAATAATGATGTTTAATTAATTTGTAAATGAACTTTTAAGCTTTAATTCTGCATTTTATTGTGAAGACTTTTTTTTTTATTATCGTAAATCATCCATTATGCTCTTTTCTTTTTCAGAATTTTTTCTTATATCAGTTTATCAATTGCCTAAAGAGTTACAAATTTGCCCAGAGAAAGCTTAAAAATAACTTTCATTGTTATTATGAAATCAAATATTTCTTTTCGAATGAAATCTTACGTCGAAAGAATAGTCTATATATGAAAGTTGAACGTTTCTGTACCTCCTGCGAGGGTCTGAACTTGATAGGTATTCATCCGTATTTTCTATTTCACAATAAGAGAATATAAGAGGAAAGAAAAGAGCTACTTTCTATATAATATTAATATTAAAGATACCCTCTCAATCGCCTCACTTTTAATCCAATTTGAAATGCGTCCCTCATAAAAAATGGTATTTGAGAATGTTAAATGGAACATAAATTGAAAACCCTAAGAAGTGAAATATAATAATGATGTTTAATATTGATTTGTAAATAAACGTATAAGCTTTAATTTTGTGTTTTATTGGAAGGCTTGTGATTTATTGCTAATCATTCATTATGCTTTTTTCTTATTCAGCATTTTATTGTATATAAGCCTTATCATTTGCACAGATAGCTACAAATTAGTTTGAGAAGCTTTAAAGATAAATCCCATTCTCAGCTTCAAATCAAATATTTTCTTTTGAAAATTACATCAAAAGAACCGTCTATATATGATACTTTGAGCGTTTCAGTACCTGCGGCAAGCATCTGAACTTGATAGATAATCAGTATATAGATATTCAATATTTTGATATCAAAAACGAATGAAAAGTGCTATTAAAAGTTAAAATATCTAAATTTACTTTCTTAATTTCTTCCGTTTTAAACTCATTTATTCAGTTTAAAATCAGATGCATGGATTTTTTTTTTTTTTAAATTTTCTTTACATCATTAACAAATACTTTGGACGAGAAAACGGACAATTTCAACTCACGTTCTTAGTATTTAATCAGGACTTATGAAATTTAGTAGTTTAATATTTCGCTTTATATAGAGAGAAATAATACCGTAAATAAATTGCACCACACGATTTGTTTAAAGATTTTATTTATAAAAAATCATTTATTTTAAAGTTATATGTATAATTATCTTTAGTAATGTTTTATATAATGAATTTGAATTTTTAATTTGTTCAAAACTAAATAAACCTACAAGCTTTAATTTTTTTGATATATTTTAAATGACTTATTTTTCATCGTAAATTGTCCATTATGTCCTTTTCCTATTCAACATTTTATTTTTTTATCAGCCTTATCATTTGTAGAAACAGCTATAAATTTGCCTTGAGAAGTTTAAAAATAACTTCCATTCTCATCATGAAATCAAATATTTCCTTCCAAATATTACATTACGTTGAAAGAATAGTCTAGCTATGACACTTAGCGCTTCAGTACTTTCCGTGAATATCTGAAATTTATAGATATTCCGCTGTATTTTCTATTCAATAATATGGCATCAAAAGAGAAGAATGAAAAGAGAAAAGAGCTACTTCTTGGTTAAAATAAATAAAAGTTGTTCTCTCAATTTCCTCTGTTCTAATAACATTTATTGAATTTAAAGTCAAATGAATGGAAATTTTTTATCTTCTGTACATCATTAACAAGCACTTTAGACGACAAAATGGATCATTTCAGCTCATGTTCTTAGAATTTAATCAGGAGTTGCACAATTTGGAAGTTTAATGCTTCGGTTCATACAGAGAGAGATCATACTTAAAGTAAATTGCTGCACATTTATTTCTGTCTAAAGATCTTATTAAGAGAAAAATAATATATTTTGAGATTACATTAATAATATTCATACAAAAAAATCTAACCTCGAAAAGGCTTTACATGAAGAATATAACATTTATTATTTTATTTTATTTTTTCAAATTTATTCTTCTACACCTAATCTTAGTGTTTTTGTATATAAAATTGAGTGACATTTTGCCTGAGAATTAGGTTTCCATGGATTGGGAAAAATAATGGAAATACTAATACTAAATTCAGGATAGAGCGCCACATCGGGTCGGGTAACCCGATTTTAGCCAAACATGACCGGCCAACTGTTCAGGTCGGGCTGACATTGATTGTTTCAGGTTGGGATTTGATTATTATGGGTCTGGTTCGGGTTGACACGACTTCTCAAAAAAAAAAAGGTATAAAATATTTTTTCAGATGAAAAAACTATATTTGAATATTAATGAGTTTATATATGTTCCTTAAAAAAAAAAAAAAAAAAAAAAAAAAAAAAAAAAAGAAAAGAAATACTAATATTAATAGATATAAAACTGTATACTATGTTTTCATAATTGCATTAAAATATCGAACAATTTTCTACCGTTTCAGGTCGGGTTCGTGTTTGTGTATTTAGGGCTCATATTGAAGTTTGTCGGGATCGGATTGGGTTTCGGCTTGATTAAATGTTTTTGTCGAATTTCAAGTTGACTTGAGATAGAATTTTCGGGCTGAGGTCGGGTTTAATACGATTCGCGCAGCACTCTAATATGATGATAAAATTAATTAATACTGATTATGAATTAATATTTAAATGAATTAATACCAATTATCAGTTTAGGTTTGAATGATAGGATTATCAATTATTACTTGAATCGAACAGTACTACATTATGAAATTATTACTAAATGTAATTAGTATTATGAATAAATTCATATTTTATTATTATAACAGTTTATAATGCATATATTAATAAATTACCCAAACAGCACCATGACGCATGATTCACAAAAATCTGAAATTAATGGACCTAAATACAACTTTTATTATAGGCATTGTCATCACGTTACATGGGAGATAAGTTGCATCTATGTCACAGTTAAGTCGATATATCACATTTTATAACAAATGACAAATGCTAAAAAATCGGTCATTGTAACTTCACAGTGGAATCGAAGTGATTGTAACCTGAGAGTCATAATTTGACAAAATTAAGTAGTCACCTTTCAATAACTGTTGTGACTGTGAAAATTTGTGATTATAGTGACGTCGTAGTAACGTTATATCAAGTGGCTTTGATATTGGCAGGACTTTCCAACGTTTCAATAATCAGCGGCGCACCACAGCTGGTAGCAAATAGTAATGAACGCCATTATTCACATGACTACAATCACTCAACAATATTACAGCACTACGCTATTTTAAGCGATATACATATGTCTACACGAATCACTATATTACGTCTTAAGTCTTACTTTCTAAGAAATCTGTGTTACCTCCGTATTACCTATCCTTTCCGTAATTAGAAACGGAAAAACGGGAATTTAGTGCCGGAAAATGCTGAATTTTCATAACATTCAAAATAACAACTAGGTACACTTTGGTAGTAAAAGAATGCCTTATTTTGGAAAAGAACGGTATGATCTTATATTAGAATATCTTATATTAGATCTTATATTAGAAGTTTTCATGACCAGGGCCGCCCCATTCAAAAATTTGTGAAAGCAATCCCGGTCTAGTCCGTTCAAAAATCAATGCAATCAGGCCCAGATGTGCCCCACCTTTCTCAATATAAACAAATATTCTGATTTTGTTTTAAGATTATAATTAAGATTCGTTTAAAGAATACTGCATCCTACTGTATAATTTTGATTAATAATTATTTACTACTATTATAATTATTTTAATTATTATAATAATTATATTATTATTTTTTATAATTATTATAATTATTATAATAATTATATTATTATTTTTTATAATTATTATAATTATTCTTATTTTTATTATTATAATTATTATAATTATATTTTTGATTAATAATTTGGATTTGATTTAATTAATACTGTATATTTTTGATTAACATATGTTCGGTTTATTTTAGATTACTATAAGTTTGATTTATTCTAAATTACTATATGTTTGCAAGCTATATAATTTAATGTCACGTCATAATAGCAACGTTAATGATAACTTAGAATCTCAGACTATAACATTCAAATAACGACTCATTAAAAAGATTAATGTATGTTAGAATAAAAGAAAATATACGGCTAAAAATATCATAAATTTTGAAGCTGTATAAAAAAAAAATACATATATGAAAATAAGTATTAATAATGTAGTGTAATTTATTAAAGTATGGTTCAAAAGATTCTGTTTACAGACGTTCATTATCGATATTACTATTTTTACAAAACAAATTACTTACCGGGCCGGCCCGATTATGTAGAATAAAATGCAAGCTTGATCTCGGCCTGACCCGAGTCTGCTGAAGAAAATTAAGCCCAGGTTCAGACAGGATGTAACTGTCGAATGCCGATCTCTACGCTGTGTTATATTCCTGTACTGATGTTGTCATCGGCTCGAGCAGCATATTTATATCTATTCTCAACCCAGTCATATGCACTGAATTTTTTTTCATGTTTTATCGGCTTAGTTAAATCCTTTTAAATTTGTTATATCGGGTCGGTCGGTCCGCTTAATTTTTTATCGGTCGTGCTAGCCCGTTTATTTTTTTATAGTCCCGACCTGGCACGTTTATTTCTTTTACAAGCCGAGTATGGTGCGTTAAAAAACTTGTCTTTATTCTGCCGGCTCATTTGAAAATGGTTGGTTGGTTGGTTGTATTTATGACGGCCAATTATCTGCACAAGGGATATAGGCCCAGGGGGGAGTGCCCTTCGTGGTGGTCTTTCTAAGGTAACCTAACCCGTATTAACGCTTGGAAATCCAAGGTTCGAAGAAAACCACGAAAACTCCGAATATATACATAAATATATATATACATAAATATATAAATACTCCGACGGGCACGATTGGGTTCGAACTCAGCACCTCCTGTCTACCAGCTTCGAGAGCAGAACCTCTCAGCCACTGGTGGGGCTCATTTGAAAATGTACCTTGATTTTGACGGCCCGTGGCCGGCCGAGAACGGGCCTCGGGCCCGTGATATTACAAAGATATTAGGCTACGATATTAGGAACACCCTGCTACGCAGTATTAATAGCATGTTGAACTGCCCCGTCTTTGATGATAGCATATATTCTTTTTAGGATTGAACTCAACAAGTTTCAAGACACGTTAAAAAAGAATATTAGATCATGCTAACAAAATGACAGGTTTTAATTCTCTCAACCAGGGTGGTGGTGATTAGGAGCTTAAACAGATCTTTGCATTTCGTCGTTCTAATGGTCAATTAGTTGAGATCGGGTGACAGAGGGGACTTTTTTAAGGTATTGAAGCTTGGAATCATGTTTCTCAAACCAGTCTGAGATAATTCAAGCCCGACAACAGAGTGAAACGCCCTGCTGGAAATAGCCATGCCATGACTGTTAGAAAACATTATGGTGATAAACAAGTGCACTCGTTCAACAACGATGTAGAAATAGGAACTGGTACCGACGTTTAAGTTTCCAATGGAACTTAAAACAAAGAGTTTGCTAGAAAATTACTTCTGAGACAGGGATTTCGTCAACATGCACTTACGAAAATGCCATTTGGCTCGCCAAATCCATGGATTCGTGCTGTTTTCGTTACATATACAAACCTTTCTATCAGCACGACTAGGCAACCTTCTTCTACTCATCAAGTATCCAATATCAGCCTTCGTTTACCTCATAAAAGCTGCTTTCTTCCGTTTGTAGGTGAAATCAAACAAACTTTTGATGGTCGCTAGCTATTAAACCAAGGCGTTTAATAATTCATCTTGTAAAGCATACGAATATTCTTTGGGATGATCATGAGTTGCATTGTACTGCAATTTGTAGATTCTAAGTTGCTGCACACAATGCGCTTCAGATGCCTGGGACCTCTTTCGTTTTTCTTTCAAGAGATTTTCGACCTCTATTCCAATTTTCATTCGAAATTTTTTGGCTATGCTGCCATTCTTTCAAGATTCGATATACTGTTGTACTAGGAAAGCCATGAAATTTAGGGATTTCAGGGGTACTGGAACCGGTCCCTCTGGCGTTCAAAGTGATACCACGTTTAAAATAACACAAACCTCTCGCTTTCCCCATTAATAGACGAAATTAAACCTTCACCATGGAGCAATGAATAAAGAGGAATTAACATATCCTCAAAATGCTGAAGCCTCAACTGTAGCTAGTTCGACAGGCTGATTAATGCTAGGACAAGATTTCACCAGTAAATTTGCATAGAAATTTTCTCCTTACTTATGCAGATATTTTTTCAAAATAAAGACAAAAAATATCTATTCGTTTTTTACTGGCGGAATATGTATTGGATGTAGTCATGGCGCTGTCGATCTCCAAATTCTGACAACATAAATAATCCTTCTGTCAGTTATGGAGGGAATGTCAAAGAGATTATAATACTGCCGGCGAAACTCCCAGCAGTAAAAATGAATAAAAATTTATATTGTATTTATGACAGAAATATTGCATGAATAAGGCGTTTCAATAGTTCTAAAATTCCTATTCAAATTTACTGGTGGAAGTTTGCGCCAGCAGTAATCAGGCCCCTATGATCCGATATAAGCGAACAACAGCCACCGTCTTGTGAAAATGTTCTCAGTTACTTCAATCGCAACACGTAGACACTACACTATATGTCTCCTCTTCTTTGTTCGTAGCTCCATTATATTAGATATACTATCAGAAAATGCGGTTTATTACGTCAGCAAACAAGCTGTACTGACGAGCCCAAGTTTAAGTTGGGGAGTTCCTAAAATTTTGACCATTAAGTGTATAATTAATTTGAATTCATTTTGTAATCGAAAGTAAGGTTTAACCAAGGCTTAAGAGATAATCGTCATAAACCCACTTTGGAATCATCCAGTATGTTTTGTCTCTGTTATTTGTTTATAAAAATCTACATTGGAAATCACTAATCCATTTATTACATACTAACTGACCCGCCCCGCGTCGCCTGGGCCCCTGATAATAACTTTAAATGAACCTCAAATTTGTATGATTTTATATACTTAACTAGATTTTGTCTGAATTTATATTTTTAAAGGAAAAAATCGCGAACATTGGTTTTTAGTGGTAAAAGCGTTCGTAAAAAGACATTTTTTTTTTGTTTTTTCACGTTGAGTCGTTTCACAATTAAAAAAAATTTTTTTTCTTGTTGTCCGAACGCTTCGAAATTTGTATTGCTTATCAATATAACGGTTTTGCAGCCCGTGTAAAAATTTCGTGAAAAAAATATTGAAAAATTTAGCAAAAGGACTTAAAGAAGTAATTCTTGATAAATGATAAATGAGCTCGAATTTGAGTTACAGGTTTTGACCTTTCGTTACAAAGTGACTTCTTTTTACAGAAATATAATAAATTTCAGAACCTATAATAGTTCAAAATCTTAAAGATTTTTATGTTATATAAAATTCGTGTCCCCTGACTGTGTGAAAGATCGGTAAAGAAAATAATATTTTGCGGTTAAACGGCTCGTCAGACGACTCTTTTTTCACTTCAGGAGCTTAGAAGAGCAAGGGCGAATCCGAAAAATCGATTTTTTCTTGTTTTTTCTTCCTCAGATACATGTAGGCAACACGTAGGTAAATCGTTTTGAAAAGTAAAAATAGTTTTGTTGTCCAAATTCTTTGAGGTTTTCAGCAGTTATAAATATGATGATTATGAGCCGCATGACAAAAATTCTTTAAAAAAATATATTGATATCTAGTTGAAAAAGAAATGTTTTTTCTGGTCTTCGCATCGGTTCCGTTAGAATAACAACAACAAAAAATAGTTCTTACTATCTCATATTATCTTATAATGTCTTGTAATTCTCTGAAATTTTAATAGGTTATAAATATAACTCTAACCGAGCACTCGTTACAAGTTCGTGAAAAATAATATTTTTAGTACTGAAAACGTGAGTCGAAATCGAGCGAATCCGCGCCGAAGCACTCAGGTTTTTACTGTTTTCGTCAAAATTTTCGCACATTTCATTTTGGGAAAAATACTTCTACTCGTCCGAACGTTTCGAAATTTTTGTAGGTGATATAAATCTGGTCTACTGAGATGTTCTAAAAAGATTGTGTTGAAACATGGATATTTAGTAACTTGTAGCGTAGAAAAAATATCGTTTCCGTGAGGCGCGAAGTGACCTGTGTTCGCTGGTGTATTTAAAAGGGTTAAAATTCGTATTTTTTCAAATCGATTGCACCACAGATTAGAGGAAAGTTTCACCTTTAAGAGCATAATTTTTGTTTGTCAGTAACTTTAACACTGCACCCTGGAGGTGCGTTCCCATAAGGGGAAAAACCAGGGCTGCAAAGTTGGTGGAAAAAACGGGCGACTCCGACTCCGAGTCCGGGCTGGCTAACGAATTAGGCCTGTTGGTAAAAATTATGAGGGGACGCAAGAAAAATAAAGCGAATTTTTCACTATTTCAGCATTAACTCTGTTCTTAGGGCTTCGGAAGATAAAAGGAAAAATATATATTTTTCGCTTCATTAATTTGGAAATTTCGAGGTCCCGCAAACGTGAAAAATCAAACTATTGAAATCTAAAGAAGAAAACAAAACGTAATTTTTTCTGTTTCGGTTCCGTGGAGTCTGAATAGAAAAGGTAAAATTTGTTGTTAATTCGTGTCTCCAGACCCGAAAACTTTCGATGGAAAGGAAGAAAAATAAAGATGAAAGTTATTTTGTTCGGAATTAATTCGGGTTCTGCGGATTCAAAAGAAAAAGTGAAAATTTTTAAATTTCCGCTTTAATTTTACAATTTCGGCTTTATTTCGCGTTCTACAGACCTGAAAAATCCGAAAATCAAAAAGAGAACGATAACGACTATTTTAACATTATTTCGGGTCTTGCTGATTCAGAAAAGAAAAATTACAATTTCACCTTACTTAAAGTCCCGCACACGTGAAAATAAGGGGGGATGGGATCGAATTTATAATTTTGGAGTTACTTCCGGTCCTACAGACCCGAAGAATCTGAGGGCAAAAAGGGAAAAAGCTTTCTATTACAATACTACACTGGTTATCAAAAATTAAGGAAAAGTCACAAAATGCTAATTTTCAAATACGCGAACACTCAAAAGGAAATAATATAATTCAAGTAATTACTATCTCTACAACACAGCTAGTGTATATAACATCTCATTCATGTCACACAAGGTCACAAATGTCACAGTCACTATGGTGAAGCAAAACAATAGGAAAGTCCATACATCTCATTATGAGTCTCAAATGATCACTATATGTGACCCCACTGAGACGTCACTCTGACTGTTGCTTTGGAACGAGTCACCATGTGACTTTACAATGTATTTACATTGTGACTCTCATGTGACTGTCATTTGTAGACTCAATTTCAAAGTCATCGTGAACGCTGCATTGTGATAAGTTACCAAATAATGTCACATTAAAGTCACATGATGACTTTCAGGTGACAGAGAGACTACTGTGAAGTCACCATTGTGCTCTTTTGGGAAAAGTCTCCATGTGACTATAATATGATATTATTTGGTGACTTATCATAATGCAACGTTCATGATGACTATGACATTGAGTCACAAAATGACAGTCCCATGAGAGTCACAATTTAACTACATTGTAAAGTCACCTGGTGACTCGTCACAAAGCAGCAGTCACATTGACTTCTCAGTGGAGTCACATATAGTGATCATTTGAGACTCATAATGAGATGTATGGAGTTTCCGAATTTTTTCCTTCACCGTTGTGACTGTGACACTTGTGACCATGTCTGACATGAATGAGATGTTATATGGGCTAGCTGTGTTGTAGAGATAGTAATTACTCGAATTATATTATTTCCTTTTGAGTGTTCGCGTATTTGAAAATTAGCATTTTGTGACTTTTCCTTAATTTTTGATAACCAGTGTACTTCGGGTTCCCAGGCTTCCAAAATATCAGAAATTTACAATTTTCGCCTTATCTCGTGTTAGAAATCTGCATGGGACGAAATTTCTAGGCCCGGACTCTTAAAAATTCGGCCCTACTCGTTTAAAATTTTGCATTTCATACCCCGACCTGTGAAAAAATCAGTGAAAACAAGCCCGGTCCATGTAAAAATCAATAAAAACCAGCTCTACCCGACTCAATTTCTGCAAAAAAATTCCGATTTTTATAACATATTACAATTAAGATTCATTTAAGGAATACTGCATACATATTTATGGAAAAGGTTTACCTTATATTTCAGATTACGATCTGTTTGTTCACAAGCCATAGGATTCAGAATAGCAACATTAATGATTACTCACTCCAGTCATGTTCATTGAAAATTTGTTTTATCGGCATGGTTTGATTCTTTCAAATTTGTTATATTTGGTCGTTCAACCTGCTTAATTTTTTTTTATCATTCCAGTATAGCCCACTAACAAACATTTTCATATAGATATTCTGCTCACTCGTCCAGGTTGAAAAAAGTGCCCTCATTTTGCGTGCCGTGGCCTCTTGCAGACCCCTCTATCCCGGGTTCCATCGAACTAAAAAAATCCGAGCGAAAATACTTATATACTAAATGCAAAATATCTGCTAGAATTTTCGATTAAAAACGGTTTTTATTTATCTGGTACACCGGGTAGTATATTAGGCCTCTTTAAATTGTGTAGCCTAGTATACAATAACCAAAATGTATGGTAAATAATAATACAATATATGGTAAAAATAACAATAATAATTCATTTGATACATTTAAGATTATACATAATTGGTTAAATTTCTTTTCAAACTCTCTCTAAAAAAAAAAAAAAAAAAAAAAAAAAAAAAAAAAAAAAAAAAAAAAAAAAACTGGAGTCGGAGACGGCTTGCTTTTTAGCGATTCCGACTTCTTCAACTCTTTTGCTCAAAAAATGGGTCTAACTCCGACTCCACGACTCCGAGTTCGACTCCGCAGCCCTGGGAAAAACGACACTTTTTGAATTTTTTTCAAAGGATTAACAGCGATATTTTTTCGTATTGATTGCGGCATTTGAGACATAAGAGTACGATCTTTTCGAATATGTCTTTCAATTTTAACGGCACCGTGCGGTTTGGCCGATTTAAGTTAAAACAAAACTATGAAAAAAATGCAATGAAAACTGCGCTTTCGGTCCTTCATTTCCTCGTATTGGTTCTGGGCATGCGCGAGGGCTTTTGATGGCGCGGAATGAAAGAGATACGTTTTTGATGAGAGTTCATTGTCGTTTTAAATTAATATCTCGACATTTAACAAAAAAGGAAAATTCTCAAGTCTCACAAGGAGAGGACCAACCTTGGTAATCACAGATTTTGATTAATTTAATATATGTTGTAGCGTAGAGACCCCCTTAGTCCCAGGTTCAACGGATTTTATACAACGCTCCTTAGTTCTTGAGAAACCGGGGGCCCAATATTAGTACACAACTTAAATACGTACTTTATAACAAAAAGGTAGATTGGTCGTAGCTCAGTTGGTGCGGCGATTTCTAGCTGATCCGCGGGCTCGGGTTCGATACCCGAACGCGCTACATTTGTTTTTCTCATTTTTGGTTTATACACTCTCAGAAATGAATACTCAGATTTCACGAAATTTTCTTTGTTTTTGACGAAATAGTTTCCTGGAAAATGCTCCGAGCGAACATTTCGTAAAATTGATGAAATTAGTTTCTTCACTTGCTTGACGATATAAATTTCGTCAATAGTTTCGTCAAAAGAGGGCTGGTGGCGCCATCTCTCAATCAGTTTGGAAGCTCCAAAATTTGACACGGGGAGAGAAAAAAAATCACCCCTCTCTTTCCCGGGCGTGATTCGAACTCACGACCTTTCGTATGGGAGGTCGCTGTTCTTCCAAACTGGCTGCTGGTGACTTGAAAGTGTTTGCTTTTAGACTGGTATAATGAATTCTACTTCGTGTTTTACTATTATAACGTAGAGTGCAATTTTATCGGGCTGCTATATTTTCTGAAAGTTTTAAGGAAAGCTAATTTATTTTTATGGTTTTCTAGTATCGATGAATAATTATAATATGGCTTGATTAAATAATTTACAACTGAAATTTTCTTTGATCAATGGATGATTAGAATATGGTCTGGTTAATTTGTTGCTCACAAATAATGAACTGTGAAGTGCATATTGCGTGAGATTTTATCACTTTGAGTAGGAGGATAAGATTTTAACACTTTACTGTTTATAAAGAGGAGAGGGATCAATTATGTTTATTTTTAATTTGATTGAAAACATAATATACTTCTTAAAAAAAAAAAAAAAAAAAAAAAAAAAGATATCCTAGAAGTTTGAAATTTTATTGACCTAATTTTCTTATTGAATGGTTTTGAAAAACACAGGAAATTTATTCTTTTCGAATTAAAACATAACGAACGACAACATATAAATAAAATAATAATAATATTAATAAGCATTCCTAAAAATTCTAATAGCTAAAAAAATAACTAATGAAGAAACAATAACTACCTATATTTCAGTATTTTCTGAAAAGCACTAAGTGCTGTTTTAAAATAAATTATTACAGGACTAACATAAACAAGCAAATATCTGTTTGCTAAAATCGTAGGATTTGAGGAGGATTTGAGGAAATGTTTCCTTAAAATGCATTGAGTCTGACCGTGATTGAGGCAAAACTTTCGTCAAATGTTTGAGGGTTTACGTTTCGTTAAAAGTCACGTGATGTTAATAGGAAATGATCGTCAAAAACGACGAAATACAGCTCGAGGATTTCTGAATCGTCAAAAGGGAGAGTTTTATTTCTGAGAGTGTAAATATACTTGTAACTTAATCCTATCATTGTCAATTAAAAGTTATAATATTGTATATCAATCATAATTTTAACCTATTTATTTTTTTATTTTTAACTAAATAGTTGTATAAAGCATCATAAAACAGTTAATTTTTTTAAAATTACTTTTAAAATGTGTTCTTTATCGATTCAATGATAGTGAACAATTGTGTCAATTCGTGATTTTAAAGAAACATCATTTAGGCATTGCTTTAACAAGGGAAGTGAATACGATGATACTCTTACTCTGTTTTTAAAGTAACAAACATAATTATATTAAAATTAGCATCCGAATTAAATTACAAGCAATTTTTGGAAAATTAAAGATTTTTAAACTTGTAATACGTATGCTTGAGGCTTTCAATTATTTTGATTTCCCTTTATCTTCTTTCTGCTTTTATTTCTATTTTATTTGAATATGTTTTATTCTATCATAACTAAATGGCGCGACAACAGATTTTGTAACGATTTTGAAATTTTTATTATTCAATAATAGATCCAATTTCTTTTTAAATCTCTTTAAAAGATGAGATATAATAGTTCAAAATAAAAAAAAATGATAAATTAAAATTTAAAGTTGTTAAAATTATAATTAATGTACGATATTAATTTTATTATTAAATTATAATTACAAGTATATTTATAAAACAAAAAAATGAGAAAAACAAATGCAGCGCTTTCGGGTATCGAACCCGAGCCCGCGGATCAGCCAGAAAAGGCCGTACCAACCGAGCTACGACCAACCTATCCTTTATTTTTTTTTTTTACAAAATAAGTAATTAGACCCCCCCCCCCCCCGGTTTCACAAGAACTAAGAAGCGTTGTATAAAATCCGTTGAATATGAGACTAAGGGGTCACTACCCTACAACATATATTAAAATAATCAAAATCTGTGATTACCAAAGTTGGCCCTCTCCTTGTCAGGTATCAGGTGCATCAGGACAGGCCTTGGACTACCCTCACCCAAATTTTCAGCCTTGTAGGTGCGGTAGATTTCCCTAGCCATCGCACACAGACACACACGCAGAGCGACACTTTCTTTTATTGCAATATATAAAAAAGTCGAATGTGTTAAAGTAAATAGGGTGTAAAAAATATTGATAGTTTTCAAAGTTTGTATACTATATTTAAATTAATCTTTTAAAGATACTTTAAAATGTTATACGTTATTTTATCATTTGTTTTAGGCACATGTCCTGTACATTTGAAAATCGATCAATGAACCGCCTTTTTACTTGTTTAATATTAGATAATGTCCTAAGAAATTACAAAATATGATTTCCTAAAAACATCATTCGTTACTTATGTTTTTCTTGCGGCTTAATTCACAAAAGAAAATACAATCGCATTAAAATAAAAAAATATATATAAAGGATAAACTTTAAAAACTAAGTTCTCAAGAGATTAACCTTAAAAGAAGCAGCTCTTAATGCAGAATGTAGACTGTATTTTGCTGTTCCGTATAGTATTTTTTTTTTCGAATTATGGATGTTTTTAAAAATGTTAAAGTACATTGTGTATTTTATGACAATCTAATCTTTCTTTCAGTCAAGGAAATCTTTCACGAAAAGGAGAAAATTTCGAATATATTTAAGATGAAAGCCATTTACATTTTATGGTATATCAACCCTTTTTTCTGAAACTTTTATGACATAGCATAGAATGGAATAACAAAATTTTATTGTGAGAGTTTTAATTTCATTTAAAGCTGACTACTGTTTTCTTTGTTGGTAAACGTACAATTATTCCATTTTAATGCGGAAAAATTATATATACATTATTGTATACATTCTATTAGTTAAAAATAAAAAAATTAACAACGTTTAAATTTAGAAAAGGCAATTTTCTGCAGACACTGCAGAACTCTCTCATTTAACTTTTAATGTAAGTTACACATAAGCAGTTCACGATTTAAAATTCAAGCAAGGAGAAAACACACCGAAATATACAAAAACTTCAAAGATATTAATAAAACAATAGAGGACAGTTTTATTTAATTAAAAAAAAACAACAACAATTTATATATTAGATACTTCAGAAGGGGTTAAAAAAAGATACAGACTTCACATTATTCAAAAATAAACGTTTCTCTTTCCATGTCTACATAAACAATATCTCTTTAAAAATTCCGAATTGATCATATTTAGTTAGGTTTCTTTTATTACAAATTTTATGAAATGGAAATCTGGAAAGCACTTGGAAAATACACTGAAAAACAACGACATTTTTACAGTACAAAGTACTGTTCATCTCGCGCTCAAACTCGATCACAGTCGAATGTGCTGTAGCTTTCTTTGGTTTTTTGACTATATAAACATGAAAAATACAGTAGTTGCGTGAAATTAACAGCACGATGTGCTGGCAATTCGGACGCCAGCAATTTGTGCTGGCAAATCTACAATTTTTTATTTATTTATTTATTTATTTTTTACAGTGTATGTACACCTTGAAGTCTTTTTCCTATTTTCTAATCCGATTTGCATAATTTCGAAGGTCAATTAGTGCAAAAATGTTCATTTATTCTTGAGAATATTCATGAAAAAGTAGAAACGGAAGATTTACAGCACCGCTTTCAGTATAAACATTTGCATACTGCATAAGCTTCTAACTTTGAATCATTTTGAAATTTAAGTAAAAGCGAACATGGGAAATCTATATTTTGCTGGAATCAGATGTATTATTCTAATACTCTAGAAGGAATATGTATTACGGCGACCACTGTATAAATTAAAGAAGGAAATGTATTGTACAGAGGGAATGGCAATAATTTTACTAAATGCATCGTGAAGTGGAATAACTGCAAGCTGAAAAATTTTGTTATAAATTAGATGAAAGTCTTTTTTAATCCTACATTACTGTTAAAACATTAATTGAATTTCCCAAATCAAGTATTCTCTCATTTTAAACTGAAAGTACGAATGGTCGAGATAGTCAGATCATTCTACAAAATGACGTAAGTATGTTGAATTGTGTGTCTCTTGATCAAAGTTATAAAAGGGAATAGATAGGTGGGGATTATAGCTATTTTAGAAATTCTTATTAGTAAAAGCTTGGCCTATAATTGAAATCTTTTGAAATAAGAATTTAATTATTTATTTTAATTAGATTTCGACAGTTTACAAAGAGCCCCATTTCTTGGACTAATGGAAATATAGGAATACATTGATAAAGATCAGAATTCCAGTCAATTATTAAGTTAGTGTTATAAATTATTCTACAGAAAAGAGATTTAAGCGTTGTTCTGAGAATGTTTTCATTTCATTTATAGTTAAGAGTTAGTAACCGTTTTTGTTACAAAACTTCTAATTAACCTTTTTTAAATACAGTAAAATGTGTTTGTATGTATAAATGTATACTGCCTAATGATACATAAATAAAGCACAAAAATTTTCAAACGGCATTGTTGCGTTCTTATTTAAGATTTCATAAAAAAAAAAAAAAAAAAAAAAAAAAAAAAAAAAAAAAAAAAACTTTTTGATTGCCAAACATGTTAAAATCATATGGGAATAGCATGATAAATTCACAAATATTCATGTATAATAAGCGAAATCGTTATTTAAATTTACTAAAACGATAATTTCTTATATATCTGGCAATTATGAGTATTTTTAATAAGGAATACAGACTATACATTATTAGTAAATACCGTATTTTCCGGCGTATAAGCTGCGGCTAAAATAAGTCTGTTTCAAACCCGAAATTTTATTTTATAAATGAAGTTAAATAAATAACATTAAAAAAATTTATATTTATAAGATAAATTTTCTGGTCAGAAACAGATTCATTTGAGTTGCGGCTTATACGCACGAAGTTACGGTAATCTATTTGTCTTTCCTATACCTACGACAAAAATATCTTTTAAAATTTTCGAACTGACCACATTTATTCAAGTCTTTTATTATGTTTTATAAAATTGAAAAACACGAATACAGTTGAAAAATATGTACAGCACCAACCTTTTTTTTTTATATTGTAATTCGATTTCCATAAATTCTAAGGGAAATTCGTGCAAAAATTTTCCCACATCCTTGAGAAATTTCTTGGAAAAAACGTAAAGCATAATTTTCAGTAACTTTTTCAAAATAAGTAGTTTCATACTCCAATGGCTTCAAAAGAAGTTCAAATTTAAGGAAAAACACACCTAGAATGAGTATTTTCCAGGAATCAGAAGTATTATTTTATTACTGAAGCTAGAAAATATATTACGCCAAGCACTGTATAAATAAAATAAGGAATTATAATTTAGAGCAGGAATGGAATGATTTTACACAACTTACACAGAAAAAAAAATATGCTACTGGCATCTAGAAAATAAATCGCGCCTGTAGAAAAAATAGTTCCATGTTATCCTTATAAATTCTAGTTCCCTTTGCTAGAGAGTCTAATTATCCCTATCAAAATTCAAAGACGTTTTCCTACATTATTGTGGTCAAATTTATTTAAAAATCTCTGCAAATAAATGCAAACACAAGAAGTGAATTTTAGTAATTAACTCTAGTTTATGTGAATTAATTCTAGAAATCAAGTGATAATTTCTCGCAATTGAAACAATTCATAATATAATGTATCATTTCATCACCTAGAAAACTATAGACCAGAAATTCTCGATCACTTCTTCTATTCAGTTTATTTGCTTATCTTTTTCGCATAGCTCGTAAATCTATATTTCTAGTTTAGGGGTTTAGAAAATGATACATATTCGTTATAGATGAAGGCTGTATATTTTTACTTCCAGTGTATTGTGAGATTGAATGATCGAAAGATTAGAAATTTTGTTATTGAATGTATTACAGGATTTTTTAAGCTTTTATTATTAAACAATTTTAATTATATTTACTAAAACAGACATTCTGTCATTTTCAAGTGAATGTATGAACATTCGAGATATAAAGATCAATTTAGAAAATTATGCAAATATGATGAATATCTATTGGTCGATGTTGAGTATCTTTTGTTCAAAGTTAATAAAATAGACAGATGAGGAAAAGAGTTATTTTAGTTATATCTCATTAAAAAAAAATCTTGGCGTTTGATTGAAATATTCTGACATAAAAATGTAATTATTTATTTTAATTAGATTTCGACAGTTTACAAAGAGCTCTATTTCTTAGATTAATGGAGATATAAGGTTAAATTGATAAAGATCATAGATTGACTCAAGGGTTTAGATTAGTGCTCCCCATTAAACGTTTATACGAGTATACGTATAATACGTATTATACGGGGTATGGATTTCAGATACGTATAATATGGCTACGGTGGTTATACGTGTTATGCAAAACAGCATATACGGAACATGGTATATACGGATCTTACCCAAGTGGTTAAACGTATAAAAGTCTAAACGTTTTTTGTTCAAGGCATGAAAATAGATGTTTTAATGCTTATCTGCGGATAAGAGTCATTGAGAAACATCCTCTAGAGTCCTCCATATAGAGTCGCGGTTTACCGGTATCATCGCGGTTTACCTACCTTCTGGTTGTTGTGCAGGTTCTTAAAAAAATCTGAATAATTTTCACCAGTTTAGATTTTGGTTGTTTTCCTAAAAACTAAGTTATTAATTATGAAATGTTTTACAATTGATAGTGGGTAGCTTCAAAGCTAACCTTTACAGATCTGTAGTACAGCACCTAGCTTCTTTTAATTTATGGCATGGGCACTTTGCGCGAAACATTATTTTTGCATGCGGCCACAGACTTAAATTTATTTACATTTTATAGTGACATTCATCAATCCGACTCCTGGGAAGTTTTATAATCGTACTTTTATTGCATTTAAGAATAGTGTTTTCTAAATTTAAAATACTTTGAAAATATGTTTTACTCTAAAAAAGAAAAGAGAAGGCAAGTCATTTTAAGCATGTGCAATTGCCTTTTAAAACCTGCAAATCGATTATTTGCCAGTCTATAAGTAATCGAAATTTATAGGTACTTTATACAAAATATTATATTTTCCAATATTAATAAATCTTAAACGTAATGCCCTAACATTTTGTATAAAAAAATACCATGAGTGTCATGATTAAAAAAATGGATTTTCATTATACATTAACAGAGTAGAAAACATTAGCTTGGTGTAAAGAATAACATTTGCCCCTGGATGCAATATTGAGTGTAACACACACGAATAAAGAAATTTTAAAAATTAAGAAGGAAAAAACATACTTAACAAGGATTCACAATAAATCTGAAACATTTATACATTCATTATTTACTCAAAAAGTGTTTACTTTTGCTAGTTACTTACAATGAATTACAATTTGTATACATTACATGCACAAAATTTTAAAATAACGGGTATCTGATCTCAATACCATGAGATGAGCCAAAAATCTAAATAAATTCAAAGTAAAAATTTGCGAAGTACTTTTTGGAATCCCAAGTAATAACTTTCGGTTTTGAAATAAAAACACAAACATATTAACATTTTCGGAATTCAAAAAACTGCGTTTTGAGGTTACTATGTTACCTGCAGCTGAAAATTTTCGTTCAGAACAGGCAAAACCAACGACTACATCTCCTTATCTTTCCAAAAGATGTCTTTCTTAACCCCTTGAGGGGCAAGCAAAAATGTCTCTAAATATTGAATTCTCACCGGAATAATCGAAAAATTTTATTTTTAAATAAGGAAAAGCAATTTTTCACCGGTTTTCCCCCCAAAGTTAAAAATATAAAATTTAGTTAAAATTTTCTGGTGAGAATCTTGTTTAAATTAGGTTGGATATATTTTATCCCACCGCTTCTCAAGGGCATACATGACCATGTTTACTCAGACAAGCAGTTCCTGAACTGAAACACACACTTATTTTTTAAACCATTATGAGAACATAATTAAAACAACTATAATTGTATATTCAGCAATTATTATTTATTTATAAAACAATTTAAACTGTTCCTGCAAATTTATATAACATTTTTTCACTTAATTTAATGAAAATTAGAAGAAAATAAATTAGTTAAAATATTTAAAGTGGAGAATAACAAGATTTTTTCTATGAAACATAATGTGCAAATTGCTATGTAACGCCAACGATTTCCAGCTTATTCTCCATTCAGTGACGTAAGACTGATCAGGTTCACTGTTATTAAAAGTAAATACGATACTTGAAATATACGTATACTTTAAATGTACGTATGCTTAAATATACGTTTAACATATGTACCCTTATACGTATCCGGATTCGTTTAAACGTAAATTTTAAGGTATTCGTATTTCAAAGAAACGTATTATACGTACATACGTATATCGTTTAAACGTATAACTGAAATACGTATCCCATCGGGAGCACTAGTTTAGATAGTATTTAAAGTATTGTATAGTATTTAAATTATAGTATATAAAGTATTCCCTTTCCTATAGAAAAGGGAATTAAAAGTGTTTCTGAGAGTGTTTTAACTCCATTTATAGTTAGAAGTTACAGCAGTTTATTAATTTGAAAACGTATAACTAATCCTTTTTAATACAGAAAAATGTGTTTATATATAAATTTATATTTCATAATAATACATAAGTGAAGCGTAAAAATTTAGAAACGACATATTGCGCTCTTAAGTTTTGATGAATGTCGTAAATGCACATTTAGGTTTTGATTGTGAAATGTGAAGAATTATGTCGAAATATCCGGATAAATTCAAAGATATTGTTAACTCTTTCAGGGGCAAGGTACTTGTATTTGTAAAATGTTGAACTAAGCCATTGACACCAGTATTTACCAGAAAATTTATTTCTAAACAAGTAAAAGTATATTTTTGCGTACTTAATAAAAGTAAAAATTTCATTGAAATAACCTGATGTCAATGTGGCAATTGGAGATTAAAATAAGGTGATGCCATAGCAGTGTCACCGCCCTTCAAGGGATTAAGCAATAAGCGAAATCTTTATTTAATTTTGCAGAAACAATCATATTTTATATGCTTGGTAAGTCTGAGGATTTGTAAAAAGGGTAGACAGCCAATCCATTATTCGTAAATAATCCATTTTATTTACCCCTACTAATCGTAAAAATACCTTTAAAAAATTCCGATCTGACCACATTTATTCAAGTTTCTTTTACTGCCAATTATATAAAATTCAAAAATTTGAATTCACTTGGAAAGTATGTACAGCGGTTCTTTTGCCTATATTGTAATCTGATTTCCAGACATTCTTAGGCAAATCGGTGAGAAAATTTCTCCTGATCCCTGAGAAAATTCTTGAAAAAGATGAAAAGAATTATTTTCAGCAGCGTTTCCAACATAAGGAGCTGCATACTCCATTTGCTCCAGATCAAACTTCAGAACAAGTTCAAATTTACGGTAAAGGTAGCATATAAAATCTATATTTTGCATTATATTATATTATTATTAAATCAGAATTTTTGTTATTCTACTACTCAAGGTGGATTATGTATTTTGACAAATACTATATGAATATAATACAAATATTGTTTAATACATAAAGCCAATAATTGTGTTCTAGGGAAGTAAATGAAATAATTTTACTTGAATTATAAGGTAGGATAACCATAAGATGTGAATTTTTTTTATTGAATGGATTAAGGGGTTTTAATAAAGTCAAAAAAAAATTTTTTTGTCTGTTATTAAAGAACAACATGTTATCTAAACTTTAAAAATAAAATTATGGTGATACTCCAATTAGAACTGGTTTTATGATAAAATATGTTGAATTTTTAAGTCAATTTTTTGAAAAGAGATATTTTTGACATTGCACTCTTCATATTTCCAAAACTAAGTAACTTAGAAACGTAATATTTGTATATTATATATATTTATAACTTCTACTTATTTTTAAGTAAGTACCAGTAATATATATATATTTATTTTTAAATTTCATTCAAATTTTATCATAAATTTTGTATTTTATGGTTTAATTTCAAGAAAAAATATTTTCATCCGTAAACTTGATATCATTTTAGGTTGCAGTTAAAGTACAATATTTTAAGAATACGTATATGTAATATTAAGTGGATATATCGAATATATTCTTTATAATCCTGCTCGCAACACATGTATGTCAAATCATCTTTTTGAAAAATCCTTAATTAGTATACCTTAATTAAACTAAATTATTTTTTTCATTAAAATTATTTAATGGAATACGTAAAGAAAGATAATTTGTTCAATTTACTCTAAAAAAATTGTTTAATTTGAAGAAATATTTACAAATGTAAATATGTCCGAGTTTTAAGTCAAAATTACGTCCATTACTAATCATATCATAATATTAAAATATTTATTTGCTTAAAAGACGTTATAAAAACACATTAAAAGTAAATTAAAATTTATATTTACATGTTTCAACTCATCTTCAGTGTCGTCGGCGTCGTTAGAATGTATAACAGAAAATTACAAATGCATATGAAAAATGGAAAAAATCATCGAAAATAAACAAGTAATCATATAACGCGCCCTACATTTTCGCGATGGCTCGTGTTCCCTCTATGTTACGATGCCGTAATTTGTCCAACCATTCAACCCATAAATTCGGGATACGAAAAGATAATGTATCGTTACAAACTCTTGAACCTCTTAAATAAATTTCAATGGACTCTCTTATGAATAATTGTAAATAAAAATTAGACCTGTAGATTATTTTACTCTCGTTAAAATGTTTGTTAATGTTCTCTATTTGATTTAGCCTGGACAAAGCAGTATTACCTCTATTGTATTTTATATCCGCTATAGGTACTTTACATCTGATATTGAATTTTAGTTGCGGTATTCCTATATAATGATTTTTGATTCCTTCCTCCCTAATAAATGGAATCATATAAACTCCTGAGAGGTCATCTCTATTAATAGGATCAATTTTAGTATTTAAAAGCATCTTTAATTTCGCGATCAAACATAAGCCAAAAATTCTTAAATGATTTTTTATATGTTCAAATTAAACGTATTACTAGTGATAATGGATATCAGGAAAAAATAATTAACAAATTGATTCAGAGCTCCTTTGATACTTCTAAAAATAAAATTAAAAATAAAATTATTAATGAAGTTAATATGAAAAGGGTTGTAGCAAATTATTTCCCGGGTTTCTTTGAACATATAAAAAATCATTTAAGAAATTTTGGCTTATGTTTGATCGCGAAGCCGCCTCCGAAATTAAAGATGCTTTTAAATACTAAAATTGATCCTATTAATAGAGATGACCTCTCAGGAGTTTCTATGATTCCATTTATTAGGGAGGGAGGAATCAAAATCATTATATAGGTATAACCCAACGAAAATCCAATATCAGATGTAAAGAACATATAGCGGACATAAAATACAATAGAGGTAATACTGCTTTATCTCGGCTAAATCAAATAGAGAACATTAACATACATTTTGACGAGAGTAAAATAATCTACAGGTCTAATTTTTATTTACAATTATTCATAAGAGAGTCCATTGAAATTTATTTAAGAGGTTCAAGAGTTTGTAACGATGCATTATTTTTTCGTATCCCGAATTTATGGGTTGAATGGTTGGACAAATTACGGCATCGCGAAATAGAGGGAACACGAGCAATAGCGAAAATGCAGGGCGCGTTATATGATTACTCGTTTATTTTCGATGATTTTTTCCATTTTTCATATGCATTTGTAATTTTCTGTTATACATTCTGACGACGACTCAGAAAATGAGTTGAAACATGCAAATATAATTTTTTAATTTACTTTTAATGCGTTTTTATAACGTCTTTTAAGCAAATAAATATTTTAATATTATGATATGAAATATTTACAGCTCCAAAATCTTCTTAATATTGCGTTAAAATTAAGCAAAATCGAGCAGCTGAAGGGGGAATCACCTTCAGCCCCCCCCCCTTTTAGGGGTATTTTAAGTGTGATTCACTGCACCCTTTAAATAAAACCCTTTCTTCAACCAGATTTTCACTCATTTTCAAGTGAAAGTTCGAACGATCGAGATAGACAGATCAATTTTAAAAGATTATGCAAATTGGAGGAACTAGATATCAGTTGATTAAAGTTATAAAAGGAGAAAGCCTGAGTGGAAAAAAAGTTTTTTTAATAGTTCACACCAGTCAAAGTTTTCATTGAGATTGACTTAAGGATTTAATTATTTAGATTTCAAATGTTTACAAAGGGGATTATTTTTATATTAATGGCAATGCAGGCATACAGTGACAAAGATCAGAGACTCGGTCGAAGGTTTGGCAAGTACTTTTAATTATTCCATAGTAAATAAATTAAAAATGTGACTGGGTTTGTGTTAATTTCATTTATAATTTAGAGGATTACCGCTTTTTGTTGGAAAACGCTCATTTATTCCTTTTTAATAATGGAAAACGTGTTCGTATATATAAATTTATATTACTTGAAATTATATTAATATATTGTAAAATTTTACGAAACTTTCTCATTTAAATTTTGATAAAAGTCGCAAGTGAAAATTTACGGTTTGCTTTCCAAACATTTTAGAAACATATCCAAATTGTCACAAAGCGTCAAGGATATTGATAACCAATAAAGACAAATTTAGTTATTTTTAAAGAAAGAATAATCTCTCTTTCTGTATATTATATAAAAGATCTTTTATTTGCTTATTTCTTGTCGTTTCGTTATAGGCGCCCACAACTATTTGACGAATCGAGACCATCTGGAGTACAGTGAATAATCGGGACAAATGCCAGCTGTTTCTTCGAAACCTTTTGTGAAATTTGAAGTATTCTTGAAATATTTTGTGGAAAATTTCAGCTAAAATCTGTTTATTTTTGAAATTAAAATGCACTTTATAAATTAACTTTTTTATGCACTTCAATTACAGTGATCGCCGTACATTTAGGCAATTATATTTTTGTTTATTTTACACCGCTAGTAATTTGTGTACATGGATTTTCTGGAGGTTTATAAAAATTTATAGCGAGTTTCTTTACTGTAAAAAAAATCTATAAGGCTACTAAGAATTTTCTAGGAAACTGTAATGCCTAGAACATTTTATGTAACTGCAACAAAAAAATTCATGCAACAGACTCACGTTTACACTGTAAAAAAATCTGTAATCTTACTAAGAATTTTCTAGTAAACTGGGATGCCAAGAACTTTATATGTAACTGCAACATAAAAAATTCATGTAATTATCCCGGGTTACCGGTAGCATTTTAGTGATCATACAGAATTCTATAGCTTTCAAAAACTTGTTTTGTAAATTTACATCTTTTTTCTGTACAGTGTACAGATAAAATTTTAGTAAGCCTACGGATTTCTGTAACTTTTACAAAAACTAGTTTTGTAGATTTACATCATTTTTTACATTAAAATTCATGTAATAGACTGTAAAAAAATCTGTAATGTTACTAAGAATTTTCTATGAAACCGTGATGCCTATTACTTATGTAACTGCAACATAAAAAATTCATGTATTTATCCTGGGTTACCGGTAACATTTTAGTGATCATACAGAATTCTATAGCTTTCAAAAACTTGTTTTGTAAATTTACATCTTTTTTCTGTACAGTGTACAGATAAAATTTTAGTAAGCCTACGGATTTCTGTAACTTTTACAAAAACTAGTTTTGTAGATTTACATCATTTTTTACATTAAAATTCATGTAATAGACTGTAAAAAAATCTGTAATGTTACTAAGAATTTTCTATGAAACCGTGATGCCTATTACTTATGTAACTGCAACATAAAAAATTCATGTATTTATCCTGGGTTACCGGTAACATTTTAGTGATTATACAGAATTCTGTAGCTTTCAAAAACTAATTTTGTAGATTTACATCTTTTTTCTATACAGTGTACAGATAAAATTTTACTAAGCCTACGGATTTCTGTAGCTTTTACAAAAACTAGTTTTGTAGATTTACATCATTTTTTTACAGTGCATTATTCAAAAATAGTATATTTTCTTTTCGAACGCCAAAAAAATATTTATATTAAGAATATCTGTTCAAATGCCGGATTGATCTGTTTTATTCCAATTCCTTTTATTACTAGTTTTATAAAACTGACTTTCAAACACGAAAGCACTTCGAAAGTACAGCATATTTTTCTATATTTTATGAAGAGTTTTTCATAAATTCTAAAGCAAATTCGTGCGAAAATTTTCAATCATCCTTCGGAATTTTTTTGGTAGATGAAAAGGATCATTTCCAGTAGCGCGTCCAACTTACGGAGTTGCATACACCATTAACTTCAGAGAAAACTTCAGAATACGTTCACATTTAAGGAAACGCGAATACATAAAATCTATATTTTGTTGGAATTATGAATTTTTTTTCTCATACTTAAGAAATATGGAATTGTATTTCAACAAACATAGTATGAATAAAATCAAGATTTGTATTTCAGAGTAGAAAAGGAAATTATATTTTACTTAAGTAGGCAACAACAGTTTGTGAAATCACATGTGAAACAGTTGGCATTGATTCACCTTTTTCTCGGAAACCACTGAAGACATTTAAATACTCTTTTTTCATAGTTTTGGCAGAAGCTGAAATATAAATTGATTACTGAACAAGACATTCAAATGAAAATACTATAGCTACGCGATTCCGCTAACACAAAATATTGCATGTAAAGACGCAGACATTATTGTAGCTATTTCTCGGGTATTACTGAAGCAATTTCTACACTTAAAAATAGTTTTGGCAGTAGTTAAACTATAAATTCATTAAAATAAATAAGAATAAAAAATCATTAGTTACGCAATTTTGCAAAAAAATAAACCTAGGTTTTTAAAAATTAACAGAACTATTTCCTTTCTTATTTATATTTTTTGCCGATACATTAGTTTAGCTACTGCCAAAATGTTTTAAAATGCATATTGAAAATTGCTTCAGTAGTTCTCGAGAAAATGGTACATTAATGTCAGCTGTTTTACATGCGATTTTGGTTTGTATGTAAAATCGCGTAAATAACGTATTTTGTATTCTTTTTCTTGTCAAACGATCAATTTCTACCTTATTCACCACCAAAACAATTAAAAAAGTATTGAAATCACTTCAGTAGTGTCCGAGTAAAAAGATAAATTATTGTCAACTGTTTCTCATTGCCGCTCCGTAACTTTTTTTATTAGTAGAGTGTCCGCGAGAGAAAAAAAATTGTTGCTGCATGTTTCTTTTTCTTTTAAAATTTTTTTGTATTAAAAATTATTAAATGTTTAAAATTATTTATGTAATGAGATTTTAACTGTTTATAAAGCAGTCTATTCCTCAGATTAATGGAAATTTTGAAATCTAATAAAGGTCAGGGACTCAGTCGATGTTTTCTTTTCAACTATTAATATTTAAGATGTTTGACTATGTTTAAACAATTTCAGGCGTCTAGTTAAGTGAAAATATCATTCAGCTGACTCTTTTGTTTATTAGATTGTCCATTATTATTTGGCTGTGTACTTTTGTGAAAAATATACAGAGAGAGGCAGACAGAGATATTCCTAGTACATCAAAGGTACTAAAGACAGAAAAACTTATTTTTAGCGACGGAAAATGCTGAAAATCCATAAAATTCAAATTATAATTCCATTATTATCTCCATTTGGTGGTTGAAGGGGGGAAATTTATTGCGTTGCTTGTTAGAACTTGGGAAATATTTTGTAAAAATAAATTATACGATTATATAAAAATTTAACTTTTGTAACACATTAAAAACTACAGGGTGTGCATAAATCAATCTTCCATCTTTACTGGACTATTAAAAGAAAAATAATGCAATCTTGTTGTTCATCGGAAATCAAAAATAGCAGTTGAAAGTTTAAATTCAACACAGTTATAAGTGTTCAATGTGACCGTCTCCATAAACACGAACGATATCGAAGCGGTAGGATAGCTGTGTCGTCTAGTTGCAAAACCGGCCATCTCCAAAAAATGAAATTTTTGGGAAACCTGATTTTTTGGCCACACTTAGCCAAAATAAGATTAGAACCAAAACTTTTTAGTTTTATAGTCATTTGGACAGCATATTTGACCGATTTTGGCATGTTTATTGTTTCCAGATGGTAGAAACGTTTACTTAGAACTTTTACTTGAAAATACTGAAAATACACATTTTCTAATTTTGAGAAGTTAGCCGATTTTGTAACTAGACGACACAACTGATCCGACACTTTTCTCAGGATGATTTTTTTGTGGGCCCCATCAAAAATCAGGTGTTTGTTCCACCGCTACAAATTAATGTTGACGAATTTAGGACATGCATATCTGCAGCCATTCAAAGAGTCACACCGTAAATGTTGAAAAAAGGGTGGGATGAGTTATCGTACCGCCATGATGTCGCTCGTGTTTCTGGAGGGGCTCACACTGAACACTTAAAACTGTGTTGAATTTAAACTTTCAACTGTTATTTTTGATTTCCGATGAACAACAAAGTTGTACTTTTTCTGCCTTCTTTTAATAGCCCTCTAAAGTTGGGATATTCATTTATACACCTTGTATTTTGACGTAAATGGATTTTAATAACAAATTTCTCTCAAAGTAACAGATAGGGAATTAGATATTGGCCAAAAGTAAGAAGGGACTCTCTGTATACACACACATGCACATAAATAACCACCTATATCGTTAATATAATTATAATTATAATTAAAAAAGGTATTCAAAACATCGAAAAATTAGATATTTAGGAACTTAAAATAATCTTAAATTAATTAAAAGACGCAAACTGTGGAAGTAAATAGCTAAAAATTACTTATGATTATAAAGGTCTTTACAGAGCTGTTTATGTTATTTAGTACGATAAATTAAAGAGTAAAGCTGATTACTACGCCCTTCCTCTGGGAATGAAAATATAAAATAATGAAAAAAAATGTTTCGAAAGAAATTTTATAAAGGAAAATGCGGACAAAACCAGTATTTTTTGCTATTTTTTAAAGAAAACCTCATATATTTTCCTACGAATATTTATTTCTTACGAGTTTGTTTTGTATAAATGTCTAGAAATAAAAGTGAAACCATTTATTTTAATTATCTCTTTTGAGTATTTTTCTTTATTATTTTTTTGTGTATGTAATCTTTTTCATTTTCATTATTTTTGAATTTATGTGTCTGGAACCAAGCTACTTATCTTCATGATTTTTAACTATTAATTATAGAACATACCTTAAGGGGACGGTGGAGCTTAAAATCCTTAAAAATAATTTTTTTTATTTTTGTAAATTTCAACTTAAATATTATTCAAGAGTACATTATATACATTATAACATGCATTTATCCCAAAAAAAATTTAAAAAAAATTTTATTTTTGAGAAAAAAATGGAATTTTACGCGTCGTGTTGGAAATCTTCGAAACGCCCCATGCGTCTTCAATATCAATGAAAATCCCCAATATTTTTTATAAAAGTTGTGTTTATATATAGAAATTAAATAGAGCATCGAATTTTACATATTTGAATTTAAAGGTTAAAAAAAAAAAATTGAAAAAATTTGAAATTTTTTCAATTTTTTTTTTATTTTTTGTAAATTTTATCTTAAATATTATTCAAGGGTACATTATATGCATTATAGCATGCATGTATCACGAAAAAAAATTATTTTTGAGAAAAAAATGGAATTTTACGCGTCGTCTTTGAAATCTTTGAAGCGCCCTGCGCGTTCCATATCAATGAAAATCCCCAATATTTTTTATAAAAGTTTGATTTATATATAGAAATAAAATAGAGCATCGAATTTCACATATTTGAATTTAAAGGTTAAAAGAAAAATTTTTTTTGAAAAATTTTGAAATTTTGAATTTTTTTTTTTTTTTTTTTTTTTTACCTTTAAATTCAAATATATAAAATTCGATGCTCTATTTTATTTCTATATATAAACCAAACTTTTATAAAAAATATTGGGGATTTTCATTGATATTGAAGACGCATGGGGCGTTTCGAAGATTTCTAAGACGACGTGTAAAATTCCATTTTTTTCTCAAAAATAATTTTTTTTTTTAAATTTTTTTGGGATAAATGCATGTTATAATGTATATAATGTACCCTTGAATAATATTTAAGTTGAAATTTACAAAAATAAAAAAAAAATATTTTTAAGGATATAAGCTCCACCGTCCCCTTAAATAAAGTATTTCATATTATGATGCTTTTGTTTCTAAAACTATTTTCAACTCATTTTGGTATAAGTAATCATTAGAATATTTTATTTAAGATTGAAATTTAGATAAAAATGTAACTTTTAACGTGAAATTTAAATAAGAAGTTCTATAACACAACGAGTCCTTCTATTTTACTTTATGAAAAGAAATAGGCACATTTTGATTTGCTATTTCTTAAATCTTTTTTTTCCATTTAAAATATTTGAGTGGGGATATTTTTATTATATCGCTACCCGCACGTTCTGTGCATGCTTATAAATATTTAGGGGGTAATTTCATTAATAATATTGTAAAGGTGGTTTATTGTTTTGTTTCATAAACTTAAAAAGATAAAAAGATAATTGTTGATTTTACAGTGTAATACTGGCAGCTTGGGCGCCAGTTTATAACCGTAAAATAAGCAGTAATATACTGTCTTACAAATGAATTAAACGGTATATTACTGCTTAATGGTATATGACTTGCTTATTTTATGATTTATTACTGTTAATTTCACAGTTATAAACTGGCGCCCCAGCTGCCAGTATTATACTGTAAAATTAAAAGTTTTTTTTTCAGTGTAACATCATGCTTATTTAGGGTATGTTATAAAACGTGAAATAAATATCTAAAACAAAGGCTTCATGTATATGTAACTTATTTTTATTAAATTGCTAAAAATTTTTGTAAAAACACAGAATAAAAGCGAGACTCTGTAAAATTACACTAGTTCTCGGTTAAATGCATTCGATTGCGATTCTTGGTCATCATTTTACAGGCATTTTCCTTTTCTTATATCAAATTCCCTTTAGGAATTTCCATGTCTTTATTACAGATATTTTTATCTTTGTTATAGCTATAATAAAAAAAAAACACACTTTTACAATTCTTTTACAAATTTATTAGATATATTAAGGGGTCTCAGGACTCTTAAAATTGGAAAAAATGAAAAAAAGGACCATTTTCAACATTTAATATCTTAAAATGTATATGATTTAAAAACACAAATTTTATTGCTATCAAAGTTATAAGTATTTTCTTTCATTTTATGTATTTAAAAAATTGCAAGACGCAGAATTATTATTTACAGGGGTACCAAACTTTCAGATATTTGTCGAGGAGAAAACTGGTATAACAGCTTACGCGCAGGATTACAAAATAAATTTCGCAACTAGAATGACATTTTTTTGTGCCTAATTATACTCCAGATAGTAATAATTCCCCTGAATCTAAATAAATTTGTACTTAAAGAATTTTCCTAATTTTAGTACAAAGTTGTATTTAGCTAACGCAAAATTTTGAAAATTTCTACAGTACTATCACCTAAATATATATATAAAACAAAAATAGCAATAAAAATAAAATTTTGGGTTCAGTTTATACAGACTAACATGAAACATATGTTTTAAAAATTTCATGAAAAAATATTGAAAAGTTTTTGAGATATCCAGCGTGTTATGGCCAAAAACATCATTTGGGGAAAAATGACTTCAAAATTTCGGAAACGCCGCTTCAGCTAATATCAAAATGTTCAGAAAACATAGGGGTTTAACATCTTAAAAAGAAATTAAAATTTCGAAAATTTTGAAGCTTTAAGAGTCCTGAGACCCCTTAAAGAAGAAAATTGTGTTTTAAAAATAAATTTATTAAAAATTACAAAATTTTAGAAATGAGAATTCGTCCCTACGGAGTTCGCGGGGATTTTTATCGACAGTCACATTGCAGTTGTTTCATTCATCATGTGCATGAAGATTAGTAATGTTAAAAGTAAAAGTATTTCGCCGCTGAATCATAAAAGACATCTTTTGTATACAGTAGTAATCGCTCCTATGTCACATTCAGTAAGGTGTTCATCTTCAACCCAGGAAATTTGGAATCAAATCCCGAGCAGGCTGGAAATAAAAATTGTAAAAAATAAATGGTACAACAGTTCAAGTTCACTCAAAAAATTCTAATTCTTCGAAGTTCAAAATTTGACTAATTTAAAAAAATAAATAAAAATAAATTTACGTAGTCTTGTGTAATTTTATCGATATAAATTTACAGAATCTACTGTAAATTTACATAATAATTTTTCTGTTATTTAACAGAATCTCTGTTTTTCTAATCTCTGTAATTTTACATAAGGAATAAGATAATGGATTAACATTAGATTTTCTATGATTTTACAGAAAATATTTTATCAGTGTAAATAAATGATGTTTACACTTTAAATCAGAAACGATGGATACATAAGCGTTCATGATCTTTTCTTGTTCAGTGAGAATACTTCGAAATTAATGACAAATGCCTCTTTGTGCATATTCACAGCTGACAATTGTAATTAAAAAATCCCTGCCGGCCTGGCCTGCAGGCAGAGGTAGATTTCGAAGTCAAATATACTAATTTCACAAACAAAAACTAAATCATGATTAGAGATAAATCCACTTTAACAATTTTATCTAGACACTTTTGACGAGTTTTTAGTTCATTTTTATATAATAGCTGCTTTTATCAGAATCATGTTAGGGCAGTATTAAAAAAAATACTTTTCCATGCTCAACAACTCGAAATTTTCTGGCATAATTCCAGATTCATTTTTTAATAATAAAAAAAAAAAAAAAAAAAAAAAAATTATGAAACTTGCTGACGTGATTTTAGAAGAGATTTATAAGCGACTTGTGTTTTTATTTTTTGTTGAATTAATTAAAACTTGATATATAAACAATTATTTTCTCAGAAGGACAATATTTTTCGTTTCTAACACAATCGCTTCGGGAAATTCCGTTCAAAATGCGCACTTTGACATCATGTTTTGAAATATATTCTGCCTCTATCAAAAAATCGATCATTACGGTACATTATACAGTTTCTGAATAAGCGAATATACGAATTAAATGCGTTTGAGAGCAAAAATGAATTTAAAAATGAGTCAGAAAATAAGCAGTTTGGATTTGAGTGCATTCTTAATACAATTATTTTTCCAACACAATCCGCTTCGGTAAATTCGGTTCAAAATGCCCTTTTTAACAGCATTTTTAAAAATATATTCTGCCTCTATCAAAAAATCGACCATTACGGTACATTATACAGTTTCTGAGTAAGAAAACGTACCAATTGGAAGCCTTTGAGAGCAAAAATGAATTGTAAAATGAGTCAGAAAATAAGCAGTTTGGATTTGAATACACCCTTACTAAGATGATTGTTTTCTTCAACCGCTATGTATTTTTAATTTGTTTTTGCTGTAAGAATTGGTCCTATCCAAAACTTGTCTATATAGATGTTGTAGACAATATTACGAAGATATATGATAAATTCATGGGGATTTTATATCTTTTGAATTGAGGGAGTTAAGGATTTTTTTCTTCTTGAAACCCCTTTTTGTTTTCGTTTTTAATTTTTTTTTTTTGCGGTACGAATTGATTCTATCAAAAACTTGTGAATATAAAAGTTGTAGATAATGTTAAGGAGATTTATAATAAAATTAATTGGATTTGATATCTTGAAAATTGACGAAGTTATGATTTTTTTTCTCCCAAAAACCCTATTTTTTGCGCCCCTTGAGCCCATTTTTAACTTTATCAAAAATCTGTGATACATAAATTTTTAGCCCTATTTTTAGAAGTAATAAAAACTTTAAACTGATTTGATATGTACAAAAATTAAGAAGTTATGGGGGGTTTTCTGTTTTCACAAAACCCCTCCCTATTTCCATCCCCTTGGTCCGGTTGGTTGGTTGTATTTATGACGGCCAATTATCAGCACGAGGGATATAGGCCCAAAGGGGGGCGGGAGTGCTCTTCGTGGGGGTCTTTCTAAGGGAACCTAACCCGTATTAAGGCTTGGAAAACCAAGGTTAGAAGAAAACCACGAAAACTCCGAACGATTAGGCCGACGGGCACGATTGGGATCGAACCCAGCACCTCCCGTCTACCAGCTTCGAGAGCAGAACCTTTCGGCCACTGGTGGGGCCCCCTTGGTCCGATTTTGCCCATTAACGAACTTGACCGAGATTTTATGCCCATTGATTTTATGTATCAGTTTGGAAGAGATTGGTGCAGAATTACGAAAGTTATCGTGCCCAGAAGAAAGTGATTATATATATATATATATATATAAAGTATTTTACTGAGGGTGGTTTTGGGTTCTAGGGGTCATGATCGGTGTAGATCTACAAAAATTTTTCAGAAATTCCAACATAGGAACGATCTTAATAGGTAGTATTTCATATGAAATCTACCTAAAAAAGGATACATCCTGTCTCTAAATATTTTTATTAAGTGAAGAATGCTACTATTTTTTGAAAATTATTGTATAGAATTGTATCGTAACGGAGAATAAACTAAATTAGCAGTAATTATAACAAAATTAAAAAAAAAAAGTTATACCAAAATTAAATTTACATATAAAGGAATTTTCAGGAGAGAAATACGCATTATTGAATGAATAATATAGCTATCACATTTGCAAAAACTGACAATGAAAATAGAAGAAATTAGGTGTAGCATGTATAGGCATGGTAGAAAAATATCGATATACCGGAAATATCAAAATATCGGGTAAAAAAATGGATTTAACATATATGTTACAGTTTCGACATGCATCAATATATCTTTTATTTTAGTCCAATATATCAATAGTTTTTAGAAGTTAATTTATTACATGTGAAAATCAACTTTAAGAATTTTTCACGCACATTTTTAAATAAATCTAACTAAACTGATTACATTCTTTTAAAAATAAAAACTTAATTAAAAAACAAACCATTTTTGGCTTGCCTTTTAATGTGGCTACGAATTTTAGGTAAAGCTGAAATATCGTTCATATCCTTCATGACGTTAGAAAAGCATCGCACCATAATTTACATTATTTTTGAATAAATATCGTTAAAGAAATCAGAAACTAGAGAAAACAACCCTGTTTTACTCCATCTCATTGCTTCAAAGGGAGTTTCTGCTCGACGAGGTGTCATAGATCCTTAGGCATCTTTTGTATTTTGACGATATATATCAGATAATAGCTTAAATAACAACGCATGATTGTGTCTTAAACGTCTCCTGCAATTTGTCTGGATTCCGAGACACCATTGTATTTAACAACACCAGGAACTAGAAATCATAAGGCAAATCCTTCGTAAATATAAGAAGATTTAAAGTATATTTACTCAAAATTTTATGCTTTAGCAAGACTTTTTATCTAACGTTGGGATCTCACATAATCACTCATTGGGATTCGCACACAAAAAAAAAAAATCTTTATGTGCGAATTTCAATGAGGGATTATGCGAGATGACGTTAGTTAAAAAGTCTTGCTAAAGCATAAAATTTTGAGTAAATATACTTTAAATCTTCTTATATTTACGAAAATAGCTTTTTGTAAGAAGCTGTTTTCTAAGGTCAAATTACAATTACTGAAAGGAGAAATCGTTTGAGTCGTAGCTATTACCAAAGTTACACATTTTAAATGGATTGCGTTAAAAATACTGGAAATAATTTCTTCGACTTTATAAACGCTAACTAATATGTGTGTGTAAACAGTTTAAAGGCCATTTTTAAAAGAAAACATTACTTATAAACAAAAATAAATCATTCTGTGTATTACAACTTTAAACCTTTATAAGGCATTTTAATTATGTTGCTAAAATGTTGAAATGATACAATCTCATCAGAATTTAAGAATAAACAAATTTGAAGGTATAATTATTTGTAAGATACAATGCAAAGAAAAATTATATATTGAAACATTTTGGTACCAATAAGGCATTTGATGATTAGAGTTAAGTGGTATAAATACTTCCCATTGCCTTATAAAGGACTAAGTAACAATGAACAGATTCTGATACATCGAAAAAGCGATATATCAATGTTTTCAGCCCGATATTTTTCGATATCTTTATGACGATATTACGAAGAAATCGATATATCCATATGATTTTTTTTGACATCTCTGAATATGTAACGACAGTAAATATCTCCATTTCCGAAAGTTCTAGTATGTAAAACTGTAAAAACATTTAAAAAAAAAATTCTGACAAAATATAGCTACCATGAACCAAAAAAGTAACATTTTCTCTAGAATCACACATATAAATAGCACGGTGTGGTGGTGAAGGCGTTAAAGGCGCCTTGATGAAAATAATATTTTGATTTTCAAAACTATTCAGAATGTTATCAAATAGGAAAGGACATTTTTACATTATTATTACTATTATACAGTCGTGGAAGAAAAAAAGTAAACACCACCTACTAATACCTCAACAAATTATTGTAGAAGTAAGTTATTGGTATCAAACGATTGGAAATAAAGTCTACTTTTAAATTATGTATATAAAATTTGCTTAGGGGTAATCTACATATTAAAACGAACCCAAACTTCATTTTTTCCAATGCCAATACCCAATTTTAACAGGATATTTCAAATCTTTGGTTCAAACTATGCCTAGATACCAAATTTCAAATCATTTCAATGATAATTTTTTGAATTATAAACATTCAAAATTTAGTGCTTCTAATGTTAAATAACATTTTCCTATTTTTATTAATATCTCCTGAAATTCTACTCCTAATGTGCTAATTTTTTGTGTAGCAATAATACTAAAATACCCAAACATAAGTACATTGCATTTGTATTTTAAAAAATTTGATAATATGAATTATGAAATTAATATTCGAAAAAAATATGAATTGCAACCTACAATTTTTTTGATGGATTTAGATTTATTAAGTCCTGCTTTATAGAAATCCAAAATTTCACATTTTACTTCCAAGTAGTTTTCAAATTACGCTTAAAAAACGGCAAAATGATGGTTTAGCGGGCCATCTATGATAGAAGTGACTAGATATTTTGAAATTTCTTATGCTATCCTGTAACAGTGTTGCCAGTGGGCTACTTTCTTTTAATTCAGATTTCTTGCTTGCCACCACTTTTTTGAAACGGTAAAATTACCTTTGTTTGCGCCTTAATTAATATGTCATTAAATAAGGCGCATTTTACCATTTCAAAAATGTGGTGCCAATCAAGAATCTGAATTTAAAAAAAGTAGCCCATCTGGCAACACTGTCCTGTAATATAGCAGTCTTCAATGACTGCTTGAATGGCGCTTAAGATGCCTTGATCAAGAAGGGGGCTCTCTCGGTCAACAGTCGAGAACCGAATATCAATTTGGATGCATCCCCTAAAATACGCTCGTTTTAAAATAATTAATTTCTCGGTAACTTATCGTACAAATTGCATAAAAATTTGTTTTTAGGCTAATTGAAGGGTGTAGAGTTCATTTATGCTGTCAGAATTGTGTACTGCTGTTGAAAAAAACAAAGTTATGATTAGTTTTAATATATAGACGGCCCCCTAAGCAAATTTTATATACATCATTTAAAAGTAGACTTTATTACCAATCGTGTTGTACCAGTAAATTTCTTCTACGATGATTTTTTGCAGAGTTAGTAGGGGTGTTTACTTTTTTTTCCACGACTGTACATGATTTAAAATCTATAAATAAAAAAATACATAATTTCTTAATTAAGTGATGGATTTCTCACAATAATGCATAATAATAAGGAAAGACGTTCATATGTGTGTGTATCTGTCCGCTGTATTCTGAAGAGACAGCTGTACGCAGCTACAAAATTTGGCAAAAAAGTACTTCTATTTTTGTAGTTATGAACCTCGAAGCTTGATTTTAGAATCTTAGAGATTTTTTTTTTTTAATTTTTATGCGATTTTTAGCGCTTCCTCACGCTTTGAGGTAATTTTCCACATTAGTAAAAGTAATAACTTTTAATCCCAAGACAGTAAATTTTGTCCTCTTTTCGATAAAGTTTGTTCGGAATTCGCACAGCGATTTTTGAATTTTTCGCGAGTTTTTTTTATGCGACCTTTAGAGTTTTCCTGCGTTTTGCGGCGATTTTTCCACATTATTGAAATGAATTGGATTTCCAACTTTTATCCTAACGAAGTGAATTTTGTCCTCCTCGATTTTTCAATTTTCATTCTTTTTTTTTTTAGTTTCTGTGCGATTTCTTCACATTAGTAAAAAATTCTGTTTTAACCTTTTAGCAAAATATTGTGAATTTTGTCCCGTTTTCAATAATTTTTTTTCGGAATTCAAACAACGATTTTTGAACTTTTCGCAAATTTTATTATGCGATATTTAGAGTTTTCTCGCTTTTTGCGGCTTTTTCTCCACATTCACACTGTAAAAAAACCACTGCAGATTTGCCAGAACAAACTCGATCACAGTGAATGTGCTGTATCTTTCTTTGGTTTCCTGACTATATTAACTTGGAAAATACAGTATTTGCGTTAAATTAACAGCACAATGTGCTGGCAATTTAGACGCATTTTTTTACAGCACAAACTGCTGGCGTCCAAATTGCCAGCACATTGTGCTGTTAATTTTACGCAACTACTGTATTTTCCATGTTAATATAGTCAGGAAAACAAAGAAAGATACTGCACATTCACTGTGATCGAGTTTGTGCGCGAGATGAACAGTAATTTGTACTGTAAAAATGTCGTTTTTTTTTTTTTTTTTTTTTTTTTTTTTTTTATTTTTATTTACTGTGCATAAACGAAATCCTGTTTTATTCTTTAACCCAATAGAGTAAAATTTATACTCTGTGATTTTGAAATTAATTTTTCTCACTTTTAGCATTTTTTCGCGATTTGCTGTGACTTTTTCACATTAGTAAAGGGAATCTGGTTTCAATCTTCTATCCCAATATACAGACGTGTGAAAAATACTAGAATAACTGTGAAATTTACATTAAAATCTTGTTATACTAAAGAAATAATACATTTAAAAAATATTGATACATTTAATATTTAGTGTGATTCCCCTTGTTTTTGATTAAAGATTCGATACATCCTGGCATATTTTGTATGAGTTTTTGGCAATTAATTTGTATTTCGTAGTCATGATGCCAAATTTGGATGAGTTTTTCTATCAGAACATTCTTGTTTGTGATGTTTCATTTCTTCAATTTAATTAAAGAAAACATTTCCATGGCCTGGAAACAGTCCAGATATGAGCCCCATAGAGAACCTTTGGGCCATTGTAAAGAAAAAAAATTAAAGAAATACAACATCCCAAACAAGACTAGTCTGATAGAAAGACTCATCCAAATTTGGCATCATGACAACGAAATACAAATTAATTGACAAAATCTTATACAAAGTATGCCAAGATAAGTATGCTATCATTTCTTTCATAAAAAAACAAGGGTATGCACACTAAATATTAAATGTATCGATATTTAAAAAATATTTCTTTAATATAACAAGTTTTTCTTGTAAATTTCACAATTATTCTAATAATTTTCACACGTCTGTAGTACACTTTGTTCTCTTTTCAATAACGTTTATTCGGAATTCGTGTAGTAATTTTATATTGCGATTTTTAGAGTTTTTTTTCTTCTCATTTCGTGCTATTTTTTGATGAGCCCGAGCAACGCCGACCCAATCAGCTGCCATAATGAATAAAAACAAAATATTGCAAACATTTTAAAAAGCTGAATGTTAAACCGGTTGTAGAAAATATTAATATAGACTGTATATAATTTTTAATTTTTCAGTGCTAGCACTTTTCGCAGCACCTATGCAATTTTTTAGAAAATATTATATGCAAGCGTGTATTTATGTGAATACTATTTCCAAAAGTTAACTATACAAAAAAGTATCAGCCTATTTAATAAAAACGATATCAGAAAAATTACATAGTGGAGACTAGGGAGGGTTGACCCACTTTTTACAAAATGATTTTTTATTTTTTAGATATTGAACATAGAATAAAGTTTTATACATCATTTTATTCGTTAAACAATCAGTTATCAAAATAAAATTGCTACATAAGTGTAATATATAAGAAATTTGAAAAATGATTGATTTTAATCATGAGAAAATAATAGGTCAAGGCTCCCCACATATGGGAGGCTTGACCCGCTCGACCCACTATATGGGAGGCTCGACCCACTTTGTTTTATGTTTAAATATTTGTGAAGAGAAATAAAATCAGTTTATAAAAAGCAAAATAACTTTATGCTACATGCTTTAATTATTACAAGAAAATATTTTTGAAAATACGATGCTTAAACAAACCTGTTAAGACGCAATCACAAGTCAGAGGATATTTTTTTTTCTTTTTCAACAGGATTTTGTCTTGTATAATTGTACAGCAGGAAAAATGAAGTTTTAACATTTTAGACAGTATTCCGTTAGAGGCAGGCTCCGTTTTCATAGGGATTTATGTAGTATTATGTCCGAATTTAGTAGCCACTGTCCCGCTTTTTTTTTCTTGTCCTACTTTTTGTGACCCTCGACCTGACAACTCTAGTTCTCACATAGTTTGGCTTCATCTTACTGTATTCATCCTGGTGAAATTTGTCTACATACCTTCCTAAAGGTTTTCGATCAATGATATGTTCTTTTGCAGCCGCATGAGCACTTAACAGCTTATCATTAATGCCTTTTAAAACTTTCAGGGTCAAAGTACTTTCAGTACTAAAATGTTGAAATACAAGACAGACACCGGAATTTACGAACAAATTTATTTGCAAATAAAAAAAAGGCTGTATTTCACATACCTATTAAATAGAAAAAGTTTTAGCAAAATTCTGGTGGCGGTTGGGAACTAAAATTAAATCATTTCATAAACATACCACTGCCCTGTGAGGGTTAACCCCCTGAAAGGCACCGGTATATTATATATACCACTTAATTTTAAATTCCAAGTGACACATTGGCACCAGAATTTAGGATTTAAATTTCTCTTTCTATAACGTTCGCGAAGAAAACATTTTACTAACATTCATATAAATTTGTTTATAAATTCCGGTGTAATTCAATCATTTTAACTTTTTAGCAACAGAAGTACTTTGCCCCTGAATGGGTTAAGACTGCTGCTTTCATCCTTTCTAGTCTTTTCCACTGTTTCTATTTACCTATTGTAAGTAATACACTGCTCAAAACAATTAAAGGATATTGCAGTTTTAGATGGATTTTGTATCTGGTAAACTGTTTAGCTGATTGATACATGGTCGACAGACATAGTAGGTTATATGAGAATAAATTACACATGTTTGGCAGAAAAAAATGCATTTTATTGCGCATTTGTGTACTAAAGGAAAAAAACACAATTTGTGCATATGAGAAAAAAAGAATAAGAAAAGGTGTTTTCTTCAAAGAAAATCATTTTCAGTAGGGGGTATGGTTTCCACGGGCGGCCAGCAACGTTGAACACCTTTGAGGCATGGACTCAATGAGGCTATTAATGACGAGTTGGGGTATTCTGCCCCACTCTTCCAGAAGAGCTCTTTCCAGTTCTTGGAGAGTTTGTGGGGGTTGTTGGCGGCCAGAAACTCGTCTTCCTAGAGCGTCCAAACGTGCTCGATTGGATTCATGTCTGAAGAACACGCTGGCCATTCCATTCGAACGATTCCTTCCTCGAAAAGGAAATCCTCCACCAGGTTTGCACGATGTGGCCTGCAGTTATCGTCCATTAAAATGAAGTTATCTCCGATTGCTGCAGCGTAAGGGACTACAATAGGTCTGAGGATCTCATCCCTATATCGGCGACCAGTCAGAGTTCCATCTCGAATGATGTAGAGGTCAGTGCGCCCGTCAATGGAGATGCCACCATACACCAACACTCCTCCACCGCCAAATCTGACACTTTCGTACACGAACGCAGGATTATTCCTACTGCCACGGTCCCTCCAGATGAAAATACGCCTATTATCCGGATTCACAGAAAAACGGGACTCGTCAGAAAACAGAATATTACTCCATTCATTTCTCCTCCAGTTGACATGCTCGGTTGCCCACTCCCTGCGGTCGCGACGATGCCTTGATGTTAATCTAACACATACCATCGGTCGGCGAGCATACAGACCTACAGCATGGAGCCGGTTTCGGACAGTCTGAGTTGAAATCGTGGTGCCTGTAGCCGAGCGAAGGTGTTGTTGGAGAAGAGTAGCTTTCATGGTTCGGTGTCTCCGAGCTGTTAACGCTAAATACCGATCTTCATTGGGCGTTGTTGCTCGTCTACGACCTCGCCCTGGTCTTCGGCCTTCACATCCACTCTCCAAAAAACGGTTCCAGATCCTGGAAATGACACTTTGTGACACTCCAATGGCTTGCGCTACTTCGGCTTGAGTTTGGCCCCCTTCTAACCTACCAACAATTCTCAAAGCTTCTGAATCTGTCAAATGACTTCGCTGAGACATCGTACTCATCGAAACAAAGCAATCACTGAATGCCGATCATCCTTGTCTTCATTCTCTTTTATCCAGTTGAAAGTCAAATTTCATTCGCTGCCGCTGAAGCGACTTTTTTGACGCCGAATTCAAAATTTGCATACTCCACAGTTTGAAAACCAGAAAATTTTGCATTTGTGATTCTCTTCTTCTATTTTCGGCAAAAAAAAATTCATTTATATCTTTATTTTATATAAAACTTCAAATATCCTTTAATTGTTTTGAGCAGTGTATTTAAATGAAAAAAACTTCCTATCAACTTTCCCACTTATATTTCATTAATATTTTTCTTGCATTACTGATACTATAGCAATTTTTTACATCTTTCTTTAAACAGTTTTAAACATTTTCTTTTCCATCGCCCCATTTTACTGTAGCTTTACAGAATAAATTTACATTCTTTTTTTATATAACCATTCACCTTTCATTATGCACGGTGCATAAAAAGATTTCCAAAACTATTTAATCAAGGGAGCCTTGAGCATCTGGTCAACCAACCCTCACATTGAATGGGTCAAGCCTCCCCCTATAGCCCTTTTATAAAGAACAGCACATTGTTATGTTAAGCCTAACTTATTGTACAATCTTTATGCTAGAATGAAAGCTCGATATTTCTGCATTACTTAAAACCTACTTACTTAAATTTCTATGATATATTTTTATCCGAAAAAATCTTACAAAATATTTCTAAAAAACGCAACTTTTAGGTTGAAAACGCCTCACAATTTATTTTTACCACACTTATTTCGATTATCTGTATGAAACAAAGACTGTTGTTTGAGCATTCCAGTAGCGTTGGTTGACACCTATTGATAACTCTCTCTGAATATATTGATAATATCTCTGAAATTCTTTTAAATACGAAAACTGAACGGTGGGTCAAGCCTCCCCTATGGTCAACCCTCACTAGTCTCCCAAATTCTTAGAAAGACAATAATTTCTTGGAAATCTTCAAACTAAGAATCTTGAGAGCCTCAGCTTTATTTCCGTGAATTAAAGAACTTTGAAAAATCCCATTTTGGAACCGCCAAAGTTTAACTCTTGCATTCCCTTAAATCTTATCGACTGGTATCGCTTCGCTTTTAACGATAAAAAGAATAAGAGGTTTCGCAGCAAGAAATCTTAAATGTATTATTGTATTTTTTTCAGAAGATTTTTAAGGTAGAAGGCCGGAGCAAAACCACCAAAAGAAATAGAAAGACCCGAAAAATTCAATTTTTTTAATGTGTTTCCAATTTTAAATCGCTGCTTTGCTCAGTGCTCAATAATAATAATAATAATAGTAATAACATACGCGCTTCTACAAGGTTTTGTTTGGTCTTCTATCGAAATGTCAGTACAAAGATTTTAAATGCATTTCTTTCAAAATTGCGCTTTCAAAACTTGTGGTTGTATAGGAAAGTTGGCAATTAAGCTATCGACTTGAAATGTGGACTGAAACTATCATTAACCCTTTGAGGGGCAAGTAATTGCTTTTGTGTAATGCTGAATTTCCACCAGAAATTTAGAAAAATTTTATTTTTTGAAAAGGAAAAGCAATTTTTCAACTATTTTCCCCTACAATTCTAAAAGTAAAAGTTAATAAAATTTTCTGGTACAAATAAACGCGGTACTAATTAAACGCAGGTGGGATATAATATATCCCACCGCCTCTCAAGGGGCTAAATGGTTTGTTATCGTACTTTTTCAATTTTTTTAGGACACTTTTATTTTCAAAACTAGTTTTGAAACAGGAAGTGTCATGAAAGAAAAAAAAAACTGGAACCGAAATTGAAAAAGTACGAAAGTACTGGTTCGACATAAACCTCCAATATCCTATGCAAAAAAAAAAAAAAAAAAAAAAAATCATTTAAAATATGAAAATTCAAACAAGAAATTTTAAAAGAAAGCTGCGATTGGTTTATCATTAGCTTACTAGTGTCTGCGTTTTACTAGCGTACCCTCTAATGAATGGTCACTTCATATGAGGTTGTAATGTAAATTAATTCCTAGAGAACTGTGAATATGTTATTTTTAGTTTTTTTTATATAAACCTCATATGAAGTTAAAAAATGTTTATGAAATACACTAATAGATGTTAGAACTATTTCCTTTTTAAATATTCAATTGAAAGATTCACCTTTGACAAATTAGTTTCGAATCTATTCTACACGAGAAAAGAACTTCTCAAATGTCTTCTGCCCTTTGATCTAAACAACAATGCGACCCAAAAGGCTTATTTACTTTGTACTTTGCATTAATGTACTCAAAGTTTATATTATCTGAAAAATACTAAATAAGTTGTGATAATTTATTATTAAAAGTTATATCTATGCAAAAAAGTCATTTAAAATATAAAAATTCTTACAAGAAATTAGAAAAAGAAATCTGCTATTGTTTTAATATTAGCTTGCGAGTGTCTTCGTTTTAATAGCGAAGGCACAAGGAACCCTTGTTATAGGCTTCATATATGATTAGTTTTTAACATTTAAGTGTTTATGTCGTTGGTTCGTCTGGCCGTGTTCTAACCCTCGTAAATATATTCGGACTGCCTAATAATTTTTATATGCTATTTACATTTACTATAGCACGTTTGCAATTGAAAATGAAATGTGTAGCATTTATAGTTCGTTTACAGGGACAGTTAAAATAATCCGTTACATTACGGTCAAAGGGAAAAACCGATTGAAGTGATTTTTAATGATGTTGCACCATTTTAAACGTAATGAAATCGATATGTATTTATGTAGTACACTAAAAGATGCATTCTCTAGAATATGCGGTGCAAAGCATTTAAGATTCATTTACATGACCCCAGAAAAGAATTCCGTTATATAATGGTCTATTGGAAAAATCTGTTTGCAGTGTATTTTAATTGTGCTACGCTATTTCAATTGTAAAAAAATTATATACATTACTGAGGTTTATTACAAGATATTGGCTGTATAATATGATGTGCATTATATTTACAATTCATTTACAGGGACACACAAAAGATTCCGTTTCCAGAGTACTGTATGTTAGCGATAATGTCTGGAAGTGAGTTTTCAGTTATGGTATGCGTTTTTATGTTAATCTAAATTTTGCATATTACATGGTGTGTATAAATGCTATAGATCATGTACAGGGTTACACAAAATAATTCGTAAGCATTACTGAGTATGAGCGTGAATTGCTTAAAGGTGGTTTTTAATTGAGTTTTCTAACTGAACTATATTTAGTATACTAAGAGATGTTTCTAGAATATAAATAAAATCATATACAGGGACATTCAAACAACTGGATACATTATCACCTATGGATGATTATTTCTGGAAGTGTGATTTCAGTAGTTTTAAAGGTGTTTTAGTCTGAATTAAATTTTAGTTTACTATGTGACGTGTATAAAAATCTGTAGGTAATATACAGGGCTGTACAAAGGAATTCAAGTATGTTTACTATTCTATTGGACTACATCTATTGGCACACATCTATTTTACTACATGTACTACATCTATTACTACATCTATTGGTAAAAAATATTGTAGATAAATTTTCATCTGTGCTATGCGTTTCATTACTAAACTAAATTTTAGCATACTACGCAATATACCGGGTGAGCAAAAGTACGTTGGATGTAATTTTGTAATGCTTTATAACTATATTCTAAAATGCATCATCACCAGTAGAAAAACAATATTGGGACAATATTATTTGTAATGGCTATACTTTGGTCAATATTTGAAAAAAAATATTGCATCGACATAAGGGTGTTACATTTTGATAATATCGCGTGAATTTTGGTAAGATATATTTTGCCATTTTATTGCCAATAGTTTTGCAGTATTCGTATTTCATCTCGAATGTTTTGCAATTTAAAGCGAATAATTCTAGAATTATACCATTTCGCTACAATTATTTTCAATGTAAAACCTGTATTAAGCACAAATTTTGGTACCTTTTTGAAATAAATTTAATGAATACACTATTAGAAAAACACTCAACCCCAACATAATCAATATTGGTTTGCGACTCAGGTAGATTTGATAAAAATCCATAAAAAATACTCTCTCAACTTGAATACATTAAAAGAAATTTCAAAATCAAAGCAATCTCTAAAATGAAAATTCATTTAAGGAGGATTTGCCTCTAGAAAGCCGAAAAAGTGCGTTTTTAGCATCTGGAACAGGGATACAGATTTTAGCTCCGGGTTTTTTGCATGTTACTTGTTATCACTTGAAGAACATTTAATAAAAATCATAAAAAAATGATGATGTGGCTAGAGTTGCGTGAGTGGATATCCTAGCTTGCACGCCATGCACTTCCAATCGGGTGGGATACCATAGATAACCATAGTCGTTTGCAATCAATTTTTCTTAAGGATTATGAAAATAGATAATATTATCTGGAGCTTTAAGCACTTTGAGGTCAAAAAGTTAAAAATCAAGAAAGTGGCAGCATTTTGAAAAAAAAAAGGTTTACTTCTGACCCTTTTTTTTTGCAATTTTGCGTGCTTCTAAAAATATTTATTTTTTATAAAAATGGTTGAAAGGGGTCCAAGCTCCAATAAATTATATCTACTTTGATTTTAAAAACTTTAGCAAGATGGGTTTAATAGTTTTTGCGCTCTGATCCCGCCCAGTTTGAAAAAAGTCATTTTGCGTAAAATGGATTTATAGTGCTCCAAAACAGGTGCAAGCCTATGGACGCGTTGCGCTAAACCACTAAATGACTGCGAATTTGACCAAGTCGTTTTACAGGGATAATTTACAGGCTACAGAAAATAGAAAAATATTTTTTTTAAAAGTCGATTTTTTTTTCATCCAAATAAAATCAAATCCGCTCTTAATAAAACTAATTTTTAAGAATTAATTTTTAAATAATCTGTTTAAGTAGATTTGAACTGAAATTTTAACTGGTAATACTTAAGAAGCTATTTCTCTGAGGCTTTACTTAATATGTTAAAAATCGCACACTAAAAATTACTTCTGATAAACAAGTTGAATTTTAAAAGCTGTAAAATTTACTTTAAACTTATTGGTGTTATATAAATGATACAAATTACTAATTTGTAAAAATATTATCAGTATATTATATTCTTTGGCTTTAGGATAAAAATTTTCCTATAGAATTATTTAAAAATAATGCCTTAAAGGAATGCTATTAATGCATATTTTAATTTGAAATTACATTAACTTTTGTTAATGAATTTAAAATTAAAAGCAATAATATTTAATAATTATAACTGAAGTTATTAGATTTAGCTTTTGTAAGCTAGGCAAGCTTACAGCAGGCAAGCACTGCTGTTTAATGCAAAAATATCAGTTAATGAAAGATTTAAAAAAAAATCTTGTAGCAATATTAATTTTCGATGCGAGTAAAATGAAATTTTAAAATTCGGTAACTTTATTAATCCGAAATCAAAAATAAATCTATGAATAAATCTATGCCTGTGATATCAAGACTTTGCAAATCCATTTCTCAAATGTTGAGTTCTTAAAGATGTTTAAAAGAGTAGAGAGATAGAAAATGTTACCAAATATTAAATATAGGGAGCGTAAAGATTATATTCTTTAACCGGGAAAAGAAAAAGAAAAGATGCCATTTGCAGATTTGCAATCATGCATCAAAACTAATTATGTCCTCGGAAGAAAGCTTCGCTGAAGTAGGACTGATTTGATGATTCTTAAATCAACCACTTTTATAAGTTTTTTAACTGCAGTAGGTACATAAACAAAATTTTGTTATTCACACTAGTACAAATATACAACTATTTTGAAAGTTTCAATATATACGAGAGTAAAAATAGTTATTTGATTGTTCATGATACTCAAAATAACAGAAAATTTTTAACAATATTTTCTTCGTGAATGTTTAGTAAACAGTAAATACAGAAAAATGCGAATACAGAAAATGATAGACAAATCTTAATTATATAGGTTCACTAGCACTTAAATAAGCAGAAATACATAAATGAAAAAGGTACTTTAGCAAAATACTAGATAGAACCCGTCAAGATTTGGCGCTAAATAATTTGAATGTTTCATTAGGAAAATTCTTGAATTTTAATTAGTTGCTTTTAAATTAATTATTGAAATCGTGATGACAAATTTTTATATTGCATAAGGGATTCCTATTGATTTAAGGCTAGATGATGTTGTCAGTCTAACCTACTCAATGAAGTGAAATAACTTTAAGTTTATAATTTACAACCAATCGTGCTTGCTTTTTATCACAAATTTACTTTAAAATATTGGGTAGAGCATTTATTTTACTTACTACGGTCTCATTTTTTTTTGAAAAAATAACAATATTTATTCATTTATTTTTAGCTACACAGCCATTAAAAGCTACCATGAATTTTATTTTTATCAGTCACTCTAAAAGCCTAAATTTCAAAGTTGATGTAGTTAACGATTTATAATTTATGTTTTGTATTACTTGAATTTTGTTTCACATTTTTTAAATATTAAACCATGGATATCAAGGCAATTTCTTTCATAGTTCTTATATGTGTACTTTTCTCTTTCTTTCTGTTTTATTTTTTTTTATTTTTTACGGAAAAGAATGGCAAACTTTTCTTTCTGACACACACGCATATGTTCTTGATAATAGTAAAAAAATAGAACAAACATTTGTAAATCAGCTCAATTTATTTAATTGATAATTACATGCAAAATATTTTAGCTTAAATATTTAAAATATAAAATTATTATTCTTAAAAATATTGTTGTGTTAAATTTTATTTAATAAAGCATTCAAATAACAATAATAAAAAAATAAAAATCATAAATTCTACTTCTAATAAAATATCATTTTTTAAATGAATATCACCAAATATATTACAGAAATCACTTTGCCGTACGTTGGTTTCGAACCTGCGTCTTCTACTAAAATTCAGTGCTTCAAACTACTGCTTTAGACCGCTGCGCCAGCAGGAACTCATTCTACTTTTCTCTAAATCGAAAACGTTCGAAAGAGTTGACGCATGCTCACATTTGTCGATTTCAAGCTACATTAATTTTTACCTTTGCGTTTTAATATATATGATTATTGTGTTGAACTTAAAAAAGAATATTTAAAAAAAAAACATCAATTATAAAGAACATTGTTGAGTGCTTTCTCATTTTTTTCAAATTAAAATTTAAAAAGTCCTTTCGGCCAGTGCCGGAAGCCACCCCTCAGTCACCCTAAAAATTCAAACTGCTATATTTCTGCCATTTTTTAAGATAAAGACGAAACAAAATATGCTCCGCAATCTTTGTATTGAGGCCAAATTCTTAAGAAAAAAAAAGTTTCAGTTTTTAATTTATTCGCATCGCTTTTTTAATTAAAAAAAAAAAAAAAAAAAAAAAAAAAAAATTGAATGACCGCCATTTTGAAACACGATGGCGGATGAAGCTGGCCAATGAACTCGGTCGAAACATTGGTATGTACTATCCATACAATAAATCAGTTTATAAATACGAGATACACCCTAATCAGTTTATAAATACGAGAGTTACAGCATGACGAAAATCAGATTGTTTGAAAATGTCAGCCATCCTAGAAATTCAAACTGCTATATCACAGCCATTTCTCAAGATAAAGATGAAACAAAATGTGCTCTGAAATCCTTGTATTAAGGTCAAACTCTTAAGAAAAAATATTTTTCAGTTTTTAATTTATTCGCATCGCTTTTTAAATTTAAATTTTTTTTAAATGGCCGCCATTTTGAAACAAGATGGCAGATGAAGCTGGCCAACGAACTCGGTCGAGACAATGGTATGTGCTATGCATACAATTCATTTCATCTAAATCGGTTAATAAATACGAGAGTTATCGCATGACAAAAATCAGATCCACTATATGGCCAAAGGAGACCGGTCACTTGCGATTTTAGATGTTTTGTTAAATATCTAGAACCATACATAAGGAATTAAACTGAAACTGCAGGTGTGTAAACAGTATAGTATAGATCATATATTTCCGCAAAGATTTTTTCCCGAAACGCCATAGGGGACCGTCAACAAATTGAAAAAGAACGAATATCTTTTGGATAACCCTGTAAAAACTAATGTAGGAAAAGCGTTCAAACTCGAGATTATTAATAAGTGGTTTATTGTAATGTACTGTGTTCATTTTTATGAGGATAGCATGTATACTCGTAGAGAAATTAAGGTTTTTATAAAAAAAGTCCGAAATTTCATCAAGTTTTTTGCTCATAATTTGCAGAGTTATAAACATAAAAAAAGCTCTTTTCAGGAACAATGACAAACAACATTGTACACAATACTCTGCAATCAGAATTAAAAAATAATAAAAATTGAATAAAAAATGAGCAGATTTACAAAAAAATGTTTTACAGCGCATGCGCGAATACAATCAAAATATAATATGCATAATGTATTAGCCAAGTATATAAAGCAACTTTTGTGAAAGTCTCAAAATCATAGCTTGAAAACTCTGAAAATTATCGTCGATAGAATAAGCTCGAAATCCGTTGTTCCCAAAAAAGAAACAAAAAGATGAAGGATTGTATCAAATATCTGTTGATTACTGTCAAGATAGCGTACACAATATTGCACGTACTACTATATTTGGATACAACCCGTCACATTTTTCTTCCTTTTGGGAACAACTGATTTCGAGCTTATTCTATCGACGATAATTTTCAGAATTTTCAAGCTATGATTTTGAGCCTTTCACAAAAGTTGCTCTATATACTTAGCTAATACATTATGCACATTATGTTTTGATTGCATTCGCGCATGCGCAGTGAAACATTTTTTAGAAAACCTGCTCATTTTTCATCCAATTTTTATTATATTTTAATTCTGATTGCAGAGTGTTGTGTACAATGTTGTTTGTCATATTTTCTGAAAAGAGCTTTTTTTCATACTAATAACTATGGAAATTATAAGCAAAAAACTTGACGAAATTTGGGACTGTTTTTATAAAAAACTTAATTTCTCTACGAGTATGCATGCTATCGTCATAAAAAGGAACACAGAATATTACAATAATATTAATAATATCGAGTTTAAACGCTTTTGCTACATTAGTTTTTACAGGGTTATCCAAAAGATATTCGCTCTTTTTCAATTTGTTGACGATCCCCTATGGGGTTTCGGGAAAAAAATTCTTCGCATAATATATGACCTATAAGGTTAGTTGAGGCAACTGGGCCATGATTTTACAATGCGACTCTGGAGCTTCTGACAATTCAGCTTCAAAAAGCTAATGTTCATTTAAATTAAAGTCTGAACTTCTGTAAATGTGCTCAGTTAGGTTCCCTCTATCAGACAGAAATACTCAAAATTACATTTTCATATTTAAAAATATAAAAATATGCATATTTCATCTTTCTTTCCTTATGGGTCCAGTTGCCCCATAAAAATGGGTAAGTGGGCCAGGAGGGTCTGTGTTCCACACGCGTTTAATTTTTCTCATATGGAATATAAGGTCCTGTTTGAAAAAGTTTAAACAACTTAAAAATATTTAAAACAAGGAAGGTCATGTAAATTATATGTCAATAAAGAGCGTTGTAAGGGAAACCTTTGCTGTCGGTGTGTCTAAAAAAACACTAAAAATGAAATTATTAGATTTATTTACACGAAAAACATAAAAATTAAGTACCTATGTACTTTAGTATAGGTAATATTATAGAAGCCACATGGGTATTTTAAGGAAAAAATAGGAAGGTAAATCTATGAGCAAACGGCTACGTAAGTACTTCATCTGTATGTCGCATTCTATAGGGAAACTTTTATTGTTCCTGCCACTATTTTGAAAAAATTTCTTCATGGCACCTTTCTTTAAAATATGTTAAATAAAATGATCATGAAGGTAACTCGTGAAGGGTTATGGTAGGAATAATAAAATTTTCCCTCTATAATGCGACCCAGTATCGTACAATTTCAAGATTTGGCTATCTCGCTTGGCAAGGTACTTGCATTCGTAAAATGTTGAAATAATTTAATGACACCAGCATTTACAAGTTAATCTATTTGAAAACAAGTAAAAGTATATTTTCGCATACTTAATAAAAGGTGAAATTTTCATTATAAAATTCCGGTGCCAAAGTGGCAATTAGGAATTACAATTATGTGATGCCATAACGGCATCACTGCCTCTAAAGGGGTCAAGAAATTTGGTTTGATACCACCCAATATGCTTTTTTTAATTTTATTACGTAATTTTAACAAGATATTCTATAATTTTCTTTATTGTGAGCAAAAAACAATAGAGAAATTTACTTCCTGTAGTAAGAGAAACTCAAAAAAATTATTTATAATTATTGGGGTAACTGGATCCAGCATGGTCCAGTTCCCCCGGATGCATGTCCCAGTTACCCCATTCTTGAAAAATTTATGGGGTAACTGGGACACCGGGCTTATATTTGAAACATGAAGTAAATATGTATAGATACCTAATAATATTAATGTAGTTATATGCCTAATCTTTAAAAAAAAAAGATTGTTTAATAAAAGTACTTACAATATTTTAATAAAAAGCCGAGGAAGTTCAACCATATTGACGTTGCTTTTTAAAAAAGTAAACGTAAATTTTTGACAACCGATCACAGCAAAACGAGAGTTATGATTGATTTGACATGCGTTGTTTTAGGAAGTAGAGATTAAGGTGCATTGTTTACAAAAGTTAAAACTTAAAATCATCAAAAGTTTTTTACTAAATAGCCCATGGCCCAGTTACCTCGTGGGTCCCGTTACCCCAACTAACTTTACTATACTCTTTACACACCTGCAGTTTCACGTTAATTCCTCATGTAGTTTTCAAATATTTAACAAAACGTCTAAAATAGCAAGTGACCGGTCACCTTTGGCCATATAGTGTATATAACTCACATTTGAACTGAGGGTGGTTTTGGGGTCTGGGGGGGGGGGGGTCATGATCGGTGAAAATATAGCAAAATTTTCCGGAAGTGCTTTCCTACGGACGACTGCAATATGTAGCTTTTTACTTTTTGTAATGAAAGAGGATAAAAAGGGATAAGGATAAGTAAAACAGCATGCAAAATCTCAATTAGGTCGTTGTTATTAAGTAAATTTATTAGTGAAGTACCTCGATTAGCTCGTTTTGTATCTTTTTTTTTTTATTCAAATGGTGATTAATAATAAATTTATTTCTATTTTAATGTTTATGTTTTATTAAATGATTACAATTTTAGGCAATATTATAAAATTTACGCTTTTTTGTGAATAACAGCTTTCATATTCAATATTTTATACAGTTTTACGATTATAGTAGCTGTTTAGTAAATTAAAAATTAAGAAATTTCCATGAACTATTAATGTTACTGTCTTTCACGTAACTATATGATTAAAAAAAATAAAGATAGCATTATTTATTTATTAATAAATAACGTTGTAATTGAAATGCCATTAATTTCGCTTAATAATGTTAAAAACTGATTTTATTTGACTTTGGTCTTACTTTAAATAATTATGTATAAAATCCAGTTTGATGAATATACCTCTGTAGACTCTGCAACTCTGTAAACTCTTTTCATAAAAATTTTTCAACGTTTACTTTGTAAATCAATCTTTGAAATAGGCCAAATAAAATCAATTATAAAAGACAGAAATTACGTGTTTAATATTTAATATGTTGAATTAAACCAATATTAATATACTTTCACAAAAATTTCAGACAAGAAAACAAAGTAAACAAAAGCAGTTTCAAAAGAATTAGAAAAAACAGAATAAAAATGAGTATTTCGTATAATTAATTGATTGAATTTTCATCTACTAGTTGGCCAAAATAAAAATTGACTGGAAATCTCGATGATACACCAGAACAAAAAAACTACGAAATTTAAATTTCAGGTGGCTTGGACCCCTCTTTTTTGTACATCTCTGTGTAGACCAAATAAAAATGGTACGAGCCATTGTATGTACAATGCATTTCCTTGTTTTCATTGTTTTTGATGTGTCACAGGAGTTTTAATGTCTCGGGTGTTTTTATTTGGATTACCTGTTGTAGCATATTGCTTAGCTAGTACTAAAGTTACTCTAGTGGTCGAGGAAGTTTTGAGATTTTGCATGCAATCGTGGTGTCCCGATTTCTAACGCTTTTGCATGAATGAAGCCTACCGTCAACCGGAGCTACTTTGGGGCACTTTTTCCTGGTTCCAGTCACATTTCCATTATTAAAAAATATTATATGTGACTTTTCAACGTCGAAATGGAGTTGTAAGCAATTAACATGAAACAATGAAGCAAACTGTATGGTTTTAAAGAGGAAATTTTTATTTATTTATTTAATCTATTTTTTAAGTTTTGGAACAAAGTAGCCCCTGCTGGGGTCTTTTTTAGTCCATTCATTTAGTTTCATATAAAATGAATACATTTCATATGCAAATGAATACATTTTTATGGAAACCCCCTTGCAATAGAATTTGCTAATAAATTAACACTGCAAACCCGATAAACAAATATATATATTTTTTTAACATTTAAACACAATAAAACAAATGTTAATATTAAAGAAACGAGAAACAGTTTTCGTCATGTTATCCTGAGCAACTGGAGCAAAAACAATTTATGTAATATTTTATACGTATCGCTACAAACCCCTGAACCTCTTAAATAAATTTCAATGGACTCTCTTATAAATAATTGTAAATAAAAATTAGACCTGTATATTAATTTACTCTCGTTAAATAGTATGTTAATGCTCTCTATTGCTCTATTATAAATTATTATAAATTATGTTAATGCTCTATTATAAATTTTTGATTTCTGATGACGACTCAGTGAACGAGTTGAAACATGTCAATATAGGTTTTTAATTTACTTTTAATGTGTTTTTAGGAACGTCTTTTAATCAAATAAATATTTTATTTTTCCGTTTGGAATATATATTGTGATATGGTTATTAGTGGACGTAACTAAGACTTATTACTCGTACTTACTTACATTTTCAATTTAATTTAGACTATTTACAACAAATCATACATCAAATTGAATGTAAACTAAGCTAAGTTTTCTTACAAATGATCAATATGTGCATCTTTAGTTATACGGCACACATCCAACCAAAAATTCAATTCTTCCCACAAGCATGTACCAACTGTAACCGGTATGGGCGCATGCGTGAACACGTTCTTAAAACCTTCCACACCGTCGTCTTTAGCAACTGAAGTTCAAGACTTACTTTCTGAACAGATTTCTTAGGACTACGCAGGTAAGATGCTCCGACACGGTGAACATTCTGTACAGACACTTTTGGTTGTCTCGTGCTTTTCCTTCTACAAACACATTTGGTCGTTTCGAATTTCCTATATCATCGGCGGATGTTTCTGTCACTCGGTGGATCACATTTAAACTTTAAACGAAACGCACGTTGAGTTGAAACTACAGATTCACTCAAATTGCAGGACACAAAACGCTTTACGCTCTGAAGTCACTATTTTGCGTATCTGGCACTGCAAGAGAGTAAATAACAAAGTGAGGTAAAGCCAGGAGAGATCGCGTAGAAAGAGATTCGATGGGAAGGAGTAGAGTGCACGCACAGCGACTCCAGGCAGTTGTATAGCAGCATTAGTGCAGTGTCTACATGAATGTGCACACTGATTGTTCCTAGCGTCTTGGATAAAGCATTGCTATTTTATTTTGTTTTACTAAAGTAAACGCTTGAATTTTCATAACTGTCCGACAGAAATTTTTATAGAATGTCAGTAATACAAAATATTTTAAACTTAAACGATTTCTTATGAGATACTAACCTAGACTAACGATGTGAACACCAACAAGTGAAGCGGCCATGTTTAAATAATAGGCTGCGCAATCTGCCCTACTAGAATAGAATAGAGTTTGCGCATCTGCTAGTTAGGAGAGATGGCGCATTTCCCCATAAGTTTCAGTTCTAGGAGAGATTATGCAGTTTATTGCTAAATTTGGATGAATTGCAAATTGTGTGCCAAACATATGAATGAATCAATTTTGAAATAATTTCAGAAAAAACACATAATTATCGAAACTAAATTTGGCAATAAATTAATTTGAAAAGAAATACTTTTGTAGATACAAATTTTATTAATAAACGAATAATACAGTTGTTATTAAATTCATTTGTTAACAAATTAATAATGTATTTGTTAATAAATTAATTAGATATTTATATATATTTTTTAATTTATGATCAATTAATTTGATAATATATTAATTTTGTTAACTAAAATACATTTTCTAATAACGCATACAATGTTTTGGAAAAGCTTTTACCCATTCCAAGTAGTTTAATCCCATCGAAATAAAAAGGAAACAGAGTGCAACTAATGTTACTGATCCACAAAATATAATTGTTAAAAGAGTTAAGAAAGATGTCGCTACAAAAAAAATAAATAAATAAATAAAAAAAAATAAAGCTGAAGATAAGATGCTTTCTTCCAGAAAGAGTGGGATAAAAAAAAAACGGACAGAAAAAAACGAAGGTCCATAGCAGCCAACTTTTACGCTTTCTTCTTACCACTAAAATTTTATAGTAATTGTTGTCTTATTTAACCGTCGAAATATCACCATTAAAGAAGATTAAAATCTCTGTTAAATTTTAGTGGTAGCAAAAAAACGTAAAAGTTTGCAGCTATGAAGGTCAATGAGGATGGGTGCATTGAATGTCTGGAATTGTACCATGAGTCAACTACGACCACTGACTGGATTCAATGTATTGCTTGTGGCAGGTGATTGTACGAAAGCATGATTTACAACAATAAGTGCATCGATTGTCAACAACGACAACTTCGGTTAGCAAACAAAATCCATCAAAACTGTGGAAATGAAAATGATGTAATTTTCAAGTTAAACATGTTATCAAGTAAATTAATGTTATTTTGTAATCTTAGTAGGTTTTGCTTTTACTGATATTTCAATCTTCTTCTTAAATTAAAATTATTTCTTTTCTTATTATTTAAACATTAGGATGAAATATTCACTCCTAATACAATAATATTTACTTACAAAAAACTTAAAGCAATGCCATTTAAGTGTAATTATTATTGTTAACAATTTAATTGTAGTTATTATTAATAACGATCTCTTCTACCCATGTGCACAATCTCTCCTACCCATGTGCACAATCTCTCCTACCCATGTGCGCAATTTTACCAACCCTGTAAGGAGAGATTGCGCAAAATAGTTTTCTTAGTTTTATTACTGCTGTTCTATTAAATTACAGCATAACAACAAAATAACAATGGAAATGCATAAAAAACAAATGAAATTAAAATTATTCATGCATAGTTTAACAAAAAATTAATAATTAGATTTTTTATTATTATTCTATTAGATTTTAATTATTATTCTTGCAGACTCTCCTAGCTTTACCTTAGTACTCGAACATACGCTTATCTAAAACTGTTTGAGTTACTCTTTATTTATGACCTTGAACCAACACTCTACAATGCTTACAGTTGATGCTATTAAAATTTACAACTGGGATATTCTTTTGTGGACACCCTGTATATTCCGAATCTCCGTGAATTTGATTGTCGCGGTTATTTCTGGCAATGATAAGTTAATTAGGGATCTGTGATTGTGTACTTACTATATATATAGTGCAAAAGAAGGTGTGATCGATGGATTTGGAGCGCAACTCGCCGTTAAGGCACATTAGTTCTGGATTGTGAACGTCAATTTCTCCACTTGTTGACTGGAAGCGGAGATTTCTGGTTAGCTATTTTTTGATAGCGAGGTAAAAAGTTAATCACAATATTACGGACAAAGGATGATCGGAATCCACTTGTTTCTATTTTACGACAATATTACTGTGTTTATAGCGATATTTCATATTGATATTGAAGTGACTTTTCTTAGGTTTTTTGCAGAACGAAAATGAGGCAATTTTGATTTGAGCTAAACAACTTGCATTAACCTCTTGAAGGGCAGTGATGCTGTCATGTCATCACATAATTTTAATTCCTAATTGCCGCACTGCCATCAGAATTTTACAATGAAAATTTCAGCTTTATTAAGTGCGCGAAAATATACATTTACTTGTTTGCAAATAAATTCTCTTGTAAATAATGGTGTCATAAAATTATTTCAACATTTTATGAATACAAGTACCTTGCCTCTGAAAGGGTTAATAAGTCTTTTGAGAAAAGATCCCCCACCCCCCTCAGCGTACTAAAATTTAGCTTATTCTTGATCGCCTACATTTAAATTTACCCATTCCACTGCCTCATCCTTTATTACTTATTTAAATAAACTGTCGTGTTTTTGTGAAATCTATGTCATGGCCCCCTTTTAAGTGGACAGCCCGGAAAGGTATGTCATATCTGTAATACAATTTTAATGTAAAAGAAAAATGGAGTTTTTAATTAACCCTTCGAAATTCAAACTCATTTCACATATTTAAATTATTGATTTGTCATATAAATAATAATAAAAAAAACATTAAGAAAGGAATTTTCTTAACAAAGAAGTGAATTTTCAAAAAGTCAATTACTTACTATAATAATGCGGAAAAAATGTGTTGCCTGCACAAATCCATACACACATCGATTTTTAAAAATGAATGCATAAAAGGAAAAATGCTAGATAAAATCATGTTTACGTCATTAAGAAAAATTAATGGTTTTTCCATTACAAATTTTATTTAATATATAGAAATTGATTGTAATGATCATTATTTTGAGAACTCTCTATTTATAAAATTATAAAACTATGTAAGAAAATCATTTGTTATTATTAAACTAAAGTTATACATGCTAAAAGTAAAAACTGTGCATTTAAAGGCTTCACTGTAAAAAAAAAAAAAACTGTAATTCTACAGATGTAAAGTTATAAGCTTACTAAATTTTCATCTGTAACTGTACAAAAAAAGCTGCAAATCTACAAAACTAGTTTTTGTAAAGCTACAGAAATCTGTAACTTTACAAATGAATCTGCTAAAATTACAGTAATCTTACTAAAATTTTATCTGTAACACCGGTTGTAGTTACATGAAAAGTTTTAGGCATCCCAGTTTCCTAAAGAATTCTTAGTAACCTTACAGATATTTTGATTTTCGGCGCAAAAGTGTGTCTGGTACATGAATTTCTGTTGTTGCCGTTACATAAAAAGTTATAGGAATCCCAGTTTCCTAGAAAAACTTTAGTAAATTTACAGATTTTTTTTTTTTTTTTTTTTTTTTTTTTTACAGCGTATAAATACATTTTAATAAAGAGATCTACATGTTTCATACACACAGTCGGTTACATTATCAAGATCAATACTGACAAATAAATTATTTTTGAAAAAAAAAAACAAACAAAAAAACAAAACAAAAAACAAAAAACAAAAAAAAACATGATAAACTAAACCACGAGATGACAGGTTTATTGAAAGCAGGTTCTTTAATAAATTTAGTCATCTATGAACGTAAATTATTTTTTCATATTGTTTTTAATTTATAAAGCATCTCGTTCCATATTCTAGAACACTCAAAAGAGGCTGAATCATTGCATATATTTTCGCTGGGCATATAGATTTCTATCGATTCTTGGATAATGGATGGGAAATAAAATCCTGATGGATTAATTGCTCTACTATTTTGTAAATCAATCTGTAAAAGCTCTTTCTTATCTAAAATGGCTAAATCTGTAGTTCTCCTGTTGTATTCGATATCTGCTATATGTTCTTTGATCCTCGTTTTTAAACTTTCTAATTGTCATTCTTATATAATATTGCAATGTTCCATTTACTATGATGAAAGGTATTTTATACTTCTAATATATATTCGTGTTTTATAATAAATGATCTTAATGTAAAGAAACATTATAAAATATATAACATTTATGAATAACGGGTTATATTTTGAATATTTGATGGAGTTTTATGATTATTTGAAATTCATGCGAAATTATACGCCATGAATTTCTCTACAGCTATTTTTATGTCATAGAATTTGGAAAATTACGACATATTTTGGCATTAAATTACTATAGGATTAAAAATAATAATTTGTATATTGTAAATACCATGAAAATAAAAAAAAAGCACTTGTTTAACTTGTGATTCATTAAAACTGATTTCATCTGCCATTTCATTCTTTAACACATTCATTTTTCAAAATCAGTTTTATTTATAGATTTGTGTCGTTAAAACATTTTGTCTCGTTTATTGGGATAAATAATTTTGGCTTTTTAAAAACGCTTTTCTTTCAGAATAAAATTCTTTTAATAAAGTTTCTTCCATTTACATTGTGAAACAAATAACTTCAAAATATGCAAAAAATTTGAAACATAAGGAGTATAATTTTAAACAATAGAAATTAAGTTTTCCATGTGTTATTACAGAAGGAAATAATTATTTAATTGTTTTCATGAAATTTCAGAGAAGAGAACAAAATAAACAAAATAAACTTTACAGAATTTAGAAATTAAAAAAGAACAATTTGAATAACTAATTGTTTATTTATTTTACATCTAAAATAATTTTAATCTAAAAAACGCCTTCAAATAATGTAAATTTTGATTACATTTAACCGTCCAACTTCAAACATATTTTACATAAATTTTAATTACAATGAAGAATATGTTTAATGCTCTCTATTTTTTAAATTCATTAGTTATCTCCTTTGAGATTACAAAGATTATTTTTTATGGATCTATATTTTTGTTATTTTAACATTTTTTTCAGCGATTAATTCAAGAAATTTATGCATAATCTAGTTTTCTTATAAAAACATTACTTAAACAAGTTAATGCTGACGATTTTATTTATTTAATTACTGACATTTTTATAAATTAGGATTTTTTTTGTGTCGCCCGGCTTTCGAATAATTTTACATTGAAGTACAGTAATTAAATGTAAAATTAATTAAAGTAAAAAGATGTTTTAATGAGGAACTACACTTAAAACGTATTCATAATCAGATAACTTAGTGAATTACATAATTAAAGGCGAGTCTCTATTTACTTTCATCAGCTGAAAACTAACATATTTTTATAAATGTAATTTCCCTAGACAAGAGAAATATTTTCGCATTTCTTGAAATGGTATATTTTATTATAGGAATTAAATAAAAGTGAAAATATTTCAAAATGTTACCACATAGAGTAATTTACTGATAAAATGAAGGACATAACTCTTAAGAAAATTTATTTGAGACATCATGAAAATAACAAGTTTTTAAAAAAGTTATTAAATTTAGAAGAAATACCTTAGAAAATGATTTATGTTTAAACAGTAGTTTTTTATAAACATCCTGGAGTTTTTTTTGACTAAATCAATTTAACCAACACTCCAACGATTTTTGAGCGAAATATATTTCTGAATAAGAAATGAAATTTTTTAGAATTTAGATTATTATAATATAAACACCAAAACAAAGTTTTATGTCATAAATAATTTTGCAATTGGAAAAGCATTTATAAAAACAAAATAATGCAATAAACTGATTTTATTTGACTTATCTATTTATTTATTTTTATAATCATTTTTCAAAATATGTTTGCTGTCTAGATTTGTGTAGGTAATTTGTAAGAATTTTATCCCGAGTAATACGATAAGTAATTTTGGCTTTTAGACAATGCTTTTCATTATGTATAATAATGAAGTTTTGATATACCGTCAAACAGGGTGACTTTGTATCGTGTTGACTTCAAAACTCAAAACACTATTGAAATTTTCATTTAAACAATTTCCAATTCCTTTTATCAGTTCCAAGATATCAACTGTACATTTTAAAATCAACATTTAGTAATTTTAAAGAATATATTTTTTTATGTTTTTAAAGGGGAAAAAATAGTCTTGGTTTGGGGTTACTTTGTCTCATAACTAAAAAAATCATTGAATAAGTCTTAAAAATCCTTGTACAATGCATCGGCACTATTGTGATGTAGTAATAGAACATAATAAGGAAAAAAAAGTCATTTTGTCATTAAAATTAGTCAAATTCTGTATGAAAACAAAATTTTATTCAAAAACGACCATTATGCAAGAACATAAAAGCAATTAACAATGATAAGACAACGATGGTAAGAATGGTAAGATTCATGTTTTCCAGAAAACGAAATGTTAAATATATTCACTTATTTCAGGCACTGGAAAGCATCATTCTTAAAAGTATAAATAGGTCTTGGGGGGGGGGGGGGATTGGTATAAATGTATTTTATTTATTTTTTTTTACCGTGAGGTTACTCGTTAAATTAGTAATTGAGATTGAATATTTATTTTTCAGCGACTTTTCTTTGGCTTAATACATATTGTAGGATATCATCTACCGCCTTCCGCAGCGTTTCATCAATATAACTTTTATAATAACGATTACCAACACGATATTGATAGGTACCGCGCATTATTACACAATCACAAGGGCAAAAAAGTAGTAAATATATAGTATTGCAACGTTTATTTTTACAATAAATAATTGATTTTATGTTTATATTCCAAGAAAAATAACATATAATAAATAAACTGAATTTGTAATCAATTTGTCCCGAGACAATATCAACCCAAATTGGCTTTCAAAATGCCGTTTGTAAATAAAATGAATTACTAATTAGTTTTGTTGTTATAAATTTTATTTATTACACATTTTGTCTTTATCTGCAGGGTGGGACAAAGTCACAGCTGGCGGTAAATTAAAGTTTTCACATTTTTTAAGTTGCATTGTAAATTAATATAATATGCCAACTAAAATTAATCACAAAGAGAATATATTTAAACGATATAAATTAAGTTTTTAATATTTTATTGCAGAAACGAATAATTATGAAACTGTTTTCATAAAAAATTCAGAGAGGAGACCAAAGTAAACAAAATCAGTTTTAAAGAACTTACAAATTAAAAAGGAATAATTAATTGACAATATATATTTTTTAAATAACTTCAATCCAAATGAAAAAGTAATTGTGGTTTACATGTAACTGTTAAACTTCAAACGTATGTTACATAGTTTTATAATGATGATTTTTTTTTAAAGATCACTTTCTGTTTAGTTCTTCCTTAACTCTTTTGGGATTCCAAATTGTGATTTTTTATGGATCTGTGTTTTTATTTTCTTGCACTTTTGTCGATATTAATTCATTGACTATATGCATAATCTAATTTTGAATTAAAGACATTGTTCAAGGTATTTTCTTAATTGATTAAAAAACTGGTGAGATGAAATAGCTATAGCCAGAGGCGTCGTGATGGGGGGTTTTCGGGGGGGAAGCCCCCCTCCCAATATATGTGAACTTGGGAAATTTGAGCTTAGAGTTGAGAAATTATAGATTTCTGAAAAACTTTTTTTTAAATAAAAAGTAAAAAAATAAAAATAAAATAAAATAAAGAAAGAAAGAAAGAATTGTTTATAGTTTTGCTGACTACCTTTCTGAGTTCTGTAATAGTAAAATGGTTAAACTTTCAAAAGAAATACAAAAAGCAGCCAGACTCAATTTCTCATTATGTTTCTCTGTGCTATGAAAATATCATACATCTACCAGAACTGAATTTCTCTACTGTTGTCCATCAACAGTGTCTCTAATACATTTCCTCCAAAACTTTGTTCCTTTCTCAAAAGTCTAAAAATATGAGGCTATTTTCATATGAAGTACAATTATGATTCGTACACAACTGAAGACAAAAACTTTCATTAAATGAACCATTAATTATAATTTTTATTTTTTTAGTTTCAGCATTTTTCTTTGGAAATATTTTTTTTTTTCAGTATAAGTATCTTTATCATTAAACACATATTGAACATATCATTTTAGTTAGAAAATAGAGCAATTTGCTTCACCTTGGGAAATTTTTGAATTATAAGTTGGGAAAATATTGAACTCTCTCTCTCTCCCTCCCCCCCCCCCCCGAATTTTTTTTGTAGCTACGCCCCTGGCTATAGCCAAGAGCGTAATATCTGGGTATGGTAAAACATGTGCTACACAATTAGGTACCTAAAAGCATTTCCTAACTACAAACTGCGGAGGTAGCATTTCTATCCCGAAAACGGTACTAGATCCCTTTAAGACCTAGGTTAAGACTATTGGGTAGGTCATCCTAAAGAAAAGGAAAAAAAAAATTCCTCTTTTTGTGCAATTTAAAGTCGAGCCTGCCCCCGCACAGAATTGTGTGGATCCTCCCTTGGCATAACCTGATATCGAGTATTTTTAAAAATATTTTTTCCATTCAAATATGATCCTATTAATTAGAGGGAAGCCACCAAAAACGTTTCATTTCTACCGAAAATCTTCCGGTATTAAATGGATAAACGGGATAAAATTAAATTACAAATTTGTAGAGTGACTTCTATTTAAACTTTAACTGATGTTACCGGTCTCACAGACCGGTGCTTTTTTCAATTTTCATAGTTTAACTTGCAAATAGTCAGTTAATTCAGTTTATCTACAAACACTACTGAAATTTTGTTTCGTTTGGAACTTTTGTACTAACACCAGAGACTTTTGAATAGGTGAATTTTAATTATAACACTCCTGTATAAAAAGTTTAGTACAAAAACAACATGCTGTGAGTTAATCGCGCCTTTTATTCAGCTTTCGATGGAGCGGTCTCACAGACCGCTTCACAATAGTTATGTAACAACTTCTGTGACATCAGTTAAAGGTTAATGTACAAGCTACATGAAAAAAAAAGTTTTATTAGAAGTCCTAAAAAATAATTCTATTATATTCAATCACAAGTTTAAATAAGCCACAAACTACACTAGGAAGTTTGGCATTATAAAGCAGATGCTCACTTACTAAAAAATTGAGACATGTAAAAAAGGTTCATTTTATTTCAACCCATTTATGCCTGAATTTTTGTTTTCTCAAATTTCTTCATAAAATCACTTTAAAATGTTACAAAATGAACTGGAAAAAACACTAAAAAAATTACGCTAAAATATTTTTGTATTTATTATATAAAATGTAAACGTATTAAATATGGGAATATCCATATGTGGAAAAATGCATAATTATATGTTTTGTCTAAATTTATATAAAATAAGCTTTTAAATTGTATATTATATACGATAATTAGTATTTTTATGAATTATTAAAAAATATATACTTATTTTTTTACAGACTAATAACATTATAAGTATAATTAATAATAAATTAACAATAATCATATTTGGGGCTAGAAAACAATTTATTTCAAAATCATCTTGAAAAAGACTTTAAATAAATAACTGTGCCGTAACTGGCTAGTAAAAATATGTACCCCTTTGCGCCCAGCGCCATATATTTTGTACGTTACAAACATGCATAAAAAATAGACTTGAACATATAATTTTGCAATTAAAAAAATACGTATTTCAAAGAAGTCTACAAGCTAAGATTATGGCATTTATTTGGATCCTTGATACAAAAATACAAATAAACTTACTTTTTACATTTCGGTATCTTGAAAAATGAAAAACCTATAAACACCAAAAAAAGTCCTTTATTTAAGCAAATAAATATCAATGTTATACTGTTATCTCTCGGTAATAGATAAACGCATTTATAGGCAATTACTTCATACAATTTTTATGTTGTAAAAAAGATAAAAATTATAAAAAATTATTAAAATTCGGAGCGTCCCAAAAATGGGACGCTAGGCATAAATGGGTTAATAAAATAAACGGTCAAATGCGAGTATTACTCGCGCACAGAAGGTTCCGTACTATAATATATGAATTAGTAATCGTATTATTAAAAAAATACCGTTGCTAAAAGAATAATTTAACTTTGTAAAAACTATACAACGTAGGGTTGGTTATAGCTGCATAGCATACAGGGTACAAAGGAAAGTCCCTTTAACCTGAAAATACTTGCGAACGGAGAGAGCTGCAGCCAGGGGCGTAGCTACCGTGGAGCAGTTGGAGCAAACTGCCCCAGGCGCACGAATCCTAAGGGCGCAAAATTAGAAAAAGCGAAATAAAAATTTCTTAATTAAGAAATTTTTATTTAAAAATATTTACATATGTTTTTCATTATTAATCATATTATTAATCATTATAGATACATCTTGTTACAATCAGCGTATTCCTAAAATATATTGCCTTGTGTTTAACCTCAACTATTTCGATTTAAAGCATGTTTTCATACACAGTTGAAAGAAATGACTTCTATTAAGGAAATTTTAATTCATACCATATTGCAGCCTCAAGTAACTTCTCCAACATCGTTTCAGCATGCCTGATTTTTTTCTGTAACTTTTCGGTAGACGAGTGTTGAAGATTTTCAAATCTTAAAGTAATCAAAACTTATTTAACAGGGCTCTCATCGGTCACTTTACTGGCTACACTTTTCCCAAAATATAATTTTTCTGGTAGATTTCTATTAAAATGTTTTAGAAATTTATCATGATGATTACTGCACAGAAATAATGGTAGCCAAAGAATTCACTGCTGAGAAACCTATATGTTCAATGTAACACTAGTAATTTTACGATGATAATTATTTTACGATTTGTAAAAAAATAGCCTAACAAGTTGCAGAAAATTATTGACCATTTTACAGACGAAAACCAAGAGAACGAAAATTTTGAAGGGTTTTTTGTTGTGGAAACTAAATATGCATCAATACAGAGCAATAATAAGAGCTCGATTTAAACATATTCCACATCAGCCAATGGCGACAAAATTTAGTCGGGATGGGGGGTGATGGGGAAGCATTAAATTTTGTGAGTATTGTTTTTGAGATTTTGAAAATATTGCAAATGTCAAATGCAGAATCGATAAGATTTAAAAAGAGGGAAAAAGTTAAGTACCAAATTCAGTGTTCCTTAGGACTTGATTATAGCGTATGCAAAATTATACCACCTTTTTGTAGCAGTATTTTTCCGCATTAAACCTTATTTAATCGCTGAATTTTAGGATTAAAGAAGGCAGACTGGACCGCCGGGAAACCGACCTGCGGGTCGGTGCGCCCTAAACTAGGTAAAGCTGCTCCCTCCTCAGGTGAAGCTAATAGTTTTAAAATTTTCTATAAACATTAGATAGGAAAAGTCTTAAATCATTTAATAATTTTTTAAAAGATCACTTTTTTGAAGCATTTTTTATTAATGATTTTTACTTCTTTTTGCAAGGCCAGAAGAATTGATTGTTTTTTCTTGAAAGTTTCTTTGCTTCAGAGGACCATTTAAATCTTTTAAAACCTAACGTATATATTCTGTAATTTTCTCTGTGACCAATAGCGACATGGTCTATCCCAAGAATTTTTATCCTGTCTGAGAGCATGGCCTCTCTTAAAAAAAAAAAAATATATATATATATATAGGTATTTTATTATCATTTATTAAGTATTTGTTTGAAATGTGCAGGCTTCGTGTTTTCGTACAATGCTGTGGTAGTAATTTCCCCTATATAAATGTGTATTACATTGATTTTTGCGCTTGATGTGCGAAAGTATTTATAAAGAATATTTTCGGCAAAGAAAATGTAATTCAAACATTCTTTTTTTTGTTAAAAATTTCATTTTAATATGGAAATGGGACTGTTTCAATATTGTCTATAAATGTGATAATCAGAACGGCGGTTACCTATTTTGTATATATGTTAGAACAGGACTGTTTTTATTTTTTATTTTCTAAACCGATTTTTCACGCAGTCATCGAGCACGTATTTCAGACAAAATCGTGATAAAGATATATGACAAGACTTTTTTTCCCCCTTCGTTGACTGGTTTTTTTGCTTTCGTCTGGAAATTCCGTTGAAAACGCCAACTTTGACAGTGTTTTCTATAAGGTCTATTGTGTTTACAAAAAATACGGAAAACGGCTTTCGATTACAAAGTTCTGAATAACAACACCTGCCAGTTTCATGCGTTCTCGAGCAAAAATTAATTAAAACGCATGCCGTAAAATTGTTCCTTTGGATTTAAGAAGAGCCTTAAGAAATAAAATCATACAAATTTCAGGTTCATTTAAGAATATTATCATGGGCCCGGTCAAAACCGGGTGAGTCAGCTAGTCTATACTAATAAAAGAAAGTTTCGCTCTGTGTGTGGTGGCTAGCGAAATATACTGCACGTAGAAGTCTGAAAATTTGGGTGAGGGTAGTGCAAGACAGGTCCTGATACATCTGAAGCTCAGATTTTTAATTTTTTATGACCTCCCCCCCCCCCCCCCCAAACAGAGCACCTTTCAGTTTGTATGCCCTGAATTGCTCAGAACTTGCCCCCCCCCCCTTTATCAGATCTTCTTCGTTTTGGGGGCCCGTTTCCCATTTAGTTATTCTCCGTTTCTACATTCCAGTTAAGACTCTGGGCCCCTTGAAATTTTTGAGCGCTATGCGTTTTTCACACCCTAATATTGTAAACCTCTCAAGGCATAACTTTAAAATTGAGACTTGGGCTCCTCCCCCTGGGTCAGCACCCTCATATTTTGGACTCATCTCCCTGGGCCAGCACCCACATACTTTTATTGGGCACCTAGTGCCCTTCTTTAAGAATTTCCCCCACTTTTTTTCGCGCTTCTTTAAAATTTTATTCGAATGATTAATACATACCCTATGCTTAATTGCGACTTATTGAGATCTAAAGCGCTAAGTACTAGAACCTTTTAACATGTTTTCATCTTAGGGCCCTGCTCTCAACTATCAGTTGGCCCCTTTTGGACCTCATATTATATCTCCCTTAAAAATGGTCTGATTCACTAACTTTTTTTGTGACAACATCTTATCAAATCTAGCTACTACATGAGCAATATAAAATTTTTTTAGACTTCAGCTACCACCAAATTTGAATATTAATCGCCTTCTTAATGCCCTTGCCCAGCTACATTCCAGTTGAGACCCTGAACCCCTGGGGCTTGATACGAGCCCGCTTGAAGTTTAGGTGCCCTAAATTGTTAATAAATTGCCCCGTTTTAATCCGACATTCGTTTTTGGGGCTCTTCTTCCATTTATTTTTTTTTTTTCGTTTCTACATTTCAGTTAAGACACTGGACCCCTAGGGTAACTTTTTATGCACCATGCATTTTTCACCCACTAATTGTGTCACATTCTCAACTTCAAAATAGAATCTTGGACTTTTCTCCCCGAGCCAACACCTTCATATATTTATTGGGACCCTAGAGCTCTTTTTTAAGCACTTCTTTGAAAAACAAAATGTCTAATGATTAATACTTATACCCTATACTTAATTTCGACTAACTGAAAATCTAAAGCGCTAAGTACTAGGGTCTTTTATCATGTTTTCATCTTAGGCCTTGCTCTCAATTATTAATAGGCTCCTTATATCAGTTATATCCTTATCAGTAGGCTATTATAGTTCTCTTAAAAATGGCCCGATTCACTAGGATTTTTTCCTAGCAACTTCTTAGGTCCTCCAGCTACTGCATGAATAACAAAAAAATTACTCGCACTTCAGCTACCACCAATTTTGAATATTAATCGCCTTCTTAGGGTCCTTGGTGCAGTTTCTTTAAAAATTATCCGATAGTCTCGCAATTTTTCTTTAGCATAGTTCTAGGGTCCTCCGGCTACTTTATAAACCACTGAAAAATTTCTTTATACTCCAGCTACCGCCTTTTTCGGATATTAATCTTCTTTATCGGCATCAACTTACGTTTACTCACTGCAGCCGTGAATTAAAATTCGCGCTACCGTTAAAGGTAAGTGGTTAACATTAGAAGGGATGGGATTTTATCCGTAAATTAAATGTCACGTTAAAGATAATTCGTTAAATTTACAGGGGGTGGGGGCGAAAAGCACCTTCCACTGCTTCGGGGTGCATTCTTTCTTCGGGTTCTAGGGGCCCGATTTCAACGGGAATTGGTTCATTCAACCTAGACTACGACTCAGCTACTTTCTGTATTATGAAAGTTTGTCTTAGACTTCAGTTACCAACATTTTCGAACATTAAGGCTGTTCTTAACTGCTCTGCTCAACAAGCAAAAAACGTTTTGACATAGTTACAAATTCATTTTTTAACGGAAAGATATAAAATTGGAAAGTCTGGCCATAAGCGATTTGGAATCGAACTGTTTTTTCCATTCTTTAATCAATCAATTACCTATTGAGTTATAAGCGAATTCGATCACGTGACAAACCCGTTTTTCGTCCGCTCTTGAGTGCTCTTTCTCCCTTCGCGCGGAAATTCGGTTCAAAACGCCTACTTTGACATTATTTTCTGAAAAATCTATTGCATTTGCAAAAAAGAAATGGAAAAAACAGCTCAATTACATAGTTTCTGAACAACAACACCAGCTAGTTTCATGCATTTTCGAACAAAAATAAATTAAAACTTATGTCTGAAAGTTGCCCTTTTTGATTTGACCCTTAATGGTACATTCTTTTCCGAGTTCAATGTGCCCTATGTCAACGCTAATTGGATAATTAAGCTTAGTTTACTATTCAGCTACTTTCTGCATTATAGAAGTTTATCTTAAACTTCTGTTATCACCATTTTCGAACATTGACGGCGCATTCTTTTCTTGGTTGTTGTGGGCTCTATTTCAACGGAAATAGGTCCATTCAACTCAGCTTACGATTGTTTTAAAGATTATAGTTCTACCGCCAGGATTCGCATTCTTATCTCGGGTTCTATGGGCTCGATTACTACGGTGTTTACTCATTCATCTTGGTTTTCGATTGCCTCCGGCGCGTACGGAACACTCCTGGCATACACTGCTACTGCCTTTGGTAGCGGGGACCCAGGCCACATGTCCGTTCAGAAAGAGGTTTCTCGGGAATATACTAGACGCTGCCGAAGGCAGTGGGCCATCCCTAAAAACAAGTTCATTTGAACTACTTTATGAATATATAAAATCATACAAACTTGAGTTTTGTTTGCGTTCTTATAACGAGCCCGGACAACGCCGGGCGTGTCAGCTAGTTACTATATATATATATATATTTGTATATATGTAACTTCAAAACAAAATTACGCAGAACTTCTTTGAGTGACAAGAGGGCGCACAAACTTTACTTGCTCCAGGGCGCTGAATATGTAGCTACGCCACTGGCTGCAGCAATACAACTGAGGTAACGGTATGGTAAAGCGACTACGTCCGACCTAATGCAAACGACAGCAGTACCCCTAGTGGCGAAATTTGGAAGATGGCCATTACAAATCGAAAACGAAAAGAGGTAGAGCAAATTTTCCAATTAGAAAGTTTTAGAGCATCAATTAATTAGTACGAAACGACACACGGATAAGATAAATCGTCGCCTGCATACCCAAAAATGTCCGAAATCGATGAGCGATGATTCTACTTTGCCTATTCACATTCCGGAAATGTAGCAATGCACAATTGCAGATTGTGACGTTGTACTGTTGTGTAATGTCTGTAAAGATTTAATTTCCAATGCATTTAAAATTATATAATAACCCTTTCAGGGCCAGAAGAATTCTGTTCCTAAACTGATGAAATAATTGACTGACATCAGAATATTCAAACTAATTTCTCAGAAAACAAAACCCCGCTAATTTGCACTTTCATTACAAAAGCAAAATTTTATTAAAATATTCTTGGTGCCATTTGTCAATTTTGGAATTAAAATTAGATGGCTAGACCGTCTAGCCACCGCCCTTTAAAGGGTTAAATCTATGTCGTCGTATTGAAGAGGCTTGCAATAGACGTTCCATGCTGAGAAATGTGCATGCAGAATTACTCTCACGAATACAAACGTGTATTGTGAGCAATGGCGAACTTTTCGAACATACTGAATAATAACTTTTTATCACTGTGAGACAGTTTGTCTTTTTTTTTGTTTGTGTGATGTTATCAAAATGCATTGAGATAAGTACGTATTTATAGCATAAATTGTGCGTATTTCTTTATACTTCTGACTATTCCATTCAAACGTTTACACAAAATGGAATGCATCGATTTCGGACATTTTTGAGTAAACAGGCGAAGATTTATCTTATCCATGTAAACCAAATGTCGTATTCTATTAATTAATTGATGCTCTAAGCCTTTCTGTCTAGAAATTTTGCTCTATCTCTTTTCGTTTTCGATTTGCAGTGGCTATCTTGCAAAAATCGCCACTAGGGGGCGCTGCCGTCGTTTTCATTAAATCGGGCGTAGTCGCTTTACTATACCCTTCCCTCACTTGCATAGCTTTATCCCTCTCCGTTCACAAGTATTTTCAGGTTAAACGGACTTTCCTTTGTACCCTGTATACTAGAAAAGTATAAATGGATATACCATGAAAGTTCAAAGATATATGGAACCTAAATAATAGCAAATATAGCTATTGTATATCTGTTATTCCATATAGGTTTCTAGTTAACCTTTAAAGACATAGTAGGGGTATTGAGAGAGCCACTCAATGGAAACTAGTCGCGAATCCCATAATATTTATGTGATTAATTCTCATTAAATGAGTCTGTTTTTAACAATTTGACGTTTTTTGCTTTTATACTGCTACTGGGAATTACATTACATAAATATATCCTCAAAATGTGTTATCTAGACTTTAAAAGCCGATGGAGCATAGAGTACGCCGTCCCTGACATTATGAATGTCAAAACTATCCGTGTCTTTCGGCTAACTACCGACGATTTTTTTCGAAATTCATGATCAACAATGCTTTTATACTTCTGCTACGATAGGTACCTCCAGCTCTGCTCAACACTTTTGCTGAAACCCGTAAATCGAAATTTGAGTGTAACGGAAAAATGCAATTTTCTCAAAAATTATGTGACCTAGGGTAATCGCTATAATTTTCCTGCAAGGTTTAAATTAATGTCTACTACCTCTAATTTTTTCATAATTTTAATTTCAATAGATTCGGAATTAGACGGGGGGGAGGGGGGACATATTTTTGCAGTACATTTTCCACCATAACTTTGAAAATATAATACCTAAAATTGAAAGAAAAGTATTTTTGATTTCAGCGTTACGAAAGCTTTCACACGATACTCCACACGATATACAAAGAAAATATTTTTTTTTTCAAGTAACTTAATTAGCCCCTCTACATTTTTCCTAAATATATTTATGAATATTTATTAATCTGTAAATATGTGGGTCAATAGTCTTTATTACTTCCCCCAATTTGAACTTTCCACGTTGCATAGTTTGCGAGTAAAATGGCTGTGACAGATAGACAGACAGGCACAGGAGTGATGTTATAATGGTTCCATTTTTACTTTTTAAGTACGGAACCCTAAAAATCAAGTAAGTCTACTAAATTATGTTAACTCTACCGCTCTCGATTGTGGGGAGATTGTGGACAGCATACCACTTAATTTGATTTTATTTTTAACTTAAAAATTGAAATTTGCTTGCATGTTATTAGTTACGCAGTTTTCTTGGTAAAACTGCCTCTGTCTTTTAATGCCAAACTTCTCTGTGCAATTGGTGGCATATTTAAGCTTGTGATTGAATATAAAAGAAATTACATTTGGGGATTTCTAATGAAATTATTTGAAATGTAAAATGATATTTCATATTAAATCAAGTTGCCCTGCAACTTTCTAATGAACTTTTTACCCGTACCTTGTACTGTTTTTGAGTCTGATGCTAGAAGACACTGCCGGGTATCTCCTTGTGTAGGACATATTTGTTTTAATATCTAGACACCACATTCATGATTGTTTCTAACTTACTTTACCTATTATTTTGGGAGAAATAGAATTAAGGAAACACACTGTTTAAACGAGTCAATGCTCAATACATGTAGTTTCTTTAGACCTGAGAAAAAATTTAAGACTTCTTGAAGTGGTATATTTTATTATAGGAATTAAAGTGAAAATATTTGAAAATGTTAGCACATGGAGTGCTCTTTACTAATGAAATGAAAGAAATAAACATTAAGAAGATTCCTTTGAAACTTTATGAAAGAAACAAATTTCTAAAAAAAATGTTAAATATAGAAGAAATATTTTAAAGTCTGATTTATGTTCAAAAGCAGTTATTTTAAGCATCAAAAGAATCTTTTAGTAGGAGAGCTGTTGAACATTTTTGAGTAGGTATTTGAGGCACCCTGAAAATTTGTGCAACACTTCTTTTGTAATGCCTGAATACAAAATCGAATGTCTGGCTGAAGGATCGTGGCCCAAAAACTGTGCCAGACACGTGTCAAGTGCCATTTTTTGACTACCCAAAAAAGGTATTTGAGGCACGCTGAGATTGAGACAGAATAATATTTATGCTTAGAAAAAAATATTTTGAAAATGACAGACACTTTAGTTGGCCCAAAACCTGTGCCAGACACGTGTCAAGTGCCATTTTTTGACTACCAAAAAAAGGTATTTTAGGCACGCTGAGATTGAGACAGAATAGTATTTATGCTTAGAAAAAAATATTTTAAAAATGACAGACACTTTAGTCGGCCCAAAACCTGTGCCAGACACGTGTCAAGTGCCGTTTTTTGACTACCCAAAAAAAGGTATTTGAGGCACTCTGAGATTGAGACAGAATAGTATTTATGCTTAGAAAAAAATATTTTGAAAATGACAGACACCTTAGTCGGCCCAAAAACTGTGCTAGAGACGTGTCAAGTGCCATTTTTTGACTACCCAAAAAACGTATTTGAGGCACGGTGAGATTGAGACAGAAAAATATTTATGCTTAGAAAAAAATATTTTGAAAATGACAGACACTTTTGTTGGCACTTTTTACTTGCCAGACAACATAGAATGTTAAACGCGAGTGCCAGTAAAGCTGGACTTCCGGTGTCTTTTTAAAAGTATATTTAAAAGTATATTTAAAAGTATATTTTAAAGTATATTTTAAAAGTATATTTAAAAGTATATTTAAAAGTATATTTTAAAAGTATATTTAAAAGTATATTTATATAAAACTATATTAATATACTTTTATAACTATGATTTTGTCATACACATTTATATGTAATGAAATTTAACGATTAATAACGGTTAGTACGAAATTTAAACTGATTAAAATTGCTTTAAACTCAAAGTTAAGGTCCCGATTCTGAACACTGTCGATTTGTGTTCAATAGTGTTAGTGTCGGAGACAACATGAGAAAAGTATTGTTGCCATAGAAACAACGACTTATTTAATTTCGAAATATATAATGAAATAGTTCTTAATCGGACAGTTACATTTAAAGTGCCCTTAAATCTATCCAGCCGGTGAAACCGTCCGAAAATTAAATAACTTCAGCAACGCGCAACTTGTATATATTACATAAACTTATAGAAAAAATAACAAAATATTTCATTGTTTAAGTTTAAATTCCTTAAGTACAGCGCATTCGAATAATCATTTAACAATCAATTTTCAGATGCATTAAAATATTCGCGTTTGGTGAGGAAAAGTTTTACCCGCCAAATCACGTGCACATTCGTCTTTTAGCGCCAAATAATCGAAAATATTTTATTTTTACCTCACAGGCTATCAAAGCCTGAGATCTTATGTGCCCGCCGGTTCTGTATGTACGTAACGCGATAACTCTTGATAGAAACATCCCATTTGCTTCAATTTTTTTTTCTTGTTTCATTCTGATATGCCGCTTCCCTGATTAGTTTTGGGGACTCATTGGTTAAGGATAAAGGGGAAAAAGGGGAGTAAGTCCACCCCCCCCCCCCCCCAAATTCAGATAAATGGGTTTTTTCATGAAGAATTATTCGATTTGTTCCGAATTTGGTATACCGGTTTATTATGTTAAGGAACTTCCCTGATTAGTTTGGGGGTTCATTGGTTAAGGATAAAGGGGGAAAAGGGGTGCAACGCGATTTACGCTTTGTTTGTATCGTAAGTCAGTAAATGGATCTTCAGCGGGGCACCGCAAGTCCAGCTTTACTGGCACTCGCGTTTAACATTCTATGTTGTCTGGCAAGTAGAAAGTGCCAACAAAAGTGTCTGTCATTTTCAAAATATTTTTTTCTAAGCATAAATATTATTCTGTCTGAATCTCAGTTTGCCTCAAATACCCTTTTTGGGTAGTCAAAAAATGGCACTTGACACGTGTCTGGCACAGTTTTTGGGCCGACTAAAGTGTCTGACATTTTCAAAATATTTTTTTCTAAGCATAAATATTATTCTGTCTCATTCTCAGTGTGCCTCAAATACCTTTTTTGGGTAGTCAAAAAATGGCACTGTGACACATGTCAAGCACAGTTTTTGGGCCGACTAAAGTGTCTGTCATTTTCAAAATATTTTTTTCTAAGCATAAATATTATTCTGTCTCAATCTCAGCGTGCCTCAAATACCTTTTTTTGGTAGTCAAAAAATGGCACTTGACACGTGTCTGGCACAGTTTTCGGGCCGCCTAATGTGTCTGTCATTTTGAAAATATTTTTTTCTAAGCATAAATACTGTTCTGTCTCAATCTCAGCGTGCCTCAAACACCTTTTTTGGGTAGTCAAAAAATGGCACTTGACACGTGTCTGACACAGGTTTTGGGCCGACTAAAGTGTCTGTCGTTTTCAAAATATTTTTTTCTAAGCATAAATACTATTCTGTCTCAATCTCAGCGTGCCTCAAATACCTTTTTTGGGTAGTCGAAAAATGGCACTTCACACGTGTCTGGCACAGGTTTTGTGCCGACTAAAGTGTCTGTCATTTTCAAAATATTTTTTTCTAAACATAAATACTATTCGGTCTCAATCTCAGCGTGCCTCAAATACCTTTTTTGGGTAGTCAAAAAATGGCACATGACACGTGTCTGGCACAGGTTTTGGGCCGACTAAAGTGTCTGTCATTTTCAAAATATTTTTTTCTAAGCATAAATACTATTCTGTCTCAATCTCAGCGTGCCTCAAATACCTTTTCTGGGTAGTGAAAAAATGGCACTTGACACGTGTCTGGCACAGGTTTTGGGCCGACTAAAGTGTCTGTCATTTTCAAAATATTTTTTTCTAAGCATAAATATTATTCTGTCTCAATCTCAGCGTGCCTCAAATACCTTTCTTGGGTAGTCAAAAAATGGCCCTTGACACGTGTCTGGCACAGTTTTTGGGCCACGATCCTTCAGCCAGACATTCGATTTTGTATTCAGGCATTACAGAAGAAGTGTTGCACAAATTTTTAGGATGCCTCAAATACCTTCCCTAAGATGTTTAACATCTCTTGGACTATTTCTATAAATTTATGCTACACTTCAATGATTTCAGTGCGAAATTTCACTGTGAATTAAAAATAGAGTTATTGGGTGTTTAGGATTAGTATAAAATTAATAGAAAAATAAATTTGCGTTGATACACGCTTTTTTGTCCGTATCAATGGAGGATATTCCAAATATGGTTTCGAGGCTGAAAAAAGTCACGTGATACCGGTAATTTACCCAAGGAACTTCTAACTGATAAGAAGGGAAGATACTACTGCTTTGCCTCATGAACTGTTTCATTGGCTAGCGGGGATTTACATTACACGTCTACGGAGACTTCCATTCTTTACGCTAGAAGTTTTTACCTTGATCACGTGATCAAAACGAAAATGGAATATCCTCCATTCTTGCTGTCGAATAGCTAAAGAACCCGCAAATGGGGATTCATATATTTTACGAAGCTCTTAGTAACTTTATTTTTGGAAATTTCGTTAGTTTCTCACTGCGAACTTTAATTATTTGGAAGTGTTTCTTGTGAAATATTGACTGTTACATTTGTATATGTATGCAGAATGTTTTCGTTCTTTTGTGTGTTTTATCAAGAAATTTTGTCGAGCGAGTTCCCTTGTTCTACCCTTAACTTTCTGTATAGTATTGATTGCTTCTAGCTGACTGCTTCTCATCTGTGTCTCTGTTTGCGATTGCTTGTTATAGATCATTCTGTGCGACGACCAGGCTGCTATAGGTCGCAAAACACCCCTCTTTACCAATTTTCTATGACCTATTACCTATATGTATGTAATGTTTCAGTTTGTTTTTGTTGAAGCAGGATGTGTATATTAGGAATTGGTATTTAAGGGCTCGCTTGGCCGAGAGCATTATGTTTCTTCTGTGGTAGTGTCACGTTGAACCACGACCGACGACATAAAAAGCCAGTTCACTATTTTAAAACGTCACACGGAGTGGATTATCTTTACACGTCGTGACGATTGGCCTTTACACGATTGGTACAAAACGAATGTTGCGGCTCTTTGAACTAATCACCGAGTAAAGATGATCCACTCCGTGTGACGTTTCAAACATCACGAACTGGCCTTGTATGTCGTTGGATGCGGTTGAACTTCCGACGGTTCTATTGCATACACACATTTGCATTTTTGTCCTACTAGGCCTGGAGGCGAACGCATAAAACCCTATGTTATCAAATACAAGAAAAAAATACACATTTTATGTAACAGTAGAAATAGGAAAATCTAATGATGCAGGGATGCCGAAAGTGAAGCAGTGCCTAAGACAAAAATTAATACAACTTCAGGTGTATTTTTAGAGGCTCATCACAAGAGTTTGCCAAACATGTGGCATATGTATTTTTATCGTAATTTTTTTTTATCATTTACATATGTTATCGAATACAAGGTTAATTTGTATTTTAAAATTAAGTTTAAATCGTCCTATTACGTAAAATCTAGGGCTGCCAATGTTCAGGTGTAGCTACATCTTCGCAGAACACTTATAAAGCGTGCGTTCATGTCATTGTGTATAGGTTTTCTCCAAGAAAACTATGTCACTCGGAAACTTTTGCGTCACTTTCTTAATACCATTAGAAAATGAGATAAGTTTTTTATCTTTATCCCAAACACAGAACTTTTAAATTTTATTCATTCGTTCCAAAAATGTCTAAAAATTTATTTTACTTCCTAACGCTTTTCTATAGCAATGCAGATGATTTTCAAATTTTAACATTCATTGAAAAGCAAATGACGCATTGGGATAAGGGGCAGTTAGAGATGCAAAGGCTGGAAAAAACCGGGTTTTTTGGGAAGGAAATTTTGAAAATTTCCGGGAGTTTTTAGAAAGTTTTAAGCATGAAAATTTTTTAATTTATTAATTTTAATTATTTTTAATGATTTCAATTTTTGTCAATGTGAACAAAACTAATAAAATAAAATATAAAAAAAAAAATAGCACTTTTTACATAAAAACTGACGAAATACAGGCTTAAGCTGCAGAAATATTAAGCAAGAGACATTAAAAAAATTGTTATTTTAATCGTCGATACTAAAAAGTGAAAGAGGCAAATGAGAGATTTATCATTCCTGACATGAAATTAAACTTCCCCTCTGTTCTTCGAATCCACGAATGTAAACAAAAAAGAAAATTAACAAAATTAAAAGAAATCAATGCAAAAATACAATGCAACTCGTTAGAAAATTAATATAAAGTATACCTGAAAACGTGAAAACAAGATGTGCGAGCCAACAGAAACTGAAAAATATTTTTTTTTAAAGAAACATTCAAATTCTCACCTATTTACCGCCGCCATTGCTGTAAAGCTAATAAATTATAAAGACTTAGACTATAAAATCATAAGTTTTGTGAATTCATAAAGTAAAACCTATCTTTTTGGAACATTCTTCCCTGAAATTGCATTAAAATAAAAATTTCAAATTGGAAAATAACTGGTTTTGTTTATCGTCAAAACTCCTTCAAAATTTCCAATATTCCCCAAAATTCCGGGTTTATTCCCCAAAGTTCCCGGGTTTATTCCCGCCTCTCAAAAACTGCGGGTTTTTTGCAACTCTAGGACAGTACATATATAACGTTATCAACTTTTTGGCAATTTTGGACCCCCCCTCCCCTCCCTTACGATATCATACGTTATCATCCCTCGAACTCCCTATCCCGTAAAGATATCGTTATCAATGCCTAAAAATTCTTTTCATGTTTGGAATTCTTTTATGTTTGTTTGGAGTAATATAAAAATAGGGTTACTTTTTTGCATACTTCATTGATTCAAATGAAGAGGTCAATAAAATATCACTTTATATATGAAATAACAGTATATCAAACAACACTTAAAAGAAATAGTTACCATTTAAAAGTGTTACATAACGCATACACATTATATGTTATATTGTTAAATAACGCAATACATTTATAATAATGTCTTCTTGCACTTGCACACGCACGGGGAGCAGAAAGGACACACAGAACTTCTTATCAACAAAACAGGTGGACAACATTCTTTCTCTTTTATTTACTAGTAAACACAAGTGTCATTTCAAACATACATCGCATATGGTTTCTGGAACAGCGAATTATATATGCGTACACATATGACAGAAGAAACAGGAATGCCAAACGTTGGGCTATTCCACATTTTGGAATTAAATAATTTTATAATCATTTAATGATTTTAATAATAACTTTGTAATTTAGTAAAATAGATAACAGACTAAAAAATGATAACATACTATTTTGGTGTAAAGACCAAAATACAAATATAAAGAGAAAATTTTGTTTGGATTCAAAATGATAACGATATCGAAAGCCAAGCTCTCTCCCCCTTGACATGTCTTATGATATCATATGACCCCTCTAAAATGATAAAGTTATATATGCCTAGCCCCTAATTGATTTAAATGTTAAATTATGGATTAAATATTCCAAAATAGGGTGGGGGAGTAATTACTTCGATTAGTTGGAAATTTAGTCGATATATATGTGAGACATTCTAAATTATCTGTATATTTTTTGATGGAATTTTGTGCATATGTTAAAATATAAAGCATTTTAATTTTTCATATTTTTCTATCCAAATCATCCATGGTATTAAGAAAGAGACTCAAATGTTTCCAAAATGACGTAGTTTCCTTTGATGAAATCGATTCAAAATGATATGAACGCACATTTTATAAATTGTTCTGCCGGAGGTATAGCTACAGGTGAACGTTACAATCCTCGCCAATAAGACTTTTTAAACTTAATTTTACAATACAAATGATCATTTTATTCTGTAACATAGGTAAACCTTAAAAATAATTATTATAAAAATACGTTTGGCACTGGTTACTACAAAATAGACCAGGATATTATCATAGCACAAGGGGAAGGCAACATTTTTCATATTATATTTTTCTTAGGATTAGCCTCTAAAAATCACGGAAGTGGCATTAATTTTTGGTTTAGGCAACACTTCACTTTCGGTACAGTGTCTATACATATATAGTGGAGAAATCAGCAAGCGAAAGCGTATCCAAAACATTACATTTTCAGCAGAGGGCGCTGTGATCGAGTTTATTGCTACGAATGAATAGAGATCCAGTATGTTTTTAGATATTTATGATGCAATTTAAACTACGGAAAACTTGTTTTTGAAAGGTATATTTTGTGAAAAACAGAGTTAAAAAGATTTCTGTTGTAATACGCGATACATTAGGGACGAATCGAAAAGTCAGGCATATATTAGATCATTAAGTATGAAACGTCCTATTTCAAAGCTGTTTTTTTATTTAGACATTCTTAATTCGCACCAGAAGATTTTGAAGCAATTTTATTTTATTTTATTCAAGTAAAAAAAAAAAAAAAAAAAAAAAAAAAAACTTTTAAAGCTTTCAGGTGAGAATCCGGATTTCCTAAATAAAAAACTCCTTTCAAATCGGACGTTTCATACTTAAAAACCAAGTATTTTAAATGCATTTCTCATCCCATATTACTAGACGCTGTAATTAACTCTTACTCTAACTCTCCACCAAACTTCAACTCGCAGTTCAACTCCCAGTTAAGAAACCCCAGGTTAGCAAATCTAACCGCCGGTTAATATTTAGAATTCATGGTTAACTCCATAGGCGAGAATATTCGACCTCGGGTTAGTGAACTATGTGTTGAAAAGTTATAGCTGATTGGCCAAAAGAATCACATGACGCACTAATAACGTTGACGAGTTCTGTCCTTACTTAGGACCAGTTTCCTAAAAGGAGTACGGGCCCCACCAGTGGCCGAGAGGTTCTGCTCTCGAAGCTGGTAGACGGGAGGTGCTGGGTTCGATCCCAATCGCGCCCGTCGGCCTAATCGTTCGGAGTTTTCGTGGTTTTCTTCGAGCCGTGGATCTTCCATGCGTTAATACGGATTAGGTTCCCTTAGAAAGACCCCCACGGAGGGCACTCCCCCCGGGCCTATATCCCTCGTGTAGATAATTGGCCGTCAAAAATCAACCCAACCCAACCCTAAAAGGAGTACTGAAAGCACATACTTGTGTTTTTCTAAATTTTTATATAAATTAATGTTACAAATAAATTTCGAATTACTATATTGATTTCAGGGTTTTGTTCGTTCACAAAATTAAGCTCAAAAGTTCGAAATACTAATACAGTTATAAAATGTTCTATTTTACAAAATTTTGTGATGCAGTAATTTTTTTTAAGTTACTTGATAAAAAAATACATATTTTTTTCTGTAAAAGTAAATAACGATCTGCTTTATTTACTTATTTGTTTTGCAGCAAATATTAAATATAAAGACATTTTCATATAATTATCCTAATATATATATATTTTATTTAACAAAAATAATTGATTATATATCCAATTAAAACATCTTGGTTAAAAGTAGCCTTTATCCCTTATACGAGACGTAAGAAGGGATTTTTTTGTTATTATTTCATGTGTAGATTATTATAATATATATTTTTATTATTTTTATTATTATTATTATTATTTCTTGTATAATAATTTTGGTAGTTCTAAAAATTTCTAGCGAAATACGAAAGTTTACAATTAATCCGCTGAAAAATGTTTCTTTCACATAAAAATAATTATTTTAAATTTAACACGAATGTAGTTCAAATTAATTATTATGGTATATTATAATTCAACGGATTATTATTTAGATGTTGTAAACGAATGACCATATATACGTAATACTTAACAAAAAATTCCTGCTTCTATGATTCTATGCTTTAAACAAATATCAACAGGGTGAAACTAAAATCTAGGAAAAACTGCTTTTCTTTTTGATAATAATATTAAAAAATATATATAAATAAAAATAAATGAAAAGATTTGAATCATAAAACCCAAAATTTTTGATTTAAGAATTTTCGCTTTGTATTTGCATTTGGTAGATGGCGCCACCAAATACCAAAATTGTCAATAGAAATTAAGCCTTGAAATCTGAAGGCTTAGTCGCAGATTAATAGAATATTGAGTTTATTCAATTATAATATAACCCCCCCCCCCCCAAAAAAAAAAAAAAATAAATAAATAAAAGCGATACATTTCTTTCATATTAACCTCTTTTACAATTGACATTTCGTTTAATTACTGAATTACAAACATCTTTGTCTGAAAAAAAGCATCAACGTTCAATTAAAAGAGACCGCCACCTTTGTTTTGACTGCACATGCGCAATTGAACAACCTCTGTACCATAGGTAGATTAGGTTACTGAACTTTAGTTTCGATTTATTCTCGGATTTCGGCAGGTTGAGTTAACGGATAATTGGATTTCAGGTTCAACAGAGAGTTAAGCGCTTAATTCGCGGTTCAGGTTGACGGAGAATTACCAGGTTAGTGTTTACACTTTCAAGCAATGAATGGCAATGTCGCGTCACCTAAGAAAATGCAATTTTTTGGACACACTCTAAAGCAATACCGGTGTAGGCGATTTCCACACTATACATTTCTAGACACTGTACTTTAGACAGACCTGGATCATTAGATTCCCTTATTTCTACTCTTACATGAAAAAATATTTTTTTTCTTGATTCTGATTTATGCGGTCGCCTCCTGGACTAATAGTAGCTATAGGTCTCAGAGGAGCCCCCATTAATTGTAAGTAATTGTAAAGGGTATTTAAGCTGATTTTCAGCAGTTTTGTTTTATTCTTTTTCAGTTGGTTACTGCTTTTAACTCAGTATGTCATTGCTTTACTTAGTTATTTTTGTATTAATTTAATTCAGTTTTTATTTTAAAGATTAACAAAAGGATGTTTATACGTTTAATATGTCTCATACTTTCGACCACATTAAACATCTGTTAGGGGGAATCTTAATAAATGAACTTCGACAGTAATAATTTGCATATCATAAATAACATTATAAATGAAAAACTATTATCGATTTAACAAGCAGATTGTTATTTTTTTTTGTTTCTACTTCCCTTATATATAGTTAAAAAATTCCAAAAGTAATCTCAAACATTACCAGAAACTGTAAACTTTAAATGAAGTACAGTTTGTAATTAATTAACTAAACTATATAATAACTAAACAATTAACTAAACTATACAATAAAATATTTAAACATAATGAACTATCTCTAAGAAACACAACATAACCAGCTTAAACTTGAATAAAATCAACCGAAGTAAGAAACAAGACAAATAACAAATTAACTCAACATGGAGACAGGCTGCGTGGCTTATGACACGCTATGCAGGGTTAAAACTGTTTTTATGCATGGAATATCCCCCAGAATTTACAGAGACTACACAGAAAAAACGAAAGAAAGAAGTTCAAAACCAGATTAAACAAAGTGAAACTGACCGACCGAAATCAATCTATTTTAAAAGCTGTTTCTACTTCGCTTTCCGTAAAAGGTATCAGTTCATTTCTGTTCCTGCAAGTTCTTACATAATTATACGTCATATTTTTAACCAGACTCACCGGGTAACCCTGTTTCACAGGAATGCTGTACCATTTAAGCATATCCTCTTTAAAAATGTCTATCTGATGCCAATTTGTTTAAACGGTTTAAACCGTCAATATAAATATTTCCAAATATCGATATATGGACATTTGATTTGAAATTGAACATTGCAATCGTTTTAAAGTCTTCTCTTTTATCAAAAACTGATGTAATTAAATTTTTATTTTCTGTTTTTAGTTTTTGGAATATATATATATATATATATATATATATATATTAAATCATTTTGTTGTACATATTTATGTAGACAAAACATTTTATCTCAAGCATTACGATAATTAATTTTGGCTTTTTGAAAATTCTTTCCTTTGTGAATACAATCCCTTTCATAAAGTTCTTTCCATTTACATCGTAAATCAATCTTTGAATTACTCTGAATAGAATTGCCACATAAAGAGGTTAATTTTAAACGATATTATCTGCGTTTTTCATATTTTAACACATAAGCGAGTAATATGTTTTCATAAAAAAATTCAGAGAAGAGAACAAAGTAAACAAAATCAGTTTTAAATAATTTACAAATTAAAAAAGAATATTATTACTAATTAATCAGTAATTTATTTTACATCTAAAATAAATTTAATATAAAAAAATATATATATATTTTTTAATTATAAAAAGCAAATACAGTTTACATTCAACCGTCCAACTTCAAATGTATTTTACATATTTTTAAAATTATAATGATGATTATTTTTAAAGCTTTCTATTTTTTTAATTCATCACTTATTTGCTTTGGGATTGCAAAGATTATATTTTTATGGATCTATATATATATTTTTTACCTTGCATTTACTTTCCATATTAATTCAATGAATACATGTATAACCTAGTTTCTCATTAAAAACATTATTTAAACAAGTTGATGCTGATAATTTGACGTATTTAATTACTGAAGTTTTTTTAAATTGGGATATTTTTTAGTGTTGCCCGTCCCCCCAAAAGTATTGACATAGGCTAATTAAATGTAAAGTTAATAAGGTCAAAAGATGTTTTAATGAGAAAATATACTTTGAACGCAATCAAAATTAACCTTTAGAGACTTCACTGTAAAAAAAAAAACGGACTAAAAAACGGAAATACTACTGGCAATCTAGACGCCAGTACTATTTCCGTTTTTTTACGGGAATTTTTACCCATAAATTACAGAAAATTTTCCGTTTTTAATCAGAAAAACGGAAAATTTTCTGTAATTTATGGGTAAAAATCCCCGTAAAAAAACGGAAATAGTACTGGCGTCTAGATTGCCAGTAGAATTTCCGTTTTTTAGTCCGTTTTTTTTTACAGTGAATTGGGCTGTTAGTAGTAACAAACACACAGGTGGCGTACCTTATACGCCAAGGCATTTTAAAATCTAATTAACTTCTTTTAATGATAAATACGTTTAATCTACCGTCCCGTAGTAGTATAAAAATAATAAACATCATAACATCGTTTAAAAAAAGAGTAATTTAATTCAGATTACTATTACACGGATGGTATGTAGTGACTGACAATGATGGCGTATTCCATGCACCAATGCCTATTTAAAGCCTAAATATCTACTTTTGATGCCGAAAACGAATAGCGTCTAATGTCTAGTAATAGTACAAAAATAATAAACATGATATTTATAAAGAAATAGTTTATTCAAAAATAAAATATAATACATTACACAAACACACAGGTGGCGTATTGCGCACGCCAGTAGTTACTTACCAATGAAAAAAATATTTACAGAGCAGAAAAAATTGAGAATTTCTACTTTAAACACTGGTTGTACACTGAATTGTATTTGGAAATTGGATAAATGAAGCGTAAACTTTAATCACGTATTTATTTTGTAATTATCAACTATTTTTTCACAAAGTGGCGCATTCAGTACGCCGTCTATGTCTGTAAAGTTTAAATAACTTACAAAAATTGAAATGCACAATTAAAGGAAATTCTCTATTTACTATTTTAGCTGAAAAAAATAACATATTTTTATAAATGTAATTTCCCTGGGCATGAGAAATAGTTTTATATTTCTTGAAGTGGTATATTTTATTACATAAATTAAATTAAAGTAAAAATATTTGAAAATGTTACCACATGGAGTACTTTACTGATGAAATAAAAGAAATAACCATTAAGAAAATTTCTCTGAGATATCATGAAGGTAACAAGTTTTTAAAAAAGAAATGTTATTAAATGTAAAAGAAAAAGTTTTAAAAATTACTTCTGTTCAAAACTCGTTTTTTTATATTTTTATATGCATCGAGGGAATGTTTGACTAAATCAATTTATTTTACGCTCCAATGAATTCTGAGCGAAATTTCTGGTCTGAGAAATATCACGGAATATATGCCACGTTTTTTTTTATATTAAAAAAAAATTTTTTTTTAAACATAGTTTAAAGAAATGTAATCCATGTAAAGTGTGATGTAATAGGCTATTTATATAAAAGAGTTAAAGATAATACGAAAAAGTTAATACAAAATAATAAAAAAAAAATAAAAACGACAGTTTAAAAAATAAAGGTGAAAAAAAATCTATAGTTGAACAAGTAAAAATTGAATTTAAAAAATCAAAAAACAAGACTGCTTAAAAAGCGAACTAATTATTTATTTATCATCAATGTGAAACTATTTCTTATATTACTTAGCTCTTTTTTTAATTTACTTGTATTGATGACTTCTCAGTTGTGTTTAATTGTTAGTTCCTATCTATGAACACTGTTTTGATGAGGCCTGTAGATGTCTATGATGGTTAGAGTTGCAGTAAAGCTAGAGATCCTACCTTCATAACTCCCAGGTTGTTTAATAGTTAATGAAACATCTTCTTCATTTTGAAAGACCTATTCAATGATATGGCATTCAATATGGTGGGTAATTTTTTTTTTCGTCTCTACCGCAATTTTGTATTTTATGACCGCCATTTTGAATTTATAAAAAAAAATCTAGCCTATAAGTATTGGACGGTTAAGACGAATTGATAGAGACCTCATTCATTAAAATCCATCCAGCCGTTGCGATGTTTCGAGAGTATAAAGAAATACACATACCCATATACGCGTGAAACACATAACCCTTCTTGGCAGTCGGGTAAAAACAATAAAGGGACAATATTATTGGGCGTATCTTAGGAAAATCTGGCAATATTAGAATGGAATATTGCTCCAACGTTGAAGACGTTTACATTTCGTTTATATTTAACCAGTTTTGACAATGCTGATAATATACCTGAATACTGTTAGTATTTGAATCCCAATGAAAAAGGCGTGAGTAAGTTATATAAAATTGAGACTTACCCTTCTTCAGGATACTTATCCATTTCGGTGTAAATCCACAATTTATTTGAATACAATATGCATTTGTTGACGATAGTTTAATTAGTTGAAGATTGTATCCTCTAATTGCTTTTCATGCCTCCCTCAAATAAAGAAATTGTAGACGATTTGTTATCTCAAATGAATAAGCAGTGGTAACACTTTAAGCTATTTAATTCACATTGTTTAAATTGTGAAAAAGAGAGAGCATTTTTCATCCCTCTTCTCTGGAATAACTACATTTTCAGAATGAAAAAATATTTACATTATAAGATAATAAATCAGTAATAATAATTGTAATAGCAATATCATAATAATAATAATAAATCAGTTTAATGTCTATGAGTCACTCAACAAGTCATTATCTTTATCAAGGTTTTCAAGGTTAAATACATTTTTCACATTTGAAAAATTTATGGCTGAGTTGAAATGACACATTATTTATGTAACTGGGGAAATTATCTTTATCACAGCTAATTAGCTTGATTTATATCCATCAACTCCTCCTTAATTTCTGAAGTTTCATTCTCACACAAATTTAAGTTCCTTCTATGGGTTTGAAAAACAGATTTGGGAACTGGTTTCGTAAACAGGTCTGCTATCATCAATTTGGTTGGGCAGTACTTTATGTTGATAGTCCCTTCTTGCTTTAGTTGTTTTATCAGGTGGAACCTAATTTCAATATGTTTAGTCTTGCTTGAGTGCTTTTCTAATTCTATCATCTTGATCGTGGACTGGTTGTCTTCATATAGGTCTATAGGTAAGGTTTGCTTTAGATTAAATTCTTCCAGTAGATTGACTAGCCACTTTATTTCAATTGCTGCATTTGCTGCTGACACATACTCGGCCTCTGCTGATGATAATGCAATGCAGGATTGTTTCTTTGTCGACCATTGTATTGGATTTCTTCCTAACATGTATAGGTTCCCACTCGTTGATTTTCGTGAATGTACATCTCCTCCCCAATCTGCATCCGCATAAACTTCAAGTATCGGTTTCTTTTCTCCGCTCAGAACTAGACTATAATTTTTTGTAGTCTTTAAATATCTTATCACTCTCTTTACTGCATTCCAGTCTTTCATTCTTGGTGATTCATTTCTTCTGCTAAGAATGTTTACTGCTGCACAGATGTCAGGTCTGCTTATAGTTGCTAGATATAGAAGTGCTCCTATGGCTTGTCTGTAATATGTGTTGTTTGGTAAAATGTTATCCTCATCATTAAAGCGTGTGTAATTTGTTTCCATGGGTGTGCTACACGGTTTTGCGTCTTGCAAATTAAATTTATTGATTAATTCTTCTATTTTCTGAGGTTGATTTATCATGTAGCTTTTATTTACTTTTTTAATGTTCATAGATAGGTAGTTACTGATGTCACCTAAATCTTTTAGCTCGTATTCTTTATTTAAGCTCGCGATTACTTCCTCTATTATTTCGTCTTTTCCAGCAATTAAAATGTCGTCTACGTATGTTACTATGTATGTTGTGTTATCGCCCCTTTTTCGCGTAAAAAGGCATGAGTCAAATTTGCTCTGACTGAAATTCATCTTTTTTAGTGTTTCTGTGATTTTATTATGCCACGCTCTCGCGGCTTGTTTAAGTCCGTATATGGCTTTGTTTAGCCTACATACTTTATTTTCCTCATTTGGTTTAGCGAAACCTTCTGGTTGTGACATATATATCTCCTCCTCAAGCTCTCCATGTAAGAACGCGGTGTTAATATCGATATGTTTTACATGTAAATTTTGATGCAATGCTGTTATTAATAATGCTCTTATTGTTGTATATGACACGACTGGTGCATAAGTTTCATCATAATCCTCCCCGAATTTTTGTGAATATCCTTTTGCAACTAAACGTGCTTTATATTTTTGGATTTTTCCTGTGTTGTCGCGTTTTAGTTTGTAGGTCCATTTTCAACCTATTATTCTCCTATTTGGTGGAGGTTCTACAATTGGCCAAGTTTTGTTTTTCATAAGGGAGTTCATTTCGCTTTTCATTGCATCTATCCAATTTTGTTTATCCTTAAAATTTTCCATGTTTTCGATTTCCTCATAATTTTTTTGGTTCAGTAGCGTTTTCGTTCTTAACCATGTATATTAACCTATCAGGAGGTACACCTTTATTAATTCTTTCTGATCGTCTAAGTTCTGCTACTGGTTGATTGGACGTGGATGGTGTCTCATTGCTATTTGAAATTTCTATTTCTACAAAATTTTCGTTAACCCGATTTTCATCTTGTTTTGGTTTGTTTTCTACTTTCTCGTTTCTATATTTAAATTTGTTTTCGAGAAATTTAACGGTTCTCGCGATCTTTATTTCATTTCCTCCTACATATATTCTATATCCTTTGGATTCATTATCATATCCGACGAAAATTCCCTCTATAGCTTTATCGTCTAATTTTTGTCTTCTGGCTTTACTGATATATGCGAAGGCTTTGCAGCCAAATACCCTAACGTAACTTAAGTTTGGCTGCCTGTTTGTCCATAACTCGTATGGCGTCTTTTCATTTGCTTTTGTCGGTAGTCTGTTTTGCAAATGATTTGCTGTGCAAATTGCTTCCCCCCAGAACTTTAATGGTAAATTTGATTCACTTAACATTGTCCTTGCCATTTCAACTAACGATCTATTTTCCACTCTGCCACACCGTTCTGGCTTGCGCAATATGGAACTGTGTGTTGATATTTTATCCCATTAGCCCTGAGGTAATTTTCTATTTCATCTGATGTGAATTCCCCTCCGTTATCTGTTCTAATTGCTTTCGGTTTTTCTCCAAATTTGTTGTTAATTAACGCGATGAATTCTTTAAGTTTTTCGTAAACTTCACTTTTTTTAGACAATAGGTATATGATCGTAAATCGTGAGTAGTCATCAATAAAAGTCAAAAAGTATGATTTCCCCCCTATTGTCGGTGTTTGAAAAGATCCGCACACGTCGGAGTGAATGAGCTGGAGTCTTTTAGTTGCTCTATACTCTGCAATTTTTGGATAGGGTTCATCAGTTAATTTTGCCTTAATGCACTGTTCGCAATCTATGTTATGCTTACAGTTGTTTATTTGGATTCCTGTAGATAATTCCTTTTGCGTAATTTCTTTAATTGATGTTAGATTTCTATGTCCTAACCTACGATGCCATAATTCTAGGCAATTTTTGTTGTTGCAGCTTTGTGCTACGGTTGCATAGTTTTGGAATGCCAACTGAACTTCGTATAGGTTATTTACTTTTCGCGCTTCTAAGCATATTTCTCCGTTAAGTTTGAACATACATCTATCATTTCTGAATGTAATTTCACATCCATTTTGCGTCGCTTTGCTAACCGATAATAAATTTGTTTCGATTTCAGGTACTAGTAATACATTTTTAAGTGTTATTTCATGAACTTTGTTGTCTGATGTTCGCGTGTTTATATTTACATCACCTGACTCGTAACTGATAAGTTTTTTCCCGTTTGCGATGGTTACATTTGTTTTTTCGCGTGATTTTATTTCTGTAAACATTGATTCTGAACACACAATATGGCTTGAGCTGCCACTGTCTACTATAAATGTTTTGTTTTCTATTCCTTGTGTTATAAAGGCGTAATTTTTATTTTCGCTCGCCCTCCATGTATTGTTTTCATTTTCCGAGTGACTGTACCTACGGTTTGATTCTGGTGTTTGTTCACTTCTAAAATTGTTTTCACTCTTTTGAAAAACTAGTGATGTAGAGTAATGTTTTTTGTTTGGTCTAATGTGTTGATTTTGTGGTGTATTTTGTGTTTTGGCTTTATTATGCCAACATTCCTGGGTATAATGGTTTCTCATCCGACAATTGGAGCAGTATTTATTACTTCTTTTGTTGTTGTAATTTTTCTGTGCTTTAAATGCTCTGGCAGGATTTTCTGTTCTCTCATTATTATCATATCGTCGGTTATATTCGTCAACAAGTTTAGACTTAATAAATGATGGTGTGAGTTTATTTTCTTCTCTCGATTCAAGGGCAGTAATAAGAGTATCATAAGATTGGGGTAGGGAGCATAATAACAGTGCAGAAATGTGGTTATCATTTATAACTTCTCCTATGGCCGCTGATTTATCTACTAATTCCATTATTTTTGTGATATGATTAACAACGTTGCCACCTTCCGCTAATTTAATCCCGTAAAGTTTTCTTAAGAGATAAAGTTTGCTAGACAAATTATGTCGCTCATGGATTTCACGCAAAGCTTGCCAAGTTTGTCTGGCTGTCTGTAAATTTTTAACATGAGTAATCTGACTATCATCAATTGTTAGATTAATTAGAGCACGGGCTTTCTTATCACTTTTGGACCAAGCGTCCGTAATTGGATTAGGCGGTTCTTCCGTAATTACATGAAATAAGTCTTCTTTAGTTAACATTATTTAGGCCTTGAATTTACAAGTCGAGTAGTTCGTAGCTGTAAGTTTTTCAATTGCTAAATTATCTTTAGAAGCTGCCATTTTCTTAACTTTTGATTACTTACGTGTTACCGTAAAAAGTTCTTCCAACTTTTCTTTTTGAAAGTTTAAAAGTTTATTTATCAAGTATCTGATATTTCAGATTTCAGTGGAGGCTATTTAATTTATTTATTTTTATTCAGTGATCAGTAATCATAATCTTGTTAGTATTTGAATCCCAATGAAAAAGGCGTGAGTAAGTTATATAAAATTGAGACTTACCCTTCTTCAGGATACTTATCCATTTCGGTGTAAATCCACAATTTATTTGAATACAATATGCATTAGTTGACGATAGTTTAATTAGTTGAAGATTGTATCCTCTAATTGCTTTTCATGCCTCCCTCAAATAAAGAAATTGTAGACGATTTGTTATCTCAAATGAATAAGCAGTGGTAACACTTTAAGCTATTTAATTCACATTGTTTAAATTGTGAAAAAGAGAGAGCATTTTTCATCCCTCTTCTCTGGAATAACTACATTTTCAGAATGAAAAAATATTTACATTATAAGATAATAAATCAGTAATAATAATTGTAATAGCAATATCATAATAATAATAATAAATCAGTTTAATGTCTATGAGTCACTCAACAAGTCATTATCTTTATCAAGATTTTCAAGGTTAAATACATTTTTCACATTTGAAAAGATTTATGGCTGAGTTGAAATGACACATTATTTATGTAACTGAGGAAATTATCTTTATCACAGCTAATTAGCTTGATTCATATCCATCAAATACAATTAGATATACTTCACAATTTTATGACCAATATTTTTAATGTAAAGCAAATATTTCTGTAACATTCGTACTACACTTAAATTTTACCTAAGTAACGCCAATATTTTTCTAATAGGGAAAAATCTTTATAATATGAAGCATATTTTAATGCAATATTGATATTTCATTGAAAGTATTTCCAATAAATGCAATTTCGTATCTAATCTAATCAATCTAATATTATTTACTACTAGCGATATTTCATAAAAGAATTTTAACTATCGGGACACTATACTTTTCTTTTTAAAATATTCCATCTAGAGAAATATTACCGTCATTTACTTTTCTACAACTGAAAAAAGAATAGCATTGAAGATTTTTTTTGAAAAAAATATTTAAAATATAAATAAAACTGTCCTTTACCTAATTTTGGTTTTACCCATGTCTAACCCGGTATGCTCTAGATTCCGAGTGATAATCTTAATAAAAATTGAATTGCGCAATTAAAGGAATGTCTCTATTTACTATTTTAGTTAAAAAATTATAACACATTTTTATAAATGTAATTTCCCTGGGCATGAGAAATAGTTTTATATTTCTTGAAGTGGTGTATTTTATTACATAAATTAAATTAAAGTGAAAATATTGGAAAATGTTACCCCATGGAGTATTTTACTGATGAAATAAAAGAAATAAACATCAAGAAAATTTCTTTGACACATCATGAAGAGGTAACAAATTAAAAAAAAAGTTATTAAATGTAAAAGAAATACTTTTAAAAGTGACTTCTGTTCAAAACTCGTAGGATTGATGTCGCCATAGTTTTGTATTTATTATTCGAGTGATAACCGAATAATGCAATATTACTCGATTATACAACAACATTAGATTTTTTATAATAATAAGACCTCTTAAAAAGTGTTAAATATGCAAAAAACACATCAGAAAGGTATTTAGTATGTTCCATTAAAAATTGACCTCTGCTCGAAACTAGTTTTTTTTTTTTTATATGCATTGAAGGAATCTTTGAGAAATCAATTTATCCTACGCTCCAATGAATTCTGAGCGAAATTTCTGGATTGAGAAATATCACGGAACATATGCTATTTTTTTTAACGAAGTTTAGAGAAATGCAATCTATGTAAGATGTGATGAAATAAACTATTTGTGTAAAAACTTTTGGAGAAATTTTTAGTACGGAAAGACATAAAAAAAGAAAAGGGGAAAAATAATCTGATAACATAAATTCAACTATAGAGATATTTTTCTTAAAGTTCGTTCAGTCGATTTTGGAATAGTTGTCAATGAAACTTGTTATTAAAACGTTTCTACGTGCAAAATTGTTTTTATTTTTATTTTATGTTAATAAAAATAGACATATTGCGTTTTTAAAAATACCTGTCTGGAATGTTTTATCAGCAAATTTACACTTCCAATGAGCTTTTCAAAATTTTGTTTTTCGCAAAAATCGCTACCATTATAATAATATTTCCAGTAGCATTTAAACAATTAAATGAAACTTTCAGAGAATATCTTAGATTCAGTTGATGCTATTTGTAGCTAGTGAAATAAACTAAAACATCTGATGTAATTTTTTTTTTTATTTTATAAATGTTTTTGTCTGAAAGAAAACCCCGTTTTGAAAGATAACACAATTGAGTAAATTTGAGGAAATTGATGAAATCATCTGTATTATTTTCATTTAAATTTTTTTCATAGATTTTATTTTATTATAAAGTAAATTTTCATAGATTCCTTGTGTAAAAGGAATTAAGATAGTCCAATTCGAATTTATTATAGCGTTTTGGCAGTTCTGGCAAAATTTCACTGAAAATTCATGTTTTTTATACGATGAAAAGATACATCTAAATAAAAAATTTATGAAGCGCATAACCTAGTATAAAACCCATTTTCCGAAGTTAATATCCATAGACGATAATGCATCCAAACTGTTTTGTGCAGTCTTGTATACGATCTACAGACTTTTATACAAACCTGCTAGTGTAGGGGAGGTGGAGGATGAATGGGACATTTTTACAAAAATGTTTATTTTTAATACTTTTTTAAAGTTATTATCAATATTATATATCACATTTCATACATTAGGTATTTGACTACATCTATGCACCATATTTAGTCTAGATTATTGTTATTCAGTAAAATATTATAAAATTTAAGAAACGTTGCTCTCTGTCCCAATCATCCCTATCTCAGGGATGAATGGGACACTAATAGGGATGGATGGGACACCAATATTTTTCTCGCTGTATCCAATGTTACCTAGTTAAAATTTATAATTATAAACTTATATGTATTTATATTTGTAATATATGATCTTATAATATGGCTATTATATCTCAGCGTTGCTAACCATTTCTTTTACTGCAGTTTTAACTTGTAATGCAAACTTCGACTGTCTATCTGTTCCCCTTTCCCATTTACGAGACATTTTAGATATGAAATGAAAGTGTAAAATGTCTTTGAAATATGGTATACCCAATAATTTTCATTCACAACTTATTAATAAATATTAATTCAATGTATCTTAAATATCATGCACAATTGAAATTTATTTAAGTATATTTATTTAAGTACAAGTTTCAAATTCAATATAATGTACCCCATCTGATCAGTAAACATATACTACTTTTAAAATTTTTATCTATTTTGATAATGTTTCAATAGCAATTTTTTGATAAACTATTTAACCTTTATTACAATAAAATAACTAAGATTCAATATGATTTTTAATAATAAACAACCTATATAATGCGAGAACAGTTTAATACTAATAATTATCATAAATCATTAATTTATAAACCTATATAATATTTTTTAGTTAATAAATAAATGTTTTAACATATCTAGGGATGAAAAAGACTGTCCCATTCATCCCCATTTAAATTGTCGCAATCATCCCTATGATACAAAGATTCAATTGTCCGCTATTTTGCCTCAGAAATTGTTTTGTCACATTGGTTAATATGCACTCATTTTAGTTACCAATATTGAACCTTCAAATAAATCTACAACATAGCTTATTTGTTTATATTGTATAAAATATTTTACAACTTCAAATTAAAAAAAAAAATTACTTTTAGCAGAGTTTCAAAAATTGTAACTTTGCAAAAAAAAAAAAAAAAATGAAAAGAGCCATGAGGTTTTGCCTTTGGTTCTAAAGCACACTATGGTAGGGCCATATATGAGAATTGAAATCAACTAAAAAAAACGTTCATTGCATGAAATATTGAGAATGTCATATCTATCCCTTGTCCCATTCATCCCCCATCTCCCCTACTAAAATTTAATAAGGTGAACTGAACCACGGCCAAACTCAATTCGAAGGCAGGCGATCGAGTTTGGCCGTGACTGAACATAACTGTAAATACTTTTCCACCAATATTTTAGTTAATCTCCTTAACAATAGCTCTCTAAAGCAATTGTTGAAAGCTCCCTTCAATTACCTCAAGTACTACATCAGGTGTCAGGAATAAGGCGGAGGATTTTTTGTGAAAAATAGAATTTTGAAAATATCATTTAAAATATAAAGTATCGTGATAAAATGGCAGACAGTGTTTTTGTAAAATGCTCTAATACTGTTCTAATTAAAAAAATTCTACATAAACGAAAAAGCCGGGAAATTATGCATGACACATTATGAAACACTTTAAATAGAAACAGAATATTATTATAAAATTTCTTTTTTTCATACAATGAAATAAGATTTCTAAATAAGCAATTTAAAAAACATGCGACAGATTAAAAGTCCATTTTCAGCAACTTTATTGACGTCTATATACGTTATTGTGTACGAATCCCATCGTGCAGGCTGGAATATGATCTATAGAATTTGTACACACCACGTAATGCGTTAAAAATTAGATGCGTTTAAAAATGCATACCACAGCGTAAAAAAATCTTCTAGCAATTATTGATTATGGTCAGTCATGCATCCGAATAATTTGTACGTTTCTGTAAATAAATGATTTAGGGTGAAACCCCAAGTAACTGATACCTTAAGAATTCTTTCTTGTTCAAAACTCTATTACAAAAAATTAAATCTATTTTATAGTTATATTTCTTTTTGGAAGTATAATAGATATACTTTAAAAATTATTGTTGACAAAATTAAAAAAAATTATATAAAAACATGGAAACATTTAAAATGCTTCATTTAAAACACATTACTACATAGGTGTGATAAAAAATATACAAATGTTTTTTTAAATTAAAAACACTAGATGTTAAAATGATAAAAAGCTACTCCGAGCGCTTTCGGCTAACCTTAAGCCTTTGTCAAGGAGAAGAGAATAGACTGATAAAAACACTCGACGCTCGATGTTCACTGCCACAGATTGACCGGAAACTCACTTCAGGAAGCCCGCAGGTGGTCGTATCCATTAAACTGAAGGAGGGGGAAGGTAGAGAAAGCTCAATCCTCTGAGAGACCGAACTCTCCTGTAATATTAAGTAAATTAAACCAGATATGTGGAATTTGGTATGATAATACGTCATTACAACAATTTTCTGCTTGCGTTAAAATTTCCAAAGACTCTAAAATAGCACAACTATTAAAATCAGAAGCCTGGATAATGACTTTTGCTCTATTGAAAAGGATGTCAATATCTTTAGTTTGAAACAGCCTTGAGAGGGCGGTAGCCGGTCTATTTTTATTAATATCCTGCATATGTTCTTTAACTCTTGTTTGGAATTTTCTTGTGGTCATACCAATGTAATTGGATATTTTATTTGTTTCTTTACTTCTGTATGGGATGATATAAACTCCTGACTTATTTTCCATACTAAGAGGATCAACTCTTTTTTGCACAAGATTAATTAATTTGGTGTTATCTCTAGCTATTAACGTTATACTATATTTCCTTAGGATGTATTTTAATTTTTCATATAAACGAGGAATGTAATCAACTGCCATAAATTTAACTTCATTTTTACTAATACACTCTATTCTAGCTGGTTCTGCGTGCTTAAACTTATAAATTAATTTATCAATAAATTTAGTGGAAAAACCATTACTATTAGCAATTGACTTAATTTTATCCAGTTCTTCTTGCAGGTGAGTATCAGAGCAAACTTCAAATGCACGTCTAATATAAAACCGGTAAGCTGAAGCTTTATAATGAAATGGAGAGTGGCTATTATAAGGAATTGTATTGTTTGAACGACAAGATTTTCTGTAAACTGTCCTATCAATGCAATGAGTTAGTTCATTCCTAGTGAGGGAAACATCCAAAAATGGTAACGTTCTATTTATTTCTAATTCCAAAGTGAATTTTATCTTATTGTCACTATTGTTGGCATGTTCAAGAAAATACATCCTAAGGAAATATAGTATAACGTTAATAGTTAGAGATAACACCAAATTAATTAATCTTGTGCAAAAAAGTGTTGATCCTATTAGTATGGAAAATAAGTCAGGAGTTTATATCATCCCATACAGAAGTAAAGAAACAAATAAAATATTCAATTACATTGGTATGACCACAAGAAAATTCCAAACAAGAGTTAAAGAACATATGCAGGATATTAATAAAAATAGACCGGCTACCGCCCTCTCAAGGCTGTTTCAAACTAAAGATATTGACATCCTTTTCAATAGAGCAAAAGTCATTATCCAGGCTTCTGATTTTAATAGTTGTGCTATTTTAGAGTCTTTGGAAATTTTAACGCAAGCAGAAAATTGTTGTAATGACGTATTATCATACCAAATTCCGCGTATCTGGTTTAATTTACTTAATATTACAGGAGAGTTCGGTCTCTCGGAGGATTGAGCTTTCTCTACCTCCCCCCTCCTTCAGTTTAATGGATACGACCACCTGCGGGCTTCCTGAAGTGAGTTTCCGGTCAATCTGTAGCAGTGAACATCGAGCGTCGAGTGTTTTTATCAGTCAATTCTCTTCTCCTTGACAAAGGCTTAAGGTTAGCCGAAAGCGCTCGGAGTAGCTTTTTATCATTTTAACATCTAGTGTTTTTAATTTTAAAAAACATTTGTATATTTTTTATCACACCTATGTAGTAATGTGTTTTAAATGAAGCATTTTAAATGTTTCCATGTTTTTATATAATAAACAAAGGTGAATCTGGCGTTCAAGATTGGACTATTTTATTAAGTCAATTTATTAATAAATAAAATTATACATTATATTATTAAAAATTATTTTTTTTCATGAAAATGGTTAATAACTGACAGTAACTGACACCAACCCTATTTTGAAAAACCAATAACTGACACAAACTGATCCAGTATCTGACACTTATACTTTATTTGCAAAGACTAAAAAAAAGTTATTTTATATTTGAAGTAATTCATGCTTTAAAAATGCTTTAGTCTTTCTTATAAAAATAAAATACTTAAACCTTATTTATGTATATATCATACTACAGATGCATGTGTACTTTTTTTCATGTTTTAGATTAGCAGCAAAGCAGATATCCAATAACAGATATTTATGAACCAGTAACTGTCAAGTGGTGTCAGACGCTGATAGAACAACTTAAATTTTCATTGTTTTGCTACAAGATAAATCCATTCTTATTCAAGGCTGGAGTAGCACAGTTGAAGCTTATTCCAACAGAGCGAAAAATGTTCAGACCAGGAATCGAACCTGGATAGTTGGCGTGCCGTGTCAATGCCTTTACCTGTTAAGCTATCCGGACGATACCTGGCTGACATTAGGATATTATATAAATCTATTTTATCAAATATGTTTTTTAAACAGTTCAAATGATTGATTTCAATTTTCTTTAATATTACCAATAAGTGAGACACCTGTTGGAGACTGGTGAAATGAAATTCCTGGAACCAATAACTGCCATCCCCTATTAAGCTAAATTAAATAACTATAAACTATAAATCATTGCCCTAATGTATCATAGGCATCTTTTAACAAATTTCTACAAGTATATCTTTAAGAAAATGTTTTAGATGGTTGCATTACAAATAGATTAAAAGAAAACTCTATCTTAATATTAGAAAGAAGATGATTGCCTAAAAATGACACTTTTTCTGTTCTCAAAAGTTTCTTCCACATTGAATATGATCTTGACCTACAAATGATGAATAAATTGATTCCAAAATAAAAATAAGTTTCTAAGGTAACACTAGATGACATTAATTTTAAGAATTTGACAAGAAAATGCTTATTCGTGTCAGATTTTTGCTGAAGTGTTAGTTACTGGCTGAGTGTCAACAACTGGGTGTTTCACCCTATGCCACGCACTCCATAATCTCCAGAAAACATGTTGTAGTACACCTCAGTGCTCTTTTTTCATTTCATCATGTTTGAAGTATCCTAACATCATTAAGATGCAACGTCAAAGATTTGTCCTCGTATAGATCACAATGTAATGGGAGGATTTTGCGTGTCTTGTAAAGAACTTTAAATTCTACTTATTCTATACTTTTAAAAATGTATGTTGTAGTTCACCTCAGTGACGCATATCAATCCAATTTTGTGTCAAATATTTTAATATCAATAAAATCAGATTTCGAACCAGTAAAGGATTTTTTTCTATAGACGGTAATGTAACGGAATTCTTTTGTGTCTCTGTAAGAAAACTATAAAAGCTACACACTTAGTTTTCAACGTCAAACCTTCAATATTAATTCTCAATAACATATAAAACGACATGACAATCCGAGTATATTTACGAGAGTTAGAACACGGACTAGACAACCAGCCAGAGCTAGAATGACAAACACACAAACAAAATTCATAAACATCTTTTCACTTTTTTTTCAATGTGTTCAAAACACAAAATGAGAAAACAGTTCTGGAAACAGAAAAGTTTGAATAACAAGATTTTTCCGAAAAAAAGGATGAGATAGTTGAAAATTGACTTTTTCCTTAACCTATAATTTCGTGTTTTGATGTCAGTGTTATGCAATATACACATTACACCGAATTACTCTATTTGTATTTTCAATTGCTGTTTAAAAAAGGAAATTTGGTAAAACAAAGAAAATTGTTAAAAAAACAAAAGAATAAAACTTAGAAAAGTTAATTATTTTTGAGTTATCGTATTATTTTCCCATAAAAACCAACGAAATTCCGTAAAAATTAAAAAAAGAAACACCTCATGGTGAGAGGAAAATTGATATATACCAAGCACATAACCCGAAAGTTAATATTTTTGGTAATTTTGAATAATATGTTGTGAAAAGCAAAATAATGTACATATTCACAAACTTTACTTAGTAGAACATGATAAATCGTTTATTTTGGGTATGTTTATTTCCCCCTTTTACTAATTAACACAAATATTTAACCTATTATCTCTTGTTTGAATAAGTTAATGAACAAGGTACTCTACAACTTTTATTTTGGCGTGTAGGGTTGGTTCACTTAGAAGTAGAAAATAAGCACGCTAATAGTTAATCTTCAAAAATACTTTGTCTTGGAGCTAAAAATTCAAATACAATTTATGATTTAATTTTATTAAAGCATGTTGCACGAACGAAAAACATCTCTGGTTCATTAGAATTTTCCATAAGAACTACACCATTTTCACATATTTAAAAATTTAATAATATCTAAAAAAATAAATATATCGATAAATTACTTTTAAGGCAAAATTTTACAAAATTGCTTAACGAGTGTTTAATAAGATTTTAACCCCTTGTCTGTGGAATATATTTGAGAAAACCGTGCCAAAAATGGAAAATATTTTTCTTCTCTAAATGGTTTGAATGAAATTTGGGAAGAACTGCAAAATTACAAAAATCCAACAAGTGGCATGAAACTGCCGAACTTTTCGTGGGAGAGTATCGCCATCTATTGGGAAAATGGTAAACTACATATTATGTATTGGACGAACTGAGTTCGGTCTTCACGGAATTGAAACACCGATTTTTCTCTTGCCCGAACTCAGGCGGACATTCTAAAATTGGCGCATTTGCGTAACCCAAACTGAGTTCGGGTATCACAGCTAAGGGGTTAAGTACATTTTACCCGTTATGTGGAACTGCGAAAGTTCGTTTTCGATTGTTATAAGATTCTTTCATGGTTCTGGTTTTCCAGGTCCAGATGCAAAAATTGCATTTAGAAATAATCCGAAACACTATTTAACAACAACAACAACAAAACCCCCTGAAATTTGACCCGAGGCGGACATCGCCATTCCGAAACCGAACCGAAATCTGAAATGAAAGAAAAGCAATGCCCTAAATTTTATTGAAATTATAAAAAAATGGCTTGCAATTAAGTTTCAAATATTAACATCAATAAAGAGAAAAATGAAAATTCATTCTTATTCAAATATAGTAACCCATCTCAAAGAATATTTTTCTCTTTATTTTGAAAAATGGCGTAAACCATCCTGCATAAACCAAAAAACCAAACAATGCGAGTCAATTAAACAAACTCAAGAGCTAAACAATGAGAGCCAACCATAATCGAGCCTAACTGCCACAAAAAAGTTAGAACTAACTTAGAACGAGTCAGATTCGGGTTTTCTGACCAGATGCAGTACTCTACAAGGAGGAAATTAAAATAATTGTACTATTTGAATTTTACCATTTTGATAGTTGTAATTTTATAATTTAATGTGGAAAAAACCCTCGCTAACGACAGATTTTACCAGAACTTTTGTTATATCAGCAAAGTTTGTACTATTGCATCACTATCAATCATTTAAAATTGTACTAGAATTACCATACACTAAATATCTGAAATTGATGTGTGGAGGAAATGCAAAAACTTCTTGTTTAAAGGCTTATAAAAATTTGCAGAACTGGGAAAAAAATAAACATTGAATCTGATACAAATAATAACAGAAAAACAACACTGGTACTATTCGATTTGGAATAACGTTTGCCTTCAGTTTTATTTTATATTGCTTGGGAGGCTGTCTTCATATTAAAATGAATTTCAACTTCTTAATTTTCAACAGCAACAGCCACATTTGACAAATTTTGCACACTTTAATTAGCCTAAAGAAAATTTTATACATCGCCATGTTTCAAATATAATTTCAGTTATTATTTTAGAATAAGAATATCTTTGGGGCTGTTTCTAAATTGAAATCCGATAGTTATAATCATATATTCTATTGAATAACGGAAAATGGCCTAAAATAAGGGAAACAACAGCTGTAAGTGTAATATGACTAATTAAATAGTTATTGCAATACTAATAAGGAATATGCATATCGAATATAACGTGAAAATATCTTGGTCATACTAGATATAAAATCTGAAAGAATTCAACCTGTGATGATTTCTGGAAAAACAATTGAATTTATATTTCATATAACATATTTTTTAGAAGATTAATTAAACAGTAGGTTAAAAACTTTGGATATAATTTGGACTTGTTAAATCATTTGTACACCAGTTCTAGCTATTAAGTTATTAGGTGACTGTTATTCCCCATTACTTAGGAGGATTGCCTTTTGGGTGAGCATTTGAAGTCAAACACGCAAATCATATGTTTTGTAGAAAAAACATTTTTCATATTTCGTGCCGTTTCAAAATCCGCAATTTGTAAATTTCGAAGTAGTTTAATTGATGCTGAAATCAAATATCAATGTACAAGGCATTCAAGATTATTGAAACTATTATTGAAAACAAGCATTTTAAAGAAAACATCTAACCGACTTCAAGGAATTGTTTCTCATCTTCATGTTTTGAGGCAACCCTGTATTCTTAGGGTTATTTTTTATATTATTTATTTTTATCCTCATAATAATCTTGCATAGCTGTGTTTAAACTAAAAAGACCAAAAAGTACTCTACGTGGACCCAAAAATATTATATGAAGTAAACCCGAAACCAACTTCATTCATTATTAAAAAAGAAGACACATTTCCCTGTCGAATGGTACATCTCGCATCCGTTTGGAAAATATAGTCATAAAATAATATGGTGGCGGTGGTCGTCTTTTGTCTTATTTTGATCGACTGCACACATTTTAAACGATGCAATAATTGTTAGAAACGTCATCCAAATTTCCAGTTATGCGACAATAGATCTAAACAGAGGCATCAATAAAGAAAGCTTTTCAGAAAAGCATTAATTATTTTCGCAGCTTCCTCCGTTGTGCAACTCTCCGAAAAATTTAGAATCCGACTTATTTTTCAGAGAATAATTATGGGATGAAGCTTAACTCTTTTTGATAGTATCATTCACATGAATTTTATTGAGTAGCATAGCATTTGGTTATAGATCCTTAGTAATTTAAAATGTAATAACAAGTTAAAAAATACAATATAAATAATTAGAATCCGATTTATTTTTCAGAGAATAATTATGGGATGAAGCTTAACTCTTTTTGATAGTATCATTCACATGAATTTTATTGAGTAGCATAGCATTTGGTTATAGATCCTTAGAAATTAAAAATGTAATAACAAGTTTTCCCAGTTCCTATTTTTGAGTACCACTATTTCCAAATAGTAATCTTCGTCTTATTTGGTATTATTAATGGTAGAATTCCTGCTATTTAAAAAAGCAAAGATTACTAATCGGAAACAGTGGTGCTCAAATGTAGGAACCATACGATTTCTGTAATAATGTAACAATTAAATATAAAAGTACTGTTAGTTTTAGTCAAATATTTATTGCTTCTTTTATAAAATAAGTATCGTTACATCTCTCAAGACTATTGACTATTTGTAAAGTTCGTGACAGCCGCACTCATATATCCCACAAAATTTTTTTTAATGGAAAAAGAGTTTCTGATTCCCTGTTTCAATCAAATTTTTAATCTGATTTTTAATATACTAATAATAAAAAACTAATTTTTGAAATTTGTTTTGAATTATTTCAAATATCACATATCCCAGAGATTTTTTTTTTAATGCAAAAAGATTTTCAGATTCCAGGTTTCAATCAAATTTTTAATCTGATTTTTAATACACTAATAATAAAAAACTAATTTTTGAAGTTTGTTTTGAATTATTTCAAGCTTGAAAAACATTAACCACTTCACCGGCGAATGGTATGGGGAAACAGTGCTTTTACCCCCGAGTTATCTCGGGGCAGCCGGTGAAGTGGTTAATTATTTGAGTAGATTATTCTTCTGTAATACAATCCGTTGTAAATATTCGATTTCAATTCCCTTTTCAAAGAACAAATGTGAACTGAAATCTTAGAAATTTACTTAATACCATTCAAATTAATTTTATATTAGTAACATAGTATTTGGTTATGCATTTTCTATATTATAAAGCAAAAGCATTTCCGTGCGTAACACTGACTTCATATTGAGAATGGCAACACCTGAGAATAAATGCCACTTTTATTGTTTCTTTTTTTTTTTCTTCTAAACATAGCAAATTTCAATTTTTGCAAAAATATTTTTTCAAATGCAATTGTTTTGAAAACTGTATCTCAATTTACTGATTTTTTATGGCTTAAAAAATAATTTTTAAATATAATAATAATAAAAAAAAACTCTATTATGTACAGCCTGATTAGGAACAATGAATATACTTGAATATAAAACAATATAAATAGCATTTGTTTCTAGTTAATATTTCTCAGAATTTTGTTTCTTTACTGGTAAAATTTGTTAAACAAGTATAAGTGTTCAATAAAATGTACAGAAAATATGGTTAACTAAACTATTTATAAAGGTGCTTTTAACTTTTTAACTATATACTATTTTATTAACTTTTACACTATAGTTTAAACATTTAATAGTATCAGTAAAATTCTCACAAACCTCCAGTTTACTAAAAAAAAATCGCTTAAAAATCCAAATTTAAAAATATATATCACTGTGTTTTACAAACTCTATAATTTAGTATTCATTTTGCGATACTTATACCATACATAAATGACTTTTTTTCACTCTATAATTCGCGAATGCATTTAATACTTACTCGAAATTGAGACTGATTTTGATGTCTGACTCTATGGTGTGCTTGTCAATATTAACCAATAATTTTTGAAACCGTGCTGTTCGTAAATTGTTTTTTATTCGTTTTAAGGGGGTCCGGGACACATTTTCAAATAATTTTTATTTATTCAGTTAAAATTCTGAATTTTTTTGTGATGGTTAACCATATCATTTGTAAGCAAAATCATATAATAAAACTTCTCATAGTTTTTAAAAAATTTAAAATTTATTAAAAAAGTGTGATAATTTAAAATCGTTATAACTCGAAATATTATTAATAGTATTCCTTTTTTTTATCATTTAAGTAAACAGAAATATATAAGTTTTCGCTTGGATTCAGCATTTTTAAAAGTATTAATCTTTTAAAAAACTAAGAATATTTAACGAAAAAATTTAAAAAAAAATAGTGTAACTTTTATTAAAAAAATCATATTTTCAAAAGTAAATATTTTTTCGAATATACTGGTTCAAAATTAAAGTAAAACAATTGAAAAAGACATGTTCCAGGCTTGAACCATTTATCTTTAACGGTTCTTGACTTATAAGAATTTAAATATGAGAAATGTTTAAAAAACACATCATGAATAAAAACGCATTTTTACAAGAAGTCGTTTCCATAACAGCCCATTGCTTGAAAGCTAGCTTTGAAAACAAACCAAAACAAAAAAATTAATATTTCTTGTTCTAATTTTGATATAAACATGTCATTTAAAGCAGGAAAAAGCAAATAAATTTTTAATGAAATAAAATGTTTTTAGATTGTTTTGAAATAAAAGATTTTTGTGTCCCGGACCCCTTTAAAGGATAAATGACTTTTCAGCAGAACAGTTTGTTGCTGGAGTACAATTGTAAATCTTGAGAGCAATGTACACAGTTCCATAAACATGTTTAATTTGAGACTGACATCCTACAGAATTGACATCTTATAATCCTTTACATCCTTCCATAGATAAGAAATAGAATTTAAAATGGTTTCATTCTTCAGAAATTCTGCGTTCTATGTCAGAATCGTGAAGGGATCAAAGTTTCTTTAAAGCATATACATTTGAGTAGCTTCTAGTTCAGTGATATTCGAAAGAAATGAAAATCTTGATGCAAGATTTTCAAGAGGACAAAAAAATGGAAAACGCTGAAAGTACCAAAAAATCGAAAATCCTTTTTGACAGGAAAAATGTCTTAAATGCCAAGCTTAACAAACAAAAGAATCCTTGAAGTGCAAGCACTAGTAGAAATAGTTAAAAAAGGAGTAGAAAAATGTCACTGTTTGAATGTGCCACACAAAATGAAGTGGAAAACGCTGAATGTGTCACACGGAGTGAAGTGGAGGACGCTGAAAGTGCCAGTGATAAGATGCGCGGTGACTTGTGACCATTACACAACTTGATCATGTTGTTATTGTTTATATCAATGGGATATTTTTAGGCAAGGTTTGAAAATATAAAATAAATAAATAAATGAAATGTTTACAAATTATAATATTAGGTATTTAAACACTAAACGAAAGGAAGCTAGGTACCTACATTTTAAAGTGTTGAACTAAGAGTCCAAATAGAGTGGAGTGGAAAACGCTGTAACTACCCGATATATAGGAGTTTTTCTTTTTTTTGCCCTCTTGAAAAATTTCCTCTTTTGGAACTTTCAGCGTTTTCCATTTTTAGTCCTCAATGATTGACAAACTTTTTCTGTAACTCATTTTAAAGAGTTTGTATTATATTCGCATACGATATACCCATTTTCCTCCAGATCTCCTAGTCATTTTAAAAGCAGTCTGAAACTGTGTTCTCTTTTTTATTCAGATGGATCATTAAAACGTATCTTACGTTTAATTTGACAATGTTGTCTTGAAATCTCATCAACATTAAAAGATGGAACTGATTACGGATTCATAATATCAGCTGAATTTTTGTAGACAGGGAGAAAGGTCTGTAGGTTGATCAAAACATATAATGATAGGATGTGGCCATTTCAACAACAGTTTTGTAAATGTCTAGATCCCCGGGTTACAGTTTTGTCGTTGATTTGCCTAACTGTTGCAGAATGGAACTCCACTCTGATGTCTTGAATGCAATCTCTATACTCTGTAACTTTTTTAAAAGGTCCTTTGATACAACTAACTTTATCCATATCATTTTCTAAAATGGATCTTCATGAGAATAATATTGCTTTCCACTTTGCATTTTAGCTTCTAACACGCTTTTTCACGTGTACACCATCAGATTGTTGATAATGATTATTATGCCATACTTACAGAATAAAAAACTGTTTCTAAGAGGTTACATCTCCCTGTAAAATATGTATAGTAGTTGTACAGACTTTGTATTAACTTAAAAAATCCATTGCCAGTGATGGAACAGTGGCGCGGCAGTTGAGCGATTGTCACCACTAAATTTTTATAGTATTCTTCGCCTTCAAAAATTTCAGAAATTCTGTCCTGAAGTTTGATGAAGAATACTAATCAAATTTTGCGGTGTCGATTGATTCCCTGCTTCTACAATGTTTCATTACTGTATTGTACCTCTACATCATTTTACTACCCGTTTTCGCTGAAACGTAGCATGGGACGCATGAAAATCGACACTAAAAGAAATTCACAGGAGCTGCCTCGTTCTAATTATGAATAATTTCTGCATAAAACACTGAAATACACAAAGTATTTATGCATTGTAAACTCTCATGTAATGTCGAAAATATTTTGTTCATTCTCTGTTAGGCTTAATCAACCATTTGCCATAAAATTCTCTTTTAAAATACTTTCGGAGATATGCTTTTATACTATAAATTCGGAATCCCCCCTTACAATTTATAGTCTTTTCAGAGTTGAACACTGAATAAGATGGATGATGAAAGTTGAAAATAATTTACCGATTGTGAAAACCGTAAATTTGTTGTCCTGTATAGGATTTTTTTCGATTCCTGATAACCCAAAAATCTGAACGGCTTACTTTCCATTATTCTGTGTCAACGCCGTATGTACTGTGAACACGCCGACATACCACGTTCACGTTCAGACTGGGTTATTTAAGCAAGTTTAACTAAAATTTACGAGCCAGAACCAGATAAAAGCTTAGGCACTCCAGGCAGGCAGTACCACTACATTCGAATGGCCTTATTTAAAGGCATAATTTCTTCGCTAAATAAGTTAAAAGCTACTAATCGTAAAAGTGATGAATGTGTGCCCTAATTATCTGAAGAGATTCGTCGTGCTCAGTTTTAAGCTGCGGTACCCGCACTTCAGTGATTTTTCGATCGCAGATCGTTTTTAGATCCAGCTAAATTAATTTGGGAGTTTGTGCGTAATATTACGTAGTGTAATCTCATGACGAAAACAACGTAACCATATTTTGAAGCCGTTGTGGAATTAAGAAGCTAGTGGTTCTGAAATGGACAGTATTTTACTGTCAGCAGCGTGGAGAGCTAGATATACAGAAGTGTTGCACTAATACTACTATGTAAATACGAGATCACTGAGCTACTGCGAGTTACACAAGGAAAAATAATTAAAACAATAAAAATAACTTATTGTTACTACTTATAACATTTTGCCGTTCTTAATTTCTTCTAAAAGTATGTTCTAAAAATTTTTCTGCCCTTAATATTGTGCCGCCCTATGCAAGTACACATGTTGCACATGCAATGCCAAAATACGGTACTAATGATAACCTTCAATCAACATAACATATTTTGTAACACAAATTTTGCTTAATAACTGAAAGAAAACTTTTACTAGATAGAAACATGGTACATTGAGATGGTTAAAAAGGATTTTTTCTGAGCATTGCGTGTCATCCTCTGTAATTCGTAAGGTTCCCACTATTTACGTATCTCTACCATACAACAAATATCTTCAGAAAAAATTTCTAGTCTTTTGAAGTCTCATAATATCAGTACATCATTCAAGCCACAAAATGTTTTGAAAAATACTTTGTAAATCTAAACCTAAAATTCCCCCCTTAATAAGAATCGGTTCAATTTACAGTATCACATGTAAAGATTGCGACTCGGTATATATTGGCGAAACTTGTCGTACTTGCACCATTCGACTTGCCGAGCATAAACGTGCCTACAAATCTGGAAACTTACAGTCTAAAATTGTACAGCATTCTTTAGATACCGACCATATCCCAGATTTCGCAAATATGACAGTTATCAGATCCGGTTGCAATGATGTTAAAAGTAGAGTTTTTCTGAAAGGTGTGTTCACTTGTAAGGAAACTTCGCCGATTAATGAATCATGTGCACGTCCACCTGAATACACAGCATTGCTTTGGTACTTTTTATACTTTCTTTAATTTTAACTCACACTCAGAAATGAATACTCAGATTTCACGAAATTTTCTTTGTTTTTGACGAAACAGTTTCCTGGGAAATCCTCCGAGCGAATATTTCGTCAAATTGATGAAATCACTTTCTACATTTGCTTGATGATATAAATTTCGTGAAAAGATGGCTGGTGGTGCCATCTATCGAACAGTTTGGAACCTCCTGCATTTATTGATAGGGGGAAGAATAAATTCACTTCTCGTGTTCCTCGGGGTGATTCGAACCCGCGGCCTTTGGCGTGGGAGACCGCTGCTTTTTCGACCTCGCTATTGGGGACTTGTATAGATGTGCTTTTAGATTGATGTCATGAATTCTGCTACATGCTTATATTTTTATAAGGTAGATTGTAATTTTATCGGTGCTGTTGTAATTTCTGAAAGTTTTAAGTAAGGCTAATTTATTATTATGGTTTTCTCATGGTCAATGAATAATTATAATATGGCTTGATTAAATAATTTATTAGTGAAATTTTCTTTGCTCAATGAATGGTTAGAATATGGTCTGGTTAATATGTTGCTCACAAATAACGAATTGTGACGTGCATATTGCGTGAGATTTGATCACTTTGAGTAGGTGGATAAGATTTTAACACTTTACTGTTTATAAAGGAGAGAGGGATCAATAATATTTAATTTTAATTTGATTGAAAACAGAATATACCTCTTAAATAAATTTTTAAAAAAGATATCCTGGAAGTTTGAAATTTTATTGACCAAATTTTCTTTTTGAATGGTTTTAAAGAACACAGGAAATTTATTCTTTTCGAATTAACACATAACGAATAGCAACATATAAGTAAATAAAAATAATAATAAGCATTCCTAAAAAATTTAACAGCTAAGAAAATAACTACTGAAGAAACAATAACTACCTATATTTCAGTATTTTCTGAAAAGCACTAAAAAGTGCTGTTTTAAAATAAATTATTACAGGACTAACATAAACAAGCAAATATCTGCTTGCTAAAATCGCAGGATTTGAGAAGGTAAAGCACCTGTTTCCTTAAAATGCATTGAGTCTGACCGTGATTGGGGCAAAACTTTCGTCAAATATTAGAGAGTTTACGTTTCGTTAAAAGTCACGTGATGTTGATAGGAAATGATCGTCAAAAACGACGAAATACAGCTCAAGGATTGCTGAATCGTCAAAAGTTAGAGTTTTATTTCTGAGAGTGCTGCTAATAATTTTTAACTGTAAACATGATGCATAGTTTTCTGGTCATTTGAATGTTATTTATTCCACTGATGAGGCGCTAAAATTTAGCTCGAAACGTTTGCTTTTTAATTGTATTAAATGTATTTATGTAATTCTTACTTGTATGTCTGATGAATTGTAATATATTTTTTAATTTTAAATCGTATATCAGACGTTAAACAACGATTAGCCATTTATATTGTTTAATAGGAAAGCGAATTATTAAAATAATTTCTGAAAAGTTTAACAAAAAATTACTTATTGGTTAAAAAAAATAAGTATCCTTATTTTAAGAACATTTTTGAGTAAAAAAGAAATAAATAATGACGGATATTTCGTAGTTTCAAGTCTGAAATTTATATATGTTATAAATGAAGGAATTGAATTTCAAAAGAATTCAAAATACAACTTTTTACGGAACCTGCCAAAAGCACTTACAAATATCAGAGTTTTGAGCATTTTCTTTCAAAGAATTTTTTACTCCTCAGCATTCTTAACCTCAATATTCTCAAAATATATTCCCACAATGCTCTACTATGAAATTTGTTTCAGTTTTATGATGTGAGTGTTAAATTACAAACGTTACTTTCAAACATAAGATAAAAATGATTAATGAAAGATAGTAAAATATCAAAATTTTTATGCTGTTTTCATAACTAACATAAGTGTAACGTAAGAATAATATGTGCTGTTTTGTTCAGGTTATCATTCAGAATTATAGAATAAAAAGAACATTTTGAAAAATTGGAGGCACAGATTTCAAAATTTTATGTTAGTAATATTTTTATTAAATTTTACTTTATGCAATATATTTGTTAGTATGAGAAAGTTTGAGACATGATAGAAACTCGAACATGATGTGTCGAGTTTCTCTCCAAGTAAAAGAAACAACAACAATGCAATGAACCATAAATGAAAGGAATTTCCGCCAATTGATGCTAAGCGATTTTACAAAATTTGTTTGCCACTCTGTCTAGTTCATATTTTGCGGACCGACCAAATCGGAATTTTGGCACCTCTATATCTCACGTTCTATTTATAATAGAAACAAAATTCTTGTTTCTATGGAATGGGGCGTGCCAAGTGACTAAGGAAACTAAAGCAAAGTGGAATCCGACGAATAGATTTTTAGTAAATGCGATTTGAAAATGCTGTTTTTTGCACTTTTTAAATCCTTGTTCAGACCAAAGACTGTTGACAGGACTACAGCGATGCATAATTATCCGATTTTTACGCGGTTTGCTGCATTTAAATTATTTTTATGAGTAGTTCAAATCTTTAAACTTTCGTGTAAAAATATTAATCATTTTTTTATTTATATCAGTTTAAAGTAATTTATTCCTGTACTTAACATAAAGCAAAGAAATATTAAATGACCTAACTCTTCTAAAAATGGTCATATACACATGCTTTTAAGATATGTTACTACAGTCGACCCAAGTAAGCTTCCTATTATAAAACAGAATTGTAGCATTTATGTTTCGTTGGCAGGGTAACTCAAAAGATCTTTTGACAGGGCTACAGATATGTGTAATTGTCGGATTTGTCTGCGGTTTGATGCATTTTATTTGTTTTTGTAAGTAGTTCAAACCTTTAAAATTTATTTTAAAAATATCTGTTAGATTTTGATTTATATCAGCTTGAAATACTGGATTCCTATAGTACATAACATAGAGGAAAATCAATATTAAATAAAAGAATATAAGTTGATGCATTTTATTTGTTTTTGTAAGCAGTTCAAACCTTTAAAATTTATTTTTAAAATATCTGTTAGATTTTGATTTATATCAGCTTGAAATACTGGATTCCTATAGTACATAACATAGAGGAAAAACAATATTAAATAAAAGAATATAAGTTGAAACTGGCGTGAAACAATTTTTAAGACGTTTTAAGAAGAATATTAAATAGCCTAACTTTTTTCAAAGTAGTTATATACATACGATATTCAGATATATTACTGCATCCGATCCAATTAACCTCTCTATTGTAAAGCGGCATTGAAGCATTCACGGTTCGTTCACAGGGTCACTTAAAAAATCTTGATTGCATTACAGCCGATAGATATTTACTGAGTGACATGTATTTTAATGACTTTATACTATTTCAATCTCCATAAAGTTTTATTATGTTACTTGGAAATGAATATGAATTCAGTTTGTTTATATGAAAGCTCGTCGATCCAGGTTTCCACTTTATGAAAGATGTTTCTGTTATCCATTTTATTAAAGATGCTTCCAGATTTCAGCACGCACCTTTTTAAAAATCCAATACTGTAGGGATTTTTGAGCACAAAATTTAGATAACAATTAAATAAAATTTTATTTTGCATGAAATCGCAATGATTTTTGACGGAGCTACTGCGGGCAATAATAATAGAGGAATGTCCTGCTGATATTCGAAAAGAAACTAGATTATACAAACGTGCCAGTGGACCTCGATTATGGAAAATTTCTAGGTAAACACCGACTACAGAGAAATCCCAGAGCATGCTCAAAAAGATAATGCAAGAGCACTTTCATGAATCACAGAGTACTTAAAGTCAGGAAAACAATTCGACAGAACTTTAGAATTACTGTTTATCATACTGAAATAAGTCAGAAAATGCTCTTTCACATTGTTTTTATACTAAAATGCTTGAAATTATCGTAAAGATTCGGCATTCTATTTATTATAATTTTTTTGGTATTAAAGAAATGCATATAAAGAAATATATGTACTTTGGTTTACAGATTGTAATATTGCAATAACTAGAATAATGGTTTCTTCCATTTCATTTTAAATTACTCATGTTGGATAAATTATAATTTATGTATTTCTTTTACTTTTAAAATGATTAAATTTTTAAACATTCATACATGCTTTACATGTATCTTTTTTTTTTTGTCTCTCTTTGTATATGTACACTGCACTACTGCACATATACTCAAATAAGTTTTTTCAACAGTCCAAGCTTTGCAATTTATTCGGTTTAAGCCATTTTACAAAGGTGATATAGACAACAAGATTTTTTATTAAAGAAACTTTTGATTCAATATTTAAAATCCTTTTATATCGAAAACATATTTTGCAGCTTTATTGGAATTTTTTGTTAAGTTTTCATTTAAAACTATTAATAAGGAGATTTATAAAACTAATCGGCTCTATTACTTCGGGATTGTTGGTCAAAGAGAGAAATCGATGTGCCATAAATAGTCTTTAGTTAATTTTTAGGTTATAGTATACTGGCTAAAAATTTTGAAATATGACCGAAATTAGGGAAAATCATTTCATAACGATTATTGAAATGAATTATAATTTATCCGATGAATTATTCGAAATACATGAGAGAATATTTGGAAGGCATACGACTCAGTATGCCCAGTCAGCGACGTTAAAAACAATTAGGAATTTAAAAAGTACATAAATTGAAAATTCAGATAACTCAACAAGTGTTAGAGCTTATTAAAACATTTAAAAGTAAAAAAGAAGCTTAATCGGAGTTACTGCCGCGATTATCTGAGGGATGTTGAATTTCCTGCAAAAAAAATTATTTTATTTAAAAATTATTTCAAACACGGCCTCTAATATAACAAATGCCCATTATTCAGTCTGTTTTTAAGTCCTTACATATTCTGTATAAATTGATATGAATTTTTTAAATGTAACGTTGTTGTTTCAAAAGTTATTAGTATAAAATCCTTCCTGAGTTAACGAATCACCATACAGCTTATAGAACAACGGCAAAAAATATTGCTGTTCGTCACATTTTAACATTCCTAAAAAATAAATTAATTTTTCTGAGATGTGTAAGAATCAATAAACTTGTTTTGAATTATTTTAAAATAGTCCAATATTGTCTTAGGGTAATTCTAGGATAGATGGCCATAGAGGAGAGATGACCAGCCTAAATATTTCAAAAACCATACCATAGATTGCAGCATAAACTTTGTTCGTAAGAAATAGTTCAATGTGTTCATTCAGTGCAACAGGCAGCTGTGTTTTTCAGTTATAAAAAGAAAGTGTAATTTTAATGTCTATTTAATTTAGTGGTTGGATATTTTTGTTGAATTAGGTATTGAATATTTTGCAGTACTTATGTTACTTTTTTTTTTTTTTTTTTTTTTTTTTTTTTTTTTTTTTTTTTACTATAAGGACTTTTAAGGCACGTATATAATCCAATCTTTCCTTTTAAGTCTAAAACAAAGACGTACAATGGCGGAGTGACGCTTTAAATTGGGTGGTAATCTGTCCATGAATTTTAGGAGAGATTGCCACACCAAATGGAGGAGAGATGGCCACATATAATCATATTTCAAAATTGTACAGAGTGAGGATTTAAACTAAATATAATTATTTTGTAAATAATTATATAATTTTTATGTTTATACTTATATTAATTGATATAATTATTTAAATTTTAACTAATATAAATATTTCAATAGCAATAATATAATAGGGCCTAACGATGTATTTTTGTTTCAGGAAATATTGAAAAACTTAGGAAACGTTCATTCCAGGAACAAATAAAGTTGATAAATAAACTTAAAACTGTAAAAAATCTCAAATAAACGCGAGAAAAAAACAAAAACATGACACTTTCACTAGCGAAGTGGATGAAATACATTTGAAATTATTAGATTCTACCGATTCCGAAGTAATGGAATTGCACTGTAAACTGAAATGTCTGAAATTCAGACATTTAAGTGTCTGAAACGCAGTGTTCAATTTTCAGACGTTTTAAAATGTCTTAAAATTTTCAGACACTTCTTGCGTCTGAATTTCAGACAGTTAAGTGTCTGAAACACGAGTGTTCAATTTTAAGACGTTTTAAAGTGTCTTAGAGTTTTCAGACACTTCTTACGTCTGAATTTCAGACATTTCAAATGTCTTAATTGCGGCCATCTTTGAGCCTATTTTTTTTAGCCAATATGAAGCCATCTTTGACCATTTTCTTTCTAAACCATATACGCAGCCATGTTTGACCACATTGAATCATTTTTTATAAATGGGAATAATTTGTTACCATACAGCAGAGCTGATTGCAGCGTGGGAAAACTGGAATGCTTCTCTGCCCCCTGATTTTAGGGTACCCCAAATTGGGTATAAAATTTTCATAAAGCTGATATTTTAAATCAGTTTTGACCTTATGAGGATTGTAATCAGTATTTTGTAGATTTAGAATAGGATAATATATATATATATATTTTCACCTAAATATGTATTTATGTGTTACCATATATGCCTACGGCATCAAAAATGTTTATTACTTTTAGTGAGAACTTCAAATTGCTTCTAGTCCAAAGACCTAGTATTCATTCACCCCCTCCCCCCATTGCCTTCATATACTGTTACAAAAAAAAAAAAAAAAAAAAAAAAAGCCTATTCGATGCCGTCAAATACATATTTGGATAAATATATCATTTTCTTTAGCCTAATCATGTTCTAAAAGTGCAAAATATTTATTAAAATAAGTGTAAGATCAAAACGAATTTAAAATATCAGCTTTATGGAAATTTCGTACCAAATTTAGGGGCCCGTAAAGCTAAAGGCCCATAGAAACAACCCAGTTTGCCCATGCTGCAATCAGCTCTGCTTTATGGTAACAAATTACTCCCAAATATAAAAAATGATTCACTCCTTCAGAAACATTATCCCTGCTATGTTGTGCAATTTTTTCCCATTTAAATAAGATATTCCCAGTAAATTAGTTTAAGCATTTTTATTTCTGTGTTAAATAAAATCTAACACTGGATTCCCCCCAAATTTACAGTATATGAGTATTATATTGTAATATTTATTAATCAATATTTATTATTAACCAATATTATGAATTTCTAGAGTAGAATAAGGTTAAAAACAAAATATATTTTTCTTAATACAGTAAAACCTCTCAATAGCGGGGACCTCGGAACCGTGGAATTTGTCCGACGTTCGGAGGTGTCTGCTTTTCTGAGGTATAAGTGTATAAAAATTTTGCATATTTTCAATAAAAAAATGTGTTTCCTAAATAGTGGTGTCCTTTATTTAGGATTGTCCGTTATGGAGATTTTACTGCAAAGCCTTCATACGAACAGTTGTCTTTAGCGAACACTCACCTTTATCAATATACAGTAAAACCTCCCTAAAGCGACCACTTCCGTTCCAATAAAAATTGGTCGCTCCGAAAGGTGGTCTCTTAATGGAGGTCATGTTAAAATCTAGAATTTAATTGTTGAAAAAATGTAACAATTAATGTTACTAAAATTATATTTTTCAAATTAAGAAAACATATGAAAAGTTAAGTATCAAAACAAAAGTTAATTACATAAGTTAATTACTGCAGAGTTTAAAAAATGAATGATGTTTGCTTTGCTTTTATGGTTTATCTACTATAAATTTTATTCCCAAGTCCTTTCGAAATTCAATAAATAAATGCATTTCATTTTTTTTTTTGTCTGGAACGAATTTTGACGATTTCATTACTTTATCTATTCCTTTGAGAGTTTCCTGACAGAATAGGGCAGGGGAGTTTATGGACCGTCATCCTTAATGTGTCATCAGAGTTAAATTCATTGCCTAAAATGGAACAAAGGGGTTTAAACACTTAAAAGTTACCGGAATAAATAAAAATTCTAAACTTAGTTTAGAAGTTTGATAAATAATGCGCTCTCCGGAATTATTATTCTAATAAAACCTTTTTCAAGCGACCCGGAAAAAACGGAATTTGTTTCATTTTCTTCAAAGAAATGGGCCCCTTATGGAGGGAGCTCAACTGGGGTGGTCTCTGAATAGAGGTAAAATTAGTATTGAGCCTATGGGAATAAATTTCGTACCATGAAAAATGGTAATTACAATGGTTGTTCAGGGGGTGGTCGCTTAATGGTCGCACAGGGAGGTTTCACTGTATATATATTTACCTCATAAAAGCTAACACAATCGAATAGCAGACAGATTCAGCGTTCTGAAGGTGCCCGCGATTAAGTGTTTTTACTATATTTAAAATTTTTTGTACTTAACTTTTAATCTTATTCTACTTTTTAGTTCAAAATACTGATTATAACCAATATACAATGTCGAAACCCATTTAACGTATAAGCTTTAAAAAAATTGCATATCGAATTTGGGGCAACAAAAATCGTAGGTGGTGGGGGGTGGGGGGGGGGACATGTCAAAGTTTACCCTTGCTTTAATCAAGTCCTTCTAGAAAAATTCCAACTCTGCATTGTGATTCAGTATATATAGAATAATTCAGCTTTAAGTACAAAATCTAGTTATGCTTAAGTACATATAGTATAAAATTCTATCTTTTTACTGATATTCATTTTAAATTTCAGATTTCTTTTTTACTAAAAATAATCAAAAAATCAATATTATAATTGATTTCAAATGAAATATAGCTGTATATATTTACCGTATTTTTACAATTATGTTAACAGCACATAATTACATGAATTTAAGAATTTACAAATAATCATTATGACTAATACAGAGATAAGGCGAGAACATTTTCTTAATCGTTAAATATGAAAATTTATTGAAGACGCCAACAAAATTTTCTCCGCTTTACGTCTACAGATTTCAGACGATTTCTGATGAGTCTTCAAATTGTGGTGTGAATCACCGGGCTTGAAAAAGAAAACATCTGAAGTTGAGTACTTTCAGTATAGGAAGTAGAATATTTCTAAAATGCTCGGAAACAACAAAAGTATATAGCAGAAGGAAAAAACAGATTTCATGACCGGATTTGAGTTTTATCAGTCAAAACAGTTTAATGTTAACAGTTTAATAGATAAATGATAAATGAAGACAAGTAATTCGCTGTATGTATGGGAGAATTAATGATATGGGTAAATGGAAGGATTTTCGAACTATATTCTTTTAAATAACTTAAAATTTATCACGGTGTATAAAATCTGAGACGCAAGAAAACGTCATCAGACATGAAAAGCATACATAATAAATAAAAATTAAATAAGGATGTTTACTATAAAGAGTTGGGAATTTCAGTACATATCACATATTAAACCTATGGGAAATGTAAAACCGATGTGAACGTTACAAATGCTGTCGCATTAAATGCTTATAAAAATATTGTATACATAAATAAAACCCATATAAAAGGTACTCCTGTGTAATAATTACTCTAAGAAAACGCTGTTAAGATAGCCTTGATGGTAATTAAGAAATTATGAGCCGATCAACAGGTGCTGTCACTGCTATTTTTAAAGTAATGGCGTGCGAGTAGACAGAAAAAGAAGGCTTAGGATGGTGTATCTCAATAGATTCAGTAACAACTAATACACCATGCAGACTTGCCAAAACTTATTTTAAGGATAACATCGGATGTAAAATAATACAGAAACATGATTGCAGATGATTTGAATAGTAGAAATTTAAATATTAGCAAGATAAAATTTTAACATGGAAATCCCATAGGCAAAATGCTTCAAACAAATTTTGGCATAACTCAAGAACTAATAAAGCTATAGACTCGTGTGAGGTCTCTATTTAAAGAGAAAACATTCGCAGAGAGTTTTCAATGCATAGTGAAGGGTCCACTTACCTGAAAAAGGTGTGATTATTCCAAAATCACATCCACCCAGGCGACGTCCGGATTGGAGGCTACGTTAGTATCCGTGAGTTCAGCAGACTTTGATATTTAAAAAAGAATTTCCCTTTGCACATCCGGCTAGCTCTGTTAAAAGAATGGAATATTTCCATCCTAAAAACATAGCCCGCCAGACAACAGTTCTCTTTATCTGCTTTGACGAGACGAATAACACTATATTATTGTTATAGCTTGACACCTTCCATTAATATGGAATATCACTATGTCGATACGGATTAAATCCTGGAACTTCACATTCCGCAAAACCCGAATCAAGTCAAAATAAATTATTAGTTAAAATGTACGCGTAGATAAAACAAACGCTCAGTTTGAATTACAAACGAACATCCAATTCGAACGAAAGGCATCTAAAGCGCATGCGCAACTAGAGTGCCCCCTGGTGGTTAATGCGGAACGGAGTTACAAAGTGTCTTAAAAGTAGACACTTGCAGATTTTTTAGACACCTTTCTCAGTTCGTTTACACCATGATCATAGTAAGACACTTATATGTTTTAAATTAAGACATCTATCATGACTGAATTTTCAGATTCAGATACTTAAGTGTCTGAAATACCTTTTCAATCACATATGTGTCTTAATTTAAGACGCCTCTATTTGCAGTGTGGATGAGGATCACTGTGTTGGTTGTGGAGAAGAATATAATAGCAGGCGTATATATAATATATGCAGTATATATATTTTGAAAATTTGTGAAAATCGAAAAACTAAATTTTAAATTCTCATTATATCCCTTTTATAAATATTTGTAAGAGAAAGATCTGTAATAAACGAGAAAGAGATGTAAGACAAACAGGAAATGGTATGTAAGTGTGGAAATCATCTATTATTACAATTATACTTTTCAATATTTTTTAACATAATCTTCAATTACAGAAATACGTTTAATACACTGTTTAAAATTAAATGGAAAACTCATAAAATAGATCCTGTTTATGACGGAAATATTTATTAAACAAAAAATGTGACGTTTTGAACAGAGGGAATATTATATAATACTATTAAACAGAAGCCCAACTTCAACAGATTTTTTCCCAGTCATGTGCAATTCCGTTTACGCAGGCTTTACTGCAATATATCTCAGTTTATTTAGCGTCTATTTTTATTAGGTGCATTGTTATTAATATGTATGTTATTATTATTTTATTATTTTACAACCTAAAAATGTTTACACGTTTATTTAAAAAAACTCCCCCCCACCCTCCCGTAAAAGTGATATTTCCCTTTCAAATAATGGTAAATAAAATTAACAAATCGATCCTACATGATGCTAAATAAAATGGAAATGCTAACACAGAACTTTCAACTTTTTACAGTTTCATGGGAAAAATATTTGATACAAGTATTTCATATAGTACTTCTATTTCATAAAAGAAGAAAATTGTTAAACATGTAGTCACATGGGAGTGCAGGAAACAAAAACATTTTAAAAGTCTGCAGGTCGCCAAGCAGTTTTCACATACTGTACCTCACTCCGAGTCCTTTGGAAATATTATTAGTAGTGATAGATTTTTACCCGGTACTCGGACTATGCACATATACATTACTTCTTTTTATGTGATATCACTTCGTTTTATGACTGACGTTTTAGATTTGTGGCTTGGCGGGATCATTTACAACGAGTTGTTTTATATATACTCTTGCGGCTGTTCTAAAATACAAACTGCCTACTTTGTGTAACCATGGCCTCATTAAAGTACGATCCTGGGAATCCGGGAACCAAGGCACCAATATTTCAGGAGTCACAATATAACACTTTTTATGCAAATTTACATTCAATTGATGTTATTCCATTACAAAATATATCAGCCTCAAAGCTTTAAAAAAATTACAAATTAATAAATCTGTAAGTTTTTTTTTAATATCATTAATTTATGAACTGTTTAATGTTCAAAACGTTTTTTAACAAAAAAGCTGACCCTCTAAACGTAAATTCGGATCCTGAAAATGGTAGGTTCACTATACAGTGTGTCCAAGTATAACCTGACCGACCTTTATTTTCGCAACCGTTGGTCCTAGATGCATACTTCCAATTACAAAAATGGTCAAAATTAGGTGCAGGGTTACGATAAAAAAAATTTGAAGCGATAAAACAATTTAGTGAAAAATTACAAAATCTAAATTTTTATACGGTCCCCCGGTCCTATAAGTTATATTTAGTAAAATTTCCCTGTTACACTTGCAAGTAAGGCAAAAAAAGTGCCGTTATTCTACGATTAAAATTGACCGAGTAATAGCTGTTTAAATTTGGAGTATACTTTTTGCTGCATATTAGGGGTCATTCACAAATTTAGTAGAAATATAATTTCGTCAGATAAAGAAATGATTGAGAGTAAAATTAGCATTGCAATATAAATTTGAAATCTTTAATCATTCTGACATATTACTGCAAAATACACAATTTGTACTGAACATCATAAGAGGATAAAAATAACAGATTTTTTGTTAAATAAAAGGATGAAAAACAACAGCATCGATTCTTTACAAAATTATACATATTTTAAAATGCTGTTTGATTACACTATCTTTCAAATTTTGGGTTGTGGTATGTTTTTTAGCTTTTGAAAATTGATTTTTATGTATTTTTTAGCACTGAATCCGAAAATGACGTTCATTTTCAACCATCACGTCAGGAATTTTCTCAAATCGCAAATTTCAAAGTTAAAATGGTAAAAGTTAAAATTGATCCCCCTCCCCTACCAATCTCATCGGACCCCCGAGTTGTTTAGCTGCAAGAAACCCAGTATAAGCCAAAAAATCTAATAAATTATTGAATTAAATAAAATTAAACTGAATAAAAAAGTCTTACATCTATTTTATAGTATCAAATTTTTCGCTATTTTTTAACCTTGAAAGTTACGATTTGCGAAAAATCCTGACATGATAGTTAAAAGTGAAGGTAATTTTTTGATTCAGCGTTAAAAAATACATAAAATGTAATTATAAAAGTTAAAAAAACACAACCATCGCAGGTTTATGTTATCTAATTTAAAACTCTTTCTTAAACTTCTTGACGGTAATCTAACCAATTTTTTTTGTGTTATCCTTTAATATAAGTATGTATAAGATGGCAAGAGTCGAAAATCATAATAATATTGCATTGTCATCGGATTTAAGTCAGTATGTAAAATTTAACTTCTATCGGACATTTGAAAGTAAGTTAAAGTTCTAGTACAAATTTTAAACTGGAAAGACTTAAACTGCAAGTTAAATAAAACCTTATGAAAATAACACAATTTTAGTTAAAAGAAATCATAGCCTCAAATCCTTACAAAATAAAACATTTGTTAAAGTACAATTATTTTAACTAATCTGAAACTTAACTAATAAAACTTAATCGTAATATTTGTACGATTTCTTTCAAATCGCAGGTACCTTGAAATAAATTTAAGTACTTTAAATACTACCCCTGAAAGCATGACAGAAATCATCTGTTTTGAGATGCATAAAAGTGGTTTAAGTCGTGCATTCCAAAGTTTCATAACTCGGTCAATTTTAATGTTAGATGAATGGGACTTTTTTTGTCTTACTTGTTAGTGTCACAGTAAATTTTTACTAAATATCACTTATAGGACCAGGGGACCGTATAAAAATTTAAATTTCGCAATTTTTTAATAAATGTTTTTCTTCACCCAAATCGCTTTAAAAATAATTCTTTACCTCATTTAAACCATTTTTGTAATTGGAAGTATGCATCTAAGACCAACGGTTGCGAAAATAAAGGTCGGTCAGGTTATAAGTGGATACACTGTAGATTAACTTCATCTATCTGAGTAGAGACATAGGCACATGACGCATGGTCAAATTCAAAGTTTTTGCCCGAACTATGGCAATCCGCGTTCCAGAACTATTATTGTGAGTTTTTCGGTGGGGTGACCAACGTATCAGGAGTTGGGTCTAAATTTTTTTGATTGGGCTGTATTCGAAACATTCATGAAATCATCTTTATTCTTAAAAAATAATAATAAAAATAAAAATAAAAATAAATAAATAAAAATACAGACAATCTTATTTCGATGCTAAGAAATACAACAGGTGTGCGTTTTCTCTTTCCTATTAAAAGAGAATATTTTTCAGCAAATTATGTACAATTTTGCGTTTTAAACCAATTTCAACAGAAAGTTTTAAGTCTATGGCAATCAGACAGAGCATCCGAGAGCAATCTATTATAGGTGGTTCAATAATTATTGTCCCGAGTGTATATAAAATATTTGTATTGTGATGGTTGATGTGGAATATTGAAGCCTAATGTCTTAGATGCCTATATGCTCCATTTCAGTACTGTAGCTGCTATATTAACATATTTGTTTTCGTTTTTGGTGTGAGAGGTCGCACCTAGTTTGAAAGGAAGGATGACAGTGAATGAGACGTGGCTACTGTCGTTTGGATTCGGGAACCAGGTGATATAGCCACGTCTCATCCACTGTCACAAATCTATCACAGAACTGCTTCAGGTCTGTCCTTAAAAGCTCAAAACCTTCCCCCCCCCAACCCCTCCCTTTCAAGTTAGGTGACACATCTCACACCTAAAACGAAATGTTAATATATCAGCTACGGTTCTGAAATTGAGCATATAGACAACTAAGCCATTAGGATTTAATATTCCATAACAACCATCGCAGTATAAATATTTTATACTCACGCGGGACAATAATTATTGAACCACCCTCGTATTTATGAGAAAATAAAAATTCTATTCTATTTCAAAGTACCTGAGCATTAATTTCTGCAAATTTCATGTATATATGCGTATAAAATGAGTCCTTGAATGTGTTAAAATGATTCGCGTTATTAAAAGAGAAAAAAAATATTTTTTTGAGAATAGTTTCAATTGAAGTTATAAATTTTCGATTCAAAGGAAATATTTTAACTAAAAGTTTAAAAATAATCAGCGTGAGTATAATTCTATCACAACTTTTAAATAGGATATTTTGTTTTATTTGCGCAGTAAAATATTGCAAATGTTAAAGTTGTACAGGCTAGAATATCAATTGGCCAAATTTTGGATTTGCAGTGCTGATAAATGAAGGAAAGATTGAGGCATTGCTGTGAACGAATTATACGATTTAAATATTAAATAATTTTTTTTTTATCCTAAATAGTTCTGGCAGACTTATTGAAAATTTTAAGAAGTATAAGCACCTGGAATAATGTTTGTACAGTTAATTAAAGACACTGAATAGAGTAACTATTATTTTTTAAAGGATTGTAACATTAATCATTAAGGACAGTTGGAAGACCCTATACCTATAATGTTAAATTAATGTAACTTTTCTCAGAAACTACCAAAGATGTTCACTTCAATTTTTTTATATACATAATATGAATAACTTTTAAAAAAGAGAAGTCAACTTTATAAATAGATATTCTTTAGTTATTTAAAAAAAATCTGAAATAAAAAACACTTTAAAATAACAAAAAACTTGCATTTTTCCAAAGAAAAACTTTTTTATAAACTGTTTTGTACATAATACAGGGTTCACACTTCAAAGAATTTTTGCAAAGTAACATTTGGCTTATTTAATGAAAAAAAATTCTATCTTCAAATGTCGCGACCGGTACTTTACAAAATGTCTGGTATTAAAACACCTAAAATCCCCTGATGCGTAAGAGCCCTGCAATATGTTTATAACAAAAGTTAACTTCAGTTTGATCAGGAATATGTGTAAAATATTCAGGCACGATTACAAACAATAATGTGTAGTAGTTTCTATAAAAAGGTACATAGAAGTTCAAAAAACAACAGTTTGAGAAAATTGAGTTTAAAGTTTATGTATGTAATGTTTATGTATGATGTAAACCAACAGAATTACTTAAAAATTTAACTTCTCATTGTCGTAGAAAGAAAAGCAATATACCATTCGAAAGTTGAAAAATAAAGGATTCAATATATACTAGGTGAGCAAAAAGTTCTGGAAAATTTGTGAAAGTTGCGTTGTTATGTGCAAATTAACAACAAAAGCAACAAGGACTATTCTTTAAAGTAGAGATTATCATAGTCCACAACTTTCTGCCACCGTTCTGCCAGATTCCGGATTTGCTGGCTAAGTTTGTCGTCGTTACCAGCACTTTCATCCTCATTAACCTCGTCGACGACTTTCAGAATCGTTAGGCCTTTTCTCCAATAATGCCGGCTCAACACAAGCAAATCATACTGTTCAATATGCATTTTAGAGCCAAAGTTCTTGAACTCCGATAAATATACCACTAGTACTCCTATATACGATACAAATTCTGGTAACTATTAGATTAAAAATTCCCCTTTTGCTCAACCTAATATATATATGTATATGTATATATATATATATATATATATATATATATATATATACATATATATATATATATATATATTTGGGGGGGGGGGGGCGCACGTTTCTTCTGCATTCATGTATGTCAAGTTAATTTCTTTTGTTTTTATTTTAATGGCAAATTTTAAGTATTTTTATAAAAGACTTTTTCATTAAGGCTTTTTTGTTTTTGTATGATAATTTTTGTATTGTTAATATTATGCTTTTTTGTTTTAATTTGGGTTATTTTAGTTTTTTATGGAATTTGGATAATGAAATGACAATAGTTTTTCAGTATTGAATGCGGGATGAACGTGTGTTCAGAAACCTGCAAATTTTAAAAGTGGGGGTGGAGTTAGTTTTTTGTCTGTCCTCCCACTGAAGAAGAACAGACTGTTTTTGTTTTTTACCTATCTTTCTTGTTTTTTTTAAGTATTTTATAGTTAAAAATTTTTTGCAGATATACACCTTCCTTTTGGAGTTATGGTGTTTTGGCATTTTGAAATGGTGAAGCATATATATATATATATATAATGCCATTTGATAATGTTCTGTATTCATCTTGAAACTATTATTTTGATTATATTGGTTGTTTGAGTGCAGGGGAAATTTTTTTTTTGAGCTTATAGCTTTTTTCCCACAGAAAACAACCGATTTGGTTGTATCATTGAATTCTGTACTCTTGAAAACGTAATTCAATATATAAGTTTTTCAATTTTTTCGGAATCCATATTCTTCTTTTTTTCTTCCATGTTAATTCTTGTAATTAGGTATACGGTACTTTATTTTACACATACAGTTCTATATTGTTGGTTTATGGCGTGTAGTCATTAATTCACAATATTGCAGTTTTTGATGATGGTCGGTAATGTTTAATTAATGGTTATATATATATATATATATATATATATATATATATATATATATATATATATATATAATAAATCCGAATTTCCTTTCCAACTGCCCTTAAAAGCCAAAGCATAAACTAAACATCTTATATTTAATTTATGAAGTCTGCAGAGTATACATTAGACAAAACGTCACTCAGAAGAACAACTTTGTTCGACAGCAAACTTCAAAAGTTTCTGAAACACACCAATAGCATATGCCAACATTTCGGTATTCTTTCGGAATGTGACACAATTCAAACATGTTTTAAACCAGAAATTTTTTCTAATAAACCCTAATAAGTACCACATACAACGAAGACACACTTCCTTAAGCATATTTTCTGGTTCAAAGCATGATTTGCTTGTGTTAGACTCCGAAAGAATATCGAAATGTTTGCATCTATGCAATACCATGACCAATTCCATCGGATAAATTTGACATTCAAAGCAAAATATATTAGTGAAATAATCTATTTGATGCATATTGTTACTATTTTACTTTGAGATACAGTGTAATTTTTTTGAGTTTGCTATTTTCTTTCTGAAGAAAAAACAGTAATTATTCAAAAATAACAGAGAATTGAACAAGAATATGGAAAGAATTCTTTCCATATTCTGCATTAATGCAGAAAATTAAACTATCAAAAATGAATCTACGTGGTTAACGGTCATGCATGTTGAAGAACTGCGTCAACACATTAGGCATAACCCTGTTTCGGTTCAAGGGATTGTGTAGATTCAAATTAAGAATTTTTCTTTTCATTGAATTGTTATATACACTATGACTGACATTAAACAAGCATTTTTTTATGTGCTCATACGACGTTTGTAGCAACGCAGACAAATTTTCGTGGCGAAAAAAATAATTTTTTAGGAAAATAATGCACAAAGACTTCGTATTTAAAAATGTATCATGATGTTTCTAAATGATTCGTTTAATGTAAACTCAGTTGATAAAACTACGCACATCAGCGTAATATTTGTGTTGAATTATTGCAAATATTATACAAATATTTTTGCAAAATACGGAAAATTCGCGAAGCTAAACTGCAGATTTCCCGAAATTCTCCTATCAAGCTTTCTTCAACGGAACTTTCGTCAAATAAAGGAAAAACGTCTTCGAATGACACTGGTGTTCCGGAAACTTGCAGTGTGTACTTTTTACGTTTTTTTTTAGTGTCATTACAAGTGTAAAGTTCGGAATCTCGGTTCAAGCTTGGGTGTTCGTATTATGTGAAATTCCAATTTGAATAGAGGTTCCTGTTTGATTATCCGACATGCTTGTAAAACATAACTGTAGTCATTTTACTAGTTCTTGGTTTAGCATTTTCCTAGGTCATGTTTGAATATATGACTAGGTCATATTTCAACATTTTACCAGTTCTTGGTTTAACCTGCACAAATTTCTGGTTTACTTGGAGAACCAAATATTCGTAAAAGGTTTCAATATCTTATGCTGGAAACATATTTGGCATCATGTGTTGGCGAAATGTTGAACGAAATTTTTAACAATGTAAATATGCCAGTGAAAAATATTTATGAAAAAATATTTTCACAAAAATAACAGTTTTAAGCATTTTTAACAAAAGCAAAATCAAAAATTAAACTGTCAAACAATAAATAAAAGTTGAATAGCAGAAAGTATTGAATGAGGCAAAAAAATCACTATCGTTTTAAATTTAAGACAAAGTAAAATTTGAGAATGTTTAAAAAATAATAAACATGGGACTCTCGAAATTACGCAAAGTTTTGGTGTTTTTAAAATATCTTTTAATTTTAGATATCATTCAAAAAAGTTTTTTGACTCTGCTTGATCATTTGTGAGATTTGCCTGTCTTTGTGGAAATACTTTATGGGATACAAGGAAAAACTATGCATTACTAAACTGAGGGTATAAAAAAAAAATTACAAAAACTTAAAACAACGCAGGAAAAAAGTATTTTTTGCAGATTTGTGTTATTTATCTATTTCGCAGGCTACTGAGACGTAGTACACCTTCAAAAAATTGATTTTTCAATTTGTGACTGAGAAAAAGAAAAAAAAAAAGATTCGGCAGATGACAAAAACATATAATTTACGAGTCATGCGTCTTATTTAAAAATATATAATTTACGAATCAAGCGTCTCATTTACCATCATTTATAACAGTTTAAGGCTCATTGAAAAGTTTGTGAAATGTTGGGGAAAAAACTATTTCTGCGTTCTTTTTCTTTAAAAAAAGATGATTTTGTGTCTATTTGTTCATTCTATTGTTTTATATCACGTAATATTGTATAAACTGAAAATACAATAACTCGTGGAAGTTCATCTGGTGAAGCTTTTTATTTATTTTTTATAGCATAACTGTCGGTCTTCCGGTTTGTTTAAGATGAAATAAACATATTTTGAATCAGACTTTTTTTAAGCCCTTCGTGAGCCCTTTTAATATTTTAATAGAATTAATTCTAAATTGAAACTTTGCGTAATTTAATGTGAGAAATTCTATGATTAAACAAGGCAAGGCAATAATTACCATAAAAATTACTGGTAGAGAAAATGATGTACACACCCTATAATTAACGAATACGTGACGCTTGTTGTGAGATGTTAATAAAATGTGTGTTGTTTCTTTTTAGAAGTTATTGGATTTCATTTGTTAAGTAAAATTTCTGGTTCAAAATACTCTTATTTGACTTAAAAAATAATGATATAATAATACAACTAAAAAAAAAAAAAAAAAAAAAAAAAAAAAAAAAAAACTGAAAAAATACCGGAAGGCTGGCAGTTAGGCTTTATGGTAATTTTGCACATTTTGAAAATGTATTGTAAGTTTTTCATAAGATAAATTAACACATTTTTCTTTTTAACACTTTCCAACGTAGTTGAGGCCCCACCAGTGGCTGAGAGGTTCTGCTCTCGAAGCTGGTAGACGGGAGGTGCTGGGTTCAAACCCAATCGCGCCCGTCGGCCTTATCGTTCGGAGTTTTCGTGGTTTTCTTCGAACCGTGGATTTCCATGCGTTAATACGGATTAGGTTCCCTTAGAAAGACCTCCACGGAAGGCACTCACCCTAGGGCCTATATCCCTCGTGTAGATAATTGGCCGTCAAAAATCAACCCAACCCAACCCAACGTAGTTGAATAGTGTTTATGACTTCGGTTTGTCTGGCCGTCTGGCCGCGCTCTAACCCCAGTAAATATACACGGATTGCCCTGAAATTTTTGGATGTTATTGACGTTTACCATAGCACCTTCCCTATTTCAAATGAAGATTGTAGTAGGGGAAAGGAGGGTTAAGAGTACGCACCTAGTGGATTTTTCGGTATAAAAATGAGAATTGAAAAGAGAGAACCTCGAAAATAGACTGAATCATAGTTTATTAACTTAGAAAGAAGGGTACACAAAATGAAAGTTTTATCTTAAAAAAAATATATATATATATTAAAGAATGCAAGTGAAAAAATGGCAAATGCGTACTCTTATCCGAATGGCGGGTAAGAGTACGCAGGGCATGAGTCCAAGAGTACGCAGCCAGAAAATGTAGCAGTAGTCACATACAAATGCTCCAGTGCCTTCGTAACTTGAACAGTCTTCATGCCACCACTCCTTACATAATCCACACTGGATCCAATCTTCATCATATGATTGTTCGCAGCCTCGGCATATTGTCGCCTCATTGTTTGCTGAACTTGTTGAGGGAACTGGGTTGTCGATACAATTCAGAATAAGTCTTTTCTTTGCTTTCAGAGTTTGTCCTTTTTAGCTCACAGGCTATCAAAGCCTGAGAGCTAATGTGCCCGCCCGTTCTGTATATATGTACGTACGTACGTACGTACGTACGTATGTATGTATGTATGTATGTATGTACGTAACGCGATAACTCTTGATAGAAATATCCGATTTGCTTCAAAATTTTTTCCTAGGTTCATTGTGATAAGGCGCTTCCTTGATTAGTTTTGGGAGTTCATTGGTTAAGGATAAAGGGGGAAAAACGGGGTTAGTCCAAACCCTTAATTCAGATAAATGGGTTTTTCATGCAGAATCATTCGATTTGCTCCGAATTTGGTATACCGGTTTATTATGTTAAGGAACTTCCCTGATTAGTTTTGGGGGTTCATTGGTTAAGGATAAAGGGGAAAAAAGGGGGTTAGTCCACTGTACGTATGTATGTATGTATGTATGTATGTACGTAACGCGATAACTCTTGATAGAAACATCCGATTTGCTTCAAAAAATGTTTCTAGGTTCATTGTGATAAGGCGCTTCCCTGATTAGTTTTGGGAGTTCATTGGTTAAGGATAAAGGGGGAAAAACGGGGTTAGTCCACCCCATTACTTCAGATAAATGTGTTTTTCATGCAGAATCATTCGATTTGCTCCGAATTTGGTATACCGGTTTATTATGTTAAGGAACTTCCCTGATTAGTTTTGGGGGTTCATTGGTTAAGGATAAAGGGGGAAAAGGGGGGTTAGTCCACTGTACGTATGTATGTATGTATGTATGTATGTACGTAACGCGATAACTCTTGATAGAAACATCCGATTTGCTTCAAAATTTTTTTCCAGGTTCATTGTGATAAGGCGCTTCCCTGATTAGATTCGGGAGTTCATTGGTTAAGGACAAAGGGGTGAAAACGGGCTTAGTCCAACCCCTTAATTCAGATAAATGGGTTTTTCATGCAGAATCATTCGATTTGCTCCGAATTTGGTATACCGGTTTATTATGTTAAGGAACTTCCCTGATTAGTTTTGGGGGTCATTGGTTAAGGATTAAGGGGGAAAAGGGGGGTTAGTCTATCCCCTTAAGTCAGATAAATGGGTTTTTCATGCAGAATCATTCGATATGCTCCGAATTTGGTATACCGGTTTATTATGTTAAGGAACTTCCCTGATTAGTTTTCGGGGTTCATTGGTTAAGGATAAAGGGGGAAAAGGGGGGTTAGTCCACTGTACGTATGTATGTATGTACGTAACGAGATAACTCTTGATAGAAACATCCGATTTGCTTCAAAATTTTTTTCTAGGTTCATTGTGATAAGGCGCTTTCCTGATTAGTTTTGGGAGTTCATTGGTTAAAGATAAAGGGAAAAAAACGGGGTTAGTCCAACCCCTTAATTCAGATAAATGGGTTTTTCATGCAGAATCATTCGATTTGTTCCGAATTTGGTATACCGGTTTATTATGTTAAGAAACTTCCCTGATTAGTTTTGGGGGTTCATTGGTTAAGGATAAAGGGGGAAAAGAGGGTTAGTCTACCCCCTTAATTCAGATAAATGGGTTTTTCATGCAGAATCATTCGATTTGCCCCGAATTTGGTATACCGGTTTATTATGTTAAGGAACTTCCCTGATTAGTTTTGGAGGTTCATTGGTTAAGGATAAAGGGGGAAATGGAGGGTTAGTCCACCCCCTTAATTCAGATAAATGGGTTTTTCATGCAGAATCATTCGATTTGCTCCGAATTTAGTATACCGGTTTATTATATTAAGGAACTTCCCTGATTAGTTTTGGGAGTTCATTGGTTAAGGATAAAGGGGGGAAAAACGGGTTAGTCCACCCCTTTTAATTCAGATAAATGGGTTTTTCATGCAGAATGATTCGATTTGCTCTGAATTTGGTATACCGGTTTATTATGTTAAGGAACTTCCCTGATTAGTTTTGGGGTTCATTGGTTAAGGATAAAGGGAGAAAAGGAGGGTTAGTCCACCCCCTTAATTCAGATAAATGGGTTTTTCATGAAGAATCATTCGATTTGCCCCGAATTTAGTATACCGGTTTATTATGTTAAGGAACTTCCCTGATTAGTTTTGGGAGTTCATTGGTTATAGATAAAGGGAGAAAAACGGGGTTAGTCTAACCCCTTAATTCAGATAAATGGGTTTTTCATGCAGAATCATTCGATTTGTTCCGAATTTGGTATACCGGTTTATTATGTTAAGAAACTTCCCTGATTAGTTTTGGGGGTTCATTGGTTAAGGATAAAGGGGGGAAAAGAGGGTTAGTCCACCCCCTTAATTCAGATAAATGGTTTTTTCATGCAGAATCATTCGATTTGCTCCGAATTTGGTATACCGGTTTATTATGTTAAGGAACTTCCCTGATTAGTTTTGGAGGTTCATTGGTTAAGGATAAAGGGGGAAATGGAGGGTTAGTCCACCCCCTTAATTCAGATAAATGGGTTTTTCATGCAGAATCATTCGATTTGCTGCGAATTTAGTATACCGGTTTATTATGTTAAGGAACTTCCCTGATTAGTTTTGGGAGTTCATTGGTTAAGGATAAAGGGGGGAAAAACGGGTTAGTCCACCCCTTTTAATTCAGATAAATGGGTTTTTCATGCAGAATGATTCGATTTGCTCTGAATTTGGTATACAGGTTTATTATGTTAAGGAACTTCCCTGATTAGTTTTGGGGTTCATTGGTTAAGGATAAAGGGGGAAAAGGAGGGTTAGTCCACCCCCTTAATTCAGATAAATGGGTTTTTCATGAAGAATCATTCGACTTGCTCTGAATTTAGTATACCGGTTTATCATGTTAAGGAACTTCCCTGATTAGTTTTGGGAGTTCATTGGTTAAGGATAAAGGGGGGAAAACGGGTTAGTCCACCCCCCCTTAATTCAGATAAATGCGTTTTTCATGCAGAATGATTCGATTTGCTCCGAAGTTGGTATACCGGTTTATTATGTTAAGGAACTTCCCTGATTAGTTTTCGGGGTTCATTGGTTAAGGATAAAGGGGGAAAAGGGGGGTTAGTCCACTGTACGTATGTATGTATGTATGTATGTACGTAACGCGAAAACTCTTGATACAAACATCCGATTTGCTTCAAAATTTTTTTCTAGGTTCATTGTGATAAGGCGCTTCCCTGATTAGTTTTGGGAGTTCATTGGTTAAGGATAAAGGGGGGAAAACGGGGTTAGTCCAACCCCTTAATTCAGATAAATGGGTTTTTCATGCAGAATCATTCGAATTGCTTCGAATTTGGTATACCGGTTTATTATGTTAAGGAACTTCCCTGATTAGTTTTGGGGGTTCATTGGTTAAGGATAAAGGGGGAAAAGGGGGGTAACTCCACTGTACGTATGTATGTATGTATGTATGTATGTATGTATGTATGTATGTATGTATGTATGTACGTAACGCGATAACTCTTGATAGAAACATCCGATTTGCTTCAAAATTTTTTTCTAGGTTCATTGTGATAAGACGCTTCCCTGATTAGTTTTGGGAGTTCATTGGTTAAGGATAAAGGGGGAAAACGGGGTTAGTCTGACCCCTTAATTCAGATAAATGGGCTTTTCATGCAGAATCATTCGATTTGTTCCGAATTTGGTATACCGGTTTATTATGTTAAGGAACTTCCCTGATTAGTTTTGGGGGTTCATTCGTTAAGGATTAAGGGGGAAAAGGGGGGTTAGTCTATCCCCTTAAGTCAGATAAATGGGTTTTTCATGCAGAATCATTCGATTTGCTCCGAATTTGGTATACCGGTTTATTATGTTAAGGAACTTCCCTGATTAGTTTTCGGGGTTCATTGGTTAAGGATAAAGGGGGAAAAGGGTGGTTAGTCCACTGTACGTATGTATGAATGTATGTACGTAACGAGATAACTCTTGATAGAAACATCCGATTTGCTTCAAAATTTTTTTCTAGGTTCATTGTGATAAGGCGCTTTCCTGATTAGTTTTGGGAGTTCATTGGTTAAAGATAAAGGGAGAAAAACGGGGTTAGTCCAACCCCTTAATTCAGATAATTGGGCTTTTCATGCAGAAGCATTCGATTTGCTCCGAATTTGGTATACCGGTTTATTATGTTAAGGAACTTCCCTGATTAGTTTTGAGGTTTCATTGGTTAAGGATTAAGGGGGAAAAGGGTGGTTAGTCTATCCCCTTAAGTCAGATAAATGGGTTTTTCATGCAGATTCATTCGATTTGCTCCAAATTTAGTATACCGGTTTATTATTTTAAGGAACTTCCCTGATTAGTTTTCGGGGTTCATTGGTTAAGGATAAAGGGGGAAAAGGGGGGTTAGTCCACTGTACGTATGTATGTATGTATTTACGTAACGAGATAACTCTTGATAGAAACATCCGATTTGCTTCAAAATTTTCTTCTAGGTTCATTGTGATAAGGCGCTTTCCTGATTAGTTCTGGGAGTTCATTGGTTAAAGATAAAGGGAGAAAAACGGGGTTAGTCCAACCCCTTAATTCAGATAAATGGGTTTTTCATGCAGAATCATTCGATTTGCTCCGAATTTAGTATACCGGTTTATTATGTTAAGGAACTTCCCTGATTAGTTTTGGGAGTTCATTGGTTAAGGATAAAGGGGGGAAAAACGGGTTAGTCCACCCCTTTTAATTCAGATAAATGGGTTTTTCATGCAGAATGATTCGATTTGCTCTGAATTTGGTATACAGGTTTATTATGTTAAGGAACTTCCCTGATTAGTTTTGGGGTTCATTGGTTAAGGATAAAGGGGGAAAAGGAGGGTTAGTCCACCCCCTTAATTCAGATAAATGGGTTTTTCATGCAGAATCATTTGATTTGCTCCGAATTTAGTATACCGGTTTATTATGTTAAGGAACTTCCCTGATTAGTTTTGGGAGTTCATTGGTTAAGGATAAAGGGGGGAAAACGGGTTAGTCCACCCCTTTTAATTCAGATAAATGGGTTTTTCATGCAGAATGATTCGATTTGCTCTGAATTTGGTATACCGGTTTATCATGTTAAGGAACTTCCCTGATTAGTTTTGGGGTTCATTGGTTAAGGATAAAGGGAGAAAAGGAGGGTTAGTCCACCCCCTTAATTCAGATAAATGGGTTTTTCATGAAGAATCATTCGATTTGCCCCGAATTTAGTATACCGGTTTATTATGTTAAGGAACTTCCCTGATTAGTTTTGGGAGTTCATTGGTTAAAGATAAAGGGAGAAAAACGGGGTTAGTCTAACCCCTTAATTCAGATAAATGGGTTTTTCATGCAGAATCATTCGATTTGTTCCGAATTTGGTATACCGGTTTATTATGTTAAGAAACTTCCCTGATTAGTTTTGGGGGTTCATTGGTTAAGGATAAAGGGGGGAAAAGAGGGTTAGTCCACCCCCTTAATTCAGATAAATGGTTTTTTCATGCAGAATCATTCGATTTGCTCCGAATTTGGTATACCGGTTTATTATGTTAAGGAACTTCCCTGATTAGTTTTGGAGGTTCATTGGTTAAGGATAAAGGGGGAAATGGAGGGTTAGTCCACCCCCTTAATTCAGATAAATGGGTTTTTCATGCAGAATCATTCGATTTGCTGCGAATTTAGTATACCGGTTTATTATGTTAAGGAACTTCCCTGATTAGATTTGGGAGTTCATTGGTTAAGGATAAAGGGGGGAAAAACGGGTTAGTCCACCCCTTTTAATTCAGATAAATGGGTTTTTCATGCAGAATGATTCGATTTGCTCTGAATTTGGTATACAGGTTTATTATGTTAAGGAACTTCCCTGATTAGTTTTGGGGTTCATTGGTTAAGGATAAAGGGGGAAAAGGAGGGTTAGTCCACCCCCTTAATTCAGATAAATGGGTTTTTCATGCAGAATCATTCGATATGCTCCGAATTTGGTATACCGGTTTATTATGTTAAGGAACTTCCCTGATTAGTTTTCGGGGTTCATTGGTTAAGGATAAAGGGGGAAAAGGGGGGTTAGTCCACTGTACGTATGTATGTATGTACGTAACGAGATAACTCTTGATAGAAACATCCGATTTGCTTCAAAATTTTTTTCTAGGTTCATTGTGATAAGGCGCTTTCCTGATTAGTTTTGGGAGTTCATTGGTTAAAGATAAAGGGAAAAAAACGGGGTTAGTCCAACCCCTTAATTCAGATAAATGGGTTTTTCATGCAGAATCATTCGATTTGTTCCGAATTTGGTATACCGGTTTATTATGTTAAGAAACTTCCCTGATTAGTTTTGGGGGTTCATTGGTTAAGGATAAAGGGGGAAAAGAGGGTTAGTCTACCCCCTTAATTCAGATAAATGGGTTTTTCATGCAGAATCATTCGATTTGCCCCGAATTTGGTATACCGGTTTATTATGTTAAGGAACTTCCCTGATTAGTTTTGGAGGTTCATTGGTTAAGGATAAAGGGGGAAATGGAGGGTTAGTCCACCCCCTTAATTCAGATAAATGGGTTTTTCATGCAGAATCATTCGATTTGCTCCGAATTTAGTATACCGGTTTATTATATTAAGGAACTTCCCTGATTAGTTTTGGGAGTTCATTGGTTAAGGATAAAGGGGGGAAAAACGGGTTAGTCCACCCCTTTTAATTCAGATAAATGGGTTTTTCATGCAGAATGATTCGATTTGCTCTGAATTTGGTATACCGGTTTATTATGTTAAGGAACTTCCCTGATTAGTTTTGGGGTTCATTGGTTAAGGATAAAGGGAGAAAAGGAGGGTTAGTCCACCCCCTTAATTCAGATAAATGGGTTTTTCATGAAGAATCATTCGATTTGCCCCGAATTTAGTATACCGGTTTATTATGTTAAGGAACTTCCCTGATTAGTTTTGGGAGTTCATTGGTTATAGATAAAGGGAGAAAAACGGGGTTAGTCTAACCCCTTAATTCAGATAAATGGGTTTTTCATGCAGAATCATTCGATTTGTTCCGAATTTGGTATACCGGTTTATTATGTTAAGAAACTTCCCTGATTAGTTTTGGGGGTTCATTGGTTAAGGATAAAGGGGGGAAAAGAGGGTTAGTCCACCCCCTTAATTCAGATAAATGGTTTTTTCATGCAGAATCATTCGATTTGCTCCGAATTTGGTATACCGGTTTATTATGTTAAGGAACTTCCCTGATTAGTTTTGGAGGTTCATTGGTTAAGGATAAAGGGGGAAATGGAGGGTTAGTCCACCCCCTTAATTCAGATAAATGGGTTTTTCATGCAGAATCATTCGATTTGCTGCGAATTTAGTATACCGGTTTATTATGTTAAGGAACTTCCCTGATTAGTTTTGGGAGTTCATTGGTTAAGGATAAAGGGGGGAAAAACGGGTTAGTCCACCCCTTTTAATTCAGATAAATGGGTTTTTCATGCAGAATGATTCGATTTGCTCTGAATTTGGTATACAGGTTTATTATGTTAAGGAACTTCCCTGATTAGTTTTGGGGTTCATTGGTTAAGGATAAAGGGGGAAAAGGAGGGTTAGTCCACCCCCTTAATTCAGATAAATGGGTTTTTCATGAAGAATCATTCGACTTGCTCTGAATTTAGTATACCGGTTTATCATGTTAAGGAACTTCCCTGATTAGTTTTGGGAGTTCATTGGTTAAGGATAAAGGGGGGAAAACGGGTTAGTCCACCCCCCCTTAATTCAGATAAATGCGTTTTTCATGCAGAATGATTCGATTTGCTCCGAAGTTGGTATACCGGTTTATTATGTTAAGGAACTTCCCTGATTAGTTTTCGGGGTTCATTGGTTAAGGATAAAGGGGGAAAAGGGGGGTTAGTCCACTGTACGTATGTATGTATGTATGTATGTACGTAACGCGAAAACTCTTGATACAAACATCCGATTTGCTTCAAAATTTTTTTCTAGGTTCATTGTGATAAGGCGCTTCCCTGATTAGTTTTGGGAGTTCATTGGTTAAGGATAAAGGGGGGAAAACGGGGTTAGTCCAACCCCTTAATTCAGATAAATGGGTTTTTCATGCAGAATCATTCGAATTGCTTCGAATTTGGTATACCGGTTTATTATGTTAAGGAACTTCCCTGATTAGTTTTGGGGGTTCATTGGTTAAGGATAAAGGGGGAAAAGGGGGGTAACTCCACTGTACGTATGTATGTATGTATGTATGTATGTATGTATGTATGTATGTATGTACGTAACGCGATAACTCTTGATAGAAACATCCGATTTGCTTCAAAATTTTTTTCTAGGTTCATTGTGATAAGACGCTTCCCTGATTAGTTTTGGGAGTTCATTGGTTAAGGATAAAGGGGGAAAACGGGGTTAGTCTGACCCCTTAATTCAGATAAATGGGCTTTTCATGCAGAATCATTCGATTTGTTCCGAATTTGGTATACCGGTTTATTATGTTAAGGAACTTCCCTGATTAGTTTTGGGGGTTCATTCGTTAAGGATTAAGGGGGAAAAGGGGGGTTAGTCTATCCCCTTAAGTCAGATAAATGGGTTTTTCATGCAGAATCATTCGATTTGCTCCGAATTTGGTATACCGGTTTATTATGTTAAGGAACTTCCCTGATTAGTTTTCGGGGTTCATTGGTTAAGGATAAAGGGGGAAAAGGGTGGTTAGTCCACTGTACGTATGTATGAATGTATGTACGTAACGAGATAACTCTTGATAGAAACATCCGATTTGCTTCAAAATTTTTTTCTAGGTTCATTGTGATAAGGCGCTTTCCTGATTAGTTTTGGGAGTTCATTGGTTAAAGATAAAGGGAGAAAAACGGGGTTAGTCCAACCCCTTAATTCAGATAAATGGGCTTTTCATGCAGAAGCATTCGATTTGCTCCGAATTTGGTATACCGGTTTATTATGTTAAGGAACTTCCCTGATTAGTTTTGAGGTTTCATTGGTTAAGGATTAAGGGGGAAAAGGGTGGTTAGTCTATCCCCTTAAGTCAGATAAATGGGTTTTTCATGCAGATTCATTCGATTTGCTCCAAATTTAGTATACCGGTTTATTATTTTAAGGAACTTCCCTGATTAGTTTTCGGGGTTCATTGGTTAAGGATAAAGGGGGAAAAGGGGGGTTAGTCCACTGTACGTATGTATGTATGTATTTACGTAACGAGATAACTCTTGATAGAAACATCCGATTTGCTTCAAAATTTTCTTCTAGGTTCATTGTGATAAGGCGCTTTCCTGATTAGTTCTGGGAGTTCATTGGTTAAAGATAAAGGGAGAAAAACGGGGTTAGTCCAACCCCTTAATTCAGATAAATGGGTTTTTCATGCAGAATCATTCGATTTGCTCCGAATTTAGTATACCGGTTTATTATGTTAAGGAACTTCCCTGATTAGTTTTGGGAGTTCATTGGTTAAGGATAAAGGGGGGAAAAACGGGTTAGTCCACCCCTTTTAATTCAGATAAATGGGTTTTTCATGCAGAATGATTCGATTTGCTCTGAATTTGGTATACAGGTTTATTATGTTAAGGAACTTCCCTGATTAGTTTTGGGGTTCATTGGTTAAGGATAAAGGGGGAAAAGGAGGGTTAGTCCACCCCCTTAATTCAGATAAATGGGTTTTTCATGCAGAATCATTTGATTTGCTCCGAATTTAGTATACCGGTTTATTATGTTAAGGAACTTCCCTGATTAGTTTTGGGAGTTCATTGGTTAAGGATAAAGGGGGGAAAACGGGTTAGTCCACCCCTTTTAATTCAGATAAATGGGTTTTTCATGCAGAATGATTCGATTTGCTCTGAATTTGGTATACCGGTTTATCATGTTAAGGAACTTCCCTGATTAGTTTTGGGGTTCATTGGTTAAGGATAAAGGGAGAAAAGGAGGGTTAGTCCACCCCCTTAATTCAGATAAATGGGTTTTTCATGAAGAATCATTCGATTTGCCCCGAATTTAGTATACCGGTTTATTATGTTAAGGAACTTCCCTGATTAGTTTTGGGAGTTCATTGGTTAAAGATAAAGGGAGAAAAACGGGGTTAGTCTAACCCCTTAATTCAGATAAATGGGTTTTTCATGCAGAATCATTCGATTTGTTCCGAATTTGGTATACCGGTTTATTATGTTAAGAAACTTCCCTGATTAGTTTTGGGGGTTCATTGGTTAAGGATAAAGGGGGGAAAAGAGGGTTAGTCCACCCCCTTAATTCAGATAAATGGTTTTTTCATGCAGAATCATTCGATTTGCTCCGAATTTGGTATACCGGTTTATTATGTTAAGGAACTTCCCTGATTAGTTTTGGAGGTTCATTGGTTAAGGATAAAGGGGGAAATGGAGGGTTAGTCCACCCCCTTAATTCAGATAAATGGGTTTTTCATGCAGAATCATTCGATTTGCTGCGAATTTAGTATACCGGTTTATTATGTTAAGGAACTTCCCTGATTAGATTTGGGAGTTCATTGGTTAAGGATAAAGGGGGGAAAAACGGGTTAGTCCACCCCTTTTAATTCAGATAAATGGGTTTTTCATGCAGAATGATTCGATTTGCTCTGAATTTGGTATACAGGTTTATTATGTTAAGGAACTTCCCTGATTAGTTTTGGGGTTCATTGGTTAAGGATAAAGGGGGAAAAGGAGGGTTAGTCCACCCCCTTAATTCAGATAAATGGGTTTTTCATGAAGAATCATTCGACTTGCTCTGAATTTAGTATACCGGTTTATCATGTTAAGGAACTTCCCTGATTAGTTTTGGGAGTTCATTGGTTAAGGATAAAGGGGGGAAAACGGGTTAGTCCACCCCCCCTTAATTCAGATAAATGCGTTTTTCATGCAGAATGATTCGATTTGCTCCGAAGTTGGTATACCGGTTTATTATGTTAAGGAACTTCCCTGATTAGTTTTGGGGGTTCATTGGTTAAGGATAAAGGGGGAAAAGGGGGGTTAGTCCACTGTACGTATGTATGTATGTATGTATGTACGTAACGCGAAAACTCTTGATACAAACATCCGATTTGCTTCAAAATTTTTTTCTAGGTTCATTGTGATAAGGCGCTTCCCTGATTAGTTTTGGGAGTTCATTGGTTAAGGATAAAGGGGGGAAAACGGGGTTAGTCCAACCCCTTAATTCAGATAAATGGGTTTTTCATGCAGAATCATTCGATTTGCTTCGAATTTGGTATACCGGTTTATTATGTTAAGGAACTTCCCTGATTAGTTTTGGGGGTTCATTGGTTAAGGATAAAGGGGGAAAAGGGGGGTAACTCCACTGTACGTATGTATGTATGTATGTATGTATGTATGTATGTATGTACGTAACGCGATAACTCTTGATAGAAACATCCGATTTGCTTCAAAATTTTTTTCTAGGTTCATTGTGATAAGACGCTTCCCTGATTAGTTTTGGGAGTTCATTGGTTAAGGATAAAGGGGGAAAACGGGGTTAGTCTGACCCCTTAATTCAGATAAATGGGCTTTTCATGCAGAATCATTCGATTTGTTCCGAATTTGGTATACCGGTTTATTATGTTAAGGAACTTCCCTGATTAGTTTTGGGGGTTCATTCGTTAAGGATTAAGGGGGAAAAGGGGGGTTAGTCTATCCCCTTAAGTCAGATAAATGGGTTTTTCATGCAGAATCATTCGATTTGCTCCGAATTTGGTATACCGGTTTATTATGTTAAGGAACTTCCCTGATTAGTTTTCGGGGTTCATTGGTTAAGGATAAAGGGGGAAAAGGGTGGTTAGTCCACTGTACGTATGTATGAATGTATGTACGTAACGAGATAACTCTTGATAGAAACATCCGATTTGCTTCAAAATTTTTTTCTAGGTTCATTGTGATAAGGCGCTTTCCTGATTAGTTTTGGGAGTTCATTGGTTAAAGATAAAGGGAGAAAAACGGGGTTAGTCCAACCCCTTAATTCAGATAAATGGGCTTTTCATGCAGAAGCATTCGATTTGCTCCGAATTTGGTATACCGGTTTATTATGTTAAGGAACTTCCCTGATTAGTTTTGAGGTTTCATTGGTTAAGGATTAAGGGGGAAAAGGGTGGTTAGTCTATCCCCTTAAGTCAGATAAATGGGTTTTTCATGCAGATTCATTCGATTTGCTCCAAATTTAGTATACCGGTTTATTATTTTAAGGAACTTCCCTGATTAGTTTTCGGGGTTCATTGGTTAAGGATAAAGGGGGAAAAGGGGGGTTAGTCCACTGTACGTATGTATGTATGTATTTACGTAACGAGATAACTCTTGATAGAAACATCCGATTTGCTTCAAAATTTTCTTCTAGGTTCATTGTGATAAGGCGCTTTCCTGATTAGTTCTGGGAGTTCATTGGTTAAAGATAAAGGGAGAAAAACGGGGTTAGTCCAACCCCTTAATTCAGATAAATGGGTTTTTCAGGCAGAATCATTCGATTTGTTCCGAATTTGGTATACCGGTTTATTATGTTAAGAAACTTCCCTGATTAGTTTTGGGAGTTCATTGGTTAAGGATAAAGGGGGAAAAGAGGGTTAGTCTACCCCCTTAATTCAGATAAATGGGTTTTTCATGCAGAATCATTCGATTTGTTCCGAATTTGGTATACCGGTTTATTATGTTAAGAAACTTCCCTGATTAGTTTTGGGGGTTCATTGGTTAAGGATAAAGGGGGGAAAAGAGGGTTAGTCCACCCCCTTAATTCAGATAAATGGTTTTTTCATGCAGAATCATTCGATTTGCTCCGAATTTGGTATACCGGTTTATTATGTTAAGGAACTTCCCTGATTAGTTTTGGAGGTTCATTGGTTAAGGATAAAGGGGGAAATGGAGGGTTAGTCCACCCCCTTAATTCAGATAAATGGGTTTTTCATGCAGAATCATTCGATTTGCTGCGAATTTAGTATACCGGTTTATTATGTTAAGGAACTTCCCTGATTAGTTTTGGGAGTTCATTGGTTAAGGATAAAGGGGGGAAAAACGGGTTAGTCCACCCCTTTTAATTCAGATAAATGGGTTTTTCATGCAGAATGATTCGATTTGCTCTGAATTTGGTATACAGGTTTATTATGTTAAGGAACTTCCCTGATTAGTTTTGGGGTTCATTGGTTAAGGATAAAGGGGGAAAAGGAGGGTTAGTCCACCCCCTTAATTCAGATAAATGGGTTTTTCATGAAGAATCATTCGACTTGCTCTGAATTTAGTATACCGGTTTATCATGTTAAGGAACTTCCCTGATTAGTTTTGGGAGTTCATTGGTTAAGGATAAAGGGGGGAAAACGGGTTAGTCCACCCCCCCTTAATTCAGATAAATGCGTTTTTCATGCAGAATGATTCGATTTGCTCCGAAGTTGGTATACCGGTTTATTATGTTAAAGAACTTCCCTGATTAGTTTTGGGGGTTCATTGGTTAAGGATAAAGGGGGAAAAGGGGGGTAACTCCACTGTACGTATGTATGTATGTATGTATGTATGTATGTATGTATGTATGAATGTATGTACGTAACGAGATAACTCTTGATAGAAACATCCGATTTGCTTCAAAATTTTTTTCTAGGTTCATTGTGATAAGGCGCTTTCCTGATTAGTTTTGGGAGTTCATTGGTTAAAGATAAAGGGAGAAAAACGGGGTTAGTCCAACCCCTTAATTCAGATAAATGGGCTTTTCATGCAGAAGCATTCGATTTGCTCCGAATTTGGTATACCGGTTTATTATGTTAAGGAACTTCCCTGATTAGTTTTGAGGTTTCATTGGTTAAGGATTAAGGGGGAAAAGGGTGGTTAGTCTATCCCCTTAAGTCAGATAAATGGGTTTTTCATGCAGATTCATTCGATTTGCTCCAAATTTAGTATACCGGTTTATTATTTTAAGGAACTTCCCTGATTAGTTTTCGGGGTTCATTGGTTAAGGATAAAGGGGGAAAAGGGGGGTTAGTCCACTGTACGTATGTATGTATGTATTTACGTAACGAGATAACTCTTGATAGAAACATCCGATTTGCTTCAAAATTTTCTTCTAGGTTCATTGTGATAAGGCGCTTTCCTGATTAGTTCTGGGAGTTCATTGGTTAAAGATAAAGGGAGAAAAACGGGGTTAGTCCAACCCCTTAATTCAGATAAATGGGTTTTTCATGCAGAATCATTCGATTTGCTCCGAATTTAGTATACCGGTTTATTATGTTAAGGAACTTCCCTGATTAGTTTTGGGAGTTCATTGGTTAAGGATAAAGGGGGGAAAAACGGGTTAGTCCACCCCTTTTAATTCAGATAAATGGGTTTTTCATGCAGAATCATTCGATTTGCTCCGAATTTGGTATACCGGTTTATTATGTTAAGAAACTTCCCTGATTAGTTTTGGGGGTTCATTGGTTAAGGATAAAGGGGGAAAAGAGGGTTAGTCCACCCCCTTAATTCAGATAAATGGTTTTTTCATGCAGAATAATTCGATTTGCTCCGAATTAGGTATACCGGTTTATTATGTTAAGGAACTTCCCTGATTAGTTTTGGAGGTTCATTGGTTAAGGATAAAGGGGGAAATGGAGGGTTAGTCCACTCCCTTAATTCAGATAAATGGGTTTTTCATGCAGAATCATTCGATTTGCTCCGAATTTAGTATACCGGTTTATTATGTTAAGGAACTTCCCTGATTAGTTTTGGGAGTTCATTGGTTAAGGATAAAGGGGGGAAAAACGGGTTAGTCCACCCCTTTTAATTCAGATAAATGGGTTTTTCATGCAGAATGATTCGATTTGCTCTGAATTTGGTATACAGGTTTATTATGTTAAGGAACTTCCCTGATTAGTTTTGGGGTTCATTGGTTAAGGATAAAGGGGGAAAAGGAGGGTTAGTCCACCCCCTTAATTCAGATAAATGGGTTTTTCATGCAGAATCATTTGATTTGCTCCGAATTTAGTATACCGGTTTATTATGTTAAGGAACTTCCCTGATTAGTTTTGGGAGTTCATTGGTTAAGGATAAAGGGGGGAAAAACGGGTTAGTCCACCCCTTTTAATTCAGATAAATGGGTTTTTCATGCAGAATGATTCGATTTGCTCTGAATTTGGTATACCGGTTTATCATGTTAAGGAACTTCCCTGATTAGTTTTGGGGTTCATTGGTTAAGGATAAAGGGAGAAAAGGAGGGTTAGTCCACCCCCTTAATTCAGATAAATGGGTTTTTCATGAAGAATCATTCGATTTGCCCCGAATTTAGTATACCGGTTTATTATGTTAAGGAACTTCCCTGATTAGTTTTGGGAGTTCATTGGTTAAAGATAAAGGGAGAAAAACGGGGTTAGTCTAACCCCTTAATTCAGATAAATGGGTTTTTCATGCAGAATCATTCGATTTGTTCCGAATTTGGTATACCGGTTTATTATGTTAAGAAACTTCCCTGATTAGTTTTGGGGGTTCATTGGTTAAGGATAAAGGGGGGAAAAGAGGGTTAGTCCACCCCCTTAATTCAGATAAATGGTTTTTTCATGCAGAATCATTCGATTTGCTCCGAATTTGGTATACCGGTTTATTATGTTAAGGAACTTCCCTGATTAGTTTTGGAGGTTCATTGGTTAAGGATAAAGGGGGAAATGGAGGGTTAGTCCACCCCCTTAATTCAGATAAATGGGTTTTTCATGCAGAATCATTCGATTTGCTGCGAATTTAGTATACCGGTTTATTATGTTAAGGAACTTCCCTGATTAGTTTTGGGAGTTCATTGGTTAAGGATAAAGGGGGGAAAAACGGGTTAGTCCACCCCTTTTAATTCAGATAAATGGGTTTTTCATGCAGAATGATTCGATTTGCTCTGAATTTGGTATACAGGTTTATTATGTTAAGGAACTTCCCTGATTAGTTTTGGGGTTCATTGGTTAAGGATAAAGGGGGAAAAGGAGGGTTAGTCCACCCCCTTAATTCAGATAAATGGGTTTTTCATGAAGAATCATTCGACTTGCTCTGAATTTAGTATACCGGTTTATCATGTTAAGGAACTTCCCTGATTAGTTTTGGGAGTTCATTGGTTAAGGATAAAGGGGGGAAAACGGGTTAGTCCACCCCCCCTTAATTCAGATAAATGCGTTTTTCATGCAGAATGATTCGATTTGCTCCGAAGTTGGTATACCGGTTTATTATGTTAAGGAACTTCCCTGATTAGTTTTGGGGGTTCATTGGTTAAGGATAAAGGGGGAAAAGGGGGGTTAGTCCACTGTACGTATGTATGTATGTATGTATGTACGTAACGCGAAAACTCTTGATACAAACATCCGATTTGCTTCAAAATTTTTTTCTAGGTTCATTGTGATAAGGCGCTTCCCTGATTAGTTTTGGGAGTTCATTGGTTAAGGATAAAGGGGGGAAAACGGGGTTAGTCCAACCCCTTAATTCAGATAAATGGGTTTTTCATGCAGAATCATTCGATTTGCTTCGAATTTGGTATACCGGTTTATTATGTTAAGGAACTTCCCTGATTAGTTTTGGGGGTTCATTGGTTAAGGATAAAGGGGGAAAAGGGGGGTAACTCCACTGTACGTATGTATGTATGTATGTATGTATGTATGTATGTATGTATGTATGTATGTATGTACGTAACGCGATAACTCTTGATAGAAACATCCGATTTGCTTCAAAATTTTTTTCTAGGTTCATTGTGATAAGACGCTTCCCTGATTAGTTTTGGGAGTTCATTGGTTAAGGATAAAGGGGGAAAACGGGGTTAGTCTGACCCCTTAATTCAGATAAATGGGCTTTTCATGCAGAATCATTCGATTTGTTCCGAATTTGGTATACCGGTTTATTATGTTAAGGAACTTCCCTGATTAGTATTGGGGGTTCATTCGTTAAGGATTAAGGGGGAAAAGGGGGGTTAGTCTATCCCCTTAAGTCAGATAAATGGGTTTTTCATGCAGAATCATTCGATTTGCTCCGAATTTGGTATACCGGTTTATTATGTTAAGGAACTTCCCTGATTAGTTTTCGGGGTTCATTGGTTAAGGATAAAGGGGGAAAAGGGTGGTTAGTCCACTGTACGTATGTATGAATGTATGTACGTAACGAGATAACTCTTGATAGAAACATCCGATTTGCTTCAAAATTTTTTTCTAGGTTCATTGTGATAAGGCGCTTTCCTGATTAGTTTTGGGAGTTCATTGGTTAAAGATAAAGGGAGAAAAACGGGGTTAGTCCAACCCCTTAATTCAGATAAATGGGCTTTTCATGCAGAAGCATTCGATTTGCTCCGAATTTGGTATACCGGTTTATTATGTTAAGGAACTTCCCTGATTAGTTTTGAGGTTTCATTGGTTAAGGATTAAGGGGGAAAAGGGTGGTTAGTCTATCCCCTTAAGTCAGATAAATGGGTTTTTCATGCAGATTCATTCGATTTGCTCCAAATTTAGTATACCGGTTTATTATTTTAAGGAACTTCCCTGATTAGTTTTCGGGGTTCATTGGTTAAGGATAAAGGGGGAAAAGGGGGGTTAGTCCACTGTACGTATGTATGTATGTATTTACGTAACGAGATAACTCTTGATAGAAACATCCGATTTGCTTCAAAATTTTCTTCTAGGTTCATTGTGATAAGGCGCTTTCCTGATTAGTTCTGGGAGTTCATTGGTTAAAGATAAAGGGAGAAAAACGGGGTTAGTCCAACCCCTTAATTCAGATAAATGGTTTTTCAGGCAGAATCATTCGATTTGTTCCGAATTTGGTATACCGGTTTATTATGTTAAGAAACTTCCCTGATTAGTTTTGGGGGTTCATTGGTTAAGGATAAAGGGGGAAAAGAGGGTTAGTCTACCCCCTTAATTCAGATAAATGGGTTTTTCATGCAGAATCATTCGATTTGCTCCGAATTTGGTATACCGGTTTATTATGTTAAGGAGCTTCCCTGATTAGTTTTGGAGGTTCATTGGTTAAGGATAAGGGGGGAAATGGAGGGTTAGTCCACCCCCTTAATTCAGATAAATGGGTTTTTCATGCAGAATCATTCGATTTGCTCCGAATTTAGTATACCGGTTTATTATGTTAAGGAACTTCCCTGATTAGTTTTGGGAGTTCATTGGTTAAGGATAAAGGGGGGAAAAACGGGTTAGTCCACCCCTTTTAATTCAGATAAATGGGTTTTTCATGCAGAATGATTCGATTTGCTCTGAATTTGGTATACCGGTTTATTATGTTAAGGAACTTCCCTGATTGGTTTTGGGGTTCATTGGTTAAGGATAAAGGGGGAAAAGGAGGGTTAGTCCACCCCCTTAATTCAGATAAATGGGTTTTTCATGAAGAATCATTCGATTTGCTCCGAATTCAGTATACCGGTTTATTATGTTAAGGAACTTCCCTGATTAGTTTTGGGAGTTCATTGGTTAAGGATAAAGGGGGGAAAAACGGGTTAGTCCACCCCCCCTTAATTCAGATAAATGGGTTTTTCATGCAGAATGATTCGATTTGCTCCGAATTTGGTATACCGGTTTATTATGTTAAGGAACTTCCCTGATTAGTTTTGGGGGTTCACTGGTTAAGGATAATGGGGGAAAAGGGAGGTTAGCCTGCTACTCTTAATTTAGATAAATGCGTTTTTCATGCAGAATGATTCGATTTGCTCCGAAGTTGGTATACCGGTTTATTATGTTAAGGAGCTTCCCTGATTCGTTTTGGGGATTAATTGGTTAAGGATAAAGGGGGGCTAGTCAACCCCCTTAATTTAGATAAATGGTTTTTTTGCAGGATTATTCGATTTGCTCCAAATTTGGTATACCGGTTTATTATGATAAGGAGCTTCCCTGATTTGATTTGGAGGTCCACTGGTTAAGTATAAAGGGGGAAACGGCGGCTAATTCCCCTTCACTTATTTTTTTGAGGGGCATTATTCTTTAAAATAAGAGTATAATATAGAATTAGTGTGAATAGCCTGTGAGCTCAATGCCATCAGTTTAGCTGGGCACTTTTCTTTTTTATTTAGTTTTGGCTCCATTTTTATTTTTCATAGCAGCTCGATTAGCCTTTGCTTCTTCTAATTCTCTCTCTCTGTCTACCGTTTCCTTTAACACATTTTTGACTGGAGACGAAGTCATGGTTTCCGATTTGTGAGATTTTCTTTTCCTTTTAGTTCCTCGTTGTTCATGTCTAGGAAGTGGCACGATTGACTGGATACTGACATCTAAATGAGAAGTGGAAGGTGAGACTGCGTTCTCTTCAGGTGCTACTGCAACTGTACAATCGTTATCCAAAGGAGCTAAAGTTACTAGTGAAGGAGAATAGCAATCTTCACTTATAATGTTAGGGTTGTATTGCTCAATACCTGTAACACGGAACGATTTACGCACATCTGGTCTATGCGTACTCTTACCCGCCGATGTATTGCTTCTCTAAATTGTCCATAGGTGGCAGTAGCATTCACAACAGTTAAATTGTAACGTGCCCACGTTGTTCGGAAGGGAACAAACCTCTTAATGATATTTACTCAGAAAGCAAGCATCAGTCCTTTATTTACAAAAACATTAAGATTTCTTCACAGAAAAATTACATGCTAACATAACGAAACCTGATAAATAAATGATAGCAAGGGTGAAAATAATAATGGCAGTCTCTTGAGCGAGCTGAAAACAAACGTGTTGATATGATCACACTCGCTTCTGCTTGCAGTGTTGCCAACAGGGAAAAAAATCCCTGCGTACTCTTAACCGACTGCGTACTCTTACCCTGCTTTCCCTTACGTTTAGTTCATTTACAGGGACAGTCAAACATTTTCAGTTACATTACGGCCTATGGGAAAAAATCGTTAAAAATGATTATTAATTGTGTTACACGTTTTCAACCATAATAAAATTGATATGCATTAATGAAAAGCACTAAAATATACATTCTGCAGAACATGCGGTGTAAAGAATAATTATTATTCATTTACAGGGCCATACAAAAGAATTCCGTTACATAATGGTATAGGGGTGGAGGGAATTGTTTGCGGCGTATTTTAATTATGTTAAAATATTTCATGTATAATAAAATTGTTATGCGTCGCTGAGGTTTACTATAACTTATTTCATGTGTAATACGAAGTGCATAGCATTTACAGGGACACACAAAAGATTTCAGATACTGTATATTGTATCCGAAGTACTGCACATTAGTGATGATTGCTGGAAATGCATTTTAAATTATGGTATGAGTTTTATGTTTCACTATATTTGTGCATACTATATGGTTTGTATAAATGATATAATTCATATACAGGGCTACACAAAAGAATTCGTAAGGGTTACTGGGTATGAACGCAAATTGCTTAAAGGTGGTTTTTAAATGAATTATGCATTTTTACGCTGAACTGCATTTAGTTTATTAAGAAATGTTTGTAGAATATAGATAAAATGATATACAGGGTCACTCAAAGAATTGGATACATGGCCGTCTATAAATGATAATTTCTGGAAATGTGATTTCAGTAGTTTTAAATGTGTTTTAGTTTGAATTAAACTTTAGATAAATAGTGGCGTGTAATAAGGGTTGTGTAAATGTATTCAAGTATGTTTCCATCAATAGTATAAATTGCTGAAAGAGAAATTTCAACCGTTTATGCGTTTTCTTGCTAAACTAAATATTTCCATTGTATAGCATATATATCAACGTACAGACCAAATACAGGGCAGTTTAAAAGAACTGGAATACATATTTGGCTATGAACGGTAACTGTTGAAATCAGTTTTCAAAAGTTTTGTTCGTTTTCTAAAATATTTACTTAGTTATTTTGTTTACCTTATATCTCTAAATAACGAAGTTTTGTTAAAGCATTTAGAAAGTGTTGGAAATTGTTTCATAATCTATGCTTAATGCATGATTTTCCTTTCTTTTTTTTCATGAAAGAGAAATCAACTAGAAATAAGTTCGAACAATTATAGAAGCTAATAGTAATATTTACACAAGTGTTTAATTTAAGGATTTTAATCAGATATTAAAAAACTTTATAAATGGAAACTAGATTGGAATTATTATACTTCCTATCATACAGCCTTGTTATAAATTTCCTATTAAAAATTAATAGTCCTTTATTTTTATGAGAAATTAAATTTTAAATTACTCTACAGTGAAATGTTTATGAAGATATTCCTAATTTTATAGAATTTTGGATCATTAAAACATCTAGGGCATCCAATTCGAAATTTTTAAAAATTTAATATATTTCTTTAGATTCACTGCTAACAATACCAAAAAGTCCTGTTAAATGAAAAATGTCATTATTGTAATATTTTGAAATTTATTAAAAGCGATACTTTTTGTATTAGCCGTATGCTAAGAGTTAAAAGTCCTTCCGATCAGTGCCGGGAGGAAGAGGTAGCTTTCATATTCCTTATTTTTTAAAAGCCAGCTTATATTATTCAAACACACGGAGCTAAATTAGTGGAACCCGATTATAGAAGATTAAATACTAATTTTTGTCATTATTGAATATGAAAGAGAATTTCGCGAAATTAGGCAGCGTTATCAAAGCTGGTTTTATTAAAGTGATTTATATTTTGTCGCCAAATTCGGTGATATCCCGAATTATATTAATAATTATATTAACCCGATTTATCGGTGATAGCCCGCCATTTTAAAACAATATAATGGGTGCAACAAAGCTCACCAATGAACTTGATCAAGACCTTAGTAATTCCTGTGCACATGCTTACTCATATCTAAATCGGTTGATATATACGAGTGCTGTTGCAGGCAAAAAATCAGATTTTTCAAAATGTCACACACATTCGAAACTCAAACTGTATCTCGGCCTTTTTTTAGATAAAGGCAAAATAAAAAATGATCCGGAATCTTTGTAACAAGCTGAAACACATAAGAAAATAATCTTTTTCAATTTCTAATTTTTTTGTACCTCATTTTAAATTATTATTTATTTATTTATTTTTTTAATGGCCGCCATTTTGAAACAAGATGGCGGATGAAGTTAGCAAACGAACTTGGCCGGGAGATTGCTATGTACTATGCACATGCCTTGTCACATCGTAATCGGTTCATAAATACGCGTGTTATCGCGTGACAAAAATCAGATCGTTTCAAAATGTCAGCCACACTAGAATTCCAAAGTGTTATAACTCAACCGTTTTTTAAGATATAGACGAAACAAAAAATGCTCCGGAATGTTCGTATCAAGCTCAAACACATAAGAAAAAAACCTTACCTTTTTCGATTTATAATTTTTTTGTACTTCATTTTAAATTTAATTTTTTTTTAAATTTTAAATGGCCGACATTTTGAAACAAGATGGCGTATGAAGCTGGCCAACGAACTCGGTCGAGACATTGCTATGTACTATGCACATGCCTTGTCACATCCCAATCGGTTCATAAAAACGCATATTATCGCGTGACAAAAATCAGATCGTTTCAAAATTTCAGCCATGGTAGAAATTCAAAGTGCTATAACTGAGCCATTTTTTAAGACATAGACGAAACAAAAAATGCTCCGGAATCTTTGTTATCAAGCTCAAACACATAAGGAAAAAATCTTTTTCAATTTCTAATTATTTTGTACCTAACTTTGAAATTTAATTTTTTTTTTAATTTTTAAATGGCCGCCATTTTGAAACAAGATGGCGGGTGAGGAGGGCCAACGAACTCGGTCGAGACATTGCTATGTACTATGCACATTCTTTGTCACATCCAAATCGGTTCATAAATACGTGTATTATCCCGTGACAAAAATCAGATCGTTTCAAAATGTTAGCCATGCTAGAAATTCAAAGTGCTATAACTGAGCCATTTTTTAAGATATAGACGAAACTAAAAATGCTCCAGAATCTTTTATTTGTATCAAGCCCAAACACAAAAGAAAAAAATATTTTTCTGTCTACTTTTTTTGTGCCTCAATTTAAATTTAAATTTTTTTAAATGGCCGCCATTTTGAAACAAGATGGCGGATGAGGCTGGCCAACGAACTCGATCGAGACATTGCTATGTACTATGCACATTCTTTGTCACATCCAAATCGGTTCATAAATACGTGTATTATCGCGTGACAAAAATCAGATCGTTTCAAATTATCAGCCATGCTAGAAATTCAAAGTGCTATAACTCAGTCATTTTTTAAGATATAGATGAAACGAAAAATGCTCCAGAATCTTTGTATGAAGCCCAAACACATAAGAAAAAAATCTTTTTCAATGATTAATTTTTTTGTGCCTCATTTTAAATTTTAAATTTTTAAAATTTTTTTAAATGGCCGCCATTTTGAAACAAGGTGGCGGATGAAGCTTGCCAACGAACTCGGTCGAGACATTGCTATTTACTATGTACACACGAAATTTTATCCAAATCGGTTCATAAATACGAGAGTTACAGTATGACAAAGATCATATATATATATAATAAATTTGAAATCACAAATATATGAAGAAATTGGTAAAGTTCTAAAGATGATTTAGAAATGAACATATGAAACCAGTATGTAATATAAGAAACTATGAATGACTCACAGAATCATCAGAGGAGCTTGTGAGTTCATTCATAGAAGATGCGTTATTTCATACAATTTTGTCGGCATTAAGCCTAAAATGACAAAATTTAGCTCCTTATAACGCAAACATTACAGAAAATAGATAATAAAAAGCTAAGAGATCCAAAGAAAGATACATCTCATACAGGATATTAAAACTTATTAGAGCACAATACCTGAATGACATACTAAGAGTCAAAACTACTGCATATCAGCATGGAAAACAAAGTTAAGACTATTTTAGCATGTGATCTACAATTGAGCATCTGAGTGAAACCCATAACTGTGCTGCCATCTGGTGTGAGAAAGGAAAACTGTAAATTAGAAGTGGATAAAAAACAATAATGTTTAGAGTTGCCATCTTAATCCCCCCCCCCCCAAAAAAAAAAATATATATATATATATAACCATTAATTAAACATTACCGATATATATATATATATATATATATATATATGGATATATATAAATATGTATATATATATCAATTTTGAACGGAGGCTGGTTTCGGGGTCTAGGGGTCATGATCGATGAAAATATACCAAAATGTTTCGAAATCGTTTTCGTCCGAACGGTTGTAATAGGTAGCTTTTTGTAATGAAAGCTACCAAATAGCCGAAGAAAAGATTTTCTAAGCAGACCTAAGTTAGCAAAGATCTTTGCGCTAAAGATCGCAAAGAACATTACATACAGCAGTTTTTTAAAATGGGATAATGTCAGTGGTTTAAGCGCTTAGTTCGATTACATGTCTGTTAAAATTGTGATTTATTTGTAAAATTATTATTTTTTTATTTATAAAGGAAGTTTTTACTTCCTTATTAAATATTATCCGGAAAGAAATGCTAAAAACTATTTATGTTGTTGTAAGTGCAAAATTGTTAATTTTTCATAGTCTGTCTGCACGCTACATAGATAAAGAAAATTATGCTTCAAAAGTATTTAAACAACCATTAAAAATCCGTAAATTCAGGCAGAGTTTTCAAACAAATTTGAACATTGTTTAATCTATTTAGTCCAGGCAATAGGGAATTTTACCTAGCAAAATTAATGGTAGTTCTGGAAATCGGCTTACTTTATGTTTGTTGGGTCACTGAATCCGAATTCGTAACTTCCCAGTAAAATTTCCCCCGGCAACCCTACCAAATTTTGGTAAAAAGCCCCCCAAAAAGGTTTTTATTAAAAAAATCAGCATAGGTGAAAAGCAATAGAAAATTCAGAAACTAGACAAAATTTGCAACAAATAAGATATACGATATTATGACATAGGATAAATGGGGAGAGAGGGGGCTGCCTCGGAACATTCCCCGCGCGCTTTTCTCAAAAACCAAATTTTTTCAAAAAATCAATTTTTGGGGGGGTTGCCGGGTGAAATTTTGGTGGGAAGTTACAAATTCGGATTCAGCGACCCAAAAAACATAAAGTCAGTCGAAATCGAGAACTAGTATTAATTTTTCCAGGTAAAATCCCCTATTGCCTGTACTTCATAACTTAGTGCACGTAGCGCCGCAGTGCATGTTCAGAGGCAGCCCTCCCCCTCCCCGTTCATCCTACGTCATAATGTCATCTATCCTATTTGTTCCAAATTTTGTCTAGTTTCTGAATTTCGTAATTCTTTTCCCCTAAAACAATAAGAAATTTAAGTTAAAAACAACTATTTGGGGGGTGGGGGGGGGAGTTCGGGGGGGAAATTTTTGGGGGTAAGTTAAAAATTCGGATTCAGCTACCCAAAAAACTTAAAGTAAACCTTATAGAGAAAGTTCGGAGGGGAGATGTGAGGACGAATGTAAACGTGTGAGTGGTTAAGTGGAATTGCGCAACTAAGTTCACGCAGCACCGCGCGCATGTTCCGAGGCAGATCCCCCCTTTCCCTTCATCCTAAGTCATAATGTCATGTATCTAATTTGTTGCAAATTTTGTCTACTTTCTGAATTTCTAGATACTTTTTCCCTAAAACAATAAAAAAATTGTTTTCTTTTAATAAAAACCTCTTTTGGGGGCATTTTACCAAAATTTGGGGGTTGCCAGGGGAAATTTTGGTGGGAAGTTAAAAATTCGGATTCAGCGACCCAAAAAACATATAGTAAGCCTTTTTCCAGAACTACCATGAATTTTGCTAGGTAGAGCCGCTATACGGTCTCTATTGCCTGGACTAATTCTACAGAGTAAAAATTGAAATTGTGCAATGTTTACAAAAATTCGAATAAAGCGAAATTTATCGGTGAGGTAGGGAAACCATCAATACAGCATCAGCGTTACCATGAATATGTTTTTGCTTTATAATATAGATACCTCATATTTCGAAATTCCTACTAGAAGTACGCATCTTGCATATTCTAAAAATGCTCTAATCGTTGGTTACACTGGAAATAGTGAGGTAATAACTTTTCATGTACAATTAAGAAACATCTAGAAAAAACATTCTTTGTATGTAATTGCAATGTTCTTGTACCCAATATGGACAGTGCTCTCAATATGGTCACCCCTAATACCTTTAAAAGTAACAATTTTGAACGAGAGATTGCGCTACATGTCCATGAAGAAAAGTAGTTAAAAAAATAATTAATCCTAGACAGTGCAAAAAAGCGCGCTGTTCGCCATTTGGAAGGAAATTTGTTGTTTCATGGTGTGCTGGTCGTAATTACAGGTAAGTTTAAATTCTTATTAGATATGGTAAAATTACTTTAAATATTGAAAAGTGGAGAGTTTTAGAAAGCTAATAAAGCATATTTTCGATTGCTATTGCATATATTGCTTAATTTTTTTCTTTGTTTATTTATTACAAGATTTAGTAAAACTATGCCCGATTCTCAATATGGACACCTTATGTCCACATTGGAAACACAGCAAGTGAATGTTCAGATTACAAATTTGTAAAATATCTATTTAATGTCATCTGAACAATGAACTCCTCCAAGAAAAATATCCTTCAAAAAGCCCTTGCAGAAAAATCAAAAGAAGCCTCCCCTCAGTAGGGTATCTGTTGGCGAAATCGCAGGTACCAGCGGTATGACTTCCTCAACAAAGGAGAGCTGGTACAGCTTCTTATGCAGTATTGATGCTGTTTCAGACATGCGACTGATATGTCCATGAGGGCTGTGTGGGACTTACCGCCATGATGAAGAAGTTTTTATTTGCCCATCCTGCGAGGACTGAGTAATAACAGATATAAATTCTGCAGACAGATGCAATAAAGCTAAGCAAAACCAACTATATTATTTCATAATATTTTGTAGTAACTGGGGTGCTTTGCATGGGTCTTCAAAGTGCCACAACCGAAAATGACCACCCCTTCTAAAGTGCATGTTCTGAAGATATTTATTGTCCCCCCCTCACCCGCAATACTTTAAGATATATTTCTTTTATCCCCTCTCCTCTAAAATCCCTTGGAAGAGTGGCTCTTCCATACACCCTGCGTAGTACATCAATAAGGAGCCACCTGTCCCCAATATGGGCATGCATGTCCATAATAGGGACAGGTGGTTCCTTATATGGACACTTGTAAACATTTTTTGTTTTTATCATTAAAATTAAACCAGAATAATTACAAGGTCACTACTTTTAATAATGATAGTCAACAGTCCAAGGATAGTGGCCATATATTTTTGGAGTCCTATGACGTGTACGCGGGGGTGAAAAATAATCAATTTTCCTTAGGGTGTCCATATTGGGTACAGGTACCTTATTTATTAAAATCAAAAGATAAATAGCTTTTTGGGGAGATGATAAAAAATGCATTGAATAGAAACTCACGCATATTATATACAAGCAACGGTGACGAATAAGACACTCTTTACTCTAAAAAACAAAAAAAGGATTATTTAAGGGCAATTGGAATTGGTCTAATTCGTGAAAAAAGTCGTTTTTGATTTTTTAAATATTTTTGAATCCTTTATTTTCTCCCTTTCGAATGGTATACTACTTTTGTTTCTACGACAACAAGAAGTTAAAAAATTGTAAGTAATTCAGTTTGTTTACAACATACATAAAAAATACATACGTAAATTTTAAATTCAATTTTCTCAAAATGTTTCTTTTTGAACTTGATGAACGATGTACCTTTTTATAAAAACTGCTACATATTATTGTTTTCAATCTTACCAGAATATCTCACACATATCCCTGACAATCTCAAGTGAACTTTTGTTACAAACCTTTGTACAAAACTTTTATAAAAAAGTTTTCCTTTGGAAAAATGAAAGTTTTTTGTTATTTTAAAGGGGTATTCCAGATTAATAAAAACAAATTAAGGAATATCTGCTCATAAGGTTTACTTTACTTCATTAGGAATTATTTATATTATATATATAAAAAAATTCAAGTGAATATCTTTGGTGATTTCTGAGAGAAGGTACATCAATTTAACATGGTACGTATAGGGACTTCCATCTAAAGAGACATTACACATTTAATGCTGCAATAAATGGAATTTTTATATTAAAGAAAAACCATTTTAGCTTTGAACATTTAAATCAAAATTATGATTCTACGATTTTAAAATTTAAAATTATTACACAAAGAATGAATGTACTTCATAAATGTATTTTTCCTTTAACTTAAATGTTTAATTTTTTTAAACTTTCGATACTATTTTGATTATTTCTTTACAACCATTTTATGGAACGTCTTTAAATTTTTAGAAGTTTTAAATTATTCCTATAGCAATTATAAATCATTACTATATTCTTAATCATTCCTATACTCTCATCGACTGAACTAAAGTCTTTTACATAAAAAAAAAAAAAAAAAAAAAAAAAAAATATGAAAATGCCTACAACAAACAAAATGTTTGCAAAAGTGCTATGGGATTTATTGGAAGTTTTTTCGTATTTTCAGTTCTTGTGCTTTGTACGATCCAAAAGAGGGATAAAATGACATAAAACTCAAAACTTCTTTTCTTTACATTTAAATTTGGAACTGAATTTATATAAGTAAATGTATAAGAAATAACTTATAACTGTTTCTAACATGTCTAACGTTTCCATACAAATGCAAAATATTATTAAATTTTAATGGATGCCGCAGAGACATATTTTGACAGCATAATGAGATTCTCATTATTTCTCTTTCCTGAAATATTCGTCAAAGTGTAAATGGTATTTATTTTTATGTATCTTGCACGATAAATAAATGATAAAATGGCGTAAAACGTAAAACTTTCATGTGTTTGCACATATAAATTACGTGGGTGGTTCAATAATTATTGTCCCTAGTGTATATAAAATATTTGTACTGCGATGGTTGATGTGGAATATCGAAGCCTAATGTCTTAAATGCCCATAGGCTCAGTTTCAGAACTGTAGCTGCTATATTAACATAGTTTTGGAGGGAGGGATGAAGTTTTAAAGACCTATTTTTGAGGGAGTTTTTAAGGAGGGGTGTGAGGGTGAAATGCTGGTTTGGAGCTTATGAGGCTACATTTGTGACAGTGGATGAGATGTGGCTACATCACTATGATCCCGAGTCCAAACGACAGTAGTTACGTCTCATCCACTGTCACAAATCTAGCTCCATAAGCTAAAAACCAGCCTTTCACCCCCCTCTTCCCTTTCACTCGTCTCTCCAAAACTATGTGATTATAGCAACTACGGTTCGGAAATTGAGCACATAGGCATCTAAGACATTAGGCTTCAATATTCCACAACAACCATCGCAGTATAAATATTTTACATACACTAGGGACAATAATTATTGAACCACATACGTAGAAATCAAGAGACATAAGTAAATATAAAAGAAAAAGTATGTAATTTTCCCTAGCTTTTAACCGATATAAGTGTGTATATGTAGCGAAATTTTTATTCGGTTTTATCTAATATGCTACTCATATACAGAGTGTCCATTCTCAATGGTGTCCAGTGGATAATTTCTAAACCGTTAGTCATAGACATATAGTTCCAATTCCAAAAATGTTTTAAATAAGGTAAGAAATTATTAAAAGTAATTTTGATCAATAAAAAGCATTTCATAAAAAGTTACGAAATTTAAATTTGTATACGTTCCCCCAGTTCTATAAGTCATATTTATTAAAAATTTCCATTACACTAACAAGTAAGACGAAAAAAGTCCCATTCATCTAAAACTAAAATTAACCAAGTTATGAAAATTTGAATTGCGTGACTTATGCCAATTTGCTGCATTCGAACACAGATGAAGTGGGTCATGCTTCGAGGAATCGTACACAAAGTGCTTAAAGTATTAGAAGGATTACTTCGAGCAATTTTTAAGGTAACATCAATTTTTATTAATTAAGTTTTATATTAGATAATCTAACAGCATGTTAACATATGTTTTATTTTGTAAAGAATTGAGACTGTTGCTTTACACCATTTTATTTAACAAAAAATCTGTTATTTTCCCATTTATATTTTCAGTACAAGTTATATATTTTGCTTTAATATGTCAGAATGAGATAGATTTTAAATTTATATTGCTATGTTAATTTTATTCCCAAATATTATTATTTTTTTTAATCTGACAATTATTTATATTTCTAGGAAATTTGTGAATGACCCTGTGTCGCAGGAGGAAATATGTTTCAACTTTAAACCGCTCTATTACTCGGCCAGTTTTCATCGTAGAAGATAGAGACTTTTTTTTTTTTTTGTCTTACTTCTTAGTATAATAGGATATTTTTACTAAATATAACTTATTGGATCGGGGTACCATAAAAAGTTTTAATTTCATAGATTTTTAAGAAATGTTTTATTGATCCAAATCGCTTTAAAAATAGTTCTTTACCTCATTTAAAATATTTTTGTGATTGAGACTATATGTCTATGATTAACAGTTTAGTAATTAGCCACTGGACACCGTTGAGAGTGGACAACCTTTATTTTGGTAACATAATTAGATTGTCTCAAATTTAGTACCTGATTTTTTTATATTTTGTGTAACTTTTAATGTAATTTTCTTATTTTCTAAACTATAGTGTAACTTTTATTTGAATTTTGAGGTTTTCGAAGATTTATCTCTGTCTAAAAAGACAATCTATTATTTATCTTCAAGAAAATAGTTAAAGGTAAAGCTTGTAACGACAATCTTCTTGATTCTTTTTCCTGAAATTTTTACCAAAGTACAATACATTTTATTAAATTTTCAGTGCATTTTGTATTGTGCGTTTTAGGATAAAATGGCTTAAAAGTTGAAATACTTATTACTTTACAGATCTAAATTTAGAACTCAAGATATATAACTGAATCTAAAAGAAAAACAAATTATTTTTTGTAGCTTTTAACCGATACAGGTGTATATATGAACCCAAAATGTCATTAAATCTTAGTGTATACGCTGCACACATGTATTTGTAACACCATGAGATCCCTTTCCTGCATTTTATATATTTTGTATAACTTTAATATAATTGTCTTATTTTCTAATCTATTATAATTTTCAATTGATTTTGAGTCTTTTCTTTTTCTACAATAAGTATATTCTTTTATTTATGTTAAAGAAAAAAGTTTGATAAAAAATCTAATAATCTTTTTATTAACCTTTAACGAAATTTATCAAGAAAATATTCTACCTGGTAAAACATAAGGTTAAACATGATAAAGCATTTATTGGCTATTATAAAAAAAAAGTTTTCTCTTTTCGGTTTAAGTTTAGAAGATAATACTGTTTTATACAGCACATGTAAGTAAAATTAAAAGTTGAGCTGAAAGGAAAAAACATATTATTGGGAAAAAATCTTGTTCAAATTAAAACGTAAAATATTTTGATAATTATAATTCTATGATTGTTCTATGATCTATAATATTTATAATTCAGTTATAATTCTAATGATAATTCTATGATATATAATATATATAATTCAGTTATAATTCTATGGTCTATAGTGTTTATAATTCAGTTACAATTCTATGATTTAGCATTTTCTTTCTGATGTAAATCTGCAATGTTCAACCCAATTTTGTAATAGATATTTCTAAATGAATTTATACATAGATCTGTATGTTCTTTATTTTATAGAAACTACCGATTTTAACTAAATATCTTAAAAATACAGCATCCATACATATTAACGGAATTTACATTTAAAATATCAGATTTAACGCCTCTTTTATTTAAGTTGAAATACATGTGGTTTTTTTTTCATATTTTACCGCCGCACGCATACTTAAAAACATTTTTTTAAAGAAATAAAAAACATAGGGATTATAAAAAATATATATTTGTCCTCATGTTTTATGTATCTTCGTATTTCCACATTTTATTGGCTGAACAATGTTCCATTTTTCTGCTAGTTTAGATTATCTGTTGAAGTAAAATTTATTTCAGTGCAGTGGACATCTTGTGGATTATTTATGTAGATATAACATCTTTATACCAAGAAATAGATTTTTAACCTTCAAACTGTACTAAAAATTTGGGGAAAAAATAAGACATGTAACTGTTGGAATTTGCCATGTGGACAGCTATTGAAAAATCGAACATGCAAAGAAGTCTTGAAAAGTAAGAAAGGAAAGAAGTATATATATTTATATAAAGTAGTATAAAAAAGTAGTAAAGTTCATATGGAAAGTAGTAAAGTTCGTATAAAAATGCAGTATAAATAAAAAAAGTTAGAAAATGACCAGCTGTACTCAGAGTGAACATTGCAGTTTGCCAGGACGTTCGATATTGCCAGAAACAGTTTATTGAGTCCAACATTAATATATATATATATATATAGAGAGAGAGAGAGAGAGAGAGAGAGATGGAAATGTGAAATCTTCACGAAATTAAAAAAAAACTCTCCAAGTTTCATACCTGTTCAGTGCAGTTCGATGTGGCCTCCATTTGAAACTGAGAATCACAAAGAGTATTCACCCTGTGTTGGTATTGTGTGTTGGTAGCGTTAAATTCGTATTATTTAGCTTTTTTATGGCCAATACAAAGATGAAACCACACACTTTATTTGCAGTACCTAGGTATTTAGCCTGAGGATTCTATCTTGGTTATACAAATTTCCATTTTATTCCTTCAATTCTTTTTTTACTATTTTCTTTGTGGTAATTTTTAATTGTTTTTAATGGTTATATATATATATATATATATATATATATATATATATACTTTTAGAATGAAATCAATGAACAGAAGTGGATATTCCTAAAATGTACTTCTAACCTTCCTTTTTGGTAATGTTTTATGTCAAGTATTCTTATGGTACTTTTCGTTACACTTAATATTTTTAGTAAAAAGGAATGGAACAAAAAAGAAATATGCTGGTTGCCAATGATAACACTTGGCTATTAGCAATTACTTATCTTTATTTGCAGAATTCATATAATATGTAGGCTTGCTTATTTCTAGGATTATTTCGACGTATTCCATTTTAAATATATATTTTTTTGAAAATCAAAAAACAATTGTCGATCAAAACAATGCATACATTCACAGAAAGAGTAAGGAGGGGCGTGAACTTTTGAAATATACAGTCCTGGTAACGAATTTTTCTAACAGTTACTTTCTAAGAAAAAGGGACTCATTATACGTCCAAAAATTAGAAAAAAAAATAGACTATATTCAAGCAGGGATTTAATGTGTACAATGTTTATGAAAAGTGAGTACGATTAATAAAGTGTTACATAAAAGCATTTCAATTGAAATAAATTTAAAAGAAGAACGATAAATCTTGCATCCAGCAAAGATTATGAAACACTTTCCAATACTTCCAGAATACTTTAGCAAAACTTCACCGTTTATTAAGATGAAAGATGATGTCTAAATAAATGAGGTTCAACTAGGTGAGGATGCCTACCCAAAGGCTAAAGCTCTACTAGCCCCACCCAGCGACGCACATTAGACATCTCCCACCTTATATTCAGGAAAAGTTTTACAAAGTCTATTGTACAGATTATTTACAGTTATTTTCTTCCTAGGAGAATAAGTTCATAGTCTGCGGAAGTTGTAATTAAAAATTGACATATCAATGAAACGATCAGAACATTTAGTCAATTGGCAGCAAGACATTTTGAAACATATATTGATTATGTTCAATTAGTCTAACACAATTTATAATTTTCTGAAGTAGGTTTGGCTTCTTCAAGGAAAACCATGATGAGAATGATGTTGATTGTCGCTTTCTTAGGTGAAAGTGTGATGTTAAGGTACAGTTTAGGATATAATGCAGTGAATTGCCTATTTGGCCACAGGTGCAGTTCGGAGGGAAAACCTTATTAAAATTGTAGAGATATGACGGGAATAGCCCGTGATTTGTTACGAATACATAGATATTTCTGTGGTGTAGTAATAGCTTATTTGATACTTTTTGAAGAAGGCTGTATGTATAGCGCTCCGTATCGGCGTAATCCAATTCTACTTGCCAGCATTGAAGTAGAGATATATTTAGTGCCTATATAAACAATTTGGAAAAAACGCATAACACAGTTGAAAACCTAATTTCAGGAATTACCATCAATAGTCAGAAAAATATCAGAATTTTTTTTGTGCAGTCCTGTATATGATCTATAGATTCGTATATACTATACTACACAGTATGCTAAAATTTAGATAAGTTAGAAAACGCATAGCGCAGTTGTAAATTTCCCTACAGCATTTCCCGCCAATACACGAAAACATACTCGAGATCTTTCGTGTTGGCCTGTATATGATCTATAGAATTTATACATACCAAGTAATAGGCAAAATATTTGTTTAATTTAAAAACCCGACCACAACTTGAATCTCATTTCCAACAATTGTTAATAGACAATCCTGTAACCTAATTCATTTGTGTGTCCCTGTAAATGAACTATCAATGCTAGGCAGGGCCGAAAGTAGCCTTTCTTGCACCCGGGGCAAACATGAATTTGGCGACCCCCCCCCTCTTCCGCAAAGTATATTTACAAAGAGAATTTTACTAATTTTCTAATAGCCGACCTATTTTAAATTTTAAAATATGTAATCTTAAAATATGTAATACTGAACTACGTAATTTACAATGGCGGATCCAAGGGGGAGGTCATGGGGGTCATGACTCCCCTCTGAACACCAACAAAAATAGTCTAAAGATCATTTTTAAAATGAAATATACAGTTAGAGTCCCGATTATCCGAGTCCTGCTTAACCGAGTTTCCACTTTCACCGATTTATTTTCTTCTGATGGACGGATGGCTTCTATTATTATGAAACAGCCATTATAAATGAAGTGTTAGGTGAAGATGAAAGAGGAGTCGTAAAAAGCTAGAACTCTGATTTTCTGGTCAGAATGGGAAGAAAAAAAATGGCCATAATTTTTTTTTGACAAAAAGAATTATGGCCATTTTTCCCCCATTCTGACCAGAAAATCAGAGTTCTAACTTTTTACGACTGCTCTTTCATCTTCACCTAACACTTCATTTATAATACCTGTTTCATAATAATAGAAGCCATCAGTCCATCAGAAGAAAAGGATTCATTCCAAAGGTTATAGTCCTTCATTTGGCGCCCCTTCGTTCTGGCGCCCGAGGCACATGCCCCCTCTGCCCTCTCCCTTAGTTTCGGCCCTGATGCTAGCCACATTTCAGGTTCTTTTTTTTTTACTGCCGCGTCTTTATTAAGTGCACATAGGCTATAGCCTTCACAAGCTACCGGACCCGCTCCAGTGGGAAAAATTCTATAGAGTCAGTTTTTACGCGGTGGGGTACGGTAGAAAAGCGGAGTCTCACCCCCCACCCCCACCGTTTCATTGTGTTTGCCTAGCATTTCGACCCAAAATTAATTTACGGCGCAACTTGTCAATCTGCGGCGCCCCATTCTTTGCTTTCCTTCCTCCAAAAGCAGCATTTTCTTATGACATGTTTGGATCAACAATTAGGCTTCAAAACTCTAGGTAAATTCAACTAGATCGGGAGGCGGTGGCCCAGTTGACAGAGCATCAAATTCGCAGCGGAAAGGCAGCGGGAACAAGGCTTACTGCTGGCTAAAACCCGCCACGTGCCTCTAAAATCCGTCGTGGGTGCAAAGTCCTCGAAGTTCCTCGAAGGGCCAAAGTCGGTTTCAGTAATTGGTCCCATTAGCATATTTTCTTGACCTGAATATGCTTCTAAGTTACAAGCATTCCCAGAAATACCAGCAAGTACAAAAAGTTTAAAGCTACATTTATGGGTTTTATTTGGCATATATTGCTTCATGTAGTGCCGAGCTTTCATATTGCACCTTTGCTCATCAATTGGGAGATTTTGCTTAAAAGAGTTAGAAGCAAAATAATTGTTTAAAATATCAATGATAGGTTGAAGTTTGTGTTACTTTTTGGTAGTCATATTTAATTGCGTTCACTGGCAATTTTTCCAATAAGCTCATCTGAATAGAAATATTTTTTAAAAGCTAGTGGTGTATCCAACTCATTCACGTTTGATGAATAATCTCATTTCCACTAAACTTTATCTGGTTTTCATTTACCTTTATGTTCTCTTTTTTCAAATAATCTACTTGTTTGGCAGTTTACATTAATTTGAAATCTCTTTACTGCATTTCGGAATAGCCATTTCAATATCATTATGAGAGTAATTATGAACCAATTTTTCTATTTTGTTTTTGAGTCAAATGCTTTTTTGGAGGCATTCTAAAAATGATAGAGTAAAATTTGCAGACAATAAAACATAGAAAAATATGTTGCATACATTTAAAAAAAAGTTTAAACTACTATTATAAAACTACAATTATAAACAACTAGAAAAGTAAACTACTTCTATTGAATGTAGAAGAAAGTAAAATTAAAGCTGCTCACTGTTCTCCAGGCTTAGTGGAATACTTAATGCCTGTTGTTGCCAATTGGCAACACACGCAAACATTTTCTTACAACAAATATATTACAGTTAAATTTTCAAAAGTAATTATAAATACGGGCTACATACCTTACATTTCCATGTAATAAATTTTATTTGATCACTACAGAACAATATAGTGTATTTCACAAGCTTCCAAACAAAACAAAACGGTCATGTAGCAACAATGGAAAAAATAAATCTATATTTATTCTTAAGCAACACTAGTGCTGCCATCGGCATGTTGAAAATTAATTTAATAATATTTTCTGTATGTATTTTATTGGCAACAATAGACATTAGAGCTTCAATATTATTCTAATAGTAATTTAGAAGGCTAAATTGGGTATGTTGCCGAAAGGCAATACCCGGCATTTAAGGGTTAAAACCGTTTGACACTTTATTAGTTTCGTACAGTTTCTTTTGTGAAAAAGACTAAAGATTAGGCAGGCTAAATTTTATAATAGCGAGATCATAAATTATCTCTGACAGTCTCTTTAAATTTAGATCACAGTTTTTTTTTTTTTTAAATAATACTAAAGTGACAAATTACGATGATTTTATAGTTTCTGGATCACAAAACTTTTGTTTATCACGATGTATTTTAAGAGGAATTATCACTTTTACGATATTAAAATTAGAAGATTTTTTTAATCTATATTTCATGTGTCATAGTTATATTCAGATTTTGATTTATTCAACTAAAACATGCTTTTGATTAATATGTTCCAATATTAATCTTAATACCAATGAAAAAAACTTTATTACCGTAAAATCTAATTTTTAGTTTCGATTTTTGGTTATCATTAAAGAAAATATATTAGACACAAACCTACTCCTAATTGAAGTAGCTTATATTATAACGATATTTTTAACACGCATATTTCTGTATTCAGGTTTGAACAAAAATTATTAATCGTTCCATGCGAAAAATAAAATTAGAAAACCGTACCGCAAGTCTTTTAAAATGCGAAATGCTATCACCGAAGGCGCTAAGGGGGAAAAGTTCTCTGATATTGGGATCTAAACTACAGAAAAGGACGAAAAATATGAAAACGATACACACAAAATATTTTTTTAAACAGTAAATATTTATATTTGTTTTTAAGTGAAAAGTACAGTTGAGAACAGGAAAAAAATTGCTATAAATATACTTTTTTATCTATTTTCATACGGTTCACGCGGATGGTAGTTAAAAACTGCCTAAGAAACGAAAAATATGAAATTGATTTTCAAAAAATATATTTTTGAAATAGTAATTATTATTATTTTTTAAACAAAAAATATCGTTGCAACCGTGAAAACATACGTTGTTTTCTTTCTTTCTTTCTTTCTTTCTTTCTTTCTTTTTTTTTTTTTTTTTTTCAACTGTACAGGAAACAAGGCGATCACGATTTTAAAATGCTGAAAACAACGAAACGTTTAATAAACTTGTGGTTTAAAAACTTCGACTTTCTAGGACATGCGCAGATGCAAGCGCCGAAACAATGGGAACTCATTCATTAGCGTTAGATGAGAGTTTTTAATTAATATATTGGCTAATTAGAAAAAAAGGGAAAAATCTGAGATTCAGCTGCATTCTGACATGCTTTCGTCTATCTTTATCCAAATTTGCATACCACTACGTGGGATAGATTTCCATAGCCATCGTCAACAAACAGACGCGCAAACATCCAGACAAAACCTTCTTTTACACTATTAATAACGCTGAGAAAGATGGCGTAGGAAACGAAAAGAAATTTTACATTTTTAGGATTTTTAAAAAATTCTCTATCATGCCCTCTTAATATAAGGATGTAGAAAGTATATATATATTTAAGAATGAGAAAAATTAGCTAGGAGTTTTAAATAAAATCTCTTACTTCCGATATACATATTTTCTTCAGTAGTTTTATCTAAAGAATTTTGCAATTGTGAATGGTTAAGAACATCAAGATACACTCAAATCATTACATCGAGCGTACTTTTGAATTACATGATTTTGTCCGATACCTTCCATTAAATTTAAGATATATTGCTTTAATGCAAATTTATTCCATTTATCATCATAGAAAAACAGAAATTGTGTCCTGTATCATCTTCTTTCTGATATGTATCATATATCATGCCAAATAAGCAAAATTGCTCTGTGCATTATATATATCAAAATAAGACTTATATAAAAATCATATGACGTATTATTTGTTGGTAAACTATTTGTAAAATGCTTAATATGTGGGAATATAGTTTACTATGCGAGAAAGAATTGTAAATTAAATGAAATATTATTATATATGAATTTCTTATAAAAGGTATGAACAGGGAAAATTTTACCTGGATGTAAGTTGCTCAGCACATATATAAATAGACTGCTAGGAATGTGAATAAGAAAAGTGTAGAAAAAAAAAATTTAAAGACTGCTAAAAATTCACTTATGTACACATATTTACTAGAAAATTCGATCAATAATATATATTGAAAGTAAAGTATGTACTTTCATAAAAATTTCTCTTTATTATACGGTTATCCACGGTAATATTTTTATAAATAAATTCCTTTCGATATAAAATTAAAAAATTAGTAAGTATTTAAAAGGAAAAAAAAATCATGACCTATGACATGTAATGTTACATTTTACAGAGATCCTTGCATTTTCTAAACTTTTTCTCCACTTCAAGCCTACGCATACACATGAGTGTAGTATCTTATTATCGATATTATGTTACATACAGTCGGACCGCTATTTGACGAACCACTATTTTCCGAAATCCTTTTTTTTAAACTTTTCCTTGAAAGATTGACAGCTGAAACATTTTGCGAATTTCCTTGTAAAATAACCTCCAAACAGCAAATTGTATTATCCAAGTACCGAAATTTTTCTTGTAATAATAATAATAATAATAATAAAATCGCATTTTTCTCAAAATTTTTCTGGATATTTCAAATTTATTCTTTCATTTTATATATTTTATGACTTTCGATGAGTTTGAAATTGTTTTTACAACCAACTTCTCCTCTCACCATGCCTCAGGAAGTTTGTTACACCATATTTTGAATTTAATCCAAATGTAATCCAACGCAGTGTAACACAAAATTAATATAGCAACGAATTGCGATCAAGACCAAGAAGATTAAAATGAAAATTAGATGATGCTGAGATCAGCAAACTTTTGCATGATGAAATATTAAAATTGTTTGAAACAATATGACGCAGATCACAATTCGAACAAAGTACGCCTGAAGGTGTTTGTAGAATATACGAGACGTCTAATAAGGAAAAACAAACTTTTTAAAACAAAAGACTTAAAACTACTTTGCAATAGTAAATATTATAATATAATAAAAGATTAATCCATTAATTTTAAACATAAAATTATTTTCTTCATCCAAAAATAGTGTTTATTCCTGCACATTAATCTTGTTTTCTTCTTCTGTTTTCAACAAATGTTTTTTGATAAATAAAGTGACAAATAGAAATGGATACAAGTTATAAAATAAGTTTAATCAGTTATTTTTATATGATATTTAGTGTTTATTAATTTAAAATTCATCTCTTTGTAGTTTACAGTATTTTAAAAAATGAATCTCCATTTAAAGAATTTTCCAAATAACGAACTTTTTTTACTGGATTTATCGACTTTGTTAAATAGTCGACTGTATTAGTACATAAATTCCAATTACCAGATGTATTTACAAGTTTTGATGAATCAAGAAATTAAAACCTTTTCAGAAAATGAAAAGTACAAAATTTAAATGCAAACATTACAGAAGAAATTTCTATCTAATAAAAACGCACGTCACACACACACACATACAAGCACGCCCCCCCCCCCCAAAAAAAAAAACCTAAAAACTAAACACTAAACAACAACAACAAAAAAACCCGAAACAGTGCTGAAAAAAAAAAAAATTCTTTTTTATTTCAGAACCAAAAGTATATATTAGTTATATACTTCCGTTGCCATTACATTTGATAAACGTTTTTCTCTTTCCATCTTATATATGAGTATGTTATGTTATTTTCGGTATTATGTTATAAAGAGTGCATAAATTACAATTATCAGATGTTTTTACGATGTTTTAATGAATCAAAAAATTAAAATTCCCACAAAACGGAAAATTACGGATATTAAAGAAAAATTTTATAGAAAAATAAAATTCTATCTCGAAGACCGGAATATGTTGCAAATGAAAAGAAACAAGTTATGAATGATTTATAAAAATCATTTAAAAATTGAAGCAATCATTCATAAAATAAGTGAATCTTCTACAGAAATTCGATATTCAGAAGTGTCTTATAAGAATTTTCACTATATAATAGCGTTTGCAAACACATTTAAAATTTTAAATATCTTTTACATAAAGAAACGGGATTTTTTATTTATTTATATTTTTTTTAGAATTCATAACTGAAAATACATACAAAAAGAAATTTAGCCTTTTGCACTTCACACCAAAATTTCCATTACCTACCAGCAATTCCATGCCATTCTTACATATTTGAAATAATATGTGGGGAACACCCTAAAAGTATGCTTATTTGTTATATGTTCATTTGCTGTTTACCGTTTGGGTGTCAGTAGATTTGTAGTTAAAATTAGTACGTCACCGTATAGGTGTCAGTGGATTTGTGGTCAAACTTAGTAAGTCACCGTATATGTGCCAGCGGAGTGCAAAAGGTTAAAGCCTAGCTATTACACAAACTCATTCGTGCATATAAATAGAATTGAATAAACTAAATGCAAACTATTCCAACCAAAAATCCAAACTATACAAACATTCCTAATTGGATCTGCCAATCCCAAAACTTTCTCTATCTTATGAATTTTAATGCAGTAGAACCTCGGTTATCCGAAGCAATTGGGACCGACCATCTTTCGGAAAATCGAAAATGGTAAAAAGTGCTTAATAAAAATTAAGCAATAGAAAAATAGAACAAGAATAAACTACCTGAATTTTAATTTTGAAATTAAGTACCTTTTACATATTTCACAAGGGTTCGAAAAAATGTTTTTTTTTTTGCAGTTTCAATTGACGTTGCTTTGCAGCTGTACCACAATATTTTTTTATCCTATTAGTTTACCCGTATCACAGTCTTTCTGCTGCTCCAGCCATGCCAAACCTTTTGCAAAGCATTCAAAAGATTCAGAATTGCTAATTTGTTCGTTTCCTTCGCCCACATCGTTGTCGTCTTCTTCGCTTTGATAAATATGATGGTTAAAAACAAAGCTTGAAAAAATGGGTTTTGCACACAAGGAATGCAAGAGAAAAAAGCAAGCTTTAAAAATAAATTTTGGTTAATCGAGAGTTTCGGATAAAAGAGGCTCTACAGTACTTGAAAACGTAGCTACAAATGTTAATAATTCAATATTGTTATTCAATACTATACCAACTTCGATTTTCATCTTAAATTTCTGCTTCAGTCAATTAATCGGAGTAAAAACGAGTTAATCTCGATCATGATATCTATTAGAATCAATAGTTTTTAGGTGCGTTCGTAATGATATAAATACGTAGCACCTATATTCGTCGTTCGGTCAGTCTGTCTGTCCGTCTGTCCGCCTGTCTGTCCGTCCGCACGTCACAGAGCAAAATCTATCCAACCGAATGGTCTGAAATTTTAAATATATAATTGTTGCAAAATTTTGTCGAGTCATTTCAAATTTTATGAAAATCGGATGCATAGTTTAATTACAGGGACAGTCAACAGTTTTCCGTTACATTACGGCCAATGGAAAAAAAAAAATATTGCAAGTGCATTTTAATGATGTTAGAGAATTCCGAATAGTCTGAAATTTTAAATATATAATTGTTGCAAAATTTTGTCGCGTCATTTCAAGTTTTATAAAAATCGGATGTATAGTTTAATTAAGGGACAGTCAAAAGTTTTTCATTACATTACGGCCAATGGGAAAAAATTATTGCAAGTGCATTTTAATGATGTTGCAGCCTTTCGAAAAGAATTAAATTGATATGCACTTATGAAGTGCACTAAAATATACTTTCAGAACAATATGCGGTGCAAAAAATATTTATAAAACTAGTTATAGTACGATAATTTGCCACGTTTGATCAGCAAATTCGAAATTGTTTCTGATTCTGTTCTACATCAGCTGTTCGCGAATAGCCGGCTTAGTAGGATACGAAATTCCCATCGCTGCACGAGCCACCGTTGTATCTTAGATCTACGAAAAACGAGAAAATTATATAAAAATCGATATTACAGCTCCTCCTTCCGGCAAAATATTTGGAAATTCAAGGAGAACCTGCTGGCCTTCCAAAAACATACACAAAAAATTTAGTTCAATTCTTTGCATAACTTCATAAACTTTTCGATGGTACTACGATGAAAATGGCACAAAAATCGTGGTTACAGCGCCCCCTTCCGGTGGAATATTTCCAACCTCAAGGAGGACCTGCTGACTATAGCCAAAAGCATACACAAAAAATTTGGTTCAATTCTATGCATAACTTCATACACTTTTCGACGGTACAATGGCGACACGCGGTATACGGATAGACGGACACACGAACATTTTCCATAAACATGTTTTTTGGGATCTCCGACCCCTAAAACGTGTAATTCCGTCGAAAAAAAAATTTCGATTACAATACTTTATTTTATTGAAGATAGAAGAAAGTAAAAAAAGATTGTGCTAATGATAAGAAAAAATGCTATTTTGTATTACCGATGCGCTTAAAAAATTGTATATTTGATACATGATTAATTAAGTTGAATTTTGAAAAAAATGCACTTGAAATTCCTTTAGGTCAGCTCAAAATGTAATATTCATGTGGGATAAAAATGTTAAATTACATTATTTTACACAGATAACCAATAATTTACTTTTAATCTAAGTACATTAATATTTATTTTACCAAAAACCTAAAGTGTAAATTATATACATATAGTTTTCTTGTTCATTCGCTGAAAAATAGATCTACAGTTTCATACGTTTTATAGCGAGTGTCGTAAAATTTAACGATGGAATTTTTAGCATTTTTATAATCTTAGCTATGCCTAAAGCAGTGTAAAAAGTTGGATTAAAATGTATAATTACATACGAAGTTTAAAAAAAAAGGACATTTATTTATCCAATGAGAGAGATATAATAAAACTTTTTTGATTGGAAATTTCTAATCTATCGATAGCATCATAAAACTTTCGTAGTTTAATGTATGTATACGTATACAAATTATACCACATTGGGAATATCTTTTGCTGGTTACATTTTTTACAATTATTTGTAAAAATATATAATAAATATCCTTTAAAATATTAAAAATAGAAAACAAATTGTAAAAAAAACACACAATTTTCTACATTTCATTTCTTGGAAATCACATGAAACACGCATTTTTTTTTACTGCGTTAATGAATGAAAAATTGCTTTATAAATAGATAATTTTAATCTATAATATATAAAATGTTTGAGAGTTGAAAACAATTAGTAATTTTTTGTTAAAAAATCGAAAGAAGCATTCGTGCAGATTTATTTAATTTTGCTTAAATATATGAAAATATCAGTTTTCCAGCATTTCCTTTAACCCTTCCAGGAGCAAAGTATTTCCGTAGCTAAAGTTTTAAAATTGTTAAATATAACGAGACTTTTCGCAGAAATTTATTGTGAAGTAAATAAATTCTATTCTTCAATTACATTATAAAAGAAGAATTTTATTTAAAAGTTCTGGGTGTCTCTTGGCAGTTTGAAAAAAAAAAAAAAAAGTGATGTAAATAACCTACCACCATACTTCAAAGGGTTAAAAAGAGTTTAGACATCCGTAATATATTATTATGAAGTATCGAAATTATCCGATAATTAAAAATATTTGAAAAAAGAATCTTCACTCCACCCATTTCCCTTTAACCCTGAAATGGTTATTCCATTTTGTAACCGTCTGCAAGTGTATGTTAATATAGTGTTTGTCACACCAATGACTCCTAGATATTTGAGAAAGCCTTGACAGGCGTCACGAAAACGTCACACAAAGCAGGCAAAACACAGAAAAAAGATAATTCATTGGCTCGTGGATATCCAAGACACAATGAATGATCTTTTTTCCTTGTTTTGCTTGCTTTGTGTGACGTTTTCGTTACGCGTGTTCAGGCTTTCTCAAACATCTAGGGGGTTTGGTTATACTCATGCTTCATAATTTTAAACGATTTACAGTTCCAATACATTCGTTGTTGTTCAGTTGTTTAAATTCTTTCTCTTCTCAGTTTGTATTTTTAGGTAGATTACGTAAGAAATACTACCTATTACATTTCCCCTATGTTTAAATTCCTGAACATTTTTGCAGATCTACGCTTATCATGACCCCTAGCCCTTTAAGACCGGGCAGCGTTTTGAGTTTCTTTTAAAAACAATGATGTAACTGAAATTTGTAACTGATAATTCACTATATGTTGATAAAATTCATACAATATATAGTTTCTGTTAATCAGCGCAATTTTTATTGCATATTTATGCATGTAATAACATTTTGTTTATTTTTCCTTAAAATGATTAATTTTGGAAATAGGGTCTTGAAAGCTATAGAACGTAAGGAAAGTTGGAAAAAAAAATTCAATGAAAGTAAAAATAGTTTTTTTTTTTAATCACTCTTTTAAAAACATTCAATTTTTATCTTAAAAATCACTCCTGATTTCATGACTGATTCCAATTGACGAAGTTCCGAAAAATTCCTTTTCCAAAAAGTTAATTTGGCGTGGTTCCCGATTATGGTAAATTCGACTCTTTGTTATTCGTCTCTTTATAAAAAGCATAAACTAATGAAATTATATATAAAACTAGAAAACAGGAATTCTATTTTTTCAGAATTTTGCGTCGTGCCCAATGAAAAAAAATGTATGTATATATAAATAATACAAAACATATTTCAATTTTAAGACTTACAGCACACGCTTTTATTTTATATAAAATGACGTCATTCGCATCCGCTTAAGAATTCCACAATTACGATCCACACTTAAACATCTACAGTAAAGTAGGCATAGGACGTCGCTATCGCGAAATAATACACAAACGCAGCAAAAAGATGTCGTAATTAAAGAAACTCGACCAAGAAAAAACGGCTCTCTAATGATTCACAAGCCCTCTAATGATTCACTTCATTTGTTTGTAACATTAATATTGAAATTTAAAATTAAATATAGTTTATAATAGCTCCATGTTTTAACAGAAATCATTCGTTTATATTTTTTTCAAAATAGAACGCATTTTAATTACATTTTCTTTCGGTTGTTATGAAAAAATGGCAACAAAAATATATAATTAATATTTTACAACTATTGTACTTTTATTTTCTACAGAAGTAGAGTACTTCCGTTGCCAATATTAAGCAAATGGCTCAAAAAACTACAAAAAAAAGTAATATTTCAAAAATAAACGGAGATGCAATTTTCAAACAAATTGCATTTAAAAGTACTTTTTTTTCCAATACGGCGCACAGTGGGGCAAAATCCCAAAAAGCTGGCCAAAAGTCGAAAAATAAAGTTACTATTTAGGAAATTTTGACCATACAGATGGCTAGAATAATGTTTGGAGGGTCAGAATCTATATTTATAAAAAGGTTTTCGTTTTTTCTTGGCAACTTGTATCATTTCAAATGTGACGGTTGGAGGATTATCATCTGAGGCAAACAAAATGAGGAAAACAATGATTCTTCTAAACACGTGCTACATTTTTCCATATCATCCGATTTTAATGCTTTAAAATGGATTCACACGATGATAGTGTGTACTTTTTTTGCGCATGTTACAAAAATTATATTAAGTACATAAAAATTAATAATTTCATGATTATTTTTGATAATTTTTAAAAAATATATATATTATTTTTTTGCTTTCAAACATCAAAAAGTTTAAAAGTTCCATAGTGTTCCGCAACGACAGATAATGTAAACAATAGCCTGATCTATTATCTAATGAATCATGAAAAAACCAGTTGCCAAAAACTGCCATTCTGCATTTTGTGCTGGTTTTTGCAACCACAAGTAAAAATATCACTTTTTTAGTCGCTTCAAAAACTATGACATTTATTACTTTTCACAGTAATTTGGCTGGTAAACATGTTTGAAATTTTTATATTATTCAGTTTTGTGATAGATTATTATGTATTATATTACAAATAAGTATTATAATCATTAGCATAAAGGAATTTGATAAGCAAGATTAGTAACAAAAAAATGAAAACTATTCTCTATCATCGATACAATATAAATACATTTTCTTATGTTTATAGCTAATAATTTTGTGTATTCTATCGTAATTAGAAAAATTATCTTGTCTATTGCAATCTTTGCTAGATCACACTGCTGAACGTATTTTATTAATGCAAAAGGAATCAAGAATATATTAAGAATCTGACTTCCAAGAACATTAGTAATCTGAATTTGATTTTCAAGTGGGGATGTGATAGTACATCTAGTCAAAGTACTTTTCAACAAAAATTTAGCATTGATGATGGTAGAAATTAGGTTCAAATAGTTTTTTCAGTTCTCTAGTGCCACTAGAACTTAAGTGTTCCAATAATTCACAAATCGTTATCTGGAAAAATTCGAGATCTTCATCTCCTTGATTTTTTAGGTCCATCAGAATCCATTTTTTGCACCAAAATGCGGAAGCTACTCTCAGTGAAATAGATTATATTACAGATAAGGAGAATAAACTTATTTCTTTTAAAACAATGATTGATAGAAAATAAGTAGGCGTTAATTACAAACTAGCTTTAACAATGATTGATTGTAAATTTTTACTGTCAGTAATTTGTCAACGTTGATACCTATATCAGGCAACTTCAAAACAGTTTAATAATCTTTATGACATTTTCAATCTAAAAGTGAATGAAAGTCATTTACAATTCGGGATGTCCACGTCACATGCCTGTATAAGATCTTTTGAGTGTAGATTGCATTTGGCATACAAACCGGATATAAAGGAATGGCAAGTGTGCACTCCTGATGAGATGAAAAAAAAATAAAATTGCAAAAGAAAATTTACAAAAAAGATTTCGTTTAGAATTAGGACTTCTCATCGATAAATCAAAGCTCGGATTTGGAAACACAAATGATTACAATACAGCTCGTAGATTTTTTGAAAACGCAACTATTTCTGCTTCCATAAGGAGCGTAGACGAAGATTTCATCAAACGATTCCACGTCATATTACAAGTAATTGCTTAACATTCATTTGACCAATATCGTGGATTATTGCTCACAAAGAGCTTGTAAATTCATCGAATTGTATTCGTAGTTCTATATGCCAACTTCAGTGCGCGAACTAGTTATTCATGGCACAGAAATAATAGCTTCCTCATTATTGAATGTTGGACAAATGTCGGGAGACGCTCAAGAATCATGCAACAAATTGATCAAAAGGTATCGAGAAGATTTCTCCCTAAAATGCAGTAGGATGTAAACAGTGGAAGATTTTTTTGCGGCTTTTAATGTTATCAGATCCCTTCATTTCAAGCTTACATAAATTTCCATTGAGTAAACTAATATCCTTGCCCCTAGAGGCAAAGAAACTTCTGTAAAATAATTCGACACCTCCCCTTCTGAAGAGTCTACTTAGTATACTACAGATTATTCAGAAGATGAATTTTAGAATATCCTTTCGTTTTATTATAATAATATATAGACATTAAACTTTGTTTATTATATTTTTCATTAATGTACTAAATTGCATTTAATAAACAAATATTCATCGTTTAATTTCGATAAAAAAAATCTTAGTTCCTGAAAACACCTTGTAACGTTTAACCTCGAAATTTTTTAATTTCGAAACTCGAAATATTTTATTTAAATATAATTGTTTTTATTTTTAATTCGCCAGTTTTTAAAATTTAATTTTTGAATCTTACTAAGGATCATCAAAAGTACCCGTATACGAAATTTTATAGAAATTGAATAACTTTCAAAGCATTTAAATATGAAGTCCGCCATACTGGATCCGCCATTTTGTATTTTGGAATTTTAATTTTAGAATCAAGATCAGCATCCTGAAAAACACCTGTGTACGAAATTTCGTGGCATTTAAATAACATTTTCATATTTTGGCCAGCTTTTCGGGATTTTGCCCCATTGTGCGGTGGTATAAAAATTGAAATTGTGCGATGCTTAGAAGTTTAAAAAATTGCTATAGAGTATTTAATCGTACTGCTTTGCTTTACGGCTGGCTTCTGTAAGGTAACGTTATTTTTTGAAGACGACACAATATAAGCTGGGAGAAAGAAATAGCATACCGTACCGGGGGCTAAAAAAATCATAATATTTTCTCTGTTTGTGTTTTAAAATATGTCAACAGGAAAGAAAAAAAGCACGGTTTAACCTATCTATGCAATATTTTTAAATTGTTTTATCAATGTATAATAAGAATTTAATAATTGTTAAACTATTAAATGATAAAATAGTTAAAATCATAAGACGAAACGCAATATTTCATCTTGATTCAAACATAAAATACGCAATATGAACTTTCAAAAGTTCCCTGTTTTAAGTACTAAGAAATTTCTAAGCAAAATGAATATTTTTAACTTGTATAACCTTTCTTTTATTATTTTAATCGCTTTTTAAGCAAAACAGTGAACTTTTGAAAGTATATATTTTATGATAAAACAATGTTTTCTTTTTTAAGGATTTGCACTCTTATTTTTTTATTTATATTTTCTTATATTTAATGTGGTAGTTTCTCAGCCTTTTGGCATATTTTGGCAAGAGTGGTTCGACTCATAGTTAATTCCATTGTTTTTGCGACTCGCAAACAGTTGTAACTCTAAAGAATATTTGGCAATTTATCATCTGCGCCGACTAATGAAAAAATGTCTTAAAATGAAAGTTATTAATTTATAATTAAGTTCTAAAAGTATTAAGATGTCGTATTCTCATCGGAAAGACATCTTCGTACATAATTTTATAATTCTGGCATATAAGGAATTTCTTATAAAATTGATTACAAAACTTCATATTTACATATAAAAACAAAATTAAGTTAAAAAAAAAAGAGTGTAAAAAGTTCAAAATTATGAAAGTAGTGTCTCTTTAAATTTTTTTTTAAGTTTTCAAAATGTACCACACTCTAAAAAATAAATGTTTAAATAAGTCACTTTTAGATGAATATATGTGCGAATTTGTAAAATTACACATTTGTCATAAAAATTTACTTTCTTGTTGAATAAAATTATCAGTATGTATGTGATTTTATCCGCTTAATGAAAGTGTGTAATTTGTTGTCCTTTGAAAACTCAAACAAGTGTGTAAACGTACAAAATTGCACGGATTTAACCGAATTGTATATGTAAATTTGCAAATTTTGCATATTATACAGAAATCTGTGTAAAAATATTACATAATTTTATATGCGTAAGAACAGAATATTGCACAGAAATATGCGTACGAATTTTACACAGATATATGTGTAAGAACAGAATATTACACAGGATTATGTATAAGAATATTACACAGAAATATGAGTTTTTATGTGAACACAATAAATATAGATAGTTGAAAACTTGGCTCGTCTAATAGTATCTGAATGGTCAAAGTGGTGCTTTCGAAAGTTGCAATTCCTCAGTTCGTATCCCGTTTCAGTAAGTATTGCTTGTTTACTGTAGATTGAATTTAAAAGAGAATTTCCCCTCTATATGTAGATGTGTCTTTGAAAACTTGTGACTGAAACTGATAGAAAAAAATCCGACAAAATACGGAAATAGTGCTCGCGTCAGAATTTCTGTATTTTACGAAATTTTATTTTACAGTGTATTTATTTAGGGTATACAGCTTCTGTGCATAAATTGTGCATGTCATTTTAGGACTTCAAAGCAACTCTAACAGAGAGATGGCATGCAGTAAACATAATTTCGTATGATCCTGTTTCTTGGAAATAAAGGTTACACTATTTTGTTTTCTTAAAACAAATCTGCTTGAATGAAAATAAACACACCAAGAATATGACTTTGTTCTTCATGCAAATTTGTTTTGCGACCATAAAAATATATAGTTCAAAATTTACATCCCAAACTGTAAGGTTATGTATATTGTACACAAAATTCATCGTTTTTGTATATTACACAGTGGGTAATCATGTGCAATTTACACTTTAAACTGCGTATTTCAGAGTTATCTGATAACCTTTTACACAATTAAGCAACTTAGTGTATTATAATTAAAATACACAGAACAATGTGTATTTTGAAATTGACACACCTGGTGCGCATTTAGTAATTTACCCGCCACTTTACACATATAGACAAATAGTTTTTATATAATCAGTATACTTGTTTTAATGTGTAAATTTACGCATTTAGTTTTTAGAGTGCATAATAATTGAATTTTTTCTTAGTTACACCATTTTCCGTCATTAAATCATTTAATAATATGTTAATATATATTAAATACTCAAATTAAAAAAAAAATGGTACAAAGAATACCTGGTTCCCTTAAATTTAACATAAAAAAGTTGACAATCTAGCGCATTCTAAACCCAAATTTGTACATATTTTAGCAAAATTTCTTTTTTTAAAATTAAGTGACATTTTTCTGGTAAATAAATTATTTTTCTGTGGATTTTTTCATAAACCTTTAGAGTTTATTTATGCATGACATTTTATTTTATGGTTGAAATAAATTTAGATTTAATCTTAACACATTATTGCCGGCTAGTTTTCATCTTTTAAACGGGAAGACCAGCCTATGGACGTTTTACTTGCATGTTAGATTATTTAACAAAAATATTTTTTGTGTTGTATTTATATTATAGACGAATGCATATAATAACGATATTGTTTCTAGTCAAAGTATTTATATACAAAGTGGGTAAATTGTAAAAATACGAATTTTGGGTATGTTTTTTGAGAAATGGTGTAGCGCAAAAGTGCTGCCAGTGAGCAAAATTATACATGTCCAAAAGACGTAAATTCGCGTCTTCCGTCAACAATATGTTAATACAGAGAAAATAGACAATAGAATAATAAGAAAATAACAAGAAAATATGTTAATATATAGATGGGATCTAAAATCAGTTAAAAATTAATGCAAAATTATTAATACAGCTGCTAATCTTTCGCTTTTTAAAATGTCAAATGAATGTACTTTGGAAGAGAAAATTTTCTTAAGAAAATGAAATTAAACAAGTATCACATATAACAACTCAATTTATTAAATAGTTTAATTATATAAACGAAAGATTGGCAGCTGAGAGTTGTTCATGAGATATCTTGCACACACACACACACATACACAAAAGAAAAGTAATTTTGATATAAATAAATTTAAAATATATTTTTAAATAATTACTTGCACAAAACTTTTATATATTTTTAATCATTCATTTTCACTTTAATGTTAGGAAAATATTACTGTTTTATGTGTAAGCATATAAATAAAAAAAATTTAAATAATATTATGACACTTCTAAGCTTTATGTCATTTTTACTAAAGCAGACATTTTATTTTTATTTCAATATTTCTCAAATTCATAAAAGATGTTTTTTAAGCCAAACCAATGCAAAATATAATTCGAAAATGGATTAACAACTTACACATATTTTATTATGTTTAATTTTTGAAAAATGCACACTAAATTCCCCTATAAGTGAGAACAAAATGCGCTAAGAAAAGAAAGGAAAAAATAATGTACCGAATAAAAGTAAAGAATTGCTCATTTAGGTGGGATAAAATTGTTATAGATTGTTTTACAGAGATAGGAATTTATTTTTGTTTTATTACATTATCATTTTATTACATATTGTACATAAATATTTATTTTTACAAAGACCGAAGAGTAAACTATACTATACATATAGACCAGGAGCCGGCAGCACAGACAATCACCTCGTCGAGTTGGAGGCTGAAATTCCAAAATTAGCTAAAACCCGATTCCTATATTAAAACGGAATCGGCCTGTCAAGTCATATCTTGGTGGAAAACACATAAAAATCCGATTTCAGCGGTCGACTCGTAGGTTTACCATTGCGTTTTCCTGCACCCAAAAGAATGAAAACATGGCGGACTTGGAGCAGGAAAACACAGTGGTAAACCTACGAGTCAACAGGTAAAATCGGGTTTTTAGGTGTTTTCCACCAAGATTCCGAAATTTTGCGCGTTTAACCTAGATTTCTTTTTCTATAAAAAGATACTGGTAGTTTCCTGGAGAAATAACGGTATCCGTACGAACCATATGTCTGTGCTGCTGGCTCCCGGTCTAATAGATATATATATATACATGCATTTGTTATCCGGGTCGCTGAAAATAATTACACACTTTCATTTGTTTAATAGAATGTGAGTATTGCAAAATGCAACAACGAAATTTTGAACATTTATATAGCCTTAGCTGTGCCTATAAATGTAATTTAAGAGGTCAAATTAAAATATATAATAATATAGGAGCTCTAGACTTCTAAAAAACTTAATTTATCGTGAGAGATATAGTAAAAATGAAAGTTCTTTGATTAAAATTATATTAATCCATTGATATTTTAAACAAGGTTTTTTATCGTTCAATGTATGCCCACTTACATACTAACCGGTCGATTCTCCACCAACCTTTAACTCGCGGTTCAACTCTCATCTGAGAAACCTTCCGTTGACAAATCTAACCACCGGTTAATATTTCGAATTCATCGATAACTTTCAAGCCGCGATTAGTCGACCTGAGTTAGTCAACTCTCGCTTGAAATCTGCGTAGTTGATTGGCCAAAGGAATCACATGACATAGCAATCCTCTCTGCGAGTTCTGTCCTTCCTTGACACCATCTTAATCTGTTTCTTTTCAATAACGAAACTAAAGGCAGTATTGAAATTGGAAATGCATATACTTATCATGTTTAATTTTTAAATAAAAAATTCTTATAAGTAAATGTGCAATTACCATTTTGATTTCATGATTTTGTTCTTTTACAGAACAAAAGTTTCAATAAAATTCTTAACAATAAAATTCTTAAAAAACAGTTGATTAAAAAACATCTTGATTAAAAAAATCATTTTCTTTAATGTAAGTTTAATAAACAATTATCTGATCAAACTAGTAGTATTAAGTAGAATAAAAGTAAATAACGCAATAGGTTTATTTATTTATTTTTTACAATGAATATTAGATGTGAAGATATTTTCATATAATTATTTCTAATGCATATATATTTTATTTAACAAATGTCTGTACAGATACAATTAAAATATCTTGGATAAAATAGCATGCCGGTAGCAAAAAAAAAAAAAAAAAAAGACGAGGCCTTAGAAAATTCTGTGTTGATTATTACACATTTTTTTAGAGATCATGTTTAATAACTTTAGAAGAAGGCCGAGAACATGTATTAATATTCTTGATGTATTGCGAAATTATATATATATATAAAAAATCTTCTGAAAAAATGTTTCTTTAAAACAAAAATCATTATTTCAAACTTACTAAGTATGTAATAAAACAAATAATTATTTATCTATTATGAACAATTGATCACATATACACAATTCGGTAGAAAATTCATGCTTTAAGCAACTATGAACGAGGGACTCAAATGGAAGAAAATTTGTTTTCTATTTTTTCATTATTATTAAAAAAGAGAGAGAGAAAGAGTGAGTTTTGAATCATATATTTTTACAAAATTGGTATTGAAAGTACATATTTCCATTTAGATTTGTTAGATGGCGCCACCACAAAATACTTTGTAAATCAATAAAATTTGAAGCTTTGTTTTCGACACACAAATTAGTATAATTTTGCATTCATAGAGCAAAAATATCGAAAAAAAGGGGGGAAAATGTAAGTGACACATTCTTTTATAATACCATCTTTAATAATTAATGCTTCGTTTAATTAGTAAATTCCGAAAAGCTTTGTTTTTAAAAAAGAAGCATCAGCGCACAATTTAAAACGACCGCCATCTTTCTTTCTACTAGGCATGCGCGGTTCACTAACCTACCTACCAGAGCTTGGTTGAGTTAGTCAACCCCAGGTTAGTATTTACCTCGAATTTCGTCAGGTTGGGTAAACGGAGAATTGGATTTCGCATTCAACCGAGAGTTAAGCTCCGAAACGCGAGGTTGAAGTTGACGGAGAATTACCGGGTAAGAGTAATACCACATTCTAAATATCCTTCAGTCGGGATTTTTATAACTACTTGTAAGATTATTTATTAAGCATTCATTGTGCCATTAATGCGGTAAAAAGTTAAAAATTCATGTTTTTAGACACAATATATCTCGGAAATCTCATAAAGCTCACATTTTTAATGGCAATAAAATAAAATATATTTTATAAGTAGATACCTTTATTGAGTTTAGAATGTAAAAAAGTATCAGTGTTTGAGAATTAAAAATAATAATTAATATTTGATTGATAAATGTGATATAGCAGCATGCGCCGATAACTATAACAAAACGACTCAAAATAACTAAAATTGAACAGAAAAAAATTGCTTTATAAACATAGTTCAGGCACTCTAGCAGAATCAAAACCCCAATTTGTACAGTCGTGGGAAAAAAGGAAACCCCTACTAACTCCTAAACAAATTATTGTAGAAGAAAGTTACTGGTACCAAAAGATTAGAAATAAAGTCTACTTTTAAATGATGCATATAAAGTTTGCTTAGGGGGTCATCTACATATTAAAATGAACCCAAATTTCATTTTTTTCAATGGCAATACCCAAACACCATATTTCAAATCTTCGATTCAAACTATGCCTAGACACCAAATTTCAAGTCATTTGAATAACTTTTTGAATTATAAACATTCAAAATTTAGTGCTTCTAATGTTAAATTACATTTTCATATTTTTATTAATATCTCCTGAAATTATACTCTTAATGTGCGAATTTATTCTGTATCAATAATGTTAAAATACCCTAACATAAATACGTTGAATTTGCAATTTTTATAATTTTATGATATGAATTAAGAATTATGAAATTAATATTTGAAAAAAAATTATAAATTGCAACCTACAATTTTTTTGAATGATTTAGATTTATTAAGTCCTTCTTTATGGAAATCCAAAATTTCACATTATTCTTCCGAGTAGTTTTCAAAATATGCTTAAAAAACGGCAAAATGATGGTTTAAGCCGTCTATGATAGAAGTGACTAGATATTTTGAAGTTTCTTATGCTATCCTATTATTGAGCAGTCTTCAATGATTGCTTAAATTGCCTCATCAATAAGAGGGCTCTCTCGGTCAAGAATCGAGTACCGAACTTCAATTGGGATACAGTCCCTAAAATAGGCTCGTTTTAAAATAATTATTTTCTCGGAAACTTAAAGTGCGAATTGCATAAAAATTTGTTTTTAGGCTAATTGAAGGGTATAGAGTTCATTTATGCTGTCAGGATTATGTACTGCTACTGAAAAAAAGAACGTTATGGTTCGTTTTAAAATATAGATAGCCCCCTAAGCACATTTTATATACATCATTTAAAAGTAGACTTTATTACTAATTGTGTGGTGCCAGTAACTTGCTTCTACGATATTTTTTTCAGAGTTAGTAAGGGGTGTTTACTTTTTTTTTTTTGCCACGACTGTACATATTTTAGCAAAATCTTTCTATAAAGTTGAACGTACTACATACATCATTCCAGAAACATTTAGAGTTTATTTCTGAGTTTATTCTGTGATTAGAGTTTTTTTTTTTTTTTCGAGGGGCGGCAGATGGGTGAAAAGAACATTTGTTCGGCCTTAAAATGAAGGTAAAATAATTAAAAGATTAAAGTTCACTTCGTATTAAGTAATTCAAGAACTATTTTTCTCACGTAAAAAAAAAAAGCAGGTAAAGGAAAAAGGCAGGAAAAGAAAAAAAGATTAACATTTTAATAAATTTATTTACGTAGAACGATTGATATATTTTAAATTACAACTAGTCTAATTATAGAAAACATGCATTTGTTGTTATTTATATGGTCTGAAAATTTTGCTGTTTCATATATATTTTTTGGTTCTAAAATGTAGGTAAAAAAAATAAATAACTAAAAAAATTAAGTTAATAAAAATTCGTAGTTCAAAAAATATTTGCTCACTAAAAAAGGGTAGGAAAACAAACACAGATTATCAGTTTAATAATTTTTTTTACGTAAAACGCTTGTTGTATTTTAAATTACAACTAGCCTAATTATAGAAAAAATGCATTTGTTGTTATTTAGATGACCTGGAAATATTGCTGTTTCATATATGTTTTAATTACCAAGAAAGTCTTACTCTTTGAAGATTTAATGATCATATGGCTCATTAAACGCATATTTGTTTGTATAAAGACTAAAGTATAAACTAAAACAAATTTTTCATTTGTTATTCAAGGTCTCGAAAATTAACCCTTTAAGCGTCCTGCATAATTTCCATTCATGTTTAATGATTCATAAAATAATAGCTATAAAAAGAATTTTTATTTGATATACTTACATATTTAGTTATCATATACACTTCAAAACTTTAATATCGATTTCTTGTTAAATCAGCCTTCGATTACAAAAGTTACCTGACGGAAAAACACGGTTAGTACGCTTAAAGGGTTTTTTATAATAAAATTTAACGACGAGATTTTGAGCATTTTATAACCCTAGATATGCCTATAAAGTAACGTATGAAGTGAAATTAATGTTTATAATAATATCTGATGTCTAGACTGTTTAAAAAAGTAAAAAAAAAATTATAATCATTCGATTGAGTTCTTGTTAGTCTATCGATAACATAAACAGTAAATTTATAGTTTAATGTAAGTTCATATATGTACGAAAACAATACTACATTTTGAATATCTCTCACTGGTTATGTTTACTTATAACTGTTAACAAAATGTTTTTATTAACCTTCTATTTCACGAGTTGGTTAAAAGTTTCCAAAGATATTTTTTCCTATATATGCTGAAATATTTTAAATAAAATTTAGCTTAAATATATAAAATTGTTACAACTTCATATTTTCCACACATATGTATATATATTTATTTGCGGTAATTTAAATCTGTCATTATACTATCTTATTATTATTAATAGTTATTAAAATTGTTGTTTACATTTTTTTTTTAACTTCATAAAAGCCTTTTAAAGATATTGGTAATATTTACTCAATTCATAGAACTTTGGAAGTAAAAAAAAAAAAAAAAAAAAAAAAAAAAATCTCGGGGAATGAAGGGTTAAATTAGTTGTTATAGTATTTTCTTTTATTATTTTTATATTTATATCTTATATTATTGTATGTGTTACTATATTATTTAATTTTTAGTTGAGACAAAATAAACTTTGACTTAATAATATCAACTTACCAATGTATAGATGCCGCATGTATAACTCCCACTTTTAACTCTTTTCCAACAGCAACAAGTATTGACATCGGCTGGCATTTCGAAGGTAAGTATCTCTTAGTCGACGTCCAACGACCAACTAAGAATGTTTTGCCTCTGACACTCTTTTCATCTTGATCATCTCGAATTCTATTGGACGATTCTTCCTCCCTCTATCCTCATGCGCACTTTCAGATTCATCTTTTCTAGCGAGTTTTGTTCTATGAGGAGTAAAAGTTGTCGTGCAATATTTTTTGTTGTTTTTGTCTCGCTCTTGTTAAATGGAAAATATAATTTCTAATTTCGCGGAGTTACAGATTCCTGTTAATAACATTTCCAGCAAAATTAAACAATACGAGAACTCTAATTTCGCGGAGTTACGAATTCCTATTAAGAAAATTTTCGGGAAATTAAGCATTTCCAGTTTAGTAAATACTTATATCTTATGCTCCTAATTTGTCATTAGAGCTTACAGAAAAACTATAAAAAAAAACTATATGCTGAATCGTGTAGTTTTTTTTAACAACATTAGAAAAAAATAGTTGAATTATTTGTTGCTACAAAATATAATTTCAAATTTCGCGGAATTACAGACAGCACGGAATTAAGAACATTTCCCAGAAAATAAAGCATAATATGCTCTTATATTATAACTTACGTTAGTAATTTAACATAAATTAGAACAAAAAATGTACAGCTATAATAGCCTAAAACTTATGGCAACAACAACAACAGCAGCAGCAATAAATTATATGTTGTGTCAGGTAGCTTGCTTTTAACAAAATTGCAAATAAATAAATTACTTATTTGTTGCGACAAAATATAATTTCGAATTTCGTGGAGCAACAGATTCTTATTAAAAATATTTTTTAGGATAAAAAAACAGGTGTCCCGCTTGAAGGGTAGTCCTAGAAAATGTTTGTTTTGGAAAAAAAAAAACAAAAAACAAAAAAAAAAACAGAAATATGTACACTTCTGTGACAACCTCCTTTCTTAAATGTACATATGGTACACGTAATTGTTTTGTTTTATTTAGTCCTTTTTCTAAAACCAACTTTTTCCGGGGATACTTTCAAGTGAAACTCCCTATATTACATCTTATGCTCTTAATTTGGCATATATTAGAACTTAAAAAGACGTAACTACAAAAATAAGCAAATTAAAAAAAGATATGTTGTTTCGTGTAGCTTAACTAAATTGAAAAAAAAAATGTATACATGAAGCATTTGTTGTTACAAAATATAATTTCTAGTAATTTCGTATAAGAACATTTTTCAGGAAAATTAAAGACTTCTGCCCGGGTAAGTATCTATTATTTGGTTTAGTAAGTCTTGTTCTCTTAATTTAATAAATAATAGAGTTGAAATAGTTACAAGTGCAAAAAATAAAGGTAAAATATGCTGTATCGTGTAGCACCATTTTAACTAAATTGAAAAATAATAAATGAATTACTTGCTGTTCCTATAAGAACATTTTTCGGGAAAATTAAAGAATTCTGGCCAGGTAAGTGCTTATTATTTGGTTTAGTAAGTCTTATTTTCTTAATTTAATAAATAATAGAACTTAAATAGATACAAGTGCAAAAAATAAAGGTAAAATATGCTGTATCGTGTAGCATCATTTTAACAAAATTGAAAAATAATAAATGAATTACTTGCTGTTCCTATAAGAACATTTTTCGGGAAAATTAAACAATTATGGCCAGGTAAGTACCTATTGTTTGGTTTAGTACGTCTTATTCTCTTGATTTAATAAATAATAGAACTTAAATAGATACAAGTGCAAAAACTAAAGATAAAATAGCCTCTATCGTGTAGCACAATTTTAACTAAATTGAAAGAGAATAAATTAATTACTTGTTGTTACAATATATAATTGTTATTTCGCTGAGTTAGAAATTCCTGTTAAGAACATTTCCGGGAAAAAAAATTAGCAATACGATTATAGTATGCATTTATATTTCATGTTATGTTGTCTAACAAATACAAAAAACAAAATAATGTGCTTGCCGTGTATCTTGAATTTAATTATATTGAAAAAGGAATAACTTGCAGAAAACGTTCTGCAAATATGAACTACTTATTTCCTTACAGAATAGTAAATATAGAAAAGAGGCGAATACATTTTGTTTTCAATGACAAAGAAATAATATGCTGTCGCATCCACAGGTTTTTGTTTGTGTGATCTATCGAAGTGTTAACATATATTTCAAAATTTTGAAAAGTGTTTTTCTGGTGTCTTTGGAACTGGTGAGATTATGGTAAAGTTAGTAATTATGGGTTGGGTTGATTTTTGAGGGCCAATTACCTACTCGAGGGATATAGGCCCAGGGGGTAGTGCCCTTCGTGGTGGTCTTTCTAAGGGAACCTAACCCGTATTTATGCATGGAAATCCATGGTTCGAAGAAAAACACGAAACTCCGAACGATTAGGCCGACGGGCACGATTGGGTTCGAACCCAGCACCTCCTGTCTACCAGCTTCAAGAGCAGAACATCCCGGCCACTGGTGGGGCCGTTAGTAATTATACTATCGAATTCAAATCCGTATTGAAGCTACATGAGACATGCTCGTATTTCACGAATTATTAAATTTGTTATTAATACTACATTTTTTTGACAAACGAGGCGTCTATATAAATCTTTTACCCTTTTATAACTTTTAACTAAAAAAAATAATAATACTATAATTTTTAATATGGAAATGAATGGGTTGCCAGATTTCTACATTTAATTAAAATCTTTTAAGTTTATACTTGTTCCTTACAGAGTCACCAGTACCAAGCAACAGGGCCCTCGATCCAGAAAGGTACTGTAGCGATGATTACGAGTCAATTATTTATTATGAGCTTTCCGTCGATTAGATTAATTTTATTTTTATGAAATTTGTTGTTTAAAGTTTGTGTATTCTAATCATATTTTGCGTTTGAAAAACAGTTGCATTTTGCCACCTAAAACCTACAAAAAGTATCGTAATTTTAAGGGTGTACATACAGTGCGTGTAAAAACTATAAGGACAGCAAAAATTTTGGTAAATTGAAAATGCGACAAGTGAAAAGGTAATTTAATGTTGATCATAAAGTGTAAATACTAATATAAAAGTCAACAGAATGTATCTGTGTCCTTCTTATTGCGAAAAGATCATAATTATGCAAAAAAACGCTATTTCTGACAGTGTAAAAACTTTAAGGACGCCTGCATTTTTTTTTATAGAAATGGTATCTATAATTATTATTAAGGATCGACCGAAACAGGTTTTTAAGGCCAAAACCGAAACCGAATTTTGGAGATCTTCCTATTTTCGGCCGAAAACGAAAACGAATATGTCCAAAAACTTTTTAAAAGTAATTAAACTGTATGTATTATAGAAATTAATATATACATAAATATATTATTAATTAATTACACGTACTTATTAAATATATATAATAATTAATTAATTATGCGTAATTATCAAATATACATAATTATTAATTAATTATACGTGTGGTCCAAGTCTGTGTGCCTTAGATTCAAAACTTTTTTTTTTTTTCATATAAAATATAACTTAATTAATTCATCAACTACACAGAAAGATTTTCTAATTATACGAATTTCATTTAATAAAAAATATAGTTTAGTTTTATGTATACACACCTCGATTTATCTTTTACAATGATTTCTGTAAATGATCAACTGTTATACTTGAACTTTCTCAAAGAGTATTCGAAACTCTTCTGCGGTTTCAAACTGAAAATTTTCTATTACTGTTATGTCTTCAGCTTCTAATGAGCACATGAAAAAGTTTAGTTATATATACATTGCTTGCTTTATAATTTGCATTCAAGTCTTGAGTCAGTCAAGACTGATAATTCGTTGCAACGAAGTTCGTAGCAATAAATAGTCTCAGTTGAGCCGACCGACAAAGCTCAAATCGATGAGAAATGTTAAAAATTTCCGACGGAAGAAACGAGATTTTCGGAATACTGATATTTTCGGTTGAGTTTCGGTGCAAAATCTGAGTTTCGTTTTCGGCGAAACTCAGAATTTGGATCTAAGGCACAGAGAGACAATTTGGGCCACACGTATAATTAATTAATAATTATGTATATTTCATAAATACGCATAATTCATTAATTATTATGCATATTTAATAAATACGTCTAATTAATTAATAATATATTTATGTATTTATTAATTACTATAATACATACAATTTAATTACTTAAAAAAAGTTTTTGGACATATTCGTTTTCGTTTTTGACCGAAAATAGGAAGATCTCCAAAATTCGGTTTCGGTTTCGGCATTAAAAACCTATTTCGGTCTATCCTTAATAATAATTATATATACCATTTCAATAAAAAAAATTACAGGTGTCCTTAAAGTTTTTACACAGTCAAAAATAGCGTTTTTTTGCATAATTATGATTTTTTTCGCAATAAAAAGGACACAGATACTTTCTATTGACTTTTATATTAGTATTTCTACTTTATGATCAACATTAAATTACCATTTCACTTGTCGCATTTTCAATTTATCAAAATTTTTACAATTTTTTGCTGTCCTTATAGTTTTTACACGCACTGTTAGTTGTTTTTTCACCGTTCGTTATTGTAGTCTGTTTGAATGCATAACAAATATCTTCATATCTTATTTTCATTGCTTATAAATTTAAATTTTTAAGTTAGTTAAATTAGCTGCCAACTTTTTGTGTGACGATGTGTCAAAAATCGACCTTTACCACTGTTTCCATACGTATTTTGATTTTTATGTAATAAATGATTTTGAATATATTGATTATAATAAGTGCGGAGATCCTGCTACTAGCACTGGCAAACTTGGCTAATGTTTGAAATTTTATAAACTTGAAAATTGTAAAGCTTGATAAAATTTCAATATGCAGGCGAACCTTGAAGTATATAATTATAGAATTAATTAGTAGATGTTATAACTAATCAATTGGTACCGGTGTCATTTTTATGTATTGATTTGCGGCAGTGTTACTCGAGGGGTATCAATTTTTTAAAAATAAAATGCATTATTTTAAGATCTGTTGATATTATTGTTTCAGTCATTCAACTTTATTCGATGTTTAAGATTAAGGTTGATTTATATAATATATATGATTTTGGCGGTAACTAATACATGAAACAGACCAAGTAATCAAATTTTTAACACTAGGTTTATGATTTAAAAGCGCCATGTAGGAAAGGTTCTGATTCGCTCTGCTGTGCGGCATCCTTTTCTTGAATACTTTTGACATATTTCGCCATCCTTTTTCTCAATTATATGATTAATAAACATTCAAAAATGTCCTTTGAGTAGACTTGAGATATACGTCATTCATAACTCAAAATAGTCAGAATAAAGTCATACAATATTACAGAAACAGCTCCAAGACCTACCCAGTCAATATTTCTTGTGAAATGTTATATTTTATCGGAAATATCCATAACACTGTCAGGTAATTGAAACTGATTCGGAAAATAATAATTGTCGATAATATTTACAGATTATTTTTATACCCGTAAGTTTATTTTAGTTACAATGAATAATTTTGGAATGCTTTAAAGTAAAGCTTTTTTTTCTTGATTGAAATAGCGTACGATCTTTAAAACTCGTTAAACAAACCTAAAACCAATAGTAAATTTGAATTCCTTTACGAAAATTTTTAAATAAATACATACATACACACATACTTTCAAACATATATACATAGGTTGACTTTTTTTCTGAAATTTCACTGCGTTTAAAATTTTTAACTTAGTTAAAATACAAAATGGATAAGAACAAATATGTAGATAAAATATTGCATTTTTTCGTGTAATGAAGAAAAGATATTACTTTCAAAGCAGCTGTTATTAATAAAGAATGCACTGTAACTTGATCTGTTTAGAGTTATGTCCAAACCCCATTGCAATCTCGGTAATTCTTAATGATAATAATTTAATATCAACTTAATATGCAAATAGTTACTTGTCCAAATTAAGATATCCTAAGTAATATTCTAAATACCAGCATCTAGATATACCGTAATCCTATACTGAATTTCCCAAGCGTACATTGGTATAAGGTGTCCCTTGAAATGTTGATGCATTATTTGATACATCAGCGATTAGATCCTTTTGCTATTATTTATATTTTCTACTTTTTTGGATTTTCGCTTAGATTCTTTCAAAAAGTGTTAAATATTTTAAAGATAAATAAGCATAATTTTAAGATATAGGGTGAAACTCCCTGTTATTGACACCTAACCAGTAACTGACATTTTAGCAAAAATCTAATTCAAATAAGCATTTTCTTGTAAAATTCTTTAAAGGCTAGTGGTAACTTATTTGTCTTAACTGTTTTAACTTAATCATCAGTTATTGGTTTTTAAAAATTAGGATGATATCAGTTAATGTGGTTATTGACGATATTTATGAAAGAAAACTAATTTTAAATAATAAAAAGTATAATTTTTCAAAATTTTGTCAACAATAATATTTTAATGTACAGTCGTGGAAAAAAAGTAAACACCCCTACTAACTCCTCAACAAATTATCGTAGAAGAAGGTTACTGGTACCGAACGATTGGAAATAAAGTCTACTTTTAAATGATGTATATAAAATTTGCTTAGGGGGCCACTTACATATTAAAACGAACCATAACTTTGTTTTTTCCAAGAGCAGTACCCAATTCTGACAGCATAAATGAACTCTACACCCTTCAATTAGCCTAAAAACGAATTTTTATGCAATTCGTACCATAACTTTCCGAGAAATTAATTATTTTAAAACGAGCGCATTTTAAGGGCTGTATCCAAATTGAAGTTCCGTACTGGATTGTTAACCGAGAGAGCCGCTTCCTTGATCAAGGCACCTTAAGCGCCACTCAAGGAGTCAATGACGCGTGTTAGATTACAGTACGGCAGAATAAATTTCAAAATGTCTACTCACTTCCATCATAGACTTAAACCATCATTTTGCCGTTTTTTAAGCATAATTTGAAAACTACTTGGAAGAAAAATGTGAAATTTTTGAATTTCCATAAAGCAGGACTTAATAAATCTAAATCCATCAAAAAAATTGTAGGTTGCAATTCATAATTTTTTCGAATATTAATTTCATAATTCATAATTTATATCATAAAATTATAAAAATTGCAAATTCAGCTTATTTATGTTTGGGTATATTAGTATTATTACCACAAAAAAATTAGCACATTAGGAGCATAATTTCGGGAGATATAAATAAAAATATGAAAATATAATTTAACATTAGAAGCACTCAATTTTGAATGTTTATAATTTAAAAACTTATCATTCAAATGACTTGAAATTTGGTGTCTAGGCATAATTTGAACCGAAGATTTGAAATATCTCGTTAAAGTTGGGTATTGCCATTGAAAAAAATGAAGTTTGCATTCGTTTTAATATGTAGATGACCCCCTAAGAAAATTTTATATACATCATTTAAAAGTAGACTTTATTTCCAATCGTTCGGTACCAGTCATTTTCTTCTATGATGATTTGTTGAGGAGTTAGTAGGGGGTGTTTACTTTTTTTTTTCCACGACTGTACCTCTACTATATTTTCAAAAACAAAGATAAGTATAAAATAGATTTCAAATTTTTTAATTGTGATTTGAAATAGAAAGAACTATTAAGTTCTCAATTACCGAGAGTTTCACTCCATGAGGTATGTAAAAAAGGAAAAACATATATTTTAATTGTTATTTCTTCAAATTTTTTAATTTTATCTTTCGTGACATGATTGACACACAAAGTACATCTTGCCTATTTGAATCAGTGTCGCAGATATGATACATAGCTGAAGGTTCTAATTAATAAAAAACATATATTTGCCCGACAATATTTCGCTTTCTATCTCAGAATATTTATTAATAAAAAAAGAAACAAGCAATGTTACATTTCTTGAACAAAAAAATTGTAAAACAAAATTTATTATAACAGTGTGAACAAAAATTAGTAGGAAAAATTTGTAACTAGATAATTTACGAAATACTAAACGTAAAGGACTATTTGGATTGGTTTGGAAGTGATGTCATTCGATAATTATATGGCCATGCAATAATACATACATGCATAATAAACTAGACCTTTCACCCTTAGATTTTAACGTATGGGATTTTGTTAAAGATAAGGTTTACAGACCATCGTTTCTCAAATCCATTCATGAATTGAAATCACGAATCAACACGGAAATTGCTTTGGTCAACGTGAAAATACGGACAAGCATATGTCATAAAGTGATTTTCTGATTGGACTTTTGCAGAGTAAAGAAAGGCAGTGAACATTCGCAAATAAAGGTAAACGTTGTGTGCTTCACTATCTTAAAATCAAGTGTACTCTAATGTTTGACTTTATGCAATGCATAATAAACTATTCCTTTTGCTTAAAAAGGTTATGCGTACCCGGTATTTTGTATGTCTATCAAATAGACAATAATGGTGTTATTGAATACATTTGTTTTCTTCAAATGTGGAAAAAGGCTGAGATTGTGCAAATACGTGTTTCATTTTGCAAAATTCGTTTCGCAAATTCGTTTTGAAAATTCTTGCATCATAGGGGATAAAAATGCAATAAAGTGTTAAACAATGAAAATAAGTTGAAACTGGTGTGAATTAATATGAACTAAAATAACTTCTTAAAACACCATCAAAACCTTAAATACGCTAGGCCTTTCGAAAGATCTGAGTCTTTCTTCATCAGGCGCAAAAAGACGCACTTTTACTATGAAAGCAGCAGCAAGACTGAAATGATAGAAGGGAAGGGAAAACAATCTGAAGAACCAGCCAATAGGAAATTAGAAATCAACAGCCAATAGGATAGCAGGAGACAACAACCAATCACAGAAGAGTATAATCAAAACAAAAGAACACAGAGTAGAACGGGAATAAGGAAGCAAAATGGGGGAAAAAAAGTAGATGAAAATAAAAATAAATTATACTAAAGGGAAAACACACACATATATTAAACTATGAGAACACATGAAATAAAAATAAATAAATGAATAAACTATAAAAACACACTAAAATTAATTAATACAAAAATTAACTTATATGGTAGTACTGAAAAGTTTTTTCCGAGCTGCAGAGAGCATTGTGGAATCAGATTTATCATTAACAATAACGTCACGATTAAGATAAATAGCTAAATTTTCAAGAAAGTCCAATTCAGAGATACTATTGGCATTAAAGATATTTTTAGCATTTTGAAAATTAAAACTATGGCCGGAATCCCAAGAGTGTTTGGCAATAGAAGATTTAGAAATTTCTTGATTAATTACATAACGAGAGTGTTCTTTTAAACGGATTTCAAGATTTCTTTTAGTTTGACCAATATAAGATAAATCACAGCTGTTACAAGGAACATTATAAATTCCCCATTTTCGATGATCAGGAACAGGAGATTTAGTGGAGGGTAATTTTAGAGCAAAAAAGCATTTTACATCTCGGTTTAAACTTTTTTCAGTCTTGCAAACCTTCTCTCCCCAAATTGATTGCTTCTATTGAATCTCCCTTTAAACATAGTAAAGTGACTCCTATTAAAAAAAAACCTCTTCGTCACATCCTTGCTGATACTATTTCTTCTAATAATTCAAAATATAAACCTAATCTTTCACGTTCTCAACATATTGATCTGAATGAGCTTAAGTCCAATGATAATATTATTATTACTAAAGCTGATAAAGGTGGTCAAATTGTTCTTATGGGTAAAAAAGGTTATTCTGATAAAGTTTATGCTCTCTTATCTGAAGGTCCTTATGTTGAAGTTAAAAAAGATCCTACTAATTTGCATCTTTCCACTCTCATAAAAGCTGTTAAGAATTTTGTTGTTTTAAATGACAACACAAAATATGGTGTTATTCCTTCTGCAGCCATCTGTGCTCGTTTTTATGCTTTGCCTAAAGTTCATAAAAACAATGTCCCCTTAAGACCTAATATTGTCTCTGATATTGGTACTGTCACTTATCCTCTTGCCAAATTTTTAACTTCCATTTTTTCTCCTTTATGCATTTCTAATTCTCATACGATAAAACATTCTTATGATTTTGTTAAGTAAATTAAAAAATATTAACCCTTCCAATTGTTCTATGCTTTCTCTTGATGTCAAATCTTTATTTACCAATGTTCCGATTGATGGTGCTCTTTCTTGCTTGGAAAAAAGATTACGTGAATTTCATTTCTCTGATATTGATGTCCAAGATTTTGTTAATTTAACTAAAATTTGCATTACTCAAACTACTTTTGAATTTGATAATAAATTTTTCAAACAATCTGACCGCTTAAGTATGGGTAATCCCATATCTCCAATTCTTTGTGATATTTATATGCATTATTTCGAGGAGAAATTATTAAATCTGGTTAATTTTAAATGTTGGATGCGTTATGTTGGCGATGCTTTTGTTTTAGTTGATAATCCTTTTGATATTTTTACCATTCTTCAAACTGCCAATTCTATCGACCCTCATATTCAGTTTACTTTTGAGTTAGAAAATTGTAATAAACTTCCTTTTCTTGATGTTTTAGTTACCAAATGTGACTCCTCTTTCAAAACTTGTGTTTATAGAAAACCTTTTTCTGTCTCTAACCCACTACACGCTCTCTCAAATCATCCTCTCAACCAAAAAATCGGTGTTTTTTACACGTATGTAAATCGTGCTCTCAAAATTTGTTCTGACTCTCCATCCCATAAGGATGAACTTAATTACTTAAAAAGTGTTGCTGACAAAAAGGGTTTCAATCCTTCTGTTATCAATAATGCTGTGAAGAAATTCAATAGACCATCTAATAAATCTACTCTTTCCAAATCTGTCAAAAGCAAACCTGATAATTTTGTTGTCCTCCCATTTTATCCTCCTTTATCTTTCAAATTAGCTAAAGTTTTACGTCGTTTCAATTTTAACTTTATCTTTAAACCTGTCAATAAATTGCAATATCCCTCCACTAAATCTCCTGTTCCTGATCTTCGAAAATGGGGAATTTATAATGTTCCTTGTAATAGCTGTGATTTATCTTATATTGGTCAAACTAAAAGAAATCTTGAAATCCGTTTAAAAGAACTCTCGTTATGTAATTAATCAAGAAATTTCTAAATCTTCTATTGCCAAGCACTCTTGGGATTCCGGCCATAGTTTTAATTTTCAAAATGCTAAAATTATCTTTAATGCCAATAGTATCTCTGAATTGGACTTTCTTGAAAATTTAGCTATTTATCTTAATCGTGACGTTATTGTTAATGATAAATCTGATTCCACAATGCTCTCTGCAGCTCGGAAAAAACTTTTCAGTACTACCATATAAGTTAATTTTTATATTAATTAATTTCAGTGTGTTTTTATAGTTTATTCATTTATTTATTTTAATTTCATGTGTTCTCATAGTTTAATATATGTGTGGGTTTTCCCTTTATTATAATTTATTTTTATTTTCATCTACTTTTTTCCTCCATTTTTCTACCTTATTCCCCTTCTACTCTGTGTTATTTTGTTTTGGTTATACTCTTCTGTGATTGGTTGTTGTCTCCTGCTATCCAATTGGCTGGTTTTTCAGCTTGTTTTCCCTTCCCTTCTCTCATTTCAGTCTTGCTGTTGCTTTCATAGTAGAAGCACGTTTTTTTGCGCCTGACGAAGAAAGACTCAGATCTTTCGAAAGGCCTAGCGCAGGCACGGCGAACCTATGGCTCGCGTGCCACCTTTGGCACGCGAAAGAATAATTTTGGCACGGCACAGCTTGTGGCTCTAAATCAAAATAAAGTGAGATTACACGAAATCGCGACTGATCTTTCCCTTCCCTTCCGTTCTCTCATTTCAGTCTTGCTGTTGCTTTCATAGTAGAAGCACGTTTTCTTGCGCCTGACGAAGAAAGACTCAGATCTTTCGAAAGGCCTAGCGCAGGCACGGCGAACCTATGGCTCGCGTGCTACCTTTGGCACGCGAAAGAATAATTTTGGCGCGGCACAGCTTGTGGCTCTAAATCAAAATAAAGTGAGATTACACGAAATCGCGACTGATCTTTTCTAAATTCGATTAAATGGAAATTGAAAATTTTTAATTGCGGCATATTACATTCCAATCTAATTAACTATGGCCTCAATTTTTTTTTTTCAAACAAAGGCGATATTTGAAAACTATCAACAAGAAATGACTATTAACGGTTGCTAAATTCCGTTGGTAAAGTTATGGCAACTTTGAATTTACTTCAGAGCTATTCAAAGAAACTGGCGTTTGTGATTTTAAGAGTTTTTCTGCAACAGCAAGTGTAAGCACTCGTCAGAGTCGCGCGTATTGGCGGGCTCAGCCTCGGCTGAAATTTGTAACCTTTTTTTTTTTTTTTTTTTTTTTTTAAGACCTCAATAAAGGGGACCGGGAGGGACAATCTATGCTCTACAGACTCACTTCCTAGTCTGAGCAGTCTCTCTCGGGCAGTAAAAGTAAAAGCACTAGTCAGATAAATCCGGTTCAGCTTGCATTAAAATTAACCTGGTGGTAAGATGCAACAACAGAAATCAAATTACTTCGCACTATTTTTTTTTATTAATTTCTAAAATATATTTGTTTCCATAATTATTATAGTGTAATATATACATGTACGCTCCTCACATTTTTTAAATCTTAATATAAAATATTAAATAATTTTAATCCATTACTTTTTCCACTTACTATTTTTTTGTAATTGGCACGTCATGGTCACATAAAATAATTTTTGATCAAATTTGGCACGCAGCAACGAAAAGGTACGCCAACCCTGGCCTAGCGCATTTAAGGTTTTGATGGTGTTTTAAGAAGTTATTTTAGTTTTAAAGTGTTAAACGCATATAGATGTTTAACCCCTTTTACACTTTTTGCCTACCACTAATTTTTAAAAGATAAACTTACCGTAAGTTTTCGATGATTCAAAAAGTATTTTTTTTTTCTGCTTAAAAATAGTGATAGAAAAAAAGCGTAAAAGTTGGTGGATATGTTTAAACTTTTTTTGTTTTTTATGTTTTAAAAATCCGTGTTTTTTTTTTTTGTTTTTTTTTCTCATCGACACTAAGAATCTTAAAATTAAAACTAAATTTATGTTTAGTTCTTAAAAAAAAAATGAATTTCATTTCTGCAGTTTCTTTTATTATTTTTAACCCATCTGTTGAGATTTCTTAGCGGTATGGTTATATTTAGGCAATTTTTGAAATTTGTGAAACTGGCGTTTAATTTTTAAAAATGAGTAACTTTTGCAATTTCTGCTGCTATTTTTATTCTGGTAGTTAAAATTTTCGCTGCATTTTGTTTGCTTTAAGCAATAATTAATGCTTTATCTGCGAAATCCTTTTGTCATTCTATATCAGTTTTAAAAATTCAGTATATTACTGTTAATTTCTAAAAAAATTTAATTTAAAATACAAATACAGATTTTGAAATATACTAAAATCCTCTTTTCACTTTCTTAAACTTGCAGTTTTCTGCATTTTATGATGATATATACAGGAATTTCGGGTATTATGGAATGGTCGGGTAATATGGAATACTTCAATATCTGGCACATAATGTGTTGCAGCCAAGCGCAAATCTGCATTACGACTTCTTAGTACTCCCATGAGGCACTGTGCTCAGATCTGTTTGGATAACAGTTGTTGGAGCGACACGGTGAAATAAAATCTTATTCTCAATTTTTGCAGATAAATTTGATAAAATTCGGATTAATTATAAAATCTTATTGTCAGTGATGTTAATCAAGTTCAGTATAACGTTGAACAGTTATATTTATTCTGTGTTAGATAGCTTTCGTTATGCTAATTTGTTGACGTATGAAGAGGTTATATTTTGCAAGATGGTGTATCGGGTATTATGGAATATCGGCTAGACAACTGTTTCAAGACGAGTCTACAAATTACAATTTTTCAAAGAATCTGATGATTTATGGATTATGTTCTACGGTTTACTCATTAAATAATTTTGGATATTCTTTTAAATAGTGGTTTTCTTATAATTTTAACATTACTTATGACGCTATTCTATATTATCCGACTAGTTGCCGAGAGTTGGCCGAGAGGTTCTGCGCTCGAAGCTGGTAGACGGGAGGTGCTGGGTTCGATCCCAATCGCGAACGTCGGCCTAATCATTCGGAGTTTTCGTGGTTTTCTTCGAACCTTGGTTCTCCAAGCGTTAATACGGGTTAGGTTCCCTTTGAAAGATCTCCACGGAAGGCACCCCCCCTCTTAGGGCCTATATCCCACGTGCTGATAATTGGCCGACATAAATACAACCAACCGGCTAGTTGCCACTAGTCGAAAAGTGTAACTTTTTTAAAAAGCTAAATATTGATATGTATTTTCTTCTTCCACTTTGAGCGCATAAAAAATGTGTTAAGAAATAGTCAATGTTTGTTCTTTACTAACTTTTAATGTATCTCAAATTTTTTTATGTTGAGTTACAAATAAACATAAAATTGTATGATGGTATATCAATAAATTTTTGCCTTCACATAGAAATAATTGAGTGAAATTTATGAAATTGCTACATTGTATTAGTCGTTTTCAATGTACAGTGCGTCTCATAAATATAAAGACACTAATATTTTCGAAATAATATTTTAATAATTCTGTATTCATAATTATATTTATGCATATAACGAAAAGCATGTGCTAAGAAAACGTTTTACAGTAAATTAAATTAGAATTAAATAATTTCAACTCGAAAATTGATAAATGTAAATAAATTTGCTGGCTCATAATAAAGACATTTTACATACTTTTGAATTATCGTCCAATAAAAGATCCGTTTTTATTAATGACAGAAAGTATTCTATCTGGCATGCTTTTTATTAAGTTGTATAACTATTTTGGCTTTATATCAAACCAACTTCGTTCGATTTCTTTTTTCAACTGAAGGACGTTTGAAAATTGTTTTCCAGATGCATATACACTGCGAACGAGAGTTCTACAAATATTCTTAACTGGATTTAAATCAGTTTTACGTGCGGACCACACCGTGACATGAACATTGCTATCGGCAAACCATTTTTTGTGAGTCTTGATATGTGATTCGATACATTATCCTGATGGTACAAACAATTCCGACCACCAAGAGTTTCAGCAATTGGCAACAACTGACTATCAAGCAGTTCGATATACTGTTTAGATGTCTGTTTACCTTCCAGAAAAGCAATGTCCGTAGTTCCATGAAAAGAGAAGGCACCCCGCACCATAACAGAACCTGCCCCTTTCTGCTTACTGAAGAAGGTTCGATATTAACGTCTTAAATCGTGCGAGTAAGAATTCCAACCATCTGGGCCATCCAAGTTAAATCTCTTTTCATCTGAAAAAATGTCTTGCATCCATTCGTCCTTCCAGTGCATATGATCTTTAACCCCGATTAACCTCCGTTCTTTGTGTTCTTTTTTCAGTAAAGAAAATCTGCATGTATGTCGGCATACAATGTTTTTTCTTTCTTTTATACGACGATGTACTGTATCCTTTGGGACAATACCATAAACTCGTTGAGAAACTTATCGGAGTGACATTTTTTGCGACGAAACAAGTCGCATGATCTTGCGATCGAGTCTTTCACTAGTTTTTCTCGGTCTGCCAGATCGTTTTCTCGAATATAAATTGTAAGTTTATGGTAAAATTTTATAAAGTGCAGCTCTGATTCTCCCAGTTTTTTTACATATTTGACAAACTGTTAAGCCACTAGCTTTAAATTCACGTATTTTACAAATTTCATCTTTAGAAATTTCAATGTTCCACGGCATCTTTGCAATTGAAACAAGTCAAACAACATTGCTTGTTTGGGTAAGTTAAAGTGTATTTCTGCGCGTGCGCATTAATTCTGTAAGCGCGAATTCGAAAAAAATTTGCATATGAAGCAGTTTCAAGTTTGTCTTTATATTTATGAGACAGCGTAATTTTTTATTTTTTTTTATTATTCGAGGCGAAATTATTTTATTTAAATTAAAACCCCTATAAGAGATTCATTTTAGTGTTCTTAATATGAGGTCTAAAATTTAATTTCTTTTAACTGAATTAATAAAATATAATTTCAAAAACATATGTGTCTTTATATTTATGAGACGGACTGTAGTCAACGTGCACATTTCTTCAAATGGTATTTCATAGAGAGGGGGAGGATGTGTTCCAGGAGGCGCGATAGTAGACCCAAAGGAGGTCATTTTTGTAACTTTTGCCGACTCCCACATGTGACATATTGTTGGAAAGGACCACTAAAGGATAAAATAGACCACTTATTCATGCTATGCATCTCCCGAGCCCCTCCCCCAAATTTCCCCTAGTGGCATGAATGATGTCAGCAAAATTTAGAAAAGTGCCCCCGGAGGACAAATTTGAGGGGAGGGGCTCGGGAGGTGCATAGCATGAATAAGTGGTTACAAGCCTTTCCAACAATATGCCACATGCGGGAGTCGGTAAAAGTTAGAAAAATGCCCCCATTTGTGTCTACTATCGCGCCTCCTGGAATACATCCTCTCCCCTCTTTTGAAATACCGGTTACACAAATGTGTTACTGTGCACACTGACTATATAGAAAAGGACACATAAAAGTAGCAATTTCATAAATTTCACTCAATTATGTCTATGTGAGGGCAAAAACGTATTGATACACCCTGGCATTGCATAATTCCCGAACTTCCTCTACATATTATTAATTTTCCGGTAGTCATTTTGTTTCACTCAATTTACGTTTCCGAGGTAATTACTTTTTATTAGTTTGGTTTCGGTAAAAATATAAAAACGAGATTGTCCCGTTCTTTATTATTAACATAAATGACTTTTAATATAATGTAATTTTTTAAACATAATTGACTAAAAAATTTCAAATTGTAAACTAAAATAAACAGAGTGAGTTCAACCACACATATTTCGTCTTATTTCATTGTAGAAAAAATTAAATAGTCTGGGATTAATTCTTGAAACAATTTAAAACCGAAGAAAAAATACTCTGAAAACAATTCTGCAGAAATAGTGGTACCGTACTCTTTGGAAAATCCACGGAGTGTAGACGACACTTTGAATAAAGCATTATGTATTTTTCATTCATTCCTTTTATGTATCTTACATTTTGAGTTTAAAAATGATAGTTTTTAAATTTTGTTTCACTTAAAAAATATTTTTAAAAAATATTTGCGGCGATCATTTTTGAAAGATTTATTTATTACGTATATAAAATAGAAAAAATAAATAACTTTATTAAGATAAAACTAGTAAATCTGCAGATCAGGAGCCTCAACGTCATCTTTGCAAGTCATTGTTTTTTAACACTCATTGCGTAAATTCATCTTCCTACAAATCGCTTTTTAAAGTTTTCAAATTACATAAATATTTATAAGAATACAAAATACTTCGTAAAGTTTCAGAAATTAAATGTGTTAAACAAGTGGTTATACACTGATGTTCTGAAATTTTGATGAGCTGCTTATTCTGGTAACTTTTTAAATCAAAAATTGCATTTCTTCAGGGGGGGCTCTGGCCCCCTGAACCCCCCGTAGTCTATTTAAATTTACATTCGTAATTTTTTATTGATTGTGCGGATGGTTATAGTATATCATAGATTTTCTTTACGCTGTGATTTATAAGGATAAGCATAAGTTTTTTTTTTATAAATTAATAAATTTAAAATTTAAAATAAAATCCTCATGTTAACCGTACGCAAACAATAAATCTTGAAGTGACGCCAAAAATGTAACCTTAAAATCTGCTACATTCGACTCAAACACAACGGCGTGCTTAAAAAAAGAAAGAAAGAAAAGAAAAATATTTTTAGTAATACAGTTTTTAATTCATACTACGATGAAATGCTACTTTAGAATGCTTAAATATAAGCAGATCATTTTCATTTTACAGAAAAAATGCACGGATGAAGTCAAAGAATTCGGTCCCTGTTCCACGTGCTTGTTTTGTTTGGGTCGAATGTGGGCATTTAAATCTGAGCGATAATGCACATCATATTGCAAACAGTTTTTACGGCATACTGCATCTCCATCTACCTCTTTCCCACGTGAATAATAGTTAATTTTATTTTAGCCAAGATCTTTTTATTCCAACATCATTTTTTTTTTATAAATGACGTCTAAATTACCTGCTATTCGCACTTACTCAGAACCTTTCATCTTGTTATATTAAGAAATACTTGAGAGTTTTCTTTTTATTCCCAATATGTCGCCATATTAATTTTTTTATTCTTAATTTTTTTTTTCATTTTCCCGTTTCACGTCAAAATCTTTCAATTGAAAATTGTTTAAGAGAAAATATTATTCATGGTTTTGATTTTCTTGACAACGATTAAAGAATCATTGATAAATTTTATGAAAAAATGTCACATTATTCTCTATGAAAATAATGAACTTTTGTATTTTTAAGCAAAATATTTGAATAAAATAAATAAAATATTGCCTATTTTTATTTCTGGGGCTAAAATCCATCTATATGCAAAAATACAAATGCATTAATTCATCCGTTTTGACGTTGGCTTTACTGAAACATTATAGACGCATTTATACTAATAGTATTAAGACCAAATACGTTGCTAGGCAACTGATGAAAGAAAAGGTAAAAAATGAAATATGTATTATGTCAAATTGATAAAACAAAGAGCTTTATATTATTGGAAAACATGCATAAAGTTCCCCCAAAAATTATAAACCTAATTTAAAAAATCTCGCAAATATATTGACATAATTTCAAACTAATTGGAATAATTTAATAATCTTATTTAAAAATTTCAGCATCCAAAATTTACCATTTAAATCCATTTTTTATATGAGCCATTTCTTTCAACAAATGAAAATTTGAAAATCGTCTGACTTGCCATAGAAAAGCATTACAGAGCAAAATAAAATGTTCTATATTTCCCGAACGAATGAACCAAATTTAACCAAACACTATACAGCTAAGTCCGAGTACTTCATCAACATGCCCAATTAATTTCAAGCCGATCGGATGCTTTTTGCGGCAGTTATCGCGGAACAGACAGACAGACAAACGGAAATCAAAACTTTTCGTGTCTCCACAGTAAGCCTTCACTGACGTTTCGGCAATTACGAATAATTTAGAAATTTTGTATATATACACGTTGTTCTTTCTTATCGTTGACAGGCAGCTAATTCCTAAACCGTGAGTTTTCCAGATATCGTTACGATTGCAAAAATGCTCCAACATACGAAATTTAAATTTTTATACGGTCCCTCGGTCCTGCAAAATTGCGTTTAGAAAATCTTCTTCATGCTTTAACAAGTAAATTGGAAAAATTCCATTCTGCCGCGACCAAAATTCCTCTAGTTATGACGCATTGAATTTTATGAATTTTATGCGTTTTACAGTTTTTAATGGCAGAAAATGCCAAAAAGTTATAAAACTCAAATTATCATATCTAGGTGAGTTTGGGTCGTACAAATTTTACTGTCCGAAAAACAGTATTTATTGTTTTACTTGAAAGCGTTTCTCAACTTGTTAGCTTTAACTTATAGAACCCAGGAACAGTATAAAATTTTAAGTTTCGTAACGTTTAATAACAATAATTCGACGTAAACGGATTTTCTTGTAATGAAGAACAATATCTAACACATATTTGCAGTTGGGATTATATTTTCAAAACCTGTGGTTTAAGTATTAGCTGTTGAATAATAATATTAAGGCACTCTTATATATAGCATAATTACTAAAGTAATGTATAATTATGTTTCTCCATGGCTTTGGAAGTCGTAAGAAATATTACATAATATGCACCAGGTGGTTATAAAATAACTTTCCCTGAATGGAGGCACCAGTAGCTAAAACTAATAAAATGAGTGATACCACAATTCATATTTATGCTTTTGAAGGCACGGAAATATGATTTCTAAATCAAAAGTTAGCAAAAATGTCAGCACTGTCAGACTAAAAGGTAAAAAGGGAGGTATTATTTAAAAAACTTGCTTATAAAATGGATTATTCACATTTCATTTTGTAGTTTTGTGACGGCAGCACCTTTAATATTTTTTAAAAGGTTATTACTGATGTTCAGGCGACTAATTTAATTGAACAATTGAAGAATTGCCTATAGTATGCATCCAGCCTGTTTGCGCACAAAGGTTTTGATCATTTTTTTTAAACTAAAAAGTAGTAATTTGTGTAACAGGTTATTTATATCCGAATGCAATCGAAAGTCTAAAACTATTTTTTCTTTCTTATTCCGCGCATTTGTTGGGGCTACAGATGGTTCCAAATCGAGAACTTTTTATAACAACCCTGTAAAAAAAAGATTAAAAAAAAAAACAACTAAATATAAGCTCACTCAGTGTCTGAAAATTATTCGTTAAATTCATTAAAGTTATTAATAACCAACTAGCTGACCCGCCCGGCGTTGCCGGGCCTTAATAATATTCGTAAATGAATCTGAAATTTTTATCGCAGGTGCATACAGAGGGGAGTAGGAGTGGAGACTGCAAATTACCAGGGCCCGACTCTTGTTTAGTTCCAAAGTTGTGTAAATTCACAGGTTAAGTTTTTTCATATTTATATGTCTCATGCTCTTTTTATTCCAAATTAATTGATGAATTCAATTAAAATTTAATTATATTTTCAATAATTTAATTTTTTATTTAAAATCTTTAGATGAAAAAGCAATTACAAATACAACATAAACTGTAGTAATTGAAAAAGAAATAATAAAATTGTAAGCAAATATTACTATATAGAATGTTTTAAAAAGTACCATCCAGCAAATTTATTTTCTAATAGAGTAAAGCCTGTTTCTAATGGAATCCTGCAATAAAAAAAAAAAAAAAAAAAAAAGTTACAGCTTCCTTCTCTCCCCTAAAATGTTATTATGCTTTGTTCATTTTAAATAACCTACATAAAACGGAATTTAGTACTGGTCGTTTCTGTCTAAGCAGGTTTTATTGTATCTTACTTCTGGTGGACCCATAATAATATTCTTAAATGAACCTGAAATTCGAATCGCAGATCCGTACAGAGGGAAGTAAACAAAATTACTTGACGTCATGACGACATTTTTAAATTTCTTGCTGCTGATTAATACGCATTTCCAATATAGTGCTTTGCAGAAATTGCACGTTTTACTCAAAGTTCCACAGTTGTGCCCCCCCCCCCCCCGGAACGTTTAAATTAATAATTTGGATTTCAGAAGCAACGCGTGCACTCTGCGGTTATTAAGCCTATTTTAGCGATCGCTTATGCTCTGTGTTTAACTTTACTCCCGATTCAATCTATTTCAATTTTATGTTCTTAATTCGGCTTCTTCTTCACTTTCAAGTATTCACCGAGATCTTTTATGGGCATTTCAAATGATATTTTGAAGCTCTATAACTGCAGCGAAAGAGGGAAACATCATGGAGCATTTTCCTCTACGGCGAAATGTAAATAAACCCGATCGCCCTAAATCCTGCCAAAGGACTTTTCACAATAACCAATGAGATGCGTTTCTCGGGCGTTGCCATTAGACAATAACAAATAATCGCGATTTCTGTGCCACGTACGTTAGCGTAATATATATATAGATTACGCGAAAAAATATTTTTTAAATGCTGAATACGGATATGAGAGGTGTGCGTATGTAAATTTTGAGACGGTGAAAATGACGTTAGGTTAGATTTCCCGGCAAAAAAATTCTATGATTGTGTCAAAGTGAGATAATTTTTGCTTATTTTTCATTCCTTAGTACCAAATGTAAGAGCCTGAATTGATAACTTCATCATAATTACTGATATTAATTATATGCTACAGATAATGTATACGAATAAAGTTTGCTTTTTAAAATAATTTGAACAGTTGAAGTTTATAGAAATATTATTTTGGTAACTTCAGATTAAAGTAATATTTGTTTTAAGAGTTAGACTAACCAATGTAAGATGGATTTTTTATTGTAATTAATTTACATTTAACAGTGTAACAGGAACCTTTTAAAACATTTTCTTTCGTCGAAATGCGACGGGTTGAACCTCGTATTCATCTTATTTAGCATGTCATTAAATAAGACTAATATTACTTTTCGAGAAAAAAAGTATCATGTTCAGTAAAACAAAACGCTAAATGGTAACACTGCATTAATTATAAAGGAAAAAGGGAAAACATTCAATAAATGAATTCCAAACTGAAATAAACTAGAAATAAGAATTTTTAGGCAAAGCGTTTTGAACGAATGAATTTTTTTCGCTCTGACAAAGCACGCAAAATCTTTTGCTTTCTTGCGCACGTTCTAGTAGTGGTTTTCTTTATTCTGCAGTCGAGTTAAGAAAGAAATAATTAAAAGCCTCCCATCCATATACTGTCAAGTGAAAATGTATTTAGACTTGCACATTTTTTATAAAGTTTAGCCAAGAAAAATAGAAAAGCTCATAATCTTTTGTTTTCTTGCGCACGTTCTAGTAGTGGTTTTCTTTATTCAGCAGCCGAGTTAAGAAAGAAATAATTAAAAGCCTTCCATCCATATACTGTCAAGTGAAAATGTATTTAGACTTGCACATTTTTTATAAACTTTAACCAAGAAAAATAGAAAAGCGCAAAATCTTTTGTTTTCTTGCGCACGTTCTACTAGGGGCTTTCTTTATTCAGCAGTCGAGTTAAGAAAGAAATAATTAAAAGCCTTCCATCCATATACTGTCAAGTGAAAATGTATTTAGACTTCACATTTTTCCTAAACTTTAGCCAAGAAAAATAGATTCCACAGCATATTTGTAAAAAAAAAAAAAAAAAGAGTTTTTGAGCTATATTTTCAACGCACAAAAGATTTCATAGACTAACATAATGATATTAAATTTTAGAAATATATAATAGAACCGTTTAGTTTATTTAAATTTTTCAAATACTTAGAAACGTCTTCTTTAAAGTTAGTTCTCAATCCACATACAAAAACCAAATTTTCCAATAACGGTTTGAAAAGGTATTTGTCCGAAAAAAAATTCTTCTGCACAAATTCAAATGAAAACTATAATGCAATTCTATAGTTATTGAACAAAATAATTTAAAATATGTAGAATAATTTATCATATTTTTATAAGAAAATTCTGTTCCTCTGTACATAAATAATTTTCCGAAGGAAAAAATTTCATATTAAATATAAGAATTACATTTATTCTATACTGTTTGTCTATGACATCAAGTGTTCAATCGAAGAGGGCAAAGTTGTTCCCTAGAATATTTTCTTTCGAATATAGAGAATGTTTTTCTTATTCACATAACCGTTTGAAAAGTCACGTAGTAGTCAATATAAAGCGAAAAAAATTTTGCAGTCTTTTCTAAATTCATTTTAGACGTGAATTCTAGCGATATTTTTGTATTAAAAATGCATTACAGATTTGAACACTCACAAAAAGGTAGCTTTAACTTAGAACTTTAAACTTTTTTATTAAATAAAGTCCATTTTAGTTCTGAACATATGATATTGTATTTAAAAATAATCACACAAAGAAGGAGAGTGTTTCTATATGTTTTCTCTTTTATCTTGAAATACTAATTTTAATAGTACGCGTAAGATATCGATTAAGTTATCCTTTTATTAACGGTATCATGAGATTCAGAGATCATAAATGTTACGATTTCCTATAAACTATTTTTTATATATATAAATAATTAATATTATATTTTCAAATATAACATGAAGAAAATGAATATTACAAGAAATTTTTATAATTTTTCGAACGTTTAATCATTTTTCTAAATTATCTGTAAGGAGGAAGAGGTAGCTTTCATATTCCTTATTTTTAAAAAGCTAGCTTATATTATTCAAACATACGAAGCTCAATTTAGTAGAAACCGATTATAGAAGATTCAATACTAATTTTTATCAAGACTAAATCATTAGAATTTCGCGAAATTAGTCAGCTTTATCCAAGCTGATTTTATTTAAAGTAACTTATATTTGGTTTCCAAATTCGGCGATATCTTGAAGTGCCTGCCCTTTTAAGACAACGTGGTGGATGAGGCTAACCAGTGAACTTGGTCGAGACCTTAGTAATTCCTGTGCACATGTTCACTCACATAGGAATCGTTGATATATAAAAGTGCTGTCGCAGGCAAAAAATCAGATTTTTCAAAATGTCACCCACATAAAAAAATTCAAACTGCTATATCTGAGCCATTTTTTAAGATAAAGACAAAACAAAAAATGCTCCGGAATCCTTATATCAAGGTTAAATATTTAAGAAAGAAACCTTTTCAATTTCTAATTTTTTGCACCTCACTTTAAATATAATTTTATTTAATTTGATGGCCGCCATTTTGAAACAAGATGGCGGATGAAGCTGGCCAGTGAACTTGGTCAAGACATTGCTATATATTATCCACTTGCCTTCTTACAACCAAATCGGTTAATAAATACGTGTGTTATCGCGTGACAAATATCAGATCGTTTCAAAATATCAGCCATGCTAGAAATTCAAAGTGCTATAACTCAACCATTTTTTAAGCTATAGACGAAACAAAAACTGCCACGGAATCTTTGTATCAAGCTCAAACACATAAAAAAAAAACCTTTTTCATTTTCCAATTTTTTGATACCTCACTTTAAATTTTCAATTAAAAATGTTTTTTAATTGTTCCCTTTTGAAACAAGATGGCGAATGAAGCTTGCCTACGAACTCGGTCGAGATATTAGTATGTACACACCAAGTTACATCCAAATCGGTTCATAAATACGCCTGTTATCGCGTGACAAAAATCAGGTCGTTTCAAAATGTCAGCCACAATAGAAATTCAAAATACTATAACTCAACCATTTTAGGTAGCTTTCTTTACGAAAAGCTACCTATTGCAGCCGTTCGGAGGAAAGCGATTTCAAAAAATTTTGGTATATTTTCATCGATCATGACCCCCAGACCCCGAAACGACCCTCCGTTCAAAATTGATATATATATATATATATATATATATATATATCTGACCCATGTCACACGTTGTAACTCTCGTATTTATGAACCGATTTAGATGTAATTCGGTGTGTACATAGTACATATCAATGCAAACACATAAGAAAAAAAAATCTTTTTCATTTTCCAATTTTTTAATACCTCATTTTAAATTAAAAATTAATTTTTTTTTTTAAATGGCCGCCATTTTGAAACAAGATGGCGAATGAAGCTGGCCAACGAACTCGGTCGAGACATTGGTAGGTACTATGTACACATCGAGTTTCATCCAAATCGGTTCATAAATACGAGAGTTACAGTATGACAAAGATCAGATATATATATAAACTTTTGAACGGGGAGTGGTTTCGGGGTCTGGGGGTCAAGATCGATGAAAATATACCAAAATTTTTTGAAATCGCTTTCCTCCGAACGGCTACAATAGGTAGCTTTTTGTAATGAAAGCTACCTAAAATGCTATAACTCAGCCATTTTTCTATATATAGGCGAAACAAAATCTCTTCCGAAATCTTTGTATTAAGGTCAAACACATACAAAAAAAAAATCTTTTTCATTTTCCAATTTCTTGGTACCTCATTTAAAATTAAAATTTTTAAATTTTTTTTTAAATGGCCGCCATTTTGAAACAAGATGGCGGACGAAGCTGGCGAACGAACTCGATCTAGACATTGGTATGTACTATGTACACACCAAGGTACATCCAAATCGGTTCATAAATACGCCTGTTATCGTGTGACAATAATCAGGTCATTTCAAATTGTCAGCCACGCTAGAAATTCAAAGTGCTATAACTCAGCCATTTTTTAAGATATAAACGAAACAAAAACTGCTCCGGAATCTTTGTATCAAGGTCAAACACATAAGAAAAAAATATTTTTTAATTTTAAATTTTTTGGTACCACATTTCAAATTTTTAAATTAAAAAAAAATTAAATGGCCGCCATTTTGAAACAAGATGGCGGATGAAGCTGGCCAACGAATTTGGTCGAGACATTGGTAAGCACTATGTATACACCAAGTTACATCCAAATCGGTTCATAAATACGCCTCTTATCGCGTGACAGAAATCAGGTCGTTTCAAAATGTCAGCCACGCTAGAAATTCAAAGTGCTATAACTCAGCCATTTTTTAAGATATAAACGAAACAAAACTGCTCCGGAATCTTTGTATCAAGGTGAAACACATAAGAAAAAAATATGTTTTAATTTTCAATTTTTTGGTACCACATTTCAAATTTAAAAAAAAAAAAAAATTTAAATGGCCGCCATTTTGAAACAAAATGGCGGATGAAGCTGGCCAACGAACTCGTTTGAGACATTGGTATGTACTATGTATACACGAAATTTCATTCAAATTGGTTCATAAATACGAGAGTTACAGTGTGACAAAGATCATATATATATATATATATATATATATATATATTAGGGTGGACCGAAAAAAACTTTTTTTCTCGTTTTGATTCGCTATACCGCAGAAAACTTGTGTCTAGGGTAGCTTAGTAAAATGCAATAACAAAATAAATAAATTTTTACGTTTGGCGGTAGCGCATCGGGCTTAAAATTTGAGAAAAAACACAATTTTGATAATTTTTCTAATAAATGGAAATAAATCAAATAACTTATAAAACAAGCAGCTATCGACATATTTTAGTAGAAAAGAGTATAGGAATGATAAATAAATGAAAAAATAAATACATTTCGCAACACATTGGCAGCGGATTATGTTTAAAAAAAAAAAGCATTTTTTTTAAATGACCCATTTTCATTGAAATAAAAACTACCTTTCTGACTGTACCTGAGTGTAATTTCACTTTGTAATAATATATAGTCCTCTACTTGTCTTTACTATCTTTTGGAAGTTTGAAATAAGAGTTGCTTGAAAAACTAGGCACTGAAGATCTCGAGAAAAGTGTCGTTCTTATAAAAACATCTCTGGACCTGAAGACTTTTTATGTTGCCTCTGTTACCAGCTTCACGCACCGTTCTACTGTTTGGGATTGACATGGGAATTGGACAAATTTCCACTGGGCCGCTGTTTTACCTGATTCGACCTTAGACCAAATCTCTTGGTTGGTGGTTCTTCTCAGAAAAAGGTGGTGGTGAAAGTGTAGTAGAGTTCCAGCGAATCATTTTGATGTAGTCTGTAGCTAGAAAAATGATTTTGGATGTTTGAAAATACCTAATCGACTTTCTTTTAGAAGCTAAGTTTCTAGCCTTTATAATTCTTCTGAAACATAATTCTCGTATATGATCCGTTTTATCTACTATCATACTCAAAAGCAAATTTTCTGGATTGGCAAAATATGCGTTTCTCTCAATTACTAGTTCAATGACCTTCAGCAAGTTTTCAGAGAGGAATTTTGACGATTTTATAACTTTCAATACATGTTACGTCCCATTTGTGAAGTATGTACTTTTTTTATACTTAACCATACAGGTACATAAGACTTTAGGAGAAAAGAAACTATAATCATGTGTTCGTCTGTTGGATTTTCAATACTTAAATACAACTGGATAATTCTGTTCTCTGTCTTTACCCACCTTGAGTAGAAAGTGTGCCAGGCTCAGAACAGATAAATCTTCAGGACAGCTGCCTGATTTTATTGTACAAATAATGTCCAGTAGGTACTGCTGATCTTTGTTTAAATTTTGCCGGTCAGTTCTGGAAAACACTGTTAAATTTACCACTGGGAGTTTCTCACATTTCCTGAGGACTAGTGATTTTAGCCCAGTCGTTTCACCATCTAAAGTTTGAAACAAATGCCGGAATGGCAACTCATTGAAATGTAAGAGGCATACACCACCACCTCTCCCCACTGTAGTGGTCTTTTAACTTCTTCAATGTGATTAACACCGGTTTTCCACACAATATTAGTAACAGTGCCATCACATCCAATCACATTTTTTTGTTTCCTTTACGTCCACATTTCCAATTTTACCAATACATACCATGCATTCTTTGAAAGTACAAGAATTTTAGTTCAATGATGGGTATATTTTTTGCTTTTTCACAGTTACAAACAATAGAGACAGGACACTCACAAACCTCAGGGAGCATTTTACAATTGCAGTCTAATGTCATTTTCAGACATCAAACAGTAACAAAGATTTTTTTTAAAAATCTTCAACTCTCTTTTTCAACTTTTACTTTCCTTCATCACGCTTAAAGGACTCCATAAGATTACGATAACTGTCATAATATGCATTTGTTAACTGAACAATTCTGTAAGGTGTTACTGTCAGTATTGAAGCTTTATCAAACACAGATTTATCTTTTGGCGTCACAATAATAGAAACGTGAGAAAAATTAACTGACCTGCTGTTTGATTTCAAGGCTAAGTCGTAATCTTCATGGATGCAACACTTGAGAACGTTTTCATATGTTGGAAGTTTATGCACCGGTAACTTTTTGGGTGGCGAAATAGCGGGCAGTTAAAGTCACTGCGAGTAATTTCTTTGGAAACAGCCATAACACGGCGATCGAATCACTTATTAAGTGGTCATTAATTAAATCAGTTTTTAAGAAACGCGATTGAAACGCACGAGAAGAACACACTGCTAATCATTGCCGGCAAAATTCTAGTGATCAACTTTGTGTCATAAAGCACACGAATGCGTATCGCACAGTGCATTGTGAAGCGTCAGTACAAGTAATATTGACGGACTCCAATTCGCAGCAGGGCTCGTTGCGCTGGACTGCTACCAGAGTAGAAGGACTCACAATACAGCTTGAATGCGTCAATTTAAGGATATTTTAATTGCTTTGCCCTACCCTAAATGAAGTAATTTTGTGTCTTTTTTTATTATAATGTGCTTTTTGATCTTTCTTTTAACCCTTTCAGGGGCAAGGTACTTGTATTCGTAAAATGTTCAAATAATTTATTGACACCAGTACTTTATGTGTAATCAAGTAAGCGTAAATTTTCGCGTACTTAATAAAGATGAAATTTTCATTATAAAATTCCGGTGCCTATGTGACAATTAGGGATTCAAATTATGTGATGCCATGACGGCATCACCGCCCTTCAAGGGGTTAAAGCCTTTTCACCATAGCAGTTTTTTATCTTTTTCGTTTATAGTTTTAAAAAATCGAAAGAAAAATACTGCTTTTTCAATAAACTTCAAATATTCAAGTGCGATGCGCTACTGCCAAACGTAAAAAATTATTTATTTTGTTTTTGCATTTTACTAAGCTACCCTAAAGCCAAGTTTTCCGCGGTATAGCGAATCAAAAAACAAAAAAAAAAGTTTTTTCGGCCCACCCTAATAAACATGTTCGAACGAGAAATTTTACTTCATAAAATCAGGTAATCTTTGGCTGTACTGATATGACTACATATATAATCTCTCCTTCGAAGCATTTTTGATCCGAGAAATATAGGCTGGAAACTACATCAAGTGATTTTGTGGGTGCAAAAGACTCTAAACGTCTGCTGTAATGGTTATATATATATATATATATATATATATATATATATAAACTTTTGAACGGAGGGTGGTTTCGGGGTCTGGGGGTCATAATCTATGAAAATATAACAAATTTTTTGAAATCGCTTTCCTCCGAACGGCTGCAATAGGTAGCTTTTTGTAATGAAAGCTACCTGAAATGATATAACATATCAATTTATTGAAATCCTTAAATTCAACTTACAATAACAAGTTTTGAAAACTTGTAAACACAAACAGCATTCAAATTACTTAAAGGTGTTCTTTTTTATTTATAATACGATGCATTTAAAAACTTTGTACTTTCGAGCATATGCGCATCATCAGGGTTAAAAACAATAAAAAGTCAGAGGCTGAGACTTTTATTAGCCCATCTGTATCTGTATAAAAGTCTCACCCGCTGACATTTTATTGTTTTAAACACTGATGATGAGCATGATATGCTCGAAATTAATACGTTTTTAAATGTATCCTATTATATAAAAAAAAAGAAAAAAACACCTTTAAGTAATTTGAATACTGTTTGTGTTTACAAATTTTTAAAACTTATCTGCAAGATTTTAGTTTATTTTGCACTTGTATCTTTTGGAAATTTCATATAAAATCATTTAGTATTTGTGATGCTCTTTTGTGATTAAAGTCAGAATTTGTGTCCAAGATAAAAGCTTTTAAATGTTTTGAATTAAAGAATTTTTTTTTAAATTTGTTTATGTTACTTTTTGAAATGATAAAACACTGAAACAGAATTTTGATATAAACATATTAATAATTAACCAAGATATGATATAAACATATTAATAATTAACCAAGATATGATATAAACATATTAGCACAAGTACATGGTATACGAGTACTTTTTTTTCCACTAATACTACCAAACAAGTATCCTCACTTTATTTAATTGCAGATAATTATTAAAATGCTTCGATAAGTTATGTCGAAGATAAGTTTTCGTAAAATAGTTATGACGAACGTAAAAGCCGTACGTATGCAGGGTATATCATATACTGAGCGTGTGTTTCCCTGTTAAAATAGCTTATATTTAATAAAAAAATTAATGAAATTTCGATTTTTTGACACCTTAAAACGTGGGCTATTATTTTAAAGCAAATTCTCTTTAGAAAATTTTATTTTATGTCAATTTTGTTTTTACATTTTTGTAAAACAATTTGCTGTAAAAGTAAAGTTTACACTCCCGAAAAATGAAAATAAATCTTTTCGGTCATTTCAAAATATTTAAGGTGCAGTGCTCATGATGCCACATTTAATGTGTCGAAATTTACAGCTAGAAAATGTTATGGCCACTTGAATCAACATATCCAATGATTAAAAAAATTAATTTTGCTCACAGGGGCTCTCTATTAGTGATGGGCGATAACGAGATGTTTTTCTCGATTTTCTCGATTGTATGGACATCTCGATATTTTTCGATTGTATAAATTTTTTCTCGATGACTACTGTTTGCAAATTTCTTTTATAAATCATATATTATGTATTATATACGTCATACATTTATCAAGAATAGTCTGCGGGTGAACTGGAATGAGTCGATGTTAATAAAGACTAGGTGACTTCGACCGCTAGCGGGCCCCTCCTTTAATTGGGGCCCCTAATTTATACGTAATCTTGTAATATGAAATCACGAACAGGTTACCCGCTATATACGGCACTGATATATGATAGCAGGCGGGTGTGGTGTGCACGCACTACAAAATCTTGTAAAAAATATAATATCGAAACGAATGAACGTCGCACCAGATCTCTTGGGGGAGGGGTCAAAGCGAGCGGAGGGGCACAGCAGCTGCAGGTCTTTAGGCCTTTCCAACCACATGTCACATGAGAAGTCTGGATCTGAATTTATAAAAATGCCCTCCCCGTGGGGGGAAAGGGGGGGAGGGGTGCGGGAGGTGGATAACATGAGTAAGTAGTCATAAGCCTTTCCAACAATATGTCACATGAGGGGTCTCGGCTAAATTTAGAAAAACACACCTGTGGGGGAAAAGTGGGGGGGGGGGCGGTCACCGGAGGTGCATTACATCAATAAGTAGTCACACACCTTTCCAACGATATCTCACATGTGGGGTCTTGGCTAAATTTGGAAAAGTGTCCCCCGGGGGGGGTTCAAAATGGGGGGATGGACGCCGGAGGAGCATAACATCAATAAGTAGTCACAGACCTTTCCAACGATATCTCACATGAGGGGTCTTGGGTAAATTTGAAAAAGTGTCCCCCAGGAGGGGCAAATTGGGGGAGACTGTCACCGGAGGTGCATAATATCAATAAATAGTCACAGACCTTTCCAACGATATCTCACATGAGGGGTCTTGGCTAAATTTGGAAAAGTGCCCCGGGTGGGGGGGCAAAGTGGTGGTGGGGACACCGTAGGTACATAACATCAATAAGTAGTGACAGACCTTTCCAACGATATCTCACACGAGGGGTCTTGACTAAATTTGAAAAAGTGTCCCCCAGGGGGGGGGCAAGGAGTGGGGGGGACTGTCACCGGAAGTGCATAACATCAATAAGTAGTCACAGACCTTTTCAACGATATCTCATAAGAGGGGTACTGACTAAATTTGGAAAAGTGTCCTCCGGGGGGGGGGGGGGGCAAAGTGGGGGGGCGGCCACCGGAAGTGCATAGCACTAAAAAGTAGTCACAAACCTTTCTAACGATATGTCACATGAGGGGTCTTGGCTAAATTTGGAAAAGTGTCCTGAAATTTCATATATTATAAATAATATTTAGCGGAGGGCTCCATAAAAAAATCCGATCTAAAATGATAAAAGCGGAAAAAACTACCCTCGCAGTGGGGGCCAAATTGGGGAGGGGAGGAAGAAAGTCTCATAATATGAAAGAGTCATCCGAGAGCTTACCGATGACATATCACATGACTGGTCCAAAAAAAGTTTGAAAATTGCTCCCCCTCTCTCCCCCCGTGGGCCCACTCTTTCACCCCGAAATTCACACAGCCGCCACATTAAAATTTTTATGTTCAATAAATAATATTTACCGGAAGACTGCATAAAAAACCCATATTTAAAGTGATATTTAAATTTATTATAGAAATCGACTACGGTTTTAAAAATTTTTTCGCCCCTTCCCACCCTCCTTTGGGCGAAGAAAGGTTCATAGTATGAAAGAGTGGTCAAAGGGCTTTTCGATTATATGCCACAGGAAGGGTTCGGTAAAATTTTTAAAATTGCACCCCATGAGTCCACTCTCACGTCCTCCTCCCTCGAAATCACCCTACCCACCTTTATCTTTGAAAATTTTATATTTAATAAATAATTTTTATCGGAGGGTTCCAGGTATGTGACATCTTGGTAGGGCTAAAATAAGAGAAACTTTGAAAATTAGGGCTTCATTTCACAGCTCATTGTCATGACTTTTTCTCTATCTCTTCCCTTGGTACTCTCGATAAATTTTCTTACTTTTCTTCTCTGCCGAGGACGAGAGAAATCCTCGAAAAGCTTCTCATAGCGAAATGTTGAAAAGCGCGAGAGAAATCCTCGAAAGGCTTTTCATTGGGAGATTTCGAAAAGGACGAGAGTAACAAGCGGGAGGCTTCCCATCGGGAAAGGTTGAAAAGGGCAAGAGGAAACTCTCGAGAGACTTTCCATCCCGAAAGGTTTAAAACCGCGAGAGAACCAACCATCGAGCAGATTCCCATCTGGAAGCGTCGAAATGCTGGAAAAATCATCGAGATGAGATTTGCCGAAATGCGAGATGGAAATGAAGCTTTCAGAGTCAAACTTACTGCATTTCTGGTTTAAGTCATAATTTCTCAAAGGAGTCCATCTGCTTATCCAATCTCTTTTTAGCTCACAGGCTATCTAAGCCAGAGAGCATTAATGTACCCGTCGGTTCTGTGTGTATGCATGTACTGTACGTACGTATGTATGTACGTGACGCGATAACTCTTGATTAAAATGTACGATTTGCTTCAATTTTTTTATGTTCATTCTGATAAGGCGTTCCGCTGTTTAGTTTTGACGGTTCATTGGTTAAGGATAAAGGAAGAGAAGGGAGGCTGGTCCCCCCCCCCCCTCCTTAATTTAGATAAATAGGTTTTTCATGCAGAATTCTTCGATTTGCTCCAAATTCGTATACCGGTTTATTATGTTAAGGAGCTTCCCTGATTAAACTTGGAGGTTCATTAGTTAAGTATGAAGGGGGGAAAGGGGGGTAGACCCCCTCCTTAATTTAGATAAATGGGTTTTTCATGCAGAATTATTCGATTTGCTCCAAATTTGGTATACCGGTTCATTATGTTAAGAAGTTGCCTTGATTAGATTTGGAGGTTTACGGGTTAAGTATAAAGGGGGAGGAAGGGGCTAGACCCCCCCCTCCCTTAATTTAGATAAATGGGCTTTTCATGCAGAATTATTTGATTTGCGGATAATTTGGTATACCGGTTTATTATGTTAAGGAGCTTCCCTGATTAAACTTGGAAGTTCATTGGTTAAGGATAAAGGGGGAGAAGGGGGGGGGGGCAGTCCCCCCCCCTTAATTTAGATAAATGGGTTTTTCATGCAGAATTATTCTATTTGTTCCAAATTTGGTATGCCGGTTTATTACGTTAAGAAGTTGCCTTGATTAGATTTGGAGGTTTACGGGTTAAGTATAAAGGGGGAGAAGGGGGGCTGGTCCCCCCTTAATTTAGATAAATGGGCTTTTCATGCAGAATTATTTGATTTGCTCCAAATTTGGTATACCGGTTTATTATGTTAAGGAGCTTCCCTGATTAAACTTGGAAGTTCATTGGTTAAGGATAAAGGGGGAGAAGGGGGGCTGGTCCCTCACTTAATTTAGATAAATGGGCTTTTCATGCAGAATTACTCGATTTGTTCCAAATTTGGTATACCGGTTTATTATGTTAAGGAGCTTCCCTGATTAAACTTGGAAGTTCATTAGTTAAGTATAAAGGGGGGAAAGGGGGGTAGATCCCCTCCTTACTTTAGATAAATGTGTTTTTCATGCAGAATTATTCGATTTGCTCCAAATTTGGGATACCGGTTTATTATGTTAAGAAGCTGCCTTGATTAGATTTGGAGGTTTATGGGTTAAGTATAAAGGGGAGGGGCTAGTCTCCCCTTAATTTAGATAAAAGGGTTTTTCATGCAGAATTATTGGATTTGCTTCAAATTTAATATACCGATTTATTCCGATATGGCGCTTCCTTCATTAGATTTGGAGGTTCATTGGTTAAGTATACAAGGGCGAAAAGGGGGCAAGTCCCCTCCCCTTAATTTAGATAAATGGATTTTCATGGAGAATTATTCAATTTACTTTAATTTTTTTTCTATGTTTGTTCTGATAAGGAGCTTTCCTGATTAGATTTGAAGGTTCATTAGTTAAGTATAAAAGGGTTAAAGGGGTTAGACCACCCTTAATTTAGCGATATGTTTCTTTTTTTCATGCAGAATTATCTGATTTGCTTCAAATTTGATATACTGATTTATTATAGTTAAGGAGTTTCCCTGATTAGATTTGGAGGTTCATTGGTTAAGTATAAAAGGGGCAAAAGAGGGATATTTCCCTTCATTTATTTTTTGAGGGACATTATTCTTTGAAATAAGAGTATAATATACAGTTAGTGTTAATAACCTGTGAGCTCAATGCCATCAGTTTAACTGGCACTTATCATTTTATTGCTATTAAAGGATGTGGGTTATGAAGCATAGTGGTTTATGTATTCAGTTCTGTATAGTCCTAGTTTAAAACTTTACTGTTAAATTTAGTGCCATTTTGCCCCGAATTTTCAATGTTTCTCTTATTTTAGCTCTGCCAAGCTGCGCCATACCTAGAGACTCAGATAAATACTATTTATTAAATATAAAAAGTTCAAAGAGGTAGGTGAGTGAATTCTGGGGTGCGCGAGAGTGCACAAAGGGGGGGGGGCGGGTAATTTTCAAACTTTTACCAAACCTCTCCTTGACATATCATCGGAAAGTCCTTTCACCACTCTTTCATATTATGAACTTTTCTCCTCCCAGAGTTGAATTCCGGGAGGGGTTCGGGGGGGGGGGAGCGGTGCGGCGGTGACTTTTTTTTTAATTGTAGAGATTTCTACAATAAATATCATTAAATGAGATTTTTTTAATGGAGCTCTCCGATAAATATTATTTATTAAATATAAAATTTTAAAAGTGGGGCTGCGTGATTTCCAGGTATATTCTAGGATAAAAGAGGGAACCCACGTGGGAGGGGTAGATTTCAAACTTTTTTTGGACCAGTCATTTGATCTATCATCGGAAAGTTTTCGGTTATCATCGCAAAGTTACTCTTTCATATTATGAACCTTTCTTCTTCCTTCCTTAGTTTGGCGCCCCGAGAGAGGCACTTTTCGAACTTTTTTGAAATCGTAGCGTTTTTAAACATTTTAGATCGGATTTTTTTTACGGAGCCCTCCGATAAATAATTTTTAATATATGAAAATTTCAAAGAGAAGGATGGGCAGGGTATACTTCGGGGGGGGGGGGGGTGCACGATAATTAGAATCCTGGGAGTTGGGACTCTTTTCTATCTTTTGATGACACCCCTCATGTGATATATCATTGGAAAGCTCTGTGACTACTATTTCATTTTATATATCACCCGCGCCCCTCCCCTTACTTTGCCCCCGAGCGGGGGCACTTTACTAAATTTAGCCGACACCCCTCATGTGCCATATCGTTGGAAAGTCCTGTGACCACTTATTCATATTATGCACTTTCCTTGCCCCTCCCTCCTACTTTGCTCCCCGCGGGAGTTCGTTTATTGTATTCCAGTCGAAGACTTTATAAAAATGGGGAAAATAAAGATCCAATCTCAAATGACGTAGAAAAATCAATAAAAAATTTTGATCCCTTTTATCATCCTTTAGTTCATATTTCTGCCACTAGGGGTGCTTTTGATTCTTATTTCTTTGGCCATTTTGGTGCTAATTGCCGAAAAATTCTAATTTTTGATACTTAAACTCCCCTTACGGCTTCATAGCTACTCGCGTTTTTTCAGCTTTTTTCAATCAGGGGGCACCCTTACAAGACTTTTCCAGTCTTATGGCTCCTTTATAGTTTTCCTTTGGTTTGTTGTTTTTTTATTCCATCTGTTTTCAGTTACCCTATATTTAATAAAATCTGCCTTATATATATGTAAAAACAATGATTTCAATAATCGATTCTAGAACATCTCCTTTGTAGATTCTCGAAAGTAATCGATGACTGTATCGATTGTGTATTTTACGATAACGATTTTTTTCGATTGGTAAATTTTCGAGAATCGCCCATCACTAAGCCCTATCACTACTATGAAATTGTCGGCCAGAGTAATAGCTAAGTTTTCCAATAACTGTTTTTAGCTTTTCTCGTTATAATCGATTGTGAAACATCTCGATTGTAGATTCTATGAATTAATCGATGGCTGTATCGATTGTGACTTTTTACGATGACGATTTTTCTCGATTGTGGAATTCTCGAGAATCGCCCATCACTACTCTCTATCGTCTTATACTACACTTGCACAGGGTAGTCCATCTGTTGGTTCTTTTTTTATTGTGAAAGAAAACGCATTTTTTATGAGTGAAAATCAAATTCTTTATTGAATGTGGAAGGTGGGTCTATGTGTATTTATGTATGGAATACAATATCGCACATGTGGCCACCGCGGTTCCGCTTACATGCCATCTTTTCGATGTCTTTTCCCAGAATGAGCGGATCATAGCCCAAATTTCAGCCCTGGTTTGAGGTCTTGGATTGTGTATACTTTACTTTTCAGAAACCCCCAAAGAAAATAATCCATTGGGGCTAAGTCACACGATCTTGGCGGCCAATTCACATCAGAATTTCTTGAAGTTACGCGATCTGGAAATTTCTCGTTCAGTAAGCTGGTGGTTTGGCGAGCAGTGTGTGCCGTTGCACCGTTGTTGTGTTGTTAACGAGTCCATAATTACAAATGACATACATTTGACAGTTCATACATGCACACATGACACACGACAGCTGACAAAAATAACCTGTGAAATATTCTTAGTTTAAAAAAGAACCAACAGATGAACCATCCAGTATATGTTTCGGTACATTATTGCACAAACGACATATTTTTTTTAAATATGCTAGTTCAATTTTCGTTTTAAAAACAAGAATAATGAAAAAAAGATCATTCGAAATAATTTTACCGATAAAAACATCATCAGTAAAAAGTCCTTTTCTGTAATTAACATGTGACTTTTTTAAAAAAAGGAATTTTTTCTCAATCAGTTTCTTTCTTGTGATGGAGCGAAATATACAAAGTTAAACTGCACTAAAGCTAAAATTAGTATTAAAAAATTAACTCTTTTTTCCCCCATCATACAAACAATGACTGCACATATACCTTTTGGTGTGAAAAACACTAATGAAGAAAATATTTCGCATATTTTTAAAATTTTAAACAAGTTAAACTGCGATAAAAAAGCTATTAATCGATAAAAAAAAAATCTGAAAATTCTTACGCTTTTTTGATTTTTCTTCCGTAGTTTCGCTAAATAATAACAATAAAAATAATGTTTAATTAAAAGGTGTATCACTTGTCCCAGACTAATGATAATTATCTTCTGCTATTCGTTCTACTGTAGTACTACAATTTATACTGTGTTTATAAAAAATAATAATGTCACTGATAATATCATTGTTCATAATAATACAAACTTAATTTCCTTCCTGAAAGAGTGTTTAATCTGAAAATTAAAGCTATTTAATTATAAAATGTCACTCACTTACGAAACTTCTAATGGTTTGTTCAACTTAAAAAACACTAAAATACCAACGCGATCCTGTAATTACCAACTAATAGTTGCAGAAGTATAAATTTATATTTATATTCTTTGGCCAATGCACATATTTCTGTTGAATGAGAAAGACACAATAATGGAAATTGAAATTTTTACGTTTATCAAACCCTCCAGTTCAGTGTAGTAGTCAAGGTGGGGGTTCATATACTCTGGATACCAACAATTTCGTAAAGTTACTTTCGGCTTGTTTGATCACTGAAAATTATGCGATTAAATATAACTAAAAATAATTGTTTAACGTAATGGTATTCAGATCCCCTGAACCCCAACAATGGTAACCTCACTGCTCCAGTTTCCAAAGTACCCTCCAAGGTGTACCTCATTTTTTGCTCGATAATTTTTGAAAGAATCGCCCCAGGCAAATTTAAGCACTTCTGTTGACTGTTATAGGGAACAAACGAAGCTTTCGATTGCTAATTAACATTTGTCACAACCAGATGATTTTTATAGTTTATCAAACTCCTTTTGAAACACGATGGCGCTTCAGTTTTGTGTTTTGACTTATTGTGTTTTGAAATTTTAAATGTTGAGTACTGATATTTGTTAACAATTCCTCGTTATTTTTATACTTTTCTTGCCTTCTGCTTGAAAGTAGTGAAGAAATTTTACCTCTGGTACTCATTGGCAGTGTGCCATTATGTAAAACTCATCCTCCTCCTCCCCCCCCCCCTACCAACCACAAACAATAAACAAACTAAAAACATTAAAATTGCATTTTTTTTTGTCTTAATTGGAGGATTTTGTCTTAATTATGGATAATCTTAATCCATAATTTAAAAAAAAAAATGGAAACAAGCGGATAAGTGTGATCGCAGATCGCATAGTGGGTTTTGCTTAATATCTCTTTTAAAAGACTTTATCCTTAATTAAGAAATCAAAATTGTTAATTTATAATTATTAAACCGTTTCAAGCACCATTATATTTAATTTTAAAATAATTAAAAATATTTTTATACCAAATTAAAAATATTCAAGTAAAATTATTTAAATGAAATAAAAAAATCCGAATATTTTTAAATTTAGCAATTTCAAAAATTTAGCGGAGATATAAGTTAAACATAAATATTTTAAAAGAAAAAATTGTTTAAAACATATTTACAATGCTGAAATAATTCAGAAAAATCCATATTAATTCTTTCACTTTCCAAATACTCACTAGATGGCGCCAAAAATGTGTTAACATTTATTAAAATTCCATAAAACCCGTAAAATGCCTAAAAAATACGAAATTTCTTTTAATTAAATACAAAAAACTCAAAATTTGAGCTTCTGCCGACATGTGTCGAACCCAGGATCTTTCGGTTAAAAATAACACACTCTACCACAGGACTGCCGAGTTCACGAAAAGATGGTTGAAATTAAGATTGTGTTTTGAAATCTAAAAAATGGTGGGATGGAAAAATGGAAAATCTAAAAAATGGCCAATACATTAATTTATTTAATTAAAACAGCATAAGTTTTTCGAAATTTAATGATTCTGGGTATGACAGGGGGGATTCAACTCTATGTAAAAAAAAAATCAAGTGTGTAACTTAAATAGTTTCCAAGAACGAGGGCTGTGACGGACAGATAGAGAAGCCAGACTATACGGGTTTCGTGAGATGAACGAAACCCTAAAAATGGAAGTTGTTAATGGTATATCCTACGTTGATCGGTTACAGATATATTTTACTTTATGGTGTTCTTAAAGCATTATTCGTAGTGCAAAGCAAAAATATTTTTAAATGGATAATTTCGTTCACAATTTTTGTTTTCTTGATGGTGTAATTAATGGAGTGAAAAATTTCACAGTTTAGAAAAAAATCTATATTTGTAATGTCAGGCCGTTATACAGGGTAAGTCAAAATGAATATAGCTATTACAAACGGCTATAACTATTTAATGGAAAAGAATTTATCAATAAGATTAACACAGAATGTAGAAGGAACTTCAAAATATCTTTACGTAAGGCGCAGGTGGAGTAAAGCGGAAGCCTACGCATGCGCGATTTGAAACTTTGCAACGACAAGAAACCTGTTCATTGCGGCCGTCTCATTAGTAAAAATGGCCAATTATGACGGTAAAAATGTCCGATTTTTTTCTAAGGGGTTATGTGAAAGACAGGGTGCCTCCTATGCCCAAAACATTTGAAGAACTCAAAGTACGCATTTGTAATGCGATTGCGTCGGTGACTGAACAAATGCTTCAGAATATATGGCGTGAAATGGACTACCGCCTAGATGTCCGTGTGACCACATACAGAAGTCACATAGAACATCTGTGACGTATGTATACAAAAATTTGAAGTTCCGTCTAAATTCTGTGTTAATCTTATCGACTTATCGATAAATTCTTTTCCATTAAATAGTTATAGCCGTTTGTACTTACTATATTCATTTTGACTTACCCGGTATTTATATATTTTCTAATTGTATGGAGTGATAAAGACGGTATTTTAAAGAAATAATTTGTAGAGTTATAAATATGCCACAAATATCCTATAAATACCGATTTAATCTATCTATATTATAAAGTAAAAGCATGTCCGTAAGTAACGGTAACGTCATATTTATGGAGGCAACACCCGAGCAATAAATCTCTCTTTACTGCAATTTTTTTTTTTACTGCTAAACATTGAACAACTTAAATTTTTATAACATCGAGTAAGGAAAACGATTTGTCTTAAAACTCTATCTCAGTTTATCTTAAGTACTTTATTTTAAGCCCTTTATATCACATCTCCAGCTGAATTTTAAAGTTTTTACAACATCGAATATGTAATAAAAATGTTCATTCCAGTTCAATTTGTTTGGAAACTGTATCTCAATTGACTGAAATTTTATGGTTTTTATATTAATTTTAAGAGCGATTTAAAAACAAAAATGGAATTTATATTGCTCTATCACGTAATTTAAATCCAATCTCTATTTAGGTTTCTGTGTACTTCCTAGAAGACTAACATGTAGGGGAGGTAGGGATGTTTGATACATAGGGAGGGTTGATGCATTGACAATTTTTCTCAACAAATGGCATTAACAGGCATTTCTAACACATGGGAAGTCTTCTTTTATTTGCTAAAGCCATCATTAGCTGGACTAATCAGTGAAGAACTGACAACTTTTCTTTTCTTTTAAGTTTGAAGGTTTTTGGAATGTCAATGTAAATTTTTTCATTGACAGATTTTCTTTCATAACTTTTATCATTGTGAAGATAATATCTTGTAATTTTTTTTATTTATAAAGCACATTGTTAGGATTAGTTTTATTGGAAAGTAGATTACCATTTTGCAACTGCATTTGTACAAAGTGATTGAAAATCCAATAACGCATAATAGGGAGAAATAATACATTAGTACTGGGGAGAAATGGTACACTTGTATATTTGAAATTTAATAGTTTTTTTAAGTTTGCAAACTAATATAGGACTGTAATATTCATTATTGTTTTACAGCAAGAGCTGCTGAAATTGGTAAGGAAGATATGTAGGTTACATAGAAAAGCAGTGCAATGATAGATGGTTAGTTCGCTTTGCTCGTCATGTAGAATTGAAAAAGTATAAATGGCCTGAAAGGGAAAATCTTTATATAATTTACGAAGGACAGATTGAAAAAAAAAACGTTAAATCTACCCGAATTTACTTATCAAAATGATATAGTTATTAGTTTTTCTTTTAACCATTTTAGGGGTGGTGGTATGTTTATGAAACCACTTAATTTTAATTCCCAAATGCCACATTGGCACTAGCATTTTGGTAAAATATTTTCCATTTAGTATGAAAGTGAAATACATCCCTTTTCTTATTTCCAATTAAATTTGTTGGTAAATTCCGGTGCCATTCATTTATTCAACACTTCAGCATTGAAAATGCTTTCCCCCTGAAAGGGTTAAAGGAATCTTAAATGTGCTAAATTTATGTTAAATTGTTTGCAAATCAGCAATGTTCACTTTATTTTTCCTTGTAGCTAGATTTCTAGGGTTTTTTTTCATTATTTATTTTCTAAAAAGTGTGTTAATAGGATTGTTTAAATAATAGCAATAGTTTAAATATTTTTGTAAAAAACATTTCTGAAACAAAAATATGTCAATGTCATTTCGTTTCAAATTTTACTTAAATATTTCAAGATTTATCATACAAAATTGTATGACGCATAAATTGAACTGTCTGCATTTTTTTTTCAATTTACATGACAATGTATCAAACCTCCCTTGCTAGTGTATCAATCCTCCCCAGTAATGGGGAGATTTGATACAGTAGTAACCATTCAAAATAACTGGGATATATTTTTTGAATAACTATTTTTTAAATTCACAATATTTTTAATAAATGAATAAAAGGTCACTTTATAAGAAAACACGAAAAATTTGTTTATAAATAGCTTTCTATGGATTGTAAAAAATTAGTAAAAAATCATACCTCCCCTAACTCCCCTACTGATATAGTAGTGTAAGATTAAACATATTATATCATACCTCTTGTTCAATATTTGATTTTTTCACCGTCGGAAAAAGAAATGTTGTTTCAAATGCACTTTGTTTGAAAATTTCATCTCAATTCACTGATATTTTATAGTTTTTAAAATAATTTGTACTCGTGATTTTTTTTAAAATCCAAGCTATCGCGTGCAGCTCGATTACGAAAAATTAACCCGTTTACTCTTAAAACAATATAAATAGTTAAGCATTTATTTCTAGCTTATATTCCATAAGGAAATTAAAACTTCACCAATAAATGAGTAAAATGATGAAATAATACAATTAAAACACAAACTTAACACACATGTAATGGAACTACGAGCATATACCACTAAAAATATCAGAATTTAAAAGGATGCTGTAATTAGCGAAATTTTTGGCGATTCCTTCGACGATTCTTCCTGGATACTAATATGAAAGTATAGTTTTAATTAATTTCAAAAGTTGATTTGAAAACTTTATTTATATTTTTCATTAAAAAATACTTTTTGGTGGTGTTAGTAGGCAATCTAAAAAATATATTAAATGCGAAATTGAGTTTTCAATAAAAAATTGGTTTTCATTTATATTCTGTAACCCGGGAAGCCTTGTTTGAATCCTTTAGTATTTAATAAATTAAACTAAAATTTAATATTAAAATTTTCAGTTTTATATCTTAGCAGGAACAAACAAAAGATTAATTCACAATATTTTTCAAAGGAAAATATCCCTTCATTTTTTCCCCCTGTATTACCTAGAAGACTAGCATCTACTGATATGAAAGCGTAAGATTAAGCGCTTTATATCATATCTCTAGTGGCACTTTATGTATTACCTTTAACGGCGAAACGCCAGTGTATTAGATAAATCTTGATGAAATATCCAACCTGTATAAAAAAGTATTTTGACGCTGTCAAAATATTTTCTCAATACTTTCAGCCAATATTTTAAAATAATTTTTTTCTGATTGGATACTTTTAAAAGCAATTTATATTTAAATTGTATTTGTTGCAGATTGTAACTTTTTTAATCAAAAATAATTATATCAGTCCCTATAATGAAAGTCAGATAGTACAAAAAGATTTGAGGAATACTTTATTAGGTGGCTTATAGTTTTTTAATTTAGAAAATAATGTTACCTTACTGGCGAATAAAAAAAAATCGATTAAATTATAAATTAATTTCATTTTAAAAGTAATAAACAGTGAACCATATATTAATTAAGCATTATTCTTTTATATAAGACATTCTTTTGATAGTAATAGCAAAATTATGTCAACGTGCTGCAATATCATCATTGTAAATACTATTTAACAACGGCTAATTGACTAGCCAGAAAATAAATCCATAATTTATATTCTAAAACTATAGATAAGAATTTCATCGCCAATCTTACCGATATTACAATTTCTCTTTTACTTAAACCAGTGTCGTAAATGTCACAAACTTTTAAAATATAAACATTCTTTTAATTAATTGTTAAATCTAGGAAATATTCTTGTATTTTTCTCGAATTATTGCATGACAATTAAACTTTGGATTTAAATTTTATATTAAATATGCAATCATTATTGAGTTTCGTATTAAGGGGACGCTGGATGTTAAAAATTTTCTCTTTTCCTTTAAAAGCTGTGTAAACAATGACTGACATGAATCAAGTATTTCCTACGTGCATAGAAAATATTTTCAAATAAAATTTGCGATTTTTCTGGACGAAAAAAGACTTCCTTAAAGAAAATAATGTGCACGAAATTCCTATTTAAAAATGCTCCAAACTATTACTAAATGGTTTTAAATCAGTGATAATTTAATTGTAAACTGAGATCTTAAAAGTACACATTTGTGTATATTTATTTTAACACAAGGAACGACCATAGCGGTCATTTTAACCGCTACCAAAGTAAAATATTTCGATACGAACTAGAAATTTCTTTCTAAAATAAGTTAAATATGCATCATGGAGAAATAAGTTAAATAAATAATTTAAATAGTTTCAGATAAAAATTCTGGCGTAAAATATTTTTATAATACTTCAGTAAAATTTGCGGTCAGTCTAGTGTTAATGCACAGATCTGGAAAAAGAAAACGCACCTCCACAAGCTATTTTATCACCAACAATTTCGCAGAGAGATGCGAGAGATATTATTTAACTGAGAACTGTGTCTGCTTTCCGAAAATGAATGCAATTTTTGAAATAAGATTTGTCTAAATATTAAAAAGTGCATCAATTTGATTTTCAAAATTTTAAAACCAACTTTTAGAACTTTCAGGTTCTTGGACTTATAAACTATACCTTTTACCGTGCTGCTTTGATCCAAGAAATTCAAATAAAGTGTCAAAAGACATATTAACCCTTTTCGGTCGTATTAAGCTTATACATAGGTGTCATGCTGGTAGGAATTAATTTTCATTGAACGAACACTAATGCATAATATGCAAGATTAAGAAGTAAAAAAAATAATTCTTTTCAAACTTTAGATATATGTAACACAATAATATGTTTTCATTTTATGTAGAAATTATATTTTATAGTTCTCCATCGTGCGGTATTTTTCAACAGGCAGCCCTAAATTTTTCGGTTTGAGCATACATAATAATATTTACTCTTTATACCTTATCTTTTTAAAACTATTTTCAATTTCACAGTACACTTCCTTCGGTAACTTTCTTTATGCCATTTTAAAGTATTACTTAAAAACTATTTTAAGAAGCAAAAATGCCTAAATACGCCTAAACACAATTTGTAAAATATTATTTAGATTTCTACTTAACTACGAAGCTTGTCAACTTAATATAAGATCAGTATGGTTTTTTGATATTGTGGCTGAGAACAGACATACGACTGGAACGGTAAAAATGCTTTGGAGGCTGAGAGTAGACATACGATCGCAAAGGGTTAAATTTGAAAAATGGAAATTTTCAAAATTTTTAATATGTTCATAACTCCCTATTTCAAGAATTGCTTTAATACTCAAAAAGGAGTAACAATTCCTAGACGAATGATAATGCACATATCGCTCTATAAGTGTAAAAAAAAGATGTATCTTAATCTAGAAAAATATTGCATAACCACGAAGAAAAATATACAACAATTTCTTTCGAGTTACTAACGATTCCAAAAAACATTCCTTATATTTTGAAACCTCAGAAGCCAATACATTTTAGGGAATTTAGAGAAGAATTTCTAAAAACAAAGTTACTTTAACTTCCACTGATTTTCGAAAACGTTTCCGAGTAAATTTACAGTGTAATAATCAGTTTTCTTAACTAGATGCTATCAATTATCCAGTAAAAATTTTCATGTTCAACAATAATGTTTTACAGCCCAACATGATAAATTAACATAATTAATATTAACATCAAAATTAATATTAGGAGAAGGAAGGGTTAACTGGCCACTCTGAAGTTTGGTGGATTTTCATGACACTTTTTTGTTCAGTAAAGTTCTAGAAACAAACACAATAGTAACAATAATATCTTTAGTTTCAATTGATATTTTACTTTTTTTAAAATTTATTTTTAAATGTATACGTTACTTTAAAAGAAAAACTACAAAATGTCTTCTGTAACGCGCATTAAGAATAAGTATTATGATTTGTAATATTTTAAGAATTAAATCGTTACAAGATAAAGTAAACAGTAATGAGTCTCAATATGACAAATGGAGGAATAAAAGTGCTCCCACAGACATGCAGACTGCAAATGCCGAGAGTAAGCCTTTGTCTACAGAAGTTATTGTCCCGACCTGTCTTCTTTCTTGCAAAGACAATAACAGCAAAGACAGTTGCTTTCTTGCAAAGACAGTTTTGAGAAGTATGTTTTTATGAACAATGAATAAATATCATTTCCGGGCAAAGTATATTGCAAATTTCTCCGATCTCATTGTGGCTACTTTGCCCTGAACGATGCTATTACAAAAACTGTGGCCTACCATCTAATCTACGTGACTTAGCGTTTCCAAAGCAACAAAATTTAAAAGTTTATTTCACACTTATCTAACAGCATCAGAGCAAATAATTGTAACACAATATATTATTTAGCTATTATCGAGAAATTGTACCACTTGCCTAAAATCCGAAATGCGAAAAAACAATAACATGAGTTCAGAACTAGAAAAATGTAGCCTTCCGCTTCAAAGTCGCAGACAAAACTACCAGAATCTGTGACGACTGTTTTGCCGAGTTCTTGCGTGGTGAGGACACTACACAGCGGAAAAACTCAAATGGCCATTTTACTCTCACTGGCTACTTTATCCGCACTTCCCCTATTCTGTTACTCTCGGATGTATAAATTAGAGGCCTGCACGGACCGAAATTTCCAGGCACGAGCCCGGCCCGACTCATAGAAAAACAATTCGGCCCAGCCCGGCCCGATACAAAAATTAAAAGTTCGGCCCGAGCCCGGTAAAAAAGTTAAAATCTCGGCCCAACCCCGGCCCGGAAAAAAGTTAAAATATGGGCCCGGGCTCGGACCGAGTGAATTTCTACAAAAGATTGATTTTTACGTCGATTTGGTTAAAAATTTGTCTCGTACGAGGAGGTCTGACCAAAAATATTTATCTTACCTTTTTTTTTCAGGTTTACAATCTTCATTTTTATAGAAGTGCCGCAGGCTGCGATATTTATTTTTTTAACGAATCAATATTTATATGTTCTACATATTGTATATTGTATATTATCTATTATCTATATTGTATATTTATAGTTATCATTAATATGTCATTAATTCAGTGTCATGTTTTGGTCATCATTAATATTTTTAACCCATATTCCATGTATTGAAGTGTTAAAAATCTGAAAAATGTTATACAGTACATCTTCCAAGACGGAATTGCATAGAAAAGAAAAAAAAATGCGTTATAGACCAGTTCCCTTCTTAGCAAGTGCAAATGTATTATATGATATATTCTTTTCTTAGGTATTAGTATATTAATTTTGCATGGATCAACACGTTTTTCAGCTTAAAACAGGATTCCGTCATTGGCAGGTTCTTTTTCTACGTTTTACTATATTTTAATTTAGCCATATATTAGCCGAGTGCCGTGAATGAAAATAGGCCCGTGGACCGGGCCAGCCCGTACAGATCTCTAGTTTAAATTCAATTTGGAAGCCGAAAATTTTTAAACGGGAATTGATAGCATCCTAAAAACAGATATTTCGGTTTGAGAAACCTACACTATAAAAACTGATCGGAAACGTTTGCAAAAATCAGTTGCAGCAAAATAAACTTTGTTTTTATTAAAGTTTTTTTAAATCTAGAAAATACATTGGTTTCTGAGGTTTTGAATGATAATGAAAGCTTTTCGGAAGCATGGGTAAATTGGAAGAGGCTATTGTATATTGTCGCTTGTAGTTACATCATATATCCGTAGGTTAAGTATCATTTGTCTTTTTCCAGTATAAAACAATTTGGTGATAAAATACACTGCTCAAAACAATTAAAGGATATTTGAAGTTTTATATAAAATAAAGATATAAACGAAATTTTTTTTTGCCGAAAATAGAAGAAGAGAATCACAAATGCAATTTTTTCTGGTTTTCAAACTGTGGAGTATGCAAATTTTGAGTTCGACGTCAAAAACGTCGCTTCAGCGGCAGCGAATGAAATTTGACTTTCAACTGGATAAAAGAGAATGATGACAAGGATGATCGGCATTCAGTGATTGCTTTGTTTCGGTGAGTACGATGTCTCAGCGAAGTCATTTGACAGATTCAGAAGCTTTGAAAGTTGTTGGTAGGTTAGAAGGGGGCCAAACTCAAGCCGAAGTAGCGCAAGCCATTGGAGTGTCACAAAGTGTCATTTCCAGGATCTGGAACCGTTTTTTGGAGAGTGGATGTGCAGGTCGAAGACCAGGGCAAGGTCGTAGACGGGCAACAACGCCCAATGAAGATCGGTATTTAGCGTTAACAGCTCGGAGACACCGAACCATGAACGCTACTCTTCTCCAACAACACCTTCGCTCGGCTACAGGCACCACGATTTCAACTCAGACTGTCCGAAACCGGCTCCATGCTGTAGGTCTGTATGCTCGCCGACCGATGGTATGTGTTAGATTAACATCAAGGCATCGTCGCGACCGCAGGGAGTGGGCAACCGAGCATGTCAACTGGAGGAGAAATGAATGGAGAAATAAAATTAAAAAAATAAAAAAATATAAAAAATAATAAAAAAATAAATAAATAAAATATAAATAAAAAAACTACTGATGTAAAAATAACCCTGCGTTCGTGCACGAAAGTGTCAGATTTGGCGGTGGAGGAGTGTTGGTGTATGGTGGCATCTCCATTGACGGGCGCACTGACCTCTACATCATTCGAGATGGAGCTCTGACTGGTCGCGGATATAGGGATTAGATCCTCAGACCTATTGTAGTCCCTTACTCTGCAGCAATCGGAGATAACTTCATTTTAATGGACGATAACTGCAGGCCACATCGTGCAAACCTGGTGGAGGATTTCCTTTTCGAGGAAGGAATCGTTCGAATGGAATGGCCAGCGTGTTCTCCAGACATGAATCCAATCGAGCACGTTTGGGACGCTCTAGGAAGACGAGTTTCTGGCCGCCAACAACCCCCACAAACAGGAAAGAACTGGAAAGAGCTCTTCTGGAAGAGTGGGGCAGAATACCCCAACTTGTCATTAATAGACTCATTGAGTCCATGCCTCAAAGGTGTTCAACGTTGCTGGCCGCCCGTGGAAACCATACCCCCTACTGAAAATGATTTTCTTTGAAGAAAACACCTTTTCTTATTCTTTTTTTCTCATATGCACAAATTGTGTTTTTTCCTTTAGTACACAAATGCGCAATAAAAAGCATTTTTTTTTCTGCCAAACATGTGTAATTTATTCTCATATAACCTACTATGTCTGTCGACCATGTATCAATCAGCTAAACAGTTTACCAGATACAAAATCCACCTAAAACTGCAATATCCTTTAATTGTTTTGAGCAGTGTAGTTTGCAGTGATTTTTTTTTCTTACAATTTCTCTCTTTTATAATTTGTTACTAAATTTATAAAACTATTATCTGCAAACTGGGTGGCAACATTTTCCCTTTTTATGTTGAATTTGAAAATTGTTATGACTTCGTTGATTTTTTTAAAAATTTTAATAGCTATTTATGAAAAAAACCATTCACCTACTTTAGTAATGCGAAAGAAATTAAAGGAAAAATAATTCAAACTGGACCACTTTAAGAGGTTCTGACACTCGTATCTTGTCAATGTTAAATTTGTCATATTGATGACTCTTTATCTCAGGAACTGTTCCAAGGAATTAACTGAAATTTTCAAAGCTTATTCCCTATATTTTTACATATTTGAACACAGGGATTTCTTGAAATTGGTTTTAATTGTAAAGTTTACGTTTCTTACTGTAAACTACTAAAAAAATGAAAGTTCATTAAACATAACTTCAAATTACAAAGAGTTTGTGTTTGTTTAAAGTATGTATATATAAGAGAAAAGCGTGCATAAAAATATTCAAAGTTGTGTCTTGCTCCGTTTATGAGATAAAGGGTCATTAAGGCAATTTTTAAAACTTTTCTAGTAGTTTCCAGTAAAAGTCATAAAATTATAATTACAGCCAATTTCAAGACATCCCCGTGTTAAAGTATGCAAACATATATTGGAAATAAGCTTTGGAAACTTCAGTTGATTACTTGGAACAGTCCTTGAGATAAAGAATTATGAATACGGCAAATTTAGCAGACGATACTAGTGTCCGAACCCCTTTAAGCGTTAGTTATATGAGAAATCTTAAATTTGCGTAAACCTAGTAGAAACTTGATCGGATTTAAATCACGCTCAGAATAGTTTATGGTAAATCCATAAAAATTATCAAGGAAACATTTAAATCAAGCATCATTTTTTGTTGTCCGTTTTTTTAATACTTTCCAATACAGCTGAAAAGTGTTTATGACTTCAGCTTATCTGTCCGTTACTGTGTTTGTATGCCCGTCTGTCTGGTTGTACTCTACCTCGCATAAACGTATTTGGATTACCAGGAGCTTACTATAAGTTGTTGATGTTTACCATAAGAAATAGTCTATTGAAAATGGAATGTGTAGAAGTTATAGTTTGTTTACAGGGGTACACAAAAGAATTCCGTCACATTATGGTCTATGGGTAAAAATTGTTTGCAGTGTATTTTAATAAAGTTACACTATATAAAACCTACTGAAATTGATATACATTACTGATGTGCGTTACAACATTCTTTCTGTAGAATATGGAGTGGATGCTGCTTACAATTTATTTACAGATACACAGAAAATAGTTGCGTTAAATTGCGGCGTATGGGAAAAATAATTAACAATATTTTTTCTTATATTACTCTATTTTAAACTTGCCAAATACACGATGCTTACTGTGGAGTATGGAGTGCACATCATTTATTTATTCATTTGCAGGGACATAGAAATAATTCAGTCACAATGAGAATTCAGTAAGAATTTAATTCAGTTACATGAGCGATAATCGCCGGAAGTATGTTTTCAGATGCTGTATGTGTTTTAACACGTTGAGTGCCGCGGTGACTGACACTGAAGCTGAAAAATTTACAATGTTTTAAGTAATTTTTAAGCAAGTATAATACTGTAATAAATGAAAGGTAAGTAAATTTTAAATAAATTTTCTATAATTACTTAAAACAAATATATATATTTTTAGTTTTATATCATATTTTAGACCGTCAGTCATCGGTGAATGACACGGTCTAAATGAAAAGTTCAGTGTCAGACACCGGTAACTGACGTGGCGCTTAACATGTTAAGGCTTAGCCAAAATTTAGTACATCCTCTGAGCAGTTTGCCCGTATTTTTCCGTTTCCCCAAAACAACTTAAATCTGTTGTAGACAAAAATATTTTAAACAGAATTGTATTTTTAAATGCATATCAAATAAAGGGGCATGAAGTGCATTTTAGAAACAAGCAGGGAAAGAAAACTTAAATTAGGATTATTTTTATAAGCATTTTTATGAAAATGCAGGTAAACCCTCAGACGCTCGGAGGGGTTGGTGTGCATAAATTCTATAGCTCATATACAGATATGCACAAAAAATTTATAAGTGTTACTGTCTATTGCGTAACTTGCTTAGAGGTTTTTTTTTAACTGTGTTATTCATTTTACAGCTTAACTCTATTTAGTTAGCATATACTGAGACTTGTTTCTATGTAAATAAATTTATATACAGGGATACGCAAAAAATTCAATATATGACATCTGTGGAATGTAATTACTGGAATTGCAATTTAATTGTGTTATGCGTTTCCTATCAGAATTAAATTTTAGCTTAATATATGGTGTATATAAAAATCTATATTTATTGATCATGTGCAGGGCGGTACAAAATATTTCAAGTTAGCATACATGGATAGTAAATGTTGAAGAAAAAATTCAAATGTGTTTTTACGTTTTATAGCTGAATTAGATTTCAGCAAACCGTGTAGCGTGTATACAAACCCGTAGAAAATATACTGTGCTGCTTTGAAGGCACTAATTACACAAATTAGCTGTTTAACTGTGTTATGCGTTTTCTAAATTATTTATTAAGATATTTTCTTTTACCTATTAAATAGGGAATTTTCGTTAAAGTGTTCTGGATGTGTTACATAATCTATGCGTGACGCTTGATTTTCCTTCCGTGTTTAAATTGATAATAATTTAAGTTTTACTCTTTCTCAGAGGTCAACGTTCCTTTAAGGGGCTATTTCACTCACGTGAAAATACCCGTTTGCTAATGTTTATCCTATGGGAGATATGTTTAAAATGTCTCGTTTGTATTTCCATATTTTTCGATATTTTTTTGTAATTAGATAGTTGAGGTCTGTCTATACAAAGGCCGTTTTTTGATTTTTCTGTTGTGTTTGTTCCATCATTTTCAAAATCGATTCCGAAAGTGAAAGTATCCTAATAATGAAAATACCCGTACACAAAATCGAAAAACTAAAAAACTCCTTAGAGATCGACATCAGCTATCCAATAAAAAAATCATGTAAAAATATTGAAACGAAAACGAGATAGTTTAAAAAATTCTCCCATATGATTAACATTAGAGAGCGGGTGTTTTTGTGTGAGTGAAGTAGCCCCTTTACACGAACATGCAAACGTATGTAGATAAATAAAAGTTGTTATTTTTTATTTGTCAGTACTCTTGCTTTTTCCCATTTACAAGCTTACAATAATTTTGAAAGCACACAAAAAAGATGCATTTTCTCCTTAAAAGAAAGGTATATCTTCTTTATAATCACGAAAGCATTAAACGCATATTTAAATTAACTGCCAATAATGTGATAAAATAGTACAATAGAAACAAGTTCTTGGCCTTTTCTTATGTACTTCTCCAGGAATTTTAATCTCAGAAGATTTCTCTTGCAGTATTAAATGTATCGAATTTCGTAATTTTATAGAGTGGATTTCTGAAGAACTTGCAAAGTTGCATCATAATCTTTTTATGTATTAATTGCACGAAATTGAGTAACAAGAATTCCTCTAGGGCTCAAATTGCAGCTTAATTATTTTTCTTGAAAATAATTTAAAATCCTTGAGTAATTATAATATATGGAACTTTTCGAAACAAATATGGATTTTTTTATTATATAAAAGTAAATAAGTTTAAAAATAAAGTGTGTAACGATTATTTAAATTATATATTCCTTCTTAGCAAATTACAATATGTGACAGTTTGAAGATAATATAGGGTAAGTGTGTTCTGCATTAAATCACTGCATCGTTTGTATACTATTAAATACAGTTTACAACATTTCCATCACCATAAAGGATTGATTATGTACTTTGACATATTTAATATGCTTAGCTTATATATTCGCATGTGACCTTAATGTGTTTAAATTATACAGTAGTTGCTTCAAATCTTATTATTTTAAGTGCTCGTAACATTAAAGTATATAACTTCATATTCTAGAATGCTTATGCATTTTGGCTTTAAAATAGAAACTTCCCACGTATTTCATGAATTATTGTTATGAATTGACAAAATCTTTTTAAATCAAAAGCAAAAATTTTGTCTAAGAAAAAATAATGTATAGTTAAAAATATATTTGAATTGAATTATCATCTCTCAGGACAAAGTATTCAGCGTTTAAATTACTCTTTCAAAAAGAATATCTAAATGCCGCTTTTTTGGAAGTATCATGTACTCTCTTTAAAACGTCTTTGCATTTTGTATACGTGCCACAAATGCTATAAAAATGCAATTACACAATATGAGCCTGTAGCGAGTTGTCCACCGATACAGAAAGCTACTCTCTACGACACCCGGTTTTAAATGCGTTCGTGTTGTTCTTGATAGTCCAGTCAAACAGGGATTCAACCTCGGAATCATAGACAGCAAGCTAAAATTTTGCAAAGAGCTTTGTTTTGACATTCTAAATGTTAGCTGAAAAGTCTGATAAAATCTCGTGTCCGCGTGACCAAATATTCAAGGTCAAAGGTCACGAAAATCAGTTTTTTGCTTATATCTTGAAAGCTGTGTATTTTATTGAAAAACCCCTATTACAAAATTAAAGTAGATGAAATGTCCTATAAAATACATATATTAACTATAATTTTCTGACAAAGGGTGTTGACACTAGAGCGCGCTAAAGAAAGGCTACTTTTTGACCGGCGTGAGAAAAGCGTGAGAAAACGCTCGCATATCCTCGATTTCTCAGAAACTATGCATTTTATCGAAAAAACTTTGAGTTGCAAAATTCAAGTAGACTATTTCCTACAAAATTCGCAAAAGAGCTTTAATTTTATGACAAAAAGGTTAGGCGTTAGATCAAGCTGAAAAAAGGCGATTTTTTTACCTTTCAGCCAAAACGAGGGAAAAGCCCTTTACTACCCTCAGTTTTTCGAAAAGTATGCCTTTTATCACCAAACCCCAGTTACAAAATTAAAGTAGATAACATTTTCTGAAAAATGAATATTAACTCAAATTAGTTTTTGGCCCACTCGCCAAAAGGAGAGAAAAGCCAACTCATGATCGTTTCCTGTATTTCCAATGATGTTTAGACTTTATTTACTAAAAAAATTATATTTATTAAGAAAATTACATTATTTACTTATTTATAAATATTATTTATAAATAAGACATCCGTATGATATTTCATTAAGTTAAAAAAATAAGCAGAGATTCAAATGAAACAGTTTAAGTACTTTGTAATTACATTTTTATTTATCATAAATTTATCTTAAATCCATTATCCACTAAGGTACTTGTACCCAATATGGGCAGTGCTCTCAATATTGACACCCCTAATATCTTTAAAAGTAACAATTTTGATCGAGAGATGGCGCTACATGTTCGTGAAGAAAAGCAGTTGAAAAGATAATTAACCCTGGAAAGTGCAAAAAAGCGCGCTGTTCGCCATTTGGGAGGAAACTTGTTGTTTCGTGGTGTGCTGATCGTAATTACAGGTAAGTTTAAATTCTTATTAGATATGGTAACATTACTTTAAATATTGAAAAGTTTAGTGTTTGTTTTTGAAATCTGATAAAACATATTTTCGATTGCTATTGCATATATTGCTTTAAAATGTTTTCTTTGTTTATTTATTACAAGATTTAGTAAAACTATGCTCGATTCCCAATATGGACACCTTATGTCCACATTGGAAATACAGCAAGTGAACCTTCAGATTCACTTGCTGTATCCTCCAATAATCCAAGAAACTTCCCCCCAAGAAAAAAAAATCCTCCAAAAAGCCTTTGCAGAAAAATCAAAAAAGTCTTCCCCCAGTGGGGTATCTGTTGGCAAAATCGCAGGTACCAGCGATATGACTTCCTCAACAAAGGTGAGCTGGTACTGCTTCTTATGCAGTATTGATGCTGTTGCAGACATGCGGCAGATATGTTCATGAGGACTGTGTAGGACTTACCGCCCATGATGAAGAAGTTTTTATTTGCCCATCCTGTGAGGACTGAGTAATAACAGATGTAAATTCTGCAGGCAGATGCAATAAAGCTAAGCAAAACCAACTATATTATTTCATAATATTTTGTAGTAACTGAGGTGCTTTGCATGGGTCTTCGAAGAGCCACAACCGAAAATGACAACCCCCCCCCCTTCTAAAGTGCATGTTCTGAAGATACTTACTGTGCTCCCACCCTCCCCCGCAATACATTAAAATAGATTTCCTTTATCTCCTCTTCTCTAAAATCCCTTGGAAGAGTAGTTCTTCCATACACCCTCTGTAGTAGGTCAATAAGGAGCCACCTGCCCCTAATATTGACATGCATGTCCATAATAGGGACAGGTGGTTCCTTATATGGACACTTGTAAACATTTTTAGTTTTTATCGTTAAAATTAAACCAGAACAATTACAAGGTCGCAAATTTTAACAATGATAGTCAACAGTCCAGGGATATTGGTCATATATTTTTGGAGTCCTATGACGTTTACACGGGGGTGAAAAAAAATCAATTTTCCTTAGGGTGTTCATATTGGGTACAGGTACCTTATAATTTATTCAAGTTAAAATGTAAGCAATTTTTTTTTTACGTTTGATTATAAATAACAGGCATACAGCTTAAGGTGACACTGGACATTAAAAATAAAATTCATCAATTTTCAATGGATTCATTTGAAAACTGGAAGACTTGTTTGTGGGAAGCTTAAATATTTATATTCAAAATTATTGTCGAAATAATAAAAAGTTTTTTAAAATATTCAATATGTAAATTTTTAAAATAACGGATAATTGTTATATTTTAAAATGCTCTATACGCACTTCTTTTGCATAAAATAAGACAATATTTATTTATGAGATACACATTTTATATTCATTGGAAATTGGCCTGAATTGTAAAAGTTCCCTGAGCGTATAAGCAGTTTTTAAATATAATTACGCTTCTTTTTTTTCTAGAAAAGTAGCCATATAATTTCATACGCATATAAATTTCAACACTAAAATACCCCTGAAATTCAACTTTTTATGCTAATATTTATTTAGTATTATATAGAGGACATGCAGTATAGATTTGAAAAGAAACTGATAATTAGGAAGGCGCATGGAACGTTTCAAAATTTAGAAATGTGCGAAATTTTCAATTTTGAGAAATCTGCATTTTAAATTAAAAAAACAAAAACAGCATAAATATATAAAGTTTTTGCAAGTATAAAACCTTATATCTCTGCGAACATGAGTGAGAATTGAAATAATCTTTTTGCATCAGATGAATTTAAACATCTAGTTTCATAATTTAGAAAAAGAAAAAAAAAAAGATTTTTTACTCACATTTTGTGATTTTGAAAGTCCTCTTAATATTCATCTTGTTCGTCATCATATCTCCTTCTTCGGGTCGTTCACATTTGAATATTCAGATCGTTATTATCATCCTCTTTGTTCGTCACATTTGGCTCTAAAGCCTAAAGAACTTTTGGTTCATATTCACTACATATTTCATCCCTTCACAAACGTAAGCATAAAACCAACCCTTTTTTAAATCCGTTGTCATGGATTTCTTAAAATCTAATGGACTCAGGACAAAGATAAAGGACAGCGTGCTTATAAAGGGTCCCAACGAGGCTAAAATCTAATATATATATTTTTTTTATCTTTGAAGAAAAAAGGTTTTTATTTTGATTAAGCCCTATCTATCGCACTTAAAACAACTCCCAAAGATTTTTTTTTTTTTTTTTTTTTTTTTTTGGGGGGGGGGGGGGGGGTGAAAATATATAAGACCTTCCGAAAATTCTTTTCCGCTGGTCCGTTTTAAGGAAGACTGGCTCTGAATGGAATCGAGTAGATTTCATCGATTAATTATATGTTTATATGGCAATCAAGAAGATTTTCTGACTGCTCTACATTTAAATATTAGGTAGTGGGTTTAGAGCGGTTCTAAAAAAAAAGTATATATATTACTCTTATAAGCTCAAACTTTCTGACACATTCACCAAATCATTTGGTAGTGTGAAAGCATGGAATCTGTAGGCTACCTATTGAAGTGATTCGAAATCGAATAGCGTCTTTTCTTTTTTCAATAAATGTAGTACATCTTGAGTTACAAGCGACTGTTGTCTCATGAATTGTAGAGAATTTTAAGCTCTGCAACCTTTCTAATAAGTTTCAAAGATTATTTGAAGAACAGGAAAAGAATGTCTCTCGTTTTGGCCAGAGCGCCAAAAACTCGCCCTTTTTCAGGCGCTTTCTACCGCCTGAACCTTTTGTCAGGAAATTAAAGTAATTTTTGCATTAATTAGAAAATAAAGTTCACTTTAATTTTGAAATTAAGGTTCTTCGATAAAATTCATAGTTTTCGAAAAACCGCGGATAGAAAGGGTATTTCTCTCGTTTTGGCACAAAGGTAAAAAAATCGCCTTTTTTTCAGCGTGATATATCGCCTATGAACTTTTTTCATAAAACGAAAGATATTTTGTGAATTTTGTAGAAAATAGTCCAATTGAATTTTATTACTGGTTTTTGCCCCCCATAAAATGAATAGTTTCTGAGAAATCGAGGATGGGCGAGGATCTTTTCTCACGTTTTGGCCAGAAGGTCAAAAAGTTGGCTTTCTTCAGTGCGCTCTGGCACCAATACCCTTTAATAGAAAATTACAGTTAATGTATGTATTTTATAGGAAATGTTGTGTACTTTAACTTTGTAATAGGGTTTCTTTCAATAAAATGCACAATTTTCGAGATATAAGCAAAAAACTGATTTTCGTGACTTGACCTTGAATATCTAGCGACGTGGACAGCAAATTTTATGAGACTTTTCAGGTGACTTTTAGAATGTCAAAACAAAGCTTTTTGCAAATTTTCAGCTTGCTCTCTTTCATTCCGAGATTTGAGCTTTTTTTCACCTATTTGACTGAACTGTGAGTGCAAACTCCTGTGCGTAACTGATGGTTCCTTTCCTTTCTACTTTTAAACTTCACAATGGTTGAATTGGGCCATCATTTGTACTTTGCGAATTTACGTTAATTAGTACTGCATGTGATTGTTTCGTATAAAATGGGGAGTTCAGCTCGTTATTGCAAAACACATCTCGCTAAGTTTGCGCAAAAAGATGCATTTTCTTGTTGAGATTCAGTGGTAGCTTGCGATTTTGTGAGCTGTGAATTTTGAAGTCGGTTTGACTTAGTATCAGTGAGATGGAACGTTTTATTTCTTCAAATAAACCTTAATAAAGGTCGCGAATCTTCGTTAGATTGAGACATTTACGCTCGTATTCACGAATAACTTCGACCCGGAGTTATGCTGAAAACCCGGGTTGAAAACTCAAATGGCATTCACCGTCAACCCCACTGAACTGGTTCGAGGTTAAAATTTAACGCCGGGTTCAGTAACCCAACCTTGGTCTACTGCAAGTTCAACCCAGGATTTTTCAACCGAGCATGCGTATTTAACGAAAAACAAGCGGTGAGAGTGAGAGGACTGACGTGTTGATAGAAGAAGGTGCTGTGTAAAACATAGAAGTTCTACTATTAAATAAAACGGAATAACTATATCCAAAGGTATGTAATCTCATATATATGTAATTATCTTCAATATTTTTATCTGATTTGTTTATATTTATGTATATAGCCTCTATATATTGAATACATGTTTAATTGTTTGTTTACACAAATACGCGTGGTCGCGAAAAATTTATTTGCCTTAAAAATAGCCAATATTACTTAAACAGCCGAATAATTTGTTTTAAAGTAACAACTGTCGCGTTTAAGATCATTTATTTTTTGCAATTTTGATGTTAAAAAATTCACAAATGTATTTTAATAGGACCGAAATAAACGCCATACTTGCATAAGTTCTAATTAAAATGTGAGACTCAGGCTAATTTGCATTTTTGTTTAAGTAAAGAAATACACAGATTATCTTAGAATATCCATAGATTCTCTGTAGATTTTTGATCAGTACTTATAGAATGTTTTAAAATTAAATTTTGGGTCTATTGTGTAAAAGATATATTATTGTTTATGTACAAACTGAGATAAATATAAATCAGATCTATAAATTAGATATTTTAACTTAAAATTTAAACAATTTGAGTTTTATTACTTTTTTTTTTTTTTTTTTTTTTTTTTTTTACGACTGTTTGTAAGCTTCTACGTATGTTTCCCAATTTTTGTGGAATTTGAAATATTTATTTTTATTGCATTTATTTTTCAACTGTATTTTAATTTCAAAACTATACATAATATAAAATATTGCATTAGTACTATTTTATACGAAAATAATAATAGTAATAATAAATCCTAAAATGAATAACTTTTCAATGTTACCTCCTGAAATTGTGACTTTTTTTAGAGATCACTTATAATTTTTGCTTCTTAATTGACGGCTAAATTAAAATAAATTACTAAAAAGTTGAAAAAAAAATTCCCTTTTTAAAATAACCCCACACAAAAATATTTTTTATCAGCCCTTGTAGTAATAATGACTATTTTTAAGGTAAATGAATTCTTCGTGATCATGAGTATTTATGAAAGCAAACAATTCAACATGTAATGAAGGAGATATAATGTATATATATAAATAAACCAGTCAAAAAATATATAGATAATATATATATGTGTATGTATGAGATTACATATATTCTTCTATTTTTGGTAATATGTACTTTAAACTTTCTTTTTATTTCTATATCTTACACAGCATCTTGAGAAACGTTTAATTTATTTAAATTAAAGAATGACACCAAAAAAGAGAAAAAAAATAGAGGGAATGGGTAGGGTGGTACAAATGGGAACTTGTTTTTCTCCACTGATTCTACTACAACAGACAGCTATTTTATTTATTAGCTAATGTAAAATTATATGAAATTATTAATAATTAATTTGAGTTGTTTTGTTAGGTTACAAACTATCATTACTCTGCCTATTTAGTCTAGAAATCTATCATTAATCAGTCATCAAAAAAAAAAAAAAAAAAAAAAAAAAAGGAATCCCACTTTTAATTTCTATTCTAAATGAGATTCTTATTACATCTAATGAAGTGATATCTAAATGAATTAAAAATATGAAATTAAGAAGCTGGAAAAAATATAGAAAATAAAATAACATTTTCTAAATAAATACATTTTTTCAAATGCAACCAAAAACAAGTGTCTTCGTGCATGTAATAATATTTCGTAATTATTAGGCTAATTTATCAAAAAATAGTCAAAGATAATCGAGTGAATAGCTTTGATCTTGTAAATGTGATAATAGAAAAATTCTCATACATATGGCTGGAGGGGTAGGGGTGGGGATAGGTCATAAAAGCTGGTCGATAAAAATTCAACTTTCTGTAATATTTCACATTTATTTGTCCAGATAGTATTCAGAATACATTTATCATGATTTAGGAAAGTCCTTATTCGATTATATGTGTTGAATGGAAATTCATACACTATACACTAGTAGTCTTAAAAGTTTAAAATATTTGTGTTCTTTTATAATAATTTCTTATATCTCCACTGCACACAGTTTAAACTTAAAGGAAGTACAGAGTTTTATTTAGCGACTAGTTTAATGAAAAAATGTTTATCAATCGCTCGGAAGTGATAACTATATGCGCCTCTGCGGCTTGGTACCTGGTGCCAGGGCACCGCTAGGATCACCTGTTCCGCTTTTTCTGCAGTTCTGTTAATATTATTTCACTCATTTTTCCTGTCAACCTGGAATATTAATTACTATCTAATTTAATTAGAATTAAACATATCTGGGATACCATCTATACTAATAAAAGAAATAGTATATATAAAGTACAACAGACTACTTTCATAATTTTTTTCCTTTTTTCTTCATTTTAATATTTTCATTATCAGAAATTGTTTAATTGCTAACTAGAGCTATTAATAATAGAAATCATCTTAATTGTTGTTGAAATAAAATTTTAGTTTTTATTCAAATCAAGTTTCATTAGTTTTGGCCCAAATCAAGTTCATTTTTTAGCAACTATGCGAAAATTTATTTTGAAAAAGAACCTTTTAACATTTATTTTAGCAGTTGACACGTTTCATATCATTAACCTAACTCATTAATAAATTTAAAAAAAAAAAACAATTGTTTAAAAAATATTAAAACTCAAGAAAAATTAAGTTGATTCATTTTTAATGATTACAGGTTTTTATTTTGTCCATACATTTTGTGGAAAAAAAAAAAAAAAAAAAAAAAAAAACACACTACATTGAATCTTTCTTTCTTTTTTTTTTTTTTTAAATTGGCGTTTTTCTTCCAAAACATACACAAACGAAGTCTCGATGCGAAACCGAACAAGGCATGTGATTTTTTTAACCAATAAACACATTTCGTTCAACCTAGGTCGAGAAACCCCGAGTTGGGTAACTTTTCATCCGAAGTAAACGGTGAATACGAGTTTTCAACTCCCGGTTGAAAATACCAACCTGGGGTTACTGAACCCGCGGTTTAACCCTCGGTCGAAGTTATTCATGAATACGAGCGTCAGTGATATTTTCGGGATGTGTTAAATTCAGCGCAAGCAGTTTAATCTAATCTTTTATTCTTGCCATTTTGAAATTATTAGAGAGAGATTTTTCGTTATACATTAGATTGTTTAAAAGTGATTATTGAGGTTAGTTATTTAAAAGTAACTTTTCTGTCCCTGGAATTCAGTTGATTGAATTGTGACGCTTATTTAATTTAATCTGCCCAAGTTATTTCGATTGAAATCTACGTTTTTTGTCAAATTAACTGTTTTATTACTAACTGTCCAAAAGACTGTTTGTTTCTCACGAAAAACAGACACCAGATGGACCTTTGTTTAAAGCGGAATCTAAAAATACTTCAAAAACCCAAGCCTAAACTGGGATTCAGACCTGACACATCTCGATTTGTAACCAGCGTTTTAGCCACTAAACGAACAGGTGGATGTCATTCGTACTATCAGGCAACAAAATGAGAGTGTATAGAACTATTTGATTAATTACTGTTACATACTGCGGTAGGATGGTGAAAAGTTCAACTACTGTGGAAGTTTTACCATAATCAAGAGTATTGAAAAATCATTTGAACTTCGTGATTCTACACTTTTTTGCGCCATCATGTGATTAACGTTTAATGGAAATGATTTACAATGTAATGTGTGTCTTTCAGCGTAATTTATAATTAATGGACAGACTAAGAGACTTTAGAAGGACTTTAGAAGACTAAGAATCCATCTAATTAGTGAAAACTACGTTTTGCTTTCCCCCTGTCTCAATAATGGTGGAAAGAATGAAAATACCCGTTCAAATGACATTTCATATTATTTTTATGTGAAGCGCTTTTACAGTGCAAACTTGACATAGTAAAAAAAAATTACAAAAAAAAGGATCATTCCTTCATACATATAGATGCAAGTTTTATTACTATGATGTTCTAACTGACAATCTCCAATTGAATATGCAAAAAATCTACAAGTACCATCAATAAATGTAAGGAAAAACTAAGTTGTTAAATAAATCACCTAAAAACAACGTTTAAACACACAATAAACTACATAAGATTTGAACAGACGTATACGTTTCGTGAGTTCCAGGACTCACATCATCAGTGTATAAAATCTATAAAAACAATATCCCTCCCCAACTACATGAGCGGTGAAAACCCAAATTTCAAAACACAATACCAAAAGACCATCAAGTTCCAACATCCAGTGAAATTAAGCGATGAAATGAAGTGAAGTGTCGTGACGCAACAAATCCACCCAGAAAGTTGAGATGTATGGCACACTAGACCAATCATTAACTAAGGAGTTTTTAAATCTATGGATATAAACAGCTTCAAAAAAGTCTAAATCTAGAGGAGTAATGCATTTTCTTGATAATGGTAGCTGAGTCAAAATTGAAATTATGTCCGTCCACCCAGCAATGAGAGGCGATAGAGGATTTTTGCAATTATTTTTTCTTTACATAGTTTATGTGTTCTTTGACTATGTAACGGGGTTTTCGTTTAGTTTGTCCAATATAGGACAAACCACGCTGGCATTGAATGTTGTAAACACCCCCAATAATTTTGAGGAGGAATTTGATCCTTAAGCTGTGAAAAGGTTAATTTATTAGCTGGTTTAAAAACCACGTTAAAATCATAATGTCTTATGATATTAGCTATTTTCAAGCTAATACTGTTATAAAATGATAAAATGATAAGGTTAGAAAAAGAAATGGAGTAACTGAAGAATCAAAATTATTAACACATTTATTAAGACTATGAGAATTTAAATTATTGATATAAGATAAATTAAAACCACGATCGATAGCAACAGATCCAATGTAATTTAATTCTGTAAAAAGTGAATTGTTATCTGAACAAATTAAGCGAGTTCTATTAATCAAATAAAGAAAAGTCGAAGCTTCTTGGGAAGGGGGGGGGGGTGACATGAATTGAAATGGGGGGGGGGTTTAATAAAGTAACCTTTTCACAGCTTAAGAGTCAAATTCTCCTCAAAATTATTGGGGTGTTTACAACATTTAATGCCAATGTGGTTTGTCCTATATTGGACAAACTAAACGAAAACTCCGTTACAGAATCAAGGAACACATAAACTGTGTAAAGAAAAAAGTATTGCAAAAAACCTCTATCGCCTCTCATTGCTGGGGGGGAGGGACATAAATTCAATTTTGACTCAGCTACCATTATCAAGAAATGCATTACTCCTCTAGATTCAGACTTTTTTGAAGCTATTTGTATCCATAGATTTAAAAACTCCTTGGTTAATGGTTTGTCTAGTGTACCATACATCTCAACTTTCTGGGTGCATTTGTTGTGTCACGGTACTTCACTTCCGTTTTAATTTCATTGGCTGTTGAAACTTGATGGTTTTTTGGTATTGTGTTTTGATTTGTGGGTTTTCACCGTATATGTAGTTGGGGGGGGGGGGGGGGTATTGTTTTGTGGTGGAATGAAAATTTGAGAAAACAAAGGAACTATGTTAGAGCCCCGAGAAAAGTTACGAAAACTCCGGAAGCAGTACCAGATAACTACATAAAATTCAAATCTGAAAGAGCGAAATACAGAAAATTGATTCAAGAAGCAAAATCTGAAGCTTGGAAAAGTTTTTGTCGAAACACAAAAGAGCCTTACGGCAAGTTTAAAAAGATCGCTTTTCAGGACTTCTATAGGCAGGAGACTTACGCACTTTCAAACTCAACCCATCAAACTCAAACAAGACAAACATTTTTTCAAGATATAACAAATGAAATAGTTGGACCATCAAAGGAAACCCAACCTTATATATTCAAACCAAACTCCACAGTACCAAAAATTTTATTACAGGAAATAAAACAAGCAATCTATGCTTTTAACAAAAACAAAGCTCCTGGTCCAGATGAAACAGACCACGTAATACTCAGAAATCTATTCAAGACGCAGCCAGAATTAATACAAGAAATGTACAACACATTATTAACTCTGAATTATTTTCCTGATGATTGGAAAGTCGGTGAAGCTGTTTTCTTTCTAAAACCAGGCAAACCAGCAAATGAAGCGGCATCTTATAGACCGATAATCCTACTTTCAGTATTTGGAAAGGTCTACGAAAAAATACTTCTAAAAAGAATAAATTACTATCTGCATGCAACAAATAAAACCTTTACTTCCCAGCATGGCTTCCAGGAAAATAGATCAACGGAAACAGCAATAAGAGACCTTTTCTCACAAATAGATTTACTTAAGCAAGAAGATGTATATATTTCCCTCCTATCTATAGACTTTAAGAATGCATTCGACAACTTGTCGTGGGATATTACAATACAACAATTAGAAGAGTTACAAATAGAAGAAGCATATGTCAACACCATAAGGTCCTATTTATCGAAGAGGGGCATTTATCCAAATTGGCTACTAGAAATCCTGCATTGGCTCTCTAAGGGCTGCCCTCAGGGTTCCTGTTTGGGACCTTTCCTGCGGAGAGTGTTTATACAGAAGTTAATAAATTTACTAAGAAGAAGAGGATTTCGAGTGATAGGTTTTGCAGACGATATATTGTTGGTGGTGTATGGAAGAACAAGAAAAATACTAGAAGAGATGGCCAGGGAGACTTTGCAAATAGTGAGTGACTGGGCAGACTTAAACCAAATGAACATCTCATATGGAAAATGTAAGGCATTAAATCTCAGAAAACCTAAATATCTAAAAAGAGCTCCAATCTTTAAAATAAATAATTACAGATTGAAATCCGAAAATACGCTCCTATACCTTGGTTTAACCCTAGATAAAACACTGTCATTTTTGCCTCACCTAAGAAATAAAAGAACAGAGCTGAATTCAATAATCCAGAATCTACTAAAACTTACATAAAAAAAGGAGGAATAAATAAAAATATCTTAAAAATCTGGTATATAACAATCTTAGAAAAGAAGATAACGTATGGAGCAGCTGTTTGGTACGACCACCTACAGAAATCTCATGGGCTTCGCTTACTGTCCTCAATACAGGCCCAGTGCCTTTTTTTTGTGTCGGGCGCATATAGAAAAACGGCCACCCTTGCACTTTGTGCCTTAAGAGGAATCCCTCCACTGCATCTCAGGGTAGCTCAGATTGCTACATCGGGGAAAGTACTAAGATTGGGGACACCAGTAGAAGAATTTAGACCAGAATTCTATCAAGGTAAATCCCCAAATTCATCAGTATGTCCTTACAAAAATTACCTACACAAGGCAAATGAAAACCTCCAAATGGAAGTACAAATCTACACAGACTGCTCCAAAATGGAAGAAGGGACGGGGTTAGCGTTCTGTGCATACGAAAACTCAATCTTGTGCCATACTTTTCAAACCAAATTAAGGATAGAAAACACCGTACACCAGGCGGAAATGCTAGCGGTACTTCGAGCAGTGGAATGGATGGAAAAAAGCAAGTACGGAAGTGCAATAATATATTCAGATAGCATCTCGAGCATACAAGCCATTGAAGACAGCACAACAAAAATAGCACTGGTCCAGAACATAATTCAATTACTACAGAATACAAATAAAAAGATAATACTAAAATGGATAAAAGGACACTCCGGAATAGCAGGAAACGAGGCAGCAGATCAAAAGGCAAAAGAAGCAATCATAAATCCTAACTTACCAGAAATATTTCTACCTTTCCCACCATCTCATCTCAAACAACAACTAAAATTACAAATACAACAGGAATGGCAGAGAATTTGGGACTCTGATCATAGAGGAAGGTTTACATATTCACTTCTACCTATTGTCTCAGAGGAGACATTACTATCACACAGAAACCTCTTCTTGTTTGCAACAAATCACAGGCCCTTTCCAGATTATCTTGTAAAGTTCGGAAAAGCCGACTCGGGCTACTGCACGTGTGGAAAACGAGGAACCTCGCTGCACTACGTAACGGAATGCACACTAACATCCATATACCACCTCAGAATCTCCAGAACGATAAGTCTCTCTTCATGGTTCAAAATAATCAGAAAACAACCAGCACTATTACAAAAAATTATAAACTGCATAACACTGATTGAAAACAATCAAGAACTTTTCCAAATGCCTCCACAGGACATATTATATGATAATGGTGATCAGCTATTGAACTAATCAAAAAAACTTTTACTTTAACAATAACACTAATTCTAATACTGTTTTAAAGAAACATTATATGTTATACGTCTGTAAAGCGCTCAACTCGGCTATCTTACTATTGTTACCTATACTTATTTCATTATCTCAATTATTTGTTATTACCTACCATTATTTTATTACTCAATAATTGCTCTGTAATTTTTTTTTAAAATAAACATTGCTGGGTGGGGCTAGTTGAGCTCAAACCAATTGGTAGGCCTCCCCGCCTGGCTGAATCTGAATCTGAATCTGTAGATTTTATACACTGATGATATGAGCCCTGGAACTCACGAAACGTATACGTTTGTTCAAATTTTATGTATTTTATTGTGTGTTTATATTTCCACACAAGTTTTGTATTTGCAAAGTTATTAAATCTTATAACAGAGGACCCAAGTAGAACGACAGGTTAAAAATTCTCACAACCCTTATCATAAGTTAAGAGAGTTTCTGTTTTTTTTATTAGTAATGTCTCCCCCCCCCCTTCCATAGACTTCCATTTCGGCCCAACAGGTCCTGAAAGCACTGCCCGCGGGGAAATGGGTAGCTTGAAATTGTGGAAGACATTAGACAAAGCACCACTGGAGCGAAAGTCTGATGTTACAGTTTTATTGAAATTCTTTAATTTTATGAATTGCAGATTTTATAATGGAAGATAGTGCATTATGACAAAAAACAAGCACTTCTTGTTCACTGCATGCGCATTGATATCACTACAGATTCGAAATAGCAGCTCTTAATGATAAAGAATTGAACAATGATTCATCTTTGTTTTCTTAAAGAGAGTAACATTGGTAGATAAATATATACAGTGTGTCCCAAAACAATAGACAAGAGACAAATATAAAAAACAAAGATAAAAAATGACATCCCAAGCTAAAATTCCTTCCATGAATTTTCAGAAATGATTCAGATACATTTTTTAATTGATTTATTCGTATTTATTTTAAAAAGAATTAGAAAAGAATTAAAAACTATGAAAAAAAAAAAAATTAAAACAAATGTAATACCGCCTGCCTCATAAATATAGACATCGTCTGACTTTAACTTAGAAATATTATTAGTAATTTTTTTTTCAGCAGGCGTTTATTTAATCAGATTTTTTTATTGTATGTATCGTCTGCTGTTCTGGCTTTTATTGGTTTGGAATCATTTTCCGTCTTGTTTTCGACTGACTGATCAATCTTTTTATAAATTCGACAAAATGCCTAGAGGTAAAGAGATTTCGAAAGAGGAGATCATCAAAGTTTTGGATTTAAAACTTAAAGGCAAAAATCCGAAAGACATATCCAAGATTTTAAAGAAATCTTTAAAAAGTGTTGGTAGAATTTTGCATAATGGATAGAAGTGTTGTTATAAGAAAAGACCTGGTCAACAAAGAATTACATTCATGCGCTTTGACAGAAACATTCTAAGCATAGATTAGTGAAAAAATATTTCCTTGCGAAAAACTGCATCCAAATTTGGAGTGTCAAAAATACCATTCACAGAAGAATACTGGAATCCAAACAAATAACTTTCAAGAAAATGTTGAAGAAACTATGTTCAAGAAAACACCACAAATCTGTACATTTAAACTGGGCTAAGAAAATGAAGTCTTATGGTGATAAATGGCTCTCAACAATATTTAGTGACGAGAAAAAAAGGAACTTGGATGGACCAGATGGATATAAATTTTACTGGTATGATTTAAGAAGCGAACCAAGAAGTGTTTTCAGTGGACAGCAAGGTGGAGGAATAGTAATGACTTGGAGAGGTTTTGGATTTAATAGACAAACATTTTTGGCATTTTGTAGCAAGAAAATGAAGTCCCAGGACTATCAGCAAATCTTACAGGACCATTTTATTCCACTACAGGATTTGCTGGGATGACCAAGCTGTGTATTTCAACAAGAGTATTCATGTGTCAAACTCGTCAAAGATGTGTTTTAATATGCATAATATCAATGTCATGAACTGTCCATCGCATAGTCCGGATTTCAATCCTATGGAGAACATGTGGAGACATCTAGCACGAAAAGTATATGAAAATGGACGCCAATATTTTTTATCCAAGGACCTTACAACAATGACAGAGCAAGCATGGCATGAACTGTCCTTTGGGGTAATGCAAAACTTAGTACTTTCGTTAGAAAACCGTATATTTGAGGTGACTAAAGGTAATAGAAACACGATTAATATTACTAACATTTGTAACTGTGTTCTTTAACCTTAAATAATCCGTAAAACAAATGTTGTCTATAATTATGGTACACCCGATTTTCTGTTTTCTAAATAAATTTAGCATTTGTTGGGTTTTCAAATACAAATGAATCCTAACTTTTGCTTCATGTACTGTTTGTAATTTGACACATATTAAACCAATCATCCCATTCTTATTTTTACTGTGAATTGTATTTTATGCTTTTTTCTATATTTTTGGGTTGGGTTGATTTTTGACGGCCGATTATCTACGATTATAGACCAGGGGGGGGGGGTGCCCTACGTGGGGTTTTTCTAAGGGAACCTAACCCGTATTTACGCATGGAAATCCATGGCTCGAAGAAAACCACGAAAACTCCGAACAATTAGGCCGACGGGCACGATTGGGTTCGAACCCAGCACCTCCCGTCTACCAGCTTCGAGAGCAGAACCTCTCGGCCACTTCTATATTTTTGGGACACACTGTATAATGAAATATAAAGAACGATATATTTTTTAAGAATTTATAAGAATAACGAAAAGAAAAGTTTAAACAGTATTCAGAATAGTGTTAATTATTCGTTCCTTTTTAAGTTAGCTTTATCAAGTCGTCAAATTTGTAATAATTTTTCTTAACCGTAATTCACAGAAATTTTTGTATGTTTGAAAAAACAATATTCGTAGTATATGGATCATATTATAAAATTACATAGAAAACATTTGTAAATAAAGTAAGTAAAACATGAAAGATTATCAATTCATATTATTAATCATTGGAATTGCAATTACTGTAGCTTATTTTACAGATTCTAATATTGGTTCGTTTTACTGTTCTTAATTCTCAATGATCTTCTGATAATTCCTTTTCACATGGATGAATTTACCTTTTTTTCCAATCTAATAAGAATTTTTGTTAAACATTTCTTTCCCATATGGTTTCTACCATCTGATAATAAACAAAATATATTCCTTATCTATACTGAAAACTGATCATTTTCCCCGAGTGTGTGCTGGAATTATTAAAATAGAGTCTGCACATAAAATATCTAGCGAAACAAACTTTTCAAAATCTCAGAACTTTCCAGAAGTTTATGAAATTATTTATTTGTTAGATATCGACAGGATAAAAAAGTTTATTATTCTTTCACAATTTTTGTATCAGCCATACTGAACATTGCACATACACAGAGATTGACATAAAACAGGAAAATAGAAATCCAAATATTGTAGAACGCAGCATGCGATCGTTATATCACGCGCGCTTGACGATAAGAAAGAAGCTGGATATATCCGAATCCATTAAATATCAATGAAGACATCCTCCAAGTAAATAGTACATATTTGATTCTGGAATCGGTGCATTTGACTTTTTTAAAAAAATCTAGTATGAAATAGTTTTAAGAGTTTCTTTGCAATGCATGCTAGGCATTCCTCCAATTATTACTGAAAAACAATCATTTTCACCATTCGCCATCTGTATACTAAAAATATTAGAACAGTGTCTATACATGGTGATTCAAAAAAAGTTTACAAAATGACATGGCAAATCAGGCATTCAGCAAGAATAAAAAAACACATAGGAACATAGGGTCGCAAACCCACTTATGTAGACGAAAATACGCAGTTTCATTCTAAATGAACCCGGGTTGACGGTAATAATTTCGAGAAAAATAAAAAACATTGTAATGAAAATGCAACGATATGTACTTTGTTTAGTGTGAAATGTGATAACATCGCGAAAAGATCTGGAAAAACATGTTGCTCGAGCAATCGATGATACCTTATGGACAGATAATCACAGTCCTAAATGTGGGACGGCAAATGCATAATGCTGGCGCCTATAATGCGAATTTCTACCACTTTTGTTTGGTGTTATCCAATTTAAAACAACGGTGAGAATGTCTTATTATAATACACTTCAGTTTTCTGAAAGTTATCTCGGTAAACCAAAATTGATTTAGGATTAAACACCCAGTATTTGTGACGAAATAAGTGGTTTGCGACACTATGTTCCTATGTGATTCTTCATCCTTGTTCATGCCTGATTTTCCATGTCATTTTGTAAACTTGTTTCGAATCACCCTGTATGTAAAATACCTGTTGACACAAACTTCTCAAAATCTCGATGGCGCCAATTATGCTAAATGTTTTGAGCGTACGGACACTCACCTTAAAATAATAATAATAATAATTAATTCCTTATTTATGTAAAATGGAGTATCCTTTCATGATACTACCCTTTCTTTTTAAAAAACGCGATATAACCGAATCTATTAAAAATTAAGGAGCCTGGTATGTTTTGCTTCTAAAACTGTAACGCGACTGTCACCCACCGTGTGATTTTCAGATCAGTAATGACAACATATTTAGTTAACAATAACAATAAACTAAAGTTATAACTTGCTAAACATGTAAAATCATATTTAAAGGCTTATAAATACCTTTTAATATACAGATACAAATGTTTTGTACACACAATCGGCGACTTTATCACGATTAATATTCATAAACAAACTATTTCCCAAACATGTTTTAAAATGAACTTGCTAAACATTAATTTGATATCAATTTCATTTTTAAAAAAATTGTCGAAATAGCTTGTTTATCAATATTGATCTTGATAAAGTCGCCGATTGTGGGCACGAAACATGTAGATATGTTTATTAAAAGGTATTTATAAGCCATTAAATATAGGATTATTACTTTTGTTATGCTATAACTTTAGTTTAATGATAATAAGCGATTTTCTTACCAAATTTAATAACGATAAAGTTTGTTAAAAAACTTAAGGGCTAGATGTAGTGAAGCTGCTTGATTATACAAAATATTTCAATTACCTTTAATTAAGAAGAAGTCTGAAAAAAGATGAGAAACTTTCCCACTTACAATTTTAAACCAAACCAAAGACTAAGAGTAAAAAAAAAAAAAAAAAAAAAAAAAAAACCTCCCACTACACCTCAAGGATGGCTAAAGCTATGCTCTACAAAAGTATTTGAGCGAAAAAAAATAATAAAACACAATGTAAATTTAATACTGAACTCTAAATGTCTTGAATTCGAGCACATCGATTCGAATTTTCTTTTAGCACAAATATTCTTCTTACTGAACTGCAAGCACGTTGGCTGAAAATTTGCAGTTCATTCAAATCCACAATAGAGCTACAAAAATTCGCATCTCTGAACTTTTGACTTGAGTAGTGCTATGCGGGATCCAGAGCAAACCCGATTGTCTCATGTTGTCTTAAAATGGCAGGCACTTTAAGAAATCGCCGAATTTGGCAGCCAAATATAAGTGACTTTAAATAAAAGCAGCTTGGATAAAGCTGACTAATTTCGCGAAATTCTCATTCATAATGATTTAGTATTGATAAAAATTGGTATTGAATCTCCTACATTCGGTTTCCACTTAATTGAGCTTCGTGTGTTTGAATAATATAAGTTGGCTTTTTAAAAATAAGGAATATGAAAGCTACCTCTTCCTCCCGGCACTGGCCGGAAGGACTTTTTTATTTATCAGACTTCTTTGAAAGCAAATTTTCACGAACATATAATGGCAGTAGTAAATGATTAAGTAAAATAACAGGATGTCTCTTTCCTTTTTTGTGAAAGGGAAAAATATTTTGAGTAATAAATGGTTAAGAGCTCATTAGTTTTAAGTGTCACAAGCTTTCATCTTTTGTTTTTAGCACAGACAAACGAGTTAAGAACTAACCTATACTTACAGATGAAAATGTTTTGTTGGAAACAATTTATAAAATGTATCTAGAGAATTTTTTATAACTTCTTCTGACATCGGTACAAATGCCTTTGTTTTACCTACCACCAAATATTGTAAGACGTTTCCTCCCAATTCGTCTTTTGCTTATGATAATAGGCTAAATATGTTTCACAATCTTACGGAAACATACTCATTTTCACCATCTGGCAACTAAAACAATGAGATCAGAGTTTGTACTTAAAATACTATCATGTCGAAAACTTGTTAAAATATCAACTTGTACCACAAATGTATTAAAGGTCTTAGATAACAGATGCCGAACGCATAAATAAATTTATTTTTCTCTCGGAACTTTTGTGACTCTCATGTTGCATATTATGTGCCTACCGGCATTGACTTAATAGAAAATAATATTTCAAAATATTATTTGTATAAAATTAAGATGAAAAAAAATTTATTGAACGATGAAAAGATTTACATTTTGTTTTAGTAATTAAATAACTATCAAGACTGCTCAGTTTTGTTAGGAACACAAAAGCAAGTTGCAAATATAAAAAATATATCTTTCAAAAAATAATAAGGCGTCACAGCTTATTATTACTCAAACAATAATTTATTTCATTTTTTTCAAGGATAGTCTTTGTCAGATTTTGAGAAGTCTTATGGAAGTATTTCATTACAAGTAAATGTATTGCCACTCATAGTATTAATTAATTTCAAGATTTCTGGACGGTAAATGAGCCAGAAAAAACTTCTTGTTCGTTCTTATTTATCCTGCTGAGTTTCTGGCTGATATCGCTCTACAGCCGTAATACCGGTATTTCATTTATCACAGTTCTTTGAAAGCAAATTGCCATAAACATATAATGCTGATAATAGAAATAACTCCAAGAAAAATAACAGAATTCTCTTCCCTTTTCATAAAGGAAAAGATTTTAGTATTAAATGGTCAAGTGTTCATTAGTTTTAAGTGTCATAAGATTTCAGGTTTTGTTTTTAACATTGACACATGAGTTAAGAAATAAAAGTAGGAAAAAAGTAAAAAGTAGTAAAAGTAAAAAAGTAGTTTTATTGAAGAAAATGTATAGAATGGTATTTAAAGATTTTTTTTTTCGATTAATATTTGAATTCTATCAATTTTTTCAATTAATATTCGAATTTTAACAATTTTTCAAATAATAGTTGAATTATATCAATATATATTTATAATTTTATCAGTCTATATCTTGATTCTGAAGTTTATAATTAATAGCTGCCGATCGCATCAACAAATTCTATTATTCTGTCAGAACTTTAGCACTGTCTCTGTTCAGTATTTCTTGCTTACCCAAACAGACTTAAAAATCATCAAAATCATCAAAATATTATTTTTATAAAATTCAGATAAAAAATAAAATTATTCAGCGAAGGAAAACAAAAGTTTTCTGTTTACTATAGGCATTTAATAACAATCAGAACGGCGGAGTTTTTTTTTAATTAAAAATGCAAGATATAAAAGTCAAAACTATCTTTCATATGTATAAGGCTTCAAACTGTTCTATTATTCAGAATACAATTTTATCATAACTTTTCAAGGATTTTGTTAGATTTAAGATATTAAAAGAAAATGTTTCTTTGGTAGAAAATGTAGTGCCACTTCTAGTATAAATACATTTGAAGATTTCCGGGCGGTAAATGAATCCAGAGCAAAGGCAATGTTCCTTCTTATTTATCCTGCTGTGTTTTTGTCTATTAGCTCTCTACAATCATAATACCAGTATTTTATTGATCAGAGCTCTTTGAAAGCAAATTGTCATAAACATATAATGGTGATAATAAAACAACTCTGAGCAGAATAACACGATTCTACTTTTCTTTTCGTGAAAGAGAAGAAAATATTTTAGTATTAAATAGTCAAGTGTTTATTAGTTTAAGTTTCGCAATCCTTCACGTTTTATTTTAGCATACATATACTATGTAATAAATAAAATATAATAAAAGACTGGAACGATTTTATAGTAGAAAAATACATAAAATAGTATTTAGAGATTATTAATCTTTGCAATTAATTTTTGAATTCTGTCAATATATGTTCAGAATTTTTATTAGACTACATTAGAAAATAAACAGCAACAACAGCAACAACAACAAACAATCTACCCTATATATATAAAATCCTAATGAAACGAATTTATGAAACGACTTTATGAAAAGATTTTATGAAACGACTTTATGAAACAATTTTATGAAACGACTGATTAAACGACTGATTATGTTTCATAGCGATTTCGCCTAAAATATGGAAAATTATGTTTTGAAATTAACAACAAAAATCCGTATTGATCTTCAGATTTCAAAACTGATATTAGAATTTCAAAATTTGAATTAGTTTTCGAGATTTTAATTTTTTTCCACTTTTAAACACTTTTCTCTAATGATGGCAACTCAAATTTTAATCATAACATATATTTTTTTCATTTCAGAAAAGGTTATTATTTTAAACTAATTTGGCGACCAGTTTGGTTTCCCTTAAGTGTATGCTAAGAAATGTATCATGTTACTTATATTGATAACTCAATTGACTTGAACAATCTTTCGCCAAATAGGAAGATTCTAAGAGAATCTGAGAGAGAGGGAAGATCTAGAGAAATCAAGAACTCGGTATTTTTATGTTAGCGGGACGCAGGTGCAAATCCCCAAACATTTTTCCCGTTGCATTTTTTCTTTATTTCATTAATTTTATTTAAAATATAATCCTTTCATTCATTTTATTTAAAATAAAAAACTTTCATTTAAAACTGAAACATTTAAAATTAATGGCTTTCACTTCTTTTTTTTTAAATGAAACGTAACGAAAAATGTTATGCACAGATGTCATATACGCATGGGGTACCTAATTGGCACCAAAATGGCGTTATTTTGCTTGACAGGTAACCCGGCTATTGTTGTTTATTTACTTTTATTTTCTTTTTTAAAATTATATAAATTGTTTTGTTCTATAGTTATTAAAATTTTTTATTTATTGTTATTTCATTTTAAAAATAATAAAAAATAATTTAAAAATGCTGGTATTTGAAAACGAGGTTTTCGCCAAATTGTCGTAAAAAAATCATGCCAAACCCGGTGCGTGTATGACATCTGTGCCAAATATTAAATAATGCAACAACCCATGACACTTAATTTCAACTTCAAAGCAATGTTTTTAATTTAACACGCGAAAAACAAAATCCTAATTGGCGTGTTAGAAAAAGTATTGGTGAGATTTGCACCCGGCTAACATAAAAGTACCAAGAATTCTTTGCGATTATGACAACTTTTATGTAGTTTTATTCGATTTTTAAAAAAAATCAAAATGGAAACCTTTCATAAGAAAAGAGAAGGGATCCGCCCGTAATTGTTTATGGCGGTTACATGACTTGGACTATTATAATATAGATAAAATGGTGGCGGTAGAATAATATTTGTCGACTTATCACCTGTGGTTGGCTAATATTAAACAGCCAAAATGGCACCTGGAATATACATAGCGAAGTGGTCCGCCCGGAACTATAGATGATAGTCACATGGCTTAGGCTATTATTATAGACATTGATTTCAATTCTAAAAACAGCGCAAAGAATAATATTTCCTTAGGATTAAAAAATATTTACACGTGACTATTTAAAAAAAAAAAAAAAAAAAAAAAAAACTTTAAAATTAATATTAAATGAGTACGTGTTAAAAGCAGGAAAATATTTAAAATTATGCCATGAAAATTGTATTTACACGTGAATATTAAAAGAGAAAGGAAACTTTAAAATAATAAATACATTATACGCGTTTAAAGCAGTAAATTGTAGTAGTTACGTCACATTTAAAATGATCAAATAATAATACTGCCAAACAATTTAAATATATCTATGCGGGACATTAATTTCATATTTCGATATAATATTTTTAATTAATGTTCCCAATTCTAAGACACCGCGAATAACAATATTTCCTTTCTAAAAGCAAAAGTATTTTCATGTGAATGCTAAAAAGAGAAAGAAAACTTTAGTGAAACTTAGGTCAGATTTAAAAAGATACATTTAAAATGTCTGTATTATATTATGTTAATCATTTTATAACGCTGTTAAAAAATACTGGGATGCAAAGACTCTGTTTACTTAATTCATTTTATTTTAATTACTTTTGAAACGTTTAACTGATCTTCTTTAATCAAACACGAAAACAATCAATGGATGTCTTAAAAGCTACTGATTTGGCCTTAAGTTTTCGCAATCAATGGGGATTGAATAGAAAACTCATTTACAGGGAGATCGCCACAGGTTTGTTCATTATATTTCAATCTTCTCTAATCTTTTTAAAGACGATCAAATTAGCGTGTTTTAAGATTCTGCGTTGCCTAAATGGGGGTTGGAGAGCTCAGCTTGCAGGAGGCAGAGCCTCCTAGTATAAATATAATGATTCCGCTACCGCAGTCTGCTTGTATCAGGATTGCCACATTTTTATTTTATCAAATCGGATGAAGAAGAAAAAAAAATCGGGATTTAAGCAAAAAAAAGTCCCTTGGTATATTTGTAAGTACCAGACGGTGAAATGCACAATTTCGAAACATATCAACAAAAGTGAACACATGTTCATTGCATTAGTCCATTTTATAGTTATTTTAGAAAATATGAGGACGTGAGTTTCAAAACTCGCCTTATCTAAAAAATCAAATTTTGGGAAATCGCGAAAAACCTCTAACTGCGACCCCGTGCATCGAATGCCTCCATTTTTTTATATACTTATAACTAGTTGCTCTATGATATCATTGTGTTAAGTTGGAAAATCTACTTTAATTAATTTAATTAATGTCTTCGATTAAATTTCGGATAAGAAGAATTTTGTTGCCAACCTATGGATAAGAAGAGTTTTGTTGCTAACCATGAATAAGAAAAGTTTTGACATCAATATCTTTAAAAAATACATCGTTTATCATACTTGCTGAAAGAAATTAATAGTTTCTATTTTTGATAATTGGATGACAATATTTTGGATTAAAAATTAATCCTTACGAGAGCAGTAACTATGATCAAAATTTAGTATTACGTTTTATTTTTAAAAAGCAAGCTTATCAACAATCAAATGAAACTTATCATAAATAGCTTATGATTAAAATAAAGTTTCTTTTTAAAGAATGTAATACAGCAAACTCTATATAACATATAATATAATATATATATATATCTATAAAATATAATATAACGTACTTACAAAATATACAAAAACTAAACAATTAACTCAAGTTTTTCTTCTGGAATATCCTTCTCGACAATCTCCTCCTGTTCTGGTTCCTTAGAAATAATATTTTTATTAGAAAGTAAGCACCTCCATTTCTGACCAGTTTTCATCAGTGTTTTCTTAATAAGGTTTGGCCACCCTTAAGATTCTCTGGCTCCATCCCCCTTCTTTTTAAGAAGAAAGTCCAGTTTTTAGATGCCTCTAACACAACTTTTACACTCTGAATTTTGATATTCCAAGAATCTTCCACAAATTTGAAGACGGTCATGGTTCTTAGTCTTTATATAGTACCTTATTGTAATGCCTTTGAAAGCGCACTGAGATGCACTTAAAAAAAACTTTCAAGGTGAAAATTTTACTTTTCTGGATGTTTCATGGGAGGAAAAAAATGGACGGCTTCTTGAAGGAGATGTTTGATATGTGAACTTCAAAATAAAGTTATCTTATGCAGTTTTGTCTTTGCTTGAAAAAAAGCTTGATTGAAGCGTCAAACATCTTGCATTGAGACAGTTGAATACTCCAGGTTCACTTTCTGGTGAGTGCACTTTGAGAGGACCGGAAATACCTCATAATAACAATGAAATATTTTAATACCTTCTGATATTAAGAAATATAGAAAGTGATTCTCCATTTTGAACTTACATTTTAATCTTCTTTTGCGTTTATTTTTTACTAGCCCTTCTGTTCGTATTTCTTTTTCTCTTTCCCCCCTTCCCTCACAAAATGCAAGAGTTTATTCACTGCGTTATACCAAAGACATACTGTAAAACTTATTTAATCAGTTTATATGAATAGAAAAAATAAAAACGTTAAACAAAATTAGCAACAGGTCGCAGAAAAATGAAGGAAAATTTATGTGATATTAGTTGGTCTACGCATGCGCAGGGATAAAGCTAGTTTTGTTGCCAATTCCCTAGTGCATAAGGCGAGTTTTGAAACCAAACCAATATTTTAAAAACCCAGAAATAAAGGATAAAATATTTTTTCCCAGATTATAGTGTTTTTTTTCGGCGCAGGTTTACCAATAGAATAGATTGTTAGAGAAAACTCGATTTTTAAAATTTTGGATAAGGCGAGTTTTGACACTCACGTCCTCATATCAATTCGCCTTCGAAATTGTAAGCTAAAATGCAGATGTATTTTCTGGTTTTGGATTATCGGTATTATTTCTGTGCTGCTAAACCTTTTGACTTATTTTCAGTTACATTAACAAATAGTTTAAATAAATTATTCATACAACCGTTTCAATTTTTGGCTTCTCCAAAATAAATTATGTACTATGAGTTACTGTCCAAAGTTATTTATATGGGAAATCATGAAATTAGCTTTCCCGCAGGGGGCATTTCAATTCAGCGGGGGGAAATAATCGGGACTTCTAGCCACTGTGGTTTGTCTATAAGATAGGGCACTGTCAGCGAAAGAAGATATGTCAGGTTCGAATCTCTATTTGGTAGAAGATGTTTGAACTTTTTCGTCATTTACTTTAAGTGAGAAGACCGGAAAATATAGCCATAGCGTGCAAAATATAATATTAACGTTTCAGATTTTTAACAAGTTAATATGCTGCATTTTCGTGTTCAGCATGATAACGTTTTATTCCTTTTATTATAGTATGCCACAGCTTGCGTAATATTCACTATATGGACATATACTAACTTACAGCCATGTGTGAATGTGTGTGTATTTCAGATTTTCCCCATCAATATAATTTTATTTGAGCCATATTATTACTAAAATCACATTGTCTATGAAGAGAAAAATAAAAGAAAAATAGTTTATGTAAATAGATTATTCACTAGGAATTTCATAATCTTTAATATATTGCAATCAATTTCTCAGTTTTTTTGTAACATCGAACAAAACCAGAATACTTATAGGTAAGAATATTTATAAGAGAATATTTATACGAGCTTGATAATATAAATAGATAAATGAAAAATTGTACGTAAATAAAATATTATACTTAGAGTTGAGAATATTGATGCATTATGTTCAATATATCACCTATTTTGTCAAATATTTCTCAAAATCAAGTTCATTCTACGATAGCTAGCCACATTCAAATGTAGTGTTACATGTTTGAGATTCACATAACTTGTTGAAAAGGAATCTTTATTAACTTTAATAAATATCAAGAATAGTTATCATTTGAGTTACTATTCAGTTACAAACAAGCTAAATTTTTACTAATTGACACCATACCACAGCATAATTGGTCGTCGATTACTTTAAAATTGGAATACATTGTTGTGTAAATTAAGATAGGAGTAAAAAGAAAATTATAATTATATAAAAAAAATGATTCGATTTATAAAACAATGAAATATTTTATCGAAAACTGAGTTAAAGTGACGTTATATTTATTCCACCAGATTCTAAATTAGATGCCAACAAATCTGCAATAGAGAAATTGCTTTGACAAAAACTGTCGCCAGAATCATGAACCTTAATTTCGAAAACTGCAACCTTTTCGCTATAAATGCATAAAAGTACATAATTTTCAAAATATAATTTATATAATCATCATTTAACCACATTGTAAATATGATTTACTAATTATTATATATAATATAATCATATAATTTCTTTCTAAATGTATAATAAAATTAGATTTGCTTATGTCGACCAAAAATAAATAAATAAATAAATAAAATCATGAATTCAAATAGAACGGGATGCCACTCATTTCGTTTTGGTATCTTCTTTATCTGATTGCTCTTTAAGACAAAACTATTAGCTATTTAAAAAACCATAAAACTTACACTATAAGATTCATAAAGCAGAAATGTCTTGAAGAAACAAAGAAACGATAAAAAAAAAAAAAAAAAAAGAAAAAAAGAAAAGAGAACAACAAATACCATATGTTACATTTTACAAAAATACAGCTGGAATGCTTTTAAAATAAGATATTATACCATGGATGCAACCTGAGTTCACATTAAATCTAGAAATTTACATTTTATTTCATACTTTGCATATATGCATATAGTGTTTTTCAATTTTACAATATTTGCAGATATTTAAAATTTCTCAACATATAAAGAGAAAAAAGATGGTTAAACCTGAAATTCTTAAAGAGCATTTTATCCTTTTTAAAAGGCTATTAATACGCGAGGGTTCGTAGTTTCATCGGTCTTTAAGTCATATTTGATGGAATGCAAAAAAATATTCAAGTTTCATTTCGTTCTTCAATTTTAGTTAAAAAAAATATTTTATTGAAAATGGAAGGAATTTAAACCATTTTTACTAGTCTAAAATAAAATATATTTTTCAAATATATTTTTCTTTTATTACTGAAATAGTATATATGTAAGGTAAGCTTTCTTTTAAACAGTAAGCCTCAGTATTCATTACTTGCTAGCTAAATGGTAACTCGGCGTTCTGCATTTTCATTACGCGCGATCTTTCGATTTTGTGGAGGAATAAAATAAATTAATATTATAATCTTAGAAAATATTTATAACAATATTTTTTTTTAATTTCTTATATCAAATAGGAAATGCTATTTACAATGTAGGTTAAATGTAAATAAAGGAAATTATTTTTCAAAATTATGAGATTTTGCAGCAATCATTGTAAAATCAGTTTTCTCAAAGATGCACGTTTTCAATGACTTCATTTTTGGAGGTGAAAGTATTTCGCTTTTTGAAGATTTTTAACCGTAATGTCAGAAGTGGTGGATGAAAAATCTGAATATGAAGTCATTTTACGCAAATAAATAGAAATGCTTCAGTTTTTAAACTTTAAATTCAAGTTTTGCTTGCAAAATTATGTCATGTTGACCCGCGTTGTTGTGGAGACTTTTAGTTTAATTGAGAAGAGTTTCAAACACTAATTATTCAAACTAAAAATACTTTCTTTTAAATTTTAATGCAAAATCGACATTAATAAAGATGTTATAGCACCATTATTTCCCCTATTATTACTTTTTTCACAACAGTAAAATAAACCAAATTGCTCCTACTTGAATTTATTAGAAACATTTATAAAAAATGTAAAAAAAAATATGTCACAAAACAATTTAATTTTCAATAACTTAACATTTTTTATAAGACCTTCGAAGCCTCGTGTCTTTTAATGTCCATTTTTTCCCGCAGTTAATCAGATTAAGTACAGTCGTGGAAAAAAAGTAAACACACTTTATTAACCCTTTGCACTCGAGGGCTCCGGAGCGGAGCCATTTAAAATTTGTCTTCAAACTCGAGGGCTCCGCTACGGAGACAATGCAAATAATTTTGTGATACCTGTCTAGAAAAGACAAGATTACATACTGGCAATTGCTTCGAGAGGTATCGCATTTTGGACGATTACAAAATGTAATAATTTTATAATTTTTTGTTTTTTTTTATATATATCATAACATTTGTATTCATAAAGAATTAAAAAAATAATAAGATATAACTAAAATCGCTTCGAGTTGCTGGTAATACGAATGAAAAAAACTTCGAGTTCAAAGGGTTAAGTCTGCAACTAATTATAATAGAAGAAAGTTACTGGCACCAAACGATTGGATATAAAGTGTAATTTTAAATGATGTACGTAAAATTTGCTTAGGGGACCATGTAGAAAACAAAACAAGACCAAAGTTTGTTTTTTATAATTGCAACACCCAATTTGACAATATATTTTAAATCGTCTGTTCAAACTATGCTTAGAAACGAAATTTCAATTCAGTTGAATGATAAGTTTTTGAATTATAAACTTTCAAAATTTAGAGCTTCTAATGTTAAATTATATTTTCATATTTTTATTAATATGAATTTGTAGATTAAAAAAAATTATACTATGAATTATAAAATTAATATTTGGAAAAAATATGAATTGCAACTTACAATTGAGGCGTTGACTTGGGAAGGGGAGTAAATGCCAAAAAATCCATTTTTCGTCTTTTCGTTGATAAAATAATAAATACAAATGCCAATAGCATGGAAAAGACAGTAAGTACATATCCCGATTATTTTATTTCTTATGATGGCCGCAAGATGGCTTAGGAAGTAATTTAAAAAAAAACTATTCAAGCAGTTTTTTACCTTTCTAATAAAATTTCATTTTTGGTACTTACGGCCCTTTCCCATGTCAAAGCCTCAATTTTTTGATAGATTTATCTTTATTATGTCCTGCTTTATGCGAATTCCCAATTTCAAATTTTTCTTCCAAGTAGTTTTCGAATTTTATCTTAAAAGCGTCAAAATGATGGTTTAAGGGGCCGTCCTATGGTGTGCAGAAAAGCATATTTCGAAAAAAATCTATTTTACTCATTTTATTGAAACATTTGGGTTGGCAATAGTCGAAATATATTCAGCAAGTGAAATGGTCATATTGGCAAGAAATGATACATTAATAGAATCGAAGTAACGCTGTTATTTTTTTAGTATTTCAACAATCGAGTACCGAACTTCAATTTGGATAAAGCCTCTAAATCATGCTCATTTTAAAATAATTAATTTCTCTGAAACAAATCCCACGAATTTCATGAAAATTTGTTTTTAGGCTGATTGAAGGGTGTGGAATTTATTTATGGTGCCAAACTAGGGTATTGCTCTTATAAAAAACAATGTTTGGGTTCGTTTTAATATGTAGATGGCTCCTTAAGAAGAATTTATATACCTCATGTAAAGGAGACTTTATTTCCAATCGTTTGGTACCAGTAACGTTCTTCTACAATAATTTGTTGCAGAGTTAGTAGGAGTGCTAACTTTTTTACCACAACTATACATATATATATTCAGATTTAAATATATAACATTTTTATCAAAAAAAATCTATAGTCGTACTCTGTATTAAAACGTGCATATGGTTTATTAAAGTTCAAGAATTTACATCATCATCAAAAATTTTAATGCTTAACCCTCTCGCTGCGCAACCCGAGAAATACTCGGCCATGCATTTTGCCGTCTAATTAATGCGATTTGGTTATTCCCACCAGTTATTTTTTAGCGAAAACTTTGTCTGATTTAATCAGGACATTTTCCCCGATTACGATAGTAAAAAAATTCTGCTTTAAAGAACCGGTGACAAAAGATTAAAAAAATTCTGTAAAAGACGCTCATTGCGAGGAATTACGCAGCGAGAGGGTTCACCCTTAAATGCGCGATTTTTTATTTTTTTTTCGAAAAAATTATATATGATTCTCTGAAAGTTTTACTACACAGAAAAAATGATGAAAATGATCAGAGATATATTTTTCATATAATACGTCAATATTTTCTTCTGTTGCACATCTGCAATACAAGTAAAAACTACTGTTGCGTGACTGTTTTACGCTAAAATAATGCAAATTAGTAAAATATGTTAATAAGCATGTCTCCAAATATCTTATTTTATATAATTATTTATTTTATACAACTTAACCTTTAACCCTTCAATTCCCTTAATAGTTCTAGAAATTACGTAGTTGAGAGAATCCGACTTTACACCAGAAAGTTTCAATGGTTTATTTAAATACGGAATGCCTGTTTTTTAATTAAAGCAAATATTGCTATTTTAATTTTCTGGTGTAAATTAGGTATGTGCGAATAAAAAAAAAATCTATTAAATTCGAAACACTGTTCTTTGCATATATGCAAAGCTGCGCACTAAAGTGTTAAAATGAAACTTACTCTCTTAGAGAATAGCTGCGTTTTATCGGAAAATATGTTTTTGAAACTTTGTTAGAAAAATCCAAATATAAGTAATATGATGAGAAAAACTTTCCTATATTAATTTATTGCTGTGTGCACCGTTAAAACTTGGTTTTTGTAATTGTGACATAATTACTTATTTTCAAGCTCTGTATGTACTTAGAATATCTCTGAGAAGGCAAGGTATCGGACCTGTCGACAAGAATTATCACGAAATTTTTAGAGGTGAGCAAGTATGCGAACAAAACAACAGGTGCAACGTGTGTCATTTCGAAATTGTCCACAACTCCTGGAATAGGGCAAGCAAAGTTGGATTGGTTTCTTGAAGACTATGCATGCTTACTAAAGACAAGGCCAAACTTACAGACGTCGGTAGAAAAAATAGGTCGATATTTAAAGCTGAGGACCAGGAGAAACTAAAATATAATTTCACTCTTCTTCAACAACACCCTTGCTCCGCGACTGCTCTACAGTTTTGAATCAAAGTGAAAAAAACCAATTCCACGAAGTAGGTCTGTATGCTCGTAGACCTTTGGTATATATTTTATTAATAATACGTCACAGTGCTGCCTGTGGAGAATGAACAGCAGAACATGTCGATTGGAGGACATATGAATGGAGAAATGACCTTTTTACGACGAGTCCCATTTTACTGTTCATCCTGATAATAGAAGCATTTTCGTCTGGAAGGATCATGAATTTCGAAGTAATCAAAATAAGCAATATGAATATTAAATTCATAATATACATCTTTACTAAATAGGTGCTAATATGCATAAATATTAAAACATTTAAAACAATCAAGATGTTAAAACATTGGAGTCAGACGATGTTAAAACCCGAGCGCTTTCGATTTAAACATAAGTCGCCATCAGGGGAAAACTACTGTCGGCTGAAAGACAACTGTTGGTTAAATACAAAGGGCGAAACCAAAAAACCACAAATAGGAGGGTGGGAAGGAAAGAAATAGGGGAGTAGCTATAGAAAACCTGAAAAAAAGAATGAAAAAAAGAAAGGGGGCAAAGGGGAGGGAAGTGTTATTCAAAACCAAATTCACCAGTTACACCTAGTATGTTAAACCATATCTTTGGTATTTTATAGAACAGAACGTCATTATAGTTACACTTGCCTATTGTCAAAATTTTCCAAAGATTCTCTGATTATGCAAATATTATAATGTGATGCATGTGCAATGACTTTGACTTTTTTTAAATAGGATCTGGATAGGATCTGTATCTTGATTTAACCGGGATAGTGCTGTGGATAATTTACCCTTTTTGATATCTGTCATATGTTCTTTAATCCTTTCAAGTAATTTGCGAGTGGTCATGTCTACATAAGTATACGTTTTGGAAATGCTATTAACTTTAAAAGGGGATAATATAAACTCCAGATTTATCATATTTATCTATAGGATCAATCATTCTGCGTACCAGATGCTCTAACTTTGTCGGTGGTTTAGCGATAAGAATTACATTATAATTATTCAAAGCATGCTTAATCCACTCCAAAAGATCCGCTCATGTAGAACTGGTTAAGAACATTTTAACAAAAATCATCGATATGAAAATCTACAGAAAACCTTGAAGGTCAAATAATACAATATCCTATGACAGTAATGTTCCATTCAACTATAAAACTGCTGCATATCGATTTTATGTTAAAAAAGCATTTCAAGTTTGTTCGGAGGTTCATCTATGTGATGAATTGATTGAAATTAAAGAGATTGCTTGTGAAAATGGGTTTTCGAATAAATTTATCAACAAGTTATTTTATCAATATGATAATACTAACATAATATCTACAAATGTTAGTAAAGACAAAGAAAGACCAACTAAATTTTGCAGTATGGAATATATTCTACATCTTTTTGAGCGGATTAAGCATGCTTTGAAGAATTATAATGCAATTCTTATCGCTAAACCACCGACAAAGTTAGAGCATCTGGTACACAAAATGATTGATCCTATAGATAAATATGATAAATCTGGAGTATATAGTATCCCTTTTAAAGTTAATAGCAGTTCAAACACGTAGGGGAGACCGGGGAATGTCGACACCTTAAGGGAATTTTTTTCACCTCCAAAAAAATGTTTATTTTTTAATAGTGAAAACTCTAAAGCTGAATCATGATTTGTAGTATCTGTATAAATTTAACTGTAATCATGTAAACTGTAAAGTAAGCACACATAAAAAAAATTCTTTCAACCTCTATACAAGGGCGGAATTACCCAGGATACTGGGGTAATTCTGCCACTGTATCGTGGTAATGACGCCATTCTTTAATGACCTAATAAATGCATAAAATGGATACTACCCTCATAGCATGCATGGTCACGGTGACGTCGTTCTGACGTCACTGTAAGTCACTGTGGTCACGTCACATCTGTGACCAAAATGCCACCACTTAGTGATGTCACATTATGACTGAGATGTGAACTTCTTAGAAAACTTAAAAAAATACGAAAATTCTTTAAAACATGTTATTTACTGTAAAATTATTTTTTCTGGCAATTAAAAAAATTGTGACGTCACTGTTATGTCACTACTATGTAACGTACGTAACGTCACATATGTGGCAAAAAAACCACCATATTGTAAGTCACAGTGTGACAAAAATATGATCTTCAAAAATCTTTGAAAATGAAGAGAAATATATATAAACAGTATTTTAAACAGTTCCGAGTTACAGCGGCATAAGGAATGAAAATATATTAGTGGATAGCAAATGGTATATTCTGTCACGAAAGGGGGGGGGGGGGGACATAATAAATAAAGTGCACTATACAAGCATCAATAAACTAAATTTTCAGACTATATTTTATCAATTTGATATCTAAGACAGTGAATGTATACTTTTTCATGTTTTCAATTTTATCTAGCATTGCAGTTTAATATAATAATCCTTCACTGATTGTCATTATTATAAAAGTGTTTCTCGGAAAAATGGTACGTGCTGGAGCAATTTGGATAATATATTTAGAATTAGGAATATTAAATTTGTACACTTTACATATTTAGTTTGCTGGGAGGAAATTTATTTATTTATTTATTTTTTACCGACCAGAGTTATTCGAAACACTTTTGTGCTTTCAAAGTAAAATTTTCTATTACAGTTAAATCTGCACCGTTTAATGAGCACGTAGAAAGAGTCTTCAGAGTTTAGTCATCTATGCATTTCTTGATTTATAATTTGCATTCAATTTGAATTTATTACGTGTGAAATAAACTTTACTTTAAAAAAAAGAAAAAAAAAGGGGGGGCCGTTATTACCATTAAATTTATTTTTACACCTTTTCAAAATTTAAATAATGTTTTATCTAATAAACTCTAATTATGAATATTAGTATTATAATTATTTACAAAAAAGGAACTTTACAATGCTTTTTAACTTGAATTGTTTGGTACGGATAAAAAGAAAAGGTAAAATACATTGGAAATTCTTCAAATAGAAAATTTAATTAACGATACTTTCAGAAAATTACTGCGCATTCAAGTTCCAAATCTCTTGTATACAAAAACAAATAATCTGTAACAGACCATCTGCTGAAAATCGTCTGCCCACAGAAAAATAAACATGAGAAGACGCGGGAAATAGTTCACTGTTTAGAACATCACCACGTCTACAACACAGTAAGATAACGAAATGGCTTCTGCCAATTTAGGATAGACGGATATTAATGGAACGTATATGTAAGTCTTATTTAATTTAAATATTTTATTCCTGATTTGTATATTATGAGTTAAATAGTTTTATGTTATATTTGTAAGATACTGATCTGGGGTTGTCAGAAGCGATATTTTCCAATTCGATAACTGTAAAGAAAAATATCTTAATCTGCCATCGCTTGAAAAAAAAAAAAGCTGCGCAGTGACTGATTCATGCCTGCATTCATACTGGAATTAATATAAACATCAATTTACACTTACTTGAGATTGAAAATGTATTGAGACAATGATTTGGAATTTTTTTTTCGGCTTCTTACTATTTTTTACCACTAACACTTATAGTTATTATTATTTTGGGGTTAAATATGATGTTCGATTATCATGAGATTACGAAACTGTTTCAGATTAGAAATTAAGATTATACTGGGAAAATGTATTTTTACATATTACAGTAGTGAAACATTTGAAAGATTTTTCTTTTAGTGCTAATAATATTTTAAATTATCTTTTAAAATCCTACATCTTCAAACCAATGTTTTTAGATTTAACATTTGCCAAAATTATAAAATAATAGGAATTCCTTATACCATATGGAAATATTTTTGAGATATTGTTAAATCTAATAATGCATTTAATTTATCTATTGTAGTTTGCTGTTGTTTAATAGTACAATTATAAATACTAATTATTATTTTTAGTGTTTTTCAGATTGGTATATTTATTTTTTTAAATTGTATGTAAGCATTTTATATGTTTATGATTTTAATCAAACATTTAATTATAGACATTCTGAATCGGTTATTAAATTTTCTTCTATTGTAAATTAATTTTCTACGTTTATGATACGCGTAATTATTGGCACTGAAAAGTAAAATATGATATTTAAGCATTGAAATAAAGTGTTTTTCATGCCTGATAGGAAGTTATAGATTAAACTGCTTTAGTATATATTTTTTAAAAGTTCATATAATACAGGATACATAATATAGGACACAAAGTTGAAAAGTGCTTATGATTTCGGTTTGTCTCTCCGTCTGTCCGTCTAGCTGTCTGTGCGCTCTCTAATTCTCGTAAATATACTCGGATTGCCCTGAAAATTTTGGATGTTATTGACGTTTACCATAGCACAGTACCTATTTGTAATGAAGTTTGTAGCATGTTTAGTTCATTTACAGGGACAGCCAAAAGTATTCCGTTACATTACGGGCATATGGGAGAAAATCGTTTCAAATGATTTTTAATGATTTTACGCATGCTTTCAAACAGAATAAAATTGATATGCATTTATGAAGTGCACTAAAATATGAATTCTGTTGACTATGCGATGCAAAGAATAGTTATTGTTCATTGACAGGGATAAAAAGGAATTCAAATACATAATGATATGGGGTGGAGGGAATTGTTTGATGCATACTTTAATTATGTTAATCTATTTCATATATAATGAAATTGATATATGTCGCTGAGGTTTACATACTATAAATTATTTCATGTATAATACGAATAATACGTATATAGCATTTACAGGGACACACAAAATATTTCAGATACTACATTGTATCCGAAGTACTGTTCATTAGCGATGATTGCTGGAAATGTATTTTTAATTATGATATGCGCTTTTATGATTCACTATATTTATGCATAGTATATGGTGTATACAAATGCTATAATTCCTATACAAGGCTACACAAAAGTATTCGTAAGGATTACTGGGTATGGGCGCAAATTGCTTAAAGGTGGTTTTAAAATGAGTTATGCATTTTTTCGCTGAACTGCATTTAATTTACCAAGAAGTGTTTGTATAATATACATAAAATGATATACAGGGTCACGTAAAGAATCGGATACATGGCCGTCTATATATTATAATTTCTGGAAATGTGATTTCAGCAGTTTTAAGAGTGTCTTAGTTTGAATTAAATTTTAACTAAAAAGTGGCGTGTAATAAAGATTCTAGGTAAACTACAGGGTTGTACAAAAGTATTCAAGTATGTTTCCATACATTAGTATAAATTGCTGAAAAAGAATTTCAACTTGTTAGGCGTTTTCTTGCTAAACTAAATTTTCCCATTATGTAGTATATGTACACTTAAAAATAATGGGTACTCGAAATTGAGTAAAAAGTACTCAATTTTAAATGCGTCACATACTCAAAATAGCTCCGATCCAAATGTACTCAGAGCTGGGAAACGCCAGTACTCATTTTTATTCCATGGTTGTGACCAAATATGAATCGTTATGTACTGCCCCCCCTCTCTCCAAAAAAACACCCCTAAAATTCAAATTAAAAATGTACTGACATTTATTTCCCGTTCAAAGTTATTAACAAGAAATGCTTAATTGATTATTTATTAAGAAAAATAGCAAAATTCTTAACAAGATACTCAAATCGAATATTTTTATGACAAGAGCATTATTTCCAAGCAATTTCAAATTATTTTTAAAATACTGTGCATAATTTAATATTTACATTAATAAACATCATTTATGCCGCCATAAATGAAATGAACCATTACAGGGTACAAAATTATTCGTTTTTTTGGGTTTGATAACATGTGATGTTTCAAAATAGAGAAAGCATAGGTTCATTTTTTATCCAAAAATATTCATTTCGGTATGAGTACGTCGGTTTACTCATTTTTGAGTACTACATTTTTTTCAGGGTATCAACCTACAGATCAAATACAGAGCTGTTCAAAAGAATTGGAAAACATATTTGACTATGGACGGTAACTGCTGAAATCAGTTTTTCAAATGTTTTATGCGTTTTCTAAAATATTTACTTTGTTATCTTATTTACGTTATTTCCCTAAATTACGATGTCTTGTTAAAGCATTCAGAAAGTGTTGGAAAGTATTTTATAATCTGTGCTTAACGCATGATTTTTCTTACTCGTTTTTTCTATTTCTCAGATCAGTCGTTTCCTATAAAACATACCAAATCTATTTAGCTCATATTCACAAAATGCAATATACACGGGAATAAAGAAATTAAATAAATATGGCTTATCATGCCATTCTATAAATAATAGTTGTATTAATATCCGCTAGTCTCCATGTTCGTATTTAATAAAGCAATGACAAATCAGAAAAAAAAAATTAAAAAACTTACACATTCTAAATATCAAGCTTGAACTCAATATCAAGCATAGAACTTAATAAAAAAATATGTCAGTTGATAAGCATTGTTTTTTAAGTGGAAAAATTTAAAATGTTTCAGAAGAATAGGACTCCAAAATAGCGACATTGTGCTAAAAAGTACGGTAAAAAGATAAGATTTTATATTTACAACAAAAGTTTATTTTAAAATTCATCGCTGTATTAATACTTAGAAATTTTTACAGAGAGAATCATTCGCCCTATATACAACATTTCAAATGAAAATCAAATTTCAAATTAATTGCTTAAAAGGCGCAAAGGCCAACATAGTGAAAAGATTCCATGCCGGGACTCGAACCCGGACCATCAGTATAGCACACTGACATTCTAACGACTAAACCACATGGAACGACATCCAGTCTGTAAAATTTCTCACTATTAGATGTTGGCAAGGCTACAAACGTAGCACAATGTGGAATATTCATCGTGAGCCACCGACATGGGGTAAACACGAAACTTAATTAAATCGAGCATCGATTGAAACTATATTAATACTTGGAAAATTTTCCAGGGAGAAACATTCGCCTTGCATACAGTATTTCAAATGAAAATCAAATTTCAAATTAAAATTGCCTTTTAAGCAATTAATTTGAAATTTGATTTTCATTTGAAATATTGTATGCAAGGTGAATGGTTCTCTCTGGAAAAATTTCCAAGTATTAATATAATTTCAATCAATGCTGGATTTAATTAAGTTTCGTGTTTGCATCATGTTGGTGGCTCACGCTATATATTCCAACTTGTGCTGCGTTTGTAGCCTTGCCAACATGTAATAGTGAGAAATTTTCCAGCCTGGGTATCGTTCCATGTGGTTTAGTCGGTAGAATGTCTGTGCGCTGTACTGATGGCCCGGGTTCGAGTCCCAGCATGGAATCTTTTTTACCATTTGCGCCTTTTAAGCAATTAATTTGAAATTTGATTTTCATTTGAAATCATCACAGTGTTTATGACAAGTTCGTCACAAATGACACATATTTCACAAATTGGTCACAGTGTGACTTCAAAGTATTGTCGCTTTCGTCACAGGTTCGTCACAAAATTAATACCAAAATAGTCACAAATGACACACTTTTCACAAATTTGTCACTTCACAGAGTGGTCACAATGTGACGTCACAAACGACCTCTAAAACGGCCATAACGACTTCGCATTCTAGTCACTATGACGTCACATCGACGGTCACAAAATCACAGTGTGACTTCACAACGACGTCGCCCTGACGTCACCATGCCTTACGGGTAGGAAACACATAACCTACTGAAAATATTTAGAAAGCAATGTAATTTAGCAGAATAATGAATAATTGCAATGCTCCTTAAACTATATTTATTAATGTGCTAAGCCTACAATTTAACTCAAATTGGAAAAGTCACTCTTTGCCATGGTAGCGGTATTACACCGAGAGAACAATATAGCGTAAATCCCCAGCAAATACGAAAGAAGAACCGAACTTGTTCAACAAATTGCATCAAAATGTCGGCCAATGCATGTAGATTATGGGAGATATTATCTTAAGTACCTAATGTTACAATAAAAGATGCTTACCTCTACTCATTTGAAGCTCTAAAATAAGAAGCAAATAGATGAAAACTAAAAATTTCACTAGAACAAACGAACGACGTACAGCAAAATCACTCTCACTCTAGGCACTGTTTCTATTGTTGGTAGGTATATTGCAGGCGCATTCACTATCTTAAACTGCCGTTAGTTTTTAAACTAGGTGGGGTGGCGGCATAACCCCGAGTGGCGTCATTCCCCCGGTCTCCTCTATACTTGTGTAGGCATGACCACTCGCAAATTACTTGAAAGGATTAAAGAACATATGACAGATATCAAAAAGGGTAAATTATCCACAGCTCTATCCCGGTTAAATCAAGATACAGACATTGATATCCTATTTAAAGAAGTCAAAGTCATTGCACATGCATCACGTTATAATATTTGTATAATCAGAGAATCTTTGGAAATTTTCATGACAGACAAGTGTACCTGTAATGACGTTCTGTACTATACATACCAAGGTAATGGTTTAACATACTAGGTGTAACTAGTGAATTTAGTTCTGAATAACCCTTCCCTCCCCCTTCCCACTTTCTTTTTTTCTTTCTTTTTTTCGGGTTTTCTATAGCTATTCCTCTATTTCTTTCCTTCCCACCCTCTTATCTGTGGTTTTTTTGTTTCGCCCTTTGTATTTAACCAGCAGTTGTCTTTCAGCCGGCAGTAGTTTTCCCCTGACGAGGACTTATGTTTAAGTCGAAAGCAATCGGGTTTTAACATCGTCTGATTCCAATGTTTTAACATCTTGATTGTTTTAAATGTTTTAATATTTATGTATATTAGCACCTATTTAGTAAAGACATATATTGTGAATTTAATATTCATGTTGCTTATTTAGTTTATTAAGGTGAATTTGTCGTTTCAACTTGAAATATAGAGCTTCTATATTTATTTTATTTGGAAGTAATCCTTCATTTGTGCAAGAAAGAGTCAAATTTAGAAGAGGTGAGGTGATTGTTTGGGTTGATATCATCAGTAATGGTCGCAGGACTGCCATCATCATCATTGGCAACGGATCTTTGGCGGCTGAGCGACATAGAGGTAGATTTTTTCACCTTTTGTAGTTTACACTGAAAAAATCAGAGATAATTTTAATGTAATTGGCGATAATTACAGGTCACATCATGATGGGCTGGTGAACGATTTTCCTCACGACAAGAAAGATCATACAAATGGTTTTGTCTATATGTTCTCCGAACATGCAACTAATAAAAGAAGTTAGAGATATACTAGGCAGACGAGTTTGTGGAGGCTTATTATACCCACAATCACATAGCTGCCAGTCATCCTTTTTTAAAGTTAAATAAACGCCTTTTTAAACAGAAAGTTATCTTAAAAAATGAAATCAAATAAGTACAATACAGAAATAAGTCACATTATTACACAAATTTATTAAATAAATTTTATGGTACAATGTATGTTTTTTGACTTGTAAAAACTCGGAAGGATGGTAGTTTTTGGGCTAGACATTTGGAAAGATCTCTTCTGAAAGAATGAGATGGAATAAGTCCCTCGTTGAAAACATGATAGACTCTATGTCGGTGTTCAACGTTGTTACTTTAGAAAAGACATTTTTATTAAAATAGATTTTCAGCAAAGAAATGACAGTTTTATAGTTTCAGGACTCTCAGTGTTTCTTTTTTGCACACCACTATTTTATAACAATAATTTTTGTGGTAGGTTTCACAATAATTAATCTCTTTTAAAATTGGTATTTAAGAGGGAGACCATTGGGCCTTTGCAGTTGCTTGTACAAATGCACTATTATTTGATTCAGTCTCTATTTCATATAGCTCACCTCTTGTGTGAATAATGTACCATCCTTCAAATTTTTTAATTTTTCTGCAATATTTATGCAAAATCCAATGTCCTTTAATTTTTATCAGGAGCGTGTAATTATTTTCAAAAATGACGCAACTAAAATTCTAATAATTAACTTTATTTAATAAAAGTTAGATTGACAGCTAGAGTATTATAACTCTAGAGTATTTTACACTTATATAGTAATATAAGAGTATTATTAACTAATGATAATATGCAGTTTAGATAAGTGTAACCTACGTTCTAATGAATAAAACCACTGAGGTCTCTTGAGAGATAAGGGTACCAGTATCGTGAGCACCAACATAACCAACTTTACACACATATTAGAAATGGCTAAATTATACTGTTAGTATTTAAAAATGATATGTATTTCACTCTAATTTAGAGCAAATTTATGTAATTTGTTACTGAAACATCTAAATATTTAAATTTCAGAGGATAGAATAATGATTTGAAATTTTAAAACATATTCTTCGGGTATTAATTTCTGAAAAGAATATGAACAAGTACGACAGTTTTGTTTATTTAACTGATTCGTAATTTCCTTTAGAAATATTGGCGTATTATTTACTTTCTAAAAACTCTCACAAACAATATGACAAAATTACAAATATCAAATTAGATGACATTTAGTTATTTGAAACTATTATTTTGCATAAAAAATTGAATTAGACATAAGTACTACGAAATGTTTGCTACCGTATAAACGTAATTAACAAAAATTGAATTTTACAAAATTTTTTTAACGCTATTAGATATTTGGAATGTGTCTCTCACTAGATCAGTAATACCTTTCTTAATAAATAAAATCATCACGTTTAGAAAAACGTTTCGTAAATGAATATTCAAATTTAAAAAGTTAAATTTATTATGAGAGACCGAAGTGGAAAAAAGATTTATTTTATTATTATTTTTGAAAATTTAAATTAGCAATGATTTTAAATGTTAGATAATTACGTCTATGTACTTACGAAAGCTTTTATTAAATATTTTGTTGAATTAAAACTGAACTGAATGCATAATTTATGAAAACCGTTACAAATTTATAAATATGTATAAGAAAATGAAATGTTACTGCATAAATTTACATTATGTTAACAAAATTTCACCGTAATTAATTTTTAACTGAAAGATTATATATTTTAAAATAAAGTTGACACAGAACATAAATGCAGAAAATTTATGTTTATGGTTGAATACAGATGGTGACAGATGTTTATACGGATGTTTACTTATTACTATAGTTACTCGCTAAAAGAAAGTCAATAGGCAATAAAAATTAAATGTTAAAGAAGTAAAATTTCAAAATAAATGAAATTTATTGAATATCTTATTTTGTTTTCCACCCATTTGTGTTAAATGTGAATGAAATTAGTCTCTGAATTGTGTCTTTTTTTTTTTTTTTTTTTTTTTTTTTTTTTTTTTTTTTTTTGCTTGTTTTCTGCATAATAATTTCTTATCAGTGTGACAAAAAAATCTTTATGATAACTTTGAGGTTTAACATCATATTAAACTTCAAAGTTATTATCATTATTAAATGGAAACACTAAGTGATAATTTTACAATATTACACTATTATATACAATAATATATATTGTTAATATATATAATATATTGTATATTATATACAATAAATTATATACACTAAGTGATATTAAACAAAACGGATTATTTAAAAATAAGAATAGTTTTAATCTGAGCTATAATAAATCTATACATAGCTATACACATTAATCTACACGCTAATAGGAAATAAAATTTTAGCTTATCTTTTTTCTGAAATTTTTCTCGTGTTTAAAAGCTTTAACAGTAATTCGCATAGTTTTCTGCCTCCATATTATTAAATCAATAGAATACTAGTTAAAATTTTTTGTGCTGATGCATACAAATCTGATTCAATATTCTACGAGTACTTGGTGTTCTATTTATCCTCTTTTATGAATGCATCATTTCTAAAGATGTTGATGTGAAATATTCATGTAAGTCCATGCTTTTTCCCAATACGTTCATACAATCATACATAAATTACGCATACTTAAAAATAAAATACACACATGCTTAAAAAATACAGGACCCCCACCCCCCTAAATTTAATGAGAAATGACAGTTGTGTAAATATTAAACAGGATGTTTTTTCTGGAAACTAGTTTAGATTACCTCAGATCTGCTTTAGATTATCAGTTTGTTTACTTTTTATGCACATTGACCTTTTAAATATATTCATATTGGTTTTTAAACCAATCACGTGGAAAATTATTTATTTTAGAACAATTATCCCAGAAATTACAATCCATCATTCTTTTAAGGTATTCGCACACCCTTGAAACATCAGTTTCGATCAAAATATTGTTTTTAATTTTTGCAATAATATTAAAATCGAATTTTTTAACTGCCGATTTATGCTTAAATTGTGTTTGTATCTTAATTAGAACCAGAGTTTCAGGCATTTAACATTACAGATATTACAGCCTTTGAATTGGGTTTGAAAATTAGTTTTTGCTTTTTCTTAAAGTGAAGTTTTTCAAAGTCTTACTATACACAAAACATGCTATAGCAAAATATTATGCATGAAATGCCTTGAAATTTTGTGTACTTCTTTTTCAAATATTTATTGAGGGAATAGACTGCACTCATATTAATTAGTTTTATATTTAATAGAGATATAAGTGACAAAGTTGCAACAAATTTTACAAATTTTTCATTACATCAGTACTACAACTGCCACAGCATCTGAGATATAGATGCAATTACAATGCGAATAGTCTATGTGCTAGAGAAAGTTATTATCTTTATTATGCAATTTACAAAATGCCAAAATTTTGATTTGTTTTTGAATTATCATGTTTTGCGCATATTTCAATTTTTTACATACAGTGGCGGTCAAAAGTTTCCGCCCAGCATAAATTTTTTGGTTAATTTGTAAGTATACCCATATGAAGAGGAATCTCAAAGTGATACTTATACACTTTATTGACATAACAGCTAAGAACTTATTTATGGAATAAAAATTAAATATTAATAAATTTAATTGACAAAATTAATTGCAAAAGAAAACGCATGTTCTCAAAAGTTTCCGGCCACCTTGGCAAGTTTGGAAAAAAATGGTGTTATAAAAGAAAATAACAGTGATCAACAACATTTACAATTAGTATTTTGTATTTATACATTTAGCATTAAGTACTGCGGCGCAGCAACGCGGCATCGATTCAATGAACAGTTGTAGATCATCAATGTTAAGTTTTGTCCACGGTTCTTGCAATTTTTGTGAAAATGCTGCTAAATTGGAATATTTATAATTCCACACACGTTTTCAAGTTAGTTTCAAATATTTTCTATTATATTCAGGTCGGATCATTGGGCTGTCCATTTCAAAAGCGAAGTTTTTTGTGCGAAAGCCACTGTTTGACGAGCTGTATGTTTTTGGTCGCTATCATGATGAAACAAATATTTGAGACCACAATTTTTCCTCCAATAAGGCAGCAAATGATCTTGCAAGATATTCTTATGCATTGCACTATTCATCTTGCCGCGGATTTCAAATAACGGACAGGCGGATTTTCCAGAAAATGCTCCCCACAGCATAACGTGTCCTCCGCTGTGCTTCATTGTAGGAATAAGATATCTCGCACCTTATCTTTTGTTTTTAAGTCGTCGGTTGTAATGTTTTTTATCACTCACAAAAAGATTTATCGTCGATCCATCTGAAAATAGTACTTTTTTTCCAGTTTTCACTTGTCCAGTCTTTGTATTTCTTGGCAAACGCCAGTCGGGCCCTCTGATTTTTTTTACTTATGGAAGGTTTTTTAACACCGACTGTTCCATAAAGTTCTACGTCACATAAGCGTCTTGACACTGTAGATAGTCTTGTTTCAGCAATAACCATAACACCATAAATCGCTTCTAACACCATACATGGCGTGGAATTGCAGCGGCATTTTTACGCGGGTCATCAACTGCTTTTCTTTTGTTAATTCTGTCCACAAGAAAAGTCTTTTGCCGGTGTCCCCCAACCGTGGCAAGTTCCGAAGGCCATGCTCATCTTTATATTTTTTAAAAATATCTTTTACAGCAAATTTTCCGATCGACAACTTTGCCGCAATCTCACGAGTGGATTGTCCCTTTAGCGACAAACAAATCACTCATTTAGGAACAATAAATTGTTAAACTTTTCATTTTTGAATTTTAAATACATTATTCACCTTCATTAATTAATAAACATGGCCAGAAAAACACATTAGCGATAGCAAAAACTAATGAATGACGAATGGCCGGAAACTTTTGCACGCGCGAATTTTGAATTCCTCCCCTTTGCATCAAGTATCTTAAGTATCCAATAAAAATAATCACGTGGTCAGAGGTAATTTGCTTATTCCCAACTTTTGGAGCAATTGAACTTCTTCTTAGCTAAAACGTTCTGTCAAACAAATCAAAAAAACTAACTGGCCGGAAACTTTTGACCGCCACTGTATTTGTGACTATTTTTCACTTTTAAAAAGAGTTTTTTCTGTGTAATTGCTAAAATATTTACACATTATTCAAAGTTTTATCTTAAATGTCATCATAAAAATTTGGTATAAAGAGAAAATTTAAAAAAATTCAAAAAATCCCCTCCGAAGGTATGTGGATACCTTAAGGATTACTCAGTCATGAGCCCAGTGTGTTTGCTTCCATGCACATAAACAGATTGAAGCTATTTCGTTGTTAGTATCTGTGTGAATCTAGAAGATTAACCGTTCAAACTTCTTGGAATTTTCTTGCAGGGAAGCGAAAATCATTTACATGATACAGTGCAGTAAACAATTCTCTCTCTCCGCAATGAGAAAGTGATATTTTGAGTAAGTTAAAGCCAGGAGAGATGGCGCGGTCGGAGAGATTGCGCACAAAGAGGGTCGGGGGTAGGAGTAGAATGTGCGCGCAGCGACTCCGGGTAGTTATACAACAACAGTATTGGAGTGTTTACTTAAATATGCACGCTGATTGTTTTGAGCGCCTAAAATAACGCATTACTATTTTGTTTTGTTTTGCCAAGGTACGTGCTTGAATTTTCAGAACTATTCGTCAGAATTTCTATAGAATGTCAATAGTACAAAATATTTTAAACTTAAATTATTTCTCATGAGCTACTAAGCTGGACTAACTGTGTGAACACGAACAGTTCGTTTTAGAAGCGGCTGTGTTTAAATAAAAGGCATCGCAATCTCACCTACCGAAATAGGAGAGATTGCGCATCTGCTACTTAGGAGATAAGGCATATTTTCCCCATTAATTTCCACGTAAGTAGAGATTACGCAGCTTACTGGTAAATTTGAATAAATTGCAATTTACATGCAAAATATATGAATTAATTAATTTTGAAATAATTTTTCAAAAACACATAATTATTAAAACAAAATTTGGCAACAAATGAATTTGTTGAAAAATACTTTCGCAGATAAAAATTTTTTTGTTAAGAAATTAATAATACATTTGGTATTAAATTAATTTCCCATAAATATTTTGTTAATAAATTAATAATACATTTGTTAGTAAATTATATATATATATATATATATATACACTGGTGGGAAAAACTTAAGGTCCAAGAAGAAATGTACACGTAAATGAGAATCTACGTGAGATTGTTGGTCAAGAAGCAAACAATAGTATAAACAGAATGTTACACAGGATTTAATATAAAAATTTTGTTGAAAGCATGTATACAGTGTATTACCAAAGGTTATTTTTCTGAAACGTGAATATTGTCCGAAAACGTGACTGTACAAAGAAAGAAAAAAAAATCACAACCGTCAGTGCCATATCAATAAGGGATGTGAACATCGTGTAATGCGAGACAACTTTCAACACGGCATGGCATACTCAGAACAACATGATTCAGTAGCTGTTGAGGCTAGTTCCCCCTTTCCTCCTTCACTGCACGGATGAGGGTTTCCTTGTTTGTGGGAGGAAATTGTCGAGCATCAATACGTCTCCCCAAGGCATCCCATACATTTTCAATGATATTCAAGTCAGGGGAACGTGCTGACCAGTCTATGCGAGGGATATCTTCGGCCTCAAGACAATCTTGTACAGAGATGTGTGCTATGACAAGGTGCGTTATCGTCTATGAAACGAAAATTTTCCCCGACAGCCTCTCGAAAAAGTTGGACATGAGGAAGCAGGACGTCTTCAGCGTACCGTCTATCATTCATGGACCCTTGATCAAGCACATAGAGATCCGTGAGGCCATTGAACATGATGCCTGCCCACACCATGATACTAGAAGTCCTATATAGTTCTCTTTCTAGAATATTTTCGCGACAGTAAGCACTACCAAACTCGCGCCATATCAGTTTACGTCTACAATCAGACGATAGACTGAATCTACTCTCATCTAAGAAGAGCATGATAGACCAGTCGTCATCAGTTCATTTGTGATGCATAACGGCTCTGTAAACGGGTGCTACGTTGGCGTCTCGAGAGTCGGACACACACAACAGGTCTTCGGGCGTGTAATCCACCATTTTTAAACGTCTTGTAACAGTTTTCCGCGATGTTTTAGTTCCAGTAGCAGCACAAAGTTGATTTGTTATTTGACCAGCTGTGAAGAATCGATTCCTTTTTGCCGAAATAACAATATAGCGATCTTCTTGGGACGTCGTGCTGCTAGGACGACCTCCTCCCCTGCGCCTGGTACATATTCCACTCTTTTAGAATGCCGCCCATAGTCTAGAAACTATACTGTGCGCGATGTTAAATTCACGGGCAACATCTTTAATTTTGCGTACTTCTTCCAACTTTCCGATTATTCTACCACGACTAATATCATCTAAATGATGTTTTGAAGACATGTTCAAAATTTCAATATTCAAGCTTCACACCGTATCCTTCAATTTTTACCCGACTGAAAAGAAGGGTTATGTCTTTCACGCGTATCTGTGTATGTGGATTTCTTTATACCCTCGAAACATCCCAACGGCTGGATGGATTTTTATGAATGAGATCTCTATCGATTCGTCTTAATCTTCCGATGGTTATAGGATAGGTTTTGATTTTATAAATTCAAAATGGCGGTAGAGACGAAAAAAAAAAAACAATTTACGCACCATATTGAGTGACATATCATTGGATAGGTCTTTCAAAATTAAGACGATGTTTCATTGACCATTTTGTAGTCAGAAGCTTCGTTTAAATATTACACAACCTGGAAGTTGTGTACTTTGGATCGCTACCTTTACTATAACTCTAACCTTCATAATAGACATATATAGGCCTCATCAAAAGAGTTTTTGTAGATAGGAACTAATAATTAAACACAACTTAAAAGTAATCAATACAAGTAAATAAAAAGAAAGGTAAGTAATATAAAAAATAGTTTCATATTGATGAGAAATAATTAATTATTTCGCTTTTTACGCAGTCGAGTTTTTTGATTTTTTAAATTTAATATATTATTACAAGAAATTAGAATTAAACATTTAAAAAAAAACTCATTTACTTATACAATTATCTGGCATATCTGTATTTTTATAAGTAATTTTTGCCGCGGAATTGCCACACGGGACCTGTTCAGCCCGTGATTATGCTAATGCATGCACAATTTCAGAACACGTGATTTTGTTTTACCTTAAAAATGTCCATTAGAATCTTCTGTTATTGTAACATGGGTTTGAATAACCTATGATTCTGAATATTTTAATAAATGATAATTTAAAAATTAAATTTCCTCATTCAGCCACTTTGAACGCGGAATAAAATTATTCTTCTGAAATGAATTTTAATTATTGCCAAAATATTTTGCATATCTCGAAAAGAAATCTTTAAATGGAAACTGCTTAATTTATTGTCTTTTACGGGAAAAAATAATATTATTAGCAAAATCTTCATTTTGGCAGCGGTGGGATTCGAACCCACGCCTCTGAGGAGACTGGTGCCTTAAACCAGCGCCTTAGACCGCTCGGCCACGACACCTCGTTTGAAGCGCATGTAATATCTAGAGAATAAAAAAATCTATAAAACGATTAGATTTTATTATTACCCGACTGAAAAGAAGGGTTATGTGTTTCACGCGTATCTGTGTATGTGGATTTCTTTATACCCTCGAAACAACCCAACGGCTGGATGGATTTTTATGAATTAGGTCTCTATCGATTCGTCTTAATCTTCCGATGGTTATAGGATAGGTTTTGTTTTTATAAATTCAAAATGGCGGCCGTAAAATACATAATGGCGGTAGATATGGAGAAAAAAAATTACGCACCATATTGAGTGACATATCACTGGATAGGTCTTTCAAAATGAAGACGATGTTTCATTGACCATTTTGTAGTCAGAAGCACCGTTTAAATATTACACAACCTGGAAGTTGTGTACTTTGGATCGCTACCTTTACTGTAACTCTAACCTTCATAATAGACATCTATAGGCCTCATAAAGAGTGTTTGTAGATAGGAACTAATAATTAAACACAACTTAAAAGTCATCAATACAAGTAAATAAAAGGAAAGGTAAGTAATATAAAAAATAGTTTCATATTGATGAGAAATAATTAATTAGTTCACTTTTTACGCTATCGAGTTTTTTGATTTTTTAAATTTAATATATTATTATAAGAAATTAGAATTAAACATTAAAAAAAAAACTCATTTACTTATACAATTATCTGGCGTATCTGTAATTTTATAAGTAATTTTTGCCGCGGAACTGCAACATGGGACCTGTTCAGCCCGTGATTATGCTAATGCATGCACAATTTCAGAACACGTGATTTTGTTTTACCTTAAAAATGTCCATTAGAATCTTCTGTCATTGTAACATGGATTTGAAAATAACCTATGATTCTGAATATTTTAATAATTGATAATTTAAAAATTAAATTTCCTCATTCAGCCACTTTGAACGCGGAATAAAATTATTCTTCTGAAATGAATTTTAATTATCGCCAAAATATTTTGCATATCTCGAAAAGAAATCTTTAAATGGAAACTGCTTAATTTATTGGCTTTTGCGGGAAAAATAATATTATTAGCAAAATCTTCATTTTGGTTGCGGTGGGATTCAAACCCACGCCTCCGAAGAGACCGGTGCCTTAAACCAGCGCCTTAGACCGCTCGGCCACGACACCTCGATTGAAGTGGATGTAATATCTAGCGAATAAAAAAATCTATAAAACGATTAGATTTTATTATTATCCGACTGAAAAGAAGGGTTATGTGTTTCACGCGTATGTGTGTATGTGGATTTCTTTATACCCTCGAAACATCCCAACGGCTGGATGGATTTTTATGAATGACGTCTCTATCGATTCGTCTTAATCTTCCAATGGTTATAGGATAGGTTTTGTTTTTATAAATTTAAAATAGCGGCCGTAAAATACAAAACAGCGGTAGAGATGGAAAAAAAAACGCACCATATTGAGTGGCATATCATTGGAGAGATCTTTCAAAATTAATGCGATGTTTCATTGACTATTTTACAGTCAGAATTTCCGTTTAAATGTTACAGAACCTGAAAGTTGTGTATGTAGGATTTCTAGCTTTACTGTAACTCTAACCTTCAAGGACATCTATAGGCCTCATCAAAACAGTTTTTATAGATAGGAACCAATAATTAAACACAACTTAAAAGTCATCAATACAAGTAAATAAAAAAATAGGTAAGCAATATAAAAAATAGTTTCACATTGATGAGAAATAATTAATTAGTTGGCTTTTATTCAGTCGGGTTATTTGATTTTTTAAATTTAATTACTTGTTACATTTAATGACAACTCACAGCACTCGCCGATTGCCTGAAATCTCTTACCTCTGTTCTCTCATGATCGACAAAAGCGGAAGTGCAAAATTTACATAAGTTTCACAAAACAAAGTTCATCCCTCATTCATGCAAATTTACACGTGCTGCTGCGGATCTAAATGTAATCGTTGAAAGTAACAGTGGTCCTTAAGTTTTCTCCACCAGTGTATATATATTGTTAATTTATGACCAATTAATTTGCTGATGAATTAATTTTGTTAACTAAAGATAAATTTTCTAATAAATATTTTTTTATATTTTTGTTAATGATTTAGCAGGCAATGTTTGGTTTTACTCGATTTGAGAAGATATCCTGAGTTAAGTGCCAGGAAAGCTGAAGTTATTAACAGAGCTAGAGCAGAATGATTAAAAAAAAAAAAAAAAAAAAAAAAAATGAAGTAAAGAAAACGGCCGGCAATCTGAATGAGTGCACCGAATGTCTGGAACTGTACCAGAAGACAACTTGGGCCACTGACTGGATTCAATGTATTACTTATAGCAGGTGATTGCATGAAAACTGCACCATTTACAATAATAAGTGCATCGTGTGTGGACGACGACAACTTCGGTCAGCAAACAAGAAATCATTGAAACTATGGAAATGAAAATGTACTAATTGTAAGTTAAACGTGTTATTAAATAGCTTAATGTTATTTTGCAACCTTATCTGGGCTTGCTTTTGCTTATTCTTTATTTTTTTTTCTTTAATTAAATGCTTTAATAGGTCTTCAAATTCTTTCTTTTTTCTGATTCTTTAATCATTATGCTGAAATATTCACTTGCAATGCAATAATATTTGATCCCCAAAACCTTACAACAATGTATTTAAGTGTAACTATTATTGTTAACAATATAATTGTAGTTGTTATTAATAAAAGGTTCTCCTACCTATGTGCGCAATCACGCGGACTCTGTAAGGACAGATTGTGCAAAATAGCTTTTTAGTTTTATTACAGCATAACAACAAAATAGCAATTTAAAAAAAGGAAAAAACAAATGAAATCAAAATTATTAATGGAAAGTGTAGCAAAAAAATTAATATTTAGATATTTTTATTATTATTCTGTTGAATTGGGCGCAGACTCTCCTAGTTTACATTATTTTATAATATTTTGTAGCATATTATTCAAAGATTTTATGAAGTAAATGGTTTAATTAAGAAAAAAAAAATATTATTGTGAAATTTTGAAAAAAAAATAACACAAATAAAAAAATATATACTTAAACAACACATTTCCTATAATTTTGAACGCTTTATTTTTTCCTTACACGGTGCTCTATAACAATAATGAACCAGATTTCCAAAAAATTAAGAAAAAACAAATAGAATGTTATGTATGTATATCATTAAATATACCATGAAAACGATTATTTGTTTAATGTTTTCATTTAAAAAATTATTTCTAATATTAACAATTCGATATTTAATTTTATGAAACACATCATACGAATCGCTCTTTAAAAAACAAAGTCAACTGAAAAATATATGCAGATTTTTTGGCATTTTGATAATACTGATATATTGAAAAAATACAATCTTTTGAAAAATTGATTTAAAGTTTTGAACGCTGAATCATTTACAGGGAAATGAATGCAGTAAAGAGACTTTTTTGCATCTTTTATATTATCGAATTTTTGAAGTCAGAATAAAATATGGATGTCTAAATACATTTAAAGTAAAAAATTGGAAAATTGATATTTCCATCATTTTTTGTAAACCTCTTGAGTTATGGCCATGCATTGTATGATAATTTCTGTTTAATCTCCTTTAAAATCAGTTGCAATAACTTTAAAATACCCTATATGTTAAATGTGCTATACTGAATGAATAAAATGAACATAGCTGCCAACCTTCGACTAATCTTCCGTAACGTCTAGATTATTTTAACCCAGGTTAACCAGATTTCGAACCAGAAAATTTATTTCATGAATGCTTATTTATTTATTTCCGGTTTCTACATGGAACATATTTATCTTCATTTCTTTAAAAAAAAATTCTGGTTTTAGTATTACGGAAGATTAGTTTGAGGTTGGCAGCTATGAAAATGAATCATAAAATACTATAGCAATGAAAAAAGTGAAAAATAATAAGAAATAGAAAAGCATAATTAAACTTTTTTCGGAGATGTATTGATGAAATGAGCAATAAATATAAAAATATTAAATTATATTATCCAGTTTTAAGGAAATCGTTTACTAGATACCAGAAAAGGAAAATAATCGACAGTGAAAAAAAAAATAGAAAACAATAAATACGAATATTCTCAAAGAAAATAGAAATGAAACGGACATCTAAAAAATATATGAGAAAAAAAGTATGCCTTGGATAAATTTTTGAAAAAATTGTTACTTATTTAATAATAGTAAAATTAGTATAGAAGTCATATTTAAAACGAGGGGGCTCTGACCCTGTTCCCTTCGTGACCTACAACAGATTCATGCATTGGATACTTTTCCCTAATTCATCCAATGCTAGAAACACGCTGCTCCTTCATTATTATCTCCAATTATTTTATCTCCAATAGCATATTTCAAATACCTGACTTTAAGACAGTATTTTAGAAATTTAAATGTGTATGGATGGGCAGATTGACAGACAATTAACTGCATATATTTTGTGTTTGTATGTTTTATTTAACAGCTTACTTGATTTTTTATAATAAGTAGCGAATTGTTCATTTGTAGTTATTTTGACATTTATAATTTATAATTTTTATAATTTTCTTGTATAAAAAATGATTTTAAATTCAATGTAATTAATGCCTCATGTCTGGGAAAAGCAATATTTCCTGGCTCATGCAAGTCTTTGGAAAAGAGAGAACGCTACGAAGTTGAAAAAAATATTATAACTTTTTTATGTTATGTTTTAGATATTTCCCTGCATGTTCACAAATGAAAAGTTTAAAATTTCCAGATCCAGATGACTCTGTTGCAGAAAAATTTAATACATGAACAAAAGTGTTACATGCTAATCTGTTTTTATTGTTTGAACAGGATTTTTGACAAATTAGTATGCTATTGACAGATTGACAATATACTTAACAACATAATTTCAGAGCCAAACTTAACATTTCACCATCAGTTACCAAGCTAAGCGATCATTTAGTGACTTTTGGCGTTGCTTCAGTTATTCTCGAACATCAATCAAAATTTTCAAGTACTAGACAGACAGCCTGACAAATTGGATTTACTAAGATTAGATTAAAATTTTTTGTCCGTTTGTAAACCATTTAAAGACACTACCAGCAATAGAAAATCCCCAAAATGATAATGCTTTTCAAATGGCGCTGTAAACGAATGAAAGTGACACGGACAGCATTTTAAGTAGGGGATATATCAAGGTGTAGTTCAATGCGATATGCGAATTTCGCTAACTTTGAAATGATATAATGTCATAAAAATGCATTTCAAACAATTACAATCCACAGATACTTAAAGTTGTACTTTCAAAAGGCTGTAAAAAAAAGAACCACTAGTCAGAATGACTCGATATTTCAACTGAGTATACCTAAAGTAATGGGAATTTGTTTCTCGAAAGAAAAAAAAAATAAAAAGTTTACCGATAGATGGCACTGTACTCGTCGTAAAATGGCAATTAAAAGACGTGACATGCGCATCACAGATTACACTTGTCATAAAACGGTGGGGTAAGTGCAGTTCCTGTTATGCTGCGTCTGAGATTATTTTCATGACTGTATCATTGTAGGATCGGGCTCTACTTGTGAAGCTTTTTTTAAAAGAACGGTGACTGCGCGGCAATTTCATTGAAGAAATTCCCGATATTAAAGGGTGTAAGAAGCGGCTCTGGCCCGATGACTGTATTCGATCGAAAGAAGATTGATAAATTCGAAGAGACGGGTTTATGTGACGTGAAATGAGGCAGAGAGAGGAAAGCAATTGCTTCGATGTCATTAGAGGATGTGGCTACAGCATTACAGGAAGAGTCAAGCAGTGCTTTGGGAACGCGCAGTGCACGGGGAATTTCTCGAACTTTAGACATGCCTGTCAGCACGGTTCGTAAAATTTTACGAAACATCATGCAATGCTATCCATAGAAAACTACGCTTGTTTACGAGTTGTTTCCTGCTGACCTGCCAAAACGAAAAAGTCCTTCCGGCCAGTGCCGGGAGGAAGAGGTAGCTTTCAAACTCCTTATTTTAAAAAAGCCAACTTATATTATTCAAACACACGAAGCTCAATTTAGTGGAAACCGAATATAGGAGATTCAATACTAATTTTTATCAATACTAAATTATTATAAATGAGAATTTAGCGAAATTAGTCAGCTTTATCCCAGCTGCTTTTATTTAAAATAACTTATATTTGGCTGAGATGTTGATGTATACTATCCACATGCCTTCTTACATGGAAATAGGCGAATGCGTGTGTTATCGCGTGACAAATACAAGATCGTTTCAAAATGTTAGTCATACTAGAAATTCAAAGTGCTATAATTAAACCATTTTTTAAGATATAAACAAAAGAACAAATTTTCAGAAACAAAATCTGCTCCGGAATCTTTGTATCAAGGCCAAACACATAAAAAATCTTTTTCATTTTCCAATTTTTTAATACCTAATTTTAAATTTTAAATTTAATTTTTTTTAAATGGCAACCCTTTTGAAACAAGATGGCGTATGAAGCTGGCCAACGAACTCGGTCGAGATATTTGTATGTACTATGTACACACCAAGGTACATCCAAATAGGTTCATAAATACGCCTGTTATCACGTGACAAATATCAGGACGTTTCAAAATGTCAGCCACGCTAGAAATTCAAAATGTTATAACTCAGCCATTTTTTAAGATATAGACGAAACCAAAACTGCTCCCGAATCTTTGTATCAAGGTCAAATACATAGGAAAGAAATATTTTTTCAATTTTCAATTTTTTGGTACCACATTTCAAATTTAAATTTTTCTTAAAAATTTAAATGGCTGCCATTTTTAAACAAGATGGCGGATGAAGCTGGCCAACGAACTCGATCGAGACATTGGTATGTACTATGTATAAACGAAGTTACATCCAAATCGGTTCATAAATACGCCTTTTATCGCGTGACAAATTTCAGGACATTTCAAAATGTCAGCCACGCTAGAAATTCAAAATGCTATAACTCAGCCATTTTTTAAGATATAGACGAAACAAAAACTGCTCCGGAATCTTTGTATAAAGGACAAATACATAAGAAAAAAATATTTTTCCATTTTCAATTCTTTGGTACCACATTTCAAATTTAAAATGTTTAAAAAAAATTAAATGGCCGCCATTTTGAAACAAAATGGCGGATGAAGCTGACCAACGAACTTGGTCGAGACATTGGTATGTACTATGTACATACCGAATTACATCTAAATCGGTTCATAAATTCGAGAGTTACAGTATGACAAAGGTCAGATATATATATATATATATCTCAACTTTTGAACGGAGGGTTGTTTCGGGGTCTGGGGGTCATGATCGATGAAAATATACCAAAATTTTTTGAAATCGCTTTCCTCCGAACGGCTGCAATAGGTAGCTTTTTGTAATGAAAGCTACCTAAAACATGGACATGGAATATTTTCTGGACAAACGAAGTCCATTTCCACCTCAAAGGTTCTGTCAATACTCAAAATTGCAGAATATGGGCAAGTTAGAATCCGTTCCAAATGCGACCATTCTCTTCATTCTGCAAAGCTCCCTGTGTGGTGCGTGTTTACGGCAGCATTTATCATTGACCCATTCTTTATCGAGGCGATTGGTCTTTCGAGTCCTCTCACCTGTACAGTCAATGGGGCACGTTATGAATCTACTTTGCGCATCCAGCTCAATCCAGCACTGCAACAGCACGAATGTGCGAATAGCACAATTTTTATGCAAGTTGCGCTCCATCGCACATTGCAACCCCAGTGAAGCAGAAGTTGTATCTGAATTTGGAAATGACAGAATTATCAGTCGCATTTTACGACACTATCACTTGACCTGAACCCTTGAGACTTCTGGGTATGGGGTTACCTAAAACATTTTGTGTACGCGGGTTAAATTGCGAACTTAGGGGACTTGAAAACATGCATTACGCAACACATTCGCAATATCATCCCTGAAACACTCCCATCTGTTGTAGAACATGCTGTTTTGTGCTTTCAGCTCGTGGAAGAAAACGGTGGATTATATATTGAACATTTCTTAAGAAAGTCGTAGTCAGCTTCCTTTCCTTGATGGTTTCATCAGTTTTTGCTTTTTCTAAGGTTTTTGGCCTAGGGACAATTAAAAACAGATTTTGCTTTTGCTTTTTCTACGATTTTTGTCCTAGGGACAATTAAAAAGCAATTTCGTTTTTGCTTTTTCTACGGTTTTTGACCTACGGACAATTAAAAACCGATTTTTCTTTTTGCTTTTTACGATTTTTGGTCTAGGGACAATTAAGCTGATCAATCACAGTACGTTAGTTAAGTCATTTTTCACGTGTCTCCTTTCTTTTCCACCTCTTTGAAAACAGAAAACAAACGGTTGATATTGCTTTCGGTATTTTCTTATCCGCTGTGGCATCACCTTGTCGTGGTGGATAGATAGGCTTTGAACAAAGAGTGCAACAACAGCATGTCACGTCTTTTAATTAGCATCTTATGACGATTACAGGTCCTTCTATTGGCCAACATTTGAACTTTTTTTTCTTTCGAAAAACAAATTCCCATTGCTTCTCGTATACTTAGATGAAATATCAGGTCGTTCTGACTAGTGGTTCTTTTTTTACAGAGTTTTGAAATTGGAACTTTAATTATAATCACCCTGTATTTCTAGTAGTTAAAGTGAAAGGAAAAAAAAAAGAAAATTAGAATAAAAAGTTTCTTAGAATGACAATAATCAAATTCTAGCAATCACGTATTGAAACAAAATGATACTAACTGTCAACATAAAATTTCAAAATTTTAGTCCAATGCAAATAATCAAAGCAAAAATTTTTAAACTGCATATTCAAATTTTAATGAATTATGAATTTATTTTAAAATTTATGACTATAATAAACTACAAATATTATAAATACAAATACGTTTTAGAAGCAACTGTATTAAAACAATATTTGATTTTAAAATAAATAACAAATAATGTGAAGTAAATTCAAATTCATATCTCCAAAATAGTCATTTCTTCTTCTTAAAAACCCTTAGTTTATAAAATAAGTATATCAACTTTTTATATACTCTCGAAATAATTTCTTTCTAACAAAAGGATTTAAAAATATTTGGAAAGGTTATGCTTTAAAAACTTAAGATGAATTTCAATATCAATGTACAATTATCTTTTAATATAAAGAAAAAAAGTCGAATTCTTGTATCAATTGAAATAAATGGTTTTAATACGTTTAGTTGCAGTTTAAGAACGCCATTTTGGATATATTATTTTTTTTATTAACTTTTAAATCGTATTTCTCATTCGCAAATTGCTTTCATCTATGCAATGAGATGTTTCGTAATTTTTTCTGTTGGAATACATGGGGATTACAAATGATTGTCAAGGCTTTCAACATCTAGTACGAATAGTATAACACACAAAAGGCGCTTATGCATTAGGACACCTCACCAAGATTGTATATAATTATTTCATTATTCATAAATGTTCTATATGATCTGTCAGTCTACAAATGCCAACATTTTACAAATAGTACATACTAATTCCATACTTTTCGAAGCATGAAGGAATCAAGGTTCCAAAACTTAGAACTACTGGATATCACCTGCAATAAAATAAAATTAATCATTACATTGAATTTTATCCTCTTCGCTACTGAGGTCCACATATGTGGACCTTGGGTATTAGCCTTTATATCAGCAACATTATCAGCAACATTACAAATGTTGACCAGATAACTTCCTTTTTTTTATTTTTTGAAGTTTTTGATTTTAAAAGTATCGTTTTATTGAGGTCCACACACGTGGACCTCAGTACTCAACTACTATAAATAGGCTTAAACTCAAGGAATACTGTTATCGTGTTTAGAAATAACAATAAATCCCACTACATTTAATTAACTTAAAATATGTTTTTTTTTAAACAGAATGTGCTATTTAAGCTAGATTAAATTAATTTTGCATATTTGTTTGATTAAATATTAATTGTTTCTGATTAAATTTTGCAATTTTATTGAAAATACATAGATAGATTGATGACCATATATAATGTATTTTTTTACTCAAAATAAATAAAGATGATTATTTTTATACGTATAGTTATATTTGTAAATTATTATCTCACGTAAATAATACATAATAAAAATAAAATATTAAAAGATTTCCTTAGGTCAACTTTTAAATTTATTATTTTATCCCAGTTCTATTAATACTAATACATATGTACTTTTTCTTCTTATATATTAATTTTAAACTTCGTGATGGAAATCAAATAGCTGATTATTTTTAAGTGTATAAACATATTGCCTAATAGTGTTAAAATTAATAATTTTCTTGAAAATAAAATTTAACCACAGTTGTGAATATTGAGCTTTTCGAGAAACTAGCTGCATAAACAAATTTACATTCAGTGCAAAATCGAAAGCACAGGTCAGTGAATTCTACAGTTTATGATATGATGGATCTTACAGGCCGGCATATTCTCATGGGTACACCGAAATTGCCCCAAGCCAAATTATATTGATCGCAAGACATGTCAATCCAGCAATTTGTTGATACAATGACAAAAAATCGATTCTTTAAACTAAGGAATTATCTGTATTTTGTTGATAATTCTGTCTCTCTTTTTAGATTTTACAAGACAAAAATGTTTAAACTTACTTCTACCTAAACATATTTCTTTGTACTAAAAATTTCCTTTTCTGGGCAGTGTGATTTCCAACAATATGGATCTTCAAAATTAAATCGTCTAGGTTTATAATATTTGCTTATAATATAGTTCAAGGTAAAAATTATTAAATATTTTTTAGAATTACGATTTAATTAATTTAATACATTTAAAGCAATAAATATAATATTTAATTATGTTATATAAGATACATTTATTTTCGCAATTTTAAAAAGAAACAAAGATTTACAAAGATTTTCCAAAATTTTGAACTTTTACGCAATTGTGTCCCAAGGTCCACATATGTGGACCGTCATTTACTAGTACCCAGATGTATCAATTTTTAATTTTTTTCTATTATTATCATTTTTAAACCAAAATAGGTAAATAAACCTATTCCAATATTTTTTCAAAAAATATTTTTTGTTCAGTAACGAAGAGGTTGCAACAATGAAGCTTTAAAAAAACTCATTTTTAAATTTAATTATATAAAATTATTAACTGTTACCCGTGACGTCTTTCACGTAGCATAAAAAAAAAAAAAAAATAAAAAAATAAATGCATTAACCCTTAAATGCGCGATTTTTTATTTTGTTTCGAAAAAATTATATGTGAAAAATACACACGGGAAAAATAATGAAAAAAAATCAGAGATATATTTTTCATATAATACGTCAATCTTTTCTTCTGTTGCACATCTGCAATACAAATAAAAACTACTGTTGGGTGGCTGTTTTACGCTAAAATAATGCAAATTAGTAAACACTTTAATAATACCTTACTTTATATAATTACCTTACTTTATACAAGTACCTTATTTTATATAATTTTTATTTTATAAAACTCAACCTTTAACCCTTTAATTTCCATAATAGAATACGTTCTAGAAATTACGTAGTTCAGAGAATCTTACTTTACACCAGACAGTTTCAATGGTTAATTTCGCTTTATTTAAATACGGAATGTCTGCTTTTTAATTTAAGCAAATATTGCTATTTTAATTTTCTTGTGTAAATTAGGTATATGCGAATAAAAAACTCTATTAGATTCAAAACAGTGTTGTTCGCATATATGTAAAGCTGCGCAATAAAGGGTTACTTAAGCAAAACATTTCACTCCCGATAATTAAAAACATATATAATTGACCAACTCTTTACCACAATTTATAGAGGAGGATGCGGTATTTCTTATTTATAGGGGCCTTGACATAACTCAGTCATTAAAAAGTGCAATTTTGTGCCAAATAATACAAACAAACCCGAAACTGCAACCAATATAAAGAGGACCAAGTAAAATCGTAGAAGTTTATGAATTTTCTTAAAATGAAAAAGTTCACTGGGAGAATACTACTACAACAGCGTATTTTATATGGTATTTCGTTTGAAATACTATTCGCTGTAAATGTATGCTTTCCATCCTACAAACTTGACTTTGGAAAAATACATTAAAAAAGCAATTTTAAAAATGACAATATTCGTGTATGTACTCGTTTTTTTACTCTTTTAACGCTAAAAGAAATGTGGAATTAACCCATTAATGCCGACTTCAAAATACTCGATCAATTTTGAAATTTTTGTTCATATTTGTTCATCCTGTGTCGATTAAGTACATCGAACATAAATTTTATTTTTACCGTTGTATTTACTAAGTTTTTTTTTTAATGTCAGATTTTTTACCAACCGGCGTTTGTATAGTATGAAATCACTTTTTTATGCAAATTTTGAATTTATTGTTTCATTGCAATAATAATAATTATTACAATTATAATAATAGTTTCTAGATTTATATACTAGTAAAATATTACTTATACTTGTATAATGAGGGTATTTTTTAATTAAAATTATATTTAAAAATTTATTTGGAATTCAATTTGCAAAAGAAAATTTTGTAAAATATATAATTTACAAATTCTAAAACTTAGAAAAAAAAAAGATTTAAAAATTATTATTACCTTTAAAAAATAGTAACATATTTTTAATAAACTGAATATTTATGCATTAGAATCGACATGATAACTTTTTTGTTATATCCAGACACTAATAAAATACACAAGAATATATTTCTTTGTGAGAATTTTGTGAGTCCAAACCGACATTTATATAGCACTAAAAAATTTCGCATCTTATTTCGTGACACGTATTTATTCATAGACGACTTTCTTTATGCGGCCTTGTATTATAAAAAATTCGTTATAACGAGAGAATGGAAGTGGTACAAACGAAACATTTTGCGACAAAAAACAGCACAAACGAATGCCGTAATACAATTTAGATTTCGTTGATTGGGTGGGTCCACCGAAATGGCCGGCCTGTGTTGGAAAAGTGGGAAATTCGTTATATCGAGAAAACCAGAATGGCACAAACGAAACTTTTTACGGCACAAACCGACATTTACATAGCACTAAAGAACTGCATATTACTGCATATTTTCTTTCGTGACACGTATTTCTTGACAATTTTCATAAGTGATTTTCTGTAAGTGACCTTGAATTATAAAAATTCGCTATAACTACACAGTACGGAAGTGGCACAAACGGAACTTTTGGCAGCACAAACGTAGAATAAATTAATGCAGTGACAATATTTTGATTTCGTTGATGGGGCGGGGGTGTCGTTTCACTGGCCCCACCCATTTTGTTCGTTATAACGAGAGAATAGAAGTGGCACAAATGAGAATTTTTGCGGCAGAAACCAGCACAAACGAATGGTATTGATTAATTTTCAAAATCAGTGTTGGGCGGGGCCAGTGAAATGGACGTCTATTCTTTATTTTCTGATCGCCCTAAGTAAGATTGAGACTACATATATGCCGGTTGGTACAATTATCTACCATTAAAAGTAAAATGAATATACGAAACGACACAAAAGTAAAAGTAACTTTAAATAGCACAATCGTTTAAAGTACACTTATTACAATTGTAATTCCATTTAAAAACATAATTACAATTTCAAAAAATATGCGTAACTTACCGTTTTCTATTTGAAGGTAGAGACATACTGATCGATTTCGTATTCACCCAGTTTTTACACCTACTACTACGCTCATTTTCCACAAAAATGCGGGAATTCTATTTTTATACTTATTTGTGATTATTTAAGATGTCAAATGCTTCATTGTTTGACAGATTGTGTCATCTAGTGATAATTAATAAAAATAATTCGGTTTGGTAGATGTTTGTACCAACCGCCATTAATTGGTTAAAATTTGGCTGCCAAACCATTATTTACAAACGTGTATCGCTTGTACAAATATACTTCCAACCCTCGAGCCTTAATTTCATTACTAGCAGAGGTAAAATGCTGTTACTTTGACGCAATCATATCATATCTTTATGAACGAAAATGCAACTATCTTTTAAAAAATAAAGCAATTTTTATTCAAATTTTCTGAGATGAACGGCTTTAAGAATTAACAATCGTTAAAAATTGTTTTTTTCGGCAATCGAATTAGTTTTTTTTTTTTTTTTAGTTTTTAAGAATGAAAATAACCATTTTCGCTAAATATGACGTCATTTTCAGCATGGATAAATTTGTCGTTCATATTTTTCCATTTGCAATCCATTTTCTTTTCAAGCTTTATTTTAAAAACTTTTTTAATGTTTAAATAAAAAATTCGCTATCAAGTATTGTTCCCATCAGCATCGTTCGTATTTTGTTTATTTCATTTAAACTGAATTCTTTCACCCATTTCACAATAGGTTTAAAATGCATATGTTACATACATTTAAAGCACACTCATTTCATGTGAAATACAAAAAGTTAAACGAAAGAAAATAAAAAGACTGAAAGAAAATAAAAAGAAAAAGTACCATATCCAAAGGCCATTTTTTTACATTAAACCATATACATTTTATTTTCCATTTATGACGTCATAATCGAGTGCTTACCGTACTTACACATATTCATGCACCTTGTATGGTTAAGAAATATTTGAAAATTTTCGTTTTATTTCCAATATGACGACTTATTCATTTTTTTTTTCATTTTCCATTTTTCCAAATATCCTTCAATTGAAAATTAATTGCTGGGAAAAAATTATTATTTCGTGTTTTAGTATTTTGCAGCGCGATAAAAAAGAAGGTTAAATTTCATTGGAAAAAATGTCAATTGATTCAAAATCGAATTGTCAGTTAAATATGAAAATCATGAAATTTTGAATTATTACAAAAAATATTTGAACATTATACACATACATTCATATATATGCACTGGTGTGCAAAAATTAAGAACGAGAGGGTTTTTCGAATGTAACGTGGTGTAGAAGTTTTCTACATCGACCGAAATCATACCATAAGATCTCCAAAAGTGAAAATATGGGACAAGTGATAAAAACCATCTAAACAAGGAATCAAAAGGATACAAAAGCACTTTATTGAAAAGGCTACTTAGAGCACAACTGCAGAGAAGACAGAAATGTCCATCTTACAGGCACCTGGCAGGAAAAAGTCTGATTCTAATAAGGAATATGGTCACCTCTGACTGCTATGCAGGATTTACACCTTCTGTCCATGCTGAGACAGAGGTTGTCAAGGAGTTGTTCATGCATCGAGTCCCATTCTTCTTGTAACTTCAATTGCAGCTGCGGAATTGTTGCTGGCGCCTGGTCACGTGCTGCCAAACGTCTCCCTAGAAGGTACCACACGTGTTCTATGGGATTTAGGTCCAGGGTCTTTGCAGGCCAATCTATGCGTTGAATATCTTAACTCTTTGACAGCCTCTGTACGATGAGGAGGAGCGTTTTCGTCCATGAAAGGGAAGTCCGGACCCACAACACCTCTAAACAGACGCACGTGAGGCAAGAGAATCTCGGTGCAATAGCGGGCACCAGAGACTGAACCTTCTTGGAAGACGTGGAGGTTCTTATGGCTACCAACATGATACCTCCCCAAACAAGAACTCCGGCACCACCAAAACGGTCCCATTCGATGATGTTGGAGGGGTGATAACGTGTAACCTGCTCTCTCAGATGTGTATACGTCCAGAATCGCTCATCAGACTAAATCGACTCTCATCCGTAAAGAGTACTCGACCCCACTCCTGTTGTGTCCAGTTCTTGTGTTCCTGGCACCACAGAAACCAACGTCTCCGACGAGCAGGCGGTAATGATACACACAGTACTGGTCGTCGTGCGTATAGACTACCTTTATGCAGCCTCCTAGTCACGGCAAAACGTGATATCCGACGTGCAGTAGTCTGCTCCATCTGCCTTGCAATTTCTCCAGCTGTCTGCCGCCTGTTTCTTTTCGCCTGTAGAACAATATAACAGTCTTCCGCAGTTGTTTTTGTTTGTGGTCGACCATTGCTAAATGCTCGGACAGCTGTTCCCGTCGTTTGAAATGCACCCCAGGTTCATGAAACGATGCTGTGAGCGATCTCGAACTCTTCTGCCATACTTGTCACACTTCGACATTCTTCCAACCTCCCAATGATGCGACCTCGTGTAAGGTCATCCAGATGACATCTCCTGGATTGCCTCTTGGCCATATCACACAACAGTACCAAAAAAACATTCGTTGAAATCACTGTACACCGCACAGTGGAGTATTTGGTGGATTTAGCCGGCCAAAAATATTTCTTACTGAAAAATTCGACTAAAGTTTATTATTGATTAGTTTATTTTATTACTATCACTTTTTAGTAGTTTTCTTTGAAAAATACATTATATATATATATATATATATATATATACAGAGTGTCCACGTTTAACCTGACCGACCTTTATTTTCGAAACCGTTGGTCCTAGATGAATACTTCCAATTACAAAATTGGTTAAAATTAGATGTTGAGTTAAGATTAAAAAAAAAGTTTGAAGCAAAAAAACAATTTAATGAGGAATTACAGAATCTAAATTTTTATACGGTCCCCCGGTCCTATAAGTTATATTTAGTAAAATTTTCCTCTTACACTGACAAGTAAGGCAAAAAAAGTCCCGTTATTCTACGATTAAAATTAACCGAGTAATTGCTGTTTAAATTTGGAGCATAATTTTTGCTGCAAATTAGGGATCATTCACAAATTTAGTAGAAATATCATTTCGTCTGATATATTTAAAAAAAAAAAATGGTTGAGAGTAAAATTAGCATTGCAATATAAATTTGAAATCTTTAATAATTCTGACATATTATTGCAAAATATACAATTTGTACCGAACATATAAGAGGATAAAAATAACAGAATTTTTGTTAAGTAAAAGGATGAAAAACAACAGCCTCAATTCTTTACAGTATGTTACATATTTTAAAATACTGTTAGATTACACTGCCTTTTAAATTTTGGGTTGCGCCATGGGTTTTAGCTTTTGAAAATTAATTCTTAAGCATTTTTAGCGCAGAAACCGAAAATGACCTTCATTTTAAACCATCAAGTCAGGATTTTTCTGAAATCGCAAATTTCAAAGTTAAAAAGCTCAAAGTTAAATTTGTTCCCCTCTTCCCTCCCAACCTCATCAGACCCCTGAGCTGTTTAGCTGTAAGAAACCCAGTATAAGCTAACAAATTGAATAAATTATTGAATTAAATAAATTAAACTGAATAAAAAAAGTCGTACATCCATTTTATAGTATCAGATTTTTTGCTAATTTTGAACCTTGAAATTTACGAATTGCGAAAAAATCCTGACATGACGGTTAAAAGTGAAGGTAATTTTTTTATTTAGCGTTAAAAAATACGTAAAACGTAATTATAAAAGTTAAAAAACACAACCATCGCAGGTTTATGTTATCTAATCTAATACTCTTTCTTAAACTTCTTGACGGTAATCTATCCGATTTTTTTTTGTGAGTGTTATCCACTAGTATAAGTATGTATAAGATGGTAAGCGTCTAAAATAATAATGATATTACATTGTCACCGGATTTAAGTCAGTATGTAAAATTTAACTTCGATCATTTGAAAGTGTGTTAAAGTTAGAGTACAAATTTAAAACTGTAAACACGATCGTTGCAAGATAAATAAAACCTTATGAAAATAACATAATTTTTGTTAAAAGAAATCATAACTTCAAATCCTTACTAAATAAAACATATGTTAAAATACAATTATTTTAACTAATCTGAAACTTAACTAATAAAATTTAACTGAATCTTAATAGTTGTACGATTTCTTTCAAAGCGCAGATACCTTGAAATAAGTTTAAGTACTTTACATACGACCCCCGAAAGCATCGCCGAAATCATGTGTATTGATAGGCAAAAAAGTGGTATAAGTCATGCATTTTAAAGTTTCATAACTCGGTCAATTTTAATGTTAGATGAATGGGACTTTTTTTGTCTTACCTGTTAGTGCCACAGTGAATTTTTACTAAGTATCACTTATAGGACCGGGGGACCATATAAAAATTTAAATTTCGTAATTTTTTAATAAATGTTTTTCTTGGCCCAAATTGCTCTAAAAATAATTCATTACCTTATTTAAACCATTTTTGTAATTGGAAGTATGCATCTAAGACCAACGGTTGCGAAAATAAAGGTCGGTCAGGTTATACGTGGACACACTGTACATACAGGGTATATCGAAAACATTGTAATGTGTAAAAATGACTTTAATGCAACAGAATATTAGTGAATATATTGTATTCTATCCATCAATACAAATGTACATTTTCATATACAGTGAACCCTCCCTGTGCGACCACCTGAACGACCATTTTTTCATGGAACGAAATTTATCCCCATAGCCTCAATACTAATGTTACCTCCATTCAGAGACCACCCCAATTGAACTCCCTCCATGAGCGACCAATTTCTTTTAAGAAAATTAAACAAATTTCGTTTTTTCCTGGTCACTTTTAACCAGTGGTGGGATTCAGCCGGTTCACACCGGTTCGGTAGACCCGGTTGTTAATTTGGATTGAGTTCGGGGAACCGGTTGTTAAAAGAAACTTGCATTTACATTAATTTACTTTCTTTCACTGTTTATCTGCACAACAGCGTTTTCTAAACATAAAACTGTGACATATTCTGATTTGTTTCATTTAATAAAACAATGTTTCATTTGCAAAATATATTTTTCTTCATCAGTGCAGTAAGGAGTAAATTTAACATTTAAAAAATGAAATTTTGAGGATTTGAAGAATTTTGGGATCCATATCGGCAGCCTTGGCCTCTAGTATAGGCCTATGTCTAGTTATATTGCATTTATTCAACACTACTTTAACTACTTTCTTAATTTGCATACTTAAATTGTAACTTAATTTGTATTGAGTTCGGCGAACCGGTTGTTAAATGAAACTTACATTTACAGTAATTTACTTTCTTTAAATGTTTATCTGCACAACAGCGTTTTCAAAACATAAAACTATGACATCTTTTGATTTGTTTCATTTAATAAAATAATGTTTGATTTGCAAAATATATTTTTCTCCATCAGTTCTGTAAGGAGCAAATTTAACTTTAAAAAATGAGGATATGAAGAATTAAAGGATCCATACCGGCAGCCTAGGTTAAATCTAGTTATATAGGGCTTATTTAACACTACTTTAACTACTTTCTTAATTTGTATTAAGTTCGGCGAACCGGTTGTTAAATGAAACTTACATTTACATTAATTATTTTATTTAAATGTTTATCTGCGCAACAGCGTTTTCTAAACGTAAAACTATGACATGTTTTGATTTGGTTCATTTAATAAAATAATGTTTCATTCGCAAAATATATTTTTTTTTCTTCATAAGCCCTGTAAGGAGCATTGAAACATTTAAAATTTAACTTTAAAATAATGAAATTTTGAAGTTTTGAAGAATTTTGGGATCTAAACCGGCAGCCTAAGATAATTCTAGTTATATAGTGTTTATTCAATACTACAATAACTTCTTACATTCGAATAAAAGGTACAGTCGTGGAAAAAGAAAAGTAAACACCCCCTACTAACTCTTCAACAAATTATCGTAGAAGAAAGTTACTGGTACCGAACGATTTAAAATAAAGTCTACTTTTAAATGATGTATATAAAATTTGCTTAGGGGGCCTTCTACATATTAAAACGAATGCAAACTTCATTTTTTTCAATGACAATACCCAATTTTAACAAGATATTTCAAATCTTCGGTTCAAATTATGCCTAGACACCGAATTTCAAGTCATTAGAATGATAAGTTTTTGAATTATAAACATTCAAAATTTAGTGCTTCTAATGTTAAATTACATTTTCATATTTTTATTAATATCTCCAGAAATTTTGCTCCTAATGTGATAATTTTTTTTTTGTAGCAATAACACTAATATACCCAAACATAAATACGCTGAATTTGCAATTTTTATAATTTTATGATATGAATTATGAATTATGAAATTAATATTCGAAAGAATTAGGAATTGCAACCTACAATTTTTTTGATGGATTTAGATTTATTAAATCCTGCTTTATGTAAATCCAAAATTTCACATTTTTCTTCCGAGTAGTTTTGAAATTATGCTTAAAAAACGGCAAAATGATGGTTTAAGGGGCCGTCTATAACAGAAGTGACTAGATATTTTGAAATTTCTTCTGCTGTATTGTAATCTAGCAGGCTTCATTGACTTCCTAAGGTGCCTTGATGAAGATGAAGGCTCTCTCGGCTAATAATCGATTTCCGAACTTCAATTTGGATACAGCCATTAAAATACTCTCGTTTTAAAATCATTAATTTCTCGGAAACTTATGGTACGAATTGTATAAAAAATTGTTTTTAGGCTAATTGGAGGATGTAGAGTTCATTTATGATGTCAGAATTGTGTACTGCTATTGAAAAAAACAAAGTTATGGTTCGTTTTAATATGTAGGTGCCCCCCTAAGCAAATTTTATCTATATCATTTAATAGTAAATTTTATTTCGAATCGTTCGGTATCAGTAACTTTCTTCTGCGATAATTTGTTGAGGAGTTAGTGGGGGGGTGTTTACTTTTTTTCCACGACTGTACATTGTTTTGGCTGCTTCTTTTGAAAATATACGGAATGTCCCTTGTTATCACTGATCAATAGCTAAATTTTTAGATTTAGTGGTAAGGTAAAATGGTTCAAACTGCATTTTTTAAAAAATATTGTTCTTCATATCTTAGAAGTCATTTGCATCAAAGTAGTTATTTTCGTAAATGTAACAAATTTTAAGTTTTTATAAGATACCTTTCCTATAAGTTACATTTAGAAAAATATTTTCCATGATCTAACAAATATCATAACTCGAAAAGTCATGCAAAAATTTGTACACTGCATAAAAATTTAAATTTTGTAACTTTTTTCTAAAGTAAAAAAGATTTTTCTGAAGATGAATAGTTGAATATTCCGAATTTCCAACAGTTGAAATATTTTTGAAATTAGACGTAAGTTAAATTTAACAATTTAGGAATTAGCTCTTGGTCAGCGATAAGAAGTGATGCCCTACATATTTTAAAGCTGATATTTCCTTGATGTTTGCATGTTTTAAATGAAAATGTTTGTCTTTTAAAAGCACTGCGAACAAGAATATAAGCATCATAAAGAATGAAAGCTAGTGATAAAATTTATTAAAATGTTTGAAAGGCTTCGGTAGAAAAAAGCCCGTACAAAAGAAAACGGTGATGTTTTTATTACTCAAAAAAATTGAAAAAATATCAAATTTGCAAACGATAATAAATGTTTTAATAAACTCGGGGGACATGTTTTTTAACAACGTACCGACTTTTAAAAAATTATATACTACTGAATTCTGAACATTTAAAACCAAGTTGTAGTCAATTTGAATGCAGTAATGAACTATATTTTTTTCTCGTTAGATTACTGGAATATTGGAGAAACAATTTTTAAATAGAAAACAGCAGAAGAGCTCTATTGTTTATATTTAATGGCATTAATATTAACGATTATCGAGGATTTTTTTTTTACCATATTTTTAAAAAATTTCTAAACTATACAGTTTTTGAAAGTATTCAAAAGTCTCAAAATATTGCCAGAACAATTACTGCAAGTTCAGCAGAAATGGAAAGGGGTTTTCAAAGATAAACATCATACAGTCAGAGACCAGTAGTAAGCTAACTATTTCTAATGTATCAAACATAATGACGATTAGTCTAATTGGCATACCTCTTAAAGAATGAGTTCCTACTTTTATAGTGAAAGTATGTAAAGAAAGAAGCACACATCAGATAATGTTTGAGTAAAGACAAAGAAAATTGAAAGTTAGGAGGTTTATCAAGAAGCTATATATGTAAATATCTCAAATAATAGAAGCTGCTTAACATACTAAAATTCTTTTCTGTACTATAATATCGTTTTTTCTACATATTTTAATGTTTTATTTATTAACTATCTGAAATAATCCACTACCTTTTAGCATATCTTTTTAATACTTTTCAACATAATACATATAAAGTTATTTCAAGTACAGGATATCTCAAATAATTCTAATTTATTTTTTCTGGTTGCAATCTGAAAATGCATAGTGTGCTGATGCATTTCATCGGCAATTGTTCTCCATGGGCATTTATTATATGAAAGGTTTTGAAAAGATGTTGCATATGCAACAAAAATGCACAAAAACATATGTTTTTAAACTGAGCTAAATTTTATCACTGATACAAAATTTCAAGAATAAATCTTCTTCACGTGCGCATTATTTTTATTACAAAAATAATTTTAGAGTCATTTGGTATTAATTATAGAAGACGACATTGACGAATAGCTCGGTGAAATTTGTGGTTTTGGTATTAAAACATAGCATAAAACAATTAAATCCAGTTAACAGTTAACAATACAGTTCCAGTTAACAATAAAACAGTTTAAAAAATTAACAATTAATTTTAAAAAAAATCCAGAAATCAGTCATTTACCACTCACAATAACCTATTTATTGAGATTAACTTTGAAGAAGTTACAAGCATTTATCACCAAAACAAGGATGTAAATAGGAATGCTTGATATTCAGTGAGGTGGTATTCTCGTGAGATTAGAGACTTAGCAATATCTCGAGCTCTTCCTACAGTTAGTGTTTTTAGTATCTAACTGTTTGCAACTTTAGATCATGAATATGAGTTAATTCTTAAACTTAAATTTCTGCTATTTTTGTGCTATCCTTTTTGTATTATGCTGTTTTGATGCATTTTCTGATAGAAATCTTGATCAGGGTTTACGACTGTCGAATGCGTTTTAAATAAACTATGTCATTTTACAAGAAAACATGTGTCAGAAATTTTTATTTCAATATACCACAAGGTCAAATATTTTTATCAATTTTATTATAATATTGGAAAATGCTTCATAATCTATGTGTGATGCTAATTTTTTCTTTGATTTTTTACGTCAAAAATCACTGCTGCAGCGAACCGGTTGTTAAATTATTTGAATCCCACCACTGCTTTTAAAAGGTTTTATTAGAAAAATAATTTCTGAGAGCGCATTTTTGATCAAGCTTCTAAACTAAGTTTAGAATTTTTTTATACCTATAACTATTAAGTTTTTAAACCCCTTTGTGCCTTTTTATGTTCCTTGTAACCAATATGAATTTTTTTTTCAAGAAAGAATGCTTATTCCTACTTGATTCATGCCATCTTTTCTGAAATTCAGGCTTGATATATTTTTTTAAATAATTTTTTATTTGTTGCTTTTACTTTTCTGAATGATTATTTTTGTTAACAAGATAATCTTCGAGAAATTCTAGTTTTTTATCGAAATCAAATAATTCTGGTTAAAGTCCATAAGCTTGAAGAGCTCTTGTCTTGATATAATTTTAACTCCAGATGGACCTGAAATAATTTTGTACAGAAAATAATAAGAGTAATTAATTTTAAACATATTTAGCTTTTAGAATTTTATTAAAAAATGCTCATATATAGAAACACATAAGTTTGTGTAAAAAAAATCCATCCTGACAGTTTTTTTAAAGTTATTAACTGCATAGCTGACGCATTTGAACTGAAAAACATCAACTAGTATCATCGGAAAGCAGAAAAAGTTCCTTATACACTATTGAAATTTAAAAAATAAAAATTTGATGCTTTATCTTACATTTTAAAAGCCATATATAAACATATGATATGAAATATAAACCTATTTACTGGGATCTTTTGAAATCTAGAAATGATTGATATAAGTAAGAGTTTAAAACAAAAAACTGACTTAAATAAGTAGTCGCATAATCGAAGTTGAAAGTACGGCAGATCAAACTATTTCTACTAGTAAGTATTAACTGTCGAGTCATAAAATCGAAGTTGAACAAAATATTGATCATAAATATAAATTTTAATTATTTTATGTCGTAGACGATACTTTCTGACAATATTTGCAATTTATCCCTCCTAAAATATTTTTTTTTAATTTCTTTTAATGAAAATGAAACATTTATCATTTAAGGAAACACAACGTGCTTGAAATAAAGTATTCCAAATTACCGATTATTCGTAGATATTGTTTTCAACGTTATTAACTATCTAGATCTCATTTAAAGTATAAAAAAATCACTTGGACTCATTGGGAAGTGTAATGAATTTTTTATAAAATACTGAAATTAAAAACACAAATTTCGAACATGTTCGATAGATTTTTTGCCTGTTTATAAAATCTTCTAAATAAATAGATATAAATATATTCATGTGGAATATATAAATATATTTACCTGGACTTTCACAATCCATAATTAAATACTGGATGTATTTACGAAGCAGCATTTATAAGATGTAAACTAAAACAGCGCAACATTTTCTAAGAAGACGTGTATCATTTTTAAATTTAGAACATAAAAAAGTAACATAGAACTTCAGAAACAGGCGTAGACAATATTAAAAAAAATTATGGGTCAGATATGTAAATTGGAACTTTTTTATGTCCACAGACGAAACATTCTGACAATAATCTCAATTTATCAATCGTAGAATACTTTTCAAATCGAAAGGGAAATGCAAAAATTGTCATTTACAGGAACATACAGTTGTGTGTTTGAATGGAATTCTTCTAAAATCTCAGTTTTTCGCAGCTACAGTTTTCAAAATTATTAACTACATATCTTGAACTGTCATTTAGATTAAAAAAAGATCATCCCGATCGACCCCGATGTATAACAAATATTTTATAGAATATTGAAATTAACAACACAAATTTAAAAAATATACGGCACATTTTATGTCGTTTTATCATATCTGTTAAATTAACAAATATAAATATATTCATGTGAAACGCAAACATATATACATAGGCTTTCAAAATCCAGAACTATATGGTATAAGCAAAAGCTATGGGGAGAAAATCAGAGTGAAATAAACAGGCACAAAATGGAACTTTAAAGTACAAATAAAAAACTTACTGCTACAAACAAGTTTGACCTTCCCTGGTACCAATTTTCTCGCACAACAGAAAAAAAATTATAAATGTACGGTGAATCCCCATCTATTTTTCTTCATAATTCGCTACATTTTCTCTCCTCAACTGCGTTTCGAAAAATTGACTTTTGGCCGGCTAAATTGGAAAATTACTCCACTGTGCACCGTGCAATAGATTTCACCGAATTGCTGAACGTCCACTGACTCTGTGCTTTATAAAAAACTTACTGCTACAAACAAGTTTGACCTTCCCTGGTACCAATTTTCTCGCACAACAGAAAAAAATTATATATGTACAGCGAATCCCTTAGGAACTCCTCCTTTTACATCATATTCCATATATGCGCATGTCCTAGTGCCTTTTTTCAGGTCTATGTCCTGATTTGTCTTTCATTTCGTTTTGTTACCTTTTTCAGCATTTATACTAATTTTCTGCTCCGTATTTAATTTTTGCACACCAGTGTATATCTATATATATATATACCGGGTGTCCTAAAAAGGACTGACTGATTTTAAAATTCAATAATTTGCAATTGGTGACAGATATTTAAAAGATTCTTGCAGGAGGGTTATGCATGAGGTCAAAAGTCTTTTTACAGTAATTTTCGAGTTTAGTTCGAATTAAAAACAATAGATGGCGCTGCAATCAATAGACGCTGAATTCAGGCTCGTTTTTTGGTACTTCGGTACCAACTCAGTATATTTTTATCTCCTTTTTCTGCATGGAAGAAGAGAAAGGCCAAAAAATCGAGGCTGTATTTAGCGCCTATGGATTACAGCGCCATCTATTTTTTTTAATTCGAACTAAAATCGGTAATAACCGTAAAAAACTTTTGACCTTATGCATAACCCTCCTGGAAGATTTTTTAAAATATCTGTCACCGTTTGCAAGTTATTGAATTTTAAAATCAGTCAGTCCTTTTTAGGACACCCGGTATGCATATGTATGTGTATTATTGCTTATATATTGTATAGATAAAAAGAAAAAAAATTGAGGTATCGTGCATTTCACATCATAAATTTTTCACATATTGGCACTTAATACAACAAGTCTATATTTTACTATCTTAAAATAATCCTCATTTTTTTAAATGTTATTTATATACTCATTTTTTATTTTATAATATTTGTTTTAAAATGATCAATTTAATCAATGACCTTTTATTATTATTTTTTTTATATACTCAGTGCTTATTAAGTTTATTCCTATTTTTTCATTCTACTTTAAATAAATGTTAATTTAGTCATTTCTTGATTTCTGGGTATAGATGGCAGCACTAAAAAATATTTTTGTTAAAAATCTAGGTACAATATAGTTTTCCTTTTTCACACCAGACGACAGCAGTATTTTTGTCTTTATTGACCATCTGCTAGTTTTCTGGACATTTTCATGGCACATGTTTTAATAGTCTTAAATCTGATTGCATCCTTACATGTTATAATTTCGTGGTTCAAATTTTCGCCTATAATTGAGGTATTATGTTCTAATCAATTTTAATATCTTGTGTGTGGTGTATCTTTCTTTAGATCTCTTGATTTTTTATCATTTATTTTGATGCGCTATAAGGAGCTAAATTTTGTCATTTTAGGCTTAATGCTGACAAAATTGGATGAAATAACGCAACTTCACTATGAATTAAACTTGCAAGCTCCTCTGATGCTTCTGTAGGTTATTCATAGTTTCTTATTTTACATATCTAATTTCCAACGTTCATTTCTTATTCATCTTTAGAATTTTAAGAATTTGTTAATATATTTGTGATTTCATCTTATATATATGCACACAAGTTAAATTGTAGTCCAAATCCCTTGTTTAAATAAATAAAGGAAAAAATGAAGTGCTATTTATTCTTGCAGTATGAACCCAAGATGCACATATATGTACCTTCTGGTATATAAAAACTATTATTATATTTTTTATTATTATATTATTATTATTATATATTTTATTATATTATTATTATTATATATTTTATTATATTATTATTATTATTATTATTATATTTATTATTATTATATTATTATTATATTTTTACAAATTTTCCTTCTGTGGATACGGAACACACTGTCCAAATAACTTTGTGGTGGTTAAAAATGTATCATGTCTGGAGAGGATAAATCCCTGTCCTGTTTATCTGTCCTAAGATAAGGATTATCTAATGTTACTATATACTGCTGTAAATTCTATTTACGAGTTTCTGCCTTAACACTTTGATAACTGGTAGAGATATGTTCGTCCCGGTGGACTATTTTTTATTCTATTCTTATCTCTTTTTGAAAAATAATCTCTGCCATACACTTACAGAAGATATTTTCAAGAGAAATCTACCAGACAGAAAAGTGTTTGTAAATTGTAGTGCGATTCGATATAAAAATTGTCCCCAATCCTCGCACATAAATAAAGATTAATCAGTGAGGTTGAAATGATATGCCCAATTAATTTATATGTAATATTAATTTATACCCTCAGTTAATTTATATGTGTTTATAGTTTAAGAAAGACTGTAATAGATAGTTTGAGTTAAAAAAAGAAATTGTAGAAAACTGAAGCAAAATTTTAATATGGACATATGAGAACGAAAACAAAACGGTAAAAAGAAAACAAGCATGACATTTTTTTTAAAGAATGAAATAAGGTAAATGGACACACACAAGAGCATTTTTTTTTTGTCTAGCTATTCCAGATATCTAAAATAAATTAATATATTTTCCCCAAAATACCTCACAATATGTTCACCAAATTGCATTTCTCATATACAAGAATTCTATTTAAACTGTATAAAATCAGTAGACAGTATGAGGCACGCACAGCAATCTTGGCGATTATTTTGTGTTACGTTTTTCCATTAATCTTTAATTAACTGAAAATTTTCAACAAACAACGCGTTTTAATCAAATGTGAGAGTACCATGTAGTTTAGAGCACCAAACATTTCGCCAAATATTGCATACCGTTGTTGAAAGCATTCACTGTACCAAATTTATGACGGTACGCTGAATGTATGTGAAAGTGCCTCACAATATGTTCACCAAATTGCATTTCTCATATACAAGAATTCTTTTGAAACTGTATAAAAGAAGTGGACTGCTCGAGGGTTTGGCACAACAAACTTCGCGACTATTTTGTGTTATGTTTTTGCATTAATTATTTAATTAATTGCAAATTTTCAACAAACAACGTATTTTAATCAAATGTAAGTGTACCATGTAGTTTAGAGCGCAAAACATTTAACCAAATATTGCATACCGGTGTTGAAAGCATTCAGTGTACTAAATCGATGACGGTACGCTGAATGCTACCGAAACAGGCGTGCAATACTTGTATGTATGTTTTGTTGCTCTAACGTTTGTTTTCAGTGTTGAATTCAGACACTTTTCTCCGGGAGGGATTTCTGTGGCTCCGGGGGGGGGGGGGGGAGAAGGGACGACATTGTAAAATTCCGGGGGGAAAATCGAATTTTTTGACCATTGAAAACACAAAATATCAAATATTCCGGGGGGGGGGCATCTCATTGCTCCGGGGGGGAACGTCCCTTCCGGGTTACCCCTGAATTCAACACTGTTTGTTTTATAAAGTTATTATAGTGAATGATTTTATATTCTCGCTTTAATGAAAAAAGGAGATAAACCCAGGCTTCCCGGGTTACGGAATATAGATGAAAAACCATCATATATATTATTTCTGATATTAACATCTTTTTTTCTCTGCACATACTATAAAGGCCTAGAGATGAATGATGTATTTTTAGAAAGGTTCTGCGAGCCGCTTCTGACGAAGTTTACTTATATATCGTTAAAACGCGTTTTTTTTTTTTTTTTTTTTTTTTGTTTTTTTTAAACTATTGCAGTTCATGAAAAAATAACGGAAAAACGTATCAGTAAATAATCCCAAAGATTGAGGCGAGAAAGATCCGCATGGGTCTACCTTTTTTCAGTACTTTTTAACTAATAACTCTAATATATTTTTTACATTTAATATATATATATATGTTTTAGAATGCCCACTAACAATAACAAAAATCACATTTGTATGAAAAATAACAATTTCGCGTTCAAATAAAGTTTTAAACGTATTAAAAGCGAAATTTTTATATTGGCCTCGCGGTCGAGTATATCGATTTTATATTGGTCGAGTTAACAGGCGAAGGAATTTCTAAACACCTCTATTTACAAACAGACTTTTTGCTTCTGTTAATTTCCGTGGTTTAAGCACAAAATTCGATCACATATCTTAAATTTGTGTTTTATTTATATTTATTATTTTATTTATGGGTTGATGAATGTGTTAATTTCTTTATGGAATATAAGCTGGAAACAAAGGATGAGCTATTTATATTAATTTACATTGCAAATGGCTTTCGTAATCGTCTGCCTGCCATACATTTGAAAAACATTCATGCTTGAAAATTATTTTAAAATCAATAAAAATTGCGTAAATTGCGATACAGTTTTCAAAGAAAATGCATTTGAAAGTACATTTATTTTCATATTTGACGGTGTAAAAATTGAAAATGTACGGAATGTAAAAGTTTAAAAAGTTGCATTAAAAGTTAATAAAAGTTAAATTTAATCGGTTGCTGCTGCCACAGACAAAATGACGCCAGCGTTACGCACGGATACTTTTTTCCTTTATAATATAGATAGTTATTGATCTTTCCATATACCTTTTTACTGTAAAATGAATAAGTATTTTATAAAAAGAAGACTGTACTTGAAATTTTTGCAGCTTTAGAACCAATTAAAATTTTAGTACTGCAGCTTCGACTGCAGCCTTTAACATATTTCATATTACGGAAACAAAATTCAATTTTAGCATATTTCAGTGGACTTGATACAGGCATCTTAATGTAATCGACATTAACCATCCAATAAGACAAAAACTTACTCATTTGAATGTTTTTCATTCTAAAAAGTTCTCCAGATATTCCTGAAATACATTTGACCTCTGTATATACAAATATATACACTGCTCAAAACAATTAGGGGAGCACATGGTTTTAACAAAATTACGCAAATATTTACACCTATAAATAACGTAAATTAAACCATCCACAATTTAAAGCGTAGTAGAAAACAGATAAAGAATTTTTCACATGCAAATTAAAGTTTATGACCTCAAAAACTAGAAAAAGGAGATAAGTGCAGGGATTTTTCAGAAACGGCTGTTTCACAGTCTCAGTTGTAAAATTCAATTGCTCAGCTTGTGTTTTGAGAAAAGGTGACTTGAAAATGTCACAACAATGTGATTTAATGGAAGCCATGGCTTTCCGTGTTACCTGGACAGTCGAATCTGGGGAAACACAACGAAGTGTAGCGGACGCTGTTGGAGTCGCAAGAAGTGTCGATGCAAGGCTGTGGAATTGATACCAAGACACATGGAATGGTAGACACCGACAACGGCAAGGTCGGCCATGTGCTACTACAGAAACTAATGACAGATATATATTCTGTTAACAGCTCGTCGAGACGGAACGGGCAATGCTACTCTGCTGCAAACACAGTTGTTCTTGGCCACATGACGAAGATTGTCCAACCAAACAGTCTGAAATTGGCCTCAATAGGGTGGTCTCTAGGCACGTAAGCCGAAGATCTGCATTCCGTTGATCTCTAGCAACTGTGCAGCCCAAAGAAGGTGGGCAACTGAACATCGAGCTTGGAGGCAACATTGTTGGAGTCAAATTCTGTTTACAGATGAGTCCCGATTCAGTCTGGATGTGACATCTGATGTCTTTTGGCATGGAGAGAAAGAGGTACTCAAAATAATCCCACATTCCTTCCTGAAAGATCACATTACAAACGAGGTGGGTCGATGCTATGGGCTGGAATGAGCGTAGGTGGACGTACGGGCCTGCATATAATTCGGAATGGCACTTTGAAGGTCCGAAGTTATACAGACGACATACTGAGAACTCATGTCGTATTTTATGTTACGGCAATTGGTGATTTTTTTTCCATGCAAGATAATGCCAGATTGCATACAGCTAGCTCGTCTTATGGAGAACATTCTTAAAGTTGAAACAATACAGCATATGGAATAGCCAATATGCTCTCCTCACCTTAATCTGATAGAGCATGTGTGATACACACTCGGACGACGCATTGCAGAGAGACTGGGGCCTCCTTTTATTGTCCGGGACTTGGAAATTGCAATTTTTGAGGAGTGAAATAGTACTCCCCGAAAACTTATTGATAATGTCATCGAATCTATGGAAAGCAGGCATATGACCGTCTTATCTATCCGAAGTGTCCACACATCATATTAAATGCCTTTCATCATTCATAAACAGTACTTTATTTGTCATTTACATGTAACCAAATTGTTGCCCTAAACCATGTTTTCACATTCTACCCATCGTTTCAAAGAATTAAAGATCTCCTGCAATTGTTTTTGCATGTTTTTATCTGTATTGCGCATTGATACACATGTTACTCTCAATTTTATGCCCATGCATGGCTCTCTCGCACTGTTCTCTTTACTTTTTTGCTTGCTCCACTAATTTTTTTGAGCAGTGTATATATATATATATATATATATATATATATATATATATATATATATATATATATGTATATATATATATATATACATATACATAGCTGCCAACTTGTACGGATTTTTCCTACCACTAAAATTTAATAGAAATCTTTGACTTATTTTAACGTTAAATTTGCTTGAATTTCGGGGATTCATTTAGCTAAAATTAACTATAAAATTTTAGTGGTATGAAAAATACGTACAAGTTGGCAGCTATGCATATATATCTATATTCCACGAAGGAAGATATATCAAATGAAAGACATAAATTTTACATTTGAATAATAAAAAAAATCTAGACTCAAAAAGCAATAACCAGTGTTTTTATTTAAAAAGAACATTTATTGCTGTAGGGTGTTTTGAATTCTTTTCGCTTCGCTGAATTAATTTATTTTCAATAGAAATACACAGAACTTCAGATATATTTCACTTGAATTTCATCACTTGGTTTGGTAGAAAATATTGAAATAACGCATAAATTAATCTGAATTTTATAGGTTAGATAAACTGATGATCAAATTTGGGATTTATGTGAGATTTTTCAGTTTGTAAAAAGTATATTATTTTTTATAAATTAAGAAATATATAATCATCTATAGATCTCATAACAACATATATTTAGCCAGTCAAGACAGACTTACTGATTTAATAAATTTCTGTTTTTGTTGTTGCTGTTGTATATTTATTTTGTTGTATTTAGAAACGCCGGAATTTCAAGGCCCGGGCCCAGCCCGACCCGAAAGAAATCTATCTTGGCCCGGCCCTATGTAAAATTAAAAGTTCGGCCCGGACCCGGCCCGTTTACATTTTTACAGTTCTCGGCCCGGCCCTACTCAATTTCTAAAAAAAAAATTCCGTTTTTCCTCGACATACAATTAAGATTCTTTTAATGAATACTACATATTTATTTATGGGAACATTTTACTGTATATCATAGATTAGTATGTGTTCGTAAAACAGAAAACACAGAATAGTAAATACATTAACGAATACTTACAGTGTTTTAATCATCGTCTCAACAGACGTTTCAAAATTCGATTGAGGATTCATTAAAAAATTAATGTAGTTTAGAATAAAGGGTTACAAACATGATAACTTTTGAAGCTGCATAATAAAACGTAGATTTGTGAAAATATTTCTCTCATTTTTAAGGTTTTTCTCAAATCCAAAAGAGCTGCATTTCGATACATTTATCAATTCACATTTTTTTCGAAAACGCGTAAGGTTGGCAGGTGTTCTTATTCAGAAACTATGTAAATGCCGTTTTTTTCTTAGATAAAAGCAATATGTCTTTCAGAAAATACTGCCAAAGTTAGCGTTTTGAATCGAATTTCCGGAAGAGATAGCATAGCAAAGGAAAAAACGTACAGTCATGTGACAAGAATATTTTATCTCTGTAAGTAATTTATCAACATGGGAAAAAGCTATTCCATTCCAAATGCCTTCAATAGTTAGGCCAGTCAATTCTGTGCCTTTATAGTTAAAAATGAGTCAGAAAATGTGCCTGAAAGTTTCGCATTGTTGAGAAGTTATATTTCAAAGATACTGTTAACAGACGTTCATTATCGCTATTAATACTTTCACAAAACATAATGCCTGCCCTGCACATCCTGAGAACGATTAGGACCATTTCCGTACCGGCACGAGTCTTCTGAAAAATTAAACCCGGGATCAGACATCATGTAACTGTACAATGCAATCTCTACGATGGACATGTTACATTTCTGTATTGATGTTGTTAAACTCGCATCGGCTCGTGACGCACATTTATACTTCTCAAGAATGTCATATTAATTGAAAATGGCTCGTATTCTATCTGTTTTGCTTAAATTCTTATATCGGACCGATAGGCCCTATTAATTTTTTTATCGGCCCTTAAATTATTAAAAAAATTATCACATTAGGAGCAAAATTTCTGGAGATATTAATAAAAATATGAAAATGTAATTTAACATTAGAAGCACTAAATTTTGAATGTTTATAATTCAAAAACTTATCATTCAAATGACTTGAAATTTAGTGTCTAGGCATAGTTTGAACCGAAGATTTGAAATATCTCGTTAAAATTGGGTATTGCCATTGAAAAAAAGTAAGTTTGGATTCGTTTTAATATGTAGATGGCCTCCTAAGCAAATTTTATATACAGCATTTACAAGTAGACTTTATTACCAGTCGTTCGGTACCAGTAACTTTCGTCTACGATAATTTGTTGAGGAGTTAGTAGGGGGTGTTTTCTTTTCTTTTTTTTTTCCACGACTGTACCTTAGAAAGATATTGTCTAAATTCTGTTGTAAATGTGTACGTTTTAGACTGAATATCTCAAAATGAGAATTTGGAACTTATTTCGCTTAATTCGAATATATTGATTAATCAGAACTGAGTCGTTAAGGCTGTTCTCAACGCCAAACTGGCTACTTTCAGATGAATAATTTGTTTCTTTTGCAAAAATTTTGCTTTACATTTTATTGTAGCAAACAAATATTTATTCTTTCGTCATGTGTAGCCATTATAATGGCGGGAACGCAATTGCCTTCGATAGCGTTACTCCATCCCTATAAATGTTTCAAACGGCGATAAGTATAATGGGAGTCCTCACAAATTTTTCACAATTTGATCCTCGTTTGAAACTCATTTTTAAAAAAATTTTCATTCTTTAAACTAGTCTCTTAATTGACTTAGAAACGCACTTGCCTGACATTGCTCTTCCGACATTTTTAGAAAACATGATTTTTTATAAAAAGGAGCTTCCTCAACGAACTCAGAATTGGTTCCTGTTTATGTATTAAAAATATCATTAAAATTAATCATTAATCCTTGTTTTTAAAAATTCATTTTTTAAAAGTTGACTGAAAGTTCGTTTAGTGTAATGTTGTAAAAAAAAGTTTGCATGATAGTAATTTCACAAAGAAATCATTTAATTAAAATGACATTTCTTGTTTTTTCTGAAAAATGAGGGTTTTCTTTTTTTCACAAAATTTCCAAATTGTTGTACGAATTCGAAATAACATTTATTGAAAAGAGGAACAAATTTACAATAATGGGATCTAACGATTGAAAGCAGATTTATTTTACGGAAGTCGAAAAATATATCTTTGTATAATTGAAAACATGTTTGCAAGTCTCTAAGTGCGATAGATTCTCCTCCTATAATATAACACACACGCACGCATTCACGCAAACACTGTGTTATTAGTAAGAAAGTTACAATTTGTTCGATAATTATTCGTTACAGGGTCATTTTCTGAAATATCGATAACATTTCCAAAATTTTTCCGTCACTGTTAAAAAATATAAATAAAAAGTAAATAAAAATCTGTGCATATCATTAGAACCCTTTGGTTAAAATTGGTTAAGATTAATGAAGGTGATATTTACATTTTCGTTATGAATCTTTTTTAAAGGAATCCAAATGAAAACTTTTGAAAACTACACCTTGTACTTAAACACACACACAAAAAATGCTTATGATTGTACTCATTATTATAGTTGTAAAAAAAATAATAACATTTAATATTCATATTAATGTACGTTTTGCAAACAAAAACGAATTGGTTCAAAATCTATTAAGGGAAAACACCATGTTGGATTTAACTATGAACTACCATGTATAGAGGGTGTCCCTTCTTATCACTGATCATGAGCTCATTCTTAAACCGTTAGGTATTGGCAGTATAATTCCAACTGCAGAAATGTTTCAAATGTTGCTCCTTATGAAATAGATTTATGTCAAAATAATCATTAAAAAATATGTACGAAATTTTCTTTTTTATGCAGTTTCTAAGTTCTTTCTAAAAATTATATTTAGAAACACTTTGTCTGTGCTTTAACTACTAAATCAGTAAAAATTTAATCTTTGTATGACCAAAAATTACCGCGTTATCATACTTTGAATTTTATGATTTTTTTTAAATTTTTTATTTTAAAATAGGTTGTTCTTATAAAGCTTGGATAAAAGATTAAATTTCGCATCTTTGTAAAAAAAAAAAAAAAAAACTATTTAGAAGTAAATGGACTTACTTTCTTATTATAAAAACAGCATTTGAAACGTTTTTTAAACTGTAAAAACAACTTTTTAACTAACGGTTTAGAATTTAACTGTTGATCAACTATAAGAAAGAACACCTTGTATAAAATTTGACACAATGTCTGCTAATATTGATGGTTATATCCAGAGAAAGCACTTTATCGTATAATTTTTCAGCTTTACTATTTTGCGCGGTTTGAATAGTTTAAAATTAAAAAAATAAATATTTTTATGAGACATGTTAAATCTGGAATAATTCCATTAGTTTTATTTTCATTGCTTAATGGATTTCGCTTTTCAAGAAATCCAGTGCCTTAATGCTTCTTTGAATCGACATTTACAATTAAACCAGATAAAAACCATCATTGTAATAAGCAGAAAAGAGAATAAAGAACATTGAATTTTTTTTCTTTGAAAGCAGCTTGTTGGGACTTTTCCAAAAATCAGCACTTAGTTTAGAAAGTCGCATATTCTAATTTTGAGTGTACTTTTAAATTTAGGTTCAGAGTAAGAAATAGCAGAATTAGTGAAAATTTATGAAACATTAAATTTGCATATGTAATATACTTTCTAAAATCTTGCGCTCAAAATGGATATTTGATTATCCATATTAAAAATAAAATAAAATACCGTATTTACTCGTGTATAACACGCATCCCGTACTTTATAAGAAAAAATGACGATTTTTTATCTCATGTGTAACGCGCACGATAAATTTGACATTCAACTGAATGAATGATCAAATGAATTTAGCAAAGAAAGTCGAAATAAATGATACGACAGGTCAGGAAAGAAGGCAAAAATCTATGTTTTACTTCGGGTACAGAGTGAGTGACGTACCATGCTGTGGTGAAGTCACTCGCTTAACGAAATACTTGAGAGCATCTTTTGACAACGTGCGACTAAGATGGAGAATCGAGGTAGTTATACTGCGACATATAAGTTGAAAATATTTCAGTATGCAAAAGAAAATGGTAACCGTCTTCAAGTCGGAAGTTCGGTGTTGGTGAGTCAAGTGTGCAAGAGTGGCAAAATATGGAAGAAAAACTGAAAAAACACCATCCAAAAAGCGTACTTTTCGAGGGAAATCGTGTAAATATCCGCAAGCGGAGAAACATATTTTAACTCATGTAACGGATTTGCGCGCGTTCAGGCTACTCAGTTTCGACAGAAATGTTGATGTTCGAGACCTGTAAAATAGCTAGAAAAATGAACATTCCAAGAGAAGATATTAAGGGGGGGGGGGGTTATAGCTGGGTACTACGCTTTATGATCCGCAACAGTCTCTCTATCAGGAGAACAACGCTATCACAGAAACTGCCGGAAGAATATTAAGAACAGCGTACCAAGTTCTTCCAGTACGTTAAATGGCTACGAAAACAAAATTGATATCAGATGTCGCAAATTGGCAATATAGATCAAAATCCATTGTGGTTTGATATGCCGGAAGTCACAACCGTTGACACCGTTGGAGATAGAAGCAATCAAGTGCGCACAACAGGAGCAGGCAAGCAACGATGCATCGTTGTATGGGCCATTACGACTGACGGCTGCAAGTTGACACCATATGTGATTTTTAAACGTAAACCTGTCTCAAAAGAATCTTTTCCAGTTGGCATAATTGTAAGAACATAGGAAAAAGGTGGATGACGGATGAGCTCATGAAAGAGTGGATTAACGTTGTGTGAGAACGTCGGCTAGTTGCTTTACGTCATCCATTAATGCTGGTCCTGGACAGCTTCCGTGGGCACGCGAGACCTGGTGAAAAAGAGAAAATTCTTCGCTCAAGTGATTTGGTTGTGATACCAGATGGGATGCCGATAGCGCCGCAGTCGTCATATGTTGTCATCAACCGAATATTTAAGGTTGCATTTCGGCATGCCTACAGTTCGTGGATGACAGGATGACAACAACAGATCACAACTTCACTCCAAGCGGGAGAATTTAAACGCGCGTCACTCCGAACTGTATGTGAGTGGATATGGGAAGCTTAAAATTCTATCTCAGCTTCAAAGTGACTGGAATTTCAAATCAGATGGATGGAATTGAAGATAATATGATTTACGAGGATAATGACTGTGCCAGTGATGTCGAGGACAACAGCAGTAGTGGTAATGAGAATTGCTAATTAACTTTTAAATAATGTCACTAGCACTGTTCTATAAAAAAGTGCAAGGAGTGAAAGAAAGATTCAGCAATACTTCTATTAATAAAGATTATTCCAGTTTTAATTTCTTCTTTGAATACATTTCTTGATTCATATGTATATCGTGTGATTACATCCAGCAGTAACAAAATATTCCGTGTATAACGCGCACCTAGGGTTTTTGAACTAAATTTATGAAAAAGTGAGCGTTATACACGAGTAATTACGGTATTACTGTTATTTGATTAAAATATATATGTATATATATATGTGTGTGTGTGTGTGTATGTCATGATTTTAGTTAGTTGAAATAATATCTGCTAAAAATCTGGTCTAAAGTTGGTTCTGTGCATATTTTGATACGGGAAAGCTAAGTTAATAGAAAAAATTTAAATTTGATGTTAGGGGAAGAAAAGACAAAGTATTCGAAAGTTTGAGTAAATTAAGCGAAAAAAATATATATAAGGGACATTCAAATGAAACCCGGTCACTACTGTAAAGTAACGATTTTATTAACACACACAAATGTAGTTATACACAGTACACAAACTCAAAAATAGTCGTATTCCTCCTCATGATAACGTTGCAGATGACTCAAAGACAGCGTCATTCGAGTATTGCGCTGTTCGGCGGTCACTTGGTGGGGAACCCACTGAGCACAAATTTTTCGAAAGTTCAAGTGTTGATGCAATGTGGTGTGTGTGGTGCCCACGCTAATACCCGGTAACCGATGGATCTCGTTCACAGTTATTCTGCGGTTGGCCAAGACTAAATCATTCACTTCCGCAGTCATTTCCGGTGTGATGACACGATGAGCCTGTCCAGGACGAGCATCATCTTCCAGTAACTCGCGCCCGTCAAGGAATCTTTTGCGCCATTCCACAACGACTCCGACTGTACTCATCGTACACATCTTTCATCCGTCGATACAGTTCACGGCCCCCAACTCCCGCCGCCGCTAAAAATCGAATCACTCCTCGTTGTTTCTGCTTACTTACCTGCAGGTTCAGTAGTGGACGATAACTTGTGTGACTACCTTCTCTTCGGCGTGCAACCACACTCTCGCTATGCAACGTGAAACGTTGCGCATACGTCAATCTCCATACCAATAGATGGTGCCGCCATACACGCAGTTACGTGGGGCCCCTTACGTCTAATGCAAAGTTACACGCACTGACCGGGTTTCAGTTGAATGACCCTCATATATATAATGTTAAAATATGTTTTAAGGAATAAATTAGGAACAAGTTTTCACCTTTTGCGGTCTAAGGGCGCAGGGGACAGATTCCGATTTCACATATTAACCTCGTGCCAGAATATCTTCAGTCGCTATCACCATTTACTTGTTTAAGAATTTCAAAAAGTTCAGTCAATTTTAGTACACTCTATATACTATATATTCCGGTGTAAAAGTAGACCCGAAATTTGTAATCCTGAAATTACGTATTTTGAGGTAGTCGGTGTATAAGTCAATCTCTGTGTAATAAGTCTTAATTCTCTCAGAAAAGAAACAATACTTTTGTAAAACAATAAGTGTTGAGAAAAATTTCAAGAGTAAAATAAAGTCATCAAAGAAAAGTAAATACTGTAATGTTTTTTTCTCAAAATAAATTAACGTTCTTATAACAATAATTATAGAAAATAATACTAATAACTTTTAATTTTTCTACAAAATATGCCGGAAACTTTAAAGTTTGCGTGCTATAATTAGTAAGGAAATGATCGATGATTATCTCGAAACATTGATGCAGCTAAAATGCGCGATCATCAGATGTTTGATTTTATATCCGGTGTACAAGTCGACTTTTGAGTTTTCTTTGCGTTTTGATGGTTTAGAAAGTGTACCTAAAAATATGGTATTTGGATACGTTTTGTATTCTACATAAATGTGTGTGAATACGGAAAAGAATTGTTGTATTCCATTCATTTGCTTTCGAAATGCAGAATTTTCCCTACTGCTTTAAATAACGCAATTTGGAGGCAGACGAAAATTCACATGGTAGGAGGACCTGTTAGCCATGCCGAAAAACATACACGAAAAATTTGGTTCAATTCTATGCATAACTGTCAAGAAGAATATTCATTGCCGTGATGTATTTTATATTGTTTCTGTAGAGTGGATGCTGCGTATCTGGCCTTAGCACTAACAGAGACACGTGGTGCGATGTGCCATGGCAAAACTCCAAAATAACACGCTAGAGTGTTCCGGTGACATCTTTTGACATTGAAACACAGGAATTGTAAAACTGGAAAGGGCTTGCCAATTGTTCTGAAGAAAACTGGTTGTATTATCACTTGTTGAAACACATGTAGGTTCCAAAGATGCGTGGAGTACAGGCATGTCATGAAACTGAATGAATACACAACTGTAGATTTAAACTAAATCATATTTATTTTATTCAAATTCCGGAATTTATTGAATTTAGGACGGTCTGGTAGAAAATTTGAACAGTTTATAATTATGGAATAAAAGTTTAACGACTCTAAAAAATTACGTTGCACGAACGCAGCACAGGCGAGAGCCATAAGCAGGTATCCCCCGCACCAGGGTAGGCTTTTTGCAATACAACCTACTAATGCAAGTTTTTGAATTAGACTGACCCAAAGCGATATAAGTAAGCGTCCTATCTTAAATGGGAGAGATAACCGCAAGATTAAAGGCGAGGTCACGTCAATCAAGGTCATACGCCACCAAGCGGACGGAGTGAACTACAAGAGGATTATTAACTTCTTTCCCCTTTGTGGATGATCTACAAGTTCGATATCTATGAAATAACTATGCGCACGCGCAGCCGTGATTTTATTCGTTTGTCGTCTGCAGTACTTAATTGTTGAAAGTATAGATATAATTCGATTTATTTATTTGCCATTATTTAATTTATTAATTGAAGTTAGTTATTTAAACAAAATCAGTTCTTTTAAGAACTTATATTACTTGGGAAAATGCCACGTTGGCATTCTAATTATTTCAGTTTTCAAAACTGCAAAAATAACTCTCTATCTGAGAGAACTCATTTTTTTCGCTTCATAAAAGAGAAAAACAGGTTAGTTTTGTGTTTTATTATAATTTATGAAAAAGTTAAAATATTATTTAATATATATTATTAAATGTCAGTGATTTTAATACGTTCTATTTGAATTATATTTTTGTAATGCAATGAACAAGGACATATAAAAATTAGTTAATGTATGTTAAGATAGAATTTTACAGCAGCGTTTTTAATTCAATTCCTGATAAGATAAAGTTATAAAAATTACATAAACATGTGTATTTCAAATGAGAATTAAACGTTTTATTACGCTTAGAAATTATTTAAAGAAATTATTTTTAGAAATTATTACGCGTATAAATTATTTAATTAATTTTAAGGCATATTTTTTATTTACCTGGTCGCAGGCGATAAATTGCCAAATATTCTCTTGATCGAATTGTATTTATAATATTTTAAAGAGAAGCATTTCATTCATTCCATTTAAAACTCGTTTAATTTTACATTAGGATACACTTTAATTTAAAATGCAAGCAGTAATTCTTGTACTATTAAACCAGCAATAATTGATTATTTATAGTTTTAAATATTTTGAGAAATTTAGACAACAGCCTTAAAAAAATTCCTAAAATCGACAAATTACTTTTTTTTTTTAAATCTAGAAATATGTCGGTCATTGTGTCATATCCGGGAAAAATAGTTTTCATGGGATACCTGCACTTCGCACAGGTGAATAACATTGCAGAAAGCATACAAAGTATAGAAGAAATGTCAAAAATTGGAATAAAATATAAAATATTTACAAATAGTACGTGGTATGCTCAATTAAACATTTATTATCTTACACCGGTTCTTCGCAGGGGTAAAATGGATAACTTTCCGTAATCGGGCCGATAGCCATGATTGGCGTCAAATGAGAAAACAGTATACAATTGTAACTGTATAAAAGTTAAATAATGGTTAGAAAATGAAAGTAACTTTTATCGAAATAACCCAATTGCGGAACATTCTCCAAATTTGAAAAAGGCTTATGAAACACACAACAATTGCTAATAACTGAAAACTATAGACTAATAATATAATAATAAGCTCGACGTAGCAGTTGTTGGTCGGTAGCCAATAATTTCAAATTTCCCTTTTAATTTTGTCCGGTTTCAATTTTTTTTTCTTTTTTTTTTTCAAATCTGGCTTCCGCAAAAGAGTCGGAATAAGTATTAGAAAAAAGGGCTGCGGACGGAGGTGGGCCAATTGAACGTATTAAAATCACTGACATTTAATAATATATATAAAATAATATTTTAACTTTTTTATAAAAAATGATAGGGCTGAAAATCACGTTTAAGATGCTTAAAGGTTTTAAATATTTCTCTTTTGCAATTTCTCAACCAGCTGGTATAATTTAGAAATCGTAGTTTGTTACATAACTTACTCAATTATTGTACTTGTATATACAGTTGTAACAACCATAAAGAATGTTTAAGGATTTATCAGCTACGTTTAGATAAGGTAAAATTAATTTGCTAATTTATAATCAAGTTGTAAAAATACTAAAATGTTGTATTGTTACTAGAAACACATCCATGTACATAATTTTTATTTTTCTAGCATATCTGGGAGGGAAAAATCGAATAAAATTTTTTATCTTTTCATATATAGGACCAGGGTTAGATTAAATAAAAAGTGTAAAAAAGTACTTTTATGTTAGTCGGCCGCAGTTCATAAACCGTCAAATATTTTCCCCATCACCAGCGTTTATGTTGCGTTCATTTCATTCAAACTATAAAATCATCATTTTAAAAACATACTCGTCATTTGAAAAACATAACTTTATTTAAAATACAGACATACTGGTATATTACATCAATTTAAACACATGCTTTTCGCTCATTATATTTAAAATACATATTTTTTTCTAATAAATAATAACATAAACAAGTTTCATAACAAGTAACATAAGTTTAAAGGTGGGCAAGTTTCTTCCAATGTGGGAAAAAACCATGGAATTAAAAGTTACGCCTATAACTTTTATTAACAAAAATGGTTTTCTTTTAGCCTGAACGGCTTGCATAAAATTTAGGTCTATTTGAAGATATTTACAATTTAAGAGTTATAGGCGGAAAAGCAGACAAAGCCATTTTAGAGAATACCTGTTAAAATTTTAATCGTGAATTTCAAATATTTACTCACTCATGGAAGATTAACCTTGTTTACCAGATTTATTGCAAAATATTTTTATTACAGCTTGTTTTGATAAAAATATATGTATTTAAAAAATAGTTGCAATGTCAGTTTAGTTTCGGGGCAAAAGGCAATACTGTTTACGTAGCATTAGTGCTTTTTCTCCCGAAATTAAAATGACATTGCGATTTTTTTTTTTTTTTAATACACATACTTCATTCAAAACAAACTATAACAAAAATATTTTGCAATAGATCTGGTAAACAAGATTCATCTTCTATGAGTGAGTAAATATTTGAAATTCATGATTAAAATTTTAACAGGTATTCTCTAAAATAGCTTTGTCTGCTTTTCCGCCTATATCTCTTAATTTGTAAATATCTTCAAATAGACCTGCGCACGAGATGCGCAGATGGTAGATATTCTGTCATATATGACGTCATACAAAAAACCCGCGTATTTGCGTTATTCACTCCATCCACAAGATGGCGCAGCTGTGCAATTTACGACAGATTCCAGCATTAACTTTGTACGCTTACTTATAGCGCTTTGGACTGACCTCTCTGCTCAATAAAAATCCCCAAGAAAAAACAACGCACGCTGTTTGGGCAATCAACCAGCGACCGGACCAATCAGCATGCGCGGAGCAGAGTAGCCACGCACGCATAACGCCAAAAACGAGTGAGCACTGCACGCCAAAAGGGCGATAACTAAAGCTATCGGAATACGTTCCGAACGGCAACCGAGCGTGAAGAAGAACGCTTTTCCCGAGCAGCGATCCAACATGGCGAACTGCCGAAACGGCAGATATAACACTGTAAAAAAATATATACTTACGATCGCGCCGACGGAATATGAAAATACGAACGAATTGCCGTAGGAACAAAAGTGATATACCAAATTAACGGGAATCGCAAATGCTGAAAAATGAGAATACTGAAATAATTAAATATTAAAGAAAAATTACTAAAATAGTTAAAATTACGTTAATTAATGGGAGATACAACCACGTGCAAACGCTGACACCGCCCCCTGAATACTAGGCCTGAGCGCTCACACAAAAATGGCGGCTGCCGAAGGCGGATTTTTTTTTTTTTTGTAGGTACGGTCCTTTAAATGTAGACACCAGTATTTTATAAAAGATTTCTCTACCTTGTTTATTCTAAGAAAAACGAAGCGGAAAAAACTTCAAAAAATTATTGGTAGGAATATTTAAGGGACCGTACACACGCTGAAAAAAATCCGCCTTCGGCAGCCGCCATTTTTGGTCCAGCGTTCAGGCCTAGTATTCAGGGGGCGGTGCGCTGGATCGGGATTACGATGAAAATGACGCGTTCACAACGTGACAATAACTTCATACACGTTTCGATGGTACAATAATGAAAATGGCACGAAAATCGCTATTACAGCGCCTCCTTCCGGCGAAATATTTTGAAACTGAAGGAGGACCTGCTGGCTAAAGCCAAAAACATACACAAAAAATTTGGTTCGATTCTATGCATAACTTCATACACTTTTCGATGATACAAAGTCAGTGGTGGAAAATTGGCGCAGAGGTGGAGCCTATTGACACCACTAAATTTTGTAGCATTTTTCGGTTTATCTAATGACAGAATTTCCGAGTTTTTATTAAGGTGAAGAAGACAATAAACAATTAGTGGTGTCAATAGGCTCCTCCTCTGCGCCAATTTTCCACCACTGCAAAGTGGACATAGGAACACACATCAGACAATCATTTTGTATAAGCATGTTTTTCAGGATCTCTGACCCCTAAAAAGTATAAATCCGTCGAAAACCTGAATTCGAAAAAAATCTCGATTACAATACTTTCTCCTTTAGAAAGAAGAAAGTATAAAGGGTTACTCGTGATGAACTTTTAAAATATAGGCTTACACTTGCTACTATATAAGGAATATATATGATGAAGTAAAAACAAAAATTACTTTAAAAGGTTTCTATTTGGTTCCTAAATATAACTTTTTAACAAAAAAAAAAAAAAAAAAATATTCTACCAAAATAGACTAAATTTAAACTTTCTACAACCTGTGGCCAGAAAGTACGGTGAATGAATTTTTATTTCAAATACAGTATTGTGCAGCATCAAATACAATTTACTGTCCTTCAAAATAATCTCCATGGATGGTAATGCACTGTTGGGAACTAGTATATAAGTCCTGGTAACTCCTGTAAAACAGTTCTTTCGGAATGGCTTTCAGCTCGGCCGTCACGTTGCGTTGAATGTCGGTTATGTCCGTAAATCTCTTTCCCTGCAGGGCTGACTTCAATCTGGGGAAGAGGAAGAAGTCTGCAGGTGCCAAATCAGGTGAATAAGGGGGGTGATCAAGTGTCACAACTCCATTCGCGGCCAGAAACTGCCGTACAACCAAGGCGGTGTGTGGCCGGGCAGCCTTGCGTGGAGCACTCAGGGCGAACGCGACGTATCCATTGCAGTAAATGCTTCAGAACATCGGCGTGGGCAACAGCATTCAATGTGGTACTATCAGTGAGGAATTCTTTGTGAATGAGACCATTAGAGTCAAAGAATGCGAAAAGTATTGTCTTCATGCACGATTTTTCTGACCGTACCTTGGTTTTTTTAGGCGACGACGGACTCCGCCGTGACGGCCGAACTGAAAGCCATTCCAAAAGAACTGTTTTACAGGAGTTTCCAGGACTTATATACTCGTTCCCAACAGTGCATTACCATCCATGGGTATTATTTTGAAGGACAGTAAATTGATGCTGTACAATACTGTATTTGAAATAAAAATTCCTTCACCGAAATTTCTGGCCACAGGTTGTATATAAACTTAAACGCTCAAAATACAGGTGCTACATACCAGCCAAAAGAAATTTAGTTAGAGCTTAATATTATGTAAAATTATTTTAAATCTTAATAATATTACTCAAACGCTTTGTTTCAAGGAGCTGTGAATGTATAGACATAGACTTATGATTTTGAGAAAAATGTAGATTAAAAAAAGGATTACGACGATTTGCAAAGTTTATTTAAAACGTGTTTTTTTTTTTTTTTTTTTTTTTTATGAAAAACCTTTTTTCGAAAAATGGTCATTGAATATGAAAAGTGGAAGTTTTACAGATTTAAAAATGTAATAATCTCAGTTTTGTTCAAAAATCGTCCTTTTTTCACCTCTTGCGACCATAAATCGATATTCATAAAATGAAATTTTTGCATGTCTGTGTGAGTGTGGGTGATGCGTAGAGGCATCTATCACACATACCGGTATGCAAAACTTGGGTTCCGGATAAATGAAGATAATTTCCAATGCACCTGGACCTCAAATTTTCAATTTTTTTTAGTTTTATGCGATTTTTAGAGTTTTTTTTCTATTTTGACATTTGTAAACGCATCTAATTTCAATCTTTTAGCGCAATTATAGTAAATTTTCCCTTTCTTTCAGTAAATTTTATTCGGAGATTGTACATTAATTCGTAAATTTTTAGGATTTTTATCAAAACAGTCCTCATTTTGCAAAAAAGAGAAAATTCCTTTTTAAAAATAATTTAGAAATACTTAGCATTCAATCTTATATTTTAGACAATCTTATATATATAGACAAAACTTTCAGGAACATTTAATATTTTTTTTTCAAAATATAAAAATGGACCTTTTTCCCGAAATTTTAAATAAACCAATAGAAATCAATTTTCCATAATCACAGTCTTCTCTCGGAAAAGGAGGAAAGGAAACTTCTATTAGTTTAAAGGGGAACATTTCTATTTGCTTGATACTCTGTCCGGTAGGTCTTGGTCAGTGGTAAGAAACAAAATTTCTCTTTCAACCATTCTGTAGCAACTAACAGAATACAGTGATGCATTGAAATGACGTGAGGATATCAATTGTGATTTAAGATAACAAAATTTTTTTTTCGTGTGGCGTCATAATTTTGCAAAAGTATTCGCATTTGATTTTTAAATTCTTCACACTTGGTCACCGAATTTTCTGTGCCGAATTCTTCTTCTAAACTTAGCCAAAAATTTAATTATTCTGAGCTATTTCATTAATTTCTTTTTCGTAGGAGATTTAAAATTCTGTTAGGTAGCTTTCATTACAAAAAGTATAAAACTACCTATTGTAGCCGACCGGAAGAAAGCACTTCCGGAAAATTTTGGTATATTTTCACCGATCATGACCCCCAGACCCCAAAATCACCCTCCGTTCAAATGTGACTTATATACACTGCTCAAAACAATTAAAGGATATTTGAAGTTTTATATAAAATAAAGATATAAACGAAATTTTTTTTGCCGAAAATAGAAGAAGAGAATCACAAATGCAAATTTTTCTGGTTTTCAAACTGTGGAGTATGCAAATTTTGAGTTCGACGTCAAAAACGTCGCTTCAGCGGCAGCGAATGAAATTTGACTTTCAACTAGATAAAAGAGAATGAAGACAAGGATGATCGGCATTCAGTGATTGCTTTGTTTCGATGAGTACGATGTCTCAGCGAAGTCATTTGACAGATTCCGAAGCTTTGAGAATTGTTGGTAGGTTAGAAGGGGGCCAAACTCAAGCCGAAGTAGTGCAAGCCATTGGAGTGTCACAAAGTGTCATTTCGAGGATCTGGAACCATTTTTTGGAGAGTGGATGTGCAGGCCGAAGACCAGGGCAAGGTCGTAGACCGGCAACAATGCCCAATGAAGATCGGTATTTAGCGTTAACAGCTCGGAGACACCGAACCATGAACGCTACTCTTCTCCAACAACACCTTCGCTCGGCTACAGGCACCACGATTTCAACTCAGACTGTCCGAAACCGGCTCCATGCTGTAGGTCTGTATGCTCGCCGACCGATGGTATGTGTTAGATTAACATGAAGGCATCGTTGCGACCGCAGGGAGTGGGCAACCGAGCATGTCAACTGGAGGAGAAATGAATGGAGCAATATTCTGTTTTCTGACGATTCCCGTTTTTCTGTGCATCCGGATAATAGGCGTATTTTCATCTGGAGACCGTGGCAGTAAAAATAACCCTGCGTTCGTGCACGAAAGTGTCAGATTTGGCGGTGGAGGAGTGTTGGTGTATGGTGGCATCTCCATTGACGGGCGCACTGACCTCTACATCATTCGAGATGAAGCTCTGACTGGTCGCCGATATAGGGATGAGATCCTCAGACCTATTGTAGTCCCTTACGCAGCAGAAATCGGAGATAACTTCATTTTAATGGACGATAACTGCAGGCCACATCGTGCAAACCTGGTGTAGGATTTCCTTTTCGAGGAAGGAATCGTTCGAATGGAATGGCCAGCGTGTTCTCCAGACATGAATCCAATCGAGCACGTTTGGGATGCTCTAGGAAGACGAGTTTCTGGCCGCCAACAACCCCCACAAACTCTCCAAGAACTGGAAAGAGCTCTTCTGGAAGAGTGGGGCAGAATACCCCAACTCGTCATTAATAGCCTCATTGAGTCCATGCCTCAAAGGTGTTCAACGTTGCTGGCCGCCCGTGGAAACCATACCCCCTACTGAAAATGATTTTCTTTGAAGAAAACACCTTTTCTTATTCTTTTTTTCTCATATGCACAAATTGTGTTTTTTTGCTTTAGTACACAAATGCGCAATAAAATGCATTTTTTTCTGCCAATCATGTGTAATTTATTCTCATATAACCTACTATGTCTGTCGACCATGTATCGATCAGCTAAACAGTTTACCAGATACTAAATCCACCTAAAACTGCAATATCCTTTAATTGTTTTGAGCAGTGTATATATATATTATATATATTATATCTGATTTTTGTCATGCGATAACTCTCGTATTTATAAACCGATTTGGATGAAATTAATTGTATGCATAGTACATACCAAAGTGTAGACCGAGTTCGTTGGCCAGCTTCATCCGCCGTGTTGTTTCAAAATGGCGGCCATTTAAAAAAATTAAAAAACGATGCAAATAAATTAAAAACTGAATTTTTTTTTTTTTTTATTAAGAGTTTTACCTTAATACAAAGATTCCGAAGCATATTTGTTTCGTCTTTATCTTAAAAAATGGCTGCGTTGTAGCACTTTGAATTTCTAGTGTGGCTGACATTTTGAAACGATCTGATATTTGTGACGCGATAACACACGTATTTACGAGTCGATTTGGATGTAACTTGGTGTGTGCATAGTGCATACCAATGTCTCGACCAAGTTCGTTGACCAACTTCATCGGACATCTTGTTTTAAAATGGAGGCCATTTAAAAATTAAAAAAAAATTAAAATAAAGTACAAAAAAATTAGAAATTGAAAAAGATTTTTTCTTATGTGTTTGACCTTGATACAAAGATTCCGGAACACTTTTTGTTTCGTCTATATCTTAAAAAATGGCTGAGTTATAGCACTTTGAATTTCTAGGCTGGCTGACATTTTGAAACCATCTGATTTTTGTCATGCGATAACACGCGTATTTATAAACCGCTTTGGATGTAACTTCGTGTGTAGATAGTACATATCGATGTTTCAACAGAGTTCGTTGGTCAACTTTATACGCCATGTTGTTTCAAAATGGCGGCGATTTAAAATTTTTAAAAAACATTTTAATTTAAAATGATGTATTAAAAAATTAGAAATTGAAAAATATTTTTTTCTCACGTGTTTGACCTTGATATAGACATTTCAGAGCCTTTTTTGTTTCGTCTATAACTTAAAAAGTGGCTGAGTTATATCCCTTTGAATTTCTAGTGTACCTGACATTTTGAAACGTTCTCATTTTAATCGATTTAGATTTGACAAGGCATGTGCATAGTATGTAGCAATGTCTGGACCAAGTTTATTGGCCAGCTTCATCCGCTATTTTTTTTCAAAACGGCGGCCATTTAAAATTTAAAAAAAAATCAAATTTAAAATGAGGTACCAAAAAATTAGAAATTGTAAAAGTGTTTAACTGTTTAAGTGTTTAACCATGATATAAGCATTCCGGAAAATGTTTTATTTTGTCTTTATCTTTAAAAATGGCTGAGATGTAAGAGTTTGAATTTGTAATGTGGGTGACATTTTGAAAAATCTGATTTTTTGCTTGCAACAGCATTCGTATATATTAACCTTTTTCGATGCGAGTGAGCATGTGCACAGGAATTACTAAGGTCTAGACCAAGTTCATTGGTTAGCTTCACCCACCATCCTGTTTTAAAAGGGCGGGAACTTCAAGATATCGCTAAACTTGGCGACTAAATATAAATCACTTTAAGTAAAACCAGAGCTTGGATAAAGCAGACTAACTTTCATTCATATTCAGTATTGACAAAAAACTAGTATTGAATCGTCTATAAACGGGTTCCACTAATTTGAGGTCCGTGTGTTTGAATAATAACCTGGCTTTTTAAAAATAAGGAGCATGAAAGCTACCTCTTCCTCCCGGCAATGTCCGGAAGTACTTTTTTTCAGATTATTTTCTTTCTCTGTCTTTTTCTTTTTTAAAGGGGACTCGGTACCCTTTATTCGGTGAAAAATGTCGAAAATATCGATTTTCTAATTTTTTGCTTAAATTAAACTTTATTATTCCTAGTATATTTGGATGAAGTTTCGTAAAGATCCGAGTTTTATACACACAGTTAAAAGCGATTGTATTTCATCGCTGTCCCTTTAAATGCCACGCCCACTGCCACTTCACATAAAAGTGATTTTTCTCAGTTTGTGTTTTTTCGACGAATTAGCAAGTTGAAAGTGATAAAACTTTTATGTATATTTTTCACTTGACTTGATTTTTTTTTGTTGTTCCTTATGGTGTATTTGATAAAACTAAGTATCGGATTTACAATAAAATAAACAAAAAATTTAACACATAGAAATGCATATTAAATTCAGTTTTTACTGTAATTTTACACGTATTTGCACATTTTATTTTTTTTCTCCCAAACTAATTAACTTATGGTAAATCCGATACTTTAAATTATACAGCAGACTTCTAAGAATAGTTTAAAAAATTATATCAAAATGGTCAAGATTCGACGAGAAGATACATTTTAAAGTTTACTTAATTTTTAAAAAAATTGTTTTTATTTTTTCAAATTTTGCCCGCGGAATCGAACAAGTTCTTGGTAGAATCATTTTCTTTCATTGAGTCCGTCCTTTATTATTATGCCAAAAATATACCTTAAAATACTTAAATTAAAATAAAAATTCAAATGGTACTGGGTAGGGTATAAGGGTACACTTTCAGGGTGTAGGGAAAGCATATCAGAAATACTGATACTGAAAGCGTATCATTGAGAGTCGTTTTTATTTTCACACGTTAAGAATGAAATATTTTACTTCTTACAATTTTAAACTTTCAAGGTAATCCCAAACAACGCTAGACTGCAATATTTCCAATAATTCTAATTTTTCTTTTTCTTTTCCTTTATTGGAATTTACAATTGATCAAATAATGTCTTTTAAAGATTCTCCTTACCGGTATTTACAATTAAACCATATAAAAGCCATTATAACAAATAGAAAAGAAAAGAAATGAAATAGGATAATCTTCTTTTCTAAGTAAGAAGCTTGTTGGATCTTTTCCAAGAATCGGTATTTTTAAGAAATAGCTCCAGAAAGAATCATATTCTAGAAAAAATATCTTGGAGAACTACAGTGAAATTTTTGTTCTTTGCGATCATAATTTTTTTTTAATAATGAAAACAACTTGTAACTTGTGTATACTTGAAAAAAAAATTAGAAGCAATATTTTCGTTAAAGAAAAAATAATTAAAGCACTACTGTAATTTAAAAAATATGGTATTTTAAAATATGGTTTGATAAAAACATGTTGTTGTGGACATAAGAAAATGTTTTATTTTTTATACATTAATTTTCGCCTTTGTTTTTTTCGAGACAATTTAATTTTGCATAAATATAGCTATATTTAATTTCAATTTTCATATTTTGTCTTGAACCTTATATATGATGTTACCAATTTTATTTGGCAGGTTTACAATTTCAAGTAAGCAGATATTTTTCTATATATAAGATAATATATAATCCATAAAAAGATTAACATGAATACAGCTTAAAAATTGCTTTAAAAATATATAAAGTATTTTTTGTACATCTTGTTCTTTCTCTTAAATTTGGATGCGCAACAAAAATAATATTTATATTTCAAAATCCATTTCCTCTGAAAAGTATTTATTCTTTTTTTTTGTGTTGTTATATCTTAAACCACTTTCTTTTTTCTGGAAAACGTAATGCTGGTAAAGAAAAATGTAATATGTGCAAAAAAAAAAAAAAAAAAAAAAAGAAAACATGTCATATATTCAACTTTCAGAAAGGCCCCAGACAAAAGTAAAAAAATATTACATTGAATATTTTTTTATATTAAATACATTTTTTATATAGAATTTTAGAATTATTTTATATTTTAAATTTTTGCACAATTTTTCTCGTTAATGTAATATTTGAGAATTTTATACAACAGCTATTTACTGATTGAGCGTTGTATTTATTTTCTCTCTGCAATGTCTTGCACGGAAAAAAATACATATTACATAAAATAAATAATAGCCTATATACGACACTCGCAATCTAATATAAATACAATGGACATTTGAAATTTCTCATTTGCTCTTCAGTATTCTCAAATGATTGCTTTTGAATAGGGTACCTGAGGTCTAATGTTAATGTGAAAGTTTTGTACAGTATCCACCGAAAAAATCCGAACGATGGTTACTCGATTAATTTTCTCACCAGGGTACATCCCCAACTGTCAGTTCTGGATTTTGTCGAGAGTGTTATTGTTCGAAAGCTCTTGTCACGATGATCAAGAAATGTATGAAAACTATACTCCCGAATCCAATAATTCACGAGATATGGACACTTTTCTGTTTCGGAAGAAGAGAAATAAAGAAGGAAAGAACACCCTAAGATTTATTCTAAAGATATGGAAGGGATAAATTTTGTCTTATATTTAATCATGATAGTGTCTTTCCACGTGAAACTGTTGAAAATACAAGTGTTTCCAACACCAGGCACAACCGATGAAGGGGATTAATGATTGAAAATCAGCACAGATTAATCAAGAGTGTGTTCAAGATGCACGCGGGCAAGCTCAGGAGACATGAACATGGAGTGGGTCTATATCATCTATGGAATAAACGTTCTGCGCGCCAACGAACACATCATGGTTTTATTAATTATGATGCTTATTATAAAAGAAATTTGCTACAAATGAAAGGTGAACTAAATAGCTGAACGGATAGAGTTTTGAACTCGAGACCAGGTTCTATGGGTTCGAATCCTTCAAATTCTGTTGTATTTTTCTTATTTTATTGGTTGCTTTATGTTTTTCATAATAAATAAGATATTTTTGATAAAGATAAAATTTTATCTTTATTCTTTTATCGTTATTTAAGGGGTTCCGGGACACATTTTAAAATAATTTTATTTTTTGAGTTAATTTTGTTTTTGTGATGATTAACCATACCATTTGTGAACAAAATCACATGATAAAACTTCTCACAATTGTTTAAGAAAATTTAAAATTTAAAATTGATTAAAAAAGTGGGGTACTTTAAAATCGTTATAACTCGAAACATTATATGTAGAATTTCAATTTTTTTTTTCATATTAATAAACAGAAATATATAAGTTTTTGTTTTGATTAAGCATTTTTAAAAATATTAATTAAAAAAATTAAAAATATTTAAATTAAAAATTAAGAAAAATGATGTAACTTAAAAAAAACAATCATATTTTCAAAAGTAAATAATTTTTTTCAAATTTACTGAATCAAAATTAAAGTTAAACAACTGAAAAATACATGTTCCAAGTTTGAACCCATTATCTTTGACGGTTCTTGTCTTATAACAATTTAAATACGAGAAATGGTGAAAAAATCCATCGTCATAGCTGCCAACATTTACGCTTTTTTGCTACCACTAAAATTTTGTAGAGATTTTCGATTTGCTTAATCGTTAGATTTCGTCGATTATACAAGGCAATATTTACTAGAAAATTTTAGTGGTAGGAAAAAAGCGTAAAAGTTGGCAGCTATGCATCGTGAAGAAAAACGCATTTTCACAAAAAGGCGTTTCCATGACAAGCACTGGACAAGATAGATTTTGAAGACGAATCAGAACTAAAAAAATAATATTTCCTGTTCTAATTAAGATAGAAACGTGATTTAAACGTCATTTTAAGCAGAAAAAACAGAGAAATTTTTAATGTAATAAAAGTTTTTTAGAAAATTTGAAGATTTTTGTGTCCCGGACCCCCTTAAATACGAGAAAATTAGGTATTTCGCGATGAAAGTTTTACATTTGAACGCCTTTTAATATTCAAAGTGATATATATATTAAGCAAATGAAAAAATAAGTACGAAAATATCCATTTGCGCGTAGAATAATTTCTTAATGTTTTTGTTTGTTTCTTTTTTTTTTTTTTTTTTTTTTTTTTTTTTTTGAGTACATTAGGAGTGAATTTTTGTCAAGACTAGGATGCAAACCATATTTTACGGTGTTAAAATCAACATGGAAAATATTATAAAAATAAAATGTAATAGATGTACATTTTTTAACTAAAAATATCTGCACATATATTTTTTAAAGAGATAAAATATATGGCATTTTCCGTCTAGTTTCGTGGTGAATAAATTATGATTAGAATTTTTATAAACTTTCTATTGAAAGTATAAGTAGTATTTTGCTTGTACTAACATGATTTTGAGTGCCATTTGTTTCTCATATTTTATGATGTATTTTGGTCTGTTATCCACACGATATTAAAATATGCAATCATAAAATAAGAACTATATATACTAAAAACTTCTCTGAAAAATTGTCTAACTAACAATGCAAATTCCATTGAAATCCATTATCAAGTATTGGCGATTCAAGTGCTCGAATACACCATCTGGTGGAGAAAAGATGTAACTTCTCGCTTCAGGATAGTACCGTACGAGCGCATTGCATTACATGTATTTTAAATTTATTCAGAATGATTATTCTTTTGCACAGATTTCCTGTGATATTTGTGTCCTGTTTTATATAACAAAGTAAAAATTATCCGAATTGAATATCTGAAACTTTTAAATGCATTTACAGTAAAGAATTATTTCAATGGCCCTTTAGCACTAGTTAAATGGAAATAAAAGGGACAATTTTCCTGTACCGAAGGCTGTGAGCAGCGCCTATAGAGGCCGTTTTAATTCCCAACAGAATATTACTAATAAATCTAGTAATATGTTGATATCACTATCTTGGTTTATTAACAGCATTCTATTTATCACGAAAAATATAAAGCAACTGATAAATCATTTTAAAATAAATTAAAAGAAAATTGTTAAAATGTAAGAAAATTTGAGCACGAATTGAATTGTTAAATTGTATCAATCAACCTACCAAACAAAGCACAACCAATAAAATATAAACACAAAATGCACAATCACGGGATCAAATCGCTCACATAATTTTTCTGGGCCGCCGCGCTAAGTTTGTATGAGGTTGGTTAGCATATTTTAAATGCTGAACGGGCTAAAGAAGATGAAGTAGGTCACTTGACGCTTTTGCCGAATCTTTTGGATTTTATCTGAGGGAACATAGGCATGTATTTCTGTTACGGAAACCGTGTTTTGGAAGGATAAAGAAATATAGTCGTTAGTTTTACTTGTTTTGATCCATAAAAATAGTGAAATAATTGTATTATTTAAAAATTCCTTTCTTCGATAAGACCTACTCCATGGCAAAAATTTCTGAGCGCGTGCGCAGCGTTAACTGCACTTCTGAAAAAACCCCTTTTAAAAGTGAAGCATACATGTTTTACTGGTGGAAAGACTGGATCCGTATTTCGCATTAAAGCCTTTTGGGAAGAATATCTATGCATTGCGTCGAAAGTAGGTAAAAAGAACAGGTTGTTAGAATTAACTTAGTAAAAGTGAAGCATACATGTTTTACTGATCGAAAGACTGGGTTCGTGTTTCGCATTAAGTTTTTTGGGAAGAATATCTACGCACTGTGTCGAAAGTAGGCGAAAAGAACTGGTTGTTAGAATTAATTTAGTAAAAGTGAAGCCTACATGTTTTACTGATCGAAAGACTCGATCCGTGTTTCGCATTAAAGCCTTTTGGGAATAATATCTACGCATTGCGTCGAAAGTAGGTGAAAAGAACTGGTTGTAGGCCATGTGATGTATTTTTAGTATACCTTCTATAATAATAGTTTAACAACACAGCAAATACTTCAATGAGTATTTGAATATGCTCCTATTTTCTTTACCAAGTACTTGTAGTCTTGGAAGACGTAAACTTCCAGTGGCTGAATGTATTTTGTCCATAAAGATGCGAGGACGACTGGCTGTATAGCAAAGCATAGTTTTACGATGAGTAAATTTTCATCTGTATATCATTTTCATCTGGCCATTCCATCTGTCCTAGGACAAGATATCATTCTCCTTACCACACTATCATGAAACACTATCGTGAAAACCATTATCATGATTAAGTATAAGGCTAAATTCCTGCCTTCGATAACTTTTGAAGGAATCTCATATTGTTTTCCCCTTCTTTATTTATCTTCTTCTGAAACAAAAAAAGGCCCATATCTCGTGAACAGTCGGATACGGGAGCATAGACCCTATACAAGAGCCTCGTGACAAGAGCTTTCGAACAATACAACTTTCTTCAAAATCCAGAACTGATGCATTGTGAGTGATCTTCCGATTCTAGCTGCCCAAAATTTTTTTTGGCGTCAGTACAGTCGCATCGTCATGAAATTGAAAAAATGTTTTTGATATTAACTATTGAATGTTAAGTATTGCAAAATGTAGCGCGTAGCAGCCATAAATTCGTTACAGGGACATTCAAAAGAATTTCATTACATTGCGGCCTATGGGGAAAACTCGTTTGCGGTGGTTTTTAATGATGTTTCGTAATTTCAAATACTTTGAAATTTATATATATTACCGGCCAAACCCGATTTTAGGCCAAACTAGATTGGCCTAGGCCAAACTAGTTTATCCTAACGCCCATAGGATAAACTAATTTTTCCTAGGCCAAACTAGTTTATCCTGACGCCCATAGGATAAACTAGATTTTCCTAGGCCAAACTAGTTTATCCTAACGCCCATAGGATAAACTAGTTTTTCCTAGGCCAAATTAGTTTGGCCTAACGCTCATACGATAAACTAGTTTAGCCTGCTATTCATTGGTCCGAACTAGTTTATCCTAGGCCGATCTAGTTTCTCCTAGGCCAATTCAATTTGGCGTAATTTTATTGATCCCAAAGACTGCCCCGCCGCCAACCTTCTAGTTTATCCTAGGCCGATCTAGTTTATCCTAGGCCAATGCAATTTCACGTGCTTTTATTGATCCCAACTAATATATTTTAATCGATGGGGAGTGGGATACGGTTCTCATATCTTCCCAATTTCACCGCCGCCGGTAGTTACAAAATCTGTTCCATATGACAAATTGTGTGCTGGAGGACCAAAGAATGGGATAAGAGGTTATCATAAAATTTAGGAGAGAAAGAATTTAGAGGATTGGTTAATAACGTACAGTATAATATCGAAAATCCGGCATCGTCGAGACCGGGACTTCGCCGGATTTTTGAAAATTGCAGATTTCTGAAAGAATATCAAGTGTACTTTTGGTATTCCTAATGGTGCATTTATTCATAATTAATTCAAAGCCAAGTGATATTTATGTGTGAGAAAAAAAATAAATAAAAAAACATACATTTTTTTATATTTATTTTTTTCTCATATAAATATCACCTGGCTTTGAATTAATTATGAACAAATGCACCATTAAGAGTATCAGAAGTGCATTTGATATTTTTTCAATAATCTAGAATTTTTAAAAAATCCGGCGAAGTCCCGGGCCCAGTTTGGCCTAAAATACATAGATTTTTAAGCTACCATTATTTTACAATTAAAACTCTCTTTAAAGAAAAGTACATATACATTTATACGGATGGGGATACAGAACTGCAAAACCTATTAGAAGAATCTGTGTATGACGAAATCCTGTTTTAAACGGATATTTTTTTATCGGTGCAAATTGGATATAATAATCGGTTTGAAAAAATCATAATTCATTTGCTAGAGACGACGAACCTACTAAAAAAGGAAGTTAACTATAACGAATTTTTTTTTCTCTCCTGTGTGATTCCGTCTTAGAAGGTTTTTCTACATAAAAATTTTCAGATTTTCAAGTCTCCAAGCAGTGTAAAAAAATTAATTGGTATTCAGATATTTACATATAAATAGAAATTCATTAAAAACTCAATAGTATTTTACAGTAGAATCATTAATATCTTTAATCCCCATTTTATGACTTAGAAATTTAAAAATTAAAAAAATTCTATGCAATAAAATCTTTTAAGTCGGAATTGCATAGGAAAGAAGAAAAATCCGTTATAGGTAGGGCCCCCACCAGTGGCCGAGAGGTTCTGCTCTCGAAGCTGGTAGACGGGAGGTGCTGGGTTCGATCCCAATCGCGCCCGTCGGCATAATCGTTCGGAGTTTTCGTGGTTTTCTTCGAACCTTGGTTTCCAAGCGTAAATACGGGTTGGGTTCCTTTAGAAAGACTCCCACGGAGGGCACTCCCCCCCCACCCCCCTTAGGGCCTATATCCATCGTGCTGATATTTGGCCGTCATAAACCCAACCAACCAACCGTTACAGACAGGTTCCCTTATTAGAAGGTTAATCATCTGTTGTAAATACATTATATTATTTTTACAAGTACAGTAAACATCCTCTAATCCGGCATCCTAAGGTCCGGCATGCTGGATAATCCGGCACGACTTTCGGAAACAACTGAATCGAGAAGAAATAAAGGAGTGAGTTGAAGAAGATTTTGATGAACCGACAGTTGAAATTTTGACTGATGAGGGCATCATTCAGAGTGTTATCAACCTAACAGCCCCAAAGACGTCGGCTCAAATGAATATGATGTGCACAAGTCAAATAACATCAGTTGAAATCAAGCAGCTGATGCCTCGAGTACATTTATCAGGTTTTCTGTGCGCAGCCGTTCGTTCAACCATGCAGAAATTATGAAATTTCACATCATAAGAAATGACTTCCTAATAAAATGAAGAGAAAAAACGACTACAAAACGACTACAAAACGAACGGATATTCGAGATTTGTTTAAGATGGCTTCTACGAATAGGCCTATAGTGCACGTTTTCATTTTATACTCATGTACATATGTTGTACAAAACTTACATTATTGAGTATTTTTAATATTCTATTCAAGCTGTTTAAAGAATAAAAAACCTGCTTTACTGGCATTTTCTGTTTAATTCTAACATCTGCACGTTTTCCCTGACATTCATCCTGTAATCCGGAAAATTTCGTAATCCAGCATGCTGCAAGTCCCGAACGTGCCGGATTAGAGGATGTTTATTGTACTAATATCCTCATTTTACATAGATCAACATAGTTTTGTTTTGTTAAACACGGAATTCCGTCATAGGGAGGTTGTTTTTCTCAGGTTATACCGTACTTATTACCTAAAAATGCATCTACTCATCTTTAAATATATATATATATATATATATATATATATATATATTTTAATTGTGGAATAATAGCCATTTAAAAATACGTGCATTAAAAAAAAGTTGGCCGGGGCAAATGTTACTGATATTTTTACTGAACAAGACCAGAGATCCTGCCGGTCCAAATGATTTTCATATGAACTGGTTTGGAAATTGGACTGAAAATTTCTGCCTGTGCAGACCTCAAGAAGAATGCAGTCCTGTCCCGACTTAAGCCGCAAAAGAGCCCCGGTCCATTACGGTTCGAACCTCTCGAAAAACTAATCCTCAAACCAAGTCCGGACCGATTGTCGGGAAGGAAAATTGGACGGGCCCGTAAAGACCTTAAATCGAATAACCAAAATATTAGCTCACAAAATTTTGCAAATTTGGACGGTAAACTTCTATTATATATATTTTTAAAAAACGAGTTTTTAGTGAGCTTTGCTCACTTTCATAGATGTGTTTGAGTTGAGCGGACTCGTTTGAAAAATTTTGAATTTGAGCGTGAACTTGACTCATTTTTGAGAAATTGAATTTGCGTTTGAATTGGCCTAGGATAAACTAGATTGACCTAGGGTAAACTAGAAGGTTGGCGCCGAAGCGGTCTTTGGGATCAATAAAAGCACGCCAATTTGAATTGGCCTAGGATAAACTAGTTCAGACTAATGGATAGCAGGCTAAACTAGTTTATCCTATGAGCGTTAGGCCAAACTAGTTTGGCCTAGGAAAAACTAGTTTATCCTATGCGCGTTAGGATAAACTAGTTTAGCCTAAAATCGAGTTTGGTCGGTAAGATATACATATCTATGAAGTGCATTACAAGATGATTGCTATAGAATATGGTATGGATAGCATTTATCGGTCATTTACAGGGACACTAAAAATAATTATGTTACATTACGATCTATGTAGAAAATTGTTTGTGGTGTATTTTGTTCATGTTACACTATTTCAAAAGAATTTAAATTGATATATATCTCCGAGATGCTCTATAGGATGCTTACTATAGAATATGATGGGCATAGTATTAATCTTTCATATACAGGAGCACACACAATAAATCAGTTATATTTCTCTCTCTATGAACAATAATTGATGGAAGTGCGTTTTCAATTGTGGAACACTTTTTTAAATTATAAAAATTGCATACTATCTAGAGTATACAAATTCTATAAATCATATACAGGGCTGCACAAAACATCTGAAGTACGTTTCAGTTTATTGACGGAAATTGCTGAGCGGAATTTTCAACTGTGCTATGCGTTCACTAACTATTCAAAATTTTAGCACATTGTGAATTATTGATAAATCTATAGTTCATATACAGGGATGTACAAAATTTTCAGTTATTGTTTTCGACTTTGGTTGAAATTGTGCGTTCAAACGTGTTATATGTTTTACAAATTATTACTTAGACATCGTTTCTCACGTTAATAAGCTATTTTATTATAGTAAGTTTTATTATAGTAGTCCGGATGCATTGAAAAATGTTTTATAATCTGATTAACGCATGTTTTTACGTTCTTCCTGATAATTTTAATGATACTGTCTTAACGGTATGGAAGCTAAAGTGATAAAACTATTTTTGTATTATTATAAGAAATCCTAAAACTTCTTTTTCTAAAATTTAAGATAACAGGGCAAAAATTCGACAGCTTTAATGAAATTACTGTATTGTATATTCTGTTGTATATTTATATTTATCTCTGCACAGAGAAACCTTATATGAAGAATGGGACTAATAAGATATCATGAGAAAATGTCTGCATTATGTTTTGAATTGTATCGAATCTGAATTTGGAGAATTTGTCTGGATCAATTTTGCAACCACTCGAAATTTGCAGCCAAGTAATACATTTTACATAATTTTGTTCTGTAATATCTACATATAATTGGCAACTTTAGTTCAAATTTCGTCATAAATTTAAACATTTCGCGCTTGCAAAACTTCATGTGCATTTCATTGTAATTTTCCTCAATAAACAAAACATTTTCAACCAAATTCACATTCACGTTAAATTTCAAATCTTGTTGTCGTTGCATGATGTTGCGAAAGTTTATTTATGTGACTAACTTAAATTTTGTTGTCTTTGATAAAAAGAAAATGGTACTTGAACTAAAATTTCTCCCCAAAAAATTATTTAGACTTAATAAGCTAAAAACAATTTTAAAAACTAGGAGGGCACCTAAGTCAGACAAATTAAATTGGAACGAATGGGTAATAATCTAAACTATTTAATCATATAAAAAATTGAGCTTAATCGTGCTTTATCATATATCTTTTTCTATATTAAATATGAAAATTTGTAAAAAAAATACAGAGTTTTTTGTTACATTAAATATGAAACAGCAGCTGATATATGCAAAATTTATGCACATAAATCCGGTAAAATAAAGTCCATATTTTGTTTAGAAGCGTCCATAATCGAGCAGTAAAATGTATTGCGCTTCAAGTAACAGATTAAAGAACAATACTCAAATCGCTTGATTCATTCCCAACTTAGAAGCACCAACTTTTCACTACTCTAATGACCACACAATTATATTTATATCAAAACCAATAGCAGGGTACAACGCCCTAACTATTGAGCTATAACAGACAAAAAGTAAATTACGCTAGAATAAATTTTTAAAAAACGACTTTTGGCCAGCTAGAATCGCTAAATCACCCACCGTGTGACGGTTGGGGATATTCCTTTGTCAGAGAAAGAAGAAAATAACCATTAGATTGGAAATCACGTCTCATTGCAATTTGTTTTATAAAAGTAAACTTAGGGCTGTCTTGATATATTGTACCGTACATTGTACCATACTTTGACATTTTGAATAGGAACACCAAATTTTGACAGGATAATTGGATTTTCTTTTAAATTTTACCTTCGTATACCTAATAAAAATTCATTTAATCAAATAGTTTAAGAATTATGAAAGTTTTAAGTTTTGAAATGTTAATGAAGGTAACTTCATTTTTTTTTATCTTTGCAAAACAGATTGCAATGCGGATGGTTTTCTAAGAATAACTCAAAAACTACTTTGCGGATTCAGCAGCAATTTTGTATTCGCATATTTGAAGCTATCAGAAATTGATTTCTGCTAAAGAAAATCATAGGTTACTTATTGTTTTTGAATCCATATATTTTTCGAAAATTAAATATAAAAAATTCATTTAACCTCTAAAATCTATGAAATATCTCCGCCAGGTACTTTAAACTATAGAATATAAGGAAATCTTCTAAATGAAATCATGAAATGAAACTGTTGAAATAAATAAAAAATAACCACTGAATTCAATTTTGTTTAATCCATTACTTTTTAACTTTTCATTAACGTGATACAGAAAGAAAAGTGAGTGAGAAAGAAAAAAGGAAATTTTAAGATTTCAACACTTTTAAATATTTTTTATCTTTAGTATTTTGAAGATAAAAATTGTGTCAAACTAAAATAAATATTCATATTTTATACTAAAACTACACCAAAGGCCAAAAAAGTATCAAATTATCAGTTTCATACGATGATGAATAAAAGTTAAGATATTTTTTAAAAGTAAATTCTACGTAATAGATGACATAGTCATAATTTTGTTTTCTTAATTTTATGTAATTTTCGATTTGAAAGTAAATTTTAATGTTAAAAATAATCTTATTTTTGTAAAATGCGCTTGTTTTCAAAAAATAAGTCTACATTTGAAAAAATATTCAGCTAGCAAGAATTGAGACTAATTATACTAAATAACTGATATGTTTTCAATTTTCTACGAATGGAAATTTGTTTTTCACTAATCAGGACATGCGTAATGTTTTGTTTTAATAATCATTTGTACTCTGGCGGTAGTCTAAAGTACCAGGATCAATCACACTGGCATAAAAAAATGTTTTTCTTTTTAATCCACTACCAACAATATGTTTCACACTCATTGTTAAATATACCTTTCATCAAATCACCTTTCAACTACTTTTAACATAGTTGAAAAGTGTTCATAAATTCGGTTTGTCTGGACATCTCTCCATCCTCTAACTGGCATAAATGTGCACGAATTGCCATTTAATTGATATATGTGATTGAGGGTTAGTACGGAGCGTTCGGTATTTAAATGGGAGTGAGTAGTATTTATAGTTTGTTTACAGGAAGACCGAAAATATTTCCGTAACATTATTGCCAATGAGGAAAAATAGTTTGTATTTTACTAATGTCTATTAGAAACATATTGAAATTGATATACATCACTGAGGTGCACTACAAGACGCATGCTGTAGAATATAGTGTACGTAGCATTTATCATTCATTTACAGGGATACACAAAATAAATTGGTTACAGTACTATCTCTGAGAAATAATTGCTGGAAATTCACAATCTTTTTCTGTATGCGTTAAATTTAACTAATTTTTTGCGTATTTCTTCTTGTGCGTAAATTTTATAGATCATATATAGGGTTGCACCAAATAATTAATTTTCATTTATTGACAGAAATTGCTAAAGGGGAATTTTCAATTATTTATGCATTTCCTTATTGAACAAAATTTTGGCATACTATGTAGCATATTAAAAAAATTATAGACCTTATACAGGACTTCAGAAAAAATGCTAATACTTTTCGATTATAGATGACATTTATTTAAATTGGGTTTTAAAATAAGTTATGCGTTTTCCAAATTGTTTACTTAAATATCGTTTTCACCTTATTAAACTGGGAAGTTTTATTGCAGTATTCTGAATGTGTTCGAGTTTCATTATCTGTTCTTAACGCACCATTCTTCTTCCTTGTTTAAACTATAAATGTATTTTCTACTACAGTTCTAATCTTTTTTAGAAAAAATCTAAAATTCTAAAGAAGCAAAATTCACTTTTATAGCGAAAAACAAACCTCTTCTAAAATGAATAAATTCCTTTTGATCATATGATTTAAGTTTGAAAATATTCATTACTGTACTGATATTTATGAGTATTACTGAAAAGTTTAAATAATGTAAAATAAACGTAATTTGAAGGAGTGATCTACTGTGCCCCCACTTTACCCTGATATTTTGCAGGCCTGTATAATTGATTAACACTTATCAGAATTTAGTTGATGAGCAAAGTGCTTTTATGTTTAAATGAAAAGAAAAATTGCTTTCGTGATCTGAATACATCTTCCTTGTTATAATTGCTATTAAAAATGTTACGAAAAGTTGTAAGTTTTCCTTATTTTCAAAGTATTGAAATATTTTGAAACATACTGACCCGATGGTTCTTAAAAGTACTGATTTAGTATATTGGTTATAATAAACGAATAATTATTTTTTAAGTAGCTTTCATTACAAAAAGCTACCTATTGCAGCCGTTCGGAGGAAAGCAATTTCAAAAAATTTTGGTATACTTTCATCGATCATGACCCCCAGACCCCGAAACCACCCTCCGTTCAAAATTGATATATATATATATATATATGACCTATGTCACACTCTAACTCTCGTAATTATCAACCGATTTCGATGTAATTCGGTGTGTACATAGTACATACCAATGTCTCGACCGAGTTCGTTGGCCAGCTTCATCCGCCGTTTTGTTTCAAAATGGCGGCTATTTAAATTTTTTAAAAAAAATTTGAAATTTGAAATGTGGTACCAAAAAATTAAAAATGGAAAAATATTTTTTTCTTATGTATTTGACCTTTATACAAAGATTCCGGATCAGTTTTTGTGTTTCGTCTATATCTTAAAAAATGGCTGAGATATAGCATTTTAGGTAGCTTTCTTTACAAAAAAGCTACCTATTGCAGCTGTTCGGAGGAAAGCGATTTCAAAAAATTTCGGTATATTTTCATCGATCATGACCCCCAGACCCCGAAACCACCCTCCGTTCAAAATTGATATATATATATATATATATATATATATATATCTGACCTATGTCACACTGTAACTCCCGTAATTATGAACCGATTTCGATGTAATTTGGTGTGTACATAGTACATACCAATGTCTCGACCGAGTTCGTTGGCCAGCTTCATTCGCCGTTTTGTTTCAAAATGGCGGCCATTTAAAATTTTTAAAAAAAATTAAAACTTGAAATGTGGTACCAAAAAATTAAAAATGGAAAAATATTTTTTTCTTATGTATTTGACCTTTATACAAAGATTCCGGAGCAGTTTTTGTTTCGTCTATATCTTAAAAAATGGCTGAGTTATAGCATTTTGAATTTCTAGCGTGGCTGACATTTTGAAACGTCCTTAATTTTGTCACGCGATAAAAGGCGTATTTATGAACCGATTTGGATGTAATTCGGTGCGTACATAGTACATACCGATCTCTCGACCGAGTTCGTTGGCCAGCTTCATCCACCATTTTGTTTCAAAATGGCGGCCATTTAAAATTTTTTTAAAAATTTTAAATTTGAAATGTGGTACCAAAAAATTGAAAATGGAAAAATATTTTTTTCTTATGTGTTTGACCTTGATAAAAAGATTCGGGAGCAGTTTTTGTTTCGTCTATGTCTTAAGAAATGGCTGAGTTATAGCATTTTGAATTTCTAGCGTGGCTGACATTTTGAAACGTCCTGATTTTTGTCACGTTATAACAGGCGTATTTATGAACCGACTTGGATGTACCTTGGTGTGTACATAGTACATACAAATATCTCGACCGAGTTCGTTGGCCAGCTTCATCCGCCATCTTGTTTCAAAATGGCGGCCATTTAAAAAAATTAAAAAATAAAAAAATTTAAATGAGATACCAAAAAATTGGAAAATGAAAAAGATTTTTTTTGTATGTGTTTGACCTTAATACAAAGATTTCGGAACAGTTTTTATTTCGTCTATATCTAAAAAAAAATGGCTGAGTAATAGCATTTTGAATTTCTCTTGTGGCTGACATTTTAAAACGACCTGATTTTTGTCACGCGATAACAGGCGTATTTATGAACCTATTTGGATGTAACTTGGTCTGTACATAGTACATACCAATGTCTCGACCGAGTTCGTTGGCCAGCTTCATTCGCCATCTTGTTTCAAAAGGGTTGCCATTTAAAAAAAATTAAATTTAAAATTCAAAATGAGGTATTAAAAAATTGGAAAATGAAAAAGATTTTTTTATGTGTTTGGCCTTGATACAAAGATTCCGGAGCAGTTTTTGTTTCTGAAAATTTGTTCTTTTGCTGATATCTTAAAAAATGGTTGATTTATAGCACTTTGGATTTCTAGCATGGCTAACATTTTGAAACGATCTTGTATTTGTCACGCGATAACACACGTATTCGCCTATTTCGATGTAAGAAGGCATGTGGATAGTATACATCAATACCTCGACCAAGTTCGCTGGCCAGATTCATCAGCAATCTTGTTTCAAAATGGCGGCCATTAAATTAAAAAAATATATATATATTTAAAGTGAGGTGCAAAAAAATTAGAAATTGAAAGAGGTTTCTTTCTTAAGTATTTGATCTTGATATAAGGATTCAGGAGCATTTTTTGTTTGTCTTTACCTTAAAAAATGGCTCAGATATAGCAGTTTCAATTTCTATTGTGGGTGACATTTTGAAAAAATCTGATTTTTTGCATGCGACAGCACTCCTATATATTAACCGATTCCGATGTGAGTGAGCATGTGCACAGCAATTACTAAGGTCTCGACTAAGTTCACTGCTTAGCCTCATCCACCATGTTGTCTTAAAATGACAGGCACTTTAAGCAATTGCCGAATTTAGCAGCCAAATATAAGTTACTTTAAAGAAAAGCAGCTTGGATAAAGCTGACTAATTTCGCGAAATTCTCTTTCATTATATTGATAAAAATTAGTATTGAATCTCCTATATTCGGTTTCCACTAAATTGAGCTTCGTGTGTTTGCATGATATAAGTTGGCTTTTTTTAAATAAGGATTATGAAAGCTACCTCTTCCTCCCGGCACTGGCCGGAAGGACTTTTGAATTTCTAGCGTGGCTGGCATTTTGAAACGTCCTGAACTTTGTCACGCGATAAAAGGCGTATTTATGAACCGATTTCGATGTAATTCGGTGTGTTTATAGTACATACCAATGTCTCGACCGAGTTCGTTGGCCAGCTTCATCCGCCATTTTGTTTCAAAATGGCGGCCATTTAAATATTTTTAAAAAATTTAAAATTTGAAATGTGGTACCAAAAAATTGAAAATGGAAAAATATTTTTTTCTTATGTATTTGACCTTTATACAAAGATTCCGGAGCAGTTTTTGTTTCGTCTATATCTTAAAAAATGGTTGAGTTATAGCATTTTGAATTTCTAGCGTGGCTGGCATTTTGAAACGTCCTGAACTTTGTCACGCGATAAAAGGCGTATTTATGAACCGATTTCAATGTAATTCGGTGTGTTCATAGTACATACCAATGTCTCGAATGAGTTCGTTGGCCAGCTTCATCCGCCATTTTGTTTCAAAATGGCGGCCATTTAAATATTTTTAAAAAAATTTAAATTTGAAATGTGGTACCAAAAAATTGAAAATGGAAAAATATTTTTTTCTTATGTATTTGACCTTTATACAAAGATTTAGGAGCAGTTTTTGTTTCGTCTATATCTTAAAAAATGGTTGAGTTGCAGCATTTTGAATTTCTAGCGTGGCTGACATTTTGAAACTTCCTGAATTTTGTCACGCGATAAAAGGCGTATATATGAACCGATTTTGATGTAACTTCGTTTATACATAGTACATACCAATGTCTCGACCGGGTTCGTTGGCCAGCTTCATCCGCCATCTTGTTTAAAAATGGCGGCCATTTAAATTTTTAAGAAAAATTTAAATTTGAAATGTGGTACCAAAAAATTAAAAATTGAAAAAATATTTTCTTCTTATGTGTTTGACCTTGATAAAAAGATTCGGGAGCAGTTTTTGTTTCGTCTATATCTTAAGAAATGGCTGAGTTATAGCATTTTGAATTTCTAGCGTGGCTGACATTTTGAAACGTCCTGATATTTGTCACGTAATAACAGGCGTATTTATGAACCGATTTGGATGTACCTTGGTGTGTACATAGCACATACAAATATCTCGACCGAGTTCGTTGGCCAGCTTCATCCGCCATCTTGCTTCAAAATGGCGGCCATTTAAAAAATTTAAAAAATTAAAAAATAAAATGAGATACCAAAAAATTGGAAAATGAAAAAGATTTTTTTCGTATGTGTTTGACCATAATACAAAGATTCCGGAACAGTTTGTGTTTCGTCTATATCTAAAAAAATGGCTGAGTAATAGCATTTTGAATTTCTATTGTGGCTGACATTTTAAAACGACCTGATTTTTGTCACGCGATAACAGGCGTATTTATGAACCGATTTGGATGTAACTTGGTTTGTAAATAGTACACACCAATGTCTCAACCGAGTTCGTTGACCAGCTTCATTCGCCATCTTGTTTTAAAAGGGTTGCCATTTAAAAATAAATTAAATTTAAAATTTAAAATGAGGTATTAAAAAATTGGAAAATGAAAAAGATTTTTTTATGTGTTTGGCCTTGATACAAAGATTCCAGAGCAGTTTTTGTTTCTGAAAATTTGTTCTTTTCTTTATATCTTAAAAATTGTTTGAATTATAGCACTTTGAATTTTTAGCATGGCTAACATTTTGAAACGATCTTGTATTTGTGACGCGATAACACACGTATTCGCCTATTTCGATGTAAGAAGGCATGTGGATAGTATACATCAATACCTCGACCAAGTTCGCTGGCCAGATTCATCAGCCATCTTGTTTCAAAATGGCGGCCATTAAATTAAAAAATATATATATATTTAAAGTGAGGTGCAAAAAAATTAGAAATTGAAAAAGGTTTCTTTCTTAAGTATTTGACCTTGAAATAAGGATTCAGGAGCATTTTTTGTTTGTCTTTACCTTAAAAAATGGCTCAGTTTCAATTTCTATTGTGGGTGACATTTTGAAAAGTCTGATTTTTTGCATGCGACAGCACTCGTATGTATCAACCGATTCCGATGTGAGTGAGCATGTGCACAGCAATTACTAAGGTCTCGACCAAGTTCACTGGTTAGCCTCATCCACCATGTTGTCTTAAAATGGAAGGCACTTTAAGAAATCGCCGAATTTGGCAGCCAAATATAAGTTACTTTAAAGAAAAGCAGCTTGGATAAAGCTGACTAATTTCGCGAAATTCTCATTCATTATATTGATAAAAATTAGTATTGAATCTCCTATTTTCGGTTTCCACTAAATTGAGCTTCGTGTGTTTGAATGATATAAGTTGGCTTTTTAAAAATAAGGAATATGAAAGCTACCTCTTCCTCCCGGCACTGGCCGGAAGGACTTTTTAATTCCATATTACTATTGTAAGTCTTCTAATCTACTTTTATAACGTAATAGAAAAGGGTTTTAGGCAATACATTTTAAATTCATATTTTGGGACATGAAATGTTATAATATAAAAAATTTCATATTAAAATTACTTTAATATTTAAAGCAATTAACATATCATTTCCGATTTCTCACATGTGTTGAGAGACACGTATTTGAGCATATGACTTTGTAAGAACACCTGAAAAGCATTTATTGAACTTCAAAATTAACTTACACGGTATTCATTTTCCCAAAGCTGCAGATCATCATACTATATTTTGGGTGTAGATTATTGCAAATTTTAACCCATTTTATCCGAATAGCAGGATTGCCAGTTGGAGGATTTCTTTTTTATTCAGAATACTTAGTTATGACCATTTGTTAGAACCCCGATTACCGATGGTTCTTGAAAGTACTGATGTAGTTTTTTGGTTCTAATAAAGAAATTTTTTTTGTATTATTACTGCAAAAGTCGTCTAATCTGCTTTTATAATGTTATAGAAAAGGTTTCAGCCGGTACATTTTACATTTTTATTTTAGGGCATAAAGGGTTAAAATATAAAAGATTTCGCATTAAAATTACTTTAATATTTAAAACAAGTTACAAATTATTTGCGATTTCTCACATGTGTTAATTGTTACGTAATTGAGCACTTGACTTTGTAAGAACACATAAAAAGCATTTATTTAACTTAAAAATTAATTTGCGTAGAATTTCGCAAATTTTAACTCATATTATTGGAGTAGCAGGATTTCCTGCTGAGCAGTATTGTCAGTTGAGGTATTTTTTATAAAAAATAGAATGCTTAATTGTAACCACTTGTTAGGTATATTTATATTGGCCTTATTTAATGATAGATTAATTAAGGTGAATATTACTATTTAAAAAAAAAAAGAGTGATAACTATCAAGCAATTTGAATTAAAAAAAGAAAGAATTCTGGAATAAAATGTATAAAGTCAGATGCACAAGTGAATTACGCGTGTAGAAAATTATTTATCTTTTAATGAAGTAAAATTTAGGTAAAAGAAAAATGGAAAAATTTGAAATTAATTAACAAATTTAATTTTTTAGCTAAGTAACTTATAATTCTCTGATTAATTTGAAAATAATTATAATATTAAACTTCATTGCTGTGTCTGATTCTTTAGAAAGTGGTATATGTTTTTAATGACTTTAAAAGACTAATTTTTCGGATGCACGGAGTAACTGATAATTATCTGTATAAATATCAACTGATAAATATCATTAACACGTTGGTCCAAAAATGAGATTCCTATCTTTTTCAAACACTTACTTGTATATAGTGCTTTCATTTTTTTTTTTTTTTTTTTTTTTTTTTACATTCTTTTAATAAATGGAAAGTTTAATTTAAATGATTGAGGTGATTTTAATTTTAACTAAATGATAATGATTTAATAGATTTTGATAAACAAATTCACATGATGCACGGGATTATTCTTTTGATTATACTTCGAAAATCTACATCGAAATATCATTAAGAAGGAAATACAAAAAGAATTTTTACAAACAATAGTTCGTAAGTTCTTTCATTTAAAAACATTTTTGTTTCATAAATGGAAAGTTTGAATTGAATGGTTTGGAAAAAGATGCTATTATCTCATTGAGAACTTACAAAGAAACTTTGTATCACTTGTAATGTTATCTAAAATTTTAAAATTTACACTTTTACGTATCCTTGAATCATATTTGATAAAATAACTAAATAATATTTCACTTGTTTGTATCATATTCAACTTCATTTTAAAGAAACAATATCGTATTGCGAGGCTCTATGAATTTAGATTGGTTCCTTAGAAAGTAATTTTCTTAAATACGTAATTCTGTCTGCCCAGGGAAAGATAAACGCGGGAAGGAAAGATTTTTATCACCACGACTGTGACATCTTTTGACATAAGATAAATTTATATTTTGTCGCTCTGAATATTTAATCGCACAGATTCTCTATTGAATTAAAAATTGTTCTAAAGATTGAAGCCCTTGAAATGTTGAAATAAATCGGAAATATGCAGCAACTGAAAGAAAAATGTTGATTAACTTTCGAAATCTAAAAACTCAGCCGCATAAAATTTTAGTAGTATACGAAATACGAAATAGAATTTTTTCAGAGAAAGTGTATTTTTTCTGAACATAAATCTATGTTGAAATAATTCGAAAAACTAATTTGATCCACTATTATTTAAATTTTAGATTTTATTCTTGCTTTATTGTGTCCTAATTTAAGTATACTTTTAGTTTTATTTTCTAACGAAGTATAAAATTCATTTCTATAATAAGGTATTTATAGATTAAAGCAGGGCTGCGGAGTCGGTGGGAAAAAGGGCGACTCCGACTCCGGGAATTTCAACAGATTCGACTTTGACTCTTTCGCTCAAAAAGGGGCCGACTCTGACTTCGACTCTGACAACGCAAACCTGCTTGTAAAATGGACGACTCAGACTCCGGAAATTTTAACAGATCCGACTCTGACTCTTCCTCTCAAAAATGGGCCCGACTCCCACTCCGCAGCCCTGGATTAAACTCAAGTTAAACTTCTAGAAACTCACAACACCTTTATTTTTTCATAATATTTTCTAGCATAGTTGAAAAGTGCTTAAATATTCGATTTGCTAACTAAAAGTTCTATATAAAACTCTCTTAAACATGTTCTGTAGGCAAAGCAATTTACGAAAGTTATTGTTGTTCAAAATATCATATTTCCTATTGAAAATGGTTCTGTAATATTTATATTATTTTACAGGGCGATAAATAATAAATGGAATACTTTAACGTTTATGGGCATAAATGGTTTGCTGTGCCTTTTTATGACATTATATTATTTAGAAATTTCTGTATGTTATTAAGATAAATTATAGCTGTTATTGATTCATATGTCATTGGAAAACAGGGTATGACTCGCATACAAAATTCGTTAGCCAAATTTCATTATTAGTAATGAAAATTCCTTATAAACCTGTCAATTATTTTATCTTTATATTTTTTTATAGTTAATAAATTTCCAAATTTTGAAATTCGTGAACCGTTTTGGGGGAATTTCCCTAAGTATACAGTGTGTATCTGAACGGATAGTAAGAATTAGAAGGGGTTAAGGGGGCACAGGACCTTTGAGTTTGTCAAAACAATAAAAAAAATCGCCTTTTTAAAGTACCAAAACACAAACAATATCAATAAGATCTTTTTTTTTTCTTTCTGCCTAAAATATATATCTTTAACTACATTATCCAGAAAAATAAATGTTTTATGCACAAAGTTATTGTTTAAATATCAAATTTAAAAATTCATCTCAATAATGCGTGATTAAGTGTTGCGCGCATGATAAAACTCTAAATTGTACATATAGAAAAGAATTTTGTAACGAAATAAAATGATAAGACACCTACTTATAACTTAAAACCAAAATATACGCAAAAAGTTTTCTTTAAAATTTAATTTTAGCACAAAAAAAAAAAAAAAGTTAAAAAATTTCAAGTTTTTTTTTTCAAGTTTTTCAAGTGCAAAATAATAAATAACCAAAATATGTTAATTGTTTTGGTTTTAGCATGTAGACTATAAAGAAACGCATATTTGGCTAATTTTTTTTAAGCTCTAACTTACATAGTTTAAAAGTAACAGTGCGCGCAAACTCCAAATTTATTAATATGAGAAAACGCGTTTTAAAGTTTGAATATCTACGGACATTCAATTATATTCAACGTCTATAAATGATTATAACTCAAGAAATAACGCAGATTTTTGATTGGGGTTTTTTGCATATTGTTGCGAAATTTTAAAATTTTCAGAATAAACCGAAAAACGAAACTGATTTTTTGAAAGTTTAAAGGCCCTGTGTCCCCATAATGCATGTCAAGACAAACAATTTTTGTATAGAAAACCAGTTTTGCAACCCACATTTTATTCAAATACCGGGTGATCCAGAAGTTCCCAGAGTTTTGAAATATTAATAATTAGAAAACTATGTACAATAGAAAGTCGCGGTTTTCACATATATGCTTAGATACGTGTGGGATTTTTGTTTATAGTGAAATTTAAAAAAAAAAAAAAATAGTTAAAATTTTAATAACAGATGGCGCTGTTGTACAACATCGAAAGGACCCGTACCATGTGTTATATAAGCAGATGAGTCCATTGCGCACCATCTTTTCTAAGATATTGCTCAGATTCGCTTTAAGGGTCGCTTATGTTCAAACAAAAAGAAATTGCATTTATAAGGAATTTTGATACAAAATTTGACGTGATACTGCTATCTTTAGACATTATTTATTTGCGGGACGAAGCTTTGTTAGTTAAGCTGTTTTAAAAGAAGGATGAATTGGCAAGTTTAGCTTTGCTTTCTTGCTTTCTCGTCGAGTTAAAAGTGGAAAAGGTCCGATGACCGTTACAAATATGAAGGCTATGATAAAAAGGTTTGAGGAAACGGATTCATTGGAAGATCGTGAAAGAGGCGAGATCCACAAACATCTGTTGTAGTCTTAAAAGAGGTAGAACACGATGCCAATACTCAATCCGCTTGATTATACCACAGAAAAAATATTTTTATCAATTTCAGCAGCACCTGTTGGCAAAAAGTGTAACTAATATAACATATTTTTGTTCATTAAAAAAAACAAATCCCATATGTTTCTGAGCCTTTCTGTGTCAACCCCATTTTTCTATTGTATATAGTTTACTAATTATTAACATTTCAAAACTCCCGGAACTTCTGGATCACTCGGTATATAAGTATCTCACTCTAAGCAGAGCGCAAATTTTCAATCATAACTCCAACAACAATGAAGATATTGTAGCAAAACATTCAAATGATTTTCTTTGTTATCCGTGAAATCTGATAAAATCACAATAAATGCTGGGAAGAACCATCATCCACGTCCAAGTAAATCCGAGTTAGACAACTCGAAACTTGGAAGCTAGCTGCCGGTGCATAAGGTGTCACTGCCTGAATTTTAGTGCAATTCCATTTCTTCCCTTGAATGTCATATAAATTTCTCAGACAGCAAATTTATTATGTTGAAAAATTCGCTAAAATATCTTAATTATTGTTTCAGTTATAAAAGAGAATCCAGTTTCGGCTTGATATGAGACACCATATGTTTGTGATGAATAAGTGTGTATAAAATTAAAAAAATATATTACAATTCATCAGACATACAAGTAAAAATTACATAAATACATATACAATTAAAAATGCAAACGTTTCGGGCTAAAATTTAGTCCCTCATCAGTGCAATAACATTCAAATGACCAGAAAACTATATATCATGTTTACAGTTAATAATTACTAACAGTTTTCTGAGTAATTCTGGTCATTTGAATGCTAGTGCACCGATCAGGGGCTTAAACGCAGCCGGAAACGTTTGCATTTTTAATTGTATTTATGTAATTTTTACTCGTATGTCTGATGAATTGTAATATATTTTTTAATTTTAAACTTTGTATATCAGACGTTAAACAGTTTATTTATTTTAATAAGTGGGTAGTTTTTCTTGACATGTTCGAGTATTATCATCCCTTATAGTTCTGAATATCAGTTCAGATTGAACCAATGTATGCAGGTTAAGTTAAAATTGTTTTCTTATTTTTGTTCTCTCTTATTTAAAAACCTGTATTTTACAAAACTTTCATTCAATTTCTGCACACACATTCTATGTTTGGTATTCGTTTTCAGTTCGAGTGATTTCATTCCCGTGTGTATATGTTATAGATTGCTACAATGGATGACGAAAAATACGCAACTTATGTTATTTTGAGTTTTCGTGTAATAAAAAAGCTCTAAGCAAGAACAGAGACTCAAGAAATAAATGATGAAAAGTTTCCTGGTTATGTTATGAGCATATAGCGCAGAAGTGGTTTAAGATATTCCATGAAGGTGATACCAACCATAACCTTCTTGTTACAACATGATAAAAATATGCAGTAGACGCTCGATTTAAAGAGTCATGTACCCTTTGAACCAACAAAGTACCTGGAAAAGTAACCTCTGTAAGAATTTTCAATCAATCTTTAACTAATTGACTTTTAATTATGAAATTGAAAACACATGTTAGGAACGATTTATTTTACCAATTAAAGTTTTTAAAAAAGGTATACACATATAATTTTTTTAATTTATTTTTTAAAGATAAAACATTTTTTATGAAAGAATTATTCTTGCATGCATTGCGCGCATGATTTTTCCCATTTGAACGTCCGAAACAAGCCAAGATTATTTTTATGAGTACAGATATAAAGTGCTTTCAAAATGACCTAAAATGAAAAATATAGATCGCGAGAAAAAAAATTAAGAAATTCGAAATATCAAGATTTTTTTAATACAAAAGTAGTTGTGAATTCTAAACTTCTTACTTAAGAAACATAATAATAGGTCATTTTGTGCGTTTCATACATTCACCGAAAATTTCCTGAAATTCTAGGTAACCGTTCTTCAGAAATCGTGCGCGCTATGATCAAAATCGCTGTTTTGAGAAAATTGACTTTGAAGATTAAATCACCCCTTGATCATATATCTCAAAGTGTTTTAGACAACTTCTCTTCTAATACGAATTTTTGTATGGGGTTTGTTTTTAAATATTCCTAAAGAATCATATTTAATTATAAACTGTTTTTTAAAAAATCGATTTTTGGACGCTTTTTAAAGGGTACCTGACCCCTTAACGAACGCGATCAGACTCATATCATGTGTTCGTAAAATCGAAAGTTCGTAAATGGGAATAACTTTAGATCAATAGGATGCTGGTCGGGACCAGTATATCTGTTCGTAAAAACGAAGAATTTGTAATAAAATATATTCGTAAAATAGAGCGTCTACTCTAAAAGAAAAAAATCCTTATGTGTATTAATATACGTATAATGATGCTCTAGATCCTGTAGAATAACAATTATTTGTTTTACATGACCTCATTAAATGCACTTCGAGGATCCTCATTTGACGCTTATATGACTGAAGAGATGCAAATGCGTGCATATTTAAGGGATATTTAGGGAGATGGAATGCGTATTTCTGTGATAAATTTTATACTTATTTTAACATTTTACATATTTATAGACGATATTTTGTTATTACTAAATTCTCAAAAATCAGATACACAGTTGATTATGATTAATTTAGACACGTCGGTTCTAAAATAATTTGTCCCGATAAATCAGCTGCCCATATTATGAGAAGTAAATTTATAAGTATTTTTTCGTTCTATTCTTCAAGCTCAAATTTACCCCCCAATTAAATAGTATCTAAAGTAACTGGGATCCAGCGATCTTGAAAACGTGAATAGAGAATATCAATTCCCACTTATTCGGGACATCATATTTCAGAAATCGTGAGATAATAATATTTTATCGTGGTTAACATTTAATTTATTTGATTTAAACAAAGATCTTTATGTTATTTTAATGCTTTTAATTTTACGCTATATATAATTCGATTCTGATAAAAGCAGCTGTTACGGAAAAATGAAATTAAAACCTCGTCAAAATCGACCAGATAAAATTGCTAAACTAGGTTTATCTCTAATCTTGATTTAGGTTTTGTTGGTGAAATTAGTACTTAATTCCTGTATTCGAAAAAATATTTTTCCACCCTCAACAGTTCGAAATTTTCTGAGACATTTTCAGACTCATTTTTAAAAGTAAAAACATGAAACTTGCTGAGGAGATTTTTGAAGAGATGTATGAGGCCGTGTGATTTCATTTTTCACTCAGTTAATTAGAATTTGAGTTTAAAAAAATTATTTTCTCAGTATGACCATTTTTTTTTCATTCCCAGATCTCCCGCTTCAGAAAATTCGGTTCAAACGCCAACTTTGACAGCATTTTTTACAATATTTTCAGCATTTATCAAAAAATCGAGAAGCACGGCATCATGTAGTTTCTAAATAAGAGAATTTCCCAGTTTGATGTGTTTGAGAGCAAAAATGAATTTAAAAATGAATCAGAAAATAAGCAGTTTGGATTGGAATACACCCTTAACTTCAAAATCTAGAAATCTACCTCCTACTGTAGCCCGAGCCGGCAGGAATTTTTTAAACAGCGGTTACTCGTCAAATGTTCCAATTGTTGCTTACGTCTTTCGGATTCTGTTCAATCTTGAAAATAACCCTGTTTCTAGTGCGAAAGAACTGGTCGAAACGTACGAGAAACAATACCATATACTATTTCAGATCGTACGGTAGTGTGTGAGAAACTTTATTATGATAAGTATCTTGGTTAGCTTAACATGGTCAAAATATCGCGGTTGCTGTTTTTAAAAATATTTTGTGAATTCGAAATGTTAAAGCTTAGTCATGCGTTCATGAAACTGTACGAAACTTTTTCCAATTGAACACTTTATCACAAATAACATACAGTGGTGGTCAAAAGTTTCCGGCCAGCATAAAATTTTTGGTTAATTTGTAAGAATACCCATATGAAGAGGAATCTCAAAGTGATACTTATACACTTTATTGACATAACAGTTAAGAACTTATTTTTGGAATAAAAATTAAATATTAATAAATTTAATTGACAAAATTAATTACAAAAGAAAACGCATGTTCTCAAAAGTTTCCGGCCACCTTGGCAAGTTTGGAAAAAAATTGTGTTATAACAGAAAATAACAGTGATCAACAACATTTTCAGTTAGTATTTTGTATTCATACATTTAGCAATAAGGACTGTGGCGCAGCAACATAGCATCGATTCAATGAATGGTTGTAGATCATCAATGTGAAGTTTTGTCTACGGTTCTTGCTTGCAATTTTTGTGAAAATGCTGCTTAATGGGGATATTTATAATCCCACACGTTTTCAAGTTAGTTTCAAAGATTTTCTATTGGATTCATATCGGATGATTGGGCTGTCCATTCCAAAAGCGGAATTTTTTTGTGCGAATGCCACTGCTTGACGAGCTTGCATGTATGCTTTTGGTCGTTATCATGATGAAACAAATAGTTGCGACCACAATTTTCCCTCCAATAAGGCAGCAAATGATCTTGCAAAATATCCTTATGCATTGCACTATTCATCTTGCCGCGGATTTCAAATAACGGAGAGGCACATTTTCCAGAAAATGCTCCCCACAGCATAACGTGTCCTCCGCCATGCTTCATTGTAGGAATATATATCTCGCATCTTATCTTTTGTTTTTAGGTCGTCGGTTATAATGTCTTTTATCACTCCCAAAAAGATTGAACGTCGATTCACCGGAAAATGGTACTTTTTTCCAGTTTTAACTTGACCAGTCTTTGTATTCCTTGGCAACCACCAGTCGGGCCCTCTGAATTTTTTTTACTTATGAAAGGTTTTTTAACACCGACTGTTACATAAAGTTCTACGTCACATAAGCGTGTTGATACTGTAGACAGACTTGTTTCAGCAATATTTTAACACCACAAATTGCGTGGAATTGCAGCGACATTTTTAAGCGGGTCATCAACTGCTTTTCTTCTGATAATTCTGTCCACAAGAATAGTCGTTTTCCGGGGTCTCCCGGACCGTGGAAAGATCCGAAGGCCATGATCATCGTTTTATTTTTTTGAAATATCGTTTACCCTAATTTTTCCGATCGACAACTTTGCCGCAATCTCACGAGAGGATTGTCCCTTTAGCGACAAACAAATCACTCGTTTAGGAACAATAAATTGTTAAACTTTTAATTTTTTTATTTAAAATACGTTATTCACGTGGGTTAATTAACAGATATGGCCAAAAAAACACTTTAGCGATAGCAAAAACTAATGGATGACGAATGGCCGGAAACTTTTGCACGCGCGAATTTCGAATTCCCCCCCTCCCCCCTTTGCATCAAGTATCTTAAGTATCCAATAAAAATGATCACGTGGTCAGAGGTAATTCGCTTATTCCTAACTTTTGGAGCAATTGTGCTTCTTCGCTGAAACGTTCTGTCAAACAAATCAAAGAAACTAACTGGTCGGAAACTTTTGACCGGCACTGTATATAAGTACAAGATTTGCAACATGTGGAAAAATATTTTCCTTATTAACTGAATCGCAGTTTTGTTATGCATTTCAGTATACTTTTTTAGGTTGTTTTCTTTTTAAATTTTTTTGGAGGATACTACTGAAATCAAACAGAATTCGTCCTTTAAATATGAATATTTGATTTTTAAAATTGGGACATTGTCAATGAACGTTTAGTATGATGGATACAATATAAGGAGCCTGAGAAGATGTTTGCATGTACGATACAAGTGAGATCTAGGACTGTGAAATATTTTAGAGGTTTTTTTTTTTTTGGTTATATGAGAACTATAATGTACCTCCTTTTAACTACAAAATTCTTCACTAAAGGCATTCCCTAATGACAATACGGCCAAAATTGGTAGATGCTTAGCAAAATCTTGACCTCTTGACGTAAAAAAATAAAACAAATGTAGCATTTTTAAAGTTGTCAAAGAGTTGATTTTTGACCAAATTTCTGAAAAATTATTTCAAATAATTTATATATGTATGCCAGATTGTTTTCTAAACTTTGAATCAAAAACATAAAAAAATAAATTAAAAAGTTAGTAATAAATAATTGAGGTACCGAACCTGCTTATGTAGAACAGAAAAAAAATATTTTTACACAGCTATAGCAATATTGTAAAATAAAAAAAAATAATTTCCAACCCTTTTTAGTTTTCGAAATCTGCTTTACAATTAGTTATTCATAAAACCACACAATGCATTCTTTCGGATATTATACTATTTTAAGGCGTATTCATATGCATGTATGAGAAAATCAGAAAACGTTATACCCTTTATTTAAGCTATAAAATAATTGCTTTTTACACAATAAAACGTAAAAATTAAAAAAAGTTTAACCTCTAAAAAGTTAAAACCCGTAAAAAAAGTTTTCATTGCAAGCTACATCTCAGAATTGCGGGATTTAATGGAACACTTTCATCTAAGACTATTAATTTACTTTGTAAATATTGAAGATTACGTTTTGTTTTAAATACCACATCTTTCTTAAAGCTTTGCTAATATCGGAAGATCGGAGTTCTGTCAAAAATCAAGCCAGAAATACTTTACTTTTCTCATATATTTGTTCTATCTCAATTTCTTTCTCCCTTTTCATCGTGAATGTTCGTATTATTCTTTATTTTTCATCGTTTGAATTTTTATTTTCCTTCCTTTTTCTGATACCTAATATAATTTTGTTGAAAATGTGTAACGTAGTTTAAAAACTTAACATGTACTACTCTCATTTTACAACTACGAGGGTCGATCCAGAAGTAATGTTCCCAAAGAGCTCCAGCTCCACGGAAAGGTGCTAGGCGAAATACAGGAACAGCACTGTGCGCGGCTGTTCCCGCTTCCGCGCTTCGCTGTGCCGCTAATTCTTGGCTCAGCAGCCATTTGAGATGGAGGTTCTCATTGTTAATCCCGCCAAGTGCGAGATTCGTCCCGTAATTCACTTTTTGCACGCCTAAGGGACTCCACCCGTGGATATTCGTCGTCAGTTGACAGATGTGTACGGCAAGAAGTGAATGTCCGTTCAACACGTCCGAAAGTGATGCAGGGAGTTTAGTGCCGGTCGGAAGGTAGTCCTCGATGAAGAATGGAGTGGAAGACCGTCAGTTTCGAAGGCGGTTATCGAGATGGCGGTTATCGGAACCCGCCCCTAGTGATTAACATTTGTTTCCCAAGTTAAAGGTACACTTGGGTGGCCAACGCTCCCAAAAAGACGATGACGTCAAAGAAGAGGTGAAACGCTTCCTCAAAGGGTTGGCGGCGGAGTTCTACGACATTGGGATACAGAAATTGGAGCACTATCTACAAAAATGCGTAGAAAAAGAAGGCAATTATGTAGAGAAGTAGAGCAAATTTTCCTCTTTCCAACGAGGTAAATTTCTATGAGAATAAACAATGTTGTCTATTTGTAAATTTCACGAGAACTTTATTTCGGGATCGACCCTCGTATATCCTCAAAACTATATTTGTTGTATTGTTTCTGAATGCTTTGTTTTCATTATTACAGTATTTAGAGAATACTTTCATTTATTCAACAGGAAAGTTTTACGTCCCGGTTGTTTCAAAGTTTTGCAACGGACCTTACAGAAGATAGAACAAAAGCAGAAATCATCGTTCAATGCACCGACAGTCAAGACTCATCTGAGAAAATTGTAACAGTTGTTTCAAAATCATGGATGTTTTAGGCGAAAATGTGAGGAAATTTAACAATTACCAAAAATAACTATTTAAACAAGAGGAAAAGAGCTGAACGAAGAAGACTTGGGAAATTTTAAACTATCTCAGTCTACCACTCAGATAACACGTTTGGGGGAGATGGAATAAAACAATTTTCAGTAATTAGCTTATAAAAATCTCAAAACCATGCATGTTTTAGGCAAAAATGTGCGGAAATTTAACAATTACCAAAAATAACTATTTAAACAAGAGGAAAAGAGCTGAGCGAAGAAGACTTAGGCAATTTTAAACTATCTCAGTCTACCACTCAGATAACAAGTTTGAGGGAGATGGAATAAAACAATTTTCAGTAATTAGCTTATAAAAATCTCAAAACCATGCATGTTTTAGGCAAAAATGTGCGAAAATTTAACAATTACCAAAAATAACTATTTAAACAAGAGGAAAAGAGCTGAGCGAAGAAGACTTAGGCAATTTTAAACTATCCCAGTCTACCACTCAGATAACAAGTTTGGGGGAGATGGAATAAAACAATTTTCAGTAATTAGCTTATAAAAATCTCAAAACCATGCATGTTTTAGGCAAAAATGTGCGAAAATTTAACAATTACCAAAAATAACTATTTAAACAAGAGGAAAAGAGCTGAACGAAGAAGACTTAGGCAATTTTAAACTATCTCAGTCTACCACTCAGACTACAAATATATGGGAGATGGAATAAAACAATTTTCAGTAATTAGTTTATAAAAATCTCTGTCCTAAGATTGCTAGAACAAAATATAATCAGAATTCTTTAGCTCAATTTGGTACAACACATAAATGTCACTTCAAGGTCTAAATATAATGATATTGCATGCGATTCTACAATCCCTTACTTGAAGTAATCAAACTTCTCAATATAACCACTGATGATACTCAATCAAGGTGACTTCTACTACTGCAAGTACGCTGCCACGATGTGAGAGTGGTAACATAAGGGATATAAAATTTCATTTCTTGAGATGATTCTGGACAAAAACGAATCACCAAGCATTTTGGCGATTCCGCTATTATCGCTAATCTAATGCTTGTTAAATTGTCTCACTCGTACACTGTAATAAAAAACGGAGATTCTACCGGCAATCTAGACGCCAATACTATATCCGTATTTTTACGGAAATTTTTCCCCATAAATTACAGAAAATTTTCCTTTTTTAATGAGAAAAATGGAAATTTTTCTGGAATTTATAGCGAAAAATTTCCGTAAAAATACAGAAATAGTACTGGTGTCTAGATTGCCAGTAGAATCTCCGTTTTTTAGTCCGTTTTTTTACAGTGTATAATCGAACTCGTCCAAACAAGCATCCGAACGTACTGGAATTGAAAATGCCTAGGTTTGCCACAGTTTGGACAAAAGGGTCTGTCGAAGAGTCTGAGACATTCTTCAGACTTCGGTTTTATACGCAATTAATACAAGCAGGTTGAAAACATAATTAGATATTTTAATAAGTTTATTTACTTCAAAAGTTTACTTTTTTGAAATGTAACTTGAATCATATTGATTTTATTTTGTTTACTCAGTGCTTTAAAAATTTGTCATTTTTATCTTTACTCAACAATAAATATGAATATTCTGCATAATATGAGTATGTTCAATTTAGGAATATGTTAAGAATATGTAGATATGTATGTTTGTATATTTGGAAATATGTTTTATTTGGGAATATTTATTTTATTCACAATTAAAATTTAATTACAGAGAAGTTTTGCTTATACAATCTAAATTTATTCTGTAAAACTTCACTCTTATAATGAATGTTTATAAATTTAACATTTTATGGAAAATTTTGTAACACATTTAATAAATCATTCATCAGCCTAAACTTTAATTTAACGAAATATTAACCCTACATTTCGCAGTGATGCATATATGAATGAATTAAAATAATGTAACTTTCAATAAATAAATACACTTTCAACCTACCACTATATTTAAATAAAAATATTCGCCTTATGTAATCTCCGAAGTCTGCTGAGAAATAAGGCGAAGAATTACCCATTAAAATTTGTAGTATCTAACTCTACATATGAGTATGGAAAACATATTACCAAAAGAAAAATTCTGGTAGTGCAGGTTTAAATAAAAGTTACCGTAAGTATCAAGAAGTAATAAACATTAACTTAAAATCAGTACGAATTTAATTTTTACAATTCTTCATCGCATATTTCTTTATTCTGTTTTTTATTCTCAGTCTTAATTAAGATATCTGAATATATATTTTTCTTGTTAAAATTAAATATTCATTCAGCCTTTTGTAAGTTTAATATATATATTTTCTACTAACAAAGATATTGCTATACTAGAGAGAGAGAAATTTTCTTTTATTCAAAATATCTATGAGGATTTAAATTTTTTTTGTATGTTTCAATTTTTGTTAATTTCGGTTATCCGATGTCAAAATAATTGTACCATTTATGTCCAATTCACTTTTGTATTCAAATTAAAAGAGTTTATAATAACGAAATCTCAAATAATTTGATATTTCTAGTTTAAACTTATCTTTTTTATGCTTTAAATGATATGCAGCAGCCATCAATGTTTATAAAGAAAATAAATTTTATCAGAAAATCCTTCTTTTCAGAAATAATTCGGAAAATCTAATTCTAAAATTTCAAAAATATTATTTTATCCCATGAAGCATAAAAATTTAGGTATCTGTGTTTAATGTTCTTTAAATTTATTATAAAGTGAATAAGATACTTATTTCTTCTATGAATTAATACTCTGTTGTGGTCGTTTCTAATACATATCTTTAGCTGTCAAAAGAACGTTTATCAAATAAAGTTAGTTCATAGAGTATTTTTTGTGTAATACTACAAAATGATTACAGGTGTTAGAGTCAGTTTTATTTATGTACCGAATATATTTCCAATCAAAATACAATAACCAAGCAGTAATGACATTACATGGAGAATATTTAATGAATATCTTAAAACAACACTGAAATAATATTGCATTCTTTTTCAAATATTTGTGATACTTTGTTACTTTACCAAAGGGATACATTTGACAGCACCATGGTCAAAGCTGTCTGTTTTCAGATACCACGCCAATTAAATATCCCTTCACTGCACGATTTATTCTATTTCTATGAAAAAAATTATGTGAAATCTATATATCAGTCTGATAATGGGATAAATAGTAAAATAAAAATAAATTTCAAATTTTCAGCTAAAATTTGATATTTTATGGCGTGTACCCTATGTACACAATTAGGGTTTTAAAATATTGTATTGCTATATTTTACAACTAAATGAGCTTAAATTAATTAATTTTATCTACTTAACAGTCTGCAATTTTTTTTAAATAATATTTTTAAGTATTCACTAAAAATAATGAAAGTAAGCTTGATAAAAATTTTTTTTGTTTCCGAAGAACAAATTCTAATTTTTTGTCAAATGCAGCCATCTGACATGGACAAAATAAGTGTTATTCCATTCTTTGGACTGTTCTTAATCAGGGATAGAGATCATATTGGCCAAATTCTTGGCACATAATAAGAATGACATTGTTTTTAAGTATGTGCCAGATGTGGCACGTGGTGCAGTGAAGGAATATATATATATATATATATTATTCAAATAGATAACAACTTGCACTGAATTAATCTCAATGAAAAAGGATTTATTATATTTATTTTTATATACATATTTGTGAATCTTTAATGACCAGTTTTTAAACGTTCAACTTTTATTAACAGTTTCACGTAGTATGCAAAAAATACAACTGCGTTTTTGCTTAAAGCGTAATATCATTTAAAATCAATTGTCAAATAAACTAAAATTAAAACCCCTCACAAACTATTTGTAATCTTATATGGCTTATTGTTTTATTACTCTTATTATTCGTTTATCATTATACAGGGTGTCCGGTCTCAACGGTGTCCAATGGCTAATTCCTAAACCGTTAGTCATAGACATATAGTTCCAATTACAAAAAATGTTTTAAATCAGGTAAAGAAACATTTTAAAAGCGATTTAGGTCAATAAAAACATTTCTTAAAAAATTACGAAATTTAAATTTTTATACGGTCCCCCGGTCCTATAAGTTATATTTAGTAATTTTTTCCTATTACACTGACAAGGAAGACAAAAAAAGTCCCATTCATATAATGCTAAAATTGAGAGAGTTATGAAACTTTAAAAATGCATGACTTATGCCACTTTTCTACTCTGAAAACAAATGAGTTCGGCTTGTCTTTGAGGGATTATATACCAAGTGTTTAAAGTATTCGAAGACCTTACTTCATGTGTATCTGCGCTTTGAAAAAAAATCCTACAAGTATTATGATTAAGTCTCAAATTGGCTAAAATAACATATGTTTTATTTTGTCAGGATTTGAGACTGTTTCTCTTATGATTTCTTTTAACAAAAATTATGTTTTTTTAATAAGTTTTTATGTTACTTCAACAATCGTATGTATGTGTTTCCAGTTCAAAATTTGTACTCGAACTTTAACCAACTTTTAAATATCCGATCGAGATTGCATTTTACATACTGGCGCAAATCCGATAACAATCTAATAGTATTAAGATTTTCGGTGGTTATCATTTATACTTATTTTACAGGATAACACAAAAAATTTCGGATAGATTTCAGCAAAGGAGTTTAAGAAAAAGTTTTAGATTAGATAATACAAGCCTGCGATTGTTGGGTTTTTTTAACTTTTATGTATTTTTTAGCATTGAATCCGAAAATTACCTTAATTTTTAACCATCATATCAGGATGTTTCGCAAATGATAAATTTTCAAATTTAAAGAATAACAAAAATCGAATACTATAAAGTAGAGGAGATGGTTGTGTTTTTTAACTTTTGATAATTATTTTTGCGCACTTTTTAGCACTGAATCTGAAAATGACCTTCATTTTTAACCATCACGTTAGAATTTTTTTGCAAATCGCAAAAGTGTAAGTTAAAATATAGCGAAAATCTCATACTATAAAACATATGTAAAACATTTTTTTATTTTATTTTATTTTATTTGATTCAATAATTTATTCGATATTTTTGCTTATCTTGGGATTCTTAGAGCTGGGTAGTGTGATGAGATGGGGGAGGAGATTAAATTTTAACTTTGAACTTTTTAACTTTAAAATTTAGAATTTGCGAAAAATCCTGATGTGATGGCTAAAAATGAAGGTCAATTCCGCATTCAGCGGTACAAAATACATAAGATTCAACTATCAAAAGCTAAAAAACATGAAATAACCCAACTTTTGCAGGCTTGTGCAATCTAATAATATTTTAAAATACGTATCATTTTGTAAAGAATTGAGGCTGTTAATTTAGAATAATTTTATTTAACAAAAATTCTGTTTTTTCTTTCTTCTTAAATGTTTATTACAAATTGTATATTTTCCATTAATATGCCAGAATGATTAAAGATTTCAAATTTATATTGCAATGCTAATTTTACTCCCAAACATTTTTTATATCTGACGAAATTATATTTGGACTAAATTTGTGAATGACCCCCAATTTGCAACAAAAAATAGGCTCCAACTTTAAACAGTTATTACTCGGTCAATTTTAATCGTAGAATAACGAGACTTTTTTTGTATTACTTGTCAGTGTAAAAGGAAAATTTCACTAAATATAACTTATAGGACCGGGGAACCGTATAAAAATTTAAATTTCGTAATTTTTTAAGAAATGTTTTTATTGACCCAAATCGCTTTAAAAATATTTCTTTACCTGATTTAAAACATTTTTGTAATTGGAACTATATGTCTATGACTAACGGTTTAGGAATTAGCCATTGGACACCGTTGAGACCGGACACCCTGTATATTATAGTTACTTTATCATAATCATTAATATATTATTTCTTGTTAAAACTTTCAATGTTTTTCAAAAAACTGATTGAGAGTCGCGCGGAGACACTCAGAAGCTAATATTGAAAGCGTTCCATACAAAATTTTCGTTTGTATGTCAATATTTTTAAATGACATTTTCCATAGGATATCAAATAAGATGTCTAACTTGTTATATTTTACTTTTTAAATTCTGGTTGATGTTGTCTTTCCCTTCAAGGGCACTTTGAGTTTCATTACCGGTTCCGAAACTGGAAATGTAGATTACAAAAAAAAAAAAAAAAAAAAAAAAAAACCTACAACCAAAATCTAAAAGATAGTGGATGAGACATCGAAACTTTTGCAAAAAATAAAAGCAGAGATATTGAAATGCAAACGATAAATTTGTAAAGAAAGCTGCGTTGATTTAACATTTGGATGCGAGTGTTTCCACGGGATTAGCGTAGATTTTTAATGTTGTATTGGGTGACTTCACTAAATAAAAAGCATCCTATTGCACATTTCAAGTGCAATCTAGATGTAGAAATCCTCAACATTAGAAAAGGATAGATAAGGTTTTGCGTTCAAATTTATTCCTGTGAAATCACTCATAAATTGATAAATTGATTGAAAATCTTATTTTATTAGTTCCTTCAGTTCTGCTGCCGTCATGATTTTTCACTCGTTTTGGGTTATTGTATTAATTGTGTTTAAAGTCTGAAATAAAACGTGCTTTATATATATGTGTAAAATTAAAGAATTCAGACGTTAATTTGTGTGTGCTTATACAGGGTGGTTAAAATTAAACTGACGGTACTCAGAGGCTCATAACTCTGGTTCTACTGAACGGATCCAAATGAAGCATCAGATGTATGCTATGCCGAGGTTTTCGTAAACAAAAGATTCAAATTTCGCCACCAGGTGTTGTTTTAACAATGTAAAATTAAGATAACAATTCAAAAATCAAAGAATAACGGAATATTTTATTTATTTACACACCTGTGTGCTATATGTGCATACCTTGTCGGTCAACAATATGCTGAAAGCGTACCACCGCGTAATCAACGGCCGCACGCAGCATATCAGTAGGAATGAAGGAGACATGGCGTATGATGAGTACACTAAATTAGTTACCCGTCCTTGATAAACATGATCTTTGACAAAAACCCTCAGCCAGAAGCCACAAATGTTCAGATCTGGTGACCTTGCTGGCCAGGAAATCGGGAAAATACGCATCTTTGCTCCATCTTTCATGGATATTGTGATAGTAAAACATCCTCTTTGTCTTAACGTCGAGACAACTTGATTCTCCAGGAGTCTGCTGTATCGGTCACCTGTTACTGTACGCCTAAAAAATCCGTTCATTGTGACTTCCTTGAAAAAATACGGGCCCAAAATAAAATTCGTCATGAATCCACACCAAGTCGGGACGTATGGGGAATGTAGCGGTTGTTGCTGCACGGTATGATGACTGGTGGAACCCCCTACGCGGCAGTCCTGTGTGTTCACAACACTATCTAAGTGAAAATGAGCATCGTCTGTCCATGAGATATGCGATGGCCAGTACTCATGCGTTTGAATCCTCGACAGAAAACGCAACGCAAAATTAAGACGGGGAGAGTGATCGTACTGTTTCAACTGTTGTACGATATGCATCTTGTAAGGGTAGAGTTTCAGAATTTTGCGTAAAATCATACGCACGGTTGCCCACAGAATGTCCAATGCTCGTGCTATTGAGCGGTCACTTACAGTAGCATTTGAAGAATTTGTAGATGCTTCAACTGTTGCAATTGGAACTTCCTCCACAATTGCCGGCTCAGTTGCATGTCGTCCTCTTCTCGGTGCGAAATCCAGAGAACCAGTTTTTTACAAACTTACTAATGATGCATTTACTGTATTTACGGACATGGGTCCTCTTCTTAAGTCTTTCATCCGTGGATAAGCACGGGGGCTGCCGAAGCATTGCTCTCATTCTGATAAAAAAATGTTTTACGATCAAGGCGCGTTTCTTCTTCTTCAGCGGCATGTTCACCGCGGACGAATGATTTCTTCGAACTATAAATACCGCTTTTAAATCGAAATTGCTCTAGCTATTCATTTGCATATGGTTTTAGCAGTACAGCGTCATCTGATGGTGAAATTTCAAACTTGTTTTTTACGAAAACCTCGGCCGCATGATCTACATAACATATATCTGAAGTTTTATTCAGATGCGTTCAGTAGAACCGAAGCTGGGATCCTCTGATTACCGTCAGTTTAATTTTAATCACCCTGTATACATAAAATGTATCGATGGAATAGTAATTTATTCATCGTTGTCTTATCATCCTGTGCTGTCTGGATGCTGGCGGTTCACAACAATGTTTAGGTTACGTTCACATCATTGTTTAAAGTGAGAAATTGCAGAGCTAGGATATTGGCCAGGGTAGCTTAGTGATTAAAGCAAAGCATGTTACGTTGTCATCGCATGTTCGATACCTGGTTCCGGCTAATTTTTCACTCGTGTTGGGTTTATTGCATTAATTGTGTTTAAAATCTGAAATAAAGTGTTCGTTATATATATCTGTGTAATTTTAATGAACTCAGACGGTAATTTATGTGCGTTTAAGTAAAAGCTGCCATTGATTTAGCATTTGGTTGAGAGTGTCCTCATATGTCTAGCATAGATTTTTAAGGCTGTATTGGGCATCTTCACTAAATAAAAAGAATCTGACTGCATATTTAAAGTGCAGTTTAGATGTAGACAATCTCAACTTTAGAAAGGTATAGGTAAGGTTTTGCGTTCAAATTTATTTATATGGAATCATTCATAAGTTAATTGAAAATCTTATTTTATTAGTTCCTACAGTTCCGATGCCGTGATAAAAATGATAGTGGTATAACAAGCACTAAAAAAATTAGGAAAATTGAAAAGAAAAATAAAATACTTTAAAAAATGTAATTAAAAACTATATGAATAAAAGAAGTAACATAGCTGTAAATTTTTCTTTCACAATCTCTAATGTAAGTCTTTAGTATAAGTCATTACAAGTAACAGGTTCTAGAAGAAATGTGATTATTTATACGCATGAAGTCATGCATACCCAAGAATTAAAAACGAATCTTTTCAATAACGTTGGTATATCCAAGACAATTTAAAATACGTTGATTTTCCTCATATTTGTATTTCAAAGGAATATATTTTTTATTTTGCATAAACTTAAAATTTTAAAGAAAAAACAAAAAGAGAAACAGACAGAAAAAACCCCCCACAAGTACACTCTTAGAAAAAACTGTAAATTTATGAACGTTTGCTCTTCAAATTTCACGGGCAACAGCCTTATTTGATGAAAAACGGTCTGATCCACTAAAAGAATACGGTACAACTCCATACATTTTCCTGCGCTAGGGTGTAACCCTTCATCTTAGTCGTGTTTTGAAAAATAATGTCTCTTAACTGCGACTGTAACATATTTTTTAACCCGCCAAAAAAGCGATTATGTGATGATTATCTAACGTGCTATGTGCTTAAGTAAAGTGTTATTGTGTTTCGAAGTGCATTATATCTTTGCCCTGTAAAATTACGGGCTGCACAAATTGATGGGCATGGATTTTTTTTTTACGGAGTATGACTGGAATCTCTGCTGCCAGCCTCTGCCCGTAATTTTACAGGGATATTTTTAGATACTTAGAAAATTAAGGGCAACTCACATATTCTTGCAGTTCTAGCCCATCTGTTAGCAAAAATACGGTACGACCCCATACATTTTCCTCCGCTAGGGTGTAAATCTTGACACAAAATGATGGGCATGGATTTTTTTTTTACGGGGTATGACTGGAATCTCTGCTGCCGGCCTCTGCCCGTAATTTTACAGGGATATTTTTAATAGTGTATATCAACTTCCATATTTCATTTTTGTGTGCAATTTTAAAACTTGCTTCTATGGAGTAAAAGCATACGTGGCAAAAATGACAAAGATTGAAACCACAACACCGTTTAACTATTAAAGTGATAGCGGACGTTCAGATTTAGAATTTTCTCTTTTCATTTAAGATATATTTAAACCACACTCTAAAAAATACATAAATGGATATGTATTTTTCCGTTCACTTTATCCCGTCATTCGCGAATATTTTCCATTTTGATTTACCCATTTTCTCCCAAAACAATGAAACTGCACAAATCATTTCTAAAAATTATCTAAAATTCCTAAACTAAGTTGCATTTCCATCCACTTACAAGGGTGTTGTGTTTCGCTTTTTACCCGACTGAAAAGAAGTGTTATGTGTTTCACGCGTATCTGTGTATGTGGATTTCTTTATACCCTCGAAACCTCCCAACGGGTGGATGGATTTTAATGAATTAGGTCTCTATCAATTCGTCTTAACGGCCCGATGGTTATAGGCTAGGTTTTGTTTTTATATTCAAAATGGCATCCGTAAAATACAAAATGGTGGTAGAGAAGAAAAAATTTTTTACGCACCCTATTGAGTGGCATATCATTGGATAGGTCTTTGAAAATGAAGACGATGTTTCATTGACTATTTTACAGTCAGAAGCTCCGTTAAAATATTATACAACCTGGAAACTGTGCAACGTGCATGTATTGTGGATCTCTAGCTTTACTGCAACTATAACCATCATAGACATCTATAGACCTCATCAAAACAGTGTTTATAGATAGGAACTAACAATTAAACACAACTTAAAAGTGATCAATACAAGTAAATAAAAAAATAGGTAAGTAATATAAAGAAGTAATATAAAAAAAAGATATTTTAAGTCAGTTCCTACTTAGGTCAATAAGAGAACTTTTTTTCTCCCATTCTTCTTTCCTGTTGAGTGGCGATTAAAATGCCTCGATCAAGAAGAGGGCTCTCTCGTTCTTAAATTCCTTGATCAAGAAGAGGGCTCTCTCGATTATTGAAAATTAATTAATTTAATTTAATTAATTAATTAATATTTGAAAAAACTGGATTAACATCAAGTGTCATCCATTACAAATTTAAAAAAATTTATTTGAGCTTGATTGGATGAATAATATTTTATTAACGATTGGGAATTGGAACAAGTTATATATAGCAAGAGTGTGAGCTAATAGTAGGAATTGAAAAAAAAAGTAGTTTCACATTGATGAGAAATAATTAATTAGTTCACTTTTTACTCAGTCGGGTTTTTTGATTTTTTAAATTTAATAGTTTATTATATATGTCCTTTTACCTCAAAACACAGAAACTTCTCGACTTTATTCTCCAGTCAAAAGGCGGACATTTTTCTTATTAAGAAAAAAAGTATCCAAATCACGGAGGGTAAACAGTGCAGCCAGTACTTTTTACGTGTCTTGACTAAAAGTACTTAGAGTGCACGAATGACATGCAACATGCATTTCCAAAATTCATATAGCAAGTTATAAAATAAAGTATAAAAGCTTTCTGGACTTACTTTCTGGATTATATTTTTTAAATAATGCAAAAAATATTATATTTAAAATGATCCATGCAAGTTAAAATTATTCAAAACTGGTTGTTGCTTTGATATAATTTCAACTCACAAAAATAAATTTTTCTGTCTATTAATTTTCATTTGCACCATTTGTTACTAAATTTATAGAAATCTTTAGAAAATCTTTATTGATTTTTCCCCTCAACATAGAAGAAAATCCCTTAAAATTGCACATATTTGACAATTTTAACTTTCGTAATTATTCTTTGTTTTTAAATGCAGTTTAATTTTCGGATTTATTGGAAAATAAAACCGTTAACATATTTGACGAATTCTAATGCAAAGTGTTGTGGGAAAAATACACTTTAATCATTAGTTACAGGTGAGATTTTAAAACTATTTAAAATTAGTTTAAAATATTGATCGGATATTAATCAGACACATACCATACTTGCCAACTTATCTTTAAACTTCCCTAAAAAGTGAGTTAAATTGATCCAGGATAAACACGTTTCAAACCAGAAATTTTTTAAAGAAAAGAATTCAAATGGATTCCATAGAGAAACATGATATTAATATTTTAAAGATACATGAAATAAATTTTCCGGTTAATAACGTATATATCCCGGTTCAATTTAACTCATATTTTACGGAAGTTTAGTTGAAAGTTGGCAAGTATGACATACTGATTTCTGGCAAATATGAAAGAGAGAAATAAATCAAACTTTAGCTTTGTTCGCTGTTCACTGATCAAAAATTTTAAAGTTTACTCATTTTCATGGTCTTCTGTTCCATAAAAAATATATATTACAAGTTTTGTTTTTCATTTTAGAGAAGTGGAAAGTTTAATTGGACTATTATTGCTGTCAATCCGTTAAAACAAATTTCGATTATTTTTCTCTGACATATTTTTTTCATCTTTGAGGTAATACCAATCGAAATATTTTTCGATTGATGATGAAAATGATTAACGATGAAAAAAAAAAAACCCATTATTTAATCATTGTTTACAGTTGAGAATTTAAATCTGGCTAATTCGCTCAAAATCTGATCGGATTTAAATCACGCGCAGACTTATTTAATGTGAAACGAGTTAATTTCTCAAAGATAAAGTTAACACTGATTATCTCTGGCATTTGTTTTCAAAATATACCATTTCCTTAACACTATCGGTGGAAAATTTTACTCAAGTTTAATAAAAATTTTAATACCAGAATTTTTATTTAAAACTATTTAACTTATTTTTGTGCAGTATATATTTCACTTATTTTCTGAAGAAATTTCTGATTCGAATCGACATGTATACATTTAATACGGGTTAAAATGACCCCTCATTGCCATTCTAGTATTTAAAATGTAGATTGTTACTTTTTATAAACTCAAGGAAGCGAAGTATTTAACTGGACGTCGTTACGCTATCTCTTAACCCTTTCGCGGGCGGTGTCCTTAAAAAAGGACACCTAATTTTTATTTTACTAGCACCCAGAATATTTGATTAAAATTTTCCTATTATAACGTACGTGAAAATAAGTTCGTTTTTTCTAATAAATTGCTTTATAAATTCTGTTTTCAGTCCATCCTTTCATCAGTTTATAAATAGAGTTACTACGCGCCGGAAAGGGTTAACACGTCGAGTGTCGTGTCAGTCACCGGTGACCGACACTGAACTTTCAGTTTATACCACGTCAGTCATCGATGACTGACACTTACAGATTGTGTAACGGGAATCTTATTTCGTGGCCCAAACGGAAAGACAGACAAAATAGACTTGGCATTCAGCGTGTTAACTATACAATTTCGAGAATTCTATCACTTCGTGAAATGGGTGATCGATTATTGTCTTTGACTTGTTTTTTTTTTTTTTTTTTTTTTTTTTTTTTTTTTTTTTCACTCTTCTCATCTTTGGGGCTATATCGATTGAGATATTTTTCGAGGTAATTTGTAGATCAATGTTCTTGACTATGTATAAACAAGGTTAAACTCATCAAAATAAAAACTACTATTTTTAGAAGGAATTTTCTTTACACCTTTATTATATACAATGCATAAGATGTTTCATATATAATAAGTTATAGTGTTGAACAATGTTTTCTTTAAAATATCTGAACTATAAACAAAATTTAATCAATACTACTACGGAGAAAGAAAAAAATTAAAAGGAACATTTCTTAAAAAAGAAAAAAAACACTTTATGAACTGAAATTTCACTTCAGTAAACACTACATAATTAGAAGATTAGTATAAAAATACATTTTCACTATATCATTATTTTATCACTGCAATTAAAATATTTTTAAAATGGATTTTAAATTAATTTAAAGAAGCAATGTATCATTTTTAATCATTATAGTACGAAATTTGAAATACCTGCTTTTACGTGTATATGCAACGCAAATTAAATTAATTATCAAGTAGGAGCTTGGTGCAATATAATAAAAGCGTAAAAAATAGCAACGTTAAAAGCACCAAAATTTTAAATTTTAAGCATACCGGTTTCGGTAGCATGTAGCATACCTTCCTCAGTGCTAAGGATGACGGAAATTTGCTCACATATATAGGAGAGATGGGAATTCCAGTTAAAGGTTTATTGACCAATAGGAAAACAGAGGATTGCAGACAACAACCAATCGGAAAAAAGATGGGAAATGGAACCGAAGTAGTGAGGGGGGGGGGGGATTAAGTGAAAGAAGTTTTTATGTTCCAACAGTCTAATAATGTGGGAATAGCGAATTCACAATTAACAATATTTTTTATATTTTTATAAATATAAAATGCTTCAAGGAAGTTAAGTTCGTGTATAGAAGTAGGTTTAGAGATTATTTTAACCGAATTGAAGTCAAAAGTATGTTTTTTATATTTTTATAAATATGAAATGCTTCAAGGAAGTTAAGTTCGTGTATATCGTTTGTTAAGTAACCTTCTTTTCTAAATCAAGCTTTCCCATTGCTAAAATTCTTAGACAATATGACTTCAATGTAATTTTTGCCCCTACCAATAAACTCATCCTCTCCTAACTCAAAGATCCTATTGACTTATCTAATTCATGGGGTATCTACCGTATTAATTGCCAGTGTGGCCTTTCCTATACTGGGCAAACCAAACGCTGCTTAAAATTTCGTATCAAAGAACATCAACAATATATTAAAAAACAAGAAATCAATAAATCCTCTATTGCAAAACATTGCTGGGAGATGAATCATACTTTTGACTGCAATTCGGTTAAAATAATCTCTAAACCTACTTCTATACACGAACTTAACTTCCTTGAAGCATTTCATATTTATAAAAATATAAAAAATATTGTTAATTGTGAATTCGCTATTCCCCCATTATCAGACTGTTGGAAATATTACATAAAAACTTCTTTCTCTTAATCCCCCTCCCCCTCACTACTTCGGTTCCATTTCCCATCTTTTTTCCTATTGGCTGTTGCCTGCAATCCTCTGTTTTCCTATTGGTCAATAAACCGTTAACTGGAATTCCCATCTCTCCTACATATGTGAGCAAATTTCCGCCATTCTTAGCACTGAGGAAGGTATGCTATATGCTACCGAAACCGGTATGCTTAAAATTTAAAATTTTGGTGCTTTTAACGTTGCTATTTTTTACGCTTTTAGCAAATTAAATTAGCCTTATTAACCACAAACCGATTAAATACACTTATCTAAAATAATCACACGAATCAGTATATTATATAATTTTAGCATTGTAGATGAAATTGGCGAATAAAGAACGGAGAAAAATCGTTTTTCTTTTTAGGTTGAAATAATTTCAATTACTTCAGTGGGTTAAAAGAGCATGAATTTTGATCCCTCAAAGTATCAGCCAAGACAAGGATTTTACCTCAAATTTTTGGTATTTAAATTTGAAAATAATCATAAGAAATAGCTATTTTGCAATCTTAAAACTCATGGCTTGCAAGAAGTATGTGCATTAATCTCAACATTAGTAAGCAGCCGTGAATAATTGCTCAAACATTTATTTGTTTGGAGTCTTTTCTAGTGTGTTCGAGTAAGTATTTCTTGATCTACCCGAAATTTTCCATTTTACTAACATAGAAGATCGTATATTTTTTATAAATTTCGCTGAGAATTTGTGCGATTATACAACGAAGAGATATTCTAGAAATCAATTCAAGAGCAGTCTGCATAGTATCTTTATATTAACATCTTTGTTCTACAATGCATACATATCAAGAAATTAAAAAAATAGTAGTTATTTTTTTTCATGAAAGAGATAAATAACAGTCTCAGAGAAAGAAATTTTCAGCATTAGATAACTACTGAAATTGTTCTATAACAGTTAAAAGTGCAGAAGTTCTGTTTTGAAACTCCGTTTTGAAAAATTTAAAATAGTACATATTCTCAGTTTACTGAAAAAATCCAAAAATTATAAAACTAAAATGAAAATTTAAGGATACAAAAGAGAACGGGATGGCCATTATTCAACTATAGGTGTTTAGAGCTCAGTTACAAATAGTGTTGCCAGATGTCCCGCATAAATCGGGGCTCAAAATGCTCTAGGCCACCAGTATTTTAAAGTAATTTTCTTCGCCTTATCTAATGGCAGAATTAGCTGCGATTAAAGATGGCGAAATAAAGTGCAAGAAATTAGTGGTGCCCAAAGCATTTCGAGCACCGGTTTACGCGGGACATCTGGCAACACTAGTTGCAAAGAATGTACTGGAACAAAAGCAGCACCATTTCATATATATAGTACTTTGACCATTGGAAATCAATTTATTAAAAAAATACATTTTAGATACCAGGAACAAGAGTAGCGCTACAAGAGCTAAAACGGAAAAAAAGGTTAAAACTGAAAAAAAGGAAGTTTCACGTGGTTTACTAACATTTTATTTAACCCCTTAACTATCGTACCCGAGTGCTTCTCAGGCAAAAACTGTTTGCTATCTTCGATACTAAAAGCTTTTGGGTACCACTTAATTTTAACTGTAACCTTTGAGTTGTTAAATGGCGTACCATTTTCGATTGTACAAAGCCGAATATTTTAGAAAAAAAGTGTGCCGGATCCTGATTTTTAATTTATTGTGTTAAAAAAAACAGTTAAATGTTTAAACACAGAAATATTTTAAAGCAGTTACATTTGTTGTTTTAATAGGTGGCTGTAGCAGCATACTATCTCAGTAATTTTTGTTAAATTGATTACGTTTATTTTTTAATTTGAAGAGATATTGAAACTCATTTATGCATTTTAAAATCAGTTTACTTTATAATAGAAGTGTTTTAAACTATATACCGGGTGTCCCAAAAATGACTGGTCTATTTTAAAATTCAATAACTTGAAACGGTGACAGACATTAAAAAAATTCTTGCAGGAGGGTTATGTATGATGTCAGGAGTTGTTTTTCTGTGATTCTTAATTTTAGTTCGAATTTAAAGCAATAGATGGCGCTTCGAGAAATAGATGCTAATTCCAGACTCGATTTTTGGTACTTCGGGACCCATTCAAAATATTTTAATCTCCTTGTTTTGCATGGGAGAAGAAATAGGCCGAAAAATCGAGCCTGGATATAGCGTCTATTACTTGCAGTGCCATCTATCGCTGCTATTTGTAACTAAAACTGGGAATCGCAGCGGAAAAACTCCTGACATCTTACATAACCCTCCTGCAAAAAATGTTTTGATATCTGTCACCGTCTGCAAGTTATTGAATTTTAAAATCCATCAGTCATTTTTGGGGCACCCGGTACTTAATAAGATAGGAAGCAAGAAGGGGAGAAAATTCAGAAGTCACTACTCCAAAATATTTATTTACGATAATTATTAAATGAAAGATTATACAATTATTAAAATATGTTACAGTGTTACAATATGAAAGAGTTTAGAATTTTACAACAATTATTAACACAGGCATTATTAGAAGAACTAGCTGGCTTCGCCCGCTAGCGAACCCCTCCTTTTCATGAACCTCTCCTATTCATGAACCCCTCCTTTTTTATAAAATGTCGAAGCAAACGAACCTCGACCCGGGTCCCCGCTGCCTGCGGCACCGTATAGCAGGCGTGCTGCGCACGCACTGCAAAAACTAGTATTTCGCCTCTCCCCCTACCCCCACATGCCTGAAATTTCTCGCGCTCTTTTTTTATAAAATTTATCTTATGTGTTATAAAGTATCTTAAAATTTCAAACAGATCGACTTGTTATATTTCCTGATTTTAACAAAATTGCTTTATGTTAGTTCCGCATTCCACCACCAGAGAGCGCACTCTATTCTTAACAAAACCGTATCTGAAGGAAATTCCTTCACGCAAACTTTCCGTAGGGAAGAAATTGCAAAAGTTAACCCTTTATGGGCACGCTAAGATGGAGGGAGGGGGGAAGAGAAAGGTATGGACAAACTGGGCTCGTGATGCCCAACAGTTTGATATGCAACAGGACTGTAATATTTAAGAAAAAAGAGAAGATGAAAAAGTTAACCCTTTAAGGGCCAACACCCAAAAAGTGAAATGATGTGTGTAGTAGAATTGTTTTGAAGAGCTATAACCAAAAATGCAATCAAAATGATGCTAAAAATATTTTTGGAGCCCCCCCCCACACCGGCCCCCCTAACTTCTCCCCCTTAGGAAATAGAGTTTAGCCGATAGCATAGAAAGATAGTACGGGAAAAATCTGCATAGTACGAACTTTTTCTAAGGCGGAACTTTCTACTTATAGGGGCAAAAATTACCGAGTTATTGTCTTTTGAAAGAAAAATTTTGCAGCAATTTGCTTTTTTTGGCCACAACTTTCTGGAAAGACCTCGTAAAGCTTAGTTAGCATGATTTTCAGTTCGGAAATTATAATACTTTTAATTTAAGTAATTAATTTATTATGTGGGGGTTATTGGCTTAACTTAAAAAGTTCAATAAAAACGGCCATAACTTATGGTCGTACCTCGTACGTCTAAGCTTGCATGTTATTCAGTTCGGAATTTTCTTTACCTTTATTTTAAGGTTTATTGTGAGGGGGTGCGTAGGAAATTTAATGATGTCGAGTCTCCCCACACCTATTAAGCATGCATTATATAAAAATAGAACTGATTAATAATTAATATCTCAGCTTCTAATTAAACTATCGCTTTGAACTGGGTATGCATGAAATCTGCGAGAGACATCCCCTCCGGATGTAAACAAAAAAATTATCAAAAAATTCAATATTTAAAAAGTTTAAATTTCGTACTCTGAAAGACAGATGGCCAGGTGTCAATGTGTCTGGCGAGAAAAAATTATCTCGGCAGTAACTAGCCTCGATGGAGGGTCCCGAATCGCTAGCCTCGCAAAAGGGTTCAATTGTAGTCAGATTGCTGCTTTTGATAAAAAGATTCAATTTTGAAAGGATTTTCCTCCGATAATGAGTTGTTAATTAGCTAATGACGTCCGTAATTACGGCGGAATTTTCTCGAAATCACAAAGTCCATTTTTCTCGGAAAAGGGCGGCCCAAATCGATATATTATAAGACCCTCTGCGTCGCCTGTGAGAAATGTAGTTCCGGCGACACGGTCGATTGTTACCAACATACAGACAGACGTTTACGGACATTAATAGTAGTAAAGAATTTAAAAAGTATGGATATAAAACAGCTACGCCATTTCGAATTTGGATGTTTCCATTTAATTTATTCGTCGACGCTCTCACTTAACTCCTTATCCTATTTTTGTTTCTTCTATCCTTTTGCAGCTATGATTGGTAGGAAAAAATGCATCTCGTAAGTGAAAAATGACAGTTTAACATGGATTTATATTTTTTGAGTGTCGGTTTATTAGGAATTTTTAGCAGCGTTTCTTTATCTCTTTGGTCGGAATTTTGAAAATGACGTTATAGGCGGGTGATGTTTTAAACATGTGGAGGTTTAATAAAGTCTTGTCGTATTATTATTTAGTACTTGCATCATTATTTGTATTAAAATTTTAATGAAAATTCTGCAGTTCGACGATAAAAATTTCTCTCCGTACGTATGCAAAAAATACGAAAAAAATAGATTGTATATTTATTGTTTCATCAAATGTATAAATGCTAGTGAAATAAATTGTATTATTTAATATGAAAAATACCTTTTCATCGGAATCATAAAGGGAATATTACTTTTACTGCAGTAAGTCTCAGACACAGTGTTGCCATGTTGGGGACTTTTTTAATTCAGATTATTTGACAGCCAACACTTTTTAAAATAGTATAATTCGCTTTATTTTTCAGAATTAATAATCTATTTTTAAATAAGCCGAATATTTCTATTTAAAAAAAGCGATGACAATAAACAATCTGGGGACAAAAAAGTCTCCAATCTGGCAACACTGCTCAGACAACAGATGAAAGCATTAGAATTGATATACTAAAACATATTTCAGTAATCCTTAAAAACATATTGCGTTTCAAAAAGGTTCCTAATGATGTGAAGTTTTATTATCATCTTCGAAAAAACTGCCAGTCTTAATTTGAGACTATATGTCAAGAATAATTTTTAATTCAAAATTTTGGTATATAATATCAGGTTTATTTTTAAAATGCAATTTACGAAAGGAGATTATTATGACACTAACATCTAATTAAGACATTTTTATATAAGGAATTTAATCATTCTCAAAAATCGCATTTTTAAAGTCTGTAATACTAGAATTATTTTTCAAAACCTTAAATTATTAATGAAAACTCTTGTAATTAGACTCAAGTTACTGATAAACTGATAAATACAATTTAATCTAAGAATGGAAAGAGTGTTATTCAATAAAGTTCTTTAATACTTTATGTCCCAAAATATGAATTAAAATAAATTCCACCTCATTAATGAATAGGTGCCAGAGTTTATACATTTTGAATATCATTATTTCTAAAAAGTAAAATTCCACTTATATAATTGCTGAATTATTAGACTAAATAAGGCAAAAATTACTATTCGGAAATATTCGTATTGAAAATTAAGCACTTCTACTCGCTCTATTTTTATGTGCGGCCATATCAATCAAATTCCATGAAACGCCCAGAGAACGTGACACTCTACAAAAGGAAAATTATGCTGTAAATGAAATGAAATCATACTGTAAATGAAATGAAATCATACATATTCATAGAGATATGAGCATTAAAAAAATCCTTTTTAACTGTACATGCATGAAAAATTCTTCTTTCATAAATTTTCGTCTGCTATATAGAAAAAAATTATATAAAAATTATAGCCGAATCACTTGAAAATTCAGAAATATATCGATAATATAAGGAGCTCAATATCAGACAGTAGCTGGATGATACCAGATTTTCCACTATTATGAACTACGCTCCCCAACCCACGTTCAGACACCACATACTCTCAAAAGACGCTAACTTGCTCTATTTAAATAAACATAATCTGCCGTATGACTTAAATATATATTTGAAAAATGTTCATTTATTTTCATAGAGAAGTTTGCCATTTTAAAATGATATTTTCCTTTAAGTGTCTATTTAACGGGAATGTTTAAACAAAGCATTTAAAAAAAGGAATAATTTTATAAAAAAAACGAAAAATTTTCTATAATTTACTGAAAAAAATCGGTTTAAATGGGGAAATAGTACTGGCATCGAAATTGCCAATTATCGTTTCTGTATTTTAACATTTTTTTTCACAATAAATCTCGATATTTTAATTGCTCTTCTTATAGGCCATACTGATGTTGGCGTTTATATCTGGCGTCGAATTTTCTATTCTGTTATTATTGTTCTTACTATGGTGCGAAAAAATTATACATTCGTTTCGTTTCTAAGGAATTCTCGGTCTTCCTGTAGCTTTTACACTATCATAAGTAGTCGGATTATGTAGGAAATTAAAAATGACAGTCTTTGAATACTTAATTTTATCAGAAAATCTTTCGAAGGACTATCCTATGTTGTTTTACGCTAGAATTTTCCCGCATTCAAAATCAGAAAGAATATTTTCTCTCTGGAACTTCAAACAATTTTTTGAACTGAACAAATGCGAACAGGACGTCTTTTCAATACATAACTAATCACATGGGAAAATATCCATCAATCACCAGTCGTGTTTTACAAAGGTTTACGACGTTCTTATCCTTTTGCTTCAGCGTAAATTTAACAAAATTGATATTTAAAAATAGATTTAAATATATATATATATAAATATAAATAATTTTTGTAAACTATTGCTTTAATATTAATGGGAATATCATGCATTTAATTTTAACAATAAACAATTAAATTTAAAAAATCAAAAAACCCGAATGCATAAAAAGCGAACTAATTAATTATTTCTCATCAATGTGAAACTATTTTTTCAATTCCTACTATTAGCTCACACTCTCTCTCTCTATATATATATATCTTGTTCAAATTTTCAATCGTTAATAAAATACTTATTATTCATCCAATGAAGCTCAAATAAATTTTTTTAAACTTGTAGTGAATGACACTTGATGTTAATCCAGTTTTTTCAAATATTAATTCATTAATTAAATTAAATTAATTAATTTTCAATAATCGAGAGAGCCCTCTTCTTGATCAAGGTATTTTAAGACCGAGAGAGCCCTCTTCTTGATCAAGGCATTTTAAGCGCCACTCAAGAGGAAAGAAGAATAAGACAAAAAAAATTCCGTTATTGACCTAAGTAAAAATTGACTTAAATTTTTTTTTATATATTACTTGTTTATATTACATATCTATTTTTTTTATTTACTTGTATTGATGACTTTTAAGTTGTGTTTAATTGTTAGTTCCTATCTATAAACACTGTTTTGATGAGGCCTATAGATGTCTATGATGGTTAGAGTTGCAGTAAAGCTAGAGATACTACCTACACAAATTCCAGGTTGTATAATATTTTAACGGAGCTTCTGACTGTAAAATAGTCAATGAAACATCGTCTTCATTTTGAAAGACCTATCCAATGATAGGCCACTCAATAGGGTGCGTAAAGTTTTTTCGTCTCTACCGCTGTTTTGTATTTTACGTCCGCCATTTTGAATTTATAAAAACAAAACCTAGACTATAACCATCAGGCCGTTCAGACGAATTGATAGACCTCATTCATTAAAATCCATCCAGCCGTTGGGATGTTTCGAGGGTATAAAGAAATCCACATACCCAGATACGCGTGAAACACATAACCCTTTCTTTCAGTAGGATAAAAAGAGTTAGTATTTTTCATATAAAACACCTGGTGATTTCAATTTTTTTTTTTATCATTCTTTTCATTTTGCACTCCCTTGTAACAAGGAAATTCCTTTGTGAAAATTACAGAAGTTTTTCAGCTTTATATAATACAAGGTGGTAACAATTATATATACAGTAGAGCGTCGATTATCTGAACAAGACGGGACCGACCCTAGCTCGGGTAAGCAAAAGTTCGGATAAATGGACAGACAATTTAAGGGATGTTCCTGACTATACTAAAACCTTCACACTTTATCCAGACTTAGAACTGGCAGCACCAGTTAGTGCTAGCGTGTTTAAAAACTGTCTTTTTTTTAAAAAAAATTACCATTTAAAATTTTCTTTTTCTCTTTTTATCATTTTCTGAACTCCAGAGGTTATAATTTAATCACTAAAAAACAGGAATTCTACTTTTTCAGAATTTAGAATCGCCCCCGATGATAAAAAAATTTATGTTTATAAATATAGATACAGTAGAGTCCCGATTATCCGAGTTAATCGAACTTATACCTTTGGGATGGATCATTTTCTTCTGGACTGATAGCTTCCATTATTATGAAGCAGTCATTATAAATGAAGGGTTAGGTGAAGATGAAAGAGCAGCCGAAAAAAGTTAGAACTGTGATTTTCTGGTCAGAATGCCAAAAAAAAAAGGCATAATTTTTTTTTAAATTATGTATGGGAAAATTAGAGTTCTAACTTTTTACGGCTGCTCTTTCATCTTCACCTAACACTTCATTTGTTTCACCTAACACTTCATTCAATGACTGTTTCATAATAATGGAAGCCATCAGTCCATCAGAAGAAAATAACTCGGTGAAAGCGGAAACTCAGACAATCAGGACTCTACTGTAGATCCATTTTAATACTTATAACACGTGATTTTATTTTACATAAAGTGACGCACTTCGCTGAAAAATTCATCATTTGCGATCTAGTGTTAAACAACAACTTCAGTAAAGTACGCTTAGGACGTCACTATCGCTGAATAATACACAGATCCAAAAAAAAAAAAAGAGATCATTCATTTTCCTTTTTTCAATATAGCACGTATTTTAATTAATTTTTTTTTTCAGTTTTTATGGGAAAATGGCAACAAAAAGATATAATTGTTATTTTTCTTTCACTTTCTACAGAAATGGAGTTCTTTCGTTGCCAAATGGCTTTAAAAAAAATATATCTCAAAAATAAATGGAGATGCAGTTTTCAAACAAATTGCTTTAAAAAGTAATTTTTTTCCGAATACGATGGTATAAAAGTCGAAAATGTGCGATGCTTAGAAATTTAAAAAATTGCTATTGAGTATTTAATCGTACTGGTTTGTTTTACGGCGGTCTTCTGTAAGGTAACTTTTTTTTTTTTTTTTTTTTTTTTTTGAGATGTCACAAAATAAGCTGAGAGAAAGAAATAGCATACCGTACCGGGGGCTAAAAGAAGCTTTTGATTGTTGCTTGCTTCAAAGAAGACGTTCTTTCCAATGCTGCCATATCTCGAATTCTTCTTAAATACGTTAGTTGAATAGGATCAGAGTTCTTCCTCCGTTCGAGCCATTTCATAGCTGTTTCCAAACATTCAAAGGCTTCGTTATGCGATGGACCTGGGTCATTTTCAGAGCATTCGCTTTCATTTCTTCGAATACTTTTTCATCTTAAATCTCATCCACAATCTCATCATCATTAAAAAAAAATTTGAGAGAAATAGGCTGTTCGGATAATTAGAAGTTCTGTTAATTGGAGTTACAATCGGCGCTCTACTGTATAATGGGAAACTGGATATGTTTGACCTTACGCAGTTTTGACACACTGCCTTTATTTTATTTTTTAAAAAAACCTTTTGCTGATAACCACAAGATGGAAGCATATTATAAGACACTTTTATTACACTGAACGCAAAAACTAAAGGAACAACTATAAAAGGGTACTTTATGTTTGTTATATTAAGTGAAGTTCAATAGAAGGTAGTAATTTGTAGGCTAAAGGTCACCGTTATCACGTAGCCCATTCGTTCACATCATTAAAAAAGTACTTTATTAACCTTCGCTACAAAGAAGTATGTGAATTTGATAAAATTTTCGCTTCTGCACGGTAGAACATGTCTTTAATAAGGCATATTTGATGGATTGTGAGAAATGGCGTTTAATAGAGAAAACTAGCAGGAATGACCGAGCTAAGCTCGGTCAAAATGAGCTTTGTATTTATCTCGATATATTATTCCCACTAAATTAATCTTGCTGTTTTAGATACAATTAGCTTGACCCTGAGACATAGTGACCCAAAATGACGCACTAATCGAATTTTTTCGAACATGCGACCTAATACAATGCTCTTCTCGAGCCTGAAAACGATGGGATACAAAATTTAGTGAAAATCGTTAGTCATATTCTAGATAAAATAAGCTTGACCCACGTTGATTCAAAAAACCACTAACCGAAATTTATCGAAAGTGTGAGCTATTTCAATGGTATTTCTGTTCTGTGAAACGGTATAGCAAAAAAAAAATTGTCAAAAGTGTTCGCTAATTTTTGAGATGGATGCCGTTAGCTTGACCCCGACCCATTATCACCAAAATGACCCACTGATAGAATTTTCTTGAGCATGCGACCCAGCCCACTGGTTTTATATTGTCCAGAAACGGTGTAGTACACAGTTTTGTCAAAATATTTTGAGCCGTTTTTAGATAAATTTAGCTTGATCCTGATCCATTAGGACCCAAAATGACCCATTCATTGAATTTTCTCGTACATGCGACCCTGCCCAATGGTCTTATCATGATCGAAAACGGTATTATACAAAATGTTTTCAAAATCTTTTGAAGCGCTTTTTAAATACAATTAGCCTGACCCTGACCCATTGTGAGCCAGAATGACCCACTAATCGAATTTCTTTGAACATGCGACCTAGCCCAATGGTCTTCTCGAGCCCGAAAATGATAGAATACAAAATTTAGTCAAAATCGTTTAAGCCGTTTTTTAGAGAAAATTAGCTGGACCCTGACCCATTGTGACCCAAATTGACCCACTAATCAAATTTTCTCGAACATGTGACTTACCTCAATTCTCTTCTCATGCCCAGAAATGGTATAATATAAAATTTGGTCAAAAAGTTTTGAGCATGTTTTTAGATTCAATTAGCTTGACTCTGGCCCATTGTGACACAAAATGACCCACTAATCTATTTTTCTCGTACACGAGACCCATCCCAATGGTTTTTTCGTGCCCGAAAACAGTAGGGTGCAAAATTTCGTCAAAATCTTTTGAGCCGTTATCTAGATAACTTAGATTGACCCACGGTGACCCAAACATCACCCACTAAACGAATTTTCTCAAACATGTGACTTAGCCCAATGGTCTTCTCGTAATCCAAAACTGTAGAATATAGAGTTTAGTGAAAATAGTTAGAGCCGTTTTTTAGATAAAAATAATTGACCCACAGCGACTCAAAAATGACCCACTAATCAAATTTTCTCGAACACGTGACCCATCCCAATGGTCTTTGTACGCCCGAAAATGGTTAGATACAAAATTTAGTCAAAATCCATTGAGCCGTTCTTTAGATATAATTATCTTGACCCTGACTCATTATGACACAAAATGACCCACTAATCGAATTTTCTTGAACACGAGACCCATCCCAATGGTCTTTTCGTGCCAGAAAACAGTAGGGTGCAAAATTTCGTCAAAATCGTTAGAGCCGTTATCTAGATAGATTGATCCACGGTGACCCAGAAATGACCCACTAATCGAATTTTCTTGAACATGTGACTTAGCTTAATGGTCTTCTCGTAATCCAAAACTGTAGAATATAGAGTTTAGTAAAAATCGTTAGAGCCGTTTTTTAGATAAAAATAGCTAGACCCACAGTGACCCAAAAATGACCCACTAATCGAATTTTCTCGAACACGTGACCCATTCCAATGCTCCTTTCGTACCCGAAAATGGTTAGATACAAAATTTAGTCAAAATCGATTGAGCCGTTCTCTAGATATAATTAGCTTGACTCCGACCCATTATGACCCAAAATGACCCACTAATCGAATTTTCTCGAACATGAGACCCATCCCAATGGTCTTTTCGTGACCGAAAATGGTTAGATACAAAATTAAGTCAAAATCGATTGAGCCGTTCTCTAGATATAATTAGCTTGACCCTGACACATTATGACCCAAAATGACCCACTAATCTAATTTTCTCGAACACATGACCCATGCCAGTCGTCTTTTCGTGCCCGAAAACAGTAGGGTGCAAAATTTCGTAAAAATCGTTAGAGCCGTTATCTAGATAAACTTAGCTTGACCCACGGTGACCCAAAAATGACCGCCTAATCAAATTTTCTCGAACATGTGTCTTACCCAAATGGTCTTCTCGTAATCCAAAACTGTAGAATATAGAGTTTAGTGAAAATCGTTAGAGCCGTTTTTTAGATAAAAATAGCTAGACCCACACTGACCCAAAAATGACCCACAGATCGAAATTTCTCGAACACGTGACCTAGCCCAATAGTCTTCTTGTGTCCGAAAATGGTTGGATACAAAATTTGGTCAAAGTTGATTCAGCCGTTCTTTAGATATAATTAGCTAGACCCTGACCCATTATGACCCAAAATCACCCACTAATCGAATTTTCTCGAACACGAGACCCATCCCAATGGTCTTTACGTGCCCGAAAACAGTAGGGTGCAAAATTTAATTAAAATCGTTAGAGCCATTCTCAAGATAAAATTTACACACACACACACACACACACACACACAATTTTTGCTCGCATTATAGTATAAGATAGAATGACGGCAGTAAGCTAGTAAATCTGTAAAGTTTGCATTTCGGTTAGGAATGTCCGCTAAAATTTTCTGCACGTCTGTAAAAATTTATAAAAGCAACAAACTTTTCTCTATTCCACTTTATATCACCTTTTTCATATTATTTAAATTTATTTTTTACAAAGTTAGAATATTTTGTATTTTGAAAGTATGGCACTGTCGTGCAACAGTGCCATACTTTCGGGCACAAAATAAAGATCTTTTGGAAGTTCCATATTTCTAGCTGCGAAGTTACAAGAGTTTTAATACTTGCTTCTTTATCTTTTCCTGCCACTGTAGTTAATGTTGTTTTTTAATTATTTATAAAAATAAAAATGTACATTGGAATTTTGTGACGTGATTCTTCCTTTTGGCAGTTGGAAGCTTTCACGGTTGTTATAAATAAAGTTAGAGAAAATATTTTTGCGTTATTAACTGCGTTATTAATTTCTCTATAAGATAATACAGTTAATTATAACTTGGCATAGCTATTGTCATGTAATTTGTTCTTACACTTATTTTAAAAATGGCAATGGCAAGATGTTTGTCCTACTGCATTTGGGGATGTTTGAATCGAAAACAATCACCCAATTTTTATCTAGTGCAATTGAAAACGTTTTATGAATTAGTTTTACTTTATCAATGTAATAGTAATTGACTTATCTCAGTAATTAATAGCAAATTTTTTATAAATATTTGAAAATAAGGAATATAATGCAATACTAGTTAGTGCCCGTCAAGATTTGACGGTAAATAACTTGAATGTGACATTAGAAAAATTCTTGAATTTTTTATTATTTGCTTTTAAATTAATTATTGAATGGCGAATTACGTGACGAATTTCTATATTACATAAGTGATTCTTATTTTTTCAAGGCGATAGATGGTGCTGCCAGTCTAACTTATTCAATGGAATGAAAGAATTTTAAATTTATAATTTACAACTAATTATGTTTGCTTTTTATCAAAAATTTACCTAAAAACACCGGGTAGAGAATTTATTTTCACTTATTATGAAATCATTTTTTTTTATAACAATATCTATTTTCATTTATTTATACATTAAAACTACTCGGGCATTAAAAGCTGCCATGAGTTTTATTTTTATCTGTGTCATTCTCTAAAAAAATAAATTTGAAACTTGATGCAGCTAACGATTTATAATATATATTTTTTATTACTTGAATTTTATTTGACATTTTTTAAATATTAAACCTGGATATCAAGGTAATTTCTTTTATAGCCCTTATACGAATATTTTTTTCTCTTTCCGTTTTATTTTTTTTACGGAAATGAATGACAAACTTTTCTTTCTGACACACACACGCACACATATATATATTCTTGATAATGGTCAGACAATATAACGAAAATTGTAGATCAGCTCAATTTATTTAATTGATAATCACATACAAAATACTTTAGCTTAAATATTTTAAATATAAAATCATTATTTTTTCAAAATATTAGTGAGTGATAATTTTTTTTTTAATTATAAAGCAATCAAATAACAATAATAATAAAATAAAAGTCCAATAACTTCTATTCCTGATAAAATATGTCATTATTGAAATGAATTTTCGACAAATATAGTACACATTTTACCATGCTTGGATTCGAACCTGTGTCCTCTAACAAGATTCAGAGCTATAAAGTTCTGCGTTAACCCGCTATACTAGCAGGAACTCGTTTAACTTCCTTCTAAATTGAAGAGGTTCAAAAAACAGTCGATGCATATGCAATTGTCTCGAATTTGAGTTCTGATTTTACAGAAATAGTTTTCGTTTTAATATTTACGATAACTTATTTTTTCAAAGAAATAGGTACAACTTAATATGCTAGTTTTCTTCATGTCTAACTATTGGCAATTAATAAGACGGATCACAGTCCATAACTTTTAGCCTCATATCACTGCGTTTATCTTCTAAGTGTAATATGACACCCTCGAAATAAACTGTATCTAGCTCTTAATATAGACACAAATTCTTTAATTGTTAATAATGCTAAAAGAGCCAAATAATATTACCTTTGTGAAAGAAAGTAAAGCTTGTTTACAGTAAGATCGAATAGCAGACGAACTTAAAACAACTCCGACCTGTGATGTGATAATTCAACTGAGCGAGCATCTTTGTGCATGTGCAGCGTATCACTCCAAAGGCAGACTTGTACTTACTGCGCATCCGCAACTGTAGAATTTTAATTTAAAATTACGGCGAATTAATAAAATATTTGAATAAACTAATGGACGATAACAAATCTGTGGCCAAATATCTTTCATTTAAAAAAAGATTGGTGTAATTTGATGCAGTAGTTTCTTCTCACGGACTGTCGAAAGAAAACGCTTAGCGTTTTAAATATATAGATTTCAAGTGTTAATTTCTTCTGAAACTCTTTTTAAGCCACCACATCCAATCACCAGAATAAAAAGTCCTTCCGGCCAGTGCCGGGAGGAAAAGGTAGCTTTCATATTCCTTATTTTTAAAATGCAAGCTTATATTATTCAAACACACGAAGCTCAATTTAGTGGAAACCGATTATATGAGATTCAGTACTAAATTTTATCAATACTAAATCATTATGAATGAGAATTTAGCGAAATTAGTCAGCTTTATCCAAGCTGCTTTTATTTATAGTAACTTATATTTGGTTGCCAAAATCGGCGATATCTTGAAATTCCTGCCACGAGTGAACTTTTCGAGACCTTAGTAATTCCTGTGCACATGCTCATTCACATCGGAATCGGTTATTATATACAAGTGCTGTCGCAGGCAAAAAATCAGATTTTTCAAAATTTTACCCACATTAGAAATTCAAACTGCTATAGCTGAGCTATTTTTTAAGATAAAGACAAAACAAAAAATGCTCCGGAATCCTTATATCATGGTCAAATATTTTCAATTTCTAATTTTTTGCATCTCGCTTTAAATATAATTTTTTTCTTAATTTAATGGCCTCCATTTTGAAATAAGATGGCTGATGAAGCTCGCCAGCGAACTTGGTCGAGACATTACGATATACTATCCACATGCCTTCTTATATCAAAATAGGTTAATAAATACGCGTGTTATCACGTGACAAATATCAGATCGTTTCAAAATGTCAGCCATGCTAGAAATTCAAAGTGCTATAATTCAACCATTTTCTAAGATATATACCAAACAAAAACTGCTCCGGAATCTTTGTATCAAGTTCAAACACATAAAAAAAATCTTTTTCATTTTTCAATTTTTTGATAACTCATTTTAAATTTAAAATGTAATTTTTTTTAAATGGCAGCCCTTTTGAAACAAGATGGCGAATGAAGCTGGCCAACGAACTCGGTCGAGACATTGGTATGTACTATGTACAGACCAAGTTACATCCAAATAGGTTCATAAATACGCCTGTTATCGCGTGACAAAAATCAGGTCGTTTTAAAATGTCAGCCACAATAGAAATTCAAAATGCTATAACTCAGCCATTTTTTTAGATATAGACGAAACAAAAACTGTTCCGGAATCTTTTTGTTAAGGTCAAACACATATAAAGAAAAATATTTTTCATTTTCCAAATTTTTGGTACCTTATTTTAAATTTTTAATTAAAAAAAAATTTAAATGGCCGCCATTTTGAAACAAGATGGCGGATGAAGCTGGCGAACGAACTCGGTCGAGACATTGGTACGTATTATGTATACACCAAGGTACATCCAAATAGGTTCATAAATACGCCTGTTATCGCTTGACAAAAATCAGGTCTTTTCAAAATATCAGCCAAGCTAGAAATTCAAAGTGCTATAACTCAGACATTTTTTAAGATATAGACAAAACGGAAAACTGCTCCGGAATCTTTGTACAAAGGTCAAATACATAAGAAAAAAATATTTTTGCATTTTTAATTTTTTGGTACCACATTTCAAATTTCAAATTTTTTTTTTAAGAATTTAAATAGCCGCCATTTTGAAACAAAACGGCGGATGAAGCTGGCCAACGAACTCGGTCGAGACATTGGTATGTACTATGTACACACCGAATTACATCGAAATCGGTTGATAATTACAAGAGTTAGAGTGTGACATAGGTCATATATATATATATATATATGTTGTAGGCTAATTGAGAAATCCGGCTCTTTGCAAACAGCCTAGGCTCTTTGCAAACAGCCGGGCTAATTGTAGAATCCATCTCCCTTTTTCCAATTAGCCTGATATTTTTCAGGCTTATTGCAAAGAGCCTAGAAAGCGTTAGGCTAATTGAAAAATGACCACTTATTATCCGATCAGGGTGATATTTTTAGCTCACAGGCTATCAAAGCCTGAGAGCTTATGTGCCCGCCGATTCTGTATGCACGTGTGTACGTACGTACATACGTATGTACGTAACGCGATAACTCTTGATAGAAAAATCCGATTTGCTTCAATTTTCTTTTCTAGGTTCATTCTGATAAGGTGCTTGCCTGATTAGTTTTTGGCGTTCATTGGTTAAGGATAAAGGGGGGATAGTGCCCCCCCCCCCTTAATTTATATAAATGGGTTTTTCATGCAGACATATTCGAATTGCCCCAAATTTGGTATACCGGTTTATTGTATTAAGGAGCTTCCGAGATTAGATTTGGAAGCTCATTATTTAAGTATAAAGGGGGGAAAGGGGGCTACCCCCCTTAATTTAGATAAATCGGTTTTTCATGATGAATGATTCGATTTGCTCCAAATTTGGTATACTGGTTTAATAAGTTAAGGAGCTGCCTTGAATAGATTTGGAGGTTCATTAGTTACATATAAAGGGAGGAAAGGGGGGCAATTCCCCCGTAATTTAGATAAATGGGTTTTTCATGCGGAAATATGCGATTTGCTATAAATTTGGTATACCGGTTAATTATCTTAAGCAGCTTCCCTGATTACATTTGGAAGATCCTTATTATGTATAAAGGGGGGAAAGGGGGGCAATTGCCTCTCCCCTTAATTTAGATAAATGCGTTTTTCATGTAGAATTATTCGATTAGCTCAAATTTGGAATACTGGTTTATTATGTTAAAGAGATGGCTTGATTAGATTTGGAGGTTCATTAGTTAAGTATAAAGGGAGGAAAGGGGGGGGGGGGCTAGCCCTCCCCTTAATTTAGGTAAATGCGTTTTTAATGCAAAATTATTCGATTTGATCCAAATTTGGTATACAGGCTTATTATGTTAAGGAGCTTCCCTGATTAGATTTGGAGGTTCAATAGTTAAGTATAAAGGGAGGAAAGCAGGGGGTAGACCTCCCTCCTTAAATTAGATAAATGGGTTTTTCATGCAGAGTTATTCGATTTCCTCCAAATTTCATATACCGGTTTATTATGTTAAGGAGCTTCCCTAATTAGATTTGGAGGTTCATTAGTTAAGTATAAAGGCAGGAAAGGGGGGGCTAGACCCCCCTCCTTAATTTAGATAAATGGGTTTTTCATGCAGAGTTATTCGATCTGCTCCAAATTTCGTATACCGGCTTATTATGTTAAGGAGCTTCCCTGATTAGATTTGGAGGTTCATTAGTTAAGTATAAAGGGAGGAAAGGGGGGGCTAGACCCCCCTCCCCTTAATTTAGATAAATGGGTTTTTCATGCAGAGTTATTCGATTTGCTACAAATTTCGTATACCGGTTTATCATGTTAAGGAGGTTCCTTGATTTGATTTGGAGATTTATTGGTTAAGTATAAAGGAGGGACAGGGGCTAGTGCCCCTTAATTTAGATAAATGGGTTTTTCATACAGAATTATTCGATTTGCATCAAATTTGATATACCAGTTTATTACGATAGGGCTTCCTTCATTTGATTTGGGGGTTCATTGGTTAAGTATAAAAGGGGGGAAAGGGGGGGGGAATTGCACCTCCCCTTAATTTAGATAAATGGGTTTTCATGCAGAATTATCTAATTTAGTTTATTTTTTTTCCTAGGTTCATTCTAATAAGGAGCTTTTCTGATTAGATTTGAAAGTTCATTGGTTCAGCATAAAGTGAGAAAGGGGGGAGCTCCCCATTAATTAAGTGAAATAGTTTTTTCATGCAGAATTATCTGATTTGCTTCAAATTTGGTATACCAGTTTATTATGTTAAGTAGCTTCCCTGATTAGATTTGGATGTTCTTTGGTTAAGTAGAAAGGGGGCAACGGGGACTAATCCCTTCATTTATTTTTCGAGGGGCATTATTCTTTGAAATGAGAGTATAATATACAATTAGTGTGAATAGCCTGTGAGCTCAATGCCATCAGTTTAACTGTGCAATTTTCTTTTTATTAGGTTTATTAACGCATAACCCTACCCAAACCGAAAAATAAGTTACAACAGACCGTACCCCGATCCGAGCACGACAAAATAATTTCAGTCTACATGCAACCCGACCCGAACCTGAGAGTTCCATTTGAAAAAACCCGAAATCCCGAACCAAATCTGATAACCAACAAAAATATTCCAAAGATCCATAACCGGATCCGAACAAGACAAATTAGTTTCCGTGGACACGCAACTCTACCAGAACCTAAAAATCCCATTCGAAGTCAACCTGAAACCCGACCCGAACCAAATCTTAACCGACAAAAATATTCCAAAGAACTACAACCCGATGCAAGCCAGACAAAATAATCTCCGTCCACCGGCAAACCGATCCGAACCTGAAAATTATAATTGAATCTCAATCCGAAACCTGGTTGTGGTTGGTTTTCGGGTTGACTTCAAATGGAACCTTCAAGTTCGGATCCGGTTGAAAAAAAATTAAACTATATTAGATAATTCTGCATGAAAACCCAATTATCTAAATTAATGGGATGGGCAATTGACACCCTTTCCCCTCTTTTTTACTTAACAAATGAAACCCAAATCGAATGAAGGAAGCCATATTGTAATAAACTGGTATATCAAATTTGAAGCAAATTGAATAATTCAGTATGAAAAACCCATTTAACTAAATTAAGGGGACACTAGCCCCTGTTCCTCCTTTATACTTAACCAATAAATCTCCAAATCTAATCAAGTCAGCTCCTTAACATAATAAACCGGTATACGAAATTTGGAGCAAATCGAATAACTCTGCATGAAAAACCAATTTATCTAAATTAAGGGGGGGGGTCTATCCCCCCTTTCCTCCCTTTATACTTAACTAATGAACCTCCAAATCTAATCAGGGAAGCTCCTTAACATAATAAACCAGTGTACGAAATTTGGAGCAAATGGAATAACTCTGCATGTAAAACCCATTTATCTAAATTAAGGAAGGGAGGGTCTAGCCCCCCTTTCCTCACTTTATACTTAACTAATGAACCTCCAAATCTAATCAGGGAAGCTCCTTAACATAATAAACCGGTATGAGAAATTTGGAGCAGATCGAATAACTCTGCATAAAAAACCGATTTATCTATATTAAGGGGGATAGCCCCCCTTTCCCCCCTTTATACTTAAATAATGAGCTTCCAAATCTAATCAGGGAAGCTCCTTAACACAATAAACCGGTATACCAAATTTGGAGCAAATCGAATATTTCTGCATGAAAAACCCATTTATATAAATTAAGGAGGGGGGGACTAGCCCCCTTTTCCCCCTTTATCCTTAACCAATGAACCACAAAAACTAATCAGGGAAGCACCTCATCAGAATGAACCTAAAAATTTTTTTTGAAGCAAATCGGATATTTCTATCAAGAGTTATCGCGTTACGTACATAAGTACGTACGTACGTACACACATACATACAGAATCGGCGGGAACATAAGCTCTCAGGCTTTGACAGTCTGTGAGCTAAAAATATCACCCTGATAGGATAATAAGCGGTCATTTTTCAATTAGCCTAACGCTTTCTAGGCTCTTTGCAATAAGCCTGAACAATATCAGGCTAATAGGAAAAAGAGAGATGGATTCTCCAATTAGCCTGGATCTTTGCAAAGAGCCTAGGCTGTTTGCAAAGAGCCGGATTTCTCAATTAGCCTACGACATATATATCAACTTTTGAACGGAGGGTGGTTTCGGGGTCTGGGGGTCATGATCGATGAAAATATACCAAATTTTTTTGAAATCTCTTTCCTCCGAACGGCTGCAAAGGTAGCTTTTCCTAATGAAAGCTACCTAAAAGAGTATCGTTAAAACTGATTTTTGACTTCCTTTTTTATGTAAACCCTCATTATTTTTTAAAATGTTGAATCTGGGACATTGACATATACCGTTCAGATATAAGTTACTTTTAATTAAATATAATTTCTAGTGAGAATATCCGATTTTAGAATTTAGTAGGGCAGATCTCTCTTACAGTTGGCTAAACCTCTCGGAAGTGGGAGGTTTGATTCAGTTTACAGAATTAATGGAAATAATAATAATAAAAACCATTTAGTGCATTTTGAACGCTTTAAAACGCTTTCATTGCTGTAAATCGACATAATATTTATAAACTATCTGTATGTGCCAAGGTGAGATACTATAGTATGTGAAACACAAATTACCAGCATTTTAGTAAAAAGTGGGTCTAACATCCTCAGTCCCTCCTATATATATATACAATAATCATAAATCACCAAACACGAATGGGAAATAAAAGAAACAGGAAACCAATAACACAGACATTTGAGTATACGTAAGAACCTTGATTATAAAATAAAAAAATAAATAAATTTTAACCAAACTAAAAAAAAATAATAGAAATTATTCGGTGGCTAATGGGGCATAAGGGACAATGAACAATTGCATTTTCTCAGAAAATAAATCAGTTACATGTTCAAGCTTTTGTCAATAGATAGTTGTACTAGCAGTGCGTACGCATATGTATTGAAACTTTTTTCCCAATAGCTGGTAGTAAAACATTCGAAAGTCTATATGTAAGGGATTTTTTATGTTTAATAAATACCTGTCTTGCAAAAAGTGTTAACTCTGTGTTTAACGATATCACTGTGATTACGAAGCTTTTAATCAATGCTATTCATTTGCAATCTTCGTTTTGTGCTGGCGATAAATAATTAATTTGCGAGACCTTAATGAAGTTAAAAACAGTATCGTGACTAATGGGGCATGCCAGAATGGAGGGTCTTAATTTCCTTGTATATAAACGTTATCTTGTTATCGTATCTAAAATATTTGTTAAATGATACATTTTGCGTACATAAAACTTAATTTGCCTTCTTTTTTGAAATTTGTTAGAATTAATGCCATTTCACAAATTAACTTTCATTCAATGCATGACACGATAATAAAGACCTTAAACAATTTTTTTTTAGTAAATTTTACAAAATTAGAAGAAAAACTAGCTGTTAAAGTAATATTTCGCTTATTGAATTTATAACAATGCTGATATAACTCTTGGATTCTCCTATTTAGTAAATGTTTTTGTTTTATTCATTTCTGTGTTTTTCATAAGACTCTGGAGTCAGGATCTAATCGGACAAAATTTCATTTAAAAGATTAAGGCTATTTCTTTTTCAATAGTTAAGCTATGAGTTACATTTTTTTAATTATTAAAAACAATGCGTTTGTCTGTAGAAGTAAAGAAAAAAAAATGTATTTTTTAAAATTTCTCTTTCAACAATAGGCAATGTAAAATCTAAAATATGTCCTCTGTCTCCCTTACTGAAAAATTGTGATAGCTGTAATAGAATTAACAAGCTCAATTTACAGTATGATTCTACAAAACATGCACATTTTCATCCTTTCACCAACTTTAAGCTGACATTGGACAATATATGGCCTGTCATGCATATAAAACCATAAAACATGAATTAATTGAAATAAATATACCAAACGCAATGAGCAAAACATAAAAGAATCAAGAAAATATCTTAATGATAGGCTCGTTTGTATACATTTTCGTTTAAACGTATAATATCATACAAACCTGAGAGTACACGCTGTCAAAGGCCGTGGGCCCCCCAACACTAAATCCCTCAAACCGAAAAACGCCTGCACTGCAAATAGAGGCGTCTTAAATTAAGACACATATGTGACTGAAAAAGAATTTCAGACACTTAAGTGTCTGAATCTGAAAATTCAGTCACAATAGATGTCTTAATTTAAAACACCTAAGTGTCTTACTATGATCATAGTGTACACGAACTGATAAAAGTGTCTAAAAAATCTGCAAGTGTCTAATTTTAAGACACTTTGTAACTCCGCTCCGCATTCACCAGGGGGCACTCTCAGTTGCGCATGCGTCTTCCTTTCGAACTCGATGTTCGTTTGTAATTCAAACTGAATGTTTGTTTTTATGTACGCGTACATTTTAACTAATAATTTATTTTGACTTGATTGTTTTTTGCGGAATGTGAAGTTCCGGGATTTAATTTCTATCGACATAGTGGTACTCCGTATTAATATTTATCTATAACACTAATATAGTGTTCTTCATCTCGTCAAATTTGTAAAGAGAACTGTTGTCTGGCGGGCTATGTTTTCAGGATGGAAATTTTCCATTCTTTTAACAGAGCTAGCCGGATGTGCAAGGGGATTTTATTTTTTAAATATCAAAGTCTGCCTAACTAACGGATACTAACGTAGCCTCCAATCCAGACGTCCTCTGGGCGAATGTGCTTTTGGAATAATCAGACCTTTTCCCAGGTAAGTGGGTTCTTAACTATGTATTTAAAACTCTCTGTGAATGTTTTCTCTTTAAATGGAGACCTCACACGAGTCTATAGCCTTATTAGTTCCTGAGTTATGCCAACATATGTTCAAAGCATTTTGCCTATGGTATTTCCATGTTAAAATTTTATTTTGCTAATATTTAAATTTCTACTCTTCAAATCATCTGCAATCATATTTCTGTATTATTTTCTATCCAATGTTATCTTTAAAATAAATTTTGGTGTGTCTGCATGGTGTATATTAGAGGTTACTGAATTTATTAATTTTACACCTTCCTAAGCCTTTTCTTATGTAGCCATTACTTTAAAAATCGCAGTGACATCGCCTGTTGATTGGCTTACACTTCTTAATTACCATCAAGACTACCTTAATAGTATTTTTCTGTAATTATTATTCTGAAGTACCCTTTTTAATTATTTATTTATGTATACAATATTTTTATAAGCATTTAATGCGGCAGCATTTGTAATGTTTACATCGATTTTTACATTTCTGATAGATTTATTATGTGTTATGTACTGGAATTCAAAAGCATTTATAGTAAACATTCCTATTAATAGCTGCTTTTATTTATTATTTATGCTTTTCTTGTCTAATGAAGTTTTCTTCTGCCTCATAGTGTGTACATCATAAATTTAAAAAAAGAATGTAGTTCGAACATCCTTCCATTCATTGATTCCCCATACATTTAATACAGCGAATTACTTATGTTCATTTATTTATTTTAAAATATTTTGACTGATAAAACTCATTAAATCCGGTCATTCTAATTAAAGGATTTCCCTTTGCTATAATTTTAGTGTTTCCGAGTATTTTAGAAATATCCCATTTGCCATACTGAAAATAGTCAACATCTAATCTTTTTTTAATTTTCAACATCAATGATTCAAAAGTCAAAACCACAGCTTCACGATTTGATTGTTTGAACGGAAATTGACGTCACTATGTAGACGTTGAAGCAGAAAAAAATTTGTTGATGTCAACAAATCTTACTTAAAGATTTAGAAAAAGGATCTCGCCTTATCTCTAGTCACTTTGATAAATTTTAATGATTATTTTTAGATTCTTAAATTCATCTAATCATGTACCGTTAACGTAACTGTAAGAATGCGGTAAAAATATACAGATATATTTCATTTGAAATAATTATATAATATTGATTTTTTTATTATTTTTAGTAAAAAAGTAATTTGAAATAAAAAATGAATACAAAGAGGTAGAATTTTATAAAATATTTATTTGCATATAGCTAGATTTTGCACTTAAAACTGACACGTACATTTATCGAATCATAATACAGGGTTGGACTTTTTCCAGAAGGAGGGCCTGATTAAAGCATGGGCAGACCCCCCCCCCCCCCCCCTACGATTTTGCGTGCTCCAAATTCGATATGGATTTTTTTTTAAAGCTTATTTTAAATGTGTTTCAACGTTGTATTGATTATAATCAGCATTTTGAACTTTAAAAGTAGAATTAGATTAAAAACTAAATAAAAAAATAAATACAGTAAAAACTCTCAATCGCGGCCACCTCGCGAATTGAACGCGTTTTGGAACGTTGAATTTGCCTGCTATTCGATTGTGTTCGCTTTTATGAGGTAAAAAAAATGTATTTATCTTGAAAAAGGTGAGTGTTCGCTGAAGAAAATTGTCCTATGAAAGTTTTGTTGTAAAATCTCCATAACAGACACTCATACATAGAGGACACAACTATTTAAGAAGCACATTTTTTATTAACAACATGCACATATTTTATATTTTTTTACCTCAGAAAAACAGACACCTCCGAATGGCGAACAAATTCCACGGTTCTAAGGTACCTACTATTGAGAGTTTTTACTGTATTGCGACAAATATTTTAGATTTTAATCTTATTCTACTCTATAAATTCAAAATATTGATTATAATCAGTACAATGTCGAAAAAGATTTCAATTATCAGCTTTATGAAAATTGCATACCATATTTTGGAGCCCCTAAAATCAGGCTGTGTGTGTGTGTGGGGGGGGGGGGGTTGAGAGGCGGGGCAGAATAATGGCCATATATTTTTCCAGGATCAACGTGGTCACACATGGCTACGTATAATGCTTTAAAAAAATGGCTGCGATTCAGACGTTTGAAGTGTCTAAAATTCAGACGCAAAAAGTGTCTGAAAAAATTCAGACATTTTAAAATGTCTGAAAATTGAACACTCCGTTTCAGACACTTATGTGTCTGAATTTAAGACATTTCTATTTACAGTGTGAATTCTACACTGATTTTAGGTATATTTAAGGTTATTATCCCTGTCCGCCTAGTTGGTTACATACTGATTAAAAAGGGTGGGGTTAATTTAAGAATAGATACAAGTATTTAGAATTTGGCAAGAAAATAAATATGTCTTTTAAAGCAATTTGATGAATAAATCGAAGTGAATGACACGTAGTGCCATACATAACTATGAAAAATTAATAATATTAATATATTAATTATACATAAATAATGAAATTAATATACACCCATAAAAATGAAAATAAAGTCTATACTATCTAATTTAGTCTGATAAGACTATTTTCAAAATCATATATGGTTGTATTAGAAGTATTTATTTATTCATTTCTAAATACTACTAAAATAACTCTTATACTCGTATCAAATTATTATGTATTAAACTTCAAAACACCTCCATACATCATCCGTACTTTAACACATACCTACCAGGACCGGTTACTTTTTGTAATTTTATTTACATTTATTTATATATATATTGAATAGAAAAAACTATTATTATATTTTATAATTTTTTTTTTTATTTTTATATTACACAATGAATTAAATATGTCTAAACAACACTCCTTTACTCTAAAATAGGGATCTTCAACCTTTGACTCTCGAGAGCCAAATCAATAAACTCTCAAAGTTCAGCAGGACACCTATCTGTGATTTAAATAGGGTAGGCAAGAAATATATATGTCGTAGGCTAATTGAGAAATCCGGCTCTTTGCAAACAGCCTAGGCTCTTTGCAAAGAGCCGGGCTAATGGAGAATCCATCTCCCTTTTTCCAATTAGCCTGATATTTTTGAGGCTTATTGCAAAGAGCCTAGAAAGCGTTAGGCTAATTGAAAAATGACCACTTATTATCCGATCAGGGTGATATTTTTAGCTCACAGGCTATCAAAGCCTGAGAGCTTATCTGCCCGCCGATTCTGTATGTACGTGTGTACGTACGTATGTACGTAACACGATAACTCTTGATAGAAATATCCGATTTCCTTCAAATTTATTTTTCTAGGTTTATTCTGATAAGGTGCTTCCCTCATTAGTTTTTGGGGTTCCTTGGTTAAGGATAAAGGGGGAAAAGGGGGGCTAGTCTCCCCCCATTAATTTATATAAATGGGTTTTTCATGCAGAAATATTCGATTTGCTCCAAATTTGGTATACCGGTTTACTGTGTTAAGGAGCTTCCCTGATTAGATTCGGAAGCTCATTATTTAAGTATAAAGGGGGGAAAGGGGGCTACCCCCCTTAATTTAGATAAATCGGTTTTTCATGATGAATTATTAGATTTGCTCCAAATTTTGTATACTGGTTTATTAAGTTAAGGAGATGCCTTGATTAGATTTGGAGGTTCATTAGTTATATATAAAGGGAGGAAAGGGGGCTATCCCCCCCCCCCGTAATTTAGATAAATGGGTTTTTTATGCAGAAATATGCGATTTGCAATAAATTTGGTATACCGGTTAATTATGTTAAGCAGCTACCCTGATTACATTTGGAAGATCATTATTATATATAAAGGGGGGAAAGGGGGGCAATTGTCTCTCCCCTTAATTTAGGTAGATGGGTTTTTAATGCAAAATTATTCAATTTGCTCCAAATTTGGTATACAGGTTTATTATGTTAAGGAGCTTCCCTGATTAGTTTTGGAAGTTCATTAGTTAAGTATAAAGGGAGGAAAGGGGGGGGCTAGACCCCCCCCCCTTAATTTAGATAAAGGGGTTTTTCGTGCAGAGTTATTCGATTTGCTCCAAATTTCTTATACCGGTTTATTATGTTAAGGAGCTTCCCTGATTAGATTTGGAGGTTCATTAGTTAAGTATAAAGGGAGGAAAGGGGAGCTAGACCGCCCCCCCTTAATTTAGATAAATGGGTTTTTCGTGCAGAGTTATTCGATTTGCTCCAAATTTCGTATACCGGTTTATTATGTTAAGGAGCTGCCTTGATTAGATTTGGAGATTTATTGGTTAAGTATAAAGGAGGGACAGGGGCTAGTGTCCCCGTAATTTAGATAAATGGGTTTTTCATACAGAATTATTCGATTTCCTTCAAATTTGATATACCAGTTTATTACGATATGACTTCCTTCATTTGATTTGGAGGTTCATTGGTTAAGTATAAAAGGGGGAATGGGGGGCAATTGCCCCTCCCCTTAATTTAGATAAATGGGTTTTATGCAGAATTAAGTGATTTAGTTTATTTTTTTCAACCGGATCCGAACTTGAAGTTTCCATTTGAAGTCAACCCGAAAACTGACCACAACCAGGTTTCGGACTGAGTTCAATTAGAACTTTCAGGTTCGGATCGGGTTGCCGGTGGACGGAGATTATTTTGTCTGGCTTGCATTGGGTTATAGTTCTTTGGAATATTTTTGTCGGTTAAGATTTGGTTAGGGACGGGTTTCAGGTTGACTTCGAATGGAATTTTTAGGTTCTGGTAGCGTTGCGTGTCCACGGAAACTAATTTGTCTTGTTCGGATCCGGTTATGGATCTTTGGAATATTTTTGTCGGTTATCAGATTTGGTTCGGGATTTTGGTTTTTTTTCAAATGGAACTCTCAGGTTCGGGTCGGGTTGCATGTGGACTGAAATTATTTTGTCTTGCTCGGATCGGGGTATGGTCTGTTGTAATTTATTTTTCGGGTTTGGGTAGGGTTATGCGTTAATAAACCTGATAAAAAGAAAATTTCCCAGTTAAACTGATGGCATTGAGCTCACAGGCTATTCACACTAATTGTATATTATACTCTTATTTCAAAGAATAATGCCCCTCGAAAATTAAATGAAGGTATTAGTCCCCGTTGATCCCCTTTCTACTTAACGAAAGAACCTCCAAATCTAATCAGGGAAGCTACTTAACATAATAAACTGGTATACCAAATTTGAAGCAAATTAGATAATTCTGCATGAAAAAACCATTTCACTAAATTAAGGGGGGTTGGGTGTTAGCTCCACCATTTCTCCCTTTATGCTGAACGAATGAATTTTCAAATCTAATCAGAAAAGCTCCTTATTAGGATGAACCTAGAAAAAAAATTAAACTAAATTAGATAATTCTGCATGAAAACACATTTATCTAAATTAAGGGGTGGGGCAATTGCCTCCCTTTCCCCCCTTTTATACTTAACCAATGAATCTCCAAATCAAATGAAGGAAGCCATATCGTAATAAACTGCTATATCAAATTTGAAGCAAAACGAATAATTCTGTATGAAAAACACATTTATCTAAACTAAAAGGAGACTAGCCCCTGTCCCTCCTTTATACTTAACCAATAAATCTCCAAATCTAATCAAGGCAGCTCCTTAACATAATAAACCGGTATACGAAATTTGGAGCAAATCGAATAACTCTGCATGAAAAACCCATTTATATAAATTAAGGGGGGGTCTAGCCCCCCTTTCCTCCCTTTATACTTAACTAATGAACCTCCAAATCTAATCAGGGAAGCTCCTTAACATAATAAACCGGTATACCAAATTTGGAGCAAATCGAATAATTTTGCATTAAAAACCTATTTACCTAAATTAAGGGGGGGGGGGCTAGACCCACCCTTTCCTCTCTTTATACTTAACTAATGAACCTCCAAACTAATCAAACCATCTCCTTAACATAATAAACCAGTATACCAAATTTGAGCTAATCGAATAATTCTACATGAAAAACGCATTTATCTAAATTAAGGGGAGAGGCAATTGCCCTCCTTTCCCCCCTTTATACATAATAATGATCTTCCAAATGTAATCAGGGAAGCTGCTTAACATAATTAACCGGTATACCAAATTTATAGCAAATCGCATATTTCTGCATGAAAAACCCATTTATCTAAATTACGGTGGGGATAGCCCCCCTTTCTTCCCTTTATATGTAACTAATGAACCTCCAAATCTAATCAAGGCAGCTCCTTAACTTAATAAACCGGTATACCAAATTTGGAGCAAATCGAATAATTCATCATGAAAAACCGATTTATCTAAATTAAGGGGGGTAGCCCCCTTTCCCCCCTTTATACTTAAATAATGAGCTTCCAAATCTAATCAGGGAAGCTCCTTAACACAATAAACCGGTATACCAAATTTGGAGCAAATCGAATATTTCTGCATAAAAAACCCATTTATATAAATTAAGGGGGGGCTACCCCCCTTTCCCCCCTTTATCCTTAACCAATGAACCCCAAAAAATAATCAGGGAAGCACCTTATCAGAATGAACCTAGAAAAAAAAATTGAAGCAAAGCGGATATTTCTATCAAGAGTTATCGCGTTACGTACATACGTACGTACGTACGTACACATGTACATGTACATACAGAATCGGCGGGCACATAAGCTCTCAAGATTTGATAGAGTGTGAGCTAAAAATATCACCCTGATCGGATAATAAGTGGTCATTTTTCAATTACTCTAACGCTTTCTAGGCTCTTTGCAATAAGCCTGAAAAATATCAGGATAATTGGAAAAAGGGAGATGGATTCTCCAATTAGCCCGACTCTTTGCAAAGAGCATAGGCTGTTTGCAAAGACCCGGATTTCTTAATTAGCCTACGACATATACGCCACATGGTTGCAAGATTAGTAGCGATTATAGGAAGAAGTAGTAGCATATAAAAAAAAATATTTGGTTACCCCTCAGGTGAGTGAAGACGACAGAAATAATGTACAGTAAATCTACTATATTGATACATGAGTACACTCTAAAAACGACATTTTCAAAATTGAGTAAAAAATACTCAAATTTGAGTATGTCGCATAGTCAAAATGGCTCCAAAACAAAATTACTCAAGTTTGAAACATGTATGTACTCATTTCTAAAAAGTCCTTCCAGCAAGTGCCGGGAGGAAGAGGCAGCTTTCATATTCCTTATTTTTTAAAAGCCAGCTTATATTATTCAAACACACGGAGCTCAAATTAGTGGAACCCAATTGTAGAAGATTAAATACTAATTTTTGTCAATATTGAATAAGATTGAGAATTTCGCGAAATTAGTCAGCGTTATCAAAGCTGGTTTTATTAAATTGATTTATATTTTGTTACCAAATTCGGTGATATCCCGAATTGTATTAATAATTATATTAACCGAAACTATCGGTGATAGCCCGCCATTTAAAAAAAAAACATAATGGGTGCAACAAAGCTCACCAATGAACTTAGTCGAGACCTTAGTAATTCCTGTGTACATGCTCGCTCATATCTAAATAGGTTGATATATACGAGTGCTATTGCAGGCAAAAAATCAGATTTTTCAAAATGTCACACACATTCGAAATTCAAACTGCTGTATCTCGGCCTTTTTTTTAGATAAAGGCAAAACAAAAAATGATCCGGAACCTTTGTAACAAGCTGAAACACATAAGAAAAAAATCTTTTTCAATTTCTAATTTTTTTGTACCTCATTTTTAATATTTTTTTAATTTTTAAACGGCCGCCATTATGAAACAAGATGGCGGATGAAGTTACCAAACGGACTCGGCCGAGAGATTGCTATGTACTATGCACATGCCTTGTCATATCCTAATCGGTTCATAAATATGCGTGTTATTCCGTGACAAAAATCAGATCGTTTCAAAATGTCAGCCACACTAGAATTTCAAAGTGCTATAACTCATCCATTTTTTTAAGATATAGACGAAACAAAAAATGCTCCGGAATCTTCGTATCAAGCTCAAACACATAAGAAAAAACATTTTTCAATGTCTAATTTTTTGTACTTCATTTTAAATTTTAATTTTTTTTAAATTTTAAATGGCCGCCATTTTGAAACAAGATGGCTTATGAAGCTGGCCAACGAACTCGGTCGAGACATTGCTATGTACTATGCACATGCCTTGTCACATTCAAATTGGTTCATAAAAACGCATATTATCGCGTGACAAATATCAGATCGTTTCAAAATGTCAGCCATGCTAGAAATTCCAAGTGCTATAACTCAGCCATTTTTTAAGACATAGTCGAAACAAAAAATCCTCCGGAATCTTTGTATATATATAAATATATATATCTTATATATATATATGTATATATATATGTGTTGGTTTGTGGCACTTTGTTGTCAATCATTCACAATATTGCGGTTTTTGATGATGGTCGGTAATGTTTAATTAATGGTTATATATATATATATATATATATATATATATAATATATATAATATAATAAAGCGTTATGTGCTAATATTTGTATATGTCCTTGTTTTAGGTAGCTTTCATTATAAAAGCTACAGCCATTCGGAGGAAAACCATTCCGAAAAATTTTGGTATATTTTGGTATATATATATATATATATATATATATATCAATTTTGAACGGAGGGTGGTTTCGGGGTCTAGGGGTCATGATCGGTGAAAATATACCAAAAATTTTCGGAATCGTTTTCCTCCGAACGGCTGCAATAGGTAGCTTTTGTAATGAAAGCTACCTAAAACATGGACATACTCAAATATTAGCACATAACGCTTTATTCATGATGTTTATTCACGATTATACATGATGTTTTTATTTATATATTGTTGATGGTTGTCAAATCCGACCTGTGAAGTCTTTCCTTTACGAATTCATCCATTCTTCAATTTCGAAGGTTGAAGAATAAAATTTACACTTTCGCTATTATATTACGACGGCTTTTAAGTGTTCTTCCGCGAACACGATAAAAATATAGTTCGCCTCATTTCATGTTATAAATTATTACTGAAAGGGGCGTTTCGTTCGAAATCATAACAAATGATGTAATGTGAATAAATTCAACTACCCTGGTAAAATTTACTTCGTTTAACAAATGAAAAGTAATTTTGTTTGAAACTGAGTATTTTTGGTATTTCAGAATTGAAATCATTGGGTCTACATATTTGAAACAAAAAGTTTCACAACAAAAGGAAAACATAGATTTACTCAGATTTGAAAGTGTCTTTTTTCTCAGTGTAAGTCTACAAATAGACCATCGAGATCCGGAGCTGTTACCATAAAGCAATAATATAAAGTTGGAAAGTTCCAGCTTTTAACGGCACGAATAGAGCCGGCTTTCGTGCTGGTGTGGAAGAAAATTATGTATATCGAGTGGCTTTTCTTCTGTTTTCTTTGGAAAATTTTAATATCGAAGGGATTTTTCCTGGCACGACGGGCCACTAAAATGCTCTCGGCATACTATCCGTGGGACAAGGGTTGAAAACCTCTACTCTAACGTCTACTCCCACATCTATCCTTTTTTGCATTTTTTATAAATAAAAACCACGAACATTCTAATTGTTAAATAATATATTTTTTTCTTATGAAAATTACTATGAATAAAAAATCGATTTATGAGATGAGAAGAGCGTAATCTTTTTTTATTCTAAACATTTGATCAAGGAGTATTTTTCTGTAAACTGATAAAGGAAGACAAGGTTTAAAATGTGTAAAACTATTAACTCTGAATTAAGATCCTTACGTTTCTCATAAATGTCAATTATGAAAACATTCTTTAAAAAATAAATTATATTATTTGAGAGAAGCTTTTGCTGTAATTCTAAATTAGTGAGATAGATTACTGTAAATCGAGATATGTTAGATTTATAATTGTTTCATCGATATAACGATACAAAAGAATGCTACTGTTTCTAAATATATGCTTATACTGTTTATAAATATGAATTTGAAGTAAACTCGAGGTGCATTCACATTGGGGTACAATTGTCTATTGTAGATAAGTGATGTTAGGTTGCAAAATGTAGTTGTTATATATAATGAAATTAGTGACTGCATAAACACACTATGCATCCACATGTACGGAAATGGACAATTGATGTTGAAATGTTTTGAATAATGAAATGATAATAGTATGTACATCTAACAGATTTATATTGTTAAATAGAAATCAAATTTCTTTATATTTTTTACAGATTTAACACTATTTCTACCAGTTTCAAATGACACCTTTTTGAAGTTTTGATTTATGTTTATTTTGCTCGTATTCGTTTTATGTAATGAGCATAAAAAAGTCTTCAACGTATTAAAAATGATTTGTAATTGTTTCAATCTAAAAATTACAAACGAAAAACCATAAATCGAAATATTTTAAAAGGTGCAATTTGACACCGGTAGAAATAGTGTTAACATCTTTGAGAATATCGACCATGATAGCTGGATTTTATACAATTTACTTTACATTATACATTTTTCTTAGTATTTGTTTATATTTGATTTAGTACGTTTAATAGAAATTTGTTAGCTTTATTACCATATGTACTACAACAAATTGTTTCAGTCCTAAATTTAATAGTTTATGTAATCAGGGTATAAGAACTAAAAAATAGAAAATAAAGATAGTTAAATTTAGGGACTAATAAAGTAGAGGGAATATTAAATAGTTAAAACCAAATCAAAAAAGATTTATTTATAAATGCATAGCTGCCTACTTGTATAACGTTTTAGCACTAAAATTTAATAGAAATTTCTGCCATATTTAATCGAGAAAAATCGTTAGATTTCCGCGATTAAATTAAGCAAAATTTACTATTAAATTTTAGTTGTTAGAATAAGCTATGTAAGTGTTTCATTAGATTTTTGGAAAGCGTTATCAGAAGAAATAGAAGTTGTGAGTATTTGTAAGCATAATTATCTAGATATATCGACATATGCAATTAAAAAGTCTTTTTGAAGATTTATAATTTCTTGGAAATATATAGAGGAAGTTCGGGTACTGTGGAATGGTCGAACAATATGGAATACTTCAATATCTGGCACATACGCTGTTACAGTTAACTGTAAATCTGCCGTACGATTACCTAGTAATCCCATGAGGAACTCTGAACACTTCTGTTTGCATACCTGTTGTTGGAGCGACATGGTGAAATATAATCTTATTCTCAATTTTTGCAGTTTTTTGCAGGCAAATTTTATAAAATTCGTTTAATTATAAAATCTCGTTGTCAGTGATAATTAACGAAGTTTAGTATAAAGTGGAAAAGCTATATTTATTGCTGTGTTAGTCAGGTTTTCTCTATGCTTTCTTATTGACGAGTGAATAGGTATGTTTTTCAAGATGGTATGTCGGGTAATGTGGAATATCAGCTAGACAGCTCTTTCAAGACCAGTCTAAAAATTAAAACAATTTGATGATATATAGATGATGTACTAAGGTTTACTCTTTCGTTATTCTTTTAAATCGTGGTTTTTCTTGCAGATTTAATATTCCTTATAACACTATTCCATATTACCCGACTGATTGTCATAACCCGAAAATTGTAACTCTTTTTAAAGCTAAATATTGGTATGCATTTATTTCTTCCACTTTAAAAGCATTAAAAATGTGTTAAGAAATAATCAAAGTTTTTTCTTTACCAACTTTTAATGTATCTCAGTTTTTTTATGTTGACTTAAAAATAAAAATAAAATGGTATTCCATAATACCCGAACTTCCTCTATATATGCATAATATATTATATATGGATATACATATGACATTTGTTTTACATACCTTTTAAAATTTTCTGTAAAATGTATCGATTTTTAAAGTAATAAGTAATAGTGAATCCAAATAATTTACGTTAACAGCGAAGTAGTACATTCAATTAGAAATTGGAAATGTTATTGATTGAACAGCCTTTTTGCTTCTTTTGAAATCTTAAAAACATTGCATTAAAAGATTTGCTGCTAATGGAAAGGAAATCAAAAGAAATAAAATTACTAATCTGTTTGCTTTTAGCAGTACAACGTGTGAAATATCTAGTATCAAAATATATATGTTGTGAAAAGTACTAATGTGCAATTAGGTAATAAAAGCAATGATCCATGAAAATTGAAAGAGAAAATTGTTTTAGACATTTTTAAATTACAGCCAATAATTTTAAATGTTGGAAATCATTTCATTTACTATATCCAGTCGTGCTATCACAGAATATATTAAAATTAATCGTTTTTGACGTTATACTTTGATATATTTTCAAGTTGAAAATTTACGTCAATATCTTTAACAAAAATAAAGAACAAAGAAATAAAGAACAAAATATATTAGATGCAGAATTAACATATTTATTTGTCAGTTTAGAAAAAATAATTCCATTACTTGGCCGCAATTATTGACATTTTTACACTTCTATAAAAATAAACTACAAAGCTCATTTATGTTATCAAAGAATGATAGAAACAAGTCTGGTTTCATATTTCTTGGATGTAGGTGTGTGTGAGTATGAATGCTTCAGTTTAATAACGTCATATCTTTTGATCTTTACTTCTCATAAAATGAATAAATGTCAGGGAAGTATTCCAGATGGGGCCATAAATATTGATATAGTTTTCATTATGCTTCATATTGCCAAACTTTAAGTTAATACTCTACTTTGCCAATGAAAATAAACTAGTATGCTACTGTATCTAGAGACTTCCATAATAATGTGCATTTTTAGCGCGTTTATTACATATTATCTTAGCATCTGTCGCTTATTTTTCCTAATTTGGAATTTATGTAGTATTTAATGAATTTTATAAATGAAGAGTGTGTTTAATTACTTTATGGTGTTTTCGTCAATTTATATCTAATTTTATATCTATCTATCTACATCTATATCTGTACCAATATATGTATATATTATTAACTAGAGCGTTTGAGAAACAAAATAACAATTCGAGTTCCTAGAAAACTTAAAAAAAACATTTATCACGTTAATCCGCAAAACACAATGGTAAAAAATGCACTGAAAACCTTGGAAAATTATTTAGCATATTAAAGTAAAGAACAACTGAAACACAGAAAAAAATTGTTTATTTAAATCACTTTAAAAAGGGTAAAGTTTTAATAGAAATGTCTAAGAACCGTTAAAAAGAATACAATATTTGTTTCAATAAAAAAAGCCACAATTTCTCCAAGTACAGTAAAATCCCCGTTGTCGAACGCCTCACATGTAGGATAATTACGTTCTTGAACAAAAAAATCAAGCAAGATTTGCCGGTTGTCGAACGCCTCACATGTAGGATAATTATGTTCTTGAACAAAAAAAACCAAGCAAGATTTTTTAATCAGCCAAACAAAAATTTGGCTCACCACAAGCGAGGACATAAAAAAATCGACTGAATGAAAAAACGCATCAAAAACGAGTAAATTGATTTCATTGTCATTTTTTTCATTGGTTCAATGGGAATATTTGTGAGGCGTATGTGATCACAGCGTCAACGAAATTCAGGCATTTTCAGATTTCTATACAGCGAGATTGCAACCGTTTGAGCTTTGATGGGTGAATTTCTTCCCACTTAATTTTAATCTCCAAATATCACATTGGCACCGGAATATTCGACCAAATTTATTTCAAAATAAATTAATGCATTTTTTCGTGTATATTATAAACAGAATCTTTTGTTTGCAAAATACTGGTGACAATGTGCCATTTGGGTATTTTGAAGAAATTCGCCCACCTGAGCTCAAAGGGTTAATTCACTCAAATTTTGTTTTTTTCTTTTGCATTCATCTTTTTTCTGTCCTTCCTTTTTTACTTTTGGTTTTCGTGAATGCGAAGCACACATACATACTGTGATTTAGGTGCTAACAAATTTAATGCTTTTTCAGATTACTGCGAGTTAGTTTACAGGTCTAAAAAGGTAAGAATGGAATTCCCCTCCTTCTTCTCGATGTTCATTCGTCCAAAGTTGCACGATTAATTATGTGTATACCGATTTTATTAATTATTTATTAAAATGTTATAAAATTGTCGTTGTTTCATGTAATGTAGTGTACGCGCTAATAGACTTGTGTATTCTACCGTACTGCATTATACAATGTGGTGTTTGAAACATATATAGGGTGATTGAGAGCTATCTGTTAAAAATTTGAAGGCAAGTAGAGGGGACCTGAATAAGCAGGTTTCGTATAGGAATGTGGGCGCGTAAATGTAGCGTGGAAGCACTAAAGGGCGCCGTTCTGCTAGGCGGATGAAAGCGCTTCGCTGACTTGAATTGTCATTTCCCGCACAGATTTCGAGCAAAATCCATCGTTACACCAACGCGGAGCTTGCTGACATGCATTTCATATATGGGGCTGCGCAAGGAAATGGCTCACACACAACGCACATCCAACAGCTCTCAAGCTTGTCGAAGGACTATCCTCTACTGTGCGTAATACTGCTTTTTCCACTGCATGAATTCTGTGATATCTTTCAGTGCCCGTATCACGCCTTGAAGCCTAAAATAATCCACTAGCACACAATTCCCGATGAAGACGCTGAAATGTTTGGAGATCCAGCAGATTCCTACGCTAGAATCGTTCCATGTAATCGTTCCATTTGAGAAACCGCTCCATTTCCTTAGCCCCGTACATAAAATGCATGTCAGCAAGCTCCACATTAGTGTAATGACGCTTGTAGCTCAAAATCCGAGCTTAGAATGACGATTCAAGTCTTCGAAGTGCTCTTATCCCTCTAACTCAACAACACCCTCTACTTCCTCAACACTGCATTTCCGCACCCACATTCCTATACGAAATGTGCTTATTTACAGATGGGTGACAAAATAATACGAACACTCATGAAAAAGGCTTGGTCCATTTCAAAGAAGCAGAACGCGCATGTCACTTTGCACTCAATTCTGCCACCTAGTGGTTATGAAAGGTAAGGTATCAGTCACTCAACATCAATCATAGGTGTTGCATGCGCTTACCATACGCTCTAGAAAAATCAATAATGTCTGACCTGTAAGAGTTCAAAAAAGGAATGATTGTTCGAATGCGGGGCGCTGGTTGCCCCGTGACGGGAACAGCCAATTATTTGGGGCGTGCAAAAAGTATTGTGTCAGTCATTATGACATCGTACGAAATAGGGAAAAGTGTCCTCTGCGAAGTACAACAATGGACTGAAAAGAAAGCTTTCTGAGAGGTATAAAAGAGAGTTGAGCGGCATAGCGGTTCGAAAGAGCAGGCAATCTTTATCCCAAAATAACGTCAGAGATAAATAGTCATCACCAGAATCCCATATCAGCAAGAACTGTCCAAAGGAAACTATATGCGTCGAACACTTACGGAAGAATTGCAATTCGCAAGCCATTGGTGACATAGGTGTTCGTATTATTTTGTCACCCATCTGTAGGTACCCCTACCCGCCTTTACATTTTTGACATATAGTTCTGAACCACCATGTATATACAGGGAGAAACTTGGGAACCAACTAATAGTATTTTTATTATTTTATGTAGGACATACTTCTCGAATAGTTTTTGAGAACGAATTGTGTTCAGTAACAGAGGTACCCCTGTATTAAAAAAAATACTTTATGAGTTTAAATTGTGCGAGTGTTGTCCTGCACACCAGCATCATTTCTTGCATAAAAATATACATCTATTTATGACTTAAAATTAATAGTAAATACTATAGTTAACTTTTTATAAATAAATTTAGAAGAGTAGTTATGTTTGATCGCTCAGTTAAAATTCTGGACAAGTTATCCTAATAATTTTTTAAGATAATACACTTATAACCTCATATAATGGAACTGTACCTGATTCCTTAATAATGACACTAATATATTATAATACTGGGTATTCCCTCAGAAAAATTAAATACAAGCAGTTCATTAAAAAATGTGAAACTCAAAACGAAATTATAATTTAAGTCTGTGTTTCGTCGGATATGTAAGAAAAAATCTGGAACATCAGCGAAGAAAATCCACCTTTAAGACCACTAACAACGTCCTTAATTAGCAGACGAAAAACTGCATCACTGCACCTTAAATATTGTGGGATTTTCCATCTTTTATTTTAAGAAATTTTACCTTTACGCTATTATAAAATATTGTCTGCGATAGTTTGCATTATGATTCATTAATTAGATAAAAATCCGAAGAATTTACTTTAAGTTTTGAAAACCTGTCTCGGATCTTATTTTGCAAAAGCTTGTATTTCAAAATTAAGGACATAATTAATGAGTTTGTTTCTCATACGGAGTCAATTATCAAACTCGACTGTCTAGACAAAATTATCTTTAATATTTATTGATGATCTAAGAAATGATTCAATTTTCTCAACATTCAGCAAAATTACTTTGATTGTTTATTAAATAAATATATAAACACATATTAATTAATTAATTAATAATCTGAATGTAAAAAGTTTGCGCGTTGATACCATAGTAGGAAACGAATATTGGTTATATTGGGCCCAATATTAAGTCAACATTGCATTTATCGGGAAGACTTCTAACGGAATATTGGCTACCTATCGCGTTTATGTTGGAAATATTTGCAATGAAATGCAACTTTCTCACTGCTTGACATTAAATCAGTGTTGCCAGATTGGGGACTTTTTTGTCCCCAGATTGTTGATTGTCACCGCTTTTTTTAAATAGAAATATTTGGCTTATTTAAAAATAGACTAAAAATTCTGAAAAATAAGGTTAATTATACTATTTAAAAAAAAAGTGGTGACAGTCAAATAATCTCAATTAAGAAAGTCCACAGTCTGGCAACACTGCGGTAAATACTGTTAATGATATGGTAAAATGTTTCGTTCCAGAAATGAAGCAATATTCAGGACTGACCCTGACGACTATTTTTATCTTATATTCTCACCACTGTTTTTAGAAATTAAATTTTGTAGTATATTTCTCTTGCTTGAGTTGTCAAAGAGCATGTGAAAGATTTTTACTTTGAGAAAATGGTGTGAGATAGAATAAAAAAATAAAGGCTAGTAGCGCATAGTCTGAATACACTGGTCAACAAATTTGAACTTTTGCTCTTTCACAAAAACGAAATTAGTTGTTTCTTATGTGGTTTTTGTGCTGATTCAGAATCTAGTTTTAGATTTACTCCTGTCAGTCTTGTTTTTGAAATATTTGCATATTTAGACTTATGCAAATTTTGTAAATTTTGTAGAATTACATGCAAATTTAAGGTAAGGACTGCCTTTTCTGTTCCTAGTTATGATTACTGTCTAGTTTAGTTTTCAAAAACGTTGTTTCTGAGATTACACTGATATGTGACCTGCGCCTAATTTGCATATATTTATGTTTTTCTAATAATGTTTTCTGGTGTCCAAATATTTCTGCTACATAAGTACGCTAATATATTTCTAAACCGGTTTTTTGCACTGATTTCAAATATGGTATCTGTTTTGTTCTATCACGTCTAGGTTTTGAAAAAAGTAAAATTTTATTTTTTGGTCAAAAGACCCAGAAATCGTTTTTTATGCTACTTTATGATACACATTAACCAGTAAGGGTAGATTCTACTACTTTTTTCAATTTTTTTTTCGATTATACATTTTGTTGTTTATAATCCCTGATAGGAATCTGACACTGTTCACCCTTTTGAAAATGGGGTACACACTCCTACAAAGCATCTTATATCAAACTTGTGTCGATACCGCACAAAAGTAATTAGAAATTCATTTTACTCAAAAACTAGACGTGATTAATGAAATAGATTACAGATTTGAAATCAGCATAAATATCTAGTCTAGAAAAATATAATGTCAATTTTGTGGCAACTACTTTAAAGTTGATAGTAATGTAAACATTGTGCCATTGAAAAATATTCAAATTTGGCTTAATAACTGAGAGATAAATGTTAAGAATATGCAGATATTGACAGTTATCTGAAGCAAATAGTCGAGTAGTCATTATCTAGAAAAAGTAATTCAAACTGACATTTATTCTATATAAAATTTGCATAAAATAGCACAAAAAAGGGCTGAAAATTTAATGAATTTAAATATGCAAATTTCTCAAAAACTGGACCACCTAGAGAAAAACGGAAAGCATATTCAGAATCAGCGCAATGAACTCATGTAGAATCATCTAATTTTAGCTCTCTGACAGAAACATTGTTGTTCAGGGAACAAGCCAATGGAGCCATGCCATTATTGAGAGTTTTGTCAAATATATGTTATATATACAGGGCTCGCAGCGTTCCTAAAATTTTCGCACTTTCCTACCACTATTTTAAAACGTTAATATTTATTATATAATTCTATTACAGATGTTAAAGGAATCTACCACGAAGAATTCTTATTTAAAATACTGGTAGCATTGTGCGAAAATTTTAGGAACGCTGCGAGCCCTGTATATATATATATATATATATATATAATAATAAATCAGAACGTCTTTATATGGAATCATCATTTATGAAATATTACAACACAATTTATCCTTATGGACTTAACAGTGAAGTATTTAACAGACCTGTCAAAGTCTTCACATCTATAAATAACAATATTGATTATTCTCCAATTTATCCTACTCTTAATCATAATTTAAATGGTAAAACAACACGTAATAAACGAGGAAAGGGTTCATCATCAGTTGTAGTTTCCAAAAAATCTATCACTAAACATATAAATGATATTCAAAGAAAATATTTAGAGAATTATAACTGGTTGTTAATTCGAAAACACATCTTTGCTATTAAAAAGAAACAGATTGTACAACATTTAAATGTATTTCTAAGTAAATCTTTCTCTAAATATTTCTCAGATATTTATTTTGACCTCATTATGTCTAGGGTTAATCTTTTAAATATTAATTAAAAAAAAAAAAAAAACATAAAATTCAAAACATGAATACTCAAATGTTAATTACTTTTTCAAATCACATATTTAATCAAATTAATATCAATTCTATAATTAATGATAAAAATTGTTTTTTTCCTATTAATAATCTTCGTATCTCAAAAACCTTTAAATATCCTAATACAATTGGTAGAAAGATTTTTACTACAATACATTTTCAAAAAATACATCTGCTGCAAGTAATTTTCCGTGTAAATGCAATGACCCCACTCTAAAAATATACATAAACAATGATCATGGACATATAATCACTGGAAATCTTGATATTGTTAATGATTTTAAATTGAAACAACTAATGGGTTATGGTACTAAATATAGACTTCCACGTAAATTTAATGTTAAATCTATTATCAAACAGTTTACACATGATATTGATATTTTTATTTATAAAATTTCTATCTCTTATAATAAGCCTATTGAATATTTTAATCAGTGGAAAATATTAGTAATTGAAAAATTAACTGTGACTTTAAAAAATAATATGGCTGATTTGGTTTCTATTAATACACAGCATTTTTTCCAACAAATTACTAAATTACAAAAAAACTACGTTATTACATATGTAGACAAATCTCCTAATAATTATGCTATTATTTGTAAATCTTATTATCACCAACTTCTTACAAATTGTATTTCTTCTAATAAGTCATTTCAAAATCTAATGAAAATGTAATTGTAAATAATCGTAAAATTCGAAGTTATTATAAACTATTAAATATTTTATCTACTAACTTTAATTATCCATATTTAGTTCTTATTCCCAAATTTCATAAAACTCCAATTAAATTTAGGACTGTAACTATTGGTTGCAATACATATAATAATAAAGCCAATAAACTTCTCTTAAAAATTCTTAATCAATTATATGTTCTTACTACAAACAATGATAATACACATTGCATAAAAAATAGCTATCAACTTGTCAATATTTAAAAAAATCTTCATTGTGTATATAATATAACGACATATGACTTCAAAGATCTTTTTAATAATATAGACCTATTAGATTTACATAAAATTATAAATGCATTATTTAAAAAGTATTATAAAAAACTGGAATTACCATCTAATATTGATATTGCATATTTTAAATCTTTAACTAACTTCATTATCTATAATAATTATATCTTGCAAGATAACACTTTATATTTACAGCATGTCGGTATACCACAAGGCGGTTGTACATCCAGTTTACTCTCAGACTTATACTTATATCATTATGAACGTAATTTTACTAATAATAATCTACATTTATATCGTTATATTGATGACATAATTTTAATTGATACTGATCATTCTGAAATTACTCAATTTCCAGTAGATTATCCCACTAATTTGGAATTAACGGAAAACCTTTTATCTAACAATACAATTAACTTCTTAGATCTTAAAATTACAATAAAAGACAACAAAACAATCACAGATTTGTATGACAAACGTAAAGAATTTAAATTCAAAGTTAATACATTTACAAATTTTAAATCTTGTCTACATCATTCTGTATTTCGAAATATAATACTTAATCATTTATATAGAATAAAATGTTTATGTTCTTCTCCTCTAATTAACTATAATATTAAAAAACTAATTTATGATGCATTAAATCATGGTTTTCCAAAAAAATTCATATATTCATTAATATACAATTAGTATTTTTCTTACATGATCTTTTAAAACAGATTAACACATGCGTAAACAAAATTACAAAAAAATTATAAAATAAAAAAATCTCTATAAAAAAATAAAAATTGTAAAATAACATAAAAAATTATTATAGGTTGGATGGGTGGGTAGATGTTAGAGTATGGAGGAGGGTGGTGTTGTCTGGATAATACGCAATGGTTAATTTATATATAAAAAAAATTGGGGGCTTTTGTATTATTACTATATTTTTGATACGTATTTTATAAGGATGTTGATTTGATATTTTATATGTAATTGGTGAATTTCATTAATAATTAGCTTAATTATTGTTTAATCTTATTTACATCATTTGTTATAAATTTTAATTTAATAAGGACAATATCATATTAATTACTAATAGTATGCCATTTTTATAGTGATTAATATACATATAAGTATATTTAATATAAATAAAGTTATACTGTATGTATTAAAATTGGGTAATTATTTTTATTATTATTCCTCTATTCTTATTAATATTATAATATTTATTTATTTTCACTTAGTGTTATAAAATTTATTATCGGTTTAATGTTTTTGAATGTCCCACATTCATACTTTTAGGATTTTTATGGATTTATAAAATAATCCACACACTATATTTGTGCTTTTTAGGTAATCGGAATTTAAGTATCTGTTCACCTTCTTTATACTACCATATGTTTTTTATTTCCTGTTCATTTTATAATTATCTTATATATAATAGTTTTTATTAAAGATTTTTATATTTTTAATAAATATTTATATTAATTATTAATGAATTTATTTTGTTTTATAACATATAGCTATATGCTATGTATTATAGATGTTCTAGAATTATTTAAATTCTTAGTGTAGTTTAAATAAGTTAGCTAATAGAATATTTTGTATGCTTTTTAAATTTTATTAACAATAGTTTTTTAAAAATACATTGTGTGGTTTATATTCTGTTTATAATTATCTATATATAAGGATATGTTTGGTTTTGCTGTTAATAAAACAATTGTTACATTCAATTGCTTACAACTGTTTGTCTTTTGACAATTAAATCATAATAGTAATACTAGATGGCAGCACCACAATTTGTGTTTTTTTTTCGATAAGTTCTATATTTACTTTTTCCAGCTACATTTCAGTTATAATTTACTTCACCAGGGGGAATTTTTAGCTAAATTTTGACGATATTGTTTAACGGTTTTTAATTAATTTAATAGTGCATTTTAATTATGTAATTACTTTCTATTTATATTATTTTGTATTATATTAACAGTTATTTAACATTTATTTCAATATGTATTAACTGCATCCTATGGTATCAATTACTGTGATTTCTTATTCACCTTAATCTTTACGACATTATGGGTGCCATGTGCGCGTGGAATTATTCTAAAATATTAAACGGTATGGTGTTTATTATTTCATTTTATATCCTATAAATATTTAAATAGGTTTTATTGATTTTTCCATTTCATATTATTTGTTTCTATTCTGCTTTCAGTTTTAATCAATTCACTTGATTTTAATGGTTGTTTGGGCACAGGGGAAAATAACTTTTAGCTTTAGCTTATTTTTCCCACAGAAAACAACCATTTTGCTTATATCATTGAATTCTGTGCCCTTGAAAACGTAATTCAATATATAAGCATTTCCATTATTTGTCGGTGTCCACTTTCTTATTTTTCTTCCATAATAATTCTTATAATTAATTTAATCTTTATATACTTACAGCTTTAATTCATAATATTACGGTTTTTGATGGTGGTAGGTTATGTTTAATTACTGGTTATATATATATATATATATATATATATATATATATATATATATATATATATATATATATATATATATATATATACAGGGTGTCCGGTCTCTACGGTGTCCAATGGCTAATTCCTAAACCGTTTGTCATGACATATAGTTCCAAATGCAAAAATATTTTAAATGAGGTAAAGAAGTATTTTTAAATCGATTTGGGTCAAGAAAAACATTTATTAAAAAATTACGAAAGTTAAATTTTTATACGGTCTCCAGGTCCTATAAGTGATATTTAGTAAAAATATCCTATTGCACTGACAAGTAAGACAAAAAAAAGTCCCATTCCTCTGCGATTAAAACTGACCGAGTCATAGATGTTTAAAGTTGGAGTATCTTTTTTGCTGCAAAATAGGGGTCAGTCACAAATTTATTAGAAATAAAAATTATCGTCAGATATAAAATTTAGCATTAAACATTGACTGCAAATTAACATTACTATTATATTTTGAGATTTTTGTTCATTCTGACATATTAAAACAAAATATACAACTTGTACTAAAAATATAAGTAAAAAAAAAATAACAGAAATGTTGCTAAATGATTATAAAAGCAACTGTCACAACCCCTTAGAAAATGATACATAGTTAGATTACCTGATCTAAAACTTAATTAATAAAAATTAAGGTTATCTTAAAACGTGCTCGAAGTGGCTCCCTTCGGCTGCAATGCAGAAATGTACACTTGAAATAAATTCTTCTTCTACTTTTTTCAACATTGTAGGTGTTACAGATCTGCACGCCATAGCAATACGATTCCACAAATCTGCTCGACTAATGGATTCTCTTTCATATACCTTATTTTTCAGAAAACCCCAAAGAAAAAAATCTAAAGGATTCAAATCTGGCCACTCAATACGACCTTCATATACGATAACAGTATTTCCGAAAGTACTGGTTAAAACAGTGCGTGGCTTTAGCGATCTATGTGCTGGCGGGCCATCATGCTCAAACCACATATTAGACAAATCTTGTAATAAAACGTACTCTTCTAAAAAATCGGATACTGGTCCAGATAAAATATCCGCGTATTTTTCTGATGTTGAAGTGCCATCGAAGATTAATGGCCCAATTAAGGACGTCTTCCAGATACCACACCAAACATGTATGGACCAACGTATTTGATGTTTGTTAGGACGAATAATGCGTGGATTTTCCAGGGACCAATAGTGAAAGTTTTGAGTATTTACGAACCTTGTCTTGTAAACTGACATTCATTAGTCCACATAATTTCATTCACAAAAAATGGACCTTCATCTTGTTTGTTGAAAATAAAATTACAAAAATTAAAACAACGCTCTTTGTCTCCTGGTGCTAATTCTTGTCCTAGTATTGATCGATATGGATAAGCACCATACTTTTTTTAAATTGTCCATACTTGACTTTTTGAATATCCACACGCTAATATCTCGTACACTACATTCAGGATGAGCAAGTGTCTACCCTAGTCCTTACATAAATGTTACTGATTTTGACTTTAAAATTTCTGTTTGTAGGCAATAATGTATACGAAATTTTTGGAGTGGTCCTGTAAAATAAATATAAATGGTACGTACCTAAAATAATATTAATATTACATTGTCATTGGATTTACATAATTATGCAAAATTTCATCTTGATCGGATATTTGGAAGTGAGTTAAAATTGGAATACAAATTTTTAATTAGGAAGACATACATACGAACGTCGTAAGTTTAAAGCTTATAAAAATAATACAACTTTTTAAAATAAAATCATCAAAAGAAACACACTCATTTTCTTACAAAAAAAGAAAAAAATGCCAAAATAAAATTGAGACCGTCAGTTTCGAAACTCGCCTTATCCGAAATTAAAAAATCGTGTTTCTCTATCAATCTATTCTATTGCTACAACTGTACCATTCAAAACTACAATCTCCAGATTTTCAGTGAATACCAAAAGGCACATTTAAAGGTTTTACGCGATTTCCCAAAATTTGATTTTCTTGATAAGGCGAGTTTTGAAACTCACTTCTTTAACCAATCTGAAAATTAATTATTAAAAATTAACACCACCGCAATATTTATACGGGGTCAGCACCTTCAGTTAAATCGCTTTAAAAGCACTTCTTTACATTATTTAAAACCTTTTTGTAATTGGAAATATATGTCTTTAACTAACGGTTTAGGAATTAGCCATTGAACATCGTTTGGAGTGGACGCCCTTTATAATACTTTAAGCACTTCGTGTACGACCCCTAAAAGCTTGGTCCAACTCTTCTGTTTTCAGTTACAGAAAAGTGGTTTAAGTCATAAAATTGAAAATGTCATAATTCGGTCAATTTTAGTGTTAGGTGAATGGGACTTTTTTTGACGTACTTGTTGGAGAAAAAAGAAAAGTTTACTAAATATCACTTATAGGACCACGGGACCGTATAAAAATTTTAATTTCGTAATTTTTAAATAAACGTTTGTCTTGACCTAAACAGCTTTAAAAATACTTCTTTACTTCATTTAAAACATTTTTGTAATTGGAACTATATGTCTATGACTAACGGTTTAGGAATTAGCCATTGGACACCGTTGAGACCGGACACCCTGTATAATAAAGCAGGAAGTATTTTTCGGGTTAATCAAACGCCTTTATCTACCACGTGCCTCAAAAATGACAGGCGTATTTTGAAAATGAATTTTTAAAAATGGCAAGCAATCTATATATATATTTCTCTTACGTAGCGCTAAAAAAGGGCTGTATTTGTAGCTTGCTATTTGGCAACAGCCAAAGCGACGATTACAGTGGTTAAGTTACGGTCACATGTCCCAACTCACTCAGCAAATCAAAATCCAGACAGAATCTCTCTTTTAACGCAAACCGTTTGAGCAATGCATGAATGACAATTGCTATTGGTCCGTTTTACGGTGACGTGAGGAATTCAGTTAATCAGCTTTTTGATCCAGGGTTGTATTTAGACACAGGCGAAAACGTTTTGTTTACAGCTCGATAGCGTGATGCGTAGCATATTATATAGCGTCTTATTAAAGTTTTAAATTAATTAAGCCGTGATTTTCAATACTATAGGCAAAATGAAAGAGAAGAACCCCATCTTACACTAACATGCCATTTAAATTTAAACGGCGTCAATTTCCTGTTCGCTTAGCTTTCTCAATGATGATCAACAAGTCACAGCGTTCAAACTTTTGATTAAATGCAGTTTTATTTATATTTTAAACAAAATTTTCAATTACTTTTTTATGAATTAAAATATTTGTACATTTTATATGTTGCTTGCTTGGATCGCATAGCGGCCCTAGTAAAAATATTTTTTATTGTGTTTTCACTAAGGTTTTAAATTAATTCTGTTTCCAAGGTACATTTTTATTTACATTTTCAACGAAGTTTTCTATTACTTTTTTATACATTAAAAATATTTGTAAATTTAATACCTTGTAATGATTTATGATAGCACTCATTCTGGCTAGAGTTGACACAAATAGTGGCGAGCGAGCGAAGCGAGCTTTGATCGCTACGCGATCCCAATATGAATTCCGTAGCAATTCATGGGGGTTGGCGAGCGTTAGCGAGCAGGGGGCTGATCCCCTAGTAGAAATATATTGTTTGTTGCAATGTACTTGGAAAACAGCACATTTTGAGACACAATATAATATTTAAGTAATATAAATTCAATATAAGAAAAACAAAATAAAATAATATAAAATTTAAAATAAATCCGACATTTTAAGGACGCTTGGTAAATATGATATAAATGAGTTTAATACAGCAAAATCTATACGAAACATGATATACTTTTTAACTGCCTTTCCATTGCTTTTTCTGTAAGCTTCAGATTGAAGAAAGGGGAAGTAATTGTTTGAAAAGAAAAAAAAAATCATTAATTTTTGCGGTGTTCCTAATACAGTTTTTTAAATTAAAAGGTATTTTGATAATATACTCACTAGATTATTTTAAGACGTATTTTTTTATCGTACTATAGATCCCGACTATACCTTTTTATAAACATTTTAAGATTTAACTGTGGAAACATTAATTGCCCTAAAATGGCACTTTTAGTGCGAAGATGAACTCTGTATGCACCTCCATTCTCTTATAGGGGAAAAAATAATCATGAAATGAACTCGTTCTATCACTCTATAAACGCGAAATCCTCAATCAAGTTATCATACGAATTGAATATTTCCAACTGAGGAATTCCATATAAACGATGGATACGCAGAGGAATTATTATTTTAATACAATCAAACAGATTGGTAAAGTTATCATACGAATTGAATATTTCCAACTGAGCGAAAAAATGCCCAGGCTGAGAATCGAACAAAGATCCTTGGCTTACAAGGCCAATGCTTTTACGTTTAAGCTAACTGGGCCAACAACCAGCCTGCATAACAGTTTAAATTAATACACATAGCTTAAACGGAAAAGCATTGACCTTGTAAGCCAAAGATCTGGTTTCGATTCCCGGCCTGGGCATCTTTTCGCTCAGTTGGAAATATTCAATTCGTATGATGACTTTACTAATCAGTTTGATTGTGTTAAAATAATAGTTCATCAACGTATCCATCATTTATATGGAGTTCCTTTACCTGCGGTTTATTCTGTTGAGCTGTCTACATGACAGATCAGATGTTACTACCAATAAATTTATCTGAACGTAATATGCTGGCCGGATGTTGGCCTAGTTAGCTTAAACGGAAAAGCATTGGCCTTGTAAGCCAAGGATCTGGGTTCGATTCCCAGTCTGGGCATTTTTTCGCTCAGTTGGAAATATTCAATTCGTATGATAACTTTACCAATCAGTTTGATTGCATTAAAATAATAGTTCCTCAATCAAGTTGTTAGCGGGCACATAATCCAATTGATTTGATCTGAGGAAGAGACGACTACAGGTTAAACAAAATGTGACTGTAAAAGGGAAGAAAATTTAAGAAAGAAGTTGAAGGAAGGTAACACTCATTCAAAAATCTTTAATACACTGGTTTCCAAAAATTAAGGAAAAATCACAAAAAGAGCAAAAACTCGTTCAAAAATTAACCTATACGTATGAAATTTGGATATGTTGTTAACTAAAAGATGCTGATTAAAATTACAAAATGCAAATTAGTGGCACTGCAATCGGATTTCGTCACCTATACGGAGCATAAAAATGCATGCTAGAGAGTACGGTTACTGGTATCGCTGTTATTATGAGATAAGAAAACTGAGATAGCCAATTCATTAGTATGACCTAGAGGTATCATTTGTCTACATAACTGCGATATAGAGCTATTGGAAGATTGGACGTAGGCCAAAGTCAGATAGACGTGTCCAGATGGCTAAATGTAAGTTCTTCTGTTGCTCATAGGCTTTCGCAACAATTTCAAGCCACTGGTTCGGCCTCCAGAAGGTTCAGCGAAGGACGAGCAAGAGCTGCGACAAGCACCGATGACCGATATTTGCGGTTATGTGTACGAATAAATAGAAGAACAGCAACTCCCTCTCATCTTACATCCGTCCTTGCTGAGCCACTCGAAGGTTAGTATCAACGTCTACTGTGCGTAGAAAGTTTCATAAAGGTGGTCTTTACGCGATGCGACCAGATATTAGTGTACCGCTCACCTCATGTCTCTAGAGGGAAAGTTTAAGGTGGGCAAGTCAACATGTCCACTGGACGGCTGATCAATGGAGGCGTTTTCTCGTCACAAATGAGTTCCAGTTTAGCCTCCGAAGCGATAGTATGCATTGTTGGATTTGGAGAAAACTGGGAACACGCTATCATCCATCAAACATTCGTAAAAGTGATTCGTATGGAGGAGACAGTGTCTGTGTTTGGGATGGTATCTCTTTGGGCGGACATACAGACGTCCATGTCTTTCCATGTGGAATTGTGAATGCTCACGTCTATGGAGATGACATTCTTGATGCTTATGTGCACCCTTGTGCCGGTGCAATAGGTAATGATTTTCTGTTACAGGATGATAATGCTAGACCGCGCAGGGATCACATCGTAGAAGATTATCTTCAGCACCAAACAATTCAGCGCATGGAATTGCCAGCGCGATCACTGGGCTTGAATCCCACCGAGCATCTTTGGGATGCTTTAGGAAGATGTGTCTCTGCTCTCAATCCTCCTCCTAAGAACCTTGCCACGCTTACAACTGTTTTACACGAGTAATGGCTAGCACTTTCCAGTCAACTTATCGATCGCATAATTGACAGTATCACACTTCGCTGCATGTACTGTATTGCTTCTAAGGGTGATCATACTCCATATTAAAGGTACTTTTCCTATACCAAACTGAGACATTTATTTTGTTTATTTTATAATTGTATTAATTTCTGAAACACCACAATCGTCTGGTAATTTATTTTAATGTTATTTGATACCTTACTATGTGTTGTAAATTGTGTCTCAATTTTATTAACATCTACTTGTAACATTTTGAGTAATCGATACTTTTGTTGTTTTTCCTTAATTTTTGGAAACCAGTGTATAAACCAAACATTGTGATAGAGTCGCCGAATTCAAAAAAGGCGTTATTTAACAAGTCTCGCCTCTTTATTGCTCAAGAAATAAACGGCTTTTTGGAACTCAGCGACTCTATTGACAAAGTTTGGTGCCAAAAATCCTGAATCTTTCAGAAACATAATTATACAGAATGATCCGCGTTATCCGCTTGCTTTTTTTATCAAGTCAAAGTAATTAATATGAATGATAAATTTTAAGTAATTGAGCAAAGCCTCAAAATATTGTCTTCACTGTTAAAGGCTAAGGTGGCACATTGCATTATTCGTAGTGTTAGAGCTGTGGATAGCAAGTTTAAAAATATGAAACAAAAGTTTCCGTGCAATCTTCTCATAATGTTGGAAAGTGATTCACAATAAATTTTTGATAGATGATTTTTTTGTTCTTGTTTGTTTCTCATCGAGGATTTTTGAAGTAGTATTATCTTTCTTCCACTTCTTTCTTAAATTTCCTTCCCTTTTACAGTCACATTTCCTTTAACCCTGTAGTCGTATCTTCCTTAACCCTAGATAGATAACCTACGTCGAATCGACGTAATCGATTTATAACTCGTTTGTTTTTCGCGTCCCTAAACTCGCCGTTCCCTTCAACTCACTCGGCCGTTGGAGCTTGCAGGACGCACCTGTATCGCTCCGGTAAGTGCAATACTTTCCTAGATAAAATAAGAAGTTCCCTGATTTGTTCCTTATTGTTTTTTCGTAATAAAATTTAAATAAATACTTATGTTGTTTTATGTACTCGGCACTCAATTACATACATTAACACATATTATTACATTTATAAACCTAGTATACACTTAATCGAAAATATGCTCACTCAAACATTCGCACGTCGAGTCGACGTATGGTTATCTTTAGTGTATAGTGAAATATGGTTATCTATCTAGGGTTAAATCAAATCAATTGGATTATGAGCCCGCTAACAACTTGACTGAAGATTTCGCGTTTATAGAGTGATAGAACGAGTTCATTTCATGATTTTTTTTTTTTTACTTTTAGAGATTGAAGGTGCATACCGAGTTCATATTGGTACCAAAATAGCCATTCTAGATCAAGTATATTATCAAATTACCTTTTAATTTAAAAAACTGTATTTAGAACACCGCAAAAATTAAAAAAAAAATATTTTCTTTTCAAATAATTACTTTCTCTTTCTTCAATCTGAAGCTTGCAGAAAAAGCAATGGAAAGGCAGTTAAAAAGTATGTCACGTTTCGTATAGATTTTGCTGTATTAAATTCATTTTTGTCATATTTACCAAGTGTCCTTAAAATGTCTCGTTTATTTAAAAATTTATATTATTTCATTTTATTTTTTCTTACATTAAATTCATATAACTTAAATATTAGTTTTTATTGTTGTTGTTTGTAGTGCGTGCGCAAGAGCATTTTACATAAAAAAGAAATTTATTGAGTTAAATTCGTATAAGAGTATTGAAATTCATTTTAAAGAATTACTACTCAGAGATCATGATGTTTTCGAATACCTTCATACTCTTTAGAAGAAGGTCAATTTACTCACCCGCAATAGTAAACTAAAATTCATTTCAGCTGATAAACGCAAATCAAGATTAAAAACACACTTCTGGCAAACACTGCCATTTAAAAGTAATGTATTCAAATACTTTAGCGTTACCCTTTACAGAAAGGTATAAATATTTTAATAAAATATTTGAATAGGGAATATACTACAGGGAACCGCAGTAAATTTGTCTACTTACTTCTGTTTGAAATAAAATAACATCGTTAAAATTACAGCCAATAGTCCTAAATATTTTATGTGTGTCTGCAAACGACTGATAAATGTTACGCAAACCGTTTTTCATAATAAACTTGCTTTTTACAACTCAATAATGTATATGAGTGATTCTCCGTAAAGAGGCAATATTGTATTCCCTTATCTCTAACATGAAAAATATTATCAAAAACTATTGTTCTTTTGTATATATGTATTTTTACAATAGTGTTCTTTTTAAAATAAATTCATCAAGATGATTTATTAGGATGAGCGAAGAATTAAAAAATTTGAAATTAAACATAAAAATAAACCATGATCTGTAGATTTGTACAAAATTATTTTTTTTTTACAGAATAACCTTAAAAAATTTATTATTTTAATTAATTTATTTTACATGTTTTTCCATTACGGACGCATTTTTGCAAATAAAAAAATTAAACACGTATATTTTCAGAAGAAAAAATAATAAATCATGGAGTTAGTACTTATAGATAGAATCATGATTAATTAATTAATTAAAATATATTTTCATTATTCCGCCAAAATATCTCAAAAACTGTTTTTTTAAATTTAACTAGCTGTTTAACCCGTTCTATGCACGGGAGTTCATGAATTTAATTCTAAAACCAAAATTAAAAATAACTATTCGATTTAGTAAAATATTTTTCTACTCCGGCGCATTTTTAAAATAAAATTTAATTTATCATGGTACTATGGCAGCAAACGATAAAACTGTATCTTTGGAATAAGGAATAAATAGAATAAAAAGTTTTGTTGATGTTTGTGATAAAATGTTTGCCTTTATTTAAAAAAAAATTGTAATAATTAAGCGGAATTAAATAATCTCTAATTATTTGCATATGAGTTAAAATAATTATTATAATACCCGCTGGAGATTTTTAGTATTGCAGCGTGGCGTACGTAATATGTATATCTTTAATTATTTGCATGTGAGATGAAAGAATTATCGTAATACCCGCTACAAATTAAAACTTTACTTACATTAAACTTTCTTACATTAAAAATGTATATTATTTGAGAGGAAAATATACATTTTAATAGAATGCTTTATTAAGAGATGGTTGGAGAATATGTTGGAGATGGAGCATATCTTGGTGATCATTCCTTTTAATCACATAATAGTTTCACGATTTCTTTTATGAAATTTTTAAAATATATTTTTTTAGGAAAATTATAGTACATTTTTAATGAATTAAAGTTTGTGAAAATTCAGTTATTTACATTAAATTAAGTATTTTTTAGTGTTAGGAATTTAAATACACAATTTATTCTTATTATGTGAAATAATTTACGCAGTCGAAAACTACTAATTTTTAAAGAATTATATTATGATTTATTTTTATTTTTTGTAAAGTGGCAAGAAACGAGTTGTAAATTGTTAAATTCGTTATATAAAGTGTTATTCGATTTCGAAGGTTGAAAATTTAACCAAATGAAACATATTTACTATTAAGAAGTAATTAGTATTCGTATTATTTTTAATATGTTTGCCGTTTACAAAGAATTTATGGAATGTATTAGTTCTATTATAAAGAATGCCCACTTACTGGTCGAAAAGAGCGCGAACATGATTTAGCTTTAAGGCAAGAGGCTAGATATCAGCGTAAAAAATGACGACATGACGAATCTTTTCTGACAGAGAATGCATGTGTTCGGAAATATGCTTTAAATTTCGAAGATGCCAAAAGAAAAAAAAAAAAAAGTCATATTTTTGTAAAATTTGTCATCGTCATTGGTTTGACATGCATATTCAATCTGACGGATCTTGTAAGACTTGCCATAAATGTATAGTAAATAGTGAACTAAATACTTTTTCTGTAACTAATAATATGGATCCAGGTTCACAACCGGGAATATTGAAGAACTTAACTTTCGTTGAGGGGAAATTAATTGCACAAGTTCATCCAGTTATTACTGTTTATCGCATTAAAGGTGGTCAGCTTGGATACAATGGGCAAGTTATTAATTTTCATCAAGATATTACAGAATTTTGTACTTTATTACCTCATTCTATAGATACTATATCACAGTACATCTTTGTTAGAAGACAAGATGGTGAAGAATTCAAAGATTTTATAGTAAATCGTGAAAACGTTAAGTCTGCTTTCGAATATCTAAAGGAAAATAATTGTAAGATAAAGAAAAAAGTTTCTTCTGAAGTCACATGCCGTTTTAAATTTCCCAAAGAATGTTCTTACGAAAGTAAAATTCAATTCCTTAATAATGAACCCGAATACATTTGAAAAAGTAATAGTCCGTATTTAAACAGTCATAGCCCGCAAATTTTAAAAATTTGGCGAGCAAACATGGATTCCCAAGCAGTCATTTCCATTCACGCAGTTCTAAAATATTGCTAAATATGCTAGCAAAGGTGAACCCAGATCAGAAGGGTTGAAAGATTTCATCAGACAAACAGTTCAAGAATCACGCGATAATATCAATGTTCAGCAGATAATTCAAAAGATTTTAATAAAAATGTCTGCTGAACGTGATTATTCTGCCCAGGAAATATTTTGGGTGCTAATGGGATGGCCTTTGTATAAGTCATCTCGTCAGTTTGTCACAATTAATTTAGCAAGGAACGCATAGGAACGATTATATATGAATAAGGGTGATGGAAGCATATCCGTTTCAAATATTTTGGAAAAGTACGAGCAACGCCCAGTGAGATTTGAAACTATGTCCTTTCAGAATTATTTCACAAATGTTTATAAACGCGGAGAAAATTTCAGTATCAGAAAAACCCATTTATCCCCAGAATTATACTGAAATAGGAATATGACCCCAATAATGTAAATAATCAAGATTTCTATAAGCAACAAGTTATGTTGCATATTCCTTGGCGTGATTTTCAAATTATGAATCCAAATAATAATTTATGGAAGGTTATATATGAACAGCATTTTGAGAATAATGAAATTCAGAGATTGGATTTGGAATATCTGTTGCAAAATTTAGAAGATGAGGAAGAATTTGAAGAAATAAAATCTGCTGAGTTAGATCAACCATTTGACTGGATGAATGTCGCTTCAAGACAAAATAATGCACAAGATGAATTATATTTGGGCAGAAGGGACATTGATATAAAGTACAACTGGCATACCATTCAAAGTCAAGATTTGCTTAATAAATTACAGATTTTTTTTTTGAAAATGAAAAGGTGAAAGAGAGTGAAAAAGTGCTTGTGTTACTGTTCTTCTAATTTGCCAAATTTCGTCTTTTCCCATGAACAGAAAAAAATAATAAATGTTTTTTAAGAACAGCTCAATTTCTTGCAAGGTCATAGGTGAGAAATGTCAATAAAAAGAATTCTTGTCCAAGGAAAAGCAGGTTCTGATCCTAGTCCGTACATTTTTCGCCCAGTTGGAAATTTACATCTAATAATATGTTATTTTATGTTTTGGCGCATTTTAATTTTAGAAATGTAAATTCAGCCAAATAACTAAGAATTTCCTGGGAATTTTTTATTTATGATGTAAGACTGGTATAAATAAAAATATTTTCGAAGCAAAATTTTACAAACTATTTTTAATTTTTCAACTAAAAGTTCTTTAAAGATGTTTTTACATTTTACAATAGCCTCTGGTGTTTTCTCAAATGGTTTGAAACAGGTATGTTTCAAATCTTTCTAATTCACATTAAATAATCTTTGATAGCAATCTTAGAGTAATATATTCGAAGAGAGCTTGAAGAAAGTTACTTCTTCAAAATCCTATTTTCTGGAAAAACATTTGAAATCTGCTCTCGTTCATACTACGAGTTATTAACAGTAAAACTTTTCATTCTAATTTCTTCTTTTTCTCTGTATATTAGCAAATGAGAATTTTTGATATTGTAGAATCTCTCGTAAGGAAATTTTCTATTGAATGCTAAACCTTGAAGGGTTTTCTCTCTCGACATCTCTACGTACGTAAAGCCAACTGATGTCTCTTTATCCTCGATATCTACGACTGCTTTATCTAATGTTAAACCTCTTGGGATTTATGAATTGTAACTGCAAAAGCTAACTGCAGAGGAAATTGTTTTCATGAGCAATTTATATTTCAATTTTTCCAGAATTTAGTTATTGGTGGAATCGGAATGCAGCCATTCTCATAAGTTGAATGACTGTAGTTTTCAAATTTAACCATGATTATTCGGGGCATCTGGTCTGGTGGGCCGTGATTTTCTTCATAAATAATATCTGCAACATAGCCTAAAGCCTCGTTTACTAAATCTTTTTCGGTCCATAAATTAGAACGTAACATTACTTTAGACCCAATTGATAAAGTAAGAAATGGTTAAAGTCCGTTTGCCATTTCAGAATCGGCCAACATTGTTTTAGTACAATTATGAAGAGCTTGAATCAAGTCAACAGGTTGATGCAGTTCTTTTAATTTTTCATTATTATATTCTTTTACGTCTTTATTCGTTGAAAACAGCCTAATTGCATCTTTAAATAAATGCTGTTCGCTTTTTGAAAGATACTGTAAGTTTCGATTCATTAATATTTCATAGTTTTCAATAGTGCATTCTCCATTGCTAATTCGATCAAGTATGCTATAAAATATATGTTGAGTTTATTCTTGCAGGAAGGATGATGATAAAAAAAATATTTTTGAATAGTCGACGAAATTAGCAATTGTCCTTCAAAAAAAAAAAAAAAAAAAAACTCACTTCCTTAATTTTTGTCACCGGACAGAGGCCTATCGTTTACTGGAGGTAGTTGTTTTATATCTCCAAATAGATATCCTATAATCTAGCAGTCTTCAATGACTGTTTGAGTGGCGCTTAAGATACCTTGATCAAGAAGGGGGCTCTGTTGGTTAACAATCGAGTACCGAACTTCAATTTGGAACAGCTCCTAAAATACGCCCGTTTGAAAATAATTAATTTCTCGGAAACCTATCGTACGAATTGCATAAAAATTTGTTTTTAGGCTAATTGAAGAATGAAGGGTTCATTTATGCTGTCAGAATTGTGCACTGCTTTTGAAAAAAAAAACAAAGTTATGGTTCGTTTTAATATGTAGATAGCCCCCTAAGCTAATTTCATATACATCATTTAACAGCAGACTTTATTACCAATCGTGTAGTACCAGTAACTTTCTTCTACGATAATTTTTTGCAGAGTTAGTAAGGGGAGTTTACTTTTTTTCTTTCCACGACTGTACATATTCATACGTAGATACTCACGTACGTACACACAGAACCTGCGGGTACATTAGCTCTTAGGCTTTGATATCATGTGAGCAAAAAATGTAGCTGTAATTCATTTATAGTAATATTGACAATTTTATTACAAAATGTAATGTTTTAAGATAACCTAAGAGAAAAAATAAATAAAAGTCCAACATCCTAACTTTACAAAACTCAAAAGGTTATTTTAAATATAGCGTTATTAAGACGCATTCCATATTTTAAAATCTTTATTGGTTAACGGTATAAAACATTTTTAACGTCTAAATTTCATGGCTTTTTCAGTTTGTCTGACCGAATTAAAGTTAACATACATGGTAATAAAAAAACAGGCACAAAAGTATTTTCAAGTGATTGTATCTTTAAAAGAAAATTATTCTATTTTAAGCTTTGAAAATAATGTAAAAAAAACGTTTATGTAAACAAATACACTACATTTCTTCAGTTTCTAAGAATATATATTCTTTTTAATGTTATCTTTTTAATTTTTAGCTCATATGCTATCAAAACCTGAGAGCTAATGTGCCCGCAGGTTCTGTATGTACGTACGTACGTACGTAACGCAATAACTCTTGATAGAAATATCCGATTTGCTTCAATTTTTTTCTATGTTCATTCTCATAAGGCACTTCCCTGATTAGTTTTGGCGGTTCATTGGTTAAGCATAAAGGGGAATACGGCTTATCTAAATTAAGGGGGTATGATCCCCCTTAATTTAGATAAACGTGTTTTTCATGCAGAATTATCAGATTTGCTTCAATTTTGGTATACCGGTTACTTCCGATAAGGCGCTTACCTGATTAGATTTGGAGGTTCATTGTTTAAGTATAAAGGGGAGATCGGGGGGTAAAACCCCCTTAATTTAGAAAAATGGGTTTCCTTATCCAATTTGCTTCAAATTTGGTATACCGGTTCATTATGATAAGCCGATTCGCTGATTAGATTTGGAGGTTCATTGGTTAAATGGGTTTTTCTATCCGATTTGCTTCAAATTTGGTATACCGGTTTAATAAGGCGCTCATAAGGCGCTTCTCTGATGAGATTTGGAGGCTCATTGGTTAAGTATGAAGAAGTGAAACAGAGGGGCGAGCTAATTGCCCTTTAATTTATTTTTCGAAATGCATTATTATTTGAAATAAGAGTATAATATACAATTAGTGTCAATAGACTGTCAGCTCAATGCCATCAGTTTAACTGGGCACTTTTCTTTTTTATTGTAATGAAAGCTACCTGAAGACTTGGTTATTTTGTTGATATTATGAAACATGCAAATATCCCTTTTATTGTATCATATTTTTATACCATCAATGTCCAGCATTAGAATATTTAACTTTATATGTAATTTTGTTATTTTTCTACATGCTTGAATATTTCAGATTAACACATTTAATGGCCAAATTTATTGAAAATTGTTGGCAATGTACATATATCTATATTTTGGTATACTATTTAAAAAAAGTGCAATTCTATGTCACATGCTTAGTTTGAAATACATTTTTTTATTTAAGTACCATTAGTACCTTGTAGTTAGCATTAGTATAGCATTAGTAGCTTATAACTGACACCCTATCCGATTAATAGGTTTCATTGAAATATAAATTTTTGGTATTTATTACATGTAAATTTCTCAGAAGTGTTAGATTTAATGATTAGTTGTATTTGTCTTATGCTGTACTAAAGATTGGTGTTTTATTTTTCATTGATATTCAAAATTTTTCGAAATGATATTAAATAAAATACTTTTTTTACATTAGAAATATATTAACTTTTTAACGTTTATTGTCATTTTATAGTCCATAAACTGAACTATCATATATAGACTTTTATTGATAGTTTGAATTTGTGAACCAACAAAACATTGGTAATAGAACTGGTACGTTTTCAAACACTTTTACTTTTTAATAAAATAATTATAATTATGACAAGATCGAAGAGAAGTTTTCTCTTTGGAAAGTAACGGCAACATTTTGATAAGGAAAACGAAAATGTTTTTTATTATTATAGTTATAAAAATGACCGCAAGCGTTATTCTAAAGGAATAAATATTCCCACAGTGTCCACCCAGTTATTGACACCTAACCAGTCAGACACTTCAGCAAAAATCTAACTCAAATAAGCATTATCTTATAAAATTCCGAAAAGAAATGTCATCTAGTGGTAACTTAGACACTTGTTACCCGACTGCCAAAAAGGGTTAGGTGTTTCACGTGTATCTGGATATGTAGATTTCTTTATACCCTCGAAACATCCCAACGGTTGGATGGATTTTAATAAATGAAGTCTCTATCGATTCGTCTTAACCGCCCGACGATTATAGGCTAAGTTTTGTTTTTATAAATTCAAAATGGGGGGCCGTAAAATTCAAAATGGTAGTAGAGACTAAAAAAAATTATTTTGCACCCTATTGAGTGGCATATCATTGGATAGGTCTTTCAAAATGAAGACGATGCTTCATTGACCATTTTACAGTCAGAAGCTCCATTTAAATATTACAGAACCTGGAAGTTGTGTAGGTAGGATCTCTAGCTTTTCTGCAACTCTAACCATCATAGACATCTATAGGCCTCATCAAAACGGTGTTTATAGATAGGAACTAACAATTAAACACAACTTAAAAGTCATCAATACAAGTAAATAAAAAAAATAGATACGTAATATAAAAAATAGTTTAGCATTGATGAAAAATAATTAATTAGTTCGCTTTTTACGCAGTCGGGTTTTTTGATTTTTTAAATTTAATTTTTACTTGTTTTTATTTTGGAGTCAATTTATTCACCACTAGTAGGCCAAGAACAAAGAGTAAGAAACTTTTCCACGCACAAAAAACAGCTCTGCGAACGGCCAAAAAAACACAATCGGGGCGAACGGGAGAAATTTGCATATGACAGAGGCAAGACACAAATCACAGAATAGCGTTCGCCAGATAGTCAGCGTAGAAAATGGATTCTTGCCTCTGTCATTTGCAAATTTCCTCCGTGCGCCCCGATCGTTTTTTTTTCTTTTGTCTGTTCGCAGAGATGTTTTTTGTGCGTGCATAACGCGTCCGTTTAGTGCGATATACGTACCGTTCCAGCGCTATTTAGAGTTTTCGCATGCGCTGAGCATTTTGCGATGAAAAAAAATGGGCGTTACCGTTCGAAATTTTTGAGTTTCTGTACCTATAACCGTAACCGTGAGCGCCAATTTGTTGCCGTTCACAGAATCCCGAGCTCATACCTCTGAATAACTATATCTGAAATCTCATCTCGATCGGTTAAACGGACCGGCCGCTAGAGTTCCATATATCGGCAAAGTTTTCTTGTGACCACCCTGTATATTAAATTCAGTAATACGGAAATAATATGACTCCATCTTATATAGGACGTAATCATCATGGCAACTTAGAATCATTACTTATCTAGAGATATAATTGAATTAATGATGCATGGTAGGCCTTAATAGAATGAAAAAAAAAACTTTTATTAATACCTTTTTAAGCTTTGATTCGATTTTTAAAAAAATTGAAATGACTCGACAAAATTCTGCAACGATTATATAGGGTAACTCCGGGAGAGTCACCGCATACGGGATAGATGCCGCACCCCTTGTATTTCTTGTATTTATCGACAGATGGCCGTCAAACGCACAGTATAGGTGCGCAATGAGATTATTTTAACCAGTGTATAGCGTGAATTCCATTTCAATGTTTACTTGTAGAAGTACAAGCCTTAATTTGACGTAAGTGCATGATTTCACTGTCCAAACTTTTAAGCACGTTATGTTTAAATAATTTTTTAACACTAACTACTAAATGCATGCATGATTTCGAAGTCAAAACTAAATGTAGCGTTTGCATAGAGTACTGTGTGTATGGTTACGCCATTCCCCTTAGCGATGGCAGGTAACTGTGATAGCCGACGTCTGCACCATGCAAAATGGGATACATGCCGCATTTCTAATCCGGTATACATGCCGCAGTTTCTTTTGTACGGGATGACTAAGTGTTATTAACTTTTCCTTTTCTTTTTGCACAGACTAACCATGTTAGGCATGTTATCAAGTTTACTAAAACCAAAGGAGAAAAAGGGAAAAATTAAAAGTAAGAAGTGCAAGAAAGATGCAAGTCAAGATGATAATAATGAAAAATTGGATTACGCGTAACGCAGACGTTCTTTTCAAGGAATGTTTAGAAAACTACTCCAAAAAAGAGGATGTGTAATTGGCTTCGTTGCATCATGTGTTTAAATGTAGTTACGTAAAGACTGTACTTTTGGGACACTTTTTCTGTAGATTGTAGTCGAAAAAACAGGTCTCTTAACCCATTCGGGACCATAGGTGCATGTAAGCACCTTTAAAAAGAGCTTACAAAGTTTGTTTCTGGCACCAGTAAAAATAAAAGTAATATTTGCTTTGCTTAATTAGAGCATTTTTATAATTATTTAAGTAAAGGTAACTTCTTTTAAAAAAGTGGTACCAAAGGAATAAAATTTGTGTAAAAGCCACCAGTAATATACTGTGTTCATTTTTATGAGAATAGCATGTATACCCGTAGAGAAATTAAGGTTTTTATAAAAACAGTCCCAAATTTCGCCAAGTTTTTTGCTTATAATTTGCAGAGTTCTTAATATAAAAAAAGTTCTTTTCAGAAACTATGACAAACAACATTGTACATAATGCCCCGCAATCAGAACTAAAAAATAATAAAAATTGGATAAAAAGTGAGCAGGTTTATTAAAAAAATATTTCACTGCGCATGCGAGAATGCAATCAAAATATGATATGCATAATGTATTAGCTAAGTATATAGAGCAACTTTTGTAAAAGTTTCAAAAACATAGCTTGAAAATTCAGAAAATTAACATCGATAGAATAAGTTCGAAATCCTTTGTTCCCAAAAAGAAGCAAAAAGATGAGAGGTTGTATCAAATATCTGTTGATTAGTGCCACGATAGCGTATACATTACTGCAGGTACTAGTATATTTGGATACAACCCCTCATCTTTTTGCTTCCTTTAGGGAACAACGGATTTCGAGCTTATTCTATCGACGATAATTTTCAGAATTTTCAAGCTATGATTTTGAGACTTTCACAAAAGTTGCTCTGTATACTTAGCTAATACATTATGCACATTATATTTTGATTGCTTTCGCGCATGCGCAGTGAAACTTTTTTTTGTAAATCTGCTCATTTTTCATCCAATTTTTTTTTATTTTTTAATTCTGATTGCAGAGTATTATGTACAATGTTCCTTGTCATATTTTTGTAAAAGAACTCTTTTTTATATTGAGAACTCTGCAAATTATAAGCAAAAATCTTGGCGAAATTTGGGGCTGTTTTTATAAAAACTTTAATTTCTCTTCGAGTATACACGCTACCCTCATAAAAATGAACATAAATTATTACAATAAGCCATTTAATCATAATCTACAGTTTGAACGTTTTTTCTATATTAGATTTGACAGGGTTATCCAAAAGATATTAGTTCTTTTTTGATTTGTTAACAGTCCCCTATGGAATTTCGGGAAAAAAACTTCGCGGAAATATATGACCTATACTATACTGTTTACACACACGCAGTTTCAGGTTAATTCCTCATGTATTTTTCTATGTACTTAACAAAACGTCTTAAATCGCAAGTGACCGGTCACCTTTGGCCATATAGTGTAGTAGGCAGGGGAACATAGTGAGAGTGCACTTGTTGAATTCTATGATACATTTTTTGAAAAAATCTACGTTGTTGGAAATGCAATTTTTAAAACAATGTATACCACTAAAGAAATGTAAAAACTGAATGAGCTCAATTCTGCTTAAAAATATATTAAAAACTAATTAAAAAGTAACTAATGCAAATGCATAAAGGATAAACTCCCTTAAAATGTTCACTTTAAAATGCAGGTTAACATTCAACTGAAGCTCATGATAAATGTGCACTGAAATACACAGCTACCATTATACATCTTTCAAATAAATACAGCTGTACAGAATAAATAGTGGCAGATACTTTGAGAAATTCTAATAAAGCGACAGAATACCAGGCAATATTGAAATTCGGAAATAAGTTTTCATTAAAATTTGACTTGAAATTAATATCTTTAGCCCTGGAATGAATATTTGTAAGTACCAATTTCTCTGGAACCGGACATTCATTCAAGTACTTATAATTTCTTTTCATATATTTATCCTCATTTCAAATTAAATTACTCTGTTGAAAACGAGTGTTAAGTGGGTACAGGCGGCGTATTCAAAAGTTATATAACTTTTCATTCATGTTGAAACAAGTTTTAATCTTATTAATTTATAAAATTATATACTCATAAATATTAAATAAGGCGAAATCTTCATAATCATATATAATTATTTACCGTACATTTTTCATCAATATTTTAAACATTAAAACTCTTATTGGAGTCATATGAAAATATTTTAGTATGGAAAAGAAACGCCGTAAAATATTACAAACATATTAGATATTCATTAAAGTGGAGTGACACAGGTAAACCTTCACCCATTTTATTGTGTCCAGGCGAAACAAATTTTCCTAACTAGTGAAATAAACACAGTAAAAGACCTAAGTCAATTGATTTATAACTTCAGGTTTCACAACAGGATTAAAAAAAAAAAAAAAATTAGTGTCAAACAGAAAAAACAGAAACTATTTTTTATCAATGCTTTATTTCCTAATCTAATAGCTTTTATTAATAAAAAAGAAATATTGAAAAAGTTTTATCTTAATTACCTGCTACCTTCAAACTTTACAAAATGTCCGAAAAAAAAAATGATCATGGTGTCGAACTTCGGGAGTTCGTTTCGAGGCTGGCTTGATTCGGCTTCATATAAATACTGTATCCCTGGATTCTGCATCCCGTGTTGCTAATGGCATTTCTAAAACGAGTCGCAAATGCCTCTCGACTACTTGAGAATGATAAAGATGCTTCCCTCTAATCCCAATTTTGAACTGAGATGGTTAGATTTCTAACCTGAAGAGCGATTTTGAACAATCCTTTTATATTTTAGTAACTGGGGTCTAAAATATCTAGTACTTCTAAAGAATTGTCCAAGAAAATCTCCAGAAAATACGCCTTTGATTTGAAATTGAATTTGGGAGACTCCAAATGTCGTTTTTAAACGTTACCAACATTTTTTATTTGCTTTGAGCATTTCTCTCGGGCCAAGCACCAAAATTTGCAGTCATTCATCTTCCAAACCTCAAGAGAATGTTTTCAGAGTTCTAAATAGCAGAAATCTACAATTAAATAATCCAAATATTTGAAAATACTGGTATTCAAAATCTGTAATCCCTAGTACCTGTTCATTAATTCATTGTCATGCTCACCGTCATGTTCTATCATTTTTTTTCTTCTGTTATTGACCATTTGAATATATCTTGGTATTGTCATTCATTAATGTTGGCTTTCCAATTAACGGCAATTTGTGTGGCAACGCATAAATAATCTGTCTTTTTTGTCTAAATATGCGAGCCTAAATTCAAGTACGCATTTAAGGCAAAAAAATGCATTTCGAAAGAAAGTAGTAGTAGTAGTAGTAGCATGAAATTTTTTCAATCACCAATTCAAATTTATTATAAAAATTTATTGTATTAAAACAACTCCTTTCTTTTTAAAGCCTCAAAATTAAAATCTAACTATTTTTGTTTAATAGGTTTAAACTCTTTGCTCTTTCTAATACATTCCAATTTTTCATCTAATTTATTCTTCTTAAGTAAAAAGTAAGTCCCCTTGTGCTAAAGTACGTAATTTTTAAGCAAATCCATGATCTCAAAGTTTGTGATACAATTACTTTTAATTGCTTGAGAAAACTGGTACATCTCTGTAACCAAGAGACTATCTACCATTATATTCCAGTAAACAGATATACGATATCAATACATTTAAATAAGCCTTTGTCACTTTTATGACGTAGCTTAATGTAGGACGCATTTGTTTTGGTGATAAATCTTGATATCTTTCCGCCACGTATAATTGTGCTAAAAAAAGGACATTTAGTTTATTATTAACTTACTGATTCACCCGGCATTGCCAGGGCCCGTGATAAGTGCTTTAAATACACCTAAAATAAGTGTTGAATTATTTTACATTTTTAAATGAAAATCTAAGTAAAAAGGAATTGCAAGAAGCGTTCTATTATTTTTTTATTATTCTATTCGTTCTATTATTCGTCTACGTTCTATTATTCTTATTCTATTATTTTTTTTTTCCTCAACTACCATTTAAACTCAAAAGAAAAATATTTCCTATAGTCCAATCTCAAAGAAATTTGCATGAGTTATAAATATAATGTTTTTGAACCCTGTGTATAATTTTTGGGCTGAGATACTGATATTTAGTGGTATAAATTCTGCATATCGAGAGCAAAAGCAAAGTGCTTATTCACTATTTGAGCAAGCTATAAGAAAATATCCTGAAGTGACTTTCAGAAGCAATTTTTTTGAAATTGTTAATATTAATATTTTAAACCCAAAAATGTCTTTTTGAAGCGACATGTATGCTTTGTTTTTTGTTTTTAATTTCAATTAAAAATTCGAGGTGCAGAACGTTTAACATCGTTAAAGAAAGACAAAAAATGCGAGAGTGAGTTTCGGAAAATATTTAAGAAAAGGGTTACTATTAATATTTTTATAAAAGGATTGCGGGTTTCGAAAAGCAAATGAACGTAGGTATGGTTTGGAATCTTTGGGTTCTCCGTAATCGGATTTTTGTAGCCGATGGCGATTATGAAACATCACAAATAAGGTATTAGCAAATGTGAGTTTCGCAAAATACTTTTTTTCAAAGGGTAAATATTAATGGTTTTTGAAACGGGGGGCAGAATTCGTAAAGAAATGAACTCGTATTTTTTTCTTTCGAAGCCGATGCCTATTTTTAATCATAGCGCAAAAACAAAGGAAATCGCGAAAATGACTTACGGAAAAGAAAAATAGTTAATATTTTTTAATTCCAGAGGAAAATGAACATAAAAATAGTTTGGTATGTACGATATTTTATTATCTGGATTTACGAATCCGATGCAGAATATTAAACGTCACAGGAAAAACTGAATTCGCAAAAGAGAGATTTACAAAAGAATTGAGGACAAAAAATTAAAAACACTAAAAGTACCAAAAAATTTAAAATCTTTTTTTTTTTTTTTTTACGAAAACATGTCTCAACTGCCAAGCTTAACAAACAGCAGAACGCATGAAGTGACAACCATAGTAGTAATATTTCAAAAACGAGTGGTAAGATGTCGCTGGTTGAATGTGCCGCACGAAGTGACGTGGAGAACACTAAAAGTACCAGCGATAAAACTCGCGGCGGCTGGTGGCAATTACACAACTTGCTTTTGTTGTTACTGCTAATGAGAGCGTGTGCGCATTTGCCGCAGTGTTTAGTGTGAACATTTTAAGCTTTTGATGTATATGATGGCTGAAATTAATGTATCACCTGTGAAAGTTACTAAGAAGATGGTGTTTCTAGAGAAAAGAGAGTTTCAACGAGTCGGAAAACCTTACACGACCTCTTCGGGAAAAGACCGTGCGGGTGAACAACTTTCTATGACAATTGTAAGTATGGAAAACTTTCACAAAAGAACTCTATTTCGCAATTCCTATGTTTTGTCTGAAAATGTCCAGTGAGCATATATTCTGAACAGATTAGAACTAGTGCCAACACAATGGAGAAAGAATTTGAAATAGGAAGAGCCAGAAGGGAGTCGGAGGCAGTGTACTTTCTTTTATGTGGTTCCAAATGTGAGAGAATATGTTTGTATATGTAATAAAACTTTCAACTGTATATATGCTCTAACGGCTAGGCGATTACAAACTGCGCAAAATCAAAAGAAGGAAGGCAATCTTGTGTTCAAAGACAATAAAAGGAAAGCCTCAGGCAGCGATGCACGAAAATGACATTGAGTTGATTGCAGCTCATATCAACGCCTACTCCAGGGAAGTTAGTCATTATTCAAAGAAAAAAAAATATAAAAAATAGCACCTAAGTCCTGATTTAAACTATTCACGATTGTACGCAGCCTTTTAGAAGGAGTACCCACACAGCTCAGTTACTTTTAGCTACTAAAAGTTTGTTTTCAAAAAGAGTTTCAAAAAACTTAAATAAGCACGTCCTGGATGAGATACGTACAGTACTTGTGACAAGCTAGATTCGGCAGTCACAGCAACTACCATCCTTACAGAGAAGATAGATGCAATCATTAAACAAAATTTGCATGTTCGCAAAAGTAAAAAAGCGCAGAATGAGATGAGATCTGACACTATTAGCTCCCAGATGCCTGGAAGTGGTTTTTCTGAATTTGTATGAATCTGCAACTAGTTTTAACTGTGTCAACTGTGACTCACTTAAGAATGTTTTACTCCCGTTAGCTGTAAATCGCAAATCTTTAACCCGCAATCTTTGCATCCACTACACAATGAACAATCACAGATATATGAATATGTGGAATGAACGCATTGCCAGTTGATAGAGTAATGGAATATCTTCATGCTTGTTCAATAAAATGACTGACAAGTCATTAGGTTGTAGGCGAGTTGTGATATGGACAGAAAACCAGTACGGAAATTTACTCGTTGTGGGTTGGTGAATGCTGGATTCAAATCCAACCAATGACAGCGAAGATTGTAGACAACCTCATATTCTTGGCAGTTTTAAACTACGGTTCTAGTAGAGCGAAATGGTTTGGCTAACGTTGGTTAATTGTTACTTACCTATCGTTACACGTGAGTCCACAGTAAGAAATGTCCATTAGCCGTACCATTAGCCTATGAAACTTTTGCCACAAAGTTCCAACTGTGCTGCTCAGATTTGACCCATATTAAAGGAATATCTGCACCTACCATTTTCGGAATATTTGCCAATCCTATCATTTCTTAACTGTTTCAACAAACTGGCAACGATGGGCCAAAAACCTGTGCTACTTTGCTGGAAGGGGGGCGGGGTTGGAGAAGTGAAAAATAATATCGACAGTATGGACAGCGCTTCACATTAAGTATATATTAAAGATGTGCTTGGGGGGGGGGGGGGGGTTGGACCCTCGTGCCCTTTCCTGTACAAAAAATGTTTTTTTTTTTCACATATTTAAAAAGGATATTTACGGTAGTATTTCTAGAGAAGTGTGCATGGGAAACAGGGGGAACTCAGATAAAGACCTAGGAAAAGAATCCTCATTTGTAGCGGAGTCTGTTTTTCATAGTTGCCGCATATTGTCGTGCAGCTTTTCTGGGGTGACACCCCAAGTCTCGAAAATATGGCCTTCAAACAACTTTTCTTTCGCGAAGTGTAAGAAAGGTTGCAAAGCTCTTTCGCAACTTTTCTTTCCGAGTGTGGCGAACCATGGCAGAAATACCATGGTTCGCCACACTCTTAAATTCTCATAAAGAGTCTCCACGAACAGTTTTTGGTAGTTTCCGTTTATTTGGGTACCATTTTTCTGATGGGTTCCAGAACTTATCAGTCATCATATACTACACTTTCTCGAAATTCGGGAGACCTTTTTATGAAATGAAGGTTGCCTCTTCTCCTGGTAGACGCTGATATCGGAGAGTCAGGGAACCAATGTCACCAAGGTATTAGCGTAGCAATTTCAAAATTATGGGGGCCTCAAATAGTTTCTAATTCAGTATTCTCAAAATAACTGCGAAACTGCGAAAATCAGTTAATGATATAGCGTCTCATTAATAAGTAATTATGTAATTAATAATTAATTTTATTAATAATTAAAAATGTGTATGCGCATTACTTCAAATTAGACATTAAGGAATAAATTAAATTTTACAATTTTGTGAAATACGACAGCAGAGTACGAAAGAAATATTTCATTAATGGTACTTAAAAAAAAAAAAAGAAAAAAATGCACTTACAAATTTTGGCATCATAACATTCGCTGACATTGCTATCAAAATGGTTTCGGAATCTACTTGTATTCCTCGATGCAATTCCAGAAATACGAGAACTAATCACAGTGTTCCTAAGATACGTTTTTAATCATCTCAGTGAAAAGAACGTTCATTCCGGTGAGGAAGTTGAGGCTGGAAGCGTTGATAGAACTTTCAACAATTTCTTGATGTTGGGGTAAACAGATGTATCACAACTTGATAAGGACTATATTGCGGTAATTGATATTTCTTCTTTATCTGATGACAACGATTTTTCAACCCATATTTCGATTTCTGCTTGTAAGATATTCGGATACATTTCTGACTGGGAGGGGGGGGGGGAGTGGTGGCTTGAGCTACCCCTTTTCTACGCACATGCACCTAGGGGACGATACTACAGAAAAGGCCCGTAAAATATGCGAAAATCCAACAGCTAAAAAAAAGTTTCTTTTTACGAAAATGCCACACTCCCATGTTTATCACATCAACGCTAGTGATTGTGTGTTAGACTCGTACTAAAGTTTTTTTTTCACTAAATAAGCTATGAGTAAGAGGAAGTGTTTTTTTTAGCAGAAACTGTTTAACATGATTCTCTGTAAAAAAAAAAAGAAAAAAAAACTAATAATTAAAAAAAATTATTTTTTATATTTTGAAATATGAAACTATCCTATTATCCTCAGTCAGTAAATACGTTTAAAATGCCGATTATTGCGACCAAGGAACCGGAGCTAAAATAAAAATTTAATGAATTTTACTGTGATATAATCATAACAGTAGAAGGAAAATGGGGGTTCTATTTCAGCAGGAGGAGCGAGGAGCAAGGATGATTGACAGGTGGGAAGAATCGAATGATTGACAGGTGGGCGGAGTCGAGTGATTGACATGTAGGGGAGATAAGAAAGTGATAGACAGGTGGGCGGAGTCGAGACAGAGTGGCGCCAGCGCGTCATGCTATAGTAGAGGGGTTAAAACAAAGAAGAGAGAATGAAAAGTGTACTGTAAGAGAGGGGTTAGAACAAAGGATAATGTTAATGAATCAATTAAAGTATAATGAATTAATAAAAGTCTACTGTAAGAGAGGGATTAGAACAAAGGAAAGTCTACTGTTAGAGAAAGGTAGAACAAAGATAATGATGAGGTGATTAGAAAAGATCGCATGCAATTAAAAAATACTTACCACGGAGCAGCGTCGAGACACGTCCTACCTGTATGACATCCACCGGGCTAATGAACGAAGAAGCGTGCAACAACCGGCTTCATCAAGATAAGGAGCTTGCTTCTGATTGGACGAGAGACGAACCTAGGGGGCAGCACCATCGCTTTCCCCCGAGGGCATGAACACCAGCGCCCTTTCTCGAGAGGATGATTCACTTACCTGCGATGTCGTCATCATATTTGAACTAACATAAAGAAGTGAATACATTTTGAAAATGACGTATTTCATTGAATGTTCCCACATGGGATTCGAACTCACGTCAAAATAGTTTCATGACTTGATAATTGGTTAGACGATTAACTGATCAAGCCATGAAACTATGTTTCATAGTTTAAAAAGAAGTTTTCTCTATGAGTTTAATCATTTAACGAACACGTTTTTAATTATTTTTTTTCCATTTAGTCATTTGCTAATAAACCTTTTTATTTAATAAGTTAATTTTTGTTAATACATTATTTTTTCGAAACAATTTTACTAATAAAAAGAACGCAAATTAGTTAATTTTTTATTTAGTCATTTGCTAATTTTCGAAACAAGTTTTTAGTTTTAGTCATTTGCTAATAAAGCTTTTTTAATACGGGAGCCTCATTGTTTTATGATGTGAATATGCTTTTTTTTATTTGCTAATTTTCGAATCATTATTTTTTAATTTTTAGACATTTATTAATTTTACGAAACATGTTTCAATTAATTTAGTCATTGCAAATAAAGTTTTAATTTTAAACTGAATAAAAAAGATTAATACATTTTTAAGTTTTAACGAAATAAGTTATAATTTTTTTAGTCATTTGTTAATTTTACGAAACATGTTTCAATTAATTTAGTCATTGCAAATAAAGTTTTAAATAAATTAGTTAATATTTTTTAATCATTTGTTAATTTCCGAAACAAGTTTTTTAGTTTTAGTCATTTGTTAATTTCCGAAACAAGTTTTTTTTTTCTGTAAGTCATGTGCTAAAAAAACTTTTTAATAAATTAGTTATTTTTTATTTGTTAATATATTAATTTCGATAAATTATTTTCCGAAACAAGTTTTTCCTAAATAAAGCTTTTTAATAAACAATTTTACATATATTTTCATTTAATTATTATTTAAAAGAATATAAATTATTTTTACTAATCAAAAGAACGCGAATTAGTTTTTGTTTAATTATTGTCAAGGATGTATGTTAACTGAAATATAAGCTGAATGCGAAAACAGTTTTTTTTTTTTTAAACTAAGAAAAGATCTTTTTAAATTAATGAACAACTCTGCTTTTTGGAAAAACTATGGAAAACTTAAGAAAGAGGTGGAATATTGTGCTTTGCAATAACGAAAAAAGAGCAAAAATTGGTAGTCTCACCCACATTTAAGTCATTTGAAACATAGGATGAAGACCTGAGTGCCGTAGAAAAGATGAAGACTAACATCCTCATGAATCAGTCGATTTATGTCTGATTCACAATCTTAGAACTAACCAAGTTAATAATGTATCAATTCCATTACGGTTTCGAACCCATAAACACATAACCAGACTTTACATTTTTCAGCTCATCACGCTCACCACTGAGCCACCGAGGCCCCGTTGTTTTATCTTACTTTTAACTACTTATTTGACATATATATATATATATATTTTTTTTTTATCGAAAAGAATGCAAGTTAGTTTCAGTATTTTAACCAATACATTTCAGTGACTTATGAAGTAAAGTTTTATTTTCTTAAAAAAGTGGTGTGAATTGAATTTATTTTTTACCGTGTTAGTTCTTTTAAAATTTTGTTTTGAATTAGAAAACACTTACTTTTGTTAAATAGTATAGTTAAAGATTCGATTTTTTTTTCTAAGATCAACAGAATTCATTGATTTTCAAAACAAGATCTATTGAATAAGTATAGTTAATACTACCGTTTTTATCTTAGTTTTAACTACTTATTTTCAAAACAGATTTATTCACTTTTAAATGTAAAACACTTTCTGTAAAAGCATATCTTTAACTGTAATAATTTTTAAACCATCTTTAATTAGATATATATTTTATCACAAATGAAAATACAAAAAGATTCAGCAATTATACTCTTACCTGACTAAAATTAAACTTCTTCATTGCGAATAACAAACTCTTACACACAACATCAGTTTTTTACCGATATATAAAAAAGACAATTTTGGAAATGGAGGTTAAAAAAATATATATATTTATATTTCCTTTCTATTAAGTTTACATTATTTGAAAAGACGCTTATTGGATATCGAGGACTGCACATCTCCGTGATTTCATTCGCTACTTATGACATCAGATCTCTTCGTTTTTATTGGTAGATGATTAGCTCACTTTAGTTTATTTTTCTTTTTTACATGTAAGTGTTGCTATATTGCTTTTAACAGTGAAACATCTACTATCTGATATACATTTACTTAAGTGGTTGGGATGTCGTACAATAAGCAGGCATTTCCTTATCGAAGGAAATATCTGTACGAGATCTATGATATGATAAAAAACATATGCATATACTAATAAATAACAAATATGATAAAAAAAAATTTTACAAAGTTTTAACAAATGTAAAAAAAAAAGTTTAACAAAATTTAAAAAAAATTAACAAAAATGTTTTACAAAAAATATATAAAAAAAAGTTTTAACAGAAATTTTTTTTTTAACAAAAGTAAAACAAAATGTTTTAACAAAGTAAAAAAGTTTTAACGAAAAAAAAAGTTTTAAGAAAAAAAATGTTTTATAAAAAAAGTTTTAACAAAAGTAAAAAAAAGTTTTAACAAAATTAAAAAAAAAAGTTTGTAAAAAAAATTTTTTTAACAAAAGTAAAAAAAAAAGTTTTAACAAAATTAAAAAAAAAAATTTTAACAACAAAAAGTTTTAAAAAGTTTTGACAAAAAAAGTTAAAAAAAGTTTTAACAAAAAAGTTAAAAAAGTTTAAACAAAAAAATAGTTTAAAAAATTTTTAACAAAAAAAAAGTTAAAACGTTAAAAAAAGTTTTAACAAAAAAAAGTTAAAACCTTAAAAAGAAAATTATAAATTAAAATTTTTACAAAAATTTTTAAAATAAAATAGTTTTAAATATGTTTTTTTTAAATTCTGAAAGATTAAAAACTGTCAAAGTTATGAATGAACATGTTCGGATATGTTCAAATATAGTTCGATTGTTTAAACATACCCAAAGTTATGTTCGAATTTGTTTAATCATACTCTGAGATGGTTAACTATGCTTAAAGTTATGTTTAATTATGATCAGATACATGTTCTGAAACATTCTTTTTTCGCTTGTATGAGAAAAGTATGTTATTTCAAAATTATTAACAGTTAGTTTAAAAAATAATGTCTTTTACATCAACGTAATATATATTTTCCCCTAAAATACTATGAAGCAGAAGGTATGCGCCACTCTGTCTGCATTCCTAACATTCCACGACGCCTCCCTGTCAATCAACTGGCGCCAGATTGTCTACAGGTATTGCTACAAGATGTCGTCATACCTGAAAGCTCGCTTCTGAATGGTTGTTAGCGGTCACGTGATCTCTTATCAGTAACCTTCATCTACGGGTGTAGACCCCGCACACATCATTCGTGTCTTGGATTTCGTAGGTGAAGGTCGTCTGTTTCGTAGCTCCCGTTTACCGGACATTTGGCTTTAAGCTCTGCGGCATCTATCCTTACTATTTTCGGCATCCTGCTGAGTAAAATCACCGTCGACTTTTCAGCTTCTTGCTATTTTCAATGAGTCTGCTTGCTTCAATCAACAAAAGGTATGTATAATTATTTTGTCTTTTAAGTGTAATGTTTGTCTAGTATTTCTTAAAACAAAAAAAGTTTTAACAAACTTTTAACAATCCTTTTTAAATGTATCTTTCAATTTAATTATTTGTTTTATTAAACTGAACTTTAAATTTCACACTTTCTGTTACTGTGAATGAATGAATTCAAAAGTTTGTACATTCTACATTACTTAATTCAAAACATGTTCTGTCATTCTCGATATTCAACTGGTGTTTCACAAGTTTAGCTTTCCTTAGTTTTATATGTGATTTCATTTAAAAAACAATTGTTGAAAATAAACTCGAAAAAATATATTTTCAAACAGTGTGATTTGTTTAACATATTATTTCTAACAACAAAACTAAAAATATGTCATTAAAGTTAACCATTTACTTTTTTCTAAATTAAAACTGACTCAAAATTCACTGTTAAAGGCGATTTTTGTCACGTAGCAATCAGATTTCTCTCACTCATATGTTTGATAATTTAGTTTAAAGACATCTACTTTGGATACATCACAACCATCGTATATATCATTTTCAATATATAATCACATCTATTATATACATCACAACCAGTGCAACATAAATCAGTCGATTCCTATGTATGTATGTTAGTTTTCATCCTTTCAACAGCAGAGATGTTCATCATATGTTTTCAATAACTTAAATGTAAGTGTGACTACTAATTTTTTTTTTTGCTAATAGGTAATAAACCCTTTATTATCAGTTGAAATTAATGCACGTTCTTTGATTAGAAAAATTGTTAAAACAATGCACCATAAATTATTTTTTAGTTAAATAAAATTTTGAAACGAGATATGGAAAAAATATCCTAAATTAGTGAAGTATTTTATCTTCAGTTCGAATCAAAGTAAAAAACTTTCCTAAGAAAGTTTTTTTAACATCTATGATTAGGAAAACAAAGTGTCCAATTAGTTCTGACATTAAAACTTATTTGTAAACTGAGTTTATGTTTCATATAGTTGTCTTCATTGGTATTTGTTAAACTAAATTGCTGTTAATCTTTTTTGGTTTAATATTCAAACTATTGTAAGATCTTGTTCATTCTAATTGAAAAGAATACAGTAGCTCGGGCATTACAAATACTTTCTCCAAAACGAGTAGATAAGTTATTAAGAAAAGTTATTATTAAGTTGTTAAGTTCTTAAGAAAATTCACAGCTTTAACCTAAATTTTATATTACCTAGACAAAATATATTCCTTCGTTAGTAATTAATAAAAAATATTAAGTTTATACCACTTTTCTATAAAATAAAACTTTACTTCGTCAATCATTAAAATATTTTAGTTAAAAGTTGATTTCAGATTCAGCAAAAAAAAAAAAAAAAAAAAAAAAAAACCCTTTAAATACAAATTCAAAAAAAAAAACCACATCTCTTTAAAAACTTAAAAGGAAAAAAAATGGGGAATTCTTTTTCTGATTTTAATTTTTGAAAACAGTGAATTAACAATCTTTCTTAAAACAAAAAACCTGTTGCTTTCGGTCAGTAATAGGAAATATCATTCTTTAAAAAATTGCACTAAGATTTCGTTAGCCTTTAGACATGAAATGGAAATTGCATGTTTTTGTTATCTGTCTACAGAGAAGGCTGTCTGCAACCGTAAGATAAAGATCTCCTTATAGATTGAAAAGATTGCCTTGCTAAAGAAACATGCATGTAGGGTAGATCTCGTACAGATATTTCCTTCGATAAGGAAATGCCTGCTTATTGTACGACATCCCAACCACTTAAGTGAACGGTAAATGTATATCAGATAGTAGATGTTTCACTGTTAAAAGCAATATAGCAACACTTACATGTAAAAAAGAAAAATAAACTAAAGTGAGCTAATCATCTACCAATAAAAACGAAGAGATCTGATGTCATAAGTAGCGAATGAAATCACGGAGATGTGCAGTCCTCGATATCCAATAAGCGTCTTTTCAAATAATGTAAACTTAATAGAAAGGAAATATAAATATATATATATTTTTAACCTCCATTTCCAAAATTGTCTTTTTTATATATCTGTAAAAAACTGATGTTGTGTGTAAGAGTTTGTTATTCGCAATGAAGAAGTTTAATTTTAGTCAGGTAAGAGTATAATTGTTGAATCTTTTTCTATTTTCATTTGTGATAAAATATATATCTAATTAAAGATGGTTTAAAAAATATTACAGTTAATGATATGCTTTTACAGAAAGTGTTTTACATTTAAAAGTGAATAAATCTGTTTTGAAAATAAGTAGTTAAAACTAAGATAAATACGGTAGTATTAACTATACTTATTCAATAGATCTTGTTTTGAAAATCAATGAATTCTGTTGATCTTAGAAAAAAAAAAATCGAATCTTTAACTATACTATTTAACAAAAGTAAGTGTTTTCTAATTCAAAACAAAATTTTAAAAGAACTAACACGGTAAAAAATATATTCAATTCACACCACTTTTTTAAGAAAATAAAACTTTACTTCATAAGTCACTGAAATGTATTGGTTAAAATACTGAAACTAACTTGCATTCTTTTCGATAAAAAAAAAAAATATATATATATATATATGTCAAATAAGTAGTTAAAAGTAAGATAAAACAACGGGGCCTCGGTGGCTCAGTGGTGAGCGTGATGAGCTGAAAAATGTAAAGTCTGGTTATGTGTTTATGGGTTCGAAACCGTAATGGAATTGATATATTATTAACTTGGTTAGTTCTAAGATTGTGAATCAGACATAAATCGACTGATTCATGAGGATGTTAGTCTTCATCTTTTCTACGGCACTCAGGTCTTCATCCTATGTTTCAAATGACTTAAATGTGGGTGAGACTACCAATTTTTGCTCTTTTTTCGTTATTGCAAAGCACAATATTCCACCTCTTTCTTAAGTTTTCCATAGTTTTTCCAAAAAACAGAGTTGTTCATTAATTTAAAAAGATCTTTTCTTAGTTTAAAAAAAAAAAAACTGTTTTCGCATTCAGCTTATATTTCAGTTAACATACATCCTTGACAATAATTAAACAAAAACTAATTCGCGTTCTTTTGATTAGTAAAAATAATTTATATTCTTTTAAATAATAATTAAATGAAAATATATGTAAAATTGTTTATTAAAAAGCTTTATTTAGGAAAAACTTGTTTCGGAAAATAATTTATCGAAATTAATATATTAACAAATAAAAAATAACTAATTTATTAAAAAGTTTTTTTAGCACATGACTTACAGAAAAAAAAAACTTGTTTCGGAAATTAACAAATGACTAAAAAACTTGTTTCGGAAATTAACAAATGATTAAAAAATATTAACTAATTTATTTAAAACTTTATTTGCAATGACTAAATTAATTGAAACATGTTTCGTAAAATTAACAAATGACTAAAAAAATTATAACTTATTTCGTTAAAACTTAAAAATGTATTAACCTTTTTTATTCAGTTTAAAATTAAAACTTTATTTGCAATGACTAAATTAATTGAAACATGTTTCGTAAAATTAATAAATGTCTAAAAATTAAAAAATAATGATTCGAAAATTAGCAAATAAAAAAAAGCATATTCACATCATAAAACAATGAGGCTCCCGTATTAAAAAAGCTTTATTAGCAAATGACTAAAACTAAAAACTTGTTTCGAAAATTAGCAAATGACTAAATAAAAAATTAACTAATTTGCGTTCTTTTGATTAGTAAAATTGTTTCGAAAAAATAATGTATTAACAAAAATTAACTTATTAAATAAAAAGGTTTATTAGCAAATGACTAAATGGAAAAAAAAAATAATTAAAAACGTGTTCGTTAAATGATTAAACTCATAGAGAAAACTTCTTTTTAAACTATGAAACATAGTTTCATGGCTTGATCAGTTAATCGTCTAACCAATTATCAAGTCATGAAACTATTTTGACGTGAGTTCGAATCCCATGTGGGAACATTCAATGAAATACGTCATTTTCAAAATGTATTCACTTCTTTATGTTAGTTCAAATATGATGACGACATCGCAGGTAAGTGAATCATCCTCTCGAGAGAGGGCGCTGGTGTTCATGCCCTCGGGGGAAAGCGATGGTGCTGCCTCCTAGGTTCGTCTCTCGTCCAATCAGAAGCAAGCTCCTTATCTTGATGAAGCCGGTTGTTGCACGCTTCTTCGTTCATTAGCCCGGTGGATGTCATACAGGTAGGACGTGTCTCGACGCTGCTCCGTGGTAAGTATTTTTTAATTGCATGCGATCTTTTCTAATCACCTCATCATTATCTTTGTTCTACCTTTCTCTAACAGTAGACTTTCCTTCATTAATCATCCTCATTAACATTTTCCTTTGTTCTAATCCCTCTCTTACAGTAGACTTTTATTAATTCATTATACTTTAATTTATTCATTAACATTATCCTTTGTTCTAGCCCCTCTCTTACAGTACACTTTTCATTCTCTCTTCTTTGTTTTAACCCCTTTACTATAGCATGACGCGCTGGCGCCACTCTGTCTCGACTCCGCCCACCTGTCTATCACTTTCTTATCTCCCCTACCTGTCAATCACTCGACTCCGCCCACCTGTCAATCATTCGACTCCTCCCACCTGTCAATCATCCTTGCTCCTCGCTCCTCCTGCTGAAATAGAACCCCCATTTTCCTTCTACTCATAACTATATCTGATGATTTTTAACTAGAATCAGTTTCTTTTAACATTTAAAAACGTAACCGGAAATTGAAAAAAATACATAATTAAATATTAATGAAGAACGTAAAATCATGCGTTATGCATATATTATGAAACACTTTCCAACACATTTAGAATACTATAATAAAACATCACTGTTTAATAAAGTGAAAAAGGTTATTTAAATAAACAATTTGTAAAATATATAACACATTTGAAAACTTAATTTTATCAATTTCTATCCATAGACAAATAAAACCTGACTTTTTTTTCAGCCCTGCATATGTACTGTAGACTTATCACATAATATACATAGTATTCTAAAATTTAGTTCAATTATGATAGAAAACGCATATCATAGTTGAAAATACCCCTTCAGCAATTTCCATCAATAAACGGAAATGTACTTCAGATGTTTTGTGCACTCCTATATATGCATTTGTGTAGTGCATATCTGTAGAATTTATACACACTAAGAAATATGCGAAAAAAAAAGTTACATTTAAAACATACCAGAACAGAAAACGTACCACTTCCAGCAATAATTTTTCATAGAGAGTCCTGTAATCGAAGTATTTTGTGTATCTCTGTATATCAATGATGAATACTAATGCATTCTATAGTAAATGTCTTGCAGTGCACCTCAGAGATATATTTTAATTCCAATATGTAACATGAATAAAATTCATCGCAAACGATTTTTCTCCATAGACCGTAATGTAAGAGGAATTCTTTTGTGTGTCCCTGTAAATGAACGATGCATGCCATCAATTCTATATTTTATTGTGAGCATCTTGTAGTGTACTTCCAGAGCTATATATGAATTACAATGAGTTTGTAATTGTGAAAAGTTAGTAAAAACTCCCGCAAACAATTTTTCCCCATAGGCCGTAATGTAACGGAATTCTTTTGAATGTCCCTCTAAAGGAACTCTCTATATTTACACGAGTTAGAGCATGGACAGACAGACGGAAAACGGCAGAGAGACAAACCAGTCTTATACACTTTATAACTATTTTGGAAAGCGTCAAAAATAATTATTATTTCAAAAAACTTATGTTACTTGTTTTACATCTTTAGTTCTTTGGAATATTTTACACTCATCAATTATCGTAAATGAAATTTTATACATTGTTTGCTGTTCACAAATTTATATTTTGAGATCCTTCATGTATGTAAGACACTTTGGTATTAATAATTTTTTATATATAATATTTTTTTTGGTATTAATAATTTTTTATATATAATATTTTTTTGGTATTAATAATTTTTTATATATAATATTTTTTTGGTATTAATAATTTTTTATATATAAAAGCATCCATAACTGAGGGAAGTCTTCGAATTCTAATAAAGCAGTTGAAATGTATTCGAGTTCAGACATATTCCACGTGAGTTTAACATTTGAGCGAGAACGTTCGTGCAATTTTTGCGACAAACGTGATATTTCTTAAATTGTCCTCAAATACGGCAAAGAATGTATCTGAAGTTCATTGCTATTTCCCAATTCAAAAATTCTTTGCAATATAAAACTTGTTTCTCCAATTACTAATGCGGTTTAGTGTGTGTTGTTAAAAGTTTGAATCTCACACCGCTCATGCAAGCACATATATTAATTAATTAATTCACGTTTTAAATATTTCTTTCTTTAATAATTAATTGACAATCGTTATGCTGAGATTTCATTCTGTTTTATGTATTCAAACTAAAAAGGCTTATTAGACTGTTCGCCATTGGCTCAATATTGAAAAAAAGGAACACGTTTAATATACAGGGTGTCCGGTCTCAACGGTGTCCAATGGCTAATTCCTGAACCGTTAGTTATAGACCTATAGTTCTAATTACAAAAATGTTTCAAATGAGGTAAAGAAGTATCTTCAAAGCGATTTAGGTCAAGAAAAAAAAAATTTAAAAATTACGAAATTTAAATTTTTATACGGTCCCCGGTCCTATAAGTAATATTTAGTAAACTTTTCCTATTTCTCTAACAAGTACGGAAAAAAAAGTCCCATTCATCTAACACTAAAATTGACCGAGAGTTATGACATTTTCAATTTTATGACTTAAACCACTTTTCTGTAACTGAAAACAGGTGAGCTGGACCAAGCTTTCAGGGGTCTTACACGAAGTGCTTAAAGTATTATAAAGGGCGTCCACTCCAAACGATGTTCGACGGCTAATTCTTAAACCGTTAGTCAAAAACATATAGTCCCAATTACAAAAAGGTTTTAAATAATGTAAACAAGTATTTTTAAAGCGATTTAACTAAATGTGCTGTCCCGTATAAATATTACGGTAGTGTTAATTTTTAGTATTTAACTTTCAGATTGGTTAAAATAATTGAAGAAGTGAGTTTCAAAAGTCGCCTCATCGAGAAAATCAAATTTTGGGTAATCGCGTAAAACCTTTAAATGCGCCCATTGGTATTCATTGAAAATGTGGAGACTGTAGTGTTTGATTGGTACAGTTATACCAATAGAATAGATTGATAGAGAAACACGATTTTTTAAATTTCGGATAAGGTGAGTTTCGAAACTGACGTCCTCAAATGTATTTTGACATTTTTTTTTTGTAAGGAAATGAGTGTGTTTCTTTTGATGATTTTATTTTAAAAAGTTGTATTATTTTTATAAGCTTTTAACTTACGACGTTCGTACACTGTTAAAAATTTGCAGCATTCTGGCAGGTCATATAACTGTTTTTTTCCGAAAACGGTTACACAACCGTAATTTTAACACTATTCTTACCATATTATTGGCCATTTCATGGTCAGAATATAGTTAAATTATGGGTATGAAACCGTTTTTTAAAAAACGGTCGAATGACCTGCCAGAATGCTGCAAAATTTTTAACAGTGTATATATGTCTTTCTAATTCAAAATTTATATTCCAATTTTAACTCACTTCCAAATATCCGATCAAGATTAAATTTTACATAATTATGTAAATCCAATGACAGTGTAATACTAATATGAATTTAGGTACGTACCATTTATATTTACTTTACAGGACAACTCCAAAAATTTCGTATACATTACTGTCTACAAACAGAAATTTTAAAATCAAAGTCAGTAACATTTATTTAAGGCATTGAGATTCACAATGTAATTTTTCCAAATGAAAGTGCGTTGCGTTTATATTTGCGACACAAAAGAAGTCAGATACAGTACGATGTATGAGCAGGGATTGCTTAATATACATTTTGATGATATTATGCTTTTTTCAAATTCAACGTTTTAGTTTTTTATAAAAACTTGTTTGAAAAAAAAATATTTTAGAGACCAAAATCAAAATGCAAATTCTACTTGCTAAACAAGTAATTACACAAGTAATTAGTTAATTTTTGTAATTTTATTTTAAACAAACAAGATGAAAGTCCATTTTTTGTGAATGAAATTATGTGGACTGATGAATGTCAGTTTACAAGACAATTTTCGTAAATACTCAAAACTTTCACTATTGGTCCTGGAAAATCCACACATTATTCGTCCTAACAAACATCAAATACTTTGGTACATAAATGTTTGGTGTGGTATCTTGAAGACGTCCTTAATTGGGCCATTCATCTTCGATGACAATTTAACATCAAAATACGCGAATATTTTATCTGGACCAGTATCCGATTTTTTAGAAAAGTACCTTCCATTACAAGATTTGTCTAATATGTGGTTTCAGCATGATGGTGCGCCAGCACATAGATCGCTAAAGCCACGCACTGTCTTAACCAGTACTTTTGGAAATAATATTATTGGATATGGAGGTCGCGTTGAGTGGCCTCCAAGGTCTCCAGATTTGAATCCTTTCGATTTTCTTGTTTGGGGTTTTCTGAAAAATAAGGTATATGAAAGAAAATCAACTAGTCGAACAGATTTATGGAATCGTATTGCTATGGTGTGCAGATCTGTAACACCTATTGTCAAAAAAAGTAGAAGAAGAATTTATTTCACGTGTACATTTCTGCATTGCAGCCGAAGGGAGTCACTTCGAGCACGTTTTAAGATAACCTTACTTTTTATTAATTAAGTTTTAGATTAGGTAATCTAACTATGTATCATTTTCTAAAGAGTGGTGACTGTTGCTTTTATAATCATTTAAAAAAAAAAAATTCTGTTATTTTTTTATTATATTTTTAGTACGAGTTGTATATTTTGTTTTAATATGTCAGAATGAACAAAAATCTTAAAATATAATTGTAATGTTAATTTACTCCCAATGTTTAATGTTAAATTTTATTTCTGACGATTACTTTTATTTCTAGTAAATTTGTGAGTGACCCCTATTTTGCAGCAAAAAAGATACCCCAACTTTAAACATCTATTACTCGGTCGGTTTTAATCGTAGAGGAATGGGACTTTTTTTTGTCTTACTTGTCAGTGCAATAAGTTATTTTTACTAAATATCACTTATAGGACCCGGGGATCGTATAAAAATTTAAATTTCGTAATTTTTTAATAAATGTTTTTCTTGACCCAAATCGCTTTAAAAATACTTCTTTACCTCATTTAAAACATTTTTGCAATTGGAACTATATGTCTATGACTAGCGGTTTAGGAATTTGCCATTGGACACCGTTGAGACCGGACACCCTGTATAGGGCCAGCCTAAATGATTCATCAGGTTTTAAAACACTTTGTACTGAAAGATATACGACCTACAAAGACGTGTGATACATGACCAAGATACATATAGGGGAGCTGGGGAATGAATGGGACAAGGTATGGATGGGACATTCTAAATATTTCAGGTAATAAACATTTTTTAAAGTTGCCTCCTATTCTCATATCTGGTGCTACCATAGCGTGCTTTAGAACTGAAAGGAAAACCACGTGGCTGTTTTCATTTTTCTTCAAAGTTGCATTTCCTGAAACTCTGCTTAAAAGTAATTTTTTTTTTTTTTATTAAGATTTTTTATGATTAATTTTTGTTAAGATGGAACACCCTCATCTGTTTTTGATTAAATACGTGGTTTGCAACCCCATGTTCTATGGTAATATTTCATACTCTTTTTGTCTACTATCGCCCCTCTGAATTTGTTGGTCGGATTTTAGATAACCCTGGTGAAACCCGTGTAAATAAGGTATTTGATCAAGCCGCAACAGAACAGAGAAGACACGCATAAAATTGAACTAGGTTAACTAATTTTAAAAAATGACTTCAGAAACCACTCTTTAACAGCTGCAGATATTTACTGATATATCTGTAGTGAGAAACGCGCACATATCCATAAAAAAGATCCTGGACTATACTTGATTATACTTGTTCAAAATATTGAATTTAAAAGGAAAGGACAATATGCATGCAAAATCGTACGAAATGTTTTTTTTTTTTTTTTTTTTTTTTTTTTTTTTTTTTTTTTTTTTTAAATAGGGAAATTCTCCCTATTAAAAAATGATACTATGATTTAATCAAGCCTTTTTTGGCGATGCACTTTACTTATGCAACATAATTTAGCTATGATTTTTACATATTCTATTTCTAAATGCTGCTGTAAATAATTAAGATTTTAACTTGAAATACTGCCTTCATTTCCCTACATTTATTATAGGGTAAAGTGCCCACATTTCATCCCCTCTCCTAATTTCGCCCCCCTTAACTTCTCCGCTTCTGCGAAAGTGGCGCCACCTACGACGCAATTCACAGGGGACGACAGGTAAAGGGGTCAGTGTTGAAAATTTCGTTAGCCAAGACGCATGCATTAATTAAAGATGGCAAATTTCCTATTTTTAGAAGTCATGAGTTCTTATTACGTCGTTTGTAGACTGTTATTTACTGTACTGTAAGTATTTATTTATTATTCATTACTTGTATTTTACGTTGGTAAGATGCTGACAGTAGCATACAGTGAGTTTTAGGACGCTCAGTTCATCTTACGATAACTGAGGCTCCACCATATTGGGAAGTAGCTTGGTCCCAATTTCGTGCCCCTTGCAGTTCTTATTTTCTTCCCGGGGCGAAATTAGGAATTCTTTTTCATGACATTTTTTCAATTTTTTCCCTCATGTGTGGATGGCCAATGTTTCGTTATGTTATTCTTCCACTGATAATTAGCAGATTTCTTCGTGCCTTAATTTAATGTAAATTAAATTACCTACTCATTTAGAAATAAATTTTGATTTAGTTATAAGTTAAGCCTCGGCATATTGGATTTTTTGGGGAGACGAAATTGGGACCATTTTTTTTTCTTTTGCATTTTTTATATATTTTTGGAAAACAATTTTTCACATTGTTAAAATTTTTTTGTACGACATTTGCCTATGTTTCTATGTGCGTGGGTAGTTATTCTATGTAAAATCCAAATTTGGTAGATTTTCACTGAAAATTACAACTTCCAAGGGCCTAAAAGTGACTGATAATAGGGCACCTTACTCTACTAATGTATTTCACACATCGCGATTCAAAAACTTCATTTGTAATTTACAATATTGTAATATAATTCATGGTTTCATTGAGATATATTTGCCATCTGTTTTAGTTAAATGTAAATTTAGAGTATCATCTGTTTATATCGATTACAATTAGACTGGATTGTACAATAATGGCATAGAGTAACATTGATAGTAATTCTGATACTTAACAGATAACAAATACTGCTACATAGAACATTTCAACTATTGGCTTTTGAGGATATATTAATTCATGTAATAATTTGGCTAAGTACTTTTGTTTTATAATGCACCTAGCAAAATACATGGCTTTGTGTTTGCGTGATTGTTGAAATATGCCGAGTGTACTTGTGTGTCTATTAATATAAACGGAAATTATATAGCTACGGATAATTTAAATATTACTAATTGTCATATTTTGAGGAAACGTCATCCTTGTAATGCATTAGGTGAACAGCAGACTTGATTTAATGAATAAATCTTCATTGGATCTTATTTTCAAACATCCCTTATCAAGAAGCAGATATAAATTATGTCTACTTGGGAACTATGTTTATCAGATGTCGTGCAGTGAAAGAAGAAAATCGGTTCAGTAGCTTCAGAATGTATTTCCTGCAAACAATCGTTTCTTTTTGCAGTATAACTCTGGTCATCATAAAAACTCAAGTACCGGTAATCAATAAGTTGAAAAACATTGGTTTAGTGTATTTAACCATCATTTTTATACGGTGAAAGGCTAAATATGAAGTACTTCGGTACATAGTGGGGAATCATACCCCTTGTTTACTACCATTTTAATTATTTATAACAGTTTGTGATAATTGCTTTTTATGCTATTCATCAGAAAAGTTGTATCTACCACTAACTGATTTTCTCCTCTTTTCAATTATTAAAAATATAAATTAAAAAACATACGTGCGCATGTGCGTTTTAGAAGTTCTCTCTATACCAAGTTTAAAGTTTCTCGACTGACTTTTCAGAAAAATCATAGTGAAAATACAACTGTAGAAATTTTCCGCTCCATTCCACTTCTTTAAAATTTGATTAAAAAAAATTGCATCTGCATGTCAAATTTAAAATTCCTACCCCCGACAATTCCCAGATAATCATGAGGTAGCTATCCAATGATTTAAAAAACGTTCTTATCGAACTTTTACCTTTTAAATGTAACCAGCATATGACATTTCTGGTTTTTCGACTCAATAGAATCAACGAAATCCGAATTTTTGAACGCTTTTCACTCTTGCAGCCCCTTGCGGTTAGTCTGTAAAGAAATAAAATATAGCCTATTTTTAACCCCTTAATTCTCGCTCCAGTGATATTCACGAGTTGTGACTTTATTCAGGTTGTTCGATTCCCGCCAGTTTTATAAAATAGTGTAATTGGCTTTATTATGGTATCATTTTATCTGTCATTAAATAAGGTGAATATTTCTTAGTCAAAATAGTGGTGCCAATGAGCAATTTGAATTTTTAAACAGCAATTTAATGCGACTGTTAAGGGGGTTAAGCAGAGACTGTCATTAATGTCCCGAGAGAAGAATTGAAATCGGTTCAGTAGTCCCAATGTATTAATTGCTTTAATTTTACCGTTCATCTCACCATTTTAAATTTTCAAATTGTTGAAGCTGCTCTGAACGAGCATGTTCGTCCTAAAAGTAATAATCATATCAAATTTCATGCTTCGAGTCATATGATTTCCAAAATAAAAAAAATAATAATTTAGAGCGTTTTTACGTTTTCCTGTTCATTTTACACATTTCAATTTCGATGTTTTTAGAACCGTTCTTAGCGAGCATTTACATCTTAAAAGTAACTCCAATGTCAAATTTCACGTTTCTAGCCTCAACGTATTCAAAGAACACCTAATTTTAGAATGTTTTGTGGTATCTCTTTGAGGGCAGCTGCACAGAGATAAATGTAGTCTAGTTTTAAGCAGAGACTATCACGAGTGTTAGCCTAAAATAAATTTTTAATCGTCTTAGTGGTTTCAATGTAATCGTGATTTTATAACGTTTTCCACTTAGTCTACTTTGAATTAGGATTTTTTTTTTTAAGTGTACTGTGTGAGAATTTACATCTTAAAAATAACATCTATACCGAATATCAAGTTTCTATTCCTTACAATTCCAAATAAATCGTATTTTAGAATGTTTTTAGAATGATTTCTGCTCATTTCACCCTATTAACCCCTTCTGTGTCGGATTTTTTTCGAATTTTCAATCCCAAAAAAGCATATTTTTTCTTTTGCCGAAAATTAATATAGGTTCTATCCTGAATTGGAAAATGTAAAATATTTTCGTTTGTAACCAATTTTTGTTTGATCAGTGGTCAAAAAAAAAAAAAAAAAAAAAAAAAAAAAAAAATCAAAATGTCACTGTTTTTCCTGCAATGCACTCAAGTTTAAAATTAAAAAATAGTCTGAAACTAAATTTATCAAACCTATTTGAAGTATAAACACAAAGTTCGTAACATTTCGCCAAATTTGGTAAAGTCTTAACAACACTGATTTTCTGAACACGTTTTACATAAAATTTACACACATAGCTCATATCCTCGTCTTCACCTTCAGATTCACTAGAAACTGAAAAAATGTCATCACTTGAGAAGTCAGACATCGCATCTTCTGACTGAGAGATATTATATTCACTTTCACCGGAAGAATCACCCTCTGAATCCACCATATAAGCCATTTTGACATGGAACAATATAACTAACGAACGCCGATATTACAGCAATTTCGAAAATAATAGAACTAGTTGCCCATCTCTTAGCACTATGCAGAAATACAAAAAACGATCCCAGAATATACCGACGTGCAAGTTGCGACAAATTCACTTTCAAGGATGAAAAGTTTCTTCGCGTCACATGACATGCGAAGCCGACCGTACCTGAACAATGGAGTTATGAATAAAGAGGAGGAGACATATAGTGTACTGTCTACCAGTTGCGAGTGAAGTAACTGAGGAGGTTGTCACAAGATGGCGGCTGTTTTTTTTTTTAATCGGATCTTCAGTTTCTGATTACCGTGAGAGCAAACTTCACACCTGTAAAATTGAATAGAAAATTTCGTCTTAATTAAGTGTCTTATTTTTGGAAATTTTTCTCAAAAATGTCATAAAAATTTCTATTTGTTTTTACTGGTGTCAGTATGCCTTGTAAAACTGTCAGTTGGTTTCCCTGGTTGTCACAATATGGCGGAAACGCAGGGCCTAACTACCGCCAAAGTAAACTATTACCAGTAAAAATGAAAATCTGTTTCTATGGTAATTTATGACTGACATTCTGTAATTACAAAGCATTTAAATAAGTTGAAATTTTCTATATAAATCTACTGGTGGAAATTTCCACCAGTGGTAAAGAAATCCTGGGACAGCGGTTACAGTTGAAGCTTCACTATTTTAATGATATGTCAGTTCCTTCTTATTAATAGTTCCATGACCTGAACAAAAAAGCTGAGCGTATGACATGCAACGCCGACAGAGAAGAGGTTAAATTTCGAATTTTTTAGAAACCATACTCAGCGAACATTTCCATCTTAAAATAATCACCACAATGTAAAAAAAAAATAAAAAAAGTTTCTTAGTCCAGCTTTTATCTTTCGTAAGACTTTCAAAAATGTAACCATTTACGAGTTAGCGACGATTCCGAAAAGCGCTTATTTATCTTCGGAAATACCAGAAACTAAAGTATTTACCAGATTTAACCAAGCAATTCTGAAACAAAAGTAACTTTTGCGGTCTGTAATTCTCGGAATCTTTCCCGAGTAGTTTTTGCAGTGTATCAGTAGTTTCAGCTTTCTAAAGCAGAAATATCGACTTCTCGGATGCTCTCAATTCGTAAGTAAATATTTTCATGTTCACAGAACATGATAAATTAACAGAATTAACATTAAAATGAACAATATTTTATTACTCTTGCATGTATAAATCCTATTACGCAACTGAATAGTCGAAAAAACTGATTAACTAAAAATTTACTGAAAACTGTAAAAGGACACGTTTCCAAAAAATGTAGAAAAAAAGGAATTTTAGTTTCAGAAATGCTTTACATCTCGAAAATCTACTGGTTTCAGAGGATGCTACAGACAACGAAATGCTTTTCAGAATCGTGGGTAACTCTGAAGACGTTATATTATAATTATGTAAACTTTCATAACGATGAGAGCTAGATTGTGAATTGTATATATATATACATATATTTACGGTGTGTTGACATGACAAATTTCATGTTTCTAGCTTCGACATACAGTGGAACCCCGATTTTACGTAACCCGTTTCGTACGTTATCCCGCTTCGTACGTTATTTTTCGTCGGTCCCAAAAAATTTCTATTCCGATAATGTTAAAAATATCTCGATTCTACGTCATTTGCGTTTAACGTTTCCCGCTTGGTACGTCATTTTAGGCGAAGTACCTCTAAAATTTTATCTTCTTTCACTCATGGAAAATTTTCGAAAGAACAAAAGTGCTTTCCAGATGGTCAACTGGTTGTTTTCTACCAAAACAAGTTCTTCCCCTCCCCTTAATACTATCGTGGGAAAGTAACGACGAACTATTATTCGTCTACCAAGCACTTGACCATACCTTCGTCACGTGATGTCGTTAGGGGGGATGATTCTTTATCCGTCGATCATTCATTTCAATTTCTACCCGCAGTAGAGTCGTTTTCTTTTGCTATTTCTTAGTGATTGCCAGTCAAAAGTAGGATGTCAAAAAGAAAATGTTTCTCCGTAGCCGAAAAGGCAGAAATTATCGAAAAATCCAAAGTTTTTAAAGGAACTAAAGTTGATCTCGCAAAATCATTGGGCATCGCTTATTCCACGTTACAAACCATCCTAAAACAAGAGGTCTCTGTGGAATTAAAATCTGAAACACTGGGAAATTTGTCGAAGAAAAGAAAAACATTGAAAACCTCTCCTTTTGAAGAACTGTAAAAGATTTTGTTCGAGTGGTTTAAACAAGCCTGTGCTGCCAAAATTCCAATCAATGGCTCAATTTTGAAAGAAAAGGCGCTTGAAATTTCTTCTCGACTTGAAATGCAGAATTTCACGGCATACAACGGTTGGATCGACCGATTCAAGAACAGGCATAATTTGTCTTACAAGTTTATTTGTGGTGAATCAGATGGAGTAAATACTGCAGTCGTTGAGGAGTGGATGGAAAAAACGTTGCCTTCTCTTGTGTGTAATTATTCAAAAAAAGACATCTTTAACGCAGATGAGACAGGATTGTTTTTTAATCTCTTCCCTGATAGAACATACACCGTGAAAGGAGAAAAGTGTCATGGTGGGAAACTATTAAAAATGCGATTAACAGTTTTGTTATGTACGAATGCAGACGAACTGAGAAGTTAACACTCTTTGTGATTGGTAAATCCAAGAAGCCCCGATGCATCAAAAGTATAGATTATAATGCCAAATACCTATAGATTATAATGCCAACCAGTCTGCTTGGATAAACCTAAATCTTTTTGAAGATTTTGTAAGAAAATTGGATAAAAAAATGCGCTTGTAAAAGCGAAAAATAATTTTATTCGTAGACCAGTGCACTGTTCATGCTGATCTAAACTTAAAGAATGTGCGTATTGAATTTTTCCCGCCGAACTGTATCAGTTTACTTCAACCTTGTGACTTGGCAATAATCAGATCCTTCAAAATGAATTATAGGAAGCAACTGGTAAGAAAAGCCCTTTTCCCCCTTGATTCTGGTGAGTTTCAAGATGCTTGGAAAACGAAGATAAATGTGCTCGACGCTCTTCACTTGATCTCATTGGCATGGATACTGTAGAGGAAAAATGCATTTCAAATTTTTTTCGGAAGGGAGGATTTATGAAATCTGATATTAACGTTGAAACGCTGCCAGAGGAGCCCGATACGGAAGAGTATACAATAGAGGATGAATTTATACTTGCAGACATCAATGTTGATGAATACATTGATTGCAATAAAGATGTTATCACTACCACAGATATTCAGACTATTTCCGATTTGATTTTGCAAAATGAAAGTGAGGAGTTTGATGAAAATCCAGAAGACATCGTGCCCTCATCGGTAGAGGCCATTGGGAGTTTAAAATTTTTAAAGAAATTTTTAACAGGACATGAAAATCAAGAAAAAAATTTGCAAAAACTCACATTTATCGAAAACAGTATATGTGAAATTGTACATAAAAAGAAAAAGTAGTCAAAAATAACAGATTTTTTTAAGTACTAATGAGATATTGGTAAGTTTATTTTTGTTTGTTTTCTTGAAATATTTTTCTCTATATGACCCCGATTTTACGTTTTCCCGTTTCGTACGTTTTTTACTGCTGGTCCCATGAAAAACGTAAAATCGGGGTTCCACTGTATTCACAAAAATCGCAATTTAACCCTCTCGCTGCGCAACCTGAGATATGCTCGGGCATGCATTTTTCCTTTAAATTAATACTATTTGGTTATTCCCACCAGTTATCTTTTAGCGAAAACTTTGTCTCATTTAATCAGGATATTTCCCCGATTACGATAGTCAAAATTTCTGCTTTAAAGAATCGTTGATAAACGCTTTAAATTTCTGTAAAAGACACTCATCGCGAAGAATCACTTACGCAGCGAGAGGGTTAAGAACGTTTTTTGTTCCTACACTCTTTTTATTTTCACATGTTAAAAAAACTGTTCTGTGTGAGAATTTACCTGTTAAAAGTAAGAGCCGTGTTAAATTTCAAATTTCTATTCCCAACAATTTCAAACAAATTTTATTTTTAAATGTTTTTAGCACGTTTTTCGCTTATTTTTCGCAATTTTAAGTTTAGATTTTTTTAGTTTTCGTTCTTAGCGAGCATTTTAAAAATAACCACCAAGCTAAATTTCAAGTTTCCAGTTACAACAGTATCACAAAATTGCTATTTTAGAACGTTTATTATTCCTAAACACTTTTAAATTTCCAATTTTTAGAAACTCAGTAGCTGCAAAAGAAGCATTGTTTTTATAAATGCTTCTTTAAATCTCGAAGAAATACCGGTTTATATGGCTTTTAAAGATAAAGAACGCTTTTGGGAATCATAGGTAACTCGGAAGTGAGTATTGTACATTTTCGTACGTGGTTATATTGCTCACCCGTAAGAAAATAAACATATCTCGCAACAATTCATTTTGCATTTTATTCCACTAATAGAACTTTTATAAGTTCGTCTTACTAAAAATCGCTTTATTACGCTATATGTCCATACGTGACCACAGAAGGGGAGTGGATTGTGTAGAGAGGTAAAATTACTCAACACTACAGTCGTTATCTACGTCTTCATTCTTAAGGATTTTATGCTTTTATGCACGTTTTTAGTACTGCATGAAGAGCTAAGTGCTACAATTTAATGCTACATTAAAAACATACAAATCTTATTTTGCCTCTCCTGTGAAATTTACTTTTGTCGAGATGTGTGAATTTTCTTGCGGATGTGAGATACTATATTTTCACAGTTTCAAAATTATGTCTTTTTTTACAGTGTATATTAGAACTATAATTCGGATCACTTTACTTTAAAAAGTCCTCCCTGAAGACATTCCTATAGCAATATGGCTAAAATTGGCCACTACCGAACAAAATCCCATTGAATGAATAATATTCAGTATCTCAACAGTGTAAAAATTTATAAATTGGTTAAAAATAAGTATATAATTTCTTATCTTTGCATTGGAATTTATGGATTTTAAACGAATGTCTGTAATTTTAAAGAGTTATTCCTATACATTTTAAAGCACACGCGTAGAAATTTCGATATCATAATTTATCATGCGATATTTAACTCGTTCGGGACCATGGGCGCATATGTGCACCCTCGAAAAGTGCTTAAAACACTTGGTTTGATACCAGTAAAAAAGAAAATTTTAATTGATTTTATTTAATTACGACATTTGCGAGATTTATAAAGTTAAGTCAAATAATTAACAAAAAGTGGTGCCAAATGAATAAAATTCGTGCAAAAGATGCCGGTCCTGAACGGGTTAATATCAGTTAAAGATGTACAAAATCATAAATTATTTCTAACTTTCACTAAACCTCTTTCCAAATAATTTTTTTATTGATTACAAAAAAGGTATTAGTTTTGATAAATACATATATCACATGTGAAAAAATGCCAGCAGAGAAAAAGAAATCCACTTTCCTAGAAAAATGACGATATCCATAAAAACGAGGAATTCTTATTAGTAGCTGCGCTAGATGAAATATCAGAAAATTATTTTCACGTACTTAGATAACAAGTCAAAGTGCTATTTTATACTTGATAAGGTACTTTATTAGTAGCCACTGAAAGATGTTGGAGAAAAAATTTTGGGAATGATATGTCAAGTGTAATTAATTGATCTTTCCAAATCAATATGGATGTGCAGAAAATTATCAAATTTAGAAGCATGCTTTTGGTAATCACATAGATAAGAGAAAATAATACTTCTGTAAAGACTTATTTACTATTTTAAATAAGAAGGTTACTCAATATGCAGGGTGTCCCAAAAAGATTGAAATGCGATTGAATTTTTTACCTGTTTAAGATACGTAGGCAATATAAATAGCATAAGTGTTCAATAAAAGGTAAGAATTAAGAATATGTTTTCGAAATAGTCTTGCATCTAATCTTCAAAAAGTTACTCTTTTTTAGGTACTTTCGTAATTTTATAAAAACGTAGCACCTATAGTCGTTGCCTGGTGCGTCCGTCTGCCCGCACATAACAGCGCAAAAACTACTCAACCGAATGGTTTGAAATTTAATATATATAATAGTTGTAGAATTTTATCGCGTTATTTCAAAGTTAATGAAAATCCAATCAAAACTTAAAAAGATAGTAATAAAAATTTTCTCCGTTCTTTAAAATCCCATCATACGTAATTATTAGATCTACCGAAAAGTTCTGTCCGATAATGGTATTAATCGCCTATTTTTTTTTAAATTCACATTTCTTCATTGGCAACACATTTTTGAAATGGAAAAATTCCCATTATTGTCACCTTAATGTGAAATGTAAAAACAATGGGAATTTTTCATTTAAAAAAAATGGTGCCAAGGAAGAAATCTCAATTTTAAAAATGTAGGCGTGAAACACAATTATGGGACAGAACTTTCCGGTAGACCTAGTAAATCAATGCTATCCAATGATAGGTAAAGATTTGAGGTTGCTATGGTGATTACGTCATATTTAAGATGGAGTCAAATTATTTCCGTATTACTGAATGTAATATATATAATAGTGATAAAATTTGTATTAATGCATTTTTGCATAAGAGTGTAACAGCTATTGCACCAAGATCTGAATATTTATAAAACTAGTTATAGTACGAACGCACGTCATTTGCCCTGTTTGACGTACAATTTCCGACTTGTTAATTTTTATGTCGACCTTGGCACCTATAAAACGCACTTACAAAAATATTCTCCATGCTTTGACACGTAAAAATTCCAACTTCTACTACCGAAACTCATCGAGTTACGATTCTATGAATTTTATGAAATTTCGAAGCTTTCCAGTACTAAAGAAGGAAAGCGCGGTATACTGTTTTGGTCCCGGAGAACTTCGAAATTTCATAAAATTCAAAATATCATAACTCGATGCGTTTTCGTCGTGGAATAGTAAATATTTAATGTTTTACTTGACAAGGTGTGCAGAAACGTTTTCTAAATGCCACGTATATGATCCAGTTACCCTATAAAAATGTTTATAATGTAGGTTTTTGAAATCTAATGGTAGGATTCTTTCATCGACATAATCTTATATTCTATTTAATTTTGAACACTTTTGCAGAATACATTGCCTGAAATAGGTAAAAAATTAAAGCCCGTTTCAATCTTTCTGTGATACCCATTACAACCATGTAAACTTGATTTTTCTTAGGTAGAATAATTTTTATAGAAAGTCCATGTTAATATTTATATTATTGTTGCTGCATGGCTGAAATAATACCCGATTAAAGATTTGATCCATGTATATCGCAAGCATTTTAACCATCTAGTGCATACTGTTTCCAATGGGCAACAAATTAAATTTTCTCTCCTTATCGTTTATTTAGCGTTGCCTCTTGATAACTTTATGATTTACGTATTCATTTTGACCATACACTTTGGTTTAGTTTATTAAAAATACCATAGGTGATAATAGTTGTTAATCAGTTACAAATAAAAATGAACTTTTCAAGCCTTCCATTTTCCTAGCCATAGATGGATTTCGAACACAAATAAAAAATATTTAAAATGCAAAATTTCATTTGAAAAAAAATCTTTTCCAGAAGAATAAGAATATTCCAGAAGAATCTTTTCCAGAAGAATCTAATCCAAAAGAATATACTTTTAAAAGTAATTTCAAACAAATTTCTGTAAAGTTTTCTGCAACAAATATTCTATGCATGCGAATATACGTTCGTAGCCATTTGGCAACACCATGAATTGAGTTCTGCTTTTGTTTACATTTTTAGTATTCTGTTAAGTGAATTTGTTGATTGTTTCATCTTCCTTTTTATCTATTTTTTCATCAAAAAATTTGTTCTGATAAACCCTCTTCATGTTCAACATATATTTTAAAGCAAAAACACACAAAACATTATTAACAGAAGAAATATGGATTGTATTGTCAAGTGAAAGTGGCATTTCTTACACTGACAGCGATGACGATCCACATTTTGATCCAAACTTTCTGTTCAAAAATGGTTCAGACACTTATGATGAGATTGATTGAGATTTACAAGCACATAAATCAGCTAAGGAAATTGACTAGAATGTTGATGTAAACGTTGGGATTGTGAATATTTCATCTACATCAAAACAAAAGCAGTCAGGTAAACGTAAACAGAAAAAAGTGAAAGCTTCAAACTCTTCAGCCAGATCTTTCTTGGATAAAGATTATTGGAAATGTTTCTCTGCCTGAATGTGTTTTATCATTAAAAACGCCATATAAATATTTTTAGTATTTTTCCACCCAGTACTTTTCGACTGTACTCTGAACAAACAAGCCTGCATAGTCTAATACATTTTCAAAAGCCACTCAACATATGCTCGACAGATATAAAAAAGTATCTAAGTATTTGAATCTTGAGTAGCCTGGCAAACTTAAAAATCGTAAGATTGTTTCGGAACCCTGTCACTGGTGTACCATCAGATAATCACATTATGATCTTGAATACATTTGAAAGTATACGAGAATTTTCCCATCTGAATGATAATACATTGTCTAATGGGGAAGCCCGTATCCATTCCCATGAAAGAATCTCTCTGTGTTTATGAGCAAACAAATACCACAAAGGCTCGTCACCATAGGAAGCAGTATATACCAGAATGAAAAACAACAAAAAACTTGCATGAATATGGTTTTAAATTCTTATTTTTCGCAGGAGTATCAACATTTGCGTAGAATTTTGATATTTATTGCAAAAAAAAATTACAACCATTCTGCCAAGTGGACGCGACTTGGAGGTGTTGAACCTGTAAATCATGAACTGTATTTTGATAACTATTAAACATCAGTGAACTTAATGACACTTTTTAAATCAAAAGTAATTTTCTGCCTTGGAATAATAACAAGAGACAGAATCCCGTGCTGCAAAATGACACACGACAATTAATAGAAAAAAGACCAGAGAAGTATCGTAGAATACGCTTAATGCATGGTGTTGCCATTTGGCAACCATTTAAAAGAATCCAAAATACGGAAAAATATAAGGGTGATATTTTTTTTCAGTATTTTTCCTTTAATGTATGTCCATTAAGGAATAAAATATATATTTTTTAAGGAAAAATAAAAAATCATGCACTAGAGGGTTATATCGTTTCATTTATGAATCCATGACATCGGCAACGTACGTTCGCGCTTTAGAAGATCCCAGAATTTTAATAGATAGCCAAAGGGGTAACTGACGTCTTTATTCCCCATCTCCCACATACCTGGCAAGGAGAATTTTCATAACTCAGATTTCATTTTCACCTACTGTCATAAAACGCTCCAGAATAATTCTGCCACAAATAATCGTATAAAAATTATACTGATACGAGCAGATTAGTAATAAAGTGTACATTTAAATGCTACACATTAGAACTTGTAACAACTTTCTTTTTTCAAACAGTAACACCTGATTTCGACACTTTCTTTGAGTTCTTTCGATTAAATGAACCCGAAAATGTCCATTGTAAAAAAATTAGCAACCTGAAATTTTGACCTCTTCAAATTCTATGAAGATTTAAGAAAAAAAAAGTCTGACTTGTATACTTTTCTTGACTATTGATCCGACGAAGTCAAATATATTGTAAGAAGTGTGTGTTACTATTTGAGAAAAGAAAGTTAGTACAATGTTTATTTTATAGACAGCCTGCAAACCTTTATCCATGCATAATATTTACTAGTATTCGTTATTACCAATCGTTTTGTACCAGTATCAATGTTCTGCAGTAGTGATCTGCTACAGAATTAGGTGGTACACTTTTTATCTCACGACTGTACATGGAATGTTTATTAGCCGCCAGGACGCAGCATTGTTTAGATATGCATCTGATGAAGTATTACCCTCGCTTCATACTGCTTTATTTTCGCGATCGAATGAGAATCGGTGATTTTCAGCATCACAAACCTTTGACCAAAAATAGCACATTAGAAATATATTTAAAGGTAGATATATAGCATGCACTGTTTTTTATTTAGTTGGTAATTCATATTTTCACACTTTATTTACATAAAATAACCAGTAATATTAGAATAGATATAAATTAAATAAATGATTCAGCCGCATTCCAAGTTTTCAAATATAATTTTCAGGAAAATAATAAAACTTTTTGGGCATAAAATGTGTACTTTTGACAAATACGGTTTTTTTTGTAATCATGGTTTATTTTCGAGATAATACTGATGAAATCTAACCGTATGTGATTAAATATTATAATTGTCATCATGTTTGATTTAAGGCAAATAAAAGTATATATAGGAAAAAAGTTTCACTGTTTTTTCTAACGGTTAATCATCATTGAAAAATTTATAACACTTCAAATCGAAGTTGTACAGAGTACCTTGTCTATGTACAGATTGTCTGAAAATTAACGAACGCTATTTATACTTCAATATAAAGTCAAGTAGGTTTCCAACTAAGTGTCGTTCAGTAGAGAAAAAATTTTGTTCAATCAAATAAAACGTTTCGTTCCAAATTTAGCAAATAGATGGCGTGGTACCAAAGAATTAAAGAAAAAAGCATTAAAAACACAAAAAAACAAGTTACAGAACATGTATTTTTTGTAATTCATTATCATACTTCCACTCTTGCGCCTGTTTTATCAAACATTCAAACTCTAATTAATTTAAATCAATGTGATAATTAGTGCGCACTCATTGACTGATTCATGCGCACTCATATAATTATGGTTGCTGATTCCACAAAATAAATGCTTTGCGACTTCTTAAAGCTTTGATGATGCTTTTCGTTTCTTTCTTGGGTATAGAGTATTAGTGACCGTGAATAGAGATGGAATGGACATTGACGAAATGCCTGTACTCCCGAACTCCATGGTTTACCGTAGTAAAAAGTGCAGTTTCACCAGCGTTTGACACTTTATAGGCTATTATAAAATGGGAAAATCGCTTTTTAGGGTTCAGTACTTAAAACGTGAAAACGGAGCTATTATAAGATCACTTCTGTGACTGTCTGTCTGTCACAGCTATTTTACTCGTAAAGTATGGAACATAAAAAGTTCAAATTGGGGGAAGTAATTAAGACTATCGTCGCACATATTTACACATTATTAAAAATTCACAAATATACTTAGGAAAAATGCATTGGGGCTAATTAAGTTACTTGAAAATAAAATCCTTTTATATATATATCGTGTGAAAGCTTTCGTAACGCTGAAGTCAAAAATGCATTTCTTTTAATTTTAGGTATTATATTTTCAGAGATATCGGCGGCAATGCAGCAAAGGTGTTAAGGAGCGCTGTAGATACCTATCGTAGCAGAAGTATAAAAACATTGTTATAATGATTTTTGAAAACAATAGTCGGCAATTAGCCGAGATATTAACCCCTAAAAACACGGACGGATTGTACATACATAAAGACAAGAGTGGCGTTGTCTGTGCACCATCGACTTTTAAAGCCTAGATACAACTTTTAATGATACATTTGTGTAATGCAATACCCAGATGCAGTATAAAACAATGAACGTCAAATTGTTAAAAAACAGACTAAATTAATTGGAATTAATCAGATAAATACTATGGGATTCGCGAATAGTTTGCACTGAGTGGATCTCTCAATACCCCTCCCATGTATTTAAAAGTTAATTGAAAACCTATCTGGAAAAACGTTGCACGGAATTTCAGTTTTACGACCTCCTTTCGAAGCGCGCTTAGCACAACGCCGAATTTAAACTTTGAACAAGGGTTTTGTTTTAGTTACACTGTAAAAAGAAAAGATTATTACTACTCTGAATTTAGTTTTTTGAAATGCTAAATGAAGTTTAAATATGCACTACTTTTATTGTCAATACCGAATTAAGTTCATCATAAACAAATTAGGATAAGATTAAAGAAGTGTTATACAGAATAGCAATATTTGATATTATTTAGGCTTCATATATCTTTGAACTTTTATGGTATACTCATTCATACTTTTCTAGAATATACAGCTACACTCAACCCTAATTTGCATAGTTTTTTTTACAAAGTCTTATAATTATTTTAGCAACGATTTTTTTAATAATACAGTTAATAATTCATATATTTATTGCGCGAAAGCCTCTGAGTGCTAGTAACACTCGCACTTGAGAAGTTTATTTATCGTTTCAGAAAGACCGAAAAATTATAAATATACATAGACTTTCATTTTCGTGAAAAAGTTTTCTATGAAATGCATAAGAATATTTTTATTTGGATGAACTATATGGTTATTATTTCGAATCCGATCGGAAGCACATGAAAGTTTTGAAAGAGGTTAATAAATTTAAGTACTACTTATCCGGTAAGAGAGAAATATACATTGACGAAAATATACATTGTATAATTCATGTTTTTTTTATCGAACTTTTAACCCTCTTTTAATAATAAATATTAAAATTAATAAACAAATACTATTATTTGAATTATCGAATATTTATATTTTAAAAATTATAAATTAGATTACTTCATTTACTAAATAAAGTATGAACAAATAAATAAATTATTGCACTTTTAACTACCAAATGTTTACTATGTATAAAATTCATGATTTTCAGTCGTCATATTTCTAACTTGTTTCTCTTAACAACATTTCCCTATTTAATTATCAGTCTTTTATAAATTTATTTCAACGATTTAGTACCACTTGTCATTTTAACTCCATTTAGGCTCAGTATAAAGCATATGTATGTAGCACCATCTATTGGGAAAATTGTATGTAAAGAAAAATTTTCATCCTGGGAAAGATTTTAATACAAACCACACACTTATGCGACAGTTACTTGACTTTACATTGATATTGAAAATGTACCTGTTAATTTTGCGATTCTTTATAACAGCCCATATAAAATTTTATTAATGATTGTTATTATCTGTGTAAAAGGAATTCGAAAAGTATTGGGAAATTTTAATAGTTCTGTATTCGTGGAATATAAATTTCGAATTTGATTTAAAAACGGCATTATAAAGATATTTATAAGATTTATTTACTTTAATGATAGAAACTACTTTTGGGGTATTTTTAAAAAATCAAAATACAGGTTGACGTAAAATGACAAGGTCAAATTGAAAAGGAAATTATACTTTAAATTTGAAGAAAAATACTAGTTCCTATATTCATATTCGAAGAGTTATTTCTATAATTTAATTTCTTAAATACGCCTAAGTATCAAACGGAGAAAATTAATATATGAAGAAGAAATGATGCTTTTGAAAATAAATTACAACAATCAGATATATAACAAAATATTTTAGCTATAAGATCATTGCACTAAAGCACAAAATTGTATAGTATTTTATTTTCTTTATTACTTTCTTCTATCTTCAACAGAAGAATGTATTGTAATAGAAATTTTTGTTGACTTCCGGTTTTCGACGGATTTACACTTTTTAGGGATCAGAGATCCCCCAAAACATGTTTATAGAAAATGTCTGTGTGTCCGTATGTCGCATTTGTACCATCAAAAAGTATAAAGTTATGTATAGAATTGAACCAAATTTTTTTATGTGTTTTTGGATATGGCAAGCAGGTCTTCCATTAATTTGGAAAAATTCCGACGGAACAGCGCACTGTAATAGCGAAGTTTGTTCGATTTTTATTATTGAACCATAGAAAAGTGTGTGAAGTTATGCATAGAATTCATCCAATTTTTTTTTTGTATGTTTTTGGCAATGGAAAGAAGGTCCTCCCTAAATTGGGAAAGATTCTGACGGAAGGGGGCTCTGTAATAGCTATTTTTGTGTCATTTTCATTATTGTACAACCGAAAAGTGTATGAAGTTATGCATAAAATTAAACCAATCTTTTTGTGTATGTTTTCAGCTATGACCAGCAATTTCTCCTGGAATTTGGAAATATTTCGTCGAAAGGGAGCACTGTAATAGCGATTTTTGCATAATTTTCTTGATTTTCCAAAGTTCTAATGCACATCGGCGGCTCGTAAAGAGACGAGAACTTCCCATCCTGCTAAGCCGGCTATTCGCTAACAACTGATGTACAACGGAATAACAGATATGTGGCAGCTTTCTTTGCAACATACCGATTCCCGGCACCCCGTTACTCAAAATCTACTTTGAACAAGTAAAGTCATTATATTAATTCTTTTTCTTAAAACAATACATAGTTCTACCTTCATATATATATATATATATATATATATATATTGTCTTTCTCTCTCCTTTTCACAACGAACTTATCTCAACACGTACAAAGATTTATAATTTCATTTTTTCCACTTATTCAAAATTCCCATTCTCGCATATTAATTTTAACGGTCTGTATTTAAAAGTAATCAAAGACACATAAACCTAAGTGCATCTGCACTTTTTAACGTTTCATATTCTTTTATCGTATTTTATCTGCGTTATAAATAAGTCACTCTTAATTGCTATTAGAATTTGACGGGTAAAAAGAAATAAAGAAAAAGATAAAAAGTACTTTATGGGAATTGCGGTTTCAAATTATATTTTTTTAATCTTAGCACATATGCCTTCTGCATTTTACATACATTCGTTAAAGATTTCACAATCACATTTAAGCTCAATCTGTTGTTAAAGTAAACAAAACCAGACTTCATGTCGCTCTTACTCATGAAATATATAGGGTTGCTTTACATCCCGTGTGTGTGTGCTGAAAGGGCGGCTTCCACATTATTTTCTGCTAAACCTGCCGCCAATGCTTTGTCTCTGTTGTTTCGGAGTCAGAAAGCTTTGTAAATTGGCGATAATGTAATACGCCAAGTCATGTGATTTAGTACGCAAAGAGCTCAGTTGACTCCCTACTCCTGTGCTGTAAGATCCTATAAAGGGCCGCTGTTATCTTCTTTTTTTTTGACATTACGGAGCACTTTGTCATGCATAACTATATATCTGTATATCTCCATATCTGATGCTTTTTTTACGAATTGTCTGTTTTCATTTGAAAATGAATAAACATTGACTGCATTTTCTTTCACCTATAATGTTGGAGTTTTTTTTTTATCTTACAATACCATCGGACCCCTAAACCACCGTTACATGGAGAATCAAACGACTCCATAAGTTTTGGTCTTATCGGCCGAATTTTTTTTTCTCCAACGCAAAGATTTAAAAAAAGAAAATGAAAGAAATGAATGGAGAGGTGATTTTCACTTCGATCTGCCTGCTCACTAATGTTTATCCTCTGCAGAAGACGTTTTTCAGCTAAGAAAAAAACTGTTATCAAACGGAAACGCATGCCGATGTCTTTTTTTTCATACACCAGGACTTGTACTTCAAAAAACCATTCAAAGTTCTCTGTACTGCATACAATCGCCAGTGACCTGCGTAAGATGAAAGGCATTCCATTCGTCACACGGAAAATACCCTTTGCTGTCTCTGGAGAGTTCCGAAGTTTATCCAGGTGAGGGAATTCATTTCTTGGACGGATGTTCTACGGTGCTGTTTTCTTTCACCATACATAACTAGTAAGATAGAAAAAGTTCGTAAAACAAGAGACTTTCGTAAAATATACATTTTTTACTGTTATGTCGTTATGTCAGGTGCCAGTTTTTTCTGCCAGTTATAAGGATTTCAGGCTTTCTAAATCTCCGGCTTTTCGCACACCAAAATTGCCTTAGAGAAAATGTTGCTCTTTTAAATCCGCAGGATTTTTCAATTAAATAAAACAACCTTTTCTGTATTAAAATACCGGTATCTAAAAAGCCGGAGACTTGGCAGCTCTAAGATTTTTTTACAATGTAACAACCTAGTCCCAAAACCCGAAATGAAATTAAATGAAACTGGATGTCTAAATACAATTAATTAAAAACTATTTATTATAAAAAGCTTAAATACATTAATTTACATGCTTTTATTTTAAAATTTATATAATTATTGACGCATTTATATAATTATTTATAAAATTTATTGATGGAGGCATCTATTATTAAAACATAAAAAGTAATTTATCGTACTTATTATTAAAATATAATTATTTACATGACATAGTACATCCATAATTTTTTAAAAGTCATTATGAAAGCAACAATTTTGTACCTCATTAGTTAGGGAGTGCGCGTGCACATCTTCTTGTGACATGCACTTAATCATTCCTACCAAACTTTTTCCATGTTGCCTGCTTTTTCTTGCATAAAATAGACTCATTTAGTGTTCCTAATAGAATTATTTCAGATACACAACAATAACTGACAGCGGAAATGTTATTCCTAAACTACAATGTTTTTATAATTTGTATTATTCTTTTAGCACATGTGGATACCAGTAACGTTTGAAAACGAAACTTACTTTTTAATAAGATTAAATATCTATTGCTTCGAACTCGTGGGTATAACAATATGCTATTGTAGAATTATTAGCACTCCACCTATTATCGAGGTTATGTGAACAATGCAGACCAATGTGTGGATTACAGCACTATAGTCTTGAAACAATATCCTAAAAGCGGCAATGTCATCACCACTGAACGGACATGTTCATCCAAAATGGCTACATAAGCACGTCTATTGATCTGTAGATAATATAACCCGCTGAATAACACAACCAACCAAAGCATCACAATATATCTTTTATGATTTATCAGTCTGCCGAATAAAAGCTCCATTCATGTGTAAATACATCATGTTTATATTGATAAGTATTCAGATATTTTTCGAAATTCTTGAAGTTTTATATTTAGGAAATCATTGCAGTCGAAATTCAACACTGTTCTCTGATAGAAAGCGTGTTAAGATGAAAGTTTAAAAGCACTGTCATAAACATTACGTTTGCGCTGTTCTTAGAAATGTATGATTATTTTTTATAGATGTATTTAAAAAAAAAGCATTTTTGCAGCAATATCCATTTTTCTCAAAATAAGAATGATCTTTGATATACTTCAATCTACCTTAGAGTGGTTTAATTAATTTTCACTTTTTTTTATGAATCGGTGCGTTGTCATGATTTAAGACATTATATTCCTGAATACAATCAATAAATTGGAAAATGGAGTAACTTACGAACACGATGATTAGCACAAATTTGCACGTTTGAAATTCTAGCAGAACATTTACCGTGTATTCGCCTCGAATATAATTTATCTAATCTTTTTTAATAATTCAAAAAAAAGTAATTCAAAAAATTGTAAAAGTAAATTCAAACGCAACTTTTAATATATAAGAATCAGGAGATGCTAGATTAATTTTAACACAATTATTCTAATTGGTAAATAAATCATATTAGATGTAAATTTCCAACTGGGCGAAAAATGTCCGGACCAGGATTCGAACCAGGGATCTCCTGGCTGAAGCCGCCAGTGCTCTGTCACCTGAGTTATCCCGGACGAATCCGGTGGAACTTTCTCACCCAGCTAACCTTAATAAATCTCAGGTAATGGAACTGTAGTTTCGTTTCCAGCGTTTTCTGGAGTTCCATTACCTGAGATTTATTCTGTTGAGCTGAACCAGGTTTCAGACCAGATGCTATAATTCTTAAGGTTAGCTGGGTGAGAAAGATCTACCGGATTCGTCGGGATAGCTCAGATGGCAGAGCACTGGCGGCTTCAGCCAGGAGATTCCTGGTTCGAATCCTGGTCCGGACATTTTTCGCCCAGCTGGAAATTTACATCTAATAAAATCAGGAGATGGTTCCCGTTTTAATTATTAACCCTTTATCTACTGACGGTATTTATAAGTACCATTAAAATAACTTGTTATAAAATTCACTTAATACATCGATTAGATGTAATACAGTTTAGAATGATTTATAGATGCATTACTTTATCTTGTTCCAAAAGCATTATTAGTTACGCAAAACAAAAATATTTTTAAAAGGATGATTTCTTTTGTCTTTGCAACTTTTCAGCTTTCTTTGCGTTCGGGGTGGGGGTGGAGCATTTTTCAGTTCGGAAATATTTCAAGAAAAATATTTAAAATAAAAGATTTGAGTGGAGGTTATACCGGATGTCCCAAAAATGACTAATGGATTTTAAAATTCAATAACTTCCAAACGGTGACAGCTATTTAAAAAAATCTCAAAATTATCTTGCAGGAGGAATATATATGATGTCAGGAGTTTTTGTGCTGTGATTCTGGATTTTAGTAGGAATTTCAAACAATAGATGGCGCTGAGAGCAATAAGCTCTCAGTCCATACCCGAATTTTGGTACTTCGGGATCCATTCAATACATTTGAATCTCCTTTTTTTGCATGGAAGTAGAGGGAGGCCAGAAAATCGAGCCTGAATTTAGAGGTTATTGCTTGCAGCGCGATCTATCGATTTGTAACTAAAACTGAGATTCGCAGCATAAAAATTCCTGACATCTTACATAACAATCATCCTGCAAGAATTTTTTTAATATCTGTCACCGTTTGCAAGTTATGTAATTTTAAAGTCCATCAGCCATTTTTGGGGCACCCGGTAAATAGTGCACAAACCCCACAAATTTAATGAATCCTTCTAAATCCTTCAACCCTTCTAAAATCCTTCTAAAATTTATTAAATGATTAAGTAAATCTTCTAATGTAGTTTCAAAAATTCGTGAAAAAGATGCTTTAGAAAATAAAATTTTCATGAATTGATAATTCAGTACAGTGTTGCCAGATGGGCTACTTTTTTAAAATTCAGATTCTTGATTGGCACCACTTTTTTGAAATTGTAAAATGCGTCTTATTTAATGACATATTAATTAAGGCGAAAACAAAGGGAATTTTACCATTTCAAATAAGTGGTGGCAATCAAGAAATCTGAATTAATAAAAAGTAGCCCACTGGCAACACTGATTCAGTACATAAAGGTTTTACAAAGTAATAGATTTCACTGTTTTTGTCAATATTTTTCTATTATTTTGTACTGATTTTTTTTCTTAATTTAAAGATATTTTTTATTGATCGAATCGTTATGAACTCATACAAAATATTTAAAAATTTCTAAATACTGGGCAATCATAATTGAAGTTTTAATTGAAAAAGAAAACTATGATAAGAAATCTACTGGACAAACAGGCTGTCAAACGTTGAAAAATTGTAACAAAAGTGATAGGATTTTGAAAAATACATAATTAGATACTGGCATATTTTCCCCAAATATACATAATTAGTCCCAAAAATCCCTGCTACAGGGAGTATGGAAAATCGAGATTATTGATATTATTCATTTACGATAGCACTGTAAGAAAAAAAGTATAAATAAAAGTTATGGCAATATACATTTTACATTCCGCTTAGCTACAAAACATTAGATTTTTTCATGTCAAATACATTATACCATAATTTATTTTATTAAATGTGTCTTGTTTCTATACAGATCTTATTTGATTTTATTTATTAAGAGATAACACTACTTTGAGGGAAAAAATCGCACAAATATTCAATTTTTTTGTCACTTAAAATACTCTGTATACACACAAAAATCATAATTTATTTGTTAGAAATCAATATCGAAAGCATAAGGCAATTTTAGTGCTATAGAGTTTGAACGTACTGCAGCGAGTAAACAGTAATGAAAATTTTAAGCACATTTTTTTCAGAGCAGCATTTAAAAAATCGATGGACGTTCTAGCTCCGCGAAATTACAATCTCCCAGCGTGATCTGTCTGAAAATTAATCTTCACATATATTTCTATCGAAGTACGTAAGGATGTTTCCGAAATATTGATATCTAGCTTTTCTGTGTAATTTTAAGCCAAACATTTCGAATAAAAATTCACATTTTATATTCATATTTATGTCTTTTCCCTAAAAATGCACATTTTTAAAACGGCTAAGTATATCAGTAGTTTTTGGAGAAGAAAAACCAGTTTTTTTGTCTTATGGTTTGAGGTTAAGTTAGTTTTCGAAAAGTGCGTCTGTCTCTGTTCGATTTGCATTTTTAAGACAAATTCCTGAAAAAGCCTTTAATTTCAGGGTTTTAAAGCGTTGTTGACATTTAGGTAGAATATCTCTTTCTATTTCACTTGGGAAAAAAAGTTTGCAATTATGGTGCTTTATAAGGTAAAGCTATCAGAGATCGCGCGGTAGGATTGATCGCGCACAAAGAGATTCAACGGGAAAGAGCAGCATACGCGCGCAGCGACTCTGGGTAGTTGTAAAGCAGCATTAGTGCAGTGCCTACATGAATGTACACATTGATTGTTCCAGATGTCTTGCATAAAGTATTGCTATTTTGTTTTGTTTTTCCAAAGTAAGTGCTTGAATTTTCATAACTGTTCGTCAGAATTTTGATAGAATATCAACAGTACAAAATATTTTGAACTTGAACGATTTCTTATAAACTTCTAACCTAGACTAAGGGTGCGAACACCAAACATTCATTTTAGAAGTGGCCTGTTTAAATAAAAGGCCACGAAATCTCTCCTACTTAAATAGGAGAGTTTGCGCATCTGCTACTTAGAAGAGATGGCGCATTTCCCCTTAAATTTCAGTGCTAGGAGAGATTAAGCAGCTTATTGATAAATTTGCATGAATTTTATGTGTGTAAAACATATGAATGATTCAATTTTAAAATAATTTCGGAAAAACACATAACTAAATTTGGCAACAAATTAATTTGCAAAAAAATCGTTTTGCAAATAAATATTTTATTAAGACAGTTGTTATTAAATTAATTTTATGTAATTATTTTTGTTAATAAATTAATAATGTATTTCTTAATAAATAAATTATATTATATATGTATATTAATTTATGAACAATTAATTTTCTAATAAGTTAATTTTGTTAACTAAAATAAATTTTCTAATAACACCTATAATGTTTTTGAAAAGCTTTCACCCATTCCAAGTATTTTAATGCCATCGAAATCAAAAGGAAGTAGTACTGGTACAGAGTACAACTAATGTTAATATCAGAACGTTAGAGTGTCAGAGTCATGTTAATATCAGTAACTAATCAGAGTACAACTAATGTTACTGATCCATAAAATATAGTAGAAACTAGGGAGGGTTGACCCACTCTTTACAAAATTATTTTTTAAATATGTTTTATGTATCATTTTATTCGTTATATAATTGGTTATCAAAATAAAATTGCTACGTAAGTGTAATATATAAGAAATCTGAAAAAAATGATTGATTTTAATCATGAAAAAATAATGGGTCAAGGCTCCCCACATATGGGAGGGTTGCCCCACTACATGGGAGACTTGACCCACTTTGTTTTATATTGAAATATATGTGACGAGAAATAAAATCAATTTTAAAAAGCAAAATAACTTTTTGCTACATGCTTTAATTATTATAAAAAATATTTTTGAAAATATGATGCTTAAACAAACCGGTTTAGACGCAATCGCAAGTCAGAAAAGAAAACTTTTGTTTTAAACATGATTTTGTCTGAGCAGGTATAATTATACAGCAGAGAAAATTAAATTTTAACATTTAAAACAGTATTCCGTTAGAGACAGGTTCCGTTTTCATAGGGTTTCATGTATTACTATGTCCGGATTTAGGAGCCACTCTCCCGCATTTATTTGTCTCCTTGTCCTACATTTTGTGACACTCGACCTGACAACTCTAAGTGCCACATAGTTTAGCTTTATCTCATTGTATTCATCCTGGTAAGGTTTGCCTACATACCTTCCTAAAGTTTTTCGATCAATGCTATGTTCTTTTGTAGCCGCATGGGTACTTAACTTATCATTAACATCTTTTAACCCTTTCAAGTACAAAGTACTTTCAGTACTAAAATCTTGATATAAATGACTGGCACCGGAAATTATGAACAAATTTATTTGGAAATAAGAAAAAGGCTATATTTCACATACATATTAAATGGAAAAGATTTTAGCAAAATTCTGGTGTCATTGTGGCATTTGGGAATTAAAATTATGTGGTTTCATAAACATGCCAATGCCCCTGAAAGGGTTAAGACTGCTGCTTTCATGCTTTCTAGATTTTTCTACTGTTTCTATTTATCTATTTTAAGTAATATTTAGATGGAAACAGTTCCTATCAACTTTTCCCATTTATATTTCATTAAATTTTTTCTTGCAGTGGATATTATAGCAATTTTGAACATATTTCTTTAATCAGTTTTAAACATTTTCTTTTCCATTCCCCCTTTGTACTGTAGCTTCACAGAATAAATTTACATTCTTTTTTATGTATAACCAATTACCTTTCATTATGCACAGCGTATAATAAAGATATTGACAAAACCACTTAATTAAGGGATCATTGAGCAACTGGTCAACCCTTCCTGACATTGACTGGGTCAAGAACTCCCCACAGAGCCCTTTTCTAAAGAATAGCACATTGTTATGTTAAGCCTAACTTACTGTACAATCTTTATGCCTGGAATGAAAGCTCGATATTTCAGCATTACTTAAAACGTACTTACTTAAATTTCTATGATATATTTTATCTGAAAAGCTTACAAAATATTTCTAAAAAACAAAATTTTTAGGTTGAAAACGCTTCACAATAGATTTTTCCACACCTATTTCGATTATATGTATGAAACAAAGACTGTTGTTTGACTATTCCAGTAGCTTTGGTTGACACCTATTGATAAATCTCGGAAATTCTTTTAAATATGAAAACTGATGGGTGGGTCAAGCCTCCCGTATGGTTAACCCTCCCTAGTCTCCCCTACATTTAAAAAGACTTAAAAAGGATGACCCTACAAATAAATAAAAAACAGCTGAAGGTAAAGTTTTTCCAGAAAAAGTGGGATTAAAAACTGAAGGGAAAAAAAAAAAAAAAACGAAGGTCAATGGGGATGAGTGCATTGAATGTCTGGAACTGTACCAGGAGACAACTTCGACCACTGATTGGATTCAATGTATTGCTTGTAGCAGGTGATTGTACGAAAGTTGCATGATTTACAACAATAAATGCATCGATTGTGGACGACGACAACTTCTGTTAGCAAACAAAATATATTGAAACTATGGAAATGAAAATGATTTAATTTTCAAGTTAAACATGTTATGAAGTAGATTAATGAGTTTTTGTAATTTTAATAGGGCTTACATTTACTGACATTTCAATCTTCTTCTTAAATTAAAATTCTTTAAGTGTTTTTTTAAATTCTTCCTTTTTTTAAATTTAAATATTAGGTTTAAATATTCACTCCTAATACAATGATATTTACTCACAAAAGCTTACAACAATGTCATTAAAGTGTAATTATTATTGTTACCAATTTAATTGTGGTTATTATTAATAATAATCTCTTCTACCCAATATCTCCTACCCATGTGCGCAATCTCTCTCCTACCCTGTAAAGAGAGATTGCGCAAAATAATTTCCTTGGTTTTATTACTGCTGTTCTATTAAATTACAACATAACAACAAAATAACAATGGAAATGCATAAAAAACAAATTAAGTCAAAATTATTCACGCATAGTTTAGCAAACAATTAGTATTTAGATTTTTTATTATTATTCTTTATAACTGTGTGCAGACTCTCCTAGCTTTACTTTACTATTTCCTGCCTCCAAGAGAAACCAGAATGTCGGCTTGTACATAGTATTTCGAGATTTCGACAAATATCAAACGAAAGGATAAGAATAATTTTTTTAGTCTGATATGTTTCTAATGTTGTTAAATAATATTTTTTCAGATAACCCCATAAGCAAAAGTCACACGATTTTAATTTGGAGGATTGAGGTGGTCATGATACAGAAAATTGTCAACGAATGTGCATTTCTCAAAAAAAAAGTTGCGACAGTTAAACGACAGTTTCGAAATATTATGAGTATATGTTTAAATATTCGAAATATTCAAATGTTTGTGAGAAAGTGATGATGGACCATCGTGTATACAATAAACTGTTGACAAAGATATCAACACTGACCATGATTGGATATCACAAAATGTCTTAACATAGAATCATAGTAAACACTACTCTTAGTATTTTGTGATGAGTCCTGTTATATATTGCGCTTCAAAGAATTGCAATTTAGTTGTTGCACTGCGGTAACTCCACTCAAAATGGAGAACAAATATGAAATGTCTTTTAACAATGCCTGCAGTTATTTGTGTTATGAGCCTTATTTCAATGAAAATGATTCTGTGATTTGTCCATACCATGATACAGAGACAATCGCTATCAATATTTAAATGCGTGTCACTGTAATCGAAAAACTGCACTCGACAAGTTCAGTACAATCGACAAGTTCAAGTTACTGATTATATCTGAATTACTAAAGACAATAATGCTGCATTTTATGAGCAATATTTTTCACTGTACTGAATCCATTTAAAATTATTCAAGAAAGTGTTTGCTATAACAATGTGTGATTTCTATGTTTGTTGTTTTCCATTGTTAATGCGACAAATGCTTATGCTTCTACCACAGTCAGGCTTCTTCGCCCCCCCCCCCCCCAATCAATATACATTAGCCTCAAAAAGTTAAGATACAGGGACTGGATGCTTTCGTATGCACACGTTTTTTCGAATATCTACCGACATTATTGGCGAATTGTTCTTCAATTTCTAGGATGTAAAGAACATGTTTGATTTTATATTTCTCGGTGAAGATTTATCGGGGGGTACAATTAGGGGGCTAATAATAAATTTAATAATAAAATAATATTTGCGATCACCTATGTAACAGAAAAGGCTGGAAATGGTTTGCCACTGTGGTAAATGACTATTTGGGTCCTGTTCAACGTTTGTATGCGTTTGTGTAGTCATAGCACTCATATTCGTGAAGATGCTAACGTTTTTGTGAAAAATTCAAAAGTTTTTTGTTTATAACATACAGAGTTTTCAACCAAATTTAGCACAACTTTCCGAAAACCTGCCAAAGAATAGTAGCAATAGTATACTGTAATTAGAACTTGAATATATTGAATATTTGATGAGATATAGGCATTTTTGTGAGATAATTTTTAACTGCGTATGCGCGGAAGATTTCAAAATTTTTATTTCATAATTTGGTAGTCAGTATTTTGGGTCAACTTCTATAAAAAGTCCAGTTAAATATCGCGAACATAACAAAGATAGGGTCGATATAGTGAGTTCCTTCCTAAAAATAGCTTTATTATAAAGGATTTTCCACAACTTTCCATTCAGCTCACTATATCTTTCTAAGTTTTCACAACATTTGACTGAACTTTTTATAGAAGTTGCCCCAAAATACTGACTACCAAATTATGAAATAAAAATTTTGAAATCTTCCGCGCATGCGCAGTTAAAAATTATCTCATAAAAATGCCCATATCTCATCAAATATTCAATTTATTCAAGTTTTAATTACAGTATACTGTTGCTACTATTCTTTGGCACGTTTTCGGGAAGTTGTGCTAAATTTGGTTGACAACTCTGTATGCTATAAACAAAAAACTTTTGAATTTTTCACAAAAACGTTAACATCTTCACGAATATGGGTGCTATGCCTACACAAACGCATACAAACGTTGAACAGGACCCAAATAGTCATTTACCACAGTGGCAAACCATTTTCAACCTTTTCTGTTACTTAGGTGATCGCAAATATTATTTTATTATTAAATTTATTATTAGCCCCTTAATTGTACCCCCCCGATAAATCTTTACCGAGAAATATAAAATCAAACATGTTCTTTACATCCTAGAAGTTGAAGAACAAATCGCCAATAATGTTGGTAGATATTCAACAAAACATGTGCAATCGAAAGTATCCAGTCCCTGTAACTTAACTCTTGGAGGCCAGTGTACGATAGATAACACGCCCGACGCTTCAAACGTTTTCATCAGCATTTACTTCAAAACTTGAGAAGTACTTGTTATTTCTTTTTCATAGTCATTATAAGAATGGGCAGTGTTTCAATGTAGAATGTTTATTGGTACCGCATTAACACGATTACTACCGGTGTCAAATGACGCCTTTTAAAGAATTTTGATTTATGGTTATTTTATTTGAAATGTTTAGATTAAAAGAATCACAAATAAATTTTAATACATTGGAGTATTATTTTTACATTTATTAGCTTTAACTCTCTCGCTGCGTGATTGTTTTATCAAAACCCCTTCGCGACCAGCGTCTTTTAAGAATTTTTATTCTTTTGTCACCGGTTTTTCAAAACAAAAATTTCTGTCTAATTTAATCGGGGAAATGTTCTGATTAAATAAGGCAAAATTTACAATAAAAAAATTACTTGAGGGAATAATCAAGGAGGGTTAATTAGACGGAAAAAATGCATGCCCGAGAAAATCTCGGGTTGCGCAGCGAGAGGGTTACAAATTACAAGTAAAATAAACACAAATGAACATTTTAGAAGGTGTTATTTGACACCGCTATAAAAAAAGCCAATAATAGCTTATTTTCGAAAAAAACACAATCTGTCAAAGATAAAGGCATCAGGAATTGCAAAAACTGCAGGCCCTATTGAAAATAGCCTATTAAATAAACTCATAGCGTATACTATGTGAAGTGAAGTAATTTTTCAGTTTTTGTGTAAATAGGATAAACAGATGACAATCATTTGAGAAGTTTCGTATAGAAGGGGTGTTCGTAAAGAAAAAACCTTTGTCCTGAATATAACATTATTGTTCCTATGTTTAGAATATTCCTTGAGATATCAGCTAAAAGTTCAGTTTTAATTACCCTGTATGCATTTAATTTTGAAGGAAATGTATGAGAAAAAAAATGGTTCTTGAGCAAACAATAGGCTGTTACGATATTTCGTGATAGCTTTATAAATGTTACGTGACTGATTTATTTATAAACTCATTCTCATCGCATAATTTCATAAAATAAATAAAAACTGTAAATTCATTAATTTTAAAAATTTAAATCTTTGTAAATTTCTTCCCGTTTCTAGATAATACTTTTCATGTAATATAATACTTTGGACTATGAAGTGATTAAACATATTTTTTATACTCAATTACGGGTTTTTTTCCTTTACTGTATATAAATAATTTAACAAGAATCCAAGAATGCGTGATTCGTCTCAAGATCTATGATATGCTTTCCAATTTAGAATTTAAAATAAGATGGTGCCAGATTTTTTTAATCATACCACCTTTAATCGGTAGAAAAATATCGATGGCAATTAGTTTTAAAAATTAAACCTTGTGTAGTGAATAAAAAATAATTTCTGCATGGAAACAAATTTTTTCTTTTGAAACTGTTTTAATAAAAGAAGTGTATGAGATGTGATTTGAATTCCGGAATGCGATTGTGTCATAGGAAGCAGTCAGTCAGTCGACTGGAAACATGGAATCTATTCCGGCTGAGGTTCATCGTGTAAACGTTATTATGTTAAAATATCACTTAAGACTATACAGGCATATAAAAATAGGAGATATTCGCGGAATTTGATCCATAACCGTTTGAAATAGTGTAAATCAGTTACATCATGCTGTTAAAAAATCCGAATTTTCAAAATGAGCACATTGTATGTAAACCAAGTGTCGCAAGTATCACAGTAATCATCAGCACAATAAAAGTCGTTCTGCTTGGGAATCGTGAATGATATTAACAATTAAATTTATATTAATTTATATTATATTAATTAATTTATATTAATCTATGTAATTTATGCATAGGTATAATTGACTGTTAAAGTCATCAGTAGACTATACACAGTATTGACTTATTTATTGAAAAGAAAATGCGGACATCTAACCACATATGACACAACGTTTGTATTGGAATGAGATTCAATAAGCAACACTATAGTATAGGTCATATATTTTCTAATTATATACGTAATCTATATAATTTATGCATATGGACAATTGACTATTAGAGTCATTGGTAGACTATACATAGTATTGACTTATTTATTGAAAAGAAAATGCAGACAACTAACCACATATGACACAACGTTTGTATTGTAATCAGATTGAATAAGCAACACTATAGTGTAGGCCATGTATTTTATTATTATGTACGTCAGCTGAAAGGGAATTTGAGTTTTGGACCCAGTAATATGACTATGATGCAAATTTCATTCCTCATCACAACGTATACTCTTGTTGACGTTCCTTGTCAGATCAGATATTTTGTAAAAACTTGAATAATTAATGCAAATCATAGTTTTACACTCACCTGTAGCAGTTATACTTTATGCTGAAAGTCCCGTTCTAATTAGTCATCGTATGGTTAATATAAACCTAGTTCTTCAAATTAACACATAGCTTACTGGATCATTTGTCAAAAGAAAATCGTGTTGATTATATAAAGATCATCGGTTAGATTAGAATGATCTTTTCTGTTTTTTATTGAAATAAATATGCCTCAGATTTAAATTTAGATTATGAAATTTTAAAATTTAAAAAAGTAAACTTATCACATTATGAAATAGATATATTATTATATTTTATTCAACATTATGTAAACTCTTAAAAAAAATTACTTTTTATACGTTTTCAAAAAATAGTTGAAAATCATTGAGAAGTTTTACTTTCTGCAAACTTAAGATGTTATTTATTATTTCTCTTGTAACACCCTTAAATAAGTTAATTAGTTTCGGATTTCACAAGCCATTTTCTTACAAACTCAAACTAGTAAATCTTGATGTCGAAAGTTTTGCGTTGGAATCTGATAAACTAATTAATTACTTTGTGCTAAAGAAAATTTCATTAAGGAATTATCTTTACGTAGTTTTAATTGTGCAACGAATGCAACACCAAATCTGTATTAAGAATATAAGCGCCAAGATAAGCTTTTTATTTTGAATTATAAAGGATAGCATATAATAGTCCATTATCATTATAAATGAAGTGAGTTTGATGGGTGATTGTGTTAATCATTAGTGGATAAACTTCGCAAAATCCTTTATTGTGATATTCTAAGGTTGCTAATGTTAGAAGTTAGGTAATTAATTTTCTGGCTTTCGTACATCTTATTTAAAACTTTTCATATACTGCAGACTTTTCAATGAAGTGTCAAACGCATCTGCATGTTTACAGTTTCATTTGTAAAAGAAGATTATTCGAGGCTTATGTTAATTTATAGCGTGCGCTCGACGTTAACACTTTATGTTTAAAGGACTTAAGAAGAATTGGAATTAAGAGAAATTCCTCCTAAGTAGTCCCCCCCCCCTTTAATATCCGAAGATATATTAGAAATTGCATTTAGGAACATTAAAATGAAATTTTGAAAAGATTCGTTCATTAATGCTAACTAAATAAATAGGTATTTATCTGACTATTTATAAAATATTTTTAAAAAAGGATATTAATTAGCAAATAATATTGTTTCGAAACTCTTAATTCTTACAATTAGCTTCGAAATTTTTTGAATTTTGAGTACAACTATTTGAGAATAGAAATATTACATTTGTTTAGTGATAGAAGTCTGCAATTAAATAAGACGAAAAAGAAGATCATTATAATAAGACGAATCGGAAATATTGATACTCAGAACTCTAAAGATTTTGCATATATGTTTAAATATGAAACAATAAAAATACGTAAATCGTGGTGTTATATGTTAATGGAGAATTTTTTGCCTACAAAATTTTCCGTTGTACATCTTTCAATAACGTAAAAATAATCCATATCGTCGCCTCAGTAGCCAACAGTAGGATAAATTAACATTGATCGAAAATGAGATGTCTGATTTACTGTTATGAAAAACTGTGTCTGCATCTAGTAGAAGAGTAGGGAAATTTTATAAAACACATCTGAGATGTAGTATTAAACATAACTTTGTGTTTCAGAAGTTGCTCTACTAGATACAAACACAGTTATTTATAGCAGTAAGTCAGATGTCTATTTTTTTTAATTATTACTAGATGTCTTACTGCTGCTCTGAGGCGACGATATGTAAACTGCTATGAATCTATCCAACTGCAAAACTATTTTCATTCGTAATTTTTCTACATTTTTTCAATATTCTCAAGTAAAGTATTTTGCAAAAAAAAAAAAAAAAAAAGAACTAGAGAACGGGAATTCTGCTTTATCAGAATTTAGTATCGCCTCCGGCATTTCCATTACTTCATTTTCTTCTGATGGACTGATGGCTTCTATTATTATGAAACAGCCATCATAAATGAAGTGTTAGGTGAAGATGAAAGAGCAGCCTTAAAAAGTTAGAAATCTGATTTTTTGGTCAGAATGGGGGGAAGAAATGGCCATAATTGTTTTTTACGGCTGCTCTTTCATCTTCACCTAAGACTTCGTTTATAATGGCTGTTTCATAATAATAGAAGCCATCAGTCCATCAGAAGAAAATAACTCGGTTAAGCGGGACTCTTCTGCAGTACAAAACATATTTAAATTTTAAGACTTAAAGCACACGTTTTATTCTATGTAAAATGACGTCATTTGCATCCGCTTAAGAATTTCACAGACCGACAGTAAAGCATGCATAGTACATCACTATCGCGAAATAATGCACAAATGCAGCAAAAAGATATCGTCATTCAAGAAAATCGAAAAAAAAAAACGGCTATCTAAATCATTAGATACTTACAATTAAATATAATGTATAATAGCTCCATTGTTTTAACAAAAATCATTCGATTTTTTAAATTAATTTTTCAACTACTTTTCAGTAGTGAAATTACGCTTGAAATTATAGAATATTAAAGACGTGAATTATCACATTGCTAACAAGGCGTAAACCAACTTAGTGAAAAACGTCCAAGCCAGGAATCGAACCCGGGCCCCTGGAATAGATCTCCAGTGCTCTACCACTAAACCACAAGGACGATGCCTAGCTTGGCATCGCGCAAAACTATTTTTCCTTTGCTTTCTACAGAAATGGATAAATGCCGTTGCCAATATTAAGCAAATGGCTCCAAAAACTACAAAAAAATTTATATTTCAAAAACAAATGGAGATACGGTTTTCAAACGAAGTGCATTTAAAAGAACTTTTTTTTTCCCAATACGACGGTATAAGAACTGAAAGTGTGCGATGCTTAGAAGTTTAAAAAATTGCTAAAGAGTATTTAATCGTAATGATTTGTTTTGCAGCTAGCCTTGGTAAGCTAACGTTATTTTTTGGACACAAAATAAGCTGGGAGAAAGAAATAGCATACTGGTCCGGAGGCTAAAAATAATAATAATAATAATAAAATGTGTATTCGATAACTTACTTAAATAATTATGACATGGTTCTTCCTGCAAAATCTTTATTCCAAGTAAAATGGAATTTTAACTGGAATGAATGAGTTTTCTTGTTCCCTTTTCATATAACATTCGATTAATCATACAAAATCGGTAAAACGGAACTACTGAATAAAGTAGAAAAGCATGAAAAAAACTGGAATGTTAAGTAGCGAATATCTACATACAATAGTTTATTTTCAAAAATAGAATGACTTAGAAACATTTTATTTTGTCATTTGAAGAAGACTGATACTACTGATTGATACTGAAGATTTGATTACTAATCATATCAGAGGAACTAATGTAGCTTCCACAAATTAAAGCTAAGCAGAAAATCCTGCAGAGGAAGTAATATAAACATAGTGTGCAACAAATAGCTACTATTTTAATAACACAGTCAATCGATGTGACGTGAGTGTAACGTAACAAATGGTCACAAGTGTCACAGCCATTACGTTGAAACAGAATGTGACACAGTTTTCTATCACATCATTCAGTACATCTATTCCAGGGGCCCGGGTTCGATTCCTGGCTTGGACGTTCGACTCAATAATACTTTCAAGTGATACTCAATAATACTTTCACTTGGTGATTCCTCTGTGAAGCCACCATGATTTTTGCTTTTTGACGGGTCAGAAGGTGAAGGTACAATGATGTCATTTGGTGACCCTCGTGTGATCGTCCTTTGGAAACTTCTCTGTGAAGTCACTATGACCATTACATTGTTACGAGTAAAACTGCAGGGACGTCAAACTGAAGTCACCTGGAGACGCTTCAATGAATGTTGTTTGAAGTGTCTGGTGTGAAGTCACGGTGTGATTATTACTTTCTGAAAAGTCATCGGGTGACTTCATTCTGATATCATTTGGGGACTAGCCATAAAGTGACTTTCGCGATGACTTCACAAAAGAGACTCGAAATAACAGTCACACGAGAGTTACTAGATGACTTCATTGTAATTTCACCTTAGAAATTCGCCACAAAGCAACAGTCACGGTGATTCCCAGTGAAACCCAAATGACGGTAACTTGTGATATATTCAGACAAAAATACCATATATTGGTTCATCGTAGTGACTTTAAGATTTCTACTATTTGAGACGTCACAATGATTGGCTGTTCCATTACATACTATGAGTAGTACATATTTGTTATACTTTTCGTTTAATTCAGTTTCTTTTAACTACTCACAAATAGCTTTAACCCTTTGCACTCGAAGCTTTTTATCCATGGCGGAACTATTAACTCCACGACATTTTTAAAGAAAATAAAATATGGTCTTATATAGTAAAATAGAAAAAAAAAATTATTTGAATGTTTTATATATTTTTTAGATGTTAGAAATATAATATTTAAATCTTATGTTCTATAGTTCTGTTGGGTGCGGTATTTTATAAAGCATTCACCAAGGTGGATTGCAGGCATTTCGGGACAGGTGTAACAAAATGGCGTGTTCATTTGGAATGCGCCGGTGCTGAGGAAATACTCTAAGGCATTCTTATGGCTGTCAAAAACTACACCTTTAATACTAGTTTTATTATTATTATATTGTTATATTATTACTTTGTCAAAAGTGAGCACATCAAATAATACTGCCGCTTTTTATAATGCTAAATTTTGTGTATGATACGTATCAGTCAGTTTTATTTTCACAATTTTTTTTTTTATAAAATACATTTTGGATACTTCCTTATATCACATCTGTACAGATTCCAATTAGATCACTTCATTAATGTAAATAATAGAACAGTAAGTAAGAACCAAGGTTGGAATTAATGTAAATTGTTCATGTAAATTAAGATCGTGAGTGAGACTCACCATTGGAGTTGATGCAATGTATAGCGTGGTGAGTGAGACTCACCGTTGGAGTGCAAAGGGTTAATGTTTAAAAATTAGCTTTTTGTCTTCGTTCTTAATTTATGGACACCGGTGTATTTGGTGTAATGCTTAAGAAATTGTTAGTTAAAAATATTATATACGTATATAAAATATATAACACAATTTGAATGTAAAAGGCATAAAAAATTCATATTGTAATCTATGATAATAATTACAGTTTACTGGAAAGTTTCCAGAATCTTTAAATTTTCGTTAAATTGTAATCTTACGAGAGAATCTTAAAACTCTGGAATTATTTAAATGAATGGTACAAAATAACATCAACTCTTCGTTAAATGAAGAAAGGGAACGTGGGTTAGTCCAAGTGTAAATCTCCATGATTTTTAATTCGTTTCGTTTATGAGTTTGCAAACTAATATATTCTGGCAGAAACGCCTATTGCCCAAGGATTATTTTATTCAAGAATTCTTCCCTTATGATTGCTTGTTTTAAACGAAAATGTTATGTTGTTACGTCTCTCTAGACAAAATAATCTTTTCAACTTAATATATGAAAGGTAGTGTAAAATTATCGTTTAAACTTTCTTTATGACTTGAGATAGGAGAGCATAATTAGTATTTTCGGTTTCTATATTTCCTCTTAAAACAATATATATAATATATCCATCTATCTATCTATCTCTATATATAATAAAATCTTTTGAAATTAATAACTATTTAACAACAGGAAAATCTACAAAATATAAATGAACTACTAATAATACAATAGAAAATTTTATATTAATTATGCGAAATGCACAGATTGAAAAAATAAGTATGAGGAGGAAAAATCCAAAAACATAATCTAAAAGTATTAAAGAACAAAATGGAAAAGTATATTTTGAAACACTTTATACAATACTTTACATACTTTATAAAAAATATTAAAAGATCAAATCTTATTGTAACAAAAGGTACAGCTGCCAACATTTACGCTTTTTTTTTACCACTAAAATTTAATAGTAAAATTCCCCATATTAAATCGGCACACTCTGTGATTCAATAAGTCGATAATTTCTTTTAAATTTTAGTAGTAATAAAAAAGCGAAAAATTTGGCAGCTATGAAAACGTATATATGTGAACAAACTTTAATCGAATAAAATATAATAGAAAATCTACTCTCACCATTACAAAAACGACCGCATGACCATTCAGACGATTTTGACAAAACATAGAATGATTATATGATAATAGTTAACAAGTCACAGTTATTTTAACAAATTATAAAATAATCACAAAAATAATGCATTAATAAATATAATCAACTGTAAAACTATTTAAAAAAATCCCATATTTTAATAACTCATCCACAAAAAGGAAAAAGATAAATAAAAATAATGTATTTTGTGATTCTTATTTACACAAAAAAGGAATACTCCATAGACAATATTCAAGTAACATATATGTATGTATATATATATGTATATATATATATATATATATATATATATATACAACATATATATGCATCAGTACTGTCATCAATGAACAAAAGATATATTTAATAAATATTACAATAAATTTATGATTGCTAAAAATAATTGATAAGATGTTTTGGTAAATAAAGAGTAAGAAATTCGTAAAAAATATTCGTAAAAAAATTTTAAAAAATAAATCATAAATAGTAAATTTATTTCCATATTGGCAAACAAATAACAGTTCAACATGAATCCAATTGGCATAAGATGAATTGAATATATTAATAAATTCTCTAATATATATATATATATAGGTAAAATAATGCAATAATGCTTCCATCCAGTCTAAAATTGTAAACATTATTAATAATAAAATATTCAAAATTAGTATGTAAAAACACAAATAAATAAGATTAAGGAATAGTTAATCAATTAATCATATCCAAATATATATTGTAAAATTTTAAACTTATTATAACATCTTAAAAGTATTATAGCAATTTAAAATTAAAAATGAAAAAGAGTCCTATTTTGAGCGTTATTAAAATAAGCTCTATAAGTGATATTAGATTATAATTTTTTTTTAATTGAATGTTTATTCACTTTTGAAAGAGATGAATAGTTTAAAATTGAACACAGAAATAATACAATTAGATTTATGAATGAGCGAATATAGTTAAAATATAAAAAAAATAAGACAAACCTTGAATGTCTTAAAATTAAAATTTATTTATTTAAATAATTATATGACAGGCAAATGGAATTAATAAAACTAATTTAAAGAAAAATTAATATATATATAAATATTTATATATATTCCTTATATTATTTGAACAATTAAAAATGAATAAGGACATAAAGTAAATAAGTCAAAATTTATATTTAAAGATATTGAATTTTTATAATCAATAAATAATTAAACAAAATATAATAAAATAAAATAAACTTTAGAAACAACAGAAAATGTACAGGAATATATATATTTTGTTTAAATACTAAATATTCAAAATAAAAATTAATTTATATTAGGAATTAGATGTAAGAATTAACATATAATAGATATTTTTATACTATAATACAGCCACAGTTACCTTTTGTTATAATAAAATACACTAAGTACAACATACATTAAATCAATGGCTAATAAGTGAACATTCCAAATTTTTTAAACTGGCAAATCTGCAGATCCTCAACGTCAGATTTGCGACTCGCTCTTTTTAATACACATTGCGTAATATTCACCTTCCTACAAATCGCAATTTAAAATTTTCAAATTACATAATACTTATAAGAATAAAAATACTTCGAAAATTTTCAGAAATTAAAAGTGTTAAATTAAACACGTTGTTATACAATGATACTCTGAAATCCACATGAACTGCTTATTTTGGTAAATATTTAGAGAAAAAAAGTGCACTATTTAAGGGGGCTCTGCCCCCCTGAACCCCACTTAGTCTATTTAAATTTACATTCGTAATTTTCTATTTATTGTAGGGGAAGGTGTTGTACCTCTGACCGTATTGTTCCTTTGACCACCTAGGCTGTAGCGCAATCTAGCAGCATTTTATGAGTTTCGGTGTAATTAGTGCATAGATCCTTCACTAGAGGGCTTGTGCAACCTACTGTGGATTATTCAAGTCAAAGAGGATTCCTGTTAATAATATTAATCCATTTCCATCATAAAAATGTAACTATTTATTTGTTAATGCGTTGCCAAACAATATTTTTTGTGCTATGTCTTTTTTGATAGAAATAACTTGACATGGTAGCTATAGATTTTTATAAATATGGTGCGGCTTGTGAAACTGATTATACTAACCATAACACTGTAGCATGCTTTGTAATTTGCACTAGCATGGTGTTGTACCTCTGACCATTATCAGTTGTTGTTCCTTTGACCAGATTAAAGGTACAACACTTTTAAAAGATTTTCTAAACATTTCAACTTTTATGACTTACTTAATACAACTGTCTTGAAATTAGTTAACGATATTTTTTTACTTTAGTTGTTCATAAATAATAAAAAAATATTTAGACTGGGATAAGCACTGTTCATGTACCTCCTGAACTCATAGCCATCAAAGGAAAAAAAAAACAAGTTGGAGGTGATAACGTCTGCCGTAAGGGGAACAACTATCACTATGATTACTGCTGTTAGTGCATCTGGAAACATCATTCCCCATTTGTTTGTTCTCCCCGTGTCAACTTTAAACCATTTATGCTTTACAGAACGCTTTTTGGATCAATCGGGGTTGCAAACCCATCAGGCTGGTCAAATGAGACCACATTCCAACATTTCTTTCAACATTTTCTGAAAAAGTTTAGACCTAGTACTGAAAGACCAGTATTGTTTTTATTTTATAACCATGAGTATCATATTAACATACCAATAATTGATTTAGCCAAGGCTAGTAGTGAGATACTAATGACGTTTCATCCACACCCTAGCAATGAAATGCAACCCCTTGATAAGGGTGTTTATGGTTCTTTTAAAGCCTTTTATAATTAAGCTGTAAATAATTGGATGGTTGCTCCAGGAAATGTTGGAAAGCCTGTTACGATCTACAATATTGCTGAACTTGCGGGCATAGAAGATTCTAAAGCCGTAGTTCCAAAGAATATTATGAAAGGTTTTAAGGTCACAGGGTTTGTACCTTTCAATGAGAACGTTCTTCTGATGACGAATTTCTTGCAGCTACTGTAACACGCAGACCGATGTTGCATGAAACTGATTTTGATGAACCATCAGCGGGTGGCGCAGCTCAAACAGACAATATCATTCCTCAATGTAGCAGTTAAAATTTATCGCCACTTATCATAACACCTGAAAGTGTGAGGCCTCATCCAAAAGTGCAAGCAAGAAAATGTCAAATAGGGTTCTGCAAAAAGGGAAATCTCGTATCCTGACTGATACTCCTGAAACGCTAATTATTGAAGCTTATTAAAGAAAAAAGAAAGCAACAGCCTAAATTCACGAAACAATGATATTGAATAAAATGATTTTCTTTCTTCATTGCTGCGTTATCTAATTGGCTGGTCAGAGGTACAACAACCCATGGTCAAAGGTACAAATATGTGTTGTACCTTTGAACACAATGTTAGTATTATTTAAAAAAATGAAATTAAACATAATACACTGCTCAAAACAATTAGGGGAGCGCATGGTCTTAACGAAATTACGCAAATATTTACACCGGTAAGTAACATAAAATAAAACATCCATAATTTAAAGTTTTGTAGAAAACAGATAAAGAAAACTTTACATGTAAATTAAAGTTTATGACGTCAAAAACTAGAAAAAGGAGATAAGTGCAGAAATCGGGATTTTCCAGAAACGTCTGATTTACTGCCTCAATTCAATTGTTCAGCTTGTGTTTTGAGAAAAGGTGGCTTGAAAATGTCACAACAAGATGATTTACCGCAATCTATGACTTGGCGTGTTATCGGGACAGTTGAATTTGGGGAAACACAACGAAGTGTAGTGGACGCTGTTGGATTCGCAAGAAGTGCCCATGAAAGGCTGTGGAATCGATTCCAAGACACATGGAATGGTAGTCATCGACAAGTGCAAGGTCGAAAAAACTGCTAACACAGAAACTGATGACCGATATATCCTGTTAACAGCTCGTCGAGACGGAACGGTCAATGCTATTCTGCTGCAAACACAGTTGTTCTTGGCTACAGGACGAAGAGTGTCCAGCCAAACACACCGAAATAGGCTTCATCAAGGTGGTCTCCATGCACGTGAGCCAATGGTCTGTATTCCGTTGACCTCAAGCAACTGTGTGGCCCAAAGAAGGTGGGGAACTGAACATCGAGTTTGGAGGCAACGTTGTTGGAGTCAAATTCTTTTTATAGACGAGTCCCTATTCAGTCTAGATGTGACATCTGATGTGTTTTGGCATGGAGAGAAAGAGGCACTCAATATAAACCCACATTCGATCGTGAAAGAACGCATTACAGACGAGGTGGGTTGATGCTATTGGCTGAAATCAGCATAGGTGGACGTACGGGCCTGAATATCATTATATCATTCGGAATTACAGTTTGACGATCCGAAGTTATACAGACGATATACTGAGACCTCATGTCGTATTTTATGTTGCAGAAATTAGTGTTTTCTTTTTTTCCATGCATGATAATGCCAAACTTCATACAGTTGGTCTTGTGGAAAACATGCTTGAAGCTAAAGCAATAGAGCGTATGGAATCCAGCATGCTCTCCTGACCTAAATCCGATCGAGCATGTTTGGGACAAACTCAGACGATGCATTGCTGCGAGACCGAGGCCTCCTTTTACTGTCTGGGACTTGGAGATTGCAGTTCTTGAGCAGTGGAACAGTATTCCCCAAAATCTTACCGATAATCTCATCTCATCCATGTAAAACAGGTGTGCAGCAGTCTTAGGTGTTCGAGGAGACCACACGCCATATTAAAAATTTTGCATCATTTCTAAACAATACTTTTTTTATCATTTACATGAAAACAAACTGTTGCCCTAAACCATCTTTTCATGTTCTTTCTATTTTTTCAAAGAACAGAAGCTCCCTTACAATTTTTTTTGCGTCTTTTTTTCTGTATTGCGCATTGATACACGTGTACTATCCATTTTATGCCTACACATGGCTGTCTTGCACTTTTCTCTTCACTTTTTTGCTTGCTCCCCTAATTTTTTGAGCAGTGTAAATGTAAAGCTAGAACCTTGAAAATAGTACATATGATAAACCAGATGATACTGATTATAATAAAACAAAGAAATTGAATTCAGCTTTAATAGTTAAGCTACGAAAATTAAAATTTTGCAAAGTGGTCAAAGGAACAACACCTTCCCCTACAACCGGTTATAGTATATCTGAGATTTCTTTATACGCTGTGATTTATAAGGATAAGCAAATCAACAGTTTGGACAAATATTTTATGTTATTATAATATCCAAATAGAAGTATTTTCTTACCTGCCAATCACAAATAGCTGTATCTGATGGGTAAGGAACTTATGGAAATGTAAACTGAATAAAACTAATTTAGAACTCTAATGTTTTTACAATTTTTGTTTCCGAAAAATAGTTTCCATTGCCGTTCTGTAATATTTAGATCAAAGATCTTATTTAAATACATCTTAATGTACTCGATAGCATAAGATTACAAAAATCATGCAAAAATACACATGTTTGGAGACTTTTAAACCTAATGGGTAATTATTCATCATTGTGTCATTTAACTATATTATATAACACACGTGAATTGGCTCTATAAAGTTTTATTTGTGATTCTATTTTAATAGTATCCGCATTCAATTAAGAAACTTAATGTTTCTAATATTGTTCATATTTGACACAATCTACCTTTCATACCTAATTGGAAAGATTAATTAATCTTTTATTTCTCTAAGCCGGATTTTCTGCATAATCTTTCGTAATCGGGATTATTTGAATGATTATTTTATAGACCACTAGTTGTTATCGTTGACTTCGTTCACGTAGCTTTAAAAGAAAGATAAATGCATTAACTAAGCAAAACATTTCACTCCCAGTAATTAAAATCATGTTTAATTAAACAACTTTTTGTCACGTTTTATAGGAGACAATAAGGAATTTCTTAATAGTAGGGGTCGTGACATAACTCCGCCATAAAAATGTGGCAAATTTTGTGCCAAATAATATAAACATTTGACAAAAGGAAATTGCAACCAATGAAAAAAAGAAGGGCCAAGTAAAATTGTGGAAATTGACGAATCTTTCTTCGTAAAATGAAAAAAAAAAAAACGACGCTGGGAGAATTCTAGCGAAGAGTTCCGTATCGTGTTCTGGTCGGCACGATTGGCGAAGGAATGCAAAATGTCGATTTAACATCTTTTCAAATTTTTCAAGAGGGCAGAAAAACATGGTTTTTAAATTTTTATAAACATCTATTTTTGTATTATAAACGTTATATATGCAATATTTGTGCATATATTATGCATGTAATTATTTATGTAGATTAACATATATAAATACAGGGTGATTCTAAATTGTTTTTACAAAATAAGAGGGGTGATAGTACCCATCCAGACGAGTAATAATTACCATAAAACATGGGGCCGCGAACCACTTATTGAGTCAAAAATACAGGTTGTTTCATCCTAACTGAAATCGGCTTGTCGGTAATAATTTTGCGAAAAAGAAAAATATTGCGATAAAAATGTAACGATATGTACCTTTTTTGTTTGAAATATGATTACATCACAAAAAGATCTGGAAAAAACAGGGTACTCACACAATCGATGATACCGTATGAACTGATAATCACAGTCTAAAATGTGGAGCGTCAAATGCATACTGTTGGCGCGTATAATGGAAACTTCTACCACTTTTTTGTGATGTTATCTCATTTCATACAAAATAAAGTACATATCGTTACATTTTTATTGCAATATTTTTATTTTTCGCAAAATTATTACCGACAAGTCGATTTAAATTAGCGTGAAACACGCTGTATTTGTGACTCAATAAGTGGTTTGCGACCTCATGTTCCATAGTAATTATTACTCGTCTGGATGGGTACTATCACCCCACGTATTTTGTAAAAACAATTTAGAATCACCCTGTATATAAGTATAATAACTTTATACTTATAAATATATTTATAATTTTATATATTTCCTATTTTATATATTTATTTTATATGTGAAATTAAAACATAATGTTATATTATAAACAATAATGTTTTATGCGTCTTAACATTTGTAAAAATGCATAAAAAATATATTTACGCAATATTCCATCTACAGAAAAATATCGTTTAAAATCACCCCAGAAAATTATAAATAAAAAAAGTGAATTATAAGAAAAATATGTATGTAACATTGTTACTTTTCTACCAGTAGCATTCAAGTAATAAAAAAAGCAACCCGAAATGCTGAAGATCGCAACAAACAGATAGAAACACTTATCGCAAAAAATCAGAACAGGATATGGATCTCTTAACAGACATTACAAAAATCCGTTATGGCAAAAATATTTTAAAAAGCTATTTTTAAAAATGACAAAATAATTTTACAAGTTTAAAGGTAAAAGAAATGTGGAATTAAAATCCTGTCGTCAAACTAAGATTTACAAACGTGTCTTCAATATACTTCGAGCTCCCGAGCTTTAATTTTGACACTGACAGAAGAAAATGATTTTGCTTTAATGCTATCATATTAAACATTTAGGTTTTATGAACTAAAGAGCAATTTTCTTTTTAAAAACAAAATAATTTTCATTCATAATTTCTGAAGTGTGGTAGCTTTAAGAATTAACACTTGTCAAAAATTATCTTATTCAGGCATTCTAGTTAAATTTTTTAGTGTTTAAGAATGGAACTAATTATTTTCCGCTAATTATAACGTCATTTTCGATATTGGTAATTTTGCGATATTAGTGACATTTGCTCCCTATTTGCTTTTCAAAAGTTTTAAAACAATTAATAAATTTTAAATTAAAAATCAAATCTTTACGTTAGCCGTACGCAGACGATAAATCTTGAAATGTTGATAGCAATTTTCTTTAAATAATAAGAATTAATATCATAGCCCAAGACCATTTTATTTCATCATCTTTGTTTTCGATAAAGGACGTCGTATTCGCCTGTTTTCCGTACTTACACAAATCCGTCTACCTTGTAATATTAAGAAATACTTGAGAGTTTCCTTTTTATTTCCAGTATGACGCCAAAATTCATCTTTTTTTTAATTCTTAATTTTTTTATTTCCTTTTCCTTTTCAATTGGAAATTTAACTGTTCAATAGAAATTATTATTCCGGGTTCTGATTTTCTTGGCAACAATTAAAGAAATGTAGAAACATGTAAATTAATTCTCTATGAAAATAATGAATTTTTGAATTCATAAGCAAAGTATTTGAATAAAATAAATAAAACATTGCCTAATTTCATTTCTGGGTTAAAATCCATCTATATGCAAAGATTTGTTCATCCATTTTGACGTTGGCTTTACTCAAACATTATATGCATACATATTCACATTTATAATAGGGGAAAGTAGCCATATTTGGACCGCCGAGGCGCGCCGCTTTAATTGGACCGCTGCAATTCTAGTGTTAATTACAGAAAGAGACGCCATCTACCGATGAAATCATATTCACCAGAATGACTTCATTTATGATTAAAAAAAAGCACTTGCCTTCACCGTGCTGTTTTCAGACAATTTTTAAAAATCTGAAAATAGCAGTTCTAATTTTAGTTTATCTAATTTTTCCCTACTAAATGTAAGAGAGTAATTTAAAACAAAAGTAAGTTGTTATGTTTTTATATACATATAGTCCAGACAATAGAGACCGTATAGGAACTCTACCTAGCAAAACTAATGGAAGTTCTGGAAATAGGCTTACATTATGTTTTTTGGGTCGTTGAATCCGAATTTATAACTTCCCACCAAAATTTCCCCCGACAACCCCCCAAATTTTGGTAAAATGCCCCCGAAAAAGGTTTTTATTAAAAAAATCAATTGTTTTATTTTTTAAAGAAAAAGTATCTAGAAATTCAGAAAGTAGACAATATTTGCAACAAATTAGATACATGCCATTATGACTTAGGATGTAGGGGTAGGGGGGGGGGATCTGCTTCGGAACATGCGCGCGGTGCTGCGTGAACTAAGTTGCACAATTCCGCTTAACCACTCACACGTTTACATTCGCCCTCCCATCTCCCCTACGAACTTTTTCTATAAGGTTTACTTTAAGTTTTTTGGGTCGCTATATCCGAATTTTTAATTTACCCCCAAAATTCAATTTTTTCAAAAAATCAATTTTTTGAGGGGTTGCCGGGTGAAATTTCTGTGGGATGTTACAAATTCGGATTCAGCGACCCAAAAAACATAAAGTAAACGTATTTTCAGAACTTCCATTAATTTTGCCAGGTAAAATTCCCTATTGCCTGGACTAATATCTAAATTCATGTGTTTATTGCGCATATTTTCACGTGGATTTGTTCACTTTCGTTTTTGTTCTTAGTCTTGAGATAATCTGTTTTAAAAAAATGGCGCATTTGCCTTAATTGGACCAATTTGAGTTGCATAAATTGGACCAGATATACGATCATCATTTCGTAGCTACTTCATTACTTACTTTTGACGAGACTATAGGCCCTGCAGATAGATCCAATAATTCTTCTTCTAGTGAGATTTCGGAGTCAGAGTGAGTAATCGTAAAACCTACTAAAACTAAAAGAGTAAGAAAAAAATGATGAAAACGACACAGACAAACACTCTGGATGAAAAACACCAGTAACAGCAAAAATTGTTACACTCTAAATAAAAAGGAGTGACTATACACTCCAGAGAAGTGAATAGTCACTCTATCGCAGAGTCAAAATATGCCCAACCTCTTTAGAGTGACTATTCACTCTGAGCAAAAGTGAAATTTTTGACTCTCTGAAAGAGTGAATAGTCACTCCTGGGAAGTGACTATTCACTCTAAACAGGGGTGGATAATCACTTTTTCGGAGGAGTGACTATGCACTCTTGATAAAGGAGTGCGGTTTTTCACCCCTGGTAGGAGTGAATAGTCACTCTTTCATAGAAGTGAATGTTCATTTTTTATGTAGTCGATTCTTTTTTTTATTTTGCTTTTATGGTCATTTTAAAAGAATCACATCTTTTACAGCATGCAATGAAAATAGATACAAGCGTGGTAAAGAATGGAATAAAATACTTTATTAGCAATATTTATTTAATTCATAGTTTGTAACACTAATTGAACTTTTAAGGAAAAATTCATTTAAAGTTACATACGAATTTAAATTAGATTACTGATAGAAATAAACTAAAATATTTTATTCCAATCTTATCCTTTGTGTTTGTTTTTATTGCATGCCCTATAAAGATATTACTTTTAAAGTTTTATAAATAACTTTTTAATAGGTGGATGTTATATGTTTAACAATGTTTGATTTGATTTAAATTTTTGTTTTAAATATAAAACCGTACTTTGTCCTGAAATTATTTCTATTTTTGCAAAGTCCTATTGTTCTAAAATATTTTTAATTTTTCCATTTAAAAAACAATGCTTATAAACTCACATCTTTTTAAAATAAGTTCTAAGCATGATTTAAATATTAAGAATGTATATATATATATATATCCGCTGTCATTTGCTTTTGTTTTATTTAATATGAACATGGAGTCTAAATTTTAAGTTCTCTGGAATATGTAAATATTTTTCTTTAAAACATATTCCTTAACTTAATCATGATTTCTAATTTTCGTCCCTTATTGCTGAAAAATGGAATTAATACAATACTTATTAATGAAATGACACGATAAGCCATATTTAATTTAATTTTTTTATTCGCGTAGATATTGTATTTTGTGAATATGAGCAAAATAGATTTTATATGCTTTATAGGAAGAGATTGACCTCGGAAATAGAAACAAGTTGGAAATTGCTCGTCAAACGTAGCAAATGTGGTGCGTTCGTACTATAACTAATTTTATAAATATTTTTTGCACCGCATATTGTACTGAATGTATATTTTAGTGAACTTTATAAGTGCCTATCAATTTCATTCTGTTTGAAAGACTGTAACATCATTAAAATGCACTTGAAATAATTTTTTCCCATTGACCTTAATGTAACGGAAAGCTTTTGACTGTTTCTGTAATTAAACTGTACATCCGATTTTCATAAAATTTGAAACGACTCGACAAAATTTTTCAACAATTATATAGGGTAGATGTGCCAGTGATGGACAGGAATTTCTTTTAAAATTATTTTTTTATTAATAGTTATAATTATTATATTCCAGTTTTTTCAATATTATATTAATCTATCAACAATATTTAACCATTTTTATAGTCTCATTTCCCAATATGAATCGAAATTTAATTTTAAATAACAGAAATATATCGAAACACCCAAAAGCCCAGTAACGGACACCCTCTAGCCCAGCAATGAGCACCCTCTGTTCCAGTAATGGACACCCCATAAAAAGTAATAAATATAATTGTTTTTATGACTGAATTTAGAACCAGAATTTAATGAATACATACTAATGAAACAAAATAGTTATTTTCAAATAAATTTAACAGTAAGGATATCAGTAATTAATAAAATATTTGTGATAATCATTTACTGTTTGCATCAATTATTGTAATTATCAGAAGATCAATATTTTAATTATTTTATATGAATAGTTTAAAATACTAAATATCAAGTAATTAGAGCTATCAAATTATTGAAACAGTGGGGGATTTAAAAAGTAATAATAATAAAAAATGTTTTGGAATGTTAGTGTTTAGTTTTGTCTCGCTTTTTTAACAATTAATCTTCCAGAGACTACTTGATGTATCATTTATAATAATTAATATTACAAATATGAAAGAAATGATATTGTGAGTTGAATATTTTAAATGCTAAGTAAAATAATTTAAAAATAAAACAGTAGAACTGATGTTTGAGGCCACTGATCTGCAGATTTACCAGTTTCATGAATATTGCCTATAAATTAAGGAATATTACTTTTTTTTTCTTTTTTCGTTAGATGTGAATAAGGAAACATTTAATACAGAAAATACATTTTTAATAGCTTCTGTTACTTAATTGTTTTTATTTGAACGGAGAGAAATTAAGCCCTATGAGCCCCTCTTTGACTGTGCTCTTAAACAATATTTTTTGCTTCATAGCTGGTTTGATTGCCAGATTTTAAAATAGCAAGGTATATATACATAAAAAAAGAACAAAATATTGAAATTTTTTTAATCACATAAAATAGCTTTAAACCAGCCATTTAAAACGTTTTGGTGGAAAATGACTAATTAACCATTCTAGTAATGGACCTTAAAAATAAATGAAATTTCGTAAATGACCGTTAGTATAAGAAAACTAAGTTTTCTATTGCTACGCAAACAAAAGCATTCAAATTTTGCAAGAAAATAAATAATATATAAATTAATTAAACGAACATATATATATATATATATATATATATATATATATATATATAAAAGTGTTGGCATTATTCATTCTTTCTAAGAGTACTTCACAGCTTAATGGCCATTTAAATCTTTAATTGACTTTTTCTCAAAACTTGGAATTTTCATGCTTAGGTTCCTTGTTTAGACGCGTTCGTAATTATATAAATACGTAGCACCTATAGTCGTCGTTCAGTCCGTCTGTCCCAGTGTTGATTTCAGGGGGTGGCATCCCCCCCCCCCGGAACTCTATAATGTCCATCCGGAGCCACAGAAATCCCTCCCGGAGAAAAGCGTCCGAATTCAACACTGCGTCCGCATATAACAGAGCAAAAAATACCCAATCGAGTGGTCTGAAATTTTAAATATATAATTGTTGTAAACTTTTGTTGAGTCATTTCAAATTTTATAAAAATCGGATGTATAGTTTAATTACAGGGACATTCAAAAGTTTTCCGTTGCATTACGGTCAATGGGAAAAATTATTGCAAGTGCATTTTAATGATGTTACATCCTTCCGAATGATCTGAAATTTTAAATGTATAATTGCTGCAAAATTTTGTAGACTCATTTCGAATTTCAGGAAAATCGGATGCATAGTTTAATTACAGGGACAGTCAAAAGTTTTCCGTTACATGTTGGCCAATGGGGAAAAAAAATATTTCAAGTGCATTTTAATGATGTTACAGCCTTTCAGAACAGAATGAAATGGATATGCACTTATGTATTGCACTAAAATATACATTCAGCACAATATGCGGTGCAAAAAATATTTCTGAAACTAGTTATAGTACGAACGCACCTCATTTGCCACATTTGACGAGCAATTTCCAACTTGTTTCAATATCTATTAAACTTAAGAACTCAGATTGTTTTTAATACTTATATTATGTTATACTGTATACTTTAACACAGGGATTTAAGGATTTGTTTAGAATTATTTATCTTAGGCAGTGAAATCTTACCAAAAATGCTAATTTAAAAATGACTCTCAATGAATAATTAATTTTGAATTTCACTTAGAACGAAAATGTTCTGTTAAAATACGTAAAGCATGTTATTCAAACTACTCTAAAAAATCTAGATCTCTATCTTTCACCATTTCTGAGAAAAAGGTACATAAAGTTGGTGAATTTAACATGGCGGAGATACGGCTTTCCCGGTCCCCTTGAAACAATTACATTTCAAACCGCTACATGAAGAAATCTCACAATCACTTTAGAACAAAAATGGTCTGTTAAAATACGTAAAGCATGTTATTCAAACTATTCTAAAAAATCTAGAACTCTATGTTTCACCATTTCTGAGGAAAAGGTACATAAAATTGATGAATTTAACATGGCAAAGATACGGCCTTCCCGGTCCCCTTAAAACAATTACATTTCAGACCGCTACATGAAGAAATCTCACAATCACTTTTGAAAACTCCACGATCAATCTTTTTCTATACAACATACAATTATTTAGCTCATAATCTTGACATTCCACGCATATCTACACGGATAAATGCTTAAAGTTAAATAAGACTTACCTTTATTTTATGTATTCCATAAAGAATTTAATGATTTCCTAATCTGTTAATCTTAAAATGGCGGACGAAAAAGTGATCATTTTTCTTATCTTTTAAGGGTGTCATCGCCTTGTTGTTCTGATTGGTTAATAAGCAATGCATACGTAAGTCACACTTTCAGGAGTGAGACATTTCACTCCTTTCTAGAGAGTGGAAAATTCCACTGTTTAAGTAGTGTATTTTTTTAAAATTCACTCCAAAATGAGTAAAAATGCCTGTCACTCTTTCAAATAGTGAACTTTTCACTCCTCCCAATTTTGGAGCGTAAAGGTATTGGAAACGGAAAGGAAAGAATGAGTTGTGAAGCACTGACCCGCAGTGATTGACCCGCAAGAAGGCTGTAGCTACAAACAAAGAATCTTTAGAAATTTTATTTCCCCTTACAAAATCAGTTAAGTTAAAGTAGAGAGGGAGCCCCTAAACAGCTGTGTTAACATCTTTGTCGTATAAAGTAAACCTTGAAATGAAAAAGCAAACAAACGGCAAAAAAGGAAGCTCTCAAAGCACAAAAGCAATTGGAACATCAAAATTTAAAAAATAGGCTTAATTCAATTGGAAAGAAAATGATGGAAAGGAAAAGAACTACAGACATAAAATAAAGAAAATTTCTGTTATAAAAGTCTAATGATTCAGAATCTATAAAGAAAAATTAAGACAGTGATAATTCGTTTTGCCTAATTTGTAAGAAAAAATAAAACAACAGACATTATTCAGTGTTCAGATTGCCAAATATGGTTCCATGTTGTGTGCGCTGGAATAAAAGATGAATAAAAGAAATTCATGTGTAAACCTTGCATCACTTCTTACATGATATTCAAGTAACTGCTAATTAGTTCCATAATTTCTATTCTTAATTACTTATAACTTTGATTTATACTTTGAATACATTTTCATTGAAAACAGTTACTCTTACTTTCAGACGTTTGATTTCACTATATTTCATTGCTGTTGTTTTGTTTGATTGTTTCATTATCGGAAACTTTACTTTTAATAAAATTAGTTATACTCCTTACTCCTTAAATCAGACTAACATTGTTATATTCAATTTAGGAGACTGGGAGTCTAACTCAGGCGACCAGTCGCTGAATTTGGACTACTTTTGACAAATTTTTCAAATTAAAATAAAACTTAAGATTTTGAAAAAGAAATTGTTCTAAAGATTTATTTAGTTAATAGAGGAATAGATTGACCATTTATAGTGATATTTGGCAGGTATTCCAAACATAAAGCGAGTTACACCTGAAAATAAGTGAAGTGGTCCTAATTCGGCTACTCTCCCGTGATATTATTAGGATCAAATGCAGTTGCTGGGTAACTAATGAAAGAAAAGGAAAAAAATGAAATGCGTGTATTTCAAATAAGTAAATTTATAAAACAAGATGTTTTATATTATTGGAACACATGTGTAAAATTTTACCAAAATATATACACCTAATTTAAAAAATCATACAAATATATTGACAAAATTTCGAAATAGGAATAATTTAAGATCATTATTGGGAAATTTCCGCATATGTAATTTACCATTTAAATCCCTTTAATCAAATGAGCCATTTTCTTTCGAGAAATGAAAATTTGAAAATCTTCTGAAGTGCAATAGAAAAGTATTATGGTGCAAAGTAAAATGTTCCATATTTTCGGAACAGATGGAAAAAATGTCACCAAAAATTATAGAGCTGATTCCGGGTACCTCACTAACATGCTTACTTAATTTCAAGCTCAGCGGATGATTTTTGCGGCAGTTATCGCGGAACAGACAGACAGACTAACAGACAGACGGAAACCAAAACTTTACGTGTCTCCACAGTAAGCCTTCACTGACGTTTCGGCAACTATAGACTAGTAAATCTGCAGATCAGGAGCCTCAACGTCATATTTGCAAGTAATTGTTTTTTAACACTCATTGCGTAATATTCAACTTCCTATAAATCGCTTTTTAAAGTTTTCAAATTACATAAATATTTATAAGAATACAAAATACTTCGTAAAATTGCAGAAATTAAAAGTGTTAAACAAGTGGTTATATATTGATGTTCTGAAATTCTGATGAGCTACTTATTCTGGTAACTTTTAAAATCAAAAATTGCATTTCTTCAGGGGAGCAGAGCCGCCCTGATTTACATTGGTAATTTTTTATTGATTGTGCGGATGGTTATAGTATATATTAGATTATTCTTTTTTACGCTGTGATTTATGAGGATAAACATAAGTTTATTTTTTTTATAAATTAATAAAATTTAAATTTAAAATAAAATCTTCATTTTCACCGTACGCAGACAATAAATCTTGATATGACGCCAAAAATATAACCCTAAATTCCGCTACATTCGGCACAAACACAACGACGTGCTTTAAATAATAATAATAATAATAATTTTTTTAGTAATACAGTTTTTAATTCATAATACAATGGAATGCTATCTTAGAATGCTTAAATATAAGTAGATCATTTTTATTTTACAGAAAAAATGCACGGAAGAAGTCAAAGAATTCGGTCCCTGTTCCACGTGCTTGTTTTTTTTGGGGGGCGAATAAGGGCATTTAAGTCTGAGCGATAACGGACATCATATTGCAAACTGTTTTTACGGCATACTGCATCTCCATCTATCTCTTCCCTCCGTGAATAATAGTTAACTGTATTTTACCCAAGATCTTTTTCTTCCAGCATCTTTGTTTTCGATAAATGACGTCTATAACACCTGCTATACGTACTTACTCAAAGCTTTTCATTTTGTTATATTAAGAAATACTCGAGAGTTTTCTTTTTATTTCCAATATGCCGCCATATTAATTTTTCTATTCTTTTTTTTTTCATTTTCCTGTTTCACGTCAAAATATTTCAATTGAAAATTGTTTAATAGAAAATATTTTTCCGGGTTTTGATTTTCTTGTCAACAATTAAAGAAATATTGGTAAATGTTACGGGAAAATGTCACATTATTCTCTATGAAAATAATGAACTTTTGTATTTTTAAGCAAAATATTGGAATAAAATAAATAAAATAAATAAAATATTGCCTATTTTTATTTCTGGGCTAAAATCCATCTATATGCAAAGATACAAATGCATTAATTCACCCGTTTTGACGTTGACTTTACTCAAACATTATACACGCAATTATACTAATATTATTAGGACCAAATACGTTGCTAGGCAACAGATGAAAGAAAAAGGAAAAAAATGAAATATGTATTATGTCAAATTGATAAAACAAAATGCTTTATATTATTGGAAAACATGCATAAAATTCCCCCAAAATTATAAACCTAATTGAAAAAATCTAGCAAATATATTGACAAAATTTCAAACTAATTTGAATAATTTAATAATCTTATTTAAAAATTTCAGCATCCAAAATTTACCATTTAAATCCATTTTTCATATGAGCCATTTCTTTCAACAAATGAAAATCTGAAAATCGTCTGACTTGGCATAGAAAAGCATTATAGAGGAAAATAAAATGTTCTATATTTCCCGAATGAATGAACCAAATTTAACCAAAAACTATACAGCTACGTCCGAGTACCTCATCAACATGCCCAGTTAATTTCAAGCCGATCGGATGCTTTTTGCGGCAGTTATCGCGGAACAGACAGACTAACAGACAAACAGACTAACAGAAACCAAAACTTTTGTCTCCACAGTAAGCCTTCACTGACGTTTCGGCAAATATGAATATGTCAAGTTCATAAATTAACTCATACAACAACACCCCACCTCCATAATCATTGAACAAAATGTAGCATGACAACTCTAGACTTACCTAATATAAGCCCTACAACCTAATATTAGGTAGCCCTACAACCTACCTAATATAAGCCCATTACTATAATCATTCAGCTGAATGTACCAGTCTGGCATCTCTCCACTAACCCCAATAGTAAAGCGACACATCTTATGTGTATGGAAAAAATAACTTACAGTGAAACTAAATGTGTAATAATTATGTAATAAGATATGAAGGATATCCGTAGTTAATAGATTGAATAAAGATTATTGATTGTATGAGCAAAGTTAAGTAAAATAATAATAAAAACAGATTTATGTAAACAAGAAAGATATTATAAAAAATGTAGATAGGAGAGACTGTGAAGAGTTGACCATAAGGGAGGCTTAACCCACTCTTTAGTTTTCATATTTAAAAGAATTTCAGAGATTTGCCAGTAGGAACCAACCAAAGCTGTTTAACTGCTCAAACAATAGTCTTTCCTTCCTAAAAATAATTGAAACAGGTGTGGAAAAATCAATTGTGGAGAGTTTTCAGCTTGAAAAGTATATTTTTTAGAAACATTTTGTAAGATTTTCTCAGATAAAATATATCATAGAAATTTAAATAACTAGATTTTAAGTGATGTAGAAACATTGAGCTTTCATTCAAGGCATAAAGATTGTACAATAAATTTGGATAACATAACCATTTGCTATACTTTAAAAAGTCGCTATGTATGGAGGCTTGATCCAGTCAATGTGGGGAGGGTTGACCAGATGGTCAAAGCTCCTTAATGAAGTGTTTTTGGAAATCGTTTTAATGCACACTGTACGTAATGAAGGGTTAATAGTTATGTTTCTAAAATAATGTAAATTTATTCTGTAAAACTGCAGTAAATTGTGGTGATTGGTAGAAAGGAAAATGTTTAAACTGATTAAATGAAGATGAGAAAGATTGCTATAGAAGCAAGAAAAAAAAATTAAAGAAATATAAATTGGAAATTCGATAGTAACCTTTATTTCATTTAAATAGTACCCATAGTAAGTAAATAGAATGAATGGAAATGACTGAAAAAGGTGAAAGCAGCAGCCTTAAGAAATGTTAGGTGTTCATCAATCTGCAAAAGAACATAACATTAATCAAAACAGTTTAGGAAGGTATGTAGGCAAATTTCATCAAGATGAACGCAATGAGATGAAGCTAAACTATGTTGCAACTAGTGTTGCCAGGTCGAGTGTAAAACAAATGGGTATTTAAAACTAAATTTTGCTCCTGTGTCTTGAATTCCGTCTAAGCAGGTTTCTTTACGCATCACATTTTCTCAAATATTTTTTAATAATATTTAAACCTTGTAGCATAAAGTTATTCTGCCTTTACTTCCCTTAACAAATATTTCAATATAAAATAAAGTGGATCAAGCCTACCATATGTGGGTAGCCTTGACTCATTATTTTCTCATGTTTAAAATCAATCATTTTCAAGTTTATTATATAGTAAACTTATGTCGCAATTTTATTTTGATAACTGATTGTATAATGAATAAAATGATATATGAAACATTATTTTACGTTCGATATTTAAAAAATAAAAAAACACTCTGTAAAAAAGGGTCAACCCTCCCCAGTCTCCCCAATCCACATTTTTAGTTGGTAATGTCTGTTTTTACAATTTTACCAGTTATATCCCAATTGTCAGATATTATTGTATATTTGAAAACAACTTTACTATCTGTAAAAGAGAAAGTTGAACAGATCTAGAAAGTACGAAGGATGATCTTTCGGTAGGAGTGAAAACATGCTAGTCGTATATTTTATATTACATGTGAACTCGTGGATATGTTTTTTAAATGTTACGTCTATTAATGTTATATGTAACATGCTTTAATATATTTTTTATAAAAGCTGAATTGTATGTCTTACAGATAGTAAGGTTGTTTTAAAATATACAATAATGTCTGATAATTGCTATATATAAATGTCAAAAAAAAAAAAAAAAAAAAAAAAAAGGAAAGATATTGTGCGAGTAGATTTCTTTGAAAGAGAAATCATTGCGCTTATCATAAATACAAATGTTCCGATTGTTATGTTCATTAAGAATTATTTTATATCAAGAAAGTTGATGACATTATGTACAATATTATTTTAACTTAATTGTAAATTATTGTGATAATGTACAGGTAATTAATAATTTGATTGACGTTTCGTATAAAAGCAATGATGTCACCGATATACATGTAGGAAAACAATCGTTAACTGAAACTACGAGATAGAAATAGGAGAGTTTAATTTTAAAACATGCTTATTTTCTCTCAATAACATAATAGTAATTCTAAAGAACTTTTTTATATCTATATTGCTAAACAAATCATTAAAAGTTTTAATGAAATATATATTATTTAAATTTTTAATATTATTTAGAAGTTGAAAACTCTAATTTATTAAATTTTTGTTGTCATGTTGTATAGTAATATCATGTCATATATATATATATATATATATATATATATATATATATATATATATAATAACCATTATAAACCAATACAAATTATCATCAACAAATGTGAATATACAAATTATAAATGAATTTTTATGCCAATTAAAAATGATGTATAAACCATTATAAAATTCTTATGATAAGAGTACATCAATAAAATAAAAGGAACAGATAAAATAACAAATATATTGGCAGGTTAATATATTACGATATATTAATTACTAATTATGCTTTAAATTTTTAAGTGATACTGTGAGATGATAATTTTGTAGCTTCTAATGGATTTTCTTGCGAATGGGTATCAAATAATTACAAAAGTAGAAATCATATTGATAATACACTTAGATAATGCGCAATTGCAGCAGTGAACTAAGCGTATAAGATTGCTAAATCATTTAGCATACCATTGTTATATATTTAAAAATATATAACATACCATTAATAATAAGAACTAATAGTTGAAAAAGAATTTTTGACATTCAGAATGAAAAGACACCACAATACATCATCATAGACTTACATTCATAATTACATGCGCTTTTGTAACATAATAATTTGAATGTTAATATAAAAGAATTATAAACCAATCAATAATTATCATCAAGAAATGTGAATATACAAATTATAAATGAATTTTTATGCAAATAAAAAATGATGTATAAACCCATTATAAATTTTTTATCACGAGAGTACGTCAAGAACATAAAATAAACAGAAAAAAATAAATATATTAGCAGATTAATATATTACGATATATATATACACCATATGGCCAATGGTAACCGGCCGCTTGCAATTTTAGACGTTTTGTTAAATATCTAGAAAAATACAAGAGGAATTAACCTGGTGTGTAACTCCAGGTGTGTTAATAGTATAGTATAGGTCATATATTTCCGCGAAGATTTTCTCCCAAAATCCTATAGGGGACCGTCAACATATTGAAAAAGAACGAATATCTTTTGGATAACCCTGTCAAGAGTAATGTAACAAAAGCGTTCAAACTGCAGATTATTATTAATTGGCTTATTGTAATAATTTGGGTTCATTTTTATGAGGATAGCATGTATACTCGAAGGGAAATTCTGGTTTTCATAAAAGCAGTCTCAAATTTTGCCCAGTTTTTTGCTTATAATTTACAGAGTTCTTAATATAAAAAAAAAGTTCTCTTCAGAAAATATGACAAACAACATTATACATAATACCCTGCAATCGGAATTAAAATATAGTAAACATTGTATGAAAAATGAGCAGGTTTACTAAATAATGTTTCACTGCGCATGCCCAAACGCAATCAAAATATAATGTGCATAATGTGCTAACTAAATGTATAAAGGAACTTTTGTAAAAGTCTCAAAAACATAGAATAAGCTCAAAATCCGTTGTTCCCAAATTGAAGCAAAAAGATGACGTGCTGTATCCATATATCCATTGATTAGTGCCAGTATAGCATACACAATGTTGCACGCAGTACTGTATTTGGATACAACCCCTCATCTTTTTTCTTCCTTTTGGGAATAACGGATGTTGAGCTTATTCTAATGATAATTTTCAGACTTTTCAAACTATGTTTTTAGACTTTCACAAAAGTTGCTATATACATTTAGCTAACACATTATGCAAATTATATTTTGATTACATTCGGGCATACGCAGCGAATCATTATTCAGCAAACTTGCTCATTTTTCATACAATTTTTATTATTTTTTATTTCTGATTACTGGGTATTGTGTACAATGTTGTTTGTCCTATTTTCTGAAAAGAACTTTTTATTATGTTAAGAACTCTACAAATTATAAGCAAAAAACTTGGCAAAATTTGGGACTCTTTTTATAAAAACTTTAATTTCTCTACGAGTATACATGCTTTCCTCATAAAAATGAACACCGTTTATCACAATAAGGCACTTAATCATAATCTGCAGTTTGAATGCTTTTCCTACATTATTTTTTACAGAGCTATCCAAAAGATATTCGTTCTTTTTCAATTTGTTGTCTGTACCCTATGGGGTTTCGGGAAAAAATGCTCACGGAAATGTATGTCCTGAACTATTCTGTCTACACTCCTGGAGATTCAGGATAATTCCTCATGTAGTTTTCTAGATATTTAACAAAACATCTAAAATCGCAAGTGGCCGGTCACCTTTGGCCATATAGTGTATACAGGGTGCAATATGTTATCTATCTCCGACCTTTAATTTTTCAACCGTTGGTCGTAGACATATAGTTCCAATTACAAAAATTTTTCAAATGAGGTAAATATTCATGCTGTGGCATTATTTCAATTAAAAAATCAATTTTATAAAAACTACGAAATCTAACTTTTTACGGTCCCCCAGTCCCTATAGTTATATTTAGTAAAAGTTTACACATATCATAACAGATAAAAAGCAAAAAGTTTGACATCTGTACTACAAAAATTGACACAGTTATTAAACTTCAAAGTTTGAGATTTTTGCACATGATTTTGTCTTTCATTGAGGGATCAGTTACAAGATGAATTAAAGTAATTCGAGATCAAAATCAGGGTGCAATGTCCTTTTTACGGCGAAACCACCTTTAGTCGGTATCGTCGGTATGTTTGAATGTTGTTCGACCCGTAAGAGTTAGCTCAAATTTTTTGATGCAATAATCCTATTTAGTGATTCCCCGATTCGGCGATACCGGCTAAAGGTGGTTTCGCCGTAAAAAGGACATTGCACCCTGATTTTGATCTCGAATTACTTTAATTCATCGTTTAACTCATCCCTCAATGAAAGACAAAATCATGTGCAAAAATCTCAAACTTTGAAATTTAATAACTATGTCAATTTTTGTAGTACAGATGTCAAACTTTTTGCTTTATATCTGTTATGATATGTGTAAACTTTTACTAAATATAACTGTAGGGACTGGGGGACCGTATAAAAAGTTAGATTATGTAATTTTTATAAAATTGATTTTTTTTACTTTAAATAATGCCACAGCATGAATATTTACCTCATTTGAAACGTTTTTGTAATTGGAACTATAAGTCTACGACCAACGGTTGAGAAATTAAAGGTCGGCGATAGATAGCATATTGCACCCTGTATATATATACACACACATATTTATATATTTACAAATTATATATATGAAATATGATCACGAGAGTCATGACTGAAGAAGAAATTATCACTTGAATAATTTCAGATTTCAGTGATTAAAACTATTTATTTTTAAACTTTAGATAGACATACAAGATTTAAGAGTTTGCAGGATATTTCAATACCAAAGTTAATCTGAACTGTAAATCACCGACACCCCAATAATAGAGAGAAGTAAGCTCTTCTTACGAGGGCGGTTAGAAGCAGAATGACGAATATTTTCTGATTACAACTTGGAGGACTGAAAAGCTATGGAAATTTGTACTGGTATCTACATATTGTTAAACACATATCCGGGAAGAATTTTGATTAGAGCATAAAGATTTTCATTTCCAAATATAGTGAGGTGGAAAGCTCTTCGTTTATGCATTTTTTATGTTTGTGGCTTTTAGATCTCATGAGATTAAATTTAATTGCAAAGTTGAACTATAACTGACAGCCAGAGAAACTATAGAACGATTAATTTTGAAGTTAGGGGAAATATATTTATTAAATTGTTACAAGAAATGATAGACTAAATGTCTTTTAAAATACAAAAGAAAGTTAAAAGTTCTTTATAGTTAATTTAGTATAGTATTATAACCATTTTATAATATATATATACATATAAGGTAAGCATATATATATATGTATATATACGGCAAAGTACCCATAAGAATACATTTTCTTGTTTTTTCACGTAGGGTCATTTCATAGTTTTAAAAAGATAGTTCATGTTGAAGTTCTGTTCGAAATTTTTATCAGTTATAAATATAAGGGTTCTTTTGCGGCCTGTATAAAAATGTCGAGTAAAAACTTTGACATTTTCCTTATCTTTTTTTCGCGTCGCCTTCCGTAACATAACCAAAAAAAAAAAAAAAAAACTCTCCGAAATTTTAATCGCTTACAACTATTATTGAATCCAAGCCGTCTTTAAAATTTCATGGAAAAAAATATGCATATTCAGTAGTAAAAACTTGAGCCAAAATAACCCGTGTTTTATGTTTTCATAGAAAATTTCTCAGATTTTTTTAAATACTTATAGTTGTCCGGGCATTTCAGAATTTTTGTAGGTCATGTAAATCCAGTTTGCCGAGATGCCCTAAAAAGATTGTGTCGAAATACCGAAGTTTAGTTAGATTCTGCAACAAAAAAGAGATCTTCTTCGGAAGGCGCGGAGTGACCTACAGTCGGAATTTTTTCGATAAGGGTTAAATTTCGTATTTTTCAAAAGCTCACGCACCTTTGAAGAGAAGAAAGTATCAGTTTTAAGTATGTGTTTTTTGTGAATAGGTACCAGTGAAATCGAACCTTAGTGGAGCGTCGCCAAAAGGTAGAAAAAGTCAATCGCGAAAACTTTTGTTTTTGAATTTTTATTTCAAAAGGTTAACAACGATATATTTTTTTAACTGGTTGCGGCGTTTAAAGCATAAAAGTACGAAATTTAAGAATACGTCTTCGTTTTTTCCGCATACCGAACGCGGTCAATGGGCTTTAATATATTCTGGCAGAAAAAAGAAAAGTCAGCATTTTGCTCTTCAACGTGCTCGAGAAAGCAGGGACTCACCATGTGCACTTGCCAATTTTCAGAAAAAATAATTCTTTTTCGTTGAATTTTTAATATCTTGGCTAATTATAAAAAATAAATAAAAATCTGAGACTCACGTGCATCAGAGTCTGCTTGGAGTAGAATCATCCAAATTTTCTGACTCGTACGGGCGGTAGATTTCGCTAACCATCGCCGATACATACACAGACAGACAGAGCGAAACATTCTTTCTTAGTGTATATATTTATAGGGTGTTTCTAAATTCATGGTACAAACTTTCAGGGTAGGTAGAGCACACAGTAACAATCATTTATTGTATAGGAATGTATGGGACCAAATGACGCATTAAGGTAAAAACACCAGGGGGCAATTAGGCCCCTTTTTTAATTTTCAAAATTTCTCATTCATACCAGAAAATTTTTATGCTATTCTTTTCTTGACATTTCATAATTACTTAATAATAAAATTCTTCTTTGAAAATTTTTGGTATGAAATCGAAATTTTTTCAATTGAAAATAGAATTTTTTAAAAATAGAAATGGAGTGTTTGGTTGATTCCATTGGCGGTGGAGGGCAGTAAGTGACTGGTCGCCGTTCAATACCATAGATTCAAGTAGAAGAAATCGCCATTTTAAATTGTGCTATCGTTCGTCATGGAAGACTTTACATATGCCGAAAAAGTCGACACGCATTTCATGTATGGTCGTGCAAATGGCAACGCCAGAGAGCTAGGTGCCCTACGAATGTATCAGGTGCAGTTTCCTCGCAGAAGAATGCCTGATCATAGACTGTTTAAGCGCTTACACCGTCAAATTTCTGAAACAGGTTCTTTCCACGTCACCAGACAGGAATCTGGGAGAGAAAGAGCTGTACGCAGTGCAAGCCTGGAAGAAATTATTTTGAATTTTGAGAAAGGCCCGATTGAAGTACAAGAAATGTTGCACATAATTTAGGTGTGAGTCTTCCGATCGTTTGGAGAGTGTTAAATGAAAATCTATTTCCTCCCTTCCGTTTTCAACGTGTACAAACTTTGAATCCGGAAGACTATCTTCTGCGGTTGAACTTTTGTCAGTGGGTTTTGCAGCAACATGTTCATGTTTCAGCCAGACTTTACTTCTCATATTCTGTTTACAGATGAGGCAATATTTACACGCGAGGGTGTATTTAATGCGCAGAATTTCCATCCAATGGGCAACCAATAATCCACATGCAACGCGACCACATGCTTATCAGCAACGATTTTCTGTGAATTTGTGAGCGCGTATTGCTAATAATTATTTGATTGGCCCATACGTACTACCAAAAAGGCTGGATGGTCGCTGGTACCTTATGTTTTTGCAACAGGTTTTACCAGAACTGCTACAAGATGTTCCGATTGCCATTCGTAACCGGATGTGGTTTCAAAATGATGGAGCGCCCGCGCTCTTCACCACTGATGATGCCACCTGAATGCCACATTTGGGACGCGATGGATTGGGCGTGGTGGACCAGCACGATATCCCGATTTATCCAGCCTTGATTTCTGTTTATGGGGACATCTGAAGAGTCTTGTTTATGAGACTCCAGTTGACTCAGACGAAAATCTAGTATCTCGCATACTCGAGGCTGCTGCACGCGCGGGAAATGCCTGACATCTTTAGAAGTGTACGTCAATCGTTCCACCGACGCTGCGAAGCATGTATCACAGTTGGTGGGCACAATTTTGAACACTTATTGTAATATTACTGTGTGCATTATTATTTACTTGTAAACTACATTGTAAATAAACATTTTATCTTTTTTATTCATGTATTTCGTTTGATAAGTTTGCCAGTTTTGCCCTTTTTTTTAATTAAATAATTTCGATTTCATACCAAAAATTTTCAAAGAAGAATTTTATTGCTAAGTAATTATGAAATTTCAAGAAAATGATAGCATAAAAATTTTCTGGTATGAATGAAAAATTTTGAAAATTAAAAAAGAGGCCTAATTGCCCCCCCCCCCCTGGTGTTTTCACCTTAATACGTCACTTGGCCCCATACATTCCTATACAATAAATGATTGTTTAGTGTGCTCTACCTACTCTTAAAGTTTGTACTATGAGTTTAGAAACACCCTGTATATATATATATATATATATATATATATATATATATAACCATTATATAATTACTATATATATGTTACAATATTAGATCTATCTCCGCGATTTCCCTGTACTATTCTAAATTACTTATCTATATTAAATCCTTATTCTTAAATAATCTGTATCATTAATTCTGTTAAATTCCCTTTAATTTAATGTCTCACTTGTCTAATTCACTTAATTATTACGCTTTTAGTATTCTTAAATTAAATGTTCCATTTCCGATCTTTCGTATTTTAGAATGTTCTTTGGTAGTCATTTTTATTTTTATTCCAGCCGAGATTTACCTTCCCGCGCTTTATTCCGGGGTTCCTTTTTGCTTTATTATCCCCCCCACCCGCTCTGCCAGTACTCTTTTCATGGCGTGAATTCTTTGCATCTTAATTGGTTTAGAGCGCGTACTAGGACAAAATTGTATTCCAACGCTTGGAAAGTCAAAAGCATTTACGCACGATTCTCCAACAGATTTGCTGAGTTTTTTTTTTTTTTTTTTAATGTAAACTGCCCCCTGGCTGTGTGTCTGACAAAATGACGTTCTAAAGATTTTACCGTTTTGATGTAATTAAATGATTACTATTGATTATAGATATTTCTACATCGAAGTTATTGATGGCACTGCATCGTGAGTTGTGAGAACTACTGCCCGATCTTATTGAATAAAATCCTGTGAACAGTATTGCTTTCATTACTCGTCTCCTGGAGAAATCCCAATCTTCATTTCCATTGTCTTTTGTCATAAGCCACTTGACTGCCAATCATCTTTAATGAGAAATTATCATCAAATACAAAGATTAAGCTGTTCAATTAAATAGGGGAAGCTGTTGCTCTAGTTTCCTTTACTACATGTTCGACATCTCTGCGCCAACTACATGCTACATACATCTTCTTCATCTACATCGCTATGAGATCGACGAATTTCTTTTCCAGTAACCCGATACCGTAACAGATAAGCCGACTGGATTTATTATATAACAGGTAAGCCGTCAGGATTTTCAACTTGTACACCAATGTTAGAATAATCAAACATATATACACTATATGGCCATTAATGACCGGCAACTTTCAATTTTAGACATTTTGTCGAATATTTAGAAATATTCTTGACAGATTCTTCTGGAATTTCAGGATTAAAAAGAACAGGTATGACCTCATATTTAGCAATGTCGATTTGATAAGGGGGGCAATTAAGGGGCCAACAAAAAATAAAATAAAATAAATAATACTTGGGATCACCCTGTAAAATAAAATGCACGAAATGATCTATCGCTACCGAATATAAATAAACAGACATTGCGCAATATGTGTATTCTTTTGTGTAAGAATAGCACGTGTATTAATAGAGATATTGCGATTTATTTTAAAAAACTAAAAAATTCTTGCATGTTTTTTGCTTATGACATGCAGGGTTTTCGACAAAATTTAACGCCGGTTTCAGAAAAATTGACATAATATACTAGAAACAATATAGTGTAATTGGAATATAAATATATTAAATATTTTAGGAAATATGAGCAGTTGTATGAAATAATTTTTATCGGAGCATGCGCGAACGATAACAAGGATCATTTTATATAATTTAATAGTCAACTGTATGGAGCAACTTGTTAGAAAAAATTTAGTCAAGTATCGTAAAAATTCAGAAAAACATCGGCGTTAGAGTGAGCAAATTTTTAGTTGTTCTCTAAAAGCAGCTGGATGATAAGGGATTTCCACAAATTGTCATTTTTAATTTAAATTTTTTTTTATTTAAATTTTTTATTGATGCTTTAGTTCTTCTTGGATAACCACCAGAATGAGCCTATACCATGATCAAAAGAAGTATCAAAATCGAAGCAGATTTCCAAATCTACTCGTTGATAGTCACTAAATACTAACTTTTTTCTGAAAGTCAGTAAATAAAAAATGACAATTTGTGTAAAATCCCTTATCATTAAGCTGGTTTTAGAGAACAATTAAAAATTTGCTCACTCTAACGCCGGTATCTTATTGAATTTTTACGATATAAGTTGCTCTATAGAGTTGACTATTAAATTAGGTAAAATGATCCTTGCTATCGTTCGCGCTTGCGCAGATAAAAAATATTTCATACAACTGCTCATATTTTCTAAAATATTTAATATATTTATATTCCAATTGCAGTATATTGTTTCTACTATATTTTGTCAATATTTCTGAAACCGGCGTTAGATTTGATTGAAAACCTTGCATGTTATAAGCAAAAAACTTGCAATAATTTTTTAATTTTTTTAAATAAATCGCTATATCTCTATTAATATACGTGCTATTCTTACAGAAAACAATACACATATTGCATAATGTCTGTTTATTTATATTCGGTAGCGATAGATCATTTCGTGCATTTTATTTTACAGGGTGATCCCAAATATTATTTTTTCTTTGATTTTTTGTTGGCCCCTAATTGCCCCCCTCAACAAATCAACATCGCTGAATATGAGGTCATACCTGTTCTTTATAATCCTGAAATTCCAGAAGAATCTGTCAAGTATATTTCTAAATATTCGACAAAATGTCTAAAATTGAAAGTTGCTGGTCATTAATGGCTATATAGCGTATATACAGGGTGTCCGGTCTCAACGGTGTCCAATGGATAATTCCTAAACCCTTAGTCATAGACATATAGTTCCAATTACAAAATTGTTTTAAATCAGGTAAAGAAATAGTTTAAAAGCGATTTGGGTCAATAAAAACATTTCTTAAAAAATAACGAAATTTAAATTTTTATACGGTCCCCCGGTCCTATAAGTTATACTTAGTAAAATTTTCCTTTTATCTGACAAGTAATACAAAAAAGTCCCGTTGTTCTACGATTAAAATTGACCGAGTAATACCTGTTTAAAGATGGAGCATATTTTTTGCTGCAAATTGGGGGTCATTCCCAAATTTAGTCGAAATATGATTTCGTCAGATATATTAAAAAATCGTTGAGAGTAAAATTAACTTTACAATATAAATTTGAAATCTTTAGTCATTCTGACATATTAAAGCAAAATATACAATTTGTAATAAACATTTAAGAAGAAAGAAAAAAACAGAATTTTTGCTAAATAAAATGATGCTAAATTAACACTCTCAATTCTTTACAAAATGATACGTATTTTTAAATATTATCAGATTACACTAGCCTGCAAAAGTTGGGTTATTTCATGTTTTTTAGCTTTTGATAGTTGAATCTTATGTATTCTGTACCGCTGAATGCGGAATTGACCTTCATTTTTAGCCATCACATCAGGATTTTTCGCAAATTCTAAATTTTAAAGTTAAAAAGTTCAAAGTTAAAATTTAATCTCCTCCCCCATCTCATCACACCACCCAGCTCTAAGAATCCCAATATAAGCAAAAATATCGAATAAATTATTGAATCAAATAAAATAAAAAAAGTTTTACATATGTTTTATAGTATGAGATTTTCGCTATATTTTAATTTACACATTTTCAAAAACATTCTAACGTGATGGTTAAAAATGAAAGTAATTTTCAGATTTAGTGCTAAAAAGTACGTAAAAATCAATTATCAAACGTTAAAAAATACAACCATCTCCTCTACTTTATAGTATCCGATTTTCGTTATTCTTTAAATACGACAATTTATGATTTGCGAAATATCCTGACATGATGGTTAAAAATTAAGGCAATTTTCGGATTCAGTGCTAAAAATACATAAAAGTTAAAAAACCCAACAATCTCCGCCTTGTATTATCTAATCTAAATTTTTTTCTTAAACTTCTTGGTGGTAATCTATCCGAATTTTTTTGTGTTATCCTGTAAAATAAGTATAAATGGTAACCACCGAAAATCATAATAATATTAGTTTGTTATCGGATTTGCGCCAGTATGTAAAATGTAATCTCGATCGGATATTTGAAAGTCGGTTAAAGTTCGAATACAAATTTTGAACTGAAAAAACATACATAAGATCGTTGAAGTAGCATAAAAACTTATAAAAATAACATAATTTTATTAAAAGAAATCATAAAAGAAACAGCCTCAAATTCTGACAAAATAAAACATATGTTTTTTCAGCCAATCTGAAACTTAATAAAGGTTAACTTAATCGTAATACTTGTACGATTTTTTCAAAGCGCAGATACACATGAAATGAGATCTTTAAGCACTACTACTTTACTACTTTTATCTACTTTAAGCACTTGGAATGTGACCCCTCAAAGCCAAGCCGAACTCATTTGTTTTCAGAGCAGAAAAGTGGCATAAGTCATGCATTTTTAAAGTTTCATAACTCGCACAATTTTAGTGTTGTATGAATGGGACTTTTTTTGTCTTACTTGTCAGTGCAATAGGAAAATTTTACTAAATATAACTTATAGGACCGGGGGACCGTATAAAAATTTAAATTTCGTAATTTTTTAAGAAATGTTTTTATTGACCCAAATCGCTTTTAAAATATTTCTTTACCTGATTTAAAGCATTTTTCTAATTGGAACTATATGTCTATGACTAAGGGTTTAGAAATTAGCCATTGGACACCGTTGAGACCGGACACCCTGTATATTATGTACTTTCATTTAAGATGAAAATTTTAAAATCATTGAATTCAACGTGTGTGCTTACGCCCATTTATTTAAATATTACCTACACGAAGTTCTAATCTATTGGATATAATTTTAGACGTAATTATGTTCCATTTTCGCTTACAGTTTAAAAGGCATTTCTCTAGTGATAATGCATTGATGTACATATTCATCAAGGTTATTAATGATTCGTTTAGGGTAATTTTACAATGACAATATTTCATGATTAGGAATGAGATTCCATTATTCGATAGCCTTGCAAATAATCGTTTTATAAAAATACTTCAAAGCTGAACCTTAGATGATATTACAAAATGTATGGAACTGGCATAAATATCTATTAATCAATGAATTTCACTAGAAGGCGATGAAACATTGCATTAATAGCAAAACATGTTTCAGTTATTGAAACTGATTCAAAAACAAAACTTTATTTTAGTTATGTTCATTATGCAATATATATTATATTTTTACAGTTTTTCAATTTTAAAATGTAGGATACTTTTCATTAAAAAAGTAAAATTAACACTATAGCGTCCGACACTTTCGACATCCTAAAACAGCCCCTGGTGTCAATTTGACACCACTAATTAAATTATGCAAAATGGATGCTACAAATTATATTTGAACACTGTATTGTATCAATGTGCTTTAATTATGAATATATCATTAAATTTGCACAAAAGAATAATGATTTATTTTATAGAAAATAAATTAAATGATATTAAATTTCACACTTATAGAAAAGTAAACAAAAGTATTTAAAAAAAGAGAAATAAATCTGTTAATTTTCTTCACATTATAATATTTAAGCATAAGTTAACATTAAGTAAAATATTTTCTATCAGGTACATACCTTATTTACAAATTTTCCAGTAATAGGCTATTATTTTGGTACATTTTAAAAATGGCATCTCCATGCACGAACAGAATGCTTTGTCTGTGGCGTTATCTTTACACATTTTAATTTTACATTTTCTACGTTTAAGAGAAGTGGTTTTGTTTAATTATGGTATATAATTTTGATTAGTGGCACATTTTTAGGTAGATTTCGTATGAAATACTACCTATTGGGATCGTTCCTATGTTGGAATTTCTGAAAAATTTTTGCAGATCTACACCGATCATGACCCCTAGAACCCAAAACAACCCTCAGTAAAAAACTTTATATATCTATCTATCTATCTATCTATCTATCTATCCATCTATCTATATATATATATATATCACTTTCTTCTGGACACGATAACTTTCGTAATTCTGCACCAATCTCTTCCAAACTGATACATAAAATCAATGGGCATAAAATCTCGGTCAAGTTCGTTAATGGGCAAAATCGGACCAAGGGTAGGGAAATAGGGAGGGGTTTTGTGAAAACAGAAAAACCCCCATAACTTCTTAATTTTTGTACATATCAAATCAGTTTAAAGTTTTTATTACTTCTAAACATAGGGCCAAAAATTTATGTATCACAGATTTTTGATAAAGTTAAAAATGGGCTCAAGGGGCGCAAAAAATAGGGTTTTTGGGAGAAAAAAATTCATAACTTCGTCAATTCTCAAGATATCAAATTCAATTAATTTTATTATAAATCTCCTTAACATTATCTAAAACTTTTATATTCACAAGTTTTTGATAGGAGCAATTCGTACCGCAAAAAAAATTAAAAACGAAAACAAAAAGGGCGTTTGAAGAAGAAAAAAATCCATAACTTCGTCAATTCTCAAGATATCAAATCCAATTAATTTTATCATGAATTTCCTTAACATTATCTATAACTTTTATATTCACAAGTTTTTGATAGGACCAATTCGTACCGCAAAAAAAAATTAAAAACGAAAACAAAAAGGGGGCTTGAAGAAGAAAAAAATCCATAACTCCGTCAATTCAAAAGATATAAAATCCCCATGAATTTATCATATATCTTCTTAATATTGTCTACAACATCTATATAGACAAGTTTTGGATAGGACCAATTCTTAGAGCAAAAACAAATTAAAAATACATACCGGTTGAAGTAAAAAATGATCTTAGTAAGGGTGTATTCAAATCCAAACTGCTTATTTTCTGACTCATTTTACAATTCGTTTTTGCTCTCAAAGGCTTCCAATTGGTACGTTTTCTTACTCAGAAACTATATAATGTACCGTAATGGTCGATTTTCTGATAGGGGCAGAATATATTTTTTTAAATGCTGTTAAAAAGGGCATTTTGAACCGAATTTACCGAAGCGGATTGTGTTGGAAAAATCATTGTATTGATGCGCTTAAATCCAAACTGCTTATTTTCTGACTGGTTTTTAAATTCATTTTTGCTCTCAAACGCATTTAATTGGTAGATTCGCTTATTCAGAAACTATATAATGTACAGTAATAATCGATTTTTAGATAGAGGCAGAATATATTTCAAAAAATGATGTTAAAGTGGGCATTTTGAACGGAATTTCCCGAAGCGATTGTGTTAGAAACGAAAAATATTGTCCTTCTGAGAAAATAATTGTTTATATATCAAGTTTTAATTAATTGAACAAAAAATAAAAACACAGGTCGCTTATAAATCTCTTCAAAAATCACGTCAGCAAGTTTCATATTTTTTTTAAATTAAAAATGAATCTGGAATTATGCCAGAAAATTTCGAGTTGTTGAGCATGGAAAAGTATTTTTTTGAATACCGCCCTAACATGATTCTGATAAAACCAGCTATTATATGAAAATGAAATAAAAACTCGTCAAGAGCGGCCAGATAAAATTGTTAAAGTGGATTTATCTATAATCGTGATTTAGTTTTTGTTTGTGAAATTAGTATATTTGACTTCGAAATCTACCTCTGCCTGTAGGCCGGGCCGGCAGGGATTTTTTTTATCCTTTATACAATTTGAATGCAATTCATTTGCTAACTATTCAGTATAACATTTCCTTGAAATGTAATGGCTTGTCAACCTGGCATAAATTTGTAAATAAGCCAAGCATTTATAACTGCAATGTCTACATTGTTGTAAAATGTATCTACAGGCCATCTCCTTGATGCGGATTTTACAAAATATTTTCTAGCCATCGGATCTAAATTATCTACACCATATTTGCTTTTATTGTAGAATGTTACAGTTTCTGGTGTTTTCTTTTCATTACTAGCTGTTGTAACGTTTGAATGAAGTGTGCTCAGTATAATTGATTTCGTTAGTTTTTTTCCCTTGATATATTGTAAGTATGGTACCGGTAGTTTCGTGTTTTTATATATTCGTGGAATATATATCTTTTTTATTTTTCAGGCGATCTGGAATTTCTCTTCAAGCTCGATTCACAGTTTTTACCACACTTGTTTTATATTTTATCAAATCTTTCCTAGTTCCAGTGAAGTAAAAAATTTCAACTGCCGCATTATGACATATGTTTTTATATGGTTTCATTAGTTTTAGAACTGCGAATTCCGCTATCGTTTATCATACGGTCGAGATTCCTTTTTTTTTTCAAATAAGGAAATAAGTCACTAAGTGCGAAGTAATAAAGTAAGTCCGAAAGGTCATAAACATCCTATTCATTTTAGGATAATTGTCTCAATAAATTTCCAATTTCTTAGGGAATGAGACCTTTTTTGCGGTACATAATTCCGAACGAATTAATTTATGAAAATACAGTATATTTCTCAGGAAAATAATGCTTTCAATTGCTTTCAAATATTGTAATAAAGACAAAGAAAGTAACTGGAGACATTTAGTCGTCTGAAATGGAATAAACCATTTCCGCCCTTTATTAGGGGTGCAAAGTATAATAGACATTGCGTAACTGAAAGAGAATGAAATCAAGGTCACATGAACTGGAAAAAGAGACACACGTAACTATCTTTGTTAATTTTCTGCTTGTTGTCGAAATAACACCAGCGGACGTCCTAGGTGAATTTATCTATAACATTAAAAAAAATAGAATTACACAATAAAAATTTCGACAGTTGGTTTCTTACGTAAAGTGATTAAAAATCACCAAATTCGAAGACTATCGGAGAACAAAATGTGATAGAGAGATAACGCTACATTCGGTTTTGTTTTCAAATGACACCAACGGACGTTCTAGTGTTAAATCATCTGATGTCTTAAAATATACTTCCAAGAGAAATAACGTAAGCGTTATTAGTGGGCTAAAATGAACTGCATGGAAATTGTTGAAATCGCTTATTACGGTTTTGGAAATTATAAAAAAAGATTAAAATTATTATAAAGGTGATATACGAAATGTGAATCTTCTCCTAATCTTATTAATAGGTAAAATAATTATTTTTTAAAAATACAAGGGTATAAACCCGGGCTTCCCGGGTTGTAGAATATAGGTGCAAACTATCATATATATTATTTCTGACGTTAACATCCTTTTTGCTCTTCACATACTAAGGGCACAATGGTGAATGAGTATTTTTTGAAAGGTTCTGCAAGCGACTTTTGGCATAGTATATTCATTATTCGTTAAAACACGTTGTTTGTATATCAATACATGGAAATCACTCCAGAGAGAAACATTCGCCTTGCATACAATATCTCAAATGAAAATCAAATTTCAAAGTAATTGCTTAAGAGGCGCAAAGGCCAACATAGTGAAAAAGATTACATGCCGGGACTCGAACCCTGGCCATCAGTATAGCGTACTGACGTTCTACCGACTAAACCACATGGAACGATACCCAGTCTGGAAAATTTTTCACTATTAAATGTTGGCAAGGCTACAAAAGCAGCACAAGATGGAATATTTATCGTGAGCCACCGATCTGGGGCAAACACGAAAACTTAATTAAATCCAGCATAGATAGAAACTATATCAATACATGGAAATCACTCCAGAGAGAAACATTCACCTTGCATACAATATTTCAAATGAAAATAAAATTTCAAAGTATGATTTCAAATGATGATAGAAGTAGATTAATGCAAGTAAATTTCTTATTATTTTGTACCGTATACAGTAGAAGGTACAACATAAATATTGGGATACATTTTTTAAAATGTAATATTATCCTTTGTATCTTTGTATCTTTGTTTCCTATTTTTTCATTGAACATAATCTCATTTTGTTTACTGTTCATTTAAACATTTATGGTTCTTGGTTTGTCCTCTCAAGTGTAAGATCTGTGACTCAAAAGAAAAAAAAACATTTGATTAAATGTATAATGGCTTATGAAAATATTTCATCCTACTAGCTGACTAGATCACATAAGCTCAAAATTCTACCCGTTTTCAAGATAAAAACCACGAGTAAATTTTCATCTGTCATCGCAGAAGAAGCAATGATGACTCGAATTTTCGGGCAATAAAAATGTAGACGGATAGTATATGGGGCATTCTCACAATCATTTGACTTTCGGGAACAAAAATCTGGTGAAATTAAACTTGCTAAACTAACATTTTAATCTGATAGACGAATGCCCTAATGATTCAAAATAAAGAAAAAAAATTGTCAGCAGCGAATTTTTTTTTTTTTTATTTAACTGAGGTTTAAGTTAAACTTGCGAGTTTAATTTTCCTTACAATTTTACCACTATAACTTTCTATTTTCTTCTAAATTTTTACTTATAATGAATTTGCATAGTACACGTATGACATTCAAATAAGAAATAATAACAATGTAGTATTTTTAGTGAAAAAATTTTGGTATAACATTGTCTTAAAGGGGTGTTAAAGAAGGGGCGGAAGGAAAGAAAAGAGGATGGTATAGGAAAAAAGGGGCGGTAATGGAAAAACATGGGATGATAAGGATGAGACGGTAAGGAAACTTACCACTATTTTTAGGCAAATCATGTTAATACTAAGTTATAGCCAAAGTGTTCATTGATTTTTAGAAACAGTTATTGACATTAGATTAAATTTAAAAATAATAATAATTTCCTCGAAAATTGCAGGAATAAACCTTGCGGACTGTAAGACTGCCTATAAATTCACGATGCTTGAAATTGGTATTTAAATGATGATTTAAATTCTGCAGTAAATTTCATGTCAAAGAATTTTAGAGATTCTTTCTCTAGCATACTTCTGTATGAGAAAAAACTTGAAAAAAATTCTGTTGCTGCATCTGAAGTGATTTTCTGTGTGCCGGTAAGAAATCTAAAACCCAGGGACAGAGTTCAAAAAATAATATCAACCGTAAAAATGTGTGCAGGTTAATCTTTTGCTACATATTTATATAAAACAATTGTCCCAGTTTTGGAAAAAATTACATCTAATTACATTTATTGAAACAATTTTATACAGACAGCTCCAAACATAAAAATCAGCATCAGGGACACGGGACAGTAGAGGAGTTTTCCTGGTATTTGGACCCCCAACATTGTCCAAAATTTATTTATCTCGTTAATATTGTTATGTAATCATGCAATGGGATCTTCCCCAGTATATGAAATAAAAAAAAACACAAGAATATGTACTAAAATAAAAAATATTATTTAGGAACATAAAAGTCAAAAGATTGTGAGAATGCCCATATCAAGTTAACTTCTTTGTTAGGATAAATTTCTCGTTAAAAAAAAAAAAAAAAAAAAAAAAAAAAAAAAAAAAAAAAACATTGGTACTCACTAGAATTTGCTAATAAAGTAGTCTCACACCACTAGCTGCAAAAAATAACATTCACCTTATTTAATCACCACAAGTTTTACATTCAAAATTATGTTCTTTTGAAAAAAATATGGCTAACGGATAGCGTAATGAGTATCACTAGTTTAAACTTTTATCTATTGCATTATGATCTACTGCAATTTTTTTTTCAGTTACTACAATGAAAATCAAAGGATAAACATAAAAAGTACTCACCCGTGATAAATTTAATTAATTAGAGGTAATTACTTAAAATAGGTACTTTAAAGTACCGTTAGTACACCATGACTAAAATATCGTAACAGAAAACCCACAAGGTATTTCAAATGGCACCAGAATTGTGGTAAAATATTTTCGATTTGATAAGTATGTGAGATATAGCCTTTTTCATATTTACAAATAATCTTTTTGACAAATTCCGGGGCAATCATTTATTTCAACACTTTAGCATTGAAAATGCTTTGCCCCTGAAAGGGTTAAAAAACTATTTTTCTTTTTTAGGTTTCGATCTCGTTAGCAGTCCTTTAGTTATACGACGTCTATAATCCAGTGACAACATGTTCTCTCGCATCTCCACATATTCAACATATGAATTTACAAATGCCATTTCTAGCATAGCAAAAAAGAGCCGGTGCCACAACTTTTTCGATTTCCTATGAAAAATAATAATGAAACAGAAAAGAAATACCAGGAAAATTATTACTACACTACATTTTAGTAATTACATTTTAAAGCAGATGAAAACATTGGATGACTACACAGACGAAAAGTAAACAAGAAATTTTTCTCCAACACCCAGTGTACTGATGGTACTTATAAGTACCACGGAGTAATTCAACTGTTAAATCAAATACATACACCGTTCACATAAAATAGCTAGTCAAATTGTATTCTAAGATCATAATGAGCACATAAAAAAAATCCAACGCTCATCTTATATCCTGTGTTTGCAGAAATAAAAAGACGAGCGTGACAATCTGTACAAAATGTCGGCACAAAACACATCGATTGTTTCAAAGATAGCCTCCTTCCTCGCTAAAATAACAAACCTAGAACTACTACTGTCATGCATCCTGAAAAAGTGGAGTTAAAAGAGTGTTTTTGCAAAGTACCATTAGAATATTAGTAATATTCACTATGGGATGAAAGTTTAAAGTGAGTGGTACCTATAAGTACCGTCAGTAGATAAAGGGTTAAAATGATAATTGATATGAGACACTCTTTGTAGTACGAGGTTGATAGATGTCGTAACAGAGACATACAAGTAAGACGAAACATTCACTTTGTAGGATGACGATGCAGTTGACGAAAGAACATGTTTCAATATTTGAGATATATAGAGAGAAGTTGTTAAGACAAGCAATAAATTAAATCCATCTCGTATATATTCCATGTTAAAACGGGTCATACTCAATTCTCCGCCAAAAATCGTCGGACAAAGATATTTATGGTACCAATCGATTTGTAATACATCTATTAATTAATTCTATAATCAAATATTGCTTCGAGAAATTGAAATAAACTTTTCATAAAAATTTCAATTTTAACGCCTTAATTTGTCATCATATTTACATTCTTCAGTGCATTTTACCTTCGGATAACAAACAGATAGTCATTCGGTCAATTAGATTATGATTTATGCAAATTTAAAGTGTAGAAAATACTAATGTTAAATTAATTTTTTAGCGTTGCAAAACAGATTACAATGAGGGTAGTAACTTAATCATGACCAAAAACTACTTGATGAAAATGAGCCGTAATTTTCGATTCGTATAATTGAAACTTCCAGAAATTGGTTACTATTAAACCATTCATATTTATTCGAAAAATAATTTCGAATACGTATATTTTCTCGAAATTCAGCAATCTGTTATGTGCCATATTTTTGCCTAAATTTCTGAGAATCATATATCAATGGCCGCAATACAGAACCCTTTAAATGGTCCACAATCTGATAAATTGACATAAAATCATAATAACCCCTTGACTTCCAGGCTTAATTTCCCCGCTGAAGGGGTATATACCAGGCTATGCGGTGTAAAATGTTTGTGTCATAAAACTCACCTTCAACCGGTGCCCTGTTATATCACTTGCATATCACAGACCATTCCGGTTCAAATATGCAACTAATAGGGGAGAGTGGGGATGAAAGGGACATTTTGTCTTTATAAGCTTATAAAATAATGACATTAAAAGATATCATTCCCATGTTTGCGCCTAATTCTCGTGTAAAACCTTTGCTTTAATACTAGTAAAACCTCTTATCCTCAAGTACAGTAATTTAAAATCTGTACGCATTTTTATAAATTGGGAAAAATGTCCCTTTTAACCCCATTGTAGGGGATGAAAGGGACAATGTGCGGGGTTGAAAAGGACACACATAAATAAAACAATTTTTTGAACATTTTTTTCTTTTTATTTGCGATTATATTATTCAAAAATAAAAGATAATAATGCACACATAAAAATAAAATATATTGTAACGTATAATAAAAGAAAAAACAAGAAAAATAACTTGTTTAGGCCTATTTGACATACAACAAATTTAAATCAGAAATTTTTAGAAAGATTTAGCTCTACCTGTCTCACCACCAGTTACGGATTTAGGTAACTTCATCACAATATCATTAATATTCACGTCATTCATGTCAATAGCATCGGTAAATACAAAGTGGTTTTATTTTTTCTTCCTGAAAAATGTACTTCGAATTCATTCTGAGTGCTTTTCTGGAGTTTGTGGATAAAGTGCGATAGGAATGTCACCATAATTATTCCATTATATTTTGCAAATTTTATTGTCTTAATATTTATATTGCTTTCATGATTATCAAATAGGAGAAGCGTAGGATCAATTTTAGAACAACTAGAATATTAAGCTGATGTCGATTGCTTTAAAAGAATTCTGCTGTCATCCACCAACTTTGATGAACAAGTCCAATCCTTTGGCATGGGGAAGCTACGGGTCTTTGTAATTCTTCCTTGGGAAAACAAATACTGTTGAACAGGGTTACCTGATGCAGAAACAAAAAGTGTGGCAACTTTACCACGTTCAGCTGATGTTACGTGAGAAAATTGCTTTCACCACGTTTTTGCTACTATATTAGATGGCTTGTGCTCTGTCATTAAACCTGTTTCATCACAGTAATATATTATATTCCGTATGAATTTATAGCTATTCCTAACTGACTAATTTTTTAAAAAATATATCAACATTAGTTTTGTTGAAACTTGTACTTCTTGTTAAACTAATGGCTATTCTGCCATCCTTAGCACTAAGGATGGTATAATAAATGCTACCGAAACCGGCATGCTTAAAATTTAAAATTATTGGTGGTTTTAACTTTTATATTTTTACATTTTCATTATAGTGTCTATATGTTTTCTGAAGAGAAAGTAATGAATTCCATTGATTAAAATCTTGGAACCAACCAATTCCAGCTTGCTTGTTTGTTTGCCAAGACAGGAACATATTTGGATAATTCAAAGAAATTAATTACTCATGTGCGCAATTGTCAAACCATAGTTCATATTAGATGCTTGGAGCAAATATGCAGCTAACACGTTTCTATTACCAAATGGGCGTATTGAAATTCATATGCTTGTACATTCTTAAATTTTAGAAAAAATTTTACATTTTCGAAGCATATTGACTTTTTGATGATTATTGGAAAAGGAAAAAAAATACCTAAATTATCGATATAAGTTATTATAATATTTGCATATTTTTGTTCTACATAATATTGCATTCATTCTTTTTATATAAAAAACTAAAAACCATAACTTAAATTTTACGAAACGTAAATAATATTTTGTTGAAATAATTATAAACAACGAGGGGACATGTCCCTTTCAACCCCTCTGTTTCTGTCCCTTTCAACACCATACCCACCTAGCGAAATTAAATTTTATTCATGCATGACAGCATTTTAGCTAACAAAATATACCGGTATTCGCATAAAGTGCATACTTTAGAGTGCTAAATAACATAAATATTATAATACTAAACAAGATATTAATTTTTTAGAGAAAAAAAGAAAAGCAAGATCAAAACTTACTTTTTTACATCAAAAACAGGTTTTGCTTTCACCACCTAGAACGCTGCAATTGCTGACGTTAGTTATAAAGATTATTAAGACAGAAAAAGTACCGCCATCGATTGAGCCAAAGTTAAAAATATCTACATTTTATTTTCTTCCTGAAATTTTGAGTGTCCCTTTCAACCCTTGTCCCTTTCATCCCCAGTCTCCCCTACTGTGTGGTGAACGACGTACGGATTTACCTCATGGTCGTTGATTACTGAAGTGAGAGGACGTACGCAGAGTACCTCATGGAGGTCAAGGGGTTAAAGTAATTTATAGTGAACATTATACATTGTAAAATAGATATAATTTTAATGGTATACACCTTTTTACTGTTTACCAGCGTTTTTTTCTCGCTGTGTTTCCAGCCGATTTGTTGAAAAAAACGGTCACGCAGATCTTTCTCTGGCTTTATTAGAGTTAATAACTTGATATTAAGTGGAGAAATAGTGCAGCATATGTATGATAATTCTAATGAAATACCATATACAATTAGAATGAAGATGTATGATCTGTCACAGGGTTAAATAGGTAACTTTCAGGTACAAAATATAACTTTTTTTCGAAACTAAACAAAGCGTCACTGAACATATTAACGTTTAGTAGTACAAACAATAACTTGTTTTTAAAAGTGGCCTGTTCACTGTTTGCGATAAAGATCTGCTCGGGCCGATTTTCCTTTACAGCACTCGGGCAGGGCCGGGTTGGGCCTGGTCTCCACTCTTTTTAGGCCGGTCCGGGTGTAATTTATTTTTTCTGTACAGAGCCGGGACTGGTTTCATTCCCAGTCTTCACGGCCGAAAATTTTCAGTCCTAGTTTTGACCCAGCCTGTATGAAAATGATTGTCTTAGCGTGGCCTGGTCCATTCAAAGGTCAGTTAAATTAGGCCTGGCCCAAAAATTTTTGCAAAAAATGCATATATTTTTAAATCGCCATTATTCTGCACCTAAGCATTAAAATTTATTCTTTTTAAAGAATTGTAGAATTCTACGCTTAATAAAATATAGCTGAATTAAAATATAGTAAAACGTGTGAAAGGGAACCTGCCTGTGACGAAACCCTGTTTTAAACTGAAAAACGTGTTGATCCATGCAAAATTAATATGCTAATACGTAAGAAAAGAATGTATAATACATTTACACTTTGTAAGAAGAGAACTTGTCTATAACGCATTTTTTTCTTTTCTATGCAATGCCGTCTTAGAAGATTTTACTGCATAGCATTTTTCAGATTTGTAATCACTTCCATACATGGACATGGATTAACAGTATTAATGATAACAGAAACATTTACATACAAGAAATAGAGATTCATTAAAAAATAAACATCGCACCCTGCGGCACTTCTATAAAAATGAAGTTATAAAAAATAAGTAACAATTTAAAAAATGAGGTGGAAATAACATGAAAAAAACAGTTAAGATAAATATTTTTGTTCAGAACTCCTCGTACGAGACAATTTTTTAAAGAAATCGACGTAAAAATCAATGTTTTTCAGAAATTCACTCGGGCCGGGCCGGGCTCAGGCCGAAATTGTAACTTTTTTTCCGGGTCGGGCTGGGGCCGATCTTTTACGTTTTTTATCGGGCCGGGCCAATATTATCTTTTCTGCGGGCCGGGCTGGGTTCTGGCCGAACTTTTAATTTTTGTATCGGGCCGGGATGAAATTTTTTCTATGAGTCGGACCGGGCCCGGGCCTGGAAATGTCGGCCCGTGCGACCTCTAGTTTGCGACTCTCTCCTACTATTGTTTTCTGAGCAGATTCTGAACCAATCCCTATTTAATGCCCTGCATCCAGTTGTTAAAGAATTAGCCGCAATGTTCTCTTTATACAGTAGAAAAGTTAAAAGAATGTCCACATTTGGGATTATCGCAAAGTTTAACCAGTGAGTTCCATATGAGTTCCCTGTAATGCAACGACAGATACCAAATTGTACTGTGTTTCTTTGATTTCTCATCGCAGGAATGAACCATTTTTGGAACGAGTTGTTACAAGTGATAAGAAATGGCTACTCAAACGCAATGTCAACCGTCGATAGGTAATTTATCACGAGCACTGTAGAAATATGTAAATTTACGAGAATTTTTTTTTTTCATTTTATGATAAATGCCTCTTTTTATCTCTAAACGGTCGAATATCGTACATTTAGGTTATGAAAATATAATTGTTTTGACCTGATTTTAGGGGCAAAACCCGTTTATATAAGAGCAATGCACGTAAAGCAATGGGGTTTGCCTGTAATCTCTTCTGCTGGGAATTCCACGCAATTTTACTTTAATATTGTTTACAGTGAGCAGAGCCTCCTTCACCAACTTCAAAGATTGTTTCATAAAAAGATTCAAGTTAAGTGTAAGGTATGTCATGAAGTCATAATCCATTTTGAGTTGCGCCCATGTTAACTATATGCTTATCCCTTGGAGTAGGGATCGGGACATATACGTTCCTGTAGACTATTTTTTTTACTTCTAATTATTTTTGAAAAATAATGTATGGCATACCCTTTTACGATGATATTTTCAAGAGAAATTAACCAGAAGTAAAAATTTTGTGAACTGTGGTACGATTGACTATAAAATTAGATGTTAGTCCTGATCTTTAACGAAAAGATTAGCGTTGACATGTAATGCTAACGATTGGAGAGAGTCAAAAACTGATACGGAAGCTGCCAGAGCTTTATAACCACCAGAGGTAGGCCCATGCACAATGATAACGGCAAGCGCCATGCTATTTTATTCACTTATAACATACTGATTTATTCACGTAGAAAAAGCTACTCGATACTGGTTCGGAAGTCAAAATCCATCCCCGCATATTTATTCTCCCGGCATTTGGTGGAAGTTGGTGGAGGAGGCTCTTTCAATCTATCATCTTGTTAGATTGCTACAGAATATCTTTGTCGTAACAATCTTTGATGTTGTGCAATATTGAAAAACAACAGTAAAATGTTTTTACTTTCTTCTGTCTTTACAAGAAGAAAGTATTGGATTCATGAAAATTTTTGACTTTCGGTTTTCGACGGATTTACACGTTTTAGGGGTCAGAGATTCCGAAAAACATGTTTTTACAAAATGTTTGTCTGTGAGTCTGTCTGTCTGTATGTGACACACATTTTGTGGGCGCTCTATCTCAAGAACTAATGCACGGAATTTAATAAAAATTTATATTCAGTTAGTCCCTTGTGTAAATTGGTGCTGATTAGTTTTTGGTGTAAATCGCTCTACAGGTGACGCTGCTATGCAACATTTTTCACGATTTCAACTATAGCTCAATCTCCAGAAATAATAAACGGATTTTCATTAAACTTCAGATTCAGTTAGTCCTTGACATGAATTGATGTTTTATACATTTTGGTGTAAATCACTCAACAGGTGGCGCTGCTATGCTACATTTTTTGTAATTTTTGCAATAGCTCTATCTTAAGAACTAATGCTTGGATTTTCAACAAACTTCAGATTCAGGTATACCTGGATATGAATTAGTGCTGATTAGTTTTTGGTGTAAATTGCTCAACAGGTGGCGCTGCTATGCTGATTTTTTTGCAATTTCCGCAATAGCTCTATCTCAAGAACTAATGCTTGCATTTTCAACAAACTTCAGATTCAGGTATACTTCGATATGAATAAGTGCTGTTTAGTTTTTGGTGTAAATCGCTCAACAGTGGCGCTGCTATGCTACATTTTTTGCCATTTCCGCAATAGCTCTATCTGAAGAACTAGTGCTTGGATTTTCATCAAACTTCAGATCCCGGTGTAACTTGATATGAATTAGTGCTGTTTATGTTTTGGTGCGAATCGCTCAACAGGTGGCGTTGCTATGCTGAATTTTTCAGAATTTCCAACATAGTTCTATCTCAATAACTAATGCATAAATTTTCATCAAACTTCAGATTGAGGTATACCTTTGATATGAATTAGTGCTGTTTAAGTTTTGGTGTAAATAGCTCAACAGGTGGCGCTGTTATGCTACATTTTTCTGTATTTCCGCTATAGCTCTATCTCAAGAACTAATGCACGAATTTTCATCAAACTTCAAATTCAGATATGCATTGATATGAATTGGTGCTAAATTCATGTAATTTCTTCTACTATTTAAATGATTTAAATGATCCGATTTATATAGAAGAAAGTTTTGTGATAGCCGCAACATACTAGTTTATTCTAAATCAAAGGATTTTTGTTGTCCAAGATTTATTCTATTGCAAGGCGGATGGGAAAGAGTCATGTAAATGATGGCATACACGGATACTCTTATTTATTTATTCGCTTTCTTTGTGTTCTCGCCTAAAAAAGAAGTAGAACTTTTGTACATATGTTATAAAATTTGATAGAGTTAAAGATACATACTGATTCAAAAATGTCGGTTCTGAATGCGATGAAAAGCGATTTGTCATAAACTAGTCGGTTTTTTCTCGATGCACTTTTTTCGTCGAATATAAAGTAACTCGCGACGTACAGATTACAGTGCGTATCGCCGTAAATCACGTAAATAGCATGATGCAGCCGGCACAGGCAAAATGTATCTGAGTTTCAATGAGTTGCATATCTTTTTATTGGCAACTCTTTAATGCTTGCCATTGAACGCAAGAGTTATAAAGAAAAATAAATATGCTTCGTTTAAACATAGAAATAAACTACCAAACATTTATTTTAAAATTCTACTGAATTTTCCATACTTTGATGCAGTTTTCTTTTCAATCTCCTACTTTATCAAAGCGAATAAATTTGACAACATGTATGATTTTCCAAATTTTCCGGTATAATTCGGCTTCTGAGTATCGTAGAACTTTGGACACTCTAATTTTTTAGGTAACTATTTGAAACAAAATTGGTCGTGAAAGTTGTGAATGCATCTATATGACCTCACCCATATCACAGGAATTGACCTCTTTCCTTTACTTTAATTCCACCTATTCACATACTAATGCACACTCTCTCTTTTACTATATGCAAGGAAAATAGTCGGATTCAATCTTATTTTTGACAATATTGGGAATTTGATCATGATAGCCTATATGCTTTATAGGGGAGTTGAAGAGAAGGTTTACTCTTGAATAAAAAAAAAAAGTTTCAAATAGTAACTTTAATATATTTATTGAAATGTCAGATAATAGTAAGATAAATAGACGCGAGCACAGCCGATATCAGAAAACAATTTTCTCTTTTCTAAATTTATGCCTTTAAAGATATTAACTTATGTCGTATTGTAGACAGACTAATTAAAGCAAGTGGAAAGGAGATATTTCTTGGTAGATTTTGGCGTCGATCTGCTCCGCAAATCCTTTTATTTATTCGGAAGATACAAATGCATCTGTATGCACAGTGGAAAATATGATACGCTAACGAAATTCAATATTGCTTAGGAGAACAGCTTAAATTATATTAACAGTTTATTTTGATTTAGATTTTTCTCAGAACTGTTTTTTCTTTTATCGTATACACTGAAAAAAATTACTATTTATAACTTAATTATTTATTAAACTAAATAATTTCTAATAATTTTAAACTTATACTTAAAAAAGATTAATACTAGCTATATATATGGTTAGCATAATTTAAAAATCAATTTACAGCTATTTTTTTCTAACTTACTTTGGAATTGGCATTTTTATACGAGTGTATAAATATTTCATTTTTACAGATCAACCTTTCCATAATATGGATAAAAACGACCATGTGTAAGAAGCTGTTTCTCATAAATTCATTATTGTCTAACTTATCACTTGTAAATTTTATTGCAGTCTACTCATTGTGATAATTTCTATTTTGATAGTAAAGTTTATGAGGAAGACATCGTGTGTAATTTTTCTTTGAGGAAATGTAATTACATTCAAGGAGTCCGCCAATCCTTTCCAATCGCTTCTGCATCTGCATCGCTCTTTCACAATATTAATTTAATCGTATTCTCTTGTAGTGCTTTCTACTTAAAGAACGGGAACATACAAGAAAAAGTTAAGCGGGTAGTGAACGTTTAAATTAATTTTTAGGATTCCGCACTAAAACGGAACTATTATAAGATCACAATGTGCCTGTTTGTTCGTCTGTCACAGCCTTTTTCCTCGAAAACTATGGAACGTGGAAAGTTCAAACTTGGTAGAGTTAAAAAGGCTATTGACCCACATATTTATAGATTTATACCAATTCACAAATATTTTTAGGAAAAAATTAGGGGTCTATTTAAGCTACTTCAATTTATGTCCCCCTACCCCCTATTTCCGAATCTACTGAAACTAAAATTATGGAAAAAAGGGGGTTGTAAGGCTAATGTCAGACGAACGTGTATTTGCACGCTTTTTGTTTCAACATGAAAAAGAAACATCTATTAGCGAAGGTGTTTCTTTTTCATGTTGAAACAAAAATCGTGCAAATAGACGTTCGTCTGACATTAGGCCAAAAAGTTTATTTAAACCTTCAGGAGAGCAATAGCAATTTTTCTAGGTTACATAATTTTTGAGAAAATCGCATTTTTCCATTACGCATAAGCTTTATTTTGTCGCTGCTCATCGGGGGAGTTGAGGAGCGCTCGTGGTGCCCATGGTCGCAGATTAAAGGATTGTTGATAATGATTTTCGAAAAAAAAAATTTGGTTATTAGCTGAGATATTATTTAAAACCTATCCAGAAAAACGCGGCGTTGTAACCTGCTTTGGAAGCGCGTTTGACACAACGCCAATTTTAAACTTTGTGCAAGTCATTGCTTTTGATAAGTTGAATAAGTTTTGATAAATAGCCAACATACAGAACCCTTTCTGGGTGAGTGGAACACCCATTTGGCTGATGTATTTTTTTTTTTTTTTTAAGTTCTAATTCAATTCTTTTCAATCTCCAATTCTGTGTTTTGTGAGATGGAAATAAGTTTTTTTTTTTTTATTGTTTTATCAAATAAATGGCTGTCGCTGTTAGCTGTGTGCGACAATTTTGTTTCAAATGACTCTGATAAAAGAAATACAAAATTGTGGCTCTACAGTACTATAGCTTAAAAAATTGAAGTAATATAAAAACAAAATAACATTTATTCTAATTATACTTAGTACCCGGAAATCTTGAAATTAGTTTATACTAAAGCTGATGGTATTTAATCACATTTTGCAAATTTCCCAAAAGCTATCCTGGAAATGTTGTGACAAAATTTTAATCTGAATAAAATATTGGCGTGAAGCTTTAAAAATGAAAAACACATTTTTCAAGCTTGTTACTTACTTTGTATTGCGTACCAACGATGAATCATTTTTGTTAATTTAGATGATATTTTGTAAATAAATTGTAGTTTTATTTGCTATGGATGAATGAAGGTTTTGCACGCCGCTAGGGATTCAGGGAATCTCAATACCAGATTTTTCCTAAATTAATGATCGCCATATTTAAACGCACAATTTCTTCAGCATATAAGGCTAATGATATTATATATTTTTTTCTAGTAATGCTGCTTAAATTTAAGTTCGTTTTTTGAAGGATTCATATAGCTTGTGGATATTTAAATGGGACATGTGAACAGTAGCTAAAATTTTACGCTTTTTTTACAGCATTTTAAAAATTGGTAGACAATCTTTGGAAAATCTCTGCAATCTCCAATTATTCAATTGATTGTATTACAAGTTACACTTCACATATTTTTATAGTAAATTAGCAGGTGTTTTTCAAAATCTTGATGCCCAACTTTTCTGTGTAACTTTAAGTACAGACATTTTTGAAAATTTTAGTTTTTACTTTTAACTGATGCAATTTTATTTATTAAAACGGCTACGTATTTTGAAAAGATTTTGAAATAAAACACTATTTTTTTGTGTCACTGTTCTAAAACAAGTCTATGTTGAGTTATCGTGACCGCCGCTTGACCTTTTTATTGAAATGCTCACCCCTCCATCAACCCTAAGGCAGCTTTTCCTTTTTAAAACTTTCAGACATAAAGTGTAAATAAATTGCTGTATAAAAGTATGTATATTAGTAATAAATGGCTGTAAATTATAAAAGGCTGTATAAAAATATTCGAGCTCTTTTTCCTCTATTGGTGCAAAATTTCTGAAGGTGAATTTTCGACTATGTTACGCATTTTGTAACTGAGCTAAATTTTAGCCCGCTATATAGTGTATATACAGATCTATAGATCGTATACAGGGATGCACAAAAGAATTCGAGTATCTTTTCGGCTGTAGACGGCAGTTGCTAAAATCCTGTTTCACTTTTTTAACTTTGAAGTTCAGTTGTAGTATCCTGGAGGTGTTGGAAAGTGTTTTATAATCTATTCTTAATGCATGTTTTTTCTTTTTTGTTAATATATATATATCAACAAAACAAATACAATATTCTCTTTTAATATATTTATAATAATTTAAAGCAAATTGGTTTTTATAAGTACTTTGCATTTGTTATAAAACATTTCCCGAAAACTCCTTACATTTCAGGTCTTCAAAATATTGTGTTACCTCTAAAAGAACATTTTTTTTTCAATTTAAAAATATTATACTGCATTTAACAAAGTACTGTCTGTGCATAAGAATAGCTTGATTTACCTTGTCATAAAACAAGCGATTTTTACGTGCATACAGTAAATTTTTACATATAGTACATAAATTTTCTTGACGAGAAAAGGTTTATTTAAGGCATAACCACTACTTTCAGACATCCTGAAATTGAAGACTTTTCCGAGATTTTTTTAAAATATTTATAAATATCGTTTTACACTAAATTTCTATAAATATATTAATGTAGAAAACCGTACTTTTTTGCTAATATTTTAAACAAGTGGGTAAGTGTGATCGAAACTTGCACAGAGGGTTTCGTTTAATATTCCTTTAACAACAATTATTTCTCTATCAATAAGAACATAGATAGAAGCACCATTAAATTTAATTTAAAAATTATTAGAAGACATTTTTTAATAAAATTAAAAGTCATTAAAAATCATTGTTAATGAAAGTACATACATTCAAATTTAAATGTAAATTTTTAACCCAAAATTTCGTTATTTAAAGCTTTACACACACAAAATGAAATTAGCACAAGTTTTATTTGATTTTTATATTTCTTCACTTTTTATTTTACATTAATAGTACGCTAAAGCCATAATTTAGCATGTCATATATCACAGTTCTTTGAAACCAAATTGTCATACACAGCTAATGGCGATAGCCATTTATTTGATAAAATAAGACTAGTTTTCTGTTTTCCTCTCTCAAAATAAAGAATTGATCCTTTCTGAAGCTAGAAGCTTTCGCGTATTATTTTTACTATACATTAATGACTTAAGAAAAATAAAAGAACACAACAAATTATTTTTCTTCTATAAAAATAGATTGGATTGAATTTAGCACTAATGTTTTTAAAATTGTAAACATTAGGACGAAAAACTTACATCGATTTTTTTCTTTTAGAGCAGTTACAGATCTTAACAATAAAGTAAAATCATGCATAAAGAATTGATTATGAAAAACTCTTTAAAACTTCCAGAATACGTCTACAAACCTTCGCTGTTTAATAAAGTAAATAAGATACGTAAGTAAACATTTTATAAAACGTTTAACACATTTCAAAATGGGATATCAGAAATTACCGTCCATAGCCGGAAAATTACTGCAATTCTGTCGCGCTGCACTTTGAATAATTTATAGATTTGCATGTATACTATATATTATGCTAAAATTTAGTTCCGAAAAAAAAAAAAACGCAAAACAAAGATGAAAATTAGTCTTCAGCAATTTCTACCACTAGGCAGGAACACATTTGTATTCTTTTGTACAGCCCTGTATATTACAAACAGAATGTCCTACACACCAGATATTAAGGTAAAATTTAATTCAGTTAAAACATGCTTCAAACAGCTGAAGTCACGCTTCCAAAAATTATCATCCACATTCGGCCATGTATCCAGTTCTTTAGCGCGGCCCTGTGTATGATTATATTTATATCCTGCAAACATCTCTTAGTTTACTAAATATAGTTCAGTTTGAAATTGCATAACTTGACTTAAAATCCCTTTAAGCAATCCACGCTCATTTTCAGTAATGCTTCTGTGTTCATTTAAGTAGCTCTGTTTATTATCTGTAGCTGCGTATCCATGTAAATGAATGATAAACGCTATGCACATACATGATATAACAAGTATCTTGTAGTAATCCTCAGAAATTCATAGCAATTTTGCTATATTTAAAATTATGTAACATAATTAAAACACGCTGCGGAGAGTTTTTCCCCGTATCCACAATATCGCTTAACAACGCTAGAAAGAAGAATCATCGAATCGTAGAGAGAAGATATACAAGTTAACACAAGCTTCACCCCACACTGTAATAAAAGACAGATGTCTCTTAATTGTCCTGCCTGGAAATTTTTGCAGAAGGTTTTCTGTTCCTTCCTTTATGTTTTTTGGAGTGCTGAACACGATTTTCAACTTTGCCACCTCGTATCTGGTCGGCTTAAAAAGTTATAAGCGAAAAGCCTTGAAAAAACCGGGATTTTTTTCAGGTTTTCCACAGTATTCACAAGAGGGTTGAACTCTTTTGAAAAAAATTATTGCACAAAATTAAACTACAGAAAATTTCCTACATTTTGTATATACAATGTTTTTTTTCTAATATGAATAGTTTTGGCAATACGAGTAGAAAGGAATTTAGGGATACGTTCAAATTCCATAATCGGATGTCGAAAATGCTTCATATAATGTTTTTGTGAATGCGAGCAAGTGAACGGGTGTGCTTGAAACACTTCCATCGAGCCACGTACATGATATTACAAGAATGCACTTACCTTTCTCCTCCTACCCCTCTAGGGCTTTTTTTGGCTCGTGTTGAAATTAAAAGCTGTTTTCAGTTTAATTTTAGGCGTCTCGTCGGTCCGTTATGCATTTGCCTTAATGTATGTGCAGTGTGCATTTAATTACAAATTATGTGTTTTAAAATGATTCAGTGAGACGAGAAGTGATCGTCAGAATAGCAGAGAAGCGTTTTATCTGTGACACGGAGTTAAAGGGCAGAACTAAAGTAACAGAAGTAAAATCAAAAAGGTATTGAGTCCTTCAAATGAGCAAGTGAAGAACGACAAGATAGGGAAAGGAATTATATAATGAACACTGAGTCTTTAAGTTTCCATAAAAAGGCCTTAAACAGTACACAAATGAAAAACATATTGCTGCAACTTGAAGAGGATTTCTGAAGACGTAGAAAACCAACCGTTCAGCAGCATAAAAGTTTTCGTTTCAAAGTCGTTGCTTTTTGTTTGGAGGAGAAATCTCGCCATACTTTAAAGCAAAAAAAAATCCTAAAGCAATAACAAAACGAAATATATTGCACATTGAAAGTCCTTTTAAAAGTTAAACAACTTTCTGAAAATTGTGATGATGAGCTGGGACTTGGCATAATCTACGGACTAGATCATGTGACTGACTTGGTTACTGCTGATAGGCAGTATCATTTGAAATGTATGAAAAAGATCTATCAACTCGCAAAACCCACAGAGATGCAGTAAAGTCCATTTGCCTCTGACATAGGACTTGCATGGCTGTGTAGCCATGCAAGTCATTTTTTTTTTATCTGGAGGAAAATGAAGAACAATACTAACTTTCTGTATAACAATTAACAGACCAGATTAAAGCAGGTAAATACTGTCCTTCAGTGAAAACAGTTAAATCACAACTTCTAAACAAGTATGAGGAAGATATTGCTGTAGCAACCACTGCAAACAAGGTAATCGCTTCACGAACACATGTCATAAGATTTTGAGTGATGTTTGATATCAACAACGATGTTCATCTCCCAAGGAAGGACGACGGCTTATTGTTTAGGTTATGGTGAAGACAATGGCTGAAGATATTTGGTCTCAGGTTTTCAAATCTACTCAATATTCTCTTCCATACGAGATTTGAATGAGAATGTGTCTCTCATTAGGGAGATTCCCAAAGGGTGGGATCATTAAACGTTAACTATATGTAATTTTTTTAATTTTTCAAATTTAAGGCCAAATTTGTTTAATAGTATAGTATATAAGTCTACAAAATTATACATAAACATTAAAAAATAGCAACTATTCTGGAAAATTAATTGTTAAAGCATTTAATTAGCAGTTGTGTACGTTACAAATTTTGGAAATTTTTTCGCACGTACGTTACAGATTTTGGACATTTCTGACAGATTTTGGACGTTGCGCTTAGTATTTAAAAAATTCTTAAGACTAAGAATGTAGTAAATGTGTCCTATGATTGTACGTGTATACATATATATGTTACGGCCAATACCCGAAATTGGCCAAAACCCGAACTAGCCGGCCAATTCGCGAACTGGCTAACAACACTTTAAACTGACTGGCCAATTCGGGAATTGGCCGGCCAATCCCCGAACTGGCCAGATGCGATCAGGCAGTTCGCGAAGTGGCCATACGCAAGCGGCCAGTTCGCGAAATGTGTATATAGAAACCAATTATCCTGTCCGTGCTCTAACTCGAGTAAAGACTCAGATTGACTTGTAATTGTTATATTATTTAGGTTTATAAATTAATTTCGGTTTTGAAAGTGAAGTGTGTACTATTTTTGGTTAATTTACAGCGACACACAAAAGTATTTCATTACAATATCATGAATGAGATAAGTTTTTCCGGTGTATTTTAATGTCGTTACATTATCTCAATTATAATAAAATTAGTATGCATCATTAAGATGGACAACAAACTGTTATCTAAAGTATATGAAATAAATAGCAATTATAGTTTCTTTACAGAGATACTCAAAAGTATTTCGTTACATTCCAGTGAATTGTGAAAGAACATTTTTAGTGCACTTAAATGATGTCACCCTATTTCAAACATAATAATAATCCACATACTTTACACATGTGGGGAGCAATATGCTTTTTTTGTTGAGTATTGATTAAGTAGCCATTATAGTTCGTTTATAGGGACGCCCAAAAATATTCCGATAAAGAATTATGATATATGTGAAAAAATCGTTTATAGGGTATTTTAATGACGTTACACTACTTCAAACATAATGAAACTGTTATACATTACTCATATGCTCTACAACATGTTTTCTATAGATTATTGACTAGATAGAATTTGTCGTTTATTTGGAGAGTTATTCAAATAATTTGGTTATTGGATTGGCTATGACCCATTATTGCTTGATGTGCGTTTTCAGCTGTGATAGGTTTTTAAAATTTAATTTATTTGTTGTGTATTACCTGGTTTGTAGATCATATGCATGGCTGCATGAAAGCTAAAAGAAACACATTACCGGCTGTGGATACCCATTGCTGAACACTTCGTACACTGGCCAAAGCTTCCCGGCCAGTTCGCGAATTGGCCGGCCAAAACCCGAAATACGCTGTTCATTTCAGGTATTTCGGGTTTTGGCCAAGAATCTTGGCCAGTTCCCGAATTGACCGGCCAATTCGCGTATTGGCCAAGCTCCGGGTTTTGGCCGTAACATATATATGTATAATTAACTTTTTGTTATCCGATAATAATATTAATAAATTCAAATGTTAATCTCTAATATTAAAATATTTACCACTTTTTTAGAAGTAATATCTTAATTTTATAGGAATTACATATTATGCAAAAAACATACCTTTACATAACATTAGAATTACATATAATTTATTCTTTTTTTCTCAAAAAAAAGTTATACTGCCATTTTTTTAATGCACATATCTATAATTTCTTTATCAAATGAAAAGTCTCCTCTTGCTGTCACCGGGTGAGGTGGATTTGGTGATTTCAACAAAATATCATCATATTTTAAATTTGTGCTGTCTTTTTTAGATGGATAACGAAACCTGTTAAAATCAATGCCTGCCTGAGGAGTAAAAAATTTATAGAAAATATTTCTTCACCATTATCAATGCTGATCTTTTTAATAATACCTGGCCATAAGTTTTCATCATGAATTAATACAAAGTACCAGTCACCAATGTCAATCTGTTTTCAACTGTGAGGAGTCAATTGTAGAAACAATATTTTTTTTTCACCAGCTTCACTGGTTATGCATTCTTCTTTTTTACAGAGATTGTAAAAACCAGATCTATTTCTTATTGAATAGTACCAAATTTGTTTGTCGTGAGTACGGAGTGAATCTTTTGAGTACCTTTAACAGTTTCCGCTGGCTGTCTTTTCTATACTTTGAATACTGTCAATTTCCGTTTATTTATTTATTTTTTTTTTACCAAAGTTACAGCACGAAGTGGCCTAAACTTTTTATTTGCCTTGCATTTTGGTGGGGGAGCAAAGAGGAAAAATGGAATTTTAAGGAGATGGGATTCTTAAACCTTGATTTTAAAAAAAAGAACTCAAGTACAATAATTTAACAAAAAAGAATTATTTTATTTTTCAAGATGTATGTTAGAACAATGGACTCTGTTATAATATATTTATTTATGTATTTGGAAAATTAAAATTATGTATTTAGAAAATTAAAATTATTAATGTTTAGATCGTTCCACGATTTGGACATTGTTATTAAATAATCTTTTGGGGTACATTTGCTAAAAAGAAAACTTTGCAAAATACATAAAAACATGTATGATCACTGAAGAATTACTTTTGAAATAAAAAAAGAAGTTTACTATTAATTTTAAATCATACTTTTAAATAGGCATGTCCGAAATTTCGTAAGGATCGCAGCGGTCGCCATATTGTGTCTATCGTTACATACATTAGTTGAGCATGCTTCAAGTCAAGTTATATTATTACACGTACTAAATACACTTTATACAAAACAGGGCAATTATTTACGATATAACATTATAATAAAAATCTTTTTATACGTTTCAGGACACCAAATCATCTTTAAAAATAAATTTACCGAAAATAAAATCGGCGTTTCCATCGTTACACGATTCGGACATTCCACTTTCTTATTTGAGAAAAGTGCATTTATTGCAAAAAAATCTTATAAAAACAAATAATTTAATTTTTTTTAAATAATTTTAAAGTTAGATAAAAGAGTTTAAACTACTTACTTGATGTAGTTTTCTTGAAAATGATAGCTTTGTTGCGTACGTTACTTTCGGACATATGAATATACAAAAAAAAATCTTTATAGAAAAGTCCTTTTATCTTCAAAAAAGCACTAAATCAGCCTGCCTTCTCTTAAAGAAATTACCACAAAATCACCCGTTTCCTTTATGCATTCGTTGTTTACCATTAGAACCACCTGGGAGCAAGTTAAAACTCTTTTTCTTGGTGGTACATTGGAGCAGTTAACGTTATGAATGTCCGAAATTGGCCTCTTTAGCATAAAATAATAAAATTTTAAGATATTTATACAAAGCTTTTACAATAAATTATGTCATTTTCTGTCTCTAAATAGAATTAAAAACTCAGTGTAAAAAAAAAATAAAGTCAATGATAATTAAAGTTATGTTTGAAAGGCTTAAAGTTATGACGTGTGTCCTGTGCCCACCTTTTGAGAATCGCCCATTACAGAAACCATACAGATTTTCAAAGAAACACTACTTTTAAGAAAAAGAAAAGGAGACCTTAATAAATGCTAGAACAGGCGTACTCCACTAGATTACAACATTATTACTGCAGTAAGACTAAGAATTCTTTTAAGACCGCTGCAAATATAATGTCGCTTCCTCAAACAGAAGATGCAGCTCGATACCCATGTCTAAGAGTCTACCACCAGTACAGCTATGGCTATTTAACTATAAAAAAGCTAATGAATGGGGCTGGAATAAATTCGAGAGAAGGGCCACACCAATACCGGCTGTCAAACCTCACGCACCAAAAGATGTTCTGCGAAAAACAATCCTGCAAATGTAAAAAAACTGCAGTGGAAAGTGTGGCTGTTGGATTCCATGTTTGTTTTATTCGCTCCTTCGTTTGAACTGCAATGGTCATTGTGACAATCTTCGTCGAAGATGACTTGGAGAGGTTGACAAGCCAATTCTACAGGATATTTTAAGCCAAGTGGAGACACAAACTGTGCAATCAAGATAACGATGACGTTCCTTTCGCAGAACATCAACCATTTCTTTCAAAGCTTCCAAATCGACATTAATGGGCGAATAACTCTTCATTTCTCTTTTTTTCCTGTTTACAATCTTCCATATACTATATTATTATTATATTAAACTTATAATAGTTGTAATTGTACAGTTATAATCATGTAATATTTATAAACAGGTTAGTAGAAAAATAAAAATTGGTTCTCTCATGTGTGTTCGAAGTGTTTGTGTCTTCTAGTTTTCGTAATTAACTGATTTCAATTTATTTTGTTAGTAAATATATAAAAGATTTAAAACTTGGTAAGCGAATGTTAACATATTCGAAATGCAACTACAATTAACTAAAAAGCTTCAAATTGGTGGTTGAAATGGATGCATTATAATTGTATCTCGTTTTAGCCCTCCGATGATCAAATTTGAATATATTGCTAAAATTCTTTTTGCTCGTATTGCCAAAAGTATTCATCATAGAAAAAACATTGTACATTCAAAATGTAGGATTTTTTCTCTATTTAGGTAGATTTCGTAAGAAATACTACCTACTGCATTCTCCCCTATGTTGGAATTTCTGAAAAGTTTTTGCAGATCTGCTCCGATCATGACAACTAGAACCCAAAACCACCCCAAGTAAAAAACTTTATCTATCTATCTATCAATCTATCTCCCTCTCCCTCTCTCTCTCTCTATATATATATATCACTTTTTTATGGACACGATAACTTCCATAATTCTGCACAAATCTCTTCCAAACTCAGACATAAATTCAAGGGACTTAAAATCTCGGTCAAGTTCGTTAACGGGGAAAATCGGACAGACGGGATGGAAATAGGGAGGATTTTTCTGAAAATACAAAAAACCGCATAACCTATTAATTATAATATATATCAACTTACTTTAAAGTTATTATTACTTCTAGAGAAAGGGCCAAAAATTTATGCATAACAGATTTTTGATAAAATTAAAAATGGGCTGAACGAACGAAAAATATAGGGTTTTACGGAGAACAAAATTCATAACTTCGTCAATTCTCAAGCTATCAAATCGAATTAATTTTATTATAAATACTCTGAATATTATCTAAAACTTTTATACTGACAAGTTTTTGATTGGACCAACTCTTACAGCCAAAAAGTTTAAAAACAAAAACAAAAAGGAATGGTTGAAGAAAAAAAAATTATAAGTTCGTCATTCCACAAGATATCATATCCGATTAAATTTATTAGAAATTTTCTTAATATTATCTACAAATTTTATATTGACAAGTTTTTGATAGGACCAATTCTTACAGCTAAAACAAATTAAAAATACATAGCGGTTGAAGAAATAATTATTGTATTAAAGGTGTATTCAAATCCAAACTCCTTATTTTCTGAGTTATTTTTAAATTCATTTTTGTTTTAAAGCGCATCAGTTTGGCAGATTCTCTTATTCAGGAACTATATAACGGATGAGCTTACCGATTTTTTGATAAAGGCAGAAAATATTACAAAAAATGCTGTCAAAGTGGGCGTTTTGAACCGAATTTTAGGAAGCGAGAGTGCTGCGAGTGAAAAAAAAAAACATTCTGAGAAAATAATTGTTTATAACTCAAGTTCTAATTAATGAGCGAAAAATGAAAACATGCGACCAATTATATATCTTTTCAAAAATCACGTCAACAAGTTTCACGTTTCACATTAAAAAATGAGTCTGAAAATGTGTTCGAAAATGCCGAGTTCTTGAGCGAGGGAAAATATTTTTTTGAATACGGCCTTAACATGATTCTGATAAAACCAGCTCTTATACAAAAATGAAATTAAAAACTCGTCACAAGCGGCCAGATAAAATTATTAAACTGGGTTTATCTGTAATCTTGATTTAGTTTTTGTTGGTGAAATTAATACTTAACTTCGAAATCTACTTCCGCCTGTAGGTCGAACCGGCAGGGATTTTTTTAATTTGGTGCAATAATTTTTCCAAAAAAGTTTAACCCTCTATCTTATACAATGGAAACCGCCCCCCCCCCCCAAAAAAAAAGCGCAATTTTTTTCATGGTTTTTCGCTTATAACTTTTTAAGCCGACCAGATACGAGGTAGCAAAGTTGAAAATCATGTTCAGCTGTTCAGCACTCCAAAAAACATAAAGGAAGAAAGAGAAAAAAACTTCTCCAAAATTTTCCAGGCAGAAACCTAGATTGACTGAACTAATAATCACGAAAGAAACAATACAATAACCTCTTCCGAGTTACTAACGATTCCGAAAAGTGTTGTTTATGTTCAGTAATTTCTGAAACTTTTTTTTTTATCGAGATTTAAAGAAGCATTTATAAAAACAAAGATTCGTTTGCTATCACTGCTTTTCGAATATCTATCTGATTACTTTTTATATTGTATTAATCAGTTTTTTCAACCCAGAATATAGGTTTTTCGGATACTATCAATTCTCAAGTACAAACAATTCCATGTAAAATAAACATGTTTCGTAGGCAAACATGCTTAATTAACGGCAATAACATTAACCGTAAAATTAATATTATTTGGTTACTAATGCATCTATAAATTGAATTACGCAATTGAAATTTGAGAATACTAATCTAAATGCCGATATGCAGGTTTGCGAAAACTGTTTAATATCCTATTAAAACTACTTTGAAACATTTCCGACAATCAGTGGCATAAAAAGAATCTTTGTTTTTATAAATTATTCATTAAATTTCGAAAATACATTGATTTCTGAAGTTTCTAATCTTAAAGAACGCTTTTCGGAATCGTGTGTAATACGGAAGAAATTATTTTATATTTTCTTTCGTTGTTATATTATATATTCGTAAATCAATGAATAGTTGTCTTTTTCAACAGGATAGTGGTTTACTGTCCCATGCATATGTGTGTGTGTAGTTGGGAAATCTTTTGTTTTAATGTAATAATCTATAAACTATAAAAAAATAAATAAACTATAACTAAAACAATAAACTAAATAAATAAACTAAAATAAATGAACTATAACGTTCCAATCGAGCAATTTATGTCCTATTTAATCGCAGAATTAATAAACTAAACGTTGCTTATGACAAAAAGTAGTGTTAAAATATATTGACCCCACATCGCGTGTAAGTGACAGTTGACTGTAATTCTGACATCCGTAAAGCAGGATTAGTTCAGTTCTACCACAATTTTTTAATATAATTTTTGCCCAACTTAATAGAAGAAAACTATTACAAATTCTACATTAAGTAAGATTATTTCAGATCCTGTGATTTAAATATTAAAGAAAAAAATCTCCAATCTGAAATACCGGTGCCGGATCTCTCTGGGATTCCATGGTGTGTACGCACCTAAATAAAGATACAATGATAATGAATTAAAACATCGTAAAATGAAAGATTAGTGTATTGTAATTTATAGATAATCACTGATACCTAATCCCACCATATACAATTTTTTAACTTTATTAATTATGTACATTATTAATTATGTACATCATTAATTATTAATTTTGTACATTGTTACTTTAATTTTATTAATTCTGTACATCATTACTAAAGTGCATACAAACTGTAGAATTTGCTCTGAAGATATTTATTTCCGTACAATAATTTAAGTTGTTAAAGTCTTTTGCTGGGTAGAATAGTTCAACTTACCCAGCAAATTCGCAAGTAAAAAGTTAATATTTATGATCTGGAGTAGTTATTGATTTCCTTAAGATGCACGTAATTTATGATAAATTACGCAAATTTCATACTCCCGATAAGGCATTATTTCTGTCAAGACTACATTTATTACCTCTTACTACAAATATTTTGCATTTGAAGACTTTAATTAATAGATTAAACGACTTTAGACGTGTCATATGAATAAAAAATCTTTCTATAAATTTTGAATAGAATTCAAAATTTCTGAATCATATTGATTATTGGGTTATTCTATATATTCAAATTTCCAAATTTCATGCTGTGAAAATTTCATTCTAGTATTCCCACCTCTTTGAAAAATATTAATTTTAATATCGTATTCTATTTATAAAAGTTCATTTAAGAAATTTTAAATGAAATCAGTTTAACATTAAATGAATATTTGTAGTGTTGTTTTCTTTGTATCCTGCAGCAAATACATTAAAAGTATTTAAATGAACATTTAGAGGAAACGTACAATACATGGCCAGAAGTATCCAAATAACTTTGACATTTTTTCCCTTTTTAAAAATATTTATGTAACTGGTATTCGAAAACGAGGTTTTCGCGAAATTGGTGTCAGAAAAAAACCGTGCCAACTTGATGCGTATATGATATCTGTGCCTTGGATTTTATATTTTTCAGTAAATTTTAAAATAAATGAAAACATTAAGAAAAAAGAAAGAAAACCCAGCATGGTTTTTAAAAAAGCATTCAGTTAAACCATCGTTTAAACAAAACAACCCAGGTGCTAGTTGTCACGAATGTCCCAGAAAACACACCGGTAGTTTATTTATAGTACTTCGTGGTGGATAAAAAGTCATGCTAAATCTTCTCTCCTTGTATAAATGAAAGTAATTTAGATTATTCCGGCTCTATGAAAAAAGGAGACTTTATAGACCGGACAGCGGCGACACAAATAACTACGTCTTCACATTACGAGATGAAATCATGCTGTAGGACAAGATTATTAGGAGTAGATTAAGGAATGACTGATCTGCCTCGGCATTTCTTGGTACGATATGCGCAGCAGTGGGCGTCAACTCGTCATTTGGTGTCACTATCACGTCATCGAGTTACGGGATGAAACCGCTGCCAAATTAAAGGTAAAATGAAGTATTTTAAGAATGTTTTGGTCTGCCTGCGCATATCCTACTAGAAACCCCGGCAGACTAAACTTTATGCCAAAAAAGACGACATAATGTACAATTGAAACCCTATAAACATAACATTTTACATTGCATTGCAATATATATTACTTCGCCATCGACTTTCAGGAGGAATCAGTGGTTTAGGGAAGCAACAGTACGTGAGAAAATGACTGATCCGTCATAACTTGGTACAAAGCTAGAAGAACGGGGGCGCCATTATCCTGCCAATCTACCTTTAATAATCTTCTCCTACATCAAAATTTCATGTCGTAACTCAAAGAAGTGTTATAAGCGTCAAAATTAAGAATTGGCGACCCACTTTGCTCGTCTCGTACCAAAATATGAAGAAACAGACTGAAATATTCTTATTGTACTCACATGTACCTTTTATGTGCCAAATTTTCAAGCCGTAACTCGGTGACGTGATAATACCGCCAAAATTAAGAATTGGCGTCTCGCTGTACTCATCTCCGAACAAGATATGACGCACTGTTAAAAACTTCTTTAAAAACACAGAAAAAAAGCGTGACTCTCTGTAAATTTATACTAGTTCTTGGTTAAATGCATTCGATTCAGTTTCTAGATCACCATTTTACTGACATTTCCCTTATCTTATATCTAATTCCCTGTAGGGATTTCCATGTCTTTATTTAAAGATATTTTTATCTTTGTTAAAACTTATAATTCAAAATTCACACTTTTAAAATTCTTTCCCAATGTTATTAGACATTTTAAAGAAGAAAATTTAGTTTAAAAATTGTTTTCTTTTACTTAGAATAATTTAGAAATGGAAAAATCATTTCCTCGAAGTTAGTGGGGATTTTTAATGACAATCACTTTGCAGTTGTTCCCTTCATCATATATCAGAAACTTAGCAATATTTAATGTAAATTGCGTAGTATTATTTAAAAGCTGTTATTATCATTACAATGCTATTATTATTATTATTTCATTGGTAAATGCGTTATAAAACAGGGGTCATAAAAAATATATTAATCTTTTAGAAACATATTACACAAAATGAATAAAATAATGAAAACGTAAAAAATCACTTTAAAATTATATTTATTCTGTTTATTTTCTTCTTATTTCTTACTAAAAAATTCTTTTAAAAAATATTAGCACATTAAAAAATAAATAGTATGCGAGAATTTCGAAAAATTCTCTAAAACATTATTGTTGTAAAAAAGGAATTACATTCATTTTTTTGCATTACTTAAACTAGTTAAAAAATTAAAATTGATTAAAAACAATAATAGATATTATGTATCGGTCTAAAATAAATTAAAATAAACCGTTTACGAATTTTATAACGAATATATTTGAAGCGTAATCTTTGAAAAGCACAATAGATTTTTCCCCGCTGAATCATAAAATACATACTCTGTACTCGATGATAACAGCTCCTATAGCCCAGTCTAAAAGGTGTTCCTCAGTCATCTGGAAGGCCCGTGTTCAAGCCCCAGGACAGCTAGAATCAAGATGTGTGAATATTAAGTGACGCAGCAGTTCAAATTTACGCGAAAAATTCAACTTCTTTGAAGCTCACTAAAAACTGAGTCATTCACGAATTTTGAAAACCAAATTAAATTATTATTATTAAAAATAAATTTAGAGTCTTGTGTATTTTTAACGACATTAATTTACAGAGTCTACTGTAAATTTACCGTATAACTTCTCTGTGATTTAACAAAATCTCTGTTTTCTTAATGTGTGTAATTTTACATAAGGCTTGTGACGCAGCCTTAAGCCTAAAATCGTATCGTATCGTATCGTATCATAGAATTCGTAGATGGCGGAACTCATATATACAGCTAACTCGACATGAAAGAAAACGCGAAAAGCCGCCTTTTAATAACTCAGCAGATATACGTCTTATTGTTCTGAATTTTCTAGAACAGTCTTATATCTGCAGTCTAATCGTATACTGAAATTTTTACATTTCTACGTGCAGTATATTTTGAGATCTAAATACCCATTTTTAAAGTGAAAACGTTGGTATGATATCGAGGAAATTCCTAATTTGAAAATCTCGAAAACGGTTCTAACGATTATTTTTAAATTGATACATAATATAAATGTGATTAAGGCGAGGTGAATAACACTTTTCTTTTTTCTGGGAAAACTCTCGTTCGTTAAGTAATACGATTTTTTTTTTCTGTCGAAAATGACACGGGCGATTTTTTAAAAATCAAATAAATATGCTTCAGATGAACCAAATAACAATTTACTTGTTTCCAGCAAGACTCTTGTTCGTTTTATAATGCGCATGAAAAATCGGACTATATTTCTTCGTCATTCTATGGAAATTTCACCGAAAATGCACGACACTGTATTCATACACATGCTTTCTTTTTAACCACTTTTGGGGAGAAAAATTTTGTCTTCCCATTGGCTGAGTGGTTAAGGGCCATCGTCTACTGATCTTAAGATAGGCAGTTCGATACACCATGGTACGTGTTTTCACATGTGAATGTTTTTTTTTTCTTTTAAAGTCTGTTAGTTGACCATTATTCTCAGTTCCTTTGTAATTTTTTAATTGCTATTAAGTTAAATAAAATTACAATTATAATGACGCCAATTTGATGATGATTATTTCTTGGCAATTTTTCAACAATAAAAATATTACCATAAATTTTATAAATATATTTAATTTCAATCACTTTACAAAAAATATACATTAATAATTATTATTTGAATATAAATCACACGATCAGAAACGTAAAAAATAATTCATTTCAGCTCTTCTTTTTATAATATCATTTTTTATTATTATGACGGTCAATCAATATATAATCACTGACATCCATAATATTATTATTATTATAATTATTATTTTCCTTGCATAAAAACTATTGTGATGTAATAATTCTTTTATAATAAATAATTTAGTTGAAATGTTTTATTTATAAATAACAATGAAGTTTGATAACCCCGAGACAATTGTTTTTATTTAACTTTGCAATATTTACAGTTTACATATTAAGCATATCAGAATTCTGGTGTTGCCATCTTTTGACGCAATTGCGTACTACATTTTGTCTCTTATTCGGAAAAAAAACCTAACGCTTTTCGCCGCTTTGAAAGAATCTCTTGTGACTAGAGGTCTATTTCGCAAATATTAAGAAAATTACTGCATACAAAAATATTAAAATGGTAGTATTATAGAGAAATGTTTGATAAAAACGTTGAAGTAGACAGTTTTTAAATCGAAGAATTATTTTAAGAGATATTTAATGTTAAATCTGGATAAAATTGTCTCATTAAAAAAGTCTCATAGGAAAAAAAAAATATGCATGGTAAGTTAATCATTTTCATTCAATTTAATCATTCAATAGAAACTCGAAGTTTGCAGAGTGCATTTATTATTTTTAACTTGCCTAATTTTTTGACGGTTTATTTCAATTTTAAATTAAAATTTTCAGAATTTTCAGAGATATTTTTTACAATTTTAGAAAAGGTTATTTTAAATTGTTGCCAATTGTTAAAACAGCGCAAAGAATAATATATCCTTTAAATTAAAAATTTATTCACACGTGACTATTATAAACAGAAAAAAATCCTTTTAAATTAGAATTAAATGATAACGTGTTAAAAGCAGGAAAATATTAAACATTACGTCATAAAAATTGTTTTTACACATGCTTACTTAAAATGAAAGAAAATTATAAAATAATCAATTATTTTCAAATTAGAATTAAATGATTACGCATTAAAAGCAGGAAAACATTGAAAATTACGTCATAAAAATTATATTTACACGTGAATATTAAAAGAAAAAAAAATTTTTAAATAATAAATTCATTGATATGTGTTAAAAGTCGTAAATGGAGGAAATTACGTCATATTGTCCAAAGTGGCCAAATAATAATATTTCAAAATAGTTTAAATTAAAAAATATATTTATATGAGAGATTTATTTCAAATTTCAAGATGATATTTTTAACTATAGTTGCCAATTTTAAGGTAGCGCAAATAATAATATTATCTTTCTAATAATAAAAATATTTTCAGTTGAATGTTACAAAGAGAAAGGAAAGTTTGGTGAAAATTATGTCAGATTTAAAACGTTACATTTAAAATCTCTTATTTAAAATCATTTTCTTATAGCGTTGTTAAAAAATACCATAAAGCAAAGACTCTGTTGACTTAGTTCCTTTTATATTTGGTAATTTTCAAATGTTTAACTAATCTTATTTAATCAAGCACGGAAACAGCTTGAAAATCCCTCAGTAAATCCCTCAGTAAAAGGGAAACCCGTTTACAGTAAGGTCGCCATTGATTTTTTAATTATACAGAGAAGCCTCGATTATCCGAGCTAATTGGGACTGTTAGTAAATCGGAATCGGAAATCTCGGTTAATAGAAACTGTGTGTAAAAACTCGCCGTGCTTGCGAATTTAACATCACTTTTAAAAAATATATATAGAACGTTTTTTAAATAATAAAAATAAATATATGTAAAGTTCTGTTTCACAGCTTAACAAATTTAAAAAGAAAATCAACTATCAGTAGTAAATTTTAAAATGCAAATTGAAAAATTTACGAAAGTTCACACAGCCACTGGAAACAAAGCATTGTTCGCTATTGACTTCTCAGGATCCAATGTTTCTTTGGAGTTGAGTGCTTTTGGGGACAGAAGGGCCTGTATAGCACGGACAGTGAGCTAAAGAGTGTGGTTATTTTTAAGGCTCATTCAAAAGGGAAAAAAAATCTGACTTTGTTATCGGCTCGGTTAACAGAAACCTCGATTAATCGAAGCTCGGTTAATCCAGGTTCTACTATAATTCAATCTTCCGTAATCTTTTTAAAGCAGATCAAATTAATGGACTTTAGCACAAAGTAAACATAGCTGATAACTGCCATGCTTGTTGGCCACCTTTTTTTCAAAAAGTTTGCTTCACCTTATTCAATTAATGAGATATCTCCGATAAAATAAGTCACATTTTCCCGTTCTAAAATACTGGTATCCAAAAATCGTAGCATGTAACTGACACTACAAGTACTCATGGAACTAGACTATTTTAAGTCTGATTTTTGTTATAGACTATATAAAATTATTAAAAATATATATTATGATAGGAACTAGCGGGCTTCGTCCGCTATTTACGTTACGGATATAAAAATCATGTTTTTTTTTTTAGGGAAAAAGAAATAAAAACCTATTTGACGATAGGTTTATAAAGACACATTTTGTATTTGTTATATTTCCGGGGATGAGGAGGGGGGGGGGACTATTTTGATTAAATATCGCAATTAGTCCACATGGCAGATATAATTATGATAGACACTAGCGGGCTTCACCCCTCTATGGCGCCTTATGGGTCCAGCTTCCATAACTCAGAAACTACCTTTCGGACATCAATGCAACAGATTCCAAACGTTATAATTAACTTAATAATCACCCTATATAGCATTAAAGTAAATTTATGAGTACTGCATACTATTTTTTTATCGTAATTTCTGAAGAGAAAAAATTATTTCGGTTCCATTCTTAGGTACTGGTCTGAAAAATTTTGAAAAAGGGGGGAAGGAGGGGACATGAGACTGCTGTTTGTCAAACAACACAACGGGGTCTAACTTATTCAACTTGGTTTTTGATGACTTCAATTGGAAGGTGGTTTGTTTAAAAGAGTGCGTTCCCTGCCCCATGAAAATTGGAACTATTGGTGCACCATCTATGCAAGGATTTAATAATTATAAATTAACATTTTGGATTTATTAATTTAAGGATAAAGTGTTTTTAAAGGAATATCAAATGAAACCCTCTGTGCGATCTGCGATTATACTTACCCACTTGTTTTTATATACAAGCTGCTATAAGGAAAATTGTAATAAAATAGTAAAAATTAAATCTGCATTAAATTCCATAAGTATCTTTTTTTTAAATCATTTTATCACTAACCTCAAAAAAGTAATGATATCAATGCAAAAACCCTTGACGGGTTAAAAGTTTCTGACGCAGCACTTTATCTTATGCTCTAAGAATTTTAAATATGGAACTTAAAAATACTGATATCAAATTTTGAGTGACGTTATGCTATTTCTTAAAAAATATATTTGTATTTATTTCATCATTTTATTTTTGTTTTATTTATAATCGCATGTGCAAAAGTTATGTTCAACATGAAAAGCTGCATAAAATTTTATTCGCTGTTGCTTTATCATTTACATCTCTCATAAATTCAAAATATGAGTTTTAAAAGATATGATATAAAATTTAAGTGACGCCTTGATGTGACTTTAAAAGGTTTGTTTTAAAATTCAATTTAAATTATTTTTGACTTGGTTAAAATATTTTTTTACATGTACACAATACTTTTAATTTTCCAATTCACTGTTAAATATATCACTTTCATTGAATCTATACTATGCATTGAAATGTATTTATTTCAATAAATTGATTTATCTTTTGTGTCACGCTATTCAAAATTGTGAGTAAGATTTATGTAAATGGTTTATTTGCGTCATTGTGTCTAAACTACATGAAATGTATGAAAAAGGATAGTTTGACGCAAATAAACCATTTACATAAATCTTACTCACAATTTTGAATAGCGTGACACAAAAGATAAATCAATTTATTGAAATAAATACATTTCAATGCATAGTATAGATTCAATGAAAGTGATATATTTAACAGTGAATTGGAAAATTAAAAGTATTGTGTACATGTAAAAAAATATTTTAACCAAGTCAAAAATAATTTAAACTGAATTTTAAAACAAACCTTTTAAAGTCACATCAAGGCGTCACTTAAATTTTATATCATATCTTTTAAAACTCATATTTTGAATTTATGAGAGATGTAAATGATAAAGCAACAGCGAATAAAATTTTATGCAGCTTTTCATGTTGAACATAACTTTTGCACATGCGATTATAAATAAAACAAAAATAAAATGATGAAATAAATACAAATATATTTTTTAAGAAATAGCATAACGTCACTCAAAATTTGATATCAGTATTTTTAAGTTCCATATTTAAAATTCTTAGAGCATAAGATAAAGTGCTGCGTCAGAAACTTTTAACCCGTCAAGGGTTTTTGCATTGATAATGGATTACCCGTAGATTCTCTGTAATTTCACACACACACAAAAAAAAAATTAACAGGCGAGGCAGACTAAAATATTAGTATTCTTCTAATCGGTATCTTTAAAGTGCGAAAATTTCATGCCGTAACTCGATGACGCATTAGTACTCTCAAAATAGGGATTTGGTGGTCCGTTCTTCTCTCTTTGTACCAAGTTATGCCAAATCAGTCATTTTCACACGTACTTTTAAAAAGCTTTTCCTAAACCATTAATTCATCTTGAAAGTCGATGGCAAAAGTAATATATATGGCAATGCAATGTAAAATATTATGTTTATACGTTTTCAATTGTACATTTTGTCGTATTTTTTTTGTTATAAATTTTAGTCTGACCGGAGTTTTTTACTAGAATATACGCAGGCAGACGAAAATATTTTTAAAATATTTTATTTTACCTTTAATTTGGCACGAATTTCATCTCGTAACTCGATGACGTGTATTGACGTCAAAATGACAAATTGGCGCCCGCTGCTGCTCATATCGTACCAAGAAATGCCGAGGAAGACAGTCATTCTTTAATCTACTGCTAATAGTCTTGTCCTACATCATGATTTCATCTCGTAACTCGATGACGTAGTCATTTGTGTCGCCGCCGCCCGCTCTATTATTTCGCTCTGGTTACACAAATGTCTATACAGAGATTAAAAGCATAGTGAATTTACTTTCGGTTGTACTCAAATATACTTGGATCATACAATTTTGAAGTAATTAAGAAATATTAGGCTGGAAAAGAAAATTAGTGGCAAAATAGCATAGAGCTTTAAAATTATAGTAATTAACAACTACAGAAGTACTACTGTTCTTACAGTTATACTTCTAGTAGTGATACTTGTACCGTACCACAAGCTACAGAAATAACCAGTACTATACAGATGTTTTATTCCAATTGTTACTAATGTTTCTGAACTCAATGCTTTTAAATATATTTTGATGAAAAATTTAACAACTAATTATTAATTCTGAGGTGGCTATTTGAAATCAGATTTCATTCATTAAATAAAATATCAGATTTTAAGTAATTTTTCTAGCACTAAAAAGAATAAATAAATAAAAGCAAGAAATTGAAAAAAAAAAATGAAATTTTTTTCTCAATTAATAAATTAGTTGGAAAATGTATAATTTAAAATATTTTAGTTAAGTTTAAAAAGGGGTTTAATTATTTATCCTGTCATTTATATTGCCAATGCTCATAAATATTTTATGAGTTTGGAATTATTCTTTTAAAAAAATATGAAGCTGTAGTAATAAAATCTCAAATTATGATGTAGTCTGAAACAAAATTTGCTATAAGCGATATTGAATGTGGTCCATACTTTCCAAATTCTTCCTTTTTTTTAAATATATACTAGAGAATTTACTTAATCTGATATTTTATTTAATGAATAAAATCTGATTTCATGTGACTACTTCATAATTAATATTTAATTATTAAATTTTTCTTAGCAACAATTGGAATGAAACATCTGTACAGTACAGGTTATTTCTGTATCTTGTACAGAGAATTTAATACAGTGCTTATAAAAATTTAATACAGACTTTTCTTGTACCTACGGAAAAATCAAGGCAGCAAAATTTGTCAGAAAATATCTGTTTGTACAGAAGAAGACTGACATAAAAATTTTTTTTCCGTATGTACAGATGTTTCTTTTACAAACGAAAAAATTCTGTACTTGCTGAAGTTTTCTGTATCTACAGAAAAATTCTGGCAGCAAAAGTTCCCAGAAAGTTTCTGTATGTTATGCATTGTAAAAGAAACGATAAAAACGCCAGAATAAACAAAAATTTTGGAGACTAGTTTCGGTAGCATTAAGCGTACCGTCCCCAGTGTAAAGAATAACGGAAACTTGCTCATTTATATAGAGGAGAAGCGGATTCAACTGAGAAGTTCATTACCCAATGGGGAAACGGGAAAACCTGGGTACCAGCCAATGAGAGACTAGTGTAGGAAATGCCACCAGAAATGCCCACCATTTCTGTTTTGTTTTTGACAAATTAAAATACTTCACATCCCACTATTGAATACGAAGAACGAAATATTTACTCTCATTTTCTTAATTCAAAAAGACAAAACGAGTGAAGTCGTGATTAATTTTTGCTAAAAACTGTTTGTTATTTAATTGTTGAAACAATTACATTTTAAACTGTTACATAAAGAATGAATATAACACACAATCGCGTGTGAAATCAGGAAAACTAAATCAATCTTTTTTTATAAAACATGAAATATGAAAACTAATTAACTCTTACTTATAAAATACAAAATCTACAGGAATTAAATATTACAATTAAATCAGAATTATATTTATGTTCCAAGAATAATCGTTTTAATATCTCTTTCGTTTATATTTTAAATGGCGGACGAAATGCAACAGCTTCATTTATCTTATAACAGCGTCGTAGACAAAGACGTACTGTTCTGATTGGCTCATAAATAATTCGAAAACTTGGTTCAACTTATTACCAAAATGTGGTTCAATTCAGCATAACGTCCAAGGTTATGACATGAAATGGAGTTTTTGAAAATTAAGACGTACCATATTTTGGTAATTCTCATTATTTTACTCCATATATTGGTTCAACGTTAATCGGAAATTTTTAACAATGCAGCATTTGAAAATCCGCAACGAACCCAGAATCCCCAATTCAACTATAAAAAACAAATAAAAAATATTATATATTTCCATGATCAATGTTGTGTGGATATTGTTTGGACATAATAATGTATAAAAAAACTGAGAAAATAATAGGATTTTCTCGAAAAATATACACACTATTATAGCTTAAAGTTAAAAAAAAAGTATAATTTTTTCACGTTAGATTCCGGAATGTACCGTAACAAAAAAATTTAAAGCGGATATCTTTAAATAGAACAAATTTTAGCTGAAAGCAGCGTTTTTATTTCGTTTCATTTTATAAATAATTTATTATCGAATCTCTAAAAAGCAAAATGCGAAAAACCCCGAAATGCAAGTGTCACTGTTCTAAACAATCAACACCTTGTCAGCATTAAAATCCTTTTACTATCCTATAATTCATCATTCCATTCATGTTTCACGCATGATTAATGGAATGCATAGAAAAATATTTTTGAAAAATACATTTATTCCTCAGTGATACATAAAAATAGTTTTATTGCTGTAAATGCAAAGAAATTATATCGATTTTAGTAGCCTGAAGAAGAGGGTTTTTTGATTTATTGAATCTGTTTCTTTATGACAAAAGATAAAAGCGAAATATATGAAACAAATAATTTCTATTGCAAACCCTACATTTTGCTGTATCTGTATCATCTTAAAATGTATATTTAGTCAATATTTTCAATGCAAAATTAATATTTCTTCAATATTGGGATTTCGTTGAAAATATATATATTGTAAATCCAGTAATTCTGCAATAGTGGCGTTTCACTGTTTCAAATATTTTCAATCTCAAGCGAATATTAAACCAAAATTGGTATTTCATTGGAAGTATTTCTGATGCATACAATTTTACGCCCGATGAAACCAATATAACCAATATTCATTTGCTACTATCTTGGGGCACAAAGTAAAATTTCCTTCATTGGGAAAGCGAAAGTTTTTAAAGCAGTTTCAAATGTTAAAAGTCCCGGTTATAAAGTATTTGCGGAAACCCCTACTAACTCTGCAATAAATTATTGTAGAAGAAAGTTACTGGTTCCAAACGATTAGAAATAAAGTTTATTTTTAAATCATGCATATAGAATTTGCTTAGGGGGCTATCAACATATCATAACGAAAAAAAAAACATTATTTTTTGTAATAGCAATGCACCAAAGTTTTACACCATAAATAAATTCTACACACTTTAATTTGCCTAAATCCAAATTTTCATAAAATTCGTACGATTAGTTTCCGAGGAATTAATTATTTTAAAATGAGAAAATTTTAGGGGTTGCATCCAAATTGAAGTTCGGCACTCGATTTTTGAAATGCTATGGCATGACGATGTCACTTCTATGTATTGTTTCTTGCCAATATGACCATTTCAATCGCTTAATATATTTTGACTATTGCCAGCCCAAATGTTTCAATAAAATGAGTAAAATATATTTTTATCAAATTATGCCTTTCTGCAAACCAGAGACGTTCCCTTAAACCATCATTTTCACGTTTTTTAATCATAATCCGAAAACTACTTGGAATAAAAATTTTAAATTGAGAATTTGCAAAAAGCAGGACATAATAAATATAAGTGTATCAAAAAAATTGCAGGTTGCAGTTCATATTTTTTTCTAATATTAATTTCGTAATTTCTAATTCATATTATAAAATTTTCAAAATTACAAATTCAATGTATTTAAGTTTGAGTTTTTAAGTGTTATAACCGGGCAAAAAATTATCACATTAGGATTTTAATTATAGGCGATATTAATAAAAATATGAAAATGAATCAGAAGTTCTATATTTTAAATGTTTATAATTCAAAAACATATCATCCAAATGACATGCAGTTTCGTTTCTAGGCATAGTTTGAACCGAAGATTTAAAATATATTGTCAAAATTGTGCATTTCTACTGAAAAAACAAAGTTTGGTCTGGTTTAGATTTGTATATGGTCCCCTAAGCAAAATTTATAAACATAATTTAAAAGTAGACTTTATTTCCAATCGTTTGTTATACCAGTAACTTTTTTCTACGATAATTAGTTGGAGATTTAGTAGGGGGTGTTTACTTTTTTCCCCCACGACTGTACATAATTAAGATATAGATATTTAAATACTTTTAAAAGTTTTTTTTTAAAGGGGGGGGGGGGAAACTTTTAATATTGCAATTTTGGACAATTGCCTGGATGAAGACTTTGAAGAGAATAACAAATATTGTGTATTGCGGAAAACAAAACAAACTTGATATACTCGGTTGCGTTATTCGAAATTAAGAAACTACACTAGTCACGCAAAAAACGAGAACGCTAATGAACGCTTATGTGAGACATCTTTACAAATTTTCCCTTGTATTTTAATATTTTTAAATGATTCTTTTTGCATATAGGATACAGAGGTCGATATTTCATGTTGAGCGTTTGTAATTTTTCGATTTTGGTTACAGTTTTTTTATTTGAACATAGGTTCACTTTCAGAACCGATAACCAAAAGTGAGTGTCCACATACGAAAACATTGTTACCAAAATCTAAAACGTACAAACGCACATCGTTATATATCGACCTCGGATATCCTCAAAGACTTTTAAGATACATAGACCTGCAAACTGTCAGTTTAACTGAGGATTTTTGATCACAGCTGTTGTACAGCAGTATATATGTTTTATATTTTAATTTATCGAATAAAATGCTTTTATCGGCGTATTTTGTCATTGCGGATCATTAAGTATTAGTCTACCCTATTTCATTTAGGCCTTAAAAAAAATACCTTATTATTCATCAATTTTTTTGTTTTTTTTCCTATAGCAAGTAAGTATTTCAAAAAACATACTACAAGGATTAAAATATAGTGTTACTTTTGTTAATATCCATTTTTTTAATTACCTTTTTGCATAAAAATTAGTTTAAAAAACGTAGATTTCTTTACAAGTAATTTAAAATTTTGGAAATTACTATATTATGTTACAGTTTCTACCTCTAATCTAAACTTCCCTACCAGTTACTTTTGTAAGTCAAAGTTAAAAAAAGGTGGAATTATAATGTTTAACAATCTGTTTCTATATAAATTTCGTCTTTATTTAGGTTTATAAGGCATGTTAAAATTAGGTACTCATTTTCAAACATACCATCCATAAAATTATTAATAAATCGCCTTACTCAACTTTATTTCTGAAAATTCAATAATTATAACGCATATTTAGCTATAAAATAGCTTCATGCAAAATAATAAGCCATAAACGTCATATATATTGATAAAAATTAATTTTTAATCTGGTTCTAGTCATAGCACTTAATGGTAAGTAACCACAGCTGACGTGCAAAACTCGCGGTTCAGGTGTTTCAATTTACTTCAGATGGCTGCTCTGATTTCGCATGCTTTTGAATGGGAATTGCCGGTCTATGTATCTTAAATGTCTTTGGATATCCTATGCAAAAAAATCATGAAAAAATATTAAAATATAAGCGAGAAACCTGTAAAGGTTTCTCCCTCAGGTTTAACGCTAGCATTCGTGTTTCTTCGCGTGTCTAGAATAAGCTCTTAAATAAAGATTCAGTGGCAAAAAATTACTTTTTCGTATCACCTGAATGTGAATGAAAAAGCTGCTGTACGAAAAATTCAGTGATGAAATAAAATTGTTTAGATATTTAAGAGTATTCAAATTACTATAAATGCAAAGGTGTATTTTAAACTTAATTCACATTTTACTGAAGCAGCATTATTTTACTTTATGAAAACAGTTATTATATTTGAAAGCAGAAATTTACCACTGTATATTATAATTTAAGGTGAGAAAATTAGAAACCGAGAGGGAAATTTAGTTGGGAATAACCCAGAACCGCTGCATTATCATATATACAACTGTAAACTACTATGGTAATGCATTTAATTGCAAGAGTGCTACTTCTGTTTAATTGGCGCAACATTTATTTAACGTTTCATTAAATGAAGCTAAATTTAATGAATAATTTATGAGAAGGAACTCAAAACTTTATGAATATGCATAAGAGAATGAAGATCGTCGTCTCTTCTAATTTGCAATAAACAGTATAAAGTTTCCTGTAATTATTTTTTAAGTAAACATTAAACAAATAGAGAAAATCATAATACATAATAAAGGCATTCTGCATAAAACATCGATATATATATAGCGTAATGTGAAGATGAAGAACAGAAATATAAATTGCTTTTACGAAAGACTGGAAATAAACAAACATAACGGATTGATTTATAACACATTGTGATGTGAACGAAGTTCATGTACATAGCAGCCATATTTTTCCATTTAATTACATTATTTCAGTGTGAAGCTATTATCTAAAGTATAAGTAATATTTTAAGCACTAATTTTTTCAAAATATGTATGTTAGTATATCAACGGATTTGGATATAATACACTGTAAAAAACTTTACTATGCTACTTTAGTAAAGCTGAAATATTTAAGAAAATTCAATGCAACTTAGTTGTTATCTAAGCTTTCACAAAGCCTTACTTATCTTAAGAAAAAACTTTAGAGAAAGGCTTATTACACCTCCCCCCCTTCCATCCAAAAAAAAAAAAAAAAAAAAAAATAGTCTCCCATGTATCACAGAGAAAAATCTGAAAAAATATATGCTCGTTTTCTGAACACACCTTCCAGAAAAGGCGTATCTTTCAATTTTGGACACCTATATTGTTTTGGGGGATTCTGATTGGATCTTTCTTTGTACGTTTTTAAGAATAAAAGAAGAGCTTCGAAAATCGTAGGTAACAATGAAGTTACACTGAATTCGCATAAGCGATTCTTTGAGGTAAGAAAACAATTCAGTAAACTTTACAGAGAATCTTATTTACGAGTATCTTATAATCTTATTTACGAGTGTCTGTTATCTTAATATAGGTATATATTTATAATTCAAGAAAGTAAAATACACCAATATTAGAATCCTTATTAAAATGCTGTTCACCATAAAAATTTTCTTCATTTCTTTATTTGTTACACATGCAATTAAATAAATGAAATATTGAGTAAATAAATGTCATAATTTAAATTCAACTTATAGCAATTATGAAACCATTATTAAAAATTATCTTAGCTTCGGACAATAACATTCAAAATAATAACATCTTTTCTAGGTATCCTGTTTTTACTTGCGACTGAAAGCTGAATCCAAACATTTGTAAACACCGGGTGTCCGGCAAGTTTTAACATTTGAAACATTTATAAAAAAAATGTAGGATTATTTACAGTTGAACAGGGTTTTTGGGAAACTTATTCTAACGAAGAAGATTTCTTTAGAGTGAAAAACCACGTAGTTGAAATAATTTGCAAATAAGTGGAACTGCATGAATAAAAGCCGTATATTTTGTTGCTGGGGTTACGGTGATTGTTTGCACACGAGAACTAAACAGACCGAGACCTCCGCATAAAGTGGAATCCAACTGATTACAAACGAACATGCCTGAGTTAGGACGCAGCATATTTTTTACCTATCATTTTGGTAACAAAATCCTCTTCTGCATGTGCTCCTCTGAGACTGGTGCTTACCTTTCACCTAGCACCATCTGTCGCATCCTCTGTCAGCTCTCCCCTCCTCTCCTCTCCGTCCTTACTGTTCATTTGTGCCCTTGTCTCCTTACGGATACGTGTTTCCATTGGCTGATGACAGGCTGTTAAAATTTTTAGCTCGAAACGCGTCCTTTGCGTTCTTTTGTTTTATGGTGATTCAAACAAAATTTTATTATTTAATTTTATAACAAGATTGTTCCATTTAAGAAAACTCAGTCAATGTGACATCACAGTCAATACACAAGAGTCGCAAAGGTTCACAGTCTCAACAGTGTACAAAATGTAATATCTTTGTTTCGTCATATTATGAACTTTAGGCGATTGCCATTTTGTGACATCACTGTGACCTATTTATTAGGCATTTGCAAATTTTCATAAAAGGGGACATTTCGATTTCACACTGACGTGATTTTGAAAGATTTTGCACATCAAGTTACTGCAGTGCGGTCATAAGAGTTGCATTAGTATCATGGTGCTTTTACATTTTGATCAAGTTGGAGTCATGATACTTGATTTAGTTTTAAAAGCAAACACGAGGATGAATTCTTTTTAATGCAAACTAATTAACAGTGATTTTATGATAAAAAGGCCAAGAGAGAACTGTTCAGCGTCTATTTTCACGACTTGTCACTGCCCGCAGAACTTGTAGAATTTTGCATGTGAAGTATTTAACTAGATAAAAGCACAAATTAATATGTCACAGTAAACACACTTGTATATATTTAACTGATTGGTGAAAAGAAAATATATTATCATACAAGTATATTTTAAGAAAAAGTAAAACCTCTTCAAAGTGATTGTTTCATAACTTATTACACTGATATTAACTTATTGCACGATGTTTTGCATATTTTAGGGAAAGAGGTTTGACGCTTTGAAGTGTTGCCGTGTCAGCCTTTTATTCTTATTCCACATTCACTTTAAAACTTAGTGATGCCAGTATCGCAGATTTTGACGCCCAGAAGATTTTTGGGTTATAATATTAAACTTTTTATATGCCTCTCAAAAGCTATGCACGATACGATGGCAATTTAAAAATTGTAAAGTTCTACTGTGTATGTTAACAACATACTGAAATTTCGTGACGACTGGTCAATTTTTACGAAAATCGCAGCTTAGAAAGTCCAAGAAGGACAAGAAAAAAAACACAGACAAACATACTGTACTAGATTAATTTAATAAAAATTATCCTAATTGGTAAATAAATCAAATGAACTGTAATTTTCTAACTAACTTTTTACCCAGATGGAAAATTACACCTCATAAAACATACCTATTTGATCCTTACGACATTTATATGTAACCACCACCAATGAAGGCCTTTCAGAAAAAAAGAAGAAGTAATAAAATCGGGCATCCATTCGAAAGTTACGTGTGGTTGTACATAAACAAACTAGTATGTTGAGGCAATCACAAAATTTTCTTCTATATAAATCAAATCATTTTTCGGAACTTCCTCCCATATGTCTGCAACCTAAATTGAATTAATGTATTCTCATATTCAGTATGCTAAGCGCGTTTTTCGTTGAATTCTGTGCTTTTAAACTGGTGATCTAAGTAATGCATATTTCGAAAAAATCATCCAATTTCGGTAACCTCTCTTAGATGACAACAACGACAACTTAATAACAATCTATTTCTATCATGAGGATTCTAAATTTGATGTTTCGCTGAATTCTGACCGGGTAAACTGAAGATATAAGATTTACATAAATCGAACAAATCATCGAATTGCAGCAACCCCTCTGAGGGTATTTTGTCCCAAAACTACTCAGCACTAGTTCACATAAGGATAAAAAACACGGACTTAAGAGATAGATGGAGATGAAGTGTTTTGATTTGGCGTCATGTTAAATACAATCCTGAAACCGGTTAAAACCGGTCAAAATTAAGTCCAATTACTTGCAGCCCCACAGAGTCTGTGTGCGGCTGGGTCAAATGAGGTCATTTAAATTTGAGCGATAACCGCCTTCATATTGCAAACCGCTTTTACAGCATACTGCATCTCTCTTATTACTTAGAACTCTGTGATAGAACATGATTTGAAATTTCATCCTATTCTACGCATAAGTTCGTGAGTTAGAGCACCGGCAAAATTTGTGTGACATACAGACACACAGATTCGCGGACAGACATTTTTTAAAAACTGTCAATTCGTGTTTAAGACTTTCTATACCGTATTAATTTGTAGAAAACCGGAAAGAAAGTCGAAATTTTTCAAGAATGCAACACTTTCTTCACGTATAAATAAAAAAAAGTTAAGACATAATACGAACAAATTGTATAGTTTCGTATTTTTGAAGTCGGTTAATGGAAAAATTGTCCTTTAGTAAATTGTATTCGAAAAAAAATAATAAAGATTTCGTAAGTTAAGGCATACTGCCGCAAGATATTTTTATAGTTATCAAATTCACTGTAATATCACTTTGAACTAAATATTTTGCTTTAAGGAAAGAAAAATTTCCAGATTTTGCGAATAATAAAAATAAGTTTTATTATTTTACTTTTTGAAGTCTGAGAATTTATGTCACTGAATAGAGAAAATGCAGAAAATTTCTTCTTCCGCGAGGGAGTAGATTTTGCGATTTATTTCAATTCTGCAAGATTCTAAATCTAGAAACAAGTTTTATTTCTAAAAAGAATGTTTACTTTAATATCTACAGAGACAAAACATACATTTTATCTAAAAACTAATATAAATAACAGAATGTACTGTTGCTGCGAAGACACAAATCTTTTTTTCTGCGTTTATCTTACGGTTAGATATAAACAGTATTATGTTTTTAAGAAATTTATTCAAAAGAAACCAATCTACATTCATTGAATTCCGGAAAATGTTATTATATATTTGGAACACGCTAAAACCAATTGTAAGAAATTAAATGTTTCTTGGCTGCTTTATTAAATGTGTACCAAATTGTGCTCAAATTTTGAATTGTGAATTATAAAATAGTAATTTAAAGACACAAAATGATAAATAATTTATCATGTGTATTTCTGTAAAAAGTACATTTTCAGGTTTGTTTTAGAAATCTCCTATCATTAAAAAATAAACACATAAATAATTAAATTTACGCATATAAATTGAAAATTTTTTTATAAATATATGTTCACGACAAATACCACAGGATAACCGAAAAGAATTTCCTTGATTACAAAATTATTCATATCCACTGTATGTAATATCACTGCGAATTGAAATGTCTGAAACGGAGTGTTCAATTTTCAGATGCTTTAAAATGTCCTAATTTTTTCAGAAACTTTTTGCGCCTGAATTTGAGAAACTTCAAGCGTCTAAATCGCAGCCATTTTTTTTTGTAAGCATTATACGTAGCCATGTTTGAACACGTTGAATCCTGGAAACATATTTGCCATGGTCCTGGCCCCTCCATCTCCATATAACCGGATTTTAGGGGCTCTCAAAGTTGGCATGCAATTTTCGGAAAACCGATAATTTATATCTTTTTCGACACCGTACTGATTATAATCAATATTTTGAACTTCAGAAGTAGAACAAGATTAAAAACAAAACACATTTTTCTAAATACAATAAAATCGCTCCCCGGGACCGTGGAATTTGTCCACCACTCGGAGGTGCCCGCTTTTTTGAAGTAAAAGTACATAAAAATTTGCACGTTGTGAATAAAAAATAGGTTTCCTAAACAGAAGTGGCCTCTATTTAGGAGTGTCCGATATGGATACTTTATTGCAAAACCTTCATACGGACAACTTTATTCAGCGAACACTTACCTTTTTCAATATAAACATATATTTTTATACATCAGAAAAGCGAACACCTTCGACTACCAGAAAAATTCAGTGTTCCCAAAGTGCTTGTGATTGAGAGGTTTTACAGTATTTTGATTTATTTATTTAGTTAGTTATTAACCTTGTTCTACTTTAAAACTTTGAAGACTGTTTAAAAATATGACACTTTTATTTAAAAAAAAGAAATATGTAAACATATTTAAATTTGTACTTTCTTCAGATCAAATAATTAAACTACATTTCGGGAAGTTTTTTCTTTATTTGAATACAAAAATTGCGAAAACAAATTGTCATTATCTACATAAAGCCTGTTATATAATTTAACAAGAAAGAAAAATCATGCGTTAAGCATAGCTTATGAAACACTTTCCAACACTTCCAGAACACTTCAACAAAACTCGAATACTTTTAAACATCGAAGTATAAAAAGTACCCCTAAATAAACATTTTAGAAAACGGATAATACATTTGAAAACCAGATTTGAACAGTTACTGACTACTCAAAGCCGGAAAGGTACACCATATTTTTTTTTGTTCAGCACTGTATATGATCTGTAGTTTTGTATATATTCTACATAGTAGGCTAAAATTTAGTTTATTTAGAAAAGCACAACACAGATTAAAATTCACCTTTAGCAACTTATATCAATAGACGGAAACGTACTTGAATTATTTTGTACAGCCCTGTATATTATCTACAGCTTTTTATACACGTCACATATTAAGCTGAAATTTAATTCAGGCAAAAAAACGCTTAAAACTACTGAAATCATATTTCCAGGAATTACTACCCATAAGTGACTATACAGTTTTTTGCATATACCTGTAAATGATTTTATTTAAATGCTACAAACATCTCTTAGTATACAAAATGTAGTTAAGCTCGAAAATGCATAGCTCAAATTAAAAAATACCTTTAAGCACTTCACGGTTATTCTCAGTAATACTTACGAAATATTTTGTGCAGCACTGTATATGAATCTACACTGTATATGAATCTATATCTATGGAATTTATACACACCCCGTGGTATGCAAAAATTTAGCTAAACTTGAAATGCACACCGTAAATGAAAACGCACTTTCAGTAGTGATCCCTAATAGACAATATTTCGGATGCAGTATTATATCTGGAATCTTTTATGTGTCCCTGTAAATGAACAATAAATGCGATGCGTATCGTATTCTGCTACAAGCATCTTGCAGTAAACCTCTGTAATGTATATCAATTTCATTTTGTTTGAAATACTGCAAAATAATTAAAAGGCTCTGTGAACAGTTTTCCCGCTAGAGCATTATATAACAGAACTATTTTGTGTGACCCTGTAAATGAATGATAAATGCGTTGCGACTCACATTTTACAAAAACATTTTTTTTTGTACACCTCAGAAATCCATATCAATTTCATTATGTTTGTAACAGAGTAATGTCATTAAAATACGCCGCAAACAATTTTTTTCGTAGACCATAATATAACGGAGTACTTTTGAGTTCCTCTGTATGCATACTATATGTACTACACATGACATATCTTATAGTAAACATCTTCTAATAAACCTCAAAAATGTATATTTTCATTATGTTTAAAATTTCGTAACACCATTAAAATACACCCCAAAGGATTTTTCCCCATGGACCACAATGCAATGGAATACTTTGAGTGACCCTGTAAATGAACTATGAATGCTACACGGGTCATTTTCTGTGCTAAACATGCTATGGCAACCCTCAATAATATATATCAATTACATGTATATCCGAGTATATTTGCGCGAGTTGGAGCACGGGCAGATGGCAGACAACAGACGGTAGATGGCAGACATCAAACCGAATTCATAAACACTATTTAACTATGTTGGAAAGTGTTATAAATTAAATAAGATAATAGAAAATATTTATATGTGTTCGAAATGAGACAGACACATTCAATGATATTCATAGACAGAAATTCGTATTCGAAATTAAATACATTGTTATACAACGATTAAATGTTTTTCTATATGTAAAAGAAAAATTTAAAATTATTTTCTGGAACAGAATTTAACAAAAGTTTTCTATTGACAAAGATAAAAAGAAAAAAAAGTACATACACTTAAAAAAAAAGTAATCTTTTGTGCATTTTATTTTTTTAACCACTTTTGATCAATAGGAAAAATTTTGAAAATAACTGTATTTCATTTAAATGTTTCAACTAATTTTTTATAGTTTATAAAAGAAAACATAAAGCACTACAGAAGTTCAAGAAAATAGTTTTTTTTTTTTTTTTGTTATATAAACGTTTTATTAATGCAATTTCTTTTTAACTATTCGAAATTATTTTTTTCCCGCAAAAATGTTCTTTCGTATTATGCTTTTCATGCTTTTATCTTTTTAATAAGATGAGGATTTTTCATCTGATTTAATCAGAAAAAAATTTACATTATGTATTTTATGGCTATATAAAAAACAGTATACAATGACAAAAATCAAAAGAAATAATGCGCATTTGAAATAAACACCACAAATTTATTAAAAATGTTTACAAATCAAAAGCTACTTTAAAATGACATTTAAAACATTGCATGTTAATAAAATAAAGTTTAATGTCTAAAAAAATACATATATTAATAATAAATAATATATATATATAAACTGCTACAAGAAAATTTCATTGAAGGAGATGGTAGACTTGTATGGAAAATTTTCAAAATATTTTTTTTTTTTTTTTAACTAAATAAAATACAACAAGTATTTGATTTAAATGTTTCGTTGTTAAAAATCTGGATTCACCGTAAATCAGCCTGATTTAAAGTGAATTCCGATCAAGTTTTAAATTAGTTTTTCGTGCTTTTAAAATGCTATACGAAACCCATGTTTAAAATGTCCCATGTGAATTCTTTTTCCTCTAGTTAACTTAAAATTTCTAAAGTATTTGAGTAGTTTTATTTTTCAATTAAACTGGAATTCGTCTAGATATAAAATACGATAAATAGTAACGTTTCATTAATGGGAGGCATTAGTAAAAGAAAAAAAAATTAAGAAGGACTGCCTGGTTTGTGGAAATTATTTCAACAATTTTAGTATTAATTGATGTATAGTGTAGTCCTGAAAAATTCTGCCTATATATGTGTCCATAGAAGACGTATTATTCATGGAAACGAGATATCGTTCAAAATCCAGATATTGTATGTTATATGCTGAAAAATAAGGTGCAAACCAGTAATCGAACACTCAAAGTTACGGTTACAATGACAAAATTTTAAAAATTTCAAATGGCAAAATCCCTGTTTTTCATCGCATACTGATCATTGTGAAAAATCTTAAACAGCGTTGAGAAGTACGTGTGGCGCTAAAAACGGAAACTTATAACAAACGCAAACAACAACAAAAAAAACCATCAAATGAACGTTTACTAACGTCAAAAACGAAACATTTTAGTAGGATTATAAAATTTTCAAGTTTCTGCTTTTATGGGCGATGACTTATCACATGGTGGAAATTGTGGGCAACAATAACTCGTGAAAAGAAGACGGCGCAAAACATTGCGTTTAGTGGCACTTTTTACCCGACTGCCAAGACGGGTTATGTGTTTGACGCATATCTGGGTATGTGAATTTCTTTATACCCTCGAAACATCCCAATGGCTGAATGGATTTTAATGAATGAGGTCTCTATCGATTCGTCTTATCCGTCCAATGGTTATAGGCTAGGTTTTGTTTTTATAAATTCCAAATGGCGGCCGTAAAATACAAATTGGCGGTAGACACGAAAAATAATTACGCACCCTATTGAGTGGATAGGTCTTTCAAAATGAAGGCGAAGTTTCATTGACTATTTTACAGTCAGAAGCTCCGTTTAAATATTACACAACCTGGAAGTTGTGTAGGTAGGATCTCTAGCATATCTGCAGCTCTAACCATCATAGACATCTATAGGTCTCATCAAAACAGTGTTTATAGATAGGAACTAATAATTAAACACAACTTAAAAGTCATAAATACAAGTTAAATAACAAAATAGGTAAGCAATATAAAATATAGTTTAACATTGATGAGAAATAATTAATTAGTTCGCTTTTTACGCAGTCGGGTTTCTTGATTTTTTAAATTTAATTTTTACTCGTTATGTCATATGCACATTAATGCTTTTTTAATACCCCAAAAAGCAGAAACTCATTGAGGCGCGTTCGGGAGACCAGGGCGATAACGTAAATGCGAAATGACCTTTGTTTACAGTCTCACTAAATATTAATTACAGATTTAGTGGACAGTTAAATAATATCCTTTTCAGTTGTTTTAAGTCGTTATTTAAAGCGCTACATGTATCGTTTCAACGTTATAAACGTCAGTTATGGTTTTCACCATGAAGATTATTGTGCAATATAAAAATGCAGGAGAGTCTATTTGAAATTTTCGAAATTTAGTCAGTGTAATCGTAAATGCAAGAACTCGATTACAGATCTTCACCTGATTCTTGATCCCTTACATCAAAATACCAGTATTCCAAATGGTATTTCATTAAATTAAATAGTGCAGTCAATACGAACACGTTATGATTTCCAGTACATATACATTACACAAGTTTTTTATGACCACCCTGTATATTCAAACGAATACACAAATGTGTGAATTTTCATGAGCTAAGCTTAAATTAAATTAAACATTTCTGTTGAACAATTTTGAAAATGCACGGAACATTTTAAAATATGAATTTCCTAATTATTATTTTATGTGAAGTGTTTTTTTTTTCCCGTACAGAAGAGGCTATAATTTATTTCAAAACAAGCTAAACACAGGCAGAATATGCTTGCTTCATGTCAGTTATGGATTACTTAATTTTTAAATAAGAAGGGAAAATTTTTAATTTGAATGCTCTGTGTCCGCTTTCATGTTAAACGTGTTGCGAATACCAATTTTATGGTAAATACAAAATCAGGTAATTCCTGTGTAAAATTGTGTAGTACAATTTATTCAGATTGGGATTTTCAGGTACATTTAACATATTTTAAACGTTTCAAAATTGTGAATATCGTTACCTATGAAATCCGGAAGCAAGCAAGGTAGTTAAAAAAAGTCAACAGCTTAATTATAAGTGACGTAATACAAAAATAAATATTTTCAATTCTGCTTCCAATTAAACACCTATTTTATTTTAAGAAAGAAAATGTATATACAGGTTGTTCCAAAATTCGACCGACAAATTCTGAGAGATGATAGTAAGCATCCAGAGGATGAAAAATTACCATAGAGCAAACCACGTATTTAATCAAAAATACAGAATGTTTAATCCTAACCTAATTTGGGTTGACGGTAATGAATTTCAGATATCTGAAAAGTGTTATGATAAAACATTTAGCAAACATTCTCACCTTTGTTGTAAATGTGATAACACCACACAAAAGTGGTAGAAGTTTGCATTATGCGCGTCAGCAGTATGCACCTGACGCCCCACATTTTGGACTGTGATTATTAGTTCATAATGTATCAGTGATTGCTTGAGCAACTTATTTTCCAGATCTTTTCTTGATCGTATCACATTTCACACAAAACAAGGTACATATCGTTGCATATTTATTAAAATGTTTTTATTTTTCTCGAAATTATTACCGTCAACCTGAGTTCTGTTAGGATGAAACACACTGAATTTGTGATTAACACGTTGACTGCCGAGTCTATTTTGTCTGTCTGTTCGTTCAGGCCACGAAATACGACTCCCATTATAACATCTATAAATGTCAGTCACCGGTGACAGACGCGGCCTAAACGGAAATATCAGTGTGAATCACCGGTGACTGACGTGGCATTCAACGTGTTAAATAAGTGGTTTGCTACATCAAGTTCTATGGCACTTTTTCATCCTCTTGATGCTTATTATCACCCCTCTGAATTTGTCGGTCGAATTTTCGAACACCCTTTATATATTCAATATCCTTCCTGTATATATTCACACTGGATGATCATTGAATTTTCAATTGAAATGGATTTTTTCAATAAAGTAAACATAATTAAGATGATTTTAATGTAACTTTTCTCTCGAAATACAGTTATTATTTTAATAAGTTGATTTCTTTTTTGAAATTTTAAAATTTAAATTTTCACTGTTAAAAAGATTTTTCGGTTTTCTTTTGTTGTGAAACTTTCTATTCTCTAAACAATCTTTTGGTCGGTTTTCGTAAAGAACTTTTTAATTAATTCTAGAACACTAGATTGCTGTGATATAATGTGATAGGCAAAAACACAGGGAACAAAATGGATTGAATGTTTGTTAAAAAACAAAATAATGTAATCCTTTGTTATATCAGGCATTTCTGGTAACACCAAGAAAACGCGATATAACCAATGGTAAGGAAAACAGTTTGGAAAGTGATAATCCGCATGTAAATGTTTCATCTTGATCAGAAATGCTAGTTTATATGTCTGTTGCTGTTTACTTCATAAAATTTATAATCTAGAATGCCTATCTATTTTATCTATATGGGAATATACTTAAAAATAGGCAAATAAATTGCTAGAGATTTTACCTTTTCTTCACTTTGGAAGATTGAGAAAAAGGTGATATATCCAAATGAGCGCTATAACGAGGCGAGGATACTGCATTTAAATATAAGCTAAAGCCAGGGGAGATCGCGCGGTAGGAGAGATCGTGCAGAAAGAGATTCCGCGGGAAGGAGCAGAGTGCGCGCGCAGCGACTCCAGGTACTTGTACAGCAGCATTAGTGCGGTGTCTACATGAATGCGCAAATTGATTGTACCGAGCGTATTGGATAGAGCATTGCTATTTGGTTTCGTTTTACTAAAGTAAGTGCTTGAATTTTCATAACTGTTCGTCAGAATTTTTATAGAATGTCAGTAATACATAATATTTTTAACTTAAACGATTTCTTATGAGATACTAACTTAACATAAGGATGCGAACACCAACAGTTCATTTTAGAAGTGGCCATGTTTAAATGATAGGCCGCGCAATCTATCCTACCAGAATAGGAGAGTTTGCACATCTGCTACTTAGGAGAGATGGCACATTTCCCCATAAGTTTCGTTGTTAGTAGAGATTACGCAGTTTATTGGTAAATTTGCATGAATTGCAAATTACGTGTAAAACATATGAATGAATCAACTTTGAAATAATTTTGGAAAACACAGAATTGTCGAAACTAAATTTGGCAACAAATTAATAAAAGAAAATACTCAACATATAAAAATTTTGTTGATAAATTAATATTACAGTTGTTATTAAATTAATTTCATGTAATTATTTTTGTTAATAAATCAATTAATTATTTCTATATTTTTTAAATTTAAGAACAATTAATTTGGTAAAAAATTAATTTTGTTAACTAAAATAAATTTTCTAATAACACCTACAATGCTTTGGAAAAGCTTTCATCCATTCCAAGTGGTTTAATGCCATCGAAATCATAAAGGAAACAGAGTGAAATAATTGCTACTGATCCAGAAAATATACATGAAAGAAGACTTAAAAAGGATCCTGCTACCCCCCTCCCCGCCCTCTCCAAAAAAAAATAAAATAAATAAAATAAAATAAAATCTGAAGGTAAGATGCTTCCAGAAAAGTGGGATAAAAAACTGACGGAAAAAAGAAGGTCTGTGAAGATGAGCGTATTGAATGTCTGGAACCGTACCAAGAGAAAATTTCGACTAGTGGCTGGATTCAATGTATTGCTAGTTGCAGGTGATTGAGCGAAAGATGCACGATTTACAACAATAAGTGCATCGATTGCGGATGACGACAACTTCGGTTAGCAAACAAAATACATCAAAACTGTGGAAATGAAAACGAAGTAATTTTCAAGTTAAACATGTTATCAAGTAGATTAATATTATTCTGTAATCTTAGTAGTGCTTGCTTTTCTGATATTTTAATCTTCTTCTTAAATTAAAATTCTTTAACAGTTGTTAAAATTCTTCCTTTTTTTAATTATTTAAACACATGATTGAAATATTCACTCGTAATGCAATAATATTGACTCTCGAAAACTTTACAACTAGTAAATCTGCAGATCAGGAGCCTCAACGTCATCTTTGCAAGTCATTGTTTTTTAACACTCTTTGCGCAATATTCAACTTCCTACAATCGTTTTTTAAAGTTTTCAAATTACATAAATATTTATAAGCGTACAAGATACTTCGTAAAGTTTCAGAAATTAAAAGTGTTAAACAAGTGGTTATACATTGATGTTCTGAAATTCTCATGAGCTACTTATTCTGGTAGCTTTTTAAATCAAAAATTGCATTTCAATAGCATTTAAATAGACTACGGGGGGTTCAGGAGGGCAGAGCCCCCCTGAACCCCCCGTAGTCTATTTAAATTTACATTCGTAATTTTTTATTGATTGTGCGGATGGTTATATTATATCTTAGATTTTTTTTTACGCTGTGATTTATAAGGATAAGCATAAGTTTGTTTTTTTTACAAATTAATAAAATTTAAATTTAAAATAAAATATTCATGTTAACCGTACGCAGACAATAAATCTTCAAGTGACGCCAAAAATGTAACCCTAAAATCCGCTACATTCGGCACAACACAACGATGTGCTTAAAAAAAGAAAAAAAAAAAAAAAAAAAAAAAAAAAAAAAAAAAAAAAAAAAAACAGAATAATATTTTTAGTAATGCAGTTTTTAATTCATAATACAATGAAATGCTACCTTAGAATGCTTATTGCTTAATTATAAGCAGATCATTTTCATTTTACAGAAAAAAATGCACGGATGATGTCAAAGAATTCGGTCCCTGTTCCACATGCATGTTTTGTTCGGGCCGAATGTGGGCATTTAAATCTGAGCGATAACGCACATCGTATTGCAAACTGTTTTTACGGCATACTGCATCTCCATCTATCTCTTTCCTCCGTGAATAATAGTTAATTTTATTTTACCCAAGATCTTTTTATTCCAGCATCTTTATTTTTGATAAATGATGTCTAATTCACCCGCTATGCGTACTTACTTAAAACTTTTCATCTTGTTATATTAAGAAATACTCGAGAGTTTTCTTTTTATTTCCAATATGCCGCCATATTAATTTTTCTATTCTTAATTTTATTTTTCATTTTCCTGTTACACGACAAAACATTTCAATTGAAAATTGTTTAAAAGAAAATATTATTCCGTGTTTTGATTTTCTTGGCAACAATTAATGAAATATTGGTAAATGTTATGGAAAAATGTTACGTTATTCTCTATGAAAATAATGAACTTTTGTCATTTTAAGCAAAATATTTGAATAAAATAAATGAAATATTGCCTATTTTTATTTCTAGGCTAAAATCCATCTATATGCAAAGATACAAATGCATTAATCCATCCGTTTTGACGTTGGCTTTACTCAAATATTATACACGCAAGTATACTAATATTATTAGGACCAAATACTTTGCTAGGCAACAGATGAAAGAAAAGGAAAAAAATGAAATATGCATTATGTCAAATTGATAAAACAAAATCCTTTATATTATTGGAAAACATGCATAAAATTAACCCCAATATTATAAACCTAATTAAAAAAATCTCTCAAATATATTGACAAATTTCAAACTAATTGGAATAATTTAATAATCTTATTTAAAAATTTCAGCATCAAAAATTTATTATTTAAATCCATTTTTCATATGAGCCATTTCTTTCAACAAATGAAAATCTGAAAATTGTCTGACTTGCCATAGAAAAGCATTATAGAGAAAAATAAAATGTTCCATATTTCCCGAACAAATGAACCAAATTTAACCAAAAACTATACAGCTAAGTCCGGGTACCTCATCAACATGTTCAGTGAATTTCAAGCTGATCGGATGCTTTTTGCGGCAGTTATCGCGGAACAGACAGACAGACTAACAGACAGACTAACAGACAGGCTAACAGGCAGACTAACAGAAACTAAAACTTTTCGTGTCTCCACAGTAAGCCTTCACTGAAGTTTCGGCAACAATGCCGATTAAGTGTAATTTTTATTGTTAACAATTTAATCGTGTTTATTATAAACAACAATCTCTTCTACCCATTTGCGCAAACTTACCAACCCTGTAAGGAGAGATTGCGCAAAATAGTTTTCTTGATTTTATTACTGCTGTTCTCTTAAATTACAGCATAACCAAAAAATAGCAATGGAAATACATAAAAAACAAATGAAGTCAAAATTATTCATGTATAGTTTAGCAAAAAAATAATATTTAGATTTTTTATTATTATTCTTTTGAAACGTGCGCACACTCTCCTAGCTTTACCTTATACTATATCGATTAGGATTTCATTTCGTTAAGAAAATCTGCATAGTTTCTGAATAGTAATGATTTGTAACACCGTCACCATTGTAAAAGAAAATGTGCTGAATATAGATGAAAAGTTTTCTAGAATACCTATAAGACAGTTTACTTTGCAAAAAATATCTTTTTTTCACTAATTTTCGGTTTTTTCAGTCAAACACGAAAGATAGTTAGTCAACATTCATTGTTAAATTATATATTTGTTCCGTAAAATAAAATGTCTTTATTAGTATCCTAGCTGGCGATTTTTCCATACAATATACAGTTTTTATCTTGTCAGTGAAATCTCCTCACTTATACCAAAATTGCCTAGCGTTTAAGTATTACAAAATATTTAAATACCAAAAAGTAGATATGATAAGATCTTGCGTTATATTATATTGAATCCCGCCCACCATATATCTATATAAATTTCTAAAAACTTCAATTTACTTAGCGCTTTTTAAAAAATAAATTTTTATTTTGTCATGTGAACAAAAGATACCGAATGCCTGAAATTGGGCAAAAATCCTTATTATCTGAAATGTTTCGTCAAAACGTATTTAAAATGCATGATTTTTTTAAACTAATTAAATCTTTTGCATACTTTCAATAGGAAATCTTTTCAAGCGATTATAAGGTAAACCATTAGCTCATAAATCATCTATATGATAATTTACTTCTTTAAATATTTTTGTTTTTTCCATCAAAACACCACCAATGTTTTTCCATTAATATTGCTTATCGAAAATTTAAGAGATTATTATTTTTGCATGGCCAGAATAATATTAAAAATCTTAAACCGTAGCGTATTTAATTCTAACCACGTACCACCGAATGATTGATTGCACAATTTCGACTTCACACTCACTGTTTAGTTAGCATATGCGCGAAAGTATCTTTCGTTTTTAAAAGTGTATGTCTACATCGATACTGCAAAATATAAAATAAATTTCCCTGTTTGGAGCCATCTGTATCTCAAACTATTCAACAGAATGAGACTATATTTTACATTTAGATTCTTCAAGTCTTGAAGAGTTGAATTCCAGGACGAAACAGTACTAATAGGTATTATATTTAGTTAGTAGTAGTTGCCGATACTGACTCGAAATCAGTCAGATGTTTGTATGGATTACTTGTAAAATAGGTTGTAAAAATCTTTTATGCGTATGTGACGGCAGTGAACTAATTTGTCTTGAAAAGTCATTTAGAATGTTCAGATAAATGAAACATTGAAATGGCTGACTAATTCAGGGTTACCACAGGTGACAACTTTCTAAAAACAGAAATCCTTAACAAACAATTTGACAACATTTTTAACCCTAGAACTACCGGAAATTTTACTCAAGTTTTATAAAAACATTCTACACCAGAATTTTTACTGAAAACTATTTAATTTGTTTATTTAACTTATTATTGTCTGATTTATACATTTAGTTTGTTTTGAAGAAATTTCTGGTTTGAATAGATATTTTGAATATTCATTTCGGGTCCATTGGACCCTTCTGGTAGACAGAGGGTTAAGAGAAATAAATTTCAAAATTTATATTAGAAAAATACTGGTGCGAACAGAATATGAAAATAGTCGCCTGTGGCAGCCCCGCTAATTGTGCTCAGTATATGCAGCAGTGCTTTATCAAACTGAAACTAGGCTCTGGACAAGGGGACGTAATTTTATTTAATACTCCAAAATCCCTATTTTCATACATACCAGAAATGAACCTTTCTTTATTTCAATCGATTTATTGAATTTGTGCTTCCATGTATTAATTGTACCTGTACATTTCAATAATATGTGTTTGTTATATTGAATTATAACACCTCTTCACATTTATACCATCGTTAATGAATCCCCATGAATATATACATGACCCACAATCACCATAGAATATCAGGATTTCGAAATTTGATTAAAATATTACTGCAAATTCTAAATTCTCTAGACAGTACACGTTAAGATTTAATAGTAAACAAGTTGATAGTTTCATTAGAAAAAGCTTTGAATTTTTAATTATTTGCTTTTAAATTAATTATTTTAAACTTCATTGATTGCTATATGATAGCTGCCAACCTTTACGCTTTTTTCTTACCACTAAAATTTAAGAGAAATTTTTGATTTATTGAATCACAGAGTTCGCCGATTAAATATGGAAAATTTCACTATTAAATTTTAGTGGTAAGAAAAAAGCGTAAAAGTTGGCAGCTATGCTATATTGTATTGCTTATAAACGATTCCTGTGCATATAAGACGTTAGCTTGTGCTGTCAGTCAAACCTAATCAATGACGTGAAAGCATTTTAAGCTTATAATTAAAAACCTATTATGATTGATTTTTATCAGTAGTTTAATTAAAAATATTCACTGAATAGGTTAATAAATTTATTTTTACTTACTAACAATCTCAATTTTTTGAAAAAAGAAGAATATTTAGTATTGAAAAAATTAAATTACGCAAACTTTAAAATTTTCAATAATTTATTTTTATTAGTCTGACTCTATAACCATGAACTTAAAATTTTCTGTTTACTGCTAAGGATTTTTAATGTATAATTTTAATTATTTTTATTTCACGTTTTCATGCATCTTTTAATTAGTAGATTATGGATATCAGATATATTTACTTTTTTGTATATGAATATTCTCCCTTCTTTCTATTTTCCTTTCTTTTCTTTTCTTTTTTTTCTGAAAGCAAATGCATATTTCTCTCAGTATATATATATACATACTAAATATAGAAAAAATTGCGGATAAAATCCATTTTTTAAATTGGTAATTACATGTTAAATCTTTTAAATATTTTTAATACAAAATTAGTAATTTACAAAAATATTGGGTGTTAAATTTTGCTGTATGATCATTGTAAATCATTTGGATGAAAAAGTACTATTCGTATAAGATTTCCTCCTGAAATAAAATCTGAAATTATAGAACTGAATTATATTATCACCAAAAATATTATATAAATCACTCTATCAGCAGTTTGGTACGAATTCACGCTCTCTGCTGAGGACGCAACTTAAATCCGACATCTTATACCACTCGGCTACACTAACCTCGTCCAAATACACTCTAAATCTTAACACGTTCTTGATCTACTTTTACGCATGCGCAGATCTGTCAATTTCGGTCTTATAATTTATATTGAAATGATGTAAGTAAAACATTTTATTTTAACGCCATGTTACTACCTATTCAATACTTTAAAAGTTAAGGCCAAAATATTTAAAACATCACCACCTAATATCCACTTATAAAATGAAAGAAAACAATGCACTAGTAAATATTTCTACGATCATTTTTTAGAACTATTTTTATCCTATCTTCATATAAAACCATATTTTTAAAATGTATTTTTGAATTGAATGACTTATTTTATATACTTTTCCACTGAAATATCAGATATGTAAAAGCTTTATTAAAAGAATTGAGAAGAAAAGTGTGTGGTATTTTTTTTCTATTATATCCTAGAATAATTAAAAGCTTTACGATACATATATTTATAGCGTTATAATGAACAAATTAAAAATATTTTTTTAACAAAGTCAATTTCGTTTGCACTTCAGCGGTTAAAAAAAAAAAAAAAAAAATCGGATTTAAATTGTTCTTTGTGGCAAAACATAAAAATATTATTGTTGTATTAATTTTTGAAATAATACAGCAATAGAAATACTTTATATCCCTTTGAAGCATTTTTTCTTTGTGCATATTGGTTACTTTTGTTTTTGTTTGGATCTTATATTCACAGTAATAAATAATACTCTCTCAATCCTGTTTGTTTTTAAAAGAAGAAAAAAAGCTTTTTGGAAAGAAAATAAGCATTTTTTGTTATAATAAGATTATATTAAATATATAGGATCTGCTAAATTTTTTTTTCTTAAAATGGTATTAAGTAATGTAATCAATTACTTTTTTCTTGAACATGTTTTAACAGACAAATAATAAGATTTTTGTTATTTGAATGTTTTATTATTCTTGTATAGATAATATTTTACGAGGTGTACAACTAAGAAAGTAACATCAACAAACGTTGGTTTCAGAAAGACGTACAGTAAAAAATTTACAAACAATTACGTGTCATACCTGTGTGCTTAAAGAAAGAGGTTTTGAAGGTCTATCGAAAAGTTCTGTCCAATAATGTTATTTATCGCCTATTTTTTTTATTCACATTTCTTCATTGCCACCGCATTTTTCAAAATGGTAAAATTCCCATTGTTTTCACCTTAATGTGAAATGTAAAAACAATGAGAATTTCTCATTTCAAAAAAGTGGTGCCAATGAAGAAATCTAAATTTTAAAAATGTAGGCGTGAAACAAAATTATGGGACACAACTTTCCGATAGACCTAGTACATAATATACGTGCACATATGATGAATTTTCGACAAGAAAATGGTAATTTTCGTATAACAATAAGATATGATTTTTATTTTTGTATTTTTGTTTTACCATTAAGTTTAAAATTATACAAAAATTCCCAGTTATGCATCTTTGGTGCAGACATTCGGTTCATAAGTTATTGAGAAAATAAGATTTTATATAAAAAAGAAGAAACATTTTTCCCCATAAAATATCAATATTATGAGATGATAATAGGGGGAATACATCGTCAGATAGGTAGCCAAATTTGGGGGTAAAAATCAGAAAATTTGATTGAAAGGCATGTTTCCAATGCTTATCCGGATATGCCCTTTATCATCTGCATATACTTCCGTTAAATACACACATTTTATTTACATTTTTAGTCTGACTATATTTTGTTAGTAGTACCTATAATCAGTAAACAATAAACCCAAGCCTAACTTCGAGCCGGCTTAAAGTTATACTGAAAATGAGGTAAAATGGTAGTTCCTTCTTATTTTACATTTTACTAACCATTAGTGCATAAGTAATAAAAAAATATTAATACACTTACAACATTTAGATAATAATATGTCTGATAAATGAGATATTGATACTTACTATAAAAATTTAATTGGATTACAGCAACTTCAAAACAGCCTAAAAAAACCCCTTTTAAACATACTTCAGAATAATAGCTGGATGATTCAATTAATTGTGCATAATGTTGACAAATTTTTTTCCAAAATAAAGAGTAGTAAACCCAGTTTATAACCTTGCCAACAGATTGCAGCCCAGAGTTTATCTAGCCTTTTGAAGTCAAACACATTGAAAATTAGGAAGTGGTACCTAGTTACCCCCTACGGATCAAAGTTGACTCTGAACCCTGAACGACTGTACCATTCGACGGAAAATTGAGTCTGTTGTAATTCTTCATGAATAAGGTAAATTTGTGGAGCTGCCCCATATCAAAATGGAGACAGACTTTTTATGTTAATCTTCAGATTTCAGACAATGCTTCAATTTAAGGCTAACTTGACAGTTTCAATTAATTTAAGGGTACATTTTAATTTCGGATACTCAACTACAATGTGATGAAGTTTACAAAACCTAAAGATGCAAACTTCCAAAATTCATTTCTTATAATAATCATTTTTTTACGCTGATAATATATTTTAGATTAATATTAACTGTATCAAATAAATATTTTATTTTAATAAATTTATATATTATTTTATGCATGAAATATAAACTATAAATTCAACATTCTAAATAATTATGATTTGTAACGTAGAATACAAAGAAAAAAAAAATTAAATTTTCTCATATATCTGGAAAATATTCAGATCATTCAATTCAATTTGATTTTTGTTACCCAAAGGAAATTCATACTTTAATTTAATTTCGTCCATGAATCACTGATACCTATGCCTCCATAATTACTGAATACGAGAATTAAAAACGTTGAACATATTTAAAAAAATAAAACTCACTAGAAGTTATTTTTTAAATAAGAAATTCTATCTGATAATTAATATAAGAAACAAAATACTCAAATTATTAAATGCAATCTATTTGTACGTCAATAAAAACTATTTAAGTTTTTAAAACTCTTAAATGTATATTTAACAATAGTGAAAATAACTATTCAAAAATTAAGTGTTCTACACTGTAAAAAAAAAAAAAAAAAAAAAAAAAAAAAAAAAAAAAATCTGCAACGTTCCTGGGAAAAAATGGGCAGCTGAGTTGCCCATTATTTCCAAGAAACATTTCTTGAAAATGTCTGGAACTTTACTGTATATGTTAAAAACTTTCTACAGAAATGCCAGTAAGTTTCCTGCGAAATACCAGGAATATTTCTGTTGACAGCAAAACATTACTGACATTTCACAGCATGCGGGATCCGCAGACGATTTTTACATTTCCAGTTGACAATTTTCGCTTTATTATCATTATTTGTTAGAACGAAAAAATATTTTGAAATTGACATCAAAATTATTATTTATAATTTACACGAAAAAATAAATTTTCAGTTAAAATTCAATAAAGTAAATATATATATGATATATTGTTTCTGAACTTTGCTTAAAATATAAAAATATATAAATGTAAATAATAATTAGAAAAAAAATCTAGACATAAAATATTTTGGATTTTTGTCAGTAATTATGTTAGTTTACAAGTTAGATAAAATACATATAAATTTTCATGAAAAAAAAAAAAAAACCTAAACGTAATTTTATATTTTTTCCGAAAATAAAAAAAAAAATTCAAATTTGCAGCAATTCAAAGTGTCAAATATATATCAAATTTAAATCAAATTGTAATAAAGTGTTAAAATATAAAATTAATTAAAAAAGAAAAAAAAAGTCAAGAGGTAGCATCGAACTCGGGCCGTACGGGTGGCGTGCGAACCTTCTGCGTCCACACCCCGAAAGACACGTTGAGAGCTGCAAACTAATGTGTATTTGAAACGTTTGCTAAACCTCGGCATCTAATTTCTGAAAATCTAAGGCCCATTTGAAGAAATCCTTTCACAAGAATAATTAGAGATAAGAACTCTAAAACATACTTTAAATTAATCAAAATCGGTGAGAATCATGTTTGATGGTCCCTTGGTTAATGGAGATCCAAATAATAGGTGTATTTGTTTTACATGGTCTGCTCGTTAAACATTCCACAGACAAGTACGAGAGATAATCTCCTAGCGATGTCACAGAGGTATTGTATTTTCATCGGAATTGTCTTGACAATAGAGACGTAAAGGATTATGTCGTCTATTGATTTATTTGCATTCCATATTGATTTTTTTACATTCATTTAAGGAATTCGTTTTCGACACTCGCGCGCGAGCTACGGATTATAGCAAAAAAATAATAAATGGCCGCCGCAGCGTTTTGCTGTTTCCAACTTTTGTTCAGGAACGTTTCAGATAAGAAAACCAGAATTTCACAGGAAAGAGCTAAATTATTCTGAAAACCTGCGAAAAGGCGAAACGTTCCTGGATTTTACATGGAACGTTACCATATTTTTTTACAGTGTACATTCCGACATGCATCGTATCTGTTTTTCTTGGGATTTTTAGAAATACTTTCTAGCTGTGAGTCCAAAATCGATTATTGGTCATGCCATGATTATATTCTTTCTCATCACCTCATCGAGGTAATATCAATCTAGTTAATCTTTTTTAATAACGTATAGATCTAGCATTAGATAGATCATTAAAAAAAAAAAAAAAAAAAAAAAAAAAAAAAAAAAAAAAAAGATTCATGAAATCGAAAAGAAAAAGAAACATTGAATTTTCAATATTTTTAATTAAATTAAATTCATTTTATTTCCAAACAATTTTGTACCAAATCTATATTTCAGCTATTTTGTTTTCAAAATTATAGCACAAAAATGAACGTATGGGTTAATTCTACAATTTAATACGCTATAATCTCAGAAGATTAATTTTGATACTGAGATCAGGGTTTTTAATAACCAATTTATAAAATGTCTTAAGTAAATATTACAATTCCGTTAGCCTAACCCACCAGCGGTTGAGAAGTTCTGCTCTCAAAACCTATAGGCGGGAGGTGCTGGGTCGAACCCATGTTGCGCAGGTCTACCTAGCCGTTGGAAGTATTCCTTGGTTTTCGTCGAACCTGCATAACACTGTCGTAAGTCCCTGTGATTATGAAGGCATTTTGTCCACAATACCTAAATTTGTATCACGAAATAAAAGCGTTTAAACTTTTTGAATTAATCGAAATTGTTCATAAAACCAGTCTTTCTTATTGAGTCAATTATTTTGAACTAAAAATGTCACTGAAATATTAGCGTGCCATCAAAATGTTCAGAATTAAAATAACTTTCATTTAATATAAAAAATGAAATTTCAGATATTTCATAATTTTTTCATATATTTTTTTAAAATGACGACAGTTGTGTCGTTTTGAAATCTCACATTCTTAAAATCTTGCAGGAAATTTAATATAATCGAGCCCTATATATTTTTTCCTCTAAATTAAAGCTAATAAAAGTAAAATTATTTCTTGTAACAAAATAAAGGCACTTCCATTAAATTGGGGTAGTTATATTTGTCTTTTTTGCCGCTATCCACTTTACTCCTATGCTGGGGTAAAATAGGTTAAAAAACAAGCAAAAGTTTTGAAGTTTTAATATTAAAAAATACGCATTAAAATACTTTAATTATGATGATAATAGTCTTGTTCCATAAACACGCTTTAAATTTTTAAACGTCTTTTTGATCTTTTAAAATTAATATTAGTGCAGAACAAAAAAAAAAAAAAAAAAAAAAAAAAATCTTTTCCTACCCATTTTACCATATCTTACCCTATGTTCGTTAGATTTCACTAAATAATAAATTCGTTAAATTGCAGTAACCTTAACTTTTGGGAATTGGATAGTAAATTTTAATATTATTAACGTAAAAGTATTTTTTTTCCAAATTGTAAAAAAAAAAAAAAAAAAAAAAATCTGACCTGAAAGAGTTTAAAGAAAATACATTGTAATGAATACCACTGTTTAACAAAATTTTTTTTTATTTATTTATTTTGTATAAAGTGTCATCGTCAGCTACGCGAACTGCCTATTTACCTTCCGCATCTTTAACTACTGAAAATCTCATCCATAAAACACCTAGCAGAAAAGTTCCGTAATTTATTTTAGGTGAAATTTCTCCACGGATAACTAAATAAAATGTAATCAATTTTTGTGTAATTTGGTATATTTACTGGTTTTTGATAAGATATATTTTTTAAATATTAAGCTTTAAATTCCAATTTTGTTGAAAGTACATACAATTATATTGAATTGATTTTATTATAAATATGGCTGAATAAGTTTTTTTCAGACTATTTCACAGATTTCAAAACAAAATAATCAAAAAACTAATACTGAGATAAATATATTTCGTGAAGCATTTTATTATGCTGCTTTCGCAATAAATTATATGTAAAAGACTTGATACCCATCTTAAACTTGGATTAATCAAAGTATCTAATACTAGAATTAATGCTAGATGCTACTCATTTTTAACGGGGGGGGGGGGGGGTTGCTTTTTTTTGTTGTTGAAATAATCGATTTTTAGATTTTTTAGATTTTCCTATTCCCTAGTCTGTAGATTATCCGAGTGCAACGATTTGACCGAATTCGAAATCCTTTCATAGTTATTTTGTGCTTTAGCACAACGTGTTCGTAGGCTTACATTGGTTTGGATCACTATAAACGCCTTTTCGCAAAATGATTTTTTTTTTTTTCAAATTGGGCGGGATTAGAACGCAACAGGATTATTTTGAAAATCTGTCCTTGTTTTGGAATAGCAAAATCAAATTTTTAGAAATAATCAGAAAGTTTGAATTTTTTGAAAATAATTATTTTACCTCGTAAATATTGATATACAAGCATCAGCGGAGACCAAATTACTAATTTAACATTTTAAAACTAATTTTTTTATTTTAATGAACTTGGGTAATTACATAAGTGAGCACTGTAATGATATCTACGGTAATGACAAATTAAGCAAAATATTTTTATTTTCCCCCAGGCATAAATGACAGCCATTATATCTTCTGTCCCATACAGTGATTTTCTATTTCTTACATAATAAAAGCAGATTAAGAAATAAAAGTTCATTTAATTAAAAATTAGATGTGGGTACTATAACGGCTTTACCGTTACATATTCATTATTCCCCCTCTCCCCTCAAAAAATCAACTTTTAACCTTACTGGTTTATTATAAATTGTCATTATTCTCCCCCCCCCCCTTCAAATAAAATATTTAGTTTAAATTTGACATTTTATAGTTAATTTCATATGTCTTTAGTCATTCTCTCCCCCCCCCCTTCATGCCACTGTAAGTTTCACTTTTACTTTTTAAAGTTGTTTTTAAATGCAGACATCACTTATCTCGGTTCCTTTTTTCTCTCTTTCAAATTCACACGGATAGAAAAAGATCTTAACCGCAGCTATTTTCCATTGAAATAAAGTAAAAGAATAAAATACTAGTGAATGTCTTTTCGCTTCGCATCCGACGATAAGTAATGCATATTTTCCCAGCCTCTGGGCTTGCATTAGTATTTAATTCTCACCCTTGTACTTTGTCGGATACAAACCATATGCCCCTTTGCTGACTAATTTTCAGCTGTCGTTATATCAGTAACGTGCATATAAAATCACGTGTTCCTGTTTCTTTAAGCCTCCCTGCTTACCGCTGGAATGTTAGTTAGTGTAACCCTAAAGAACCCGCCATAGCATAATTTTTAACTCAATGTAAAACTCCATGATTGTTTTGTCTATCCAATTTGTTTTACGCCAAACATCATACATATGGTTGACTAATGTTCGCCAATCTGTAAGTGTTGGTAACAAAATCTCACTCACTCTTGCTCCTGACGTTGAGCCATGTAAACCAAAATCAAGCCCCGCTGTGGGGCGTCTGCCCATTCGGCAGTTATCGAAACTTTCCCCGTATCTCTATACTGTTCACGGCCCTCCATTAAAAGATATTTCATAATAAAGATGTAAGTCCTCTAAACTTTTGTGTTGGAGTTTTTTTTCTCTTACTCATATTGTGAACCTGGGTATACAAATCACCGCCACATAAATTTGGCGCCGTTGCCCAGTTTTTTTTTCTCCAACAGTAATAAAAAAAAAAAAAAAAAAAAAAAAATTACGGGGAGAAGTTTCATTCCGTTTCACTCTTCTTATCAGCGACGTGAACGACCTATGACAGACTTTTTTTTTCCCACGGGAGTTCCGGCTGCCTCTTCCGACTCTGTTTTCGTTCGCCGATGTCAACTTTAGGGGATTTCCCTTGCCTACTCTCGCCACCCCAATGGATTTGGAGAGTGCCTCTTTCTTCCGGACTTTACACTGGCCTAACGAGAAGCAAGCCTGTGCCGTTAGGGCCATCGAACTCCTGCCGCATCTCCTTCGGATGTGACTTTCGAGGCCTTTGATGACCATCCCCTGATCCATTTCTTTTTCCCTCATCCAAAATGTAGCTCTACTCTTCAATTCCGTGTGACCGCTTAGTGTAAAATTGTGTTTCCGATCAAGGCCTGTTCTGTTTGTGAAAGGTGTCAGTGTGTTCATCTGCTCCACCAGTGTTTTTTTTTACGCTGTGTTCAACTTCAAAGATGCAAGACCAAGGTTTGTGAAAAGCGTTTCATTTAAAAAAAAAAAAAAAAAGCTGTGCAGTGATCACACGTATTACAAAAATAATCCTACCCCACGAGTTCATCTCTGTGTGTGTTATTGTCATAAAAAAAAGAAATTTTTTCTTTCTGCATTAGAAATGAGATTTGTGAAGCAATCATCAAACGATATTTGTGCCAGCAAACTTTAAAGTGACGTACACAAACAAATATTTTTTCTTCCCAGTGTTCACTCGGTTTGTGTTTTATATGCTACAGTGCACCGATCGTATTCTTTTAAAAAAATATTATCCTGGGAACTAGTGCTATTTAAAGTAAATCATAACAAATCTGCATCTACATCATTACTGATGAGATTACTTTCAAAATATGTCTTCAAAAAATGTCTTCAAAAAATTTATTAGGTGCTCTTGCGAAAAAAAACATGCAATAGCAATTAGTCTTAACAGAATAATGGAAGTATGAAAACAGAACGTTAATTATATTTACTCGTTTTCAAAATTTGCCCATTTCAGTTTGTTACTGAAATCATTTTATTTTTAATTTAAAAAAAAGGAAGGCGTTGTTTTTTCATTTCGCTCTGTTTTCATGCTTAAAATGAATGCTCTCTACAAAAAAAGTGACATACCTACTTGATCGAATTCAATGAAAACACTTGTGTCACAATACTTTTCTGCAAAAAAAAAAAAAGAAACACAGTTTGCATGTAAGTTGCAAATTGCAGGGAATGTTTTTATATTAAATTATTTACTGTAAATTGTTTTAGTTTTTTTTATTTTCTTTCTTTTCAATTTCAGTAAATTACCAGTTTCTTTTCATGTTATTTTTGTTCCCTATTCATACTTAAACTTTCATAACAATTGCAGTGCCATAAATTTATTTGTGTTGTCAGCTTGAACGGAGAAATTACTTCTAAACTAATTTTACAATATAATTATTAGTCATAGCATTTTAGTTTCGTTTCTCTCCTTTCGGGCTGTTTTTGTTTCTAATAATAATAATAATAATAATAATAATAATAATAATCATAAGTGCATATGCTAATTCAAATGATATTTTTATTATACTTTTATTAATATTTCAATTATTATAATTTTGTGTTTAAATTATGACAGTATTCTCATTTTTCCATGAAATTGCATATGCATGCTATGTTGTGCTCTGTTTTTTTTCTTAAGGTATTTTTCTTTATGCATTTAAAATCTATAATTTAACCCTTTAACCCCACTGGCATATTTTGAAGGTATACTTATTTTACCGATAGGCAACAAAAAAAATTCTCTGCTCCAAGTTTGTAGTATTTGATATTTTTATATAAATATGTGCCTATTACGCTCACAACGTTTGCACATTTTCACTTGTTTGTGATATTTGCACACTTTTCAGAATGTGTTGCTCCACTCTGACCTTGTTTGCTTTTTTTCTGTATTCTAAACCAGAATTACAATTTAGTTACCTGTTTTTTTTAATTTTATTGAATTTTGGACACTTTAATCCAACTGGAGGTAGACAGAAATTTGACTTACAGAAATTTTGCGGTTGATACACTCATATTATTTTTTTACACCCCCCCCCCTTCATTTTTCCTTTTGTGTATAATTTATTTATGCAACTTATTGAGTTTTATTTTATGTGCATGCATTTCATTTCTGATAACTTGAGTTTTTGCATACTTACACCTTTTTGAAATACTCGTATTATTTATTTTGCTTTATTGTGTTGCTCTCTCCAAAAAAAAAAAAAAAAGAATTCCTTTTTTGTTTCCACTTTGGCTTTTCAAAAAAGTAAACAACAGAAATTAAATAAAGCGAGATAAAAAAAAAGGGTTTTGGAGATAAGACACTTCACCAGTTTATTTTTACAATATGGCAGCAAATGGTGAAAATTCTATTTGTGATTTTAAATCACCCCATTTCTGTATCTCCATGGGTAGATTATTTCGAGGAGATATTATTAAGATATTCGGATTCCATTAATATGGAAGCCACATCTATTCAAAATTCACTTAAGACCGAAAATGCTGCATCCTTGTCTGAAAATATTATGGATTTTCTTCAGATCATTAAATTCAATTTTCACGTGCTAAAACTAAACTTTAATATTCTGAAAGATGAGTGTTCCAAATTAAAACAGGATAAAGATAATTTATTTCTTGTAAATCAGAAACTTATAGAGAGATTACATGAAATCACAGGCCAACAGAAAAGTAAGATGAAGCGTACTAAATGTAGTAAGACTATGGGTGATCAGGTGGTAGATGTCAACAACAAACTCCCTCCATCTGCCCTACATAAATCAACTCGAACTGTCCCCTCTTATATGTGTAAACAAGAAAAGTTACCACAACTGGAAAATGATAAAAAAGACATATATCTTAGCTCCGACCTGCACACTCAAGGTAAGCACTATGAAAAATTTACAGATATTAGCGATTCCTCTCTAAAGTCCTTATCCCCTGCTAAACTTAATGTACCTAAGCCTATTCGTGTCATTATTTGTAACCTCCCTGAAAATTTAAGTATTCCTGATATCTTGTTTGGTATTTCAGATTTAATCCATATACCTGAACCTGATTTACACTTTGTTAAAAAGTACAAACTTCTACATATCAAGTCCTTTAATTGGATCTTTGAGCTTGCACCACAGGATGCTAGGCAATTATTAATGCATAGAGAAATTATGATACAATCAAAACCGTGCCCTGTTAAACCATATATAAATGTTAGACGTTTTAAGTGTCAAGTATACAATGATCATCTTGCAATTTCGTGTTATAATGACATTAGATGCTCTGTGTGTGCCTTGCCACACATTGACCTCAGTGTAGAAATCCTCCAAAATGCATTAATTGCATTAGAAATAATGAAAGCAACAACACTAACTTTGACATTTTCCACAATGCCTATGCACCTTACTGTCAATCATTAAAAAAATTCATCAAACAAATGCGAGAAAAAGTATACAACTGCAATACATTCCCATAAACATCTCATGCAGCTTCCTTTTTAATAAATAAAAAAAAACAATGTAACATACATTTTACATTTTTCGTTTTTATTTAACACACATTACTGTGAAGGAGTTACTATCAACAGCATTTCCTTTTAAAGTTTTTTATTTTCTTATACATTTACATACATATGTCAGTTTTCGACAGCATTATTCATACTGATTTGAAGTTTGAAGTTAGCTTATTTTTTTCAAGATTTTTTTTTATAAACACAAGTGTACTGGGAGTTGCTTTTTCATTTGATTATTTAGCCGGCAAATAGTTAAATGAATCTCGAAATGGAACATTAGTGAAAATTGTTCTGATGCGGGTCATCAGACATTGTGATTTTCACATTTGAGGAAGATTTTGCTGAAAGAGTACACATTCATTCAACTTTAAACATTCATCATTACACTAGTTACATTTTTTTAGATTTATTTTTTAGAAATTTGGATATAATTTCACTTGCTAATCTTAGTTTGGTTTATTTAGTTACATTTTATCACACAAGTAGCATTTCCTGGTTACATTTTATCTTTTTCACTTTCCTTTACTTAAAAGCACAATTTTTGGTTTGTTTGTTTTAACTTTAGGCGATGCATTTTTTGTACTTGTGATACAATGCTCTTGGTTCCATATGTACACAATGAGTTTGTGTTCATAGTTCATACAACTGAGTTAATAGTGTATTGAGTTCATAGTTTACACAACTGAGTTCATAGTTCATTGAGTTCATAGAAAAAACACTTTACACGAGTTCATAGCATTGCCAATTCTTTGTGTACTTCAGGGACCAATTGCACTATCATTTTTCTTTCGTGACAATACTTAGTTCATAGAATTTTTCCTTACACATATAAGTTCATAGTTTGTTTTCTTTCTTGTGATTTGTTTTGCATATTAGTTCATACCAATTTTTGTTTTGGTAGACACTTTAGTTCATTGTAATAATATTTTTTTTGTTAGACACATGAGTTCATAGTATGTTTCATTTTTTTTACACACATTTGAGTTCATCGTATTACTTTTACACTTTAACTCAGTGAAATACTTGCTCACACTTTGTTCATTGGCGTACTTAGATTGCTGTGCTCACAAACATACATCTAAGTCGTTGAAATTTTCCCTTTTTTCACTGACATACACTGTTTTAGTTCATTGTGAAATAGTTTTTCTTTGCTTCGTTCATTGATATACACATTTTCTTTCTTTGGTTTGTTTCTAGGTTTCAACTTTACACATGAGGCTATTTCCTTTTTATGTCTCATTATACCAGGAACCACTTTTGACTTCACATGATATTCACAAATTAAACATTTATTAAAAAGTTAAGTTTTAACAGATTCTTAATTTCTCCTTTATTATTATATTTCTTTTATGCCATGACATTTCATGTCACCATCACTTTGTTTCACAACAAAGAATCCCCAGTTTACAGGATGCTACCCCTTCACATGCATTCTCTTTAAATTTCAAACTTATGATGTTTTTATTGTTTTCATCACATTTGTTTTGGTTTTCTACATGTACATAATTACACGTTTTCTTTTAAATTTGGAGATTAAATAAAATCTCTGGTTAAGCTTCACTTAGACAATAAACACGTCAAAGATATTAGGTCGTTCTTGTAATAACATAACTTCACAATAACAAAAGAAAAATTTGTTTGTTTGTAGCATTAGTAACCTAGTGCAGTTACACTAAAGGTTAAAACATTATCTAAGGTTATACAATACACATACAGTCCATATCCTACTTGATACATTGTAAGGAATACAAAGTTAAAATCTATTTTTAAAAAAATTGCAGTTGTTATACTTACCCGATCATGTCACCAGTCTCTCCACACACTCGGATTGTCCTTTTACCTTTGATATGTGAGATATTTATCTCAGTTTTTTTTATTATTTTTAATTTATCCCCTCTGAAGTTTTGTTCCCGTTCAAAATTTTGCACTAAGGGTCCAAACTTCATTGTGTAGAGAGACAAAACCCTCGAATTGTTGTTTCAATTCAACAAACATAATTTTTTTATATGATACATTGACGCATGCTCCTTTGAAGATCAATGTGATCTTTGGGGAGCAGGGATCTATGTGTCACTTGATGTATGGGTCTCATAACTCCCTCCCCCCCTAGGGCTGATGTTCTAAACTGACGCCATTACGCTTGTTTCTTAACAAGAATAAGGGCTACACCCATTCATAGGCATGCTATATGCATCCCGTTCTTTAGTAGTCCTGTGCGGTGTGCACGAAAACAAATATTCTACCTTTTATTTATTTTTTTATATTATTTCATTTAGCTTTTATTCAGAGACATGCATATGTCATTTATTTTCTATTTCATTTTAAAGTAGTATCTGTGTATTTTGTTGCTTGCATTTATATTATATTCTTTTTATTTTGAGAAGATATTATAACAAGTTACTAAAAAAAAATTTACTTCTCTTATTTTGGTCATGAAAAATGCTGGTACCAGCCTCTTAATCAAATACTAAAAAGCTATTTAAAAAGGATCCTGTTAAATACAAAAATATTATTTTCTCTTTCTTGGTAACTGTTAGGACTAATGAATACCAAGAAAAGAATTTAAAAAAAGGCGCCATTTATCATGACCTGAAAAGTTTTGCTTTATGCAAACATTTAAAAAAGTCCTTCCGGCCAGTGTCGGGAGGAAGAGGTAGCTTTCATAATCCTTATTTAAAAAAAGCCAAATTATATTATTCAAACACACGAAGCTCAATTTAGTGGAAACCGAATATAGGAGATTCAATACTAATTTTTGTCAATATAATGAATGAGAATTTCGCGAAATTAGTCAGCTTTATCCAAGCTGCTTTTCTTTAAAGTAACATATATTTGGCTGCCAAATTCGGCAATTTCTTAAAGTGCCTGTCATTTTAAGACAACATGGTGGATGAGGCTAAGCAGTGAACTTGGTCGAGACCTTAGTAATTGCTGTGCACATGCTCACTCACATCGGAATCGGTTAATATATAGGAGTGCTGTCGCATGCAAAAAATCAGATTTTTCAAAATGTCACCCACAATAGAAATTGAAACTGCTATATCTGAGCCATTTTTTAAGGTAAAGACAAACAAAAAATGCTCCTGAATCCTTATATCAAGGTAAAATGCTTAAGAAAGAAACCTTTTTCAATTTCTAATTTTTTTGCACCTCACTTTAAATATATATATATTTTTTAATTCAATGGTCGCCATTTTGAAACAAGATGGCTGATGAATCTGGGCAGCGAACTTGGTCGAGGTGTTGATGTATACTATCCACTTGCCTTCTTACATCGAAATAGGCGAATACGTGTGTTATCGCGTGACAAATACAAGATCGTTTCAAAATGTTAGCCATGCTAGAAATTCAAAGTGCTATAAATCAACCATTTTTTAAGATATAAACAAAAGAACAAATTTTCAGAAACAAAAACTGCTCCGGAATCTTTGTATCAAGGCCAAACACATAAAAAAATCTTTTTCATTTTCCAATTGTTTAATACCTCATTTTGAGTTTTAAATTTAATTCTTTTTAAATGGCAACCCTTTTGAAACAAGATGGCGAATGAAGCTGGCCAACGAACTCGGTCGAGACATTGGTATGTACTATGTACAGACCAAGTTACATCCAAATAGGTTCATAATTACGCCTGTTATCGGGTGATAAAAATCAGGTCGTTTTAAAATGTCAGCCACACGAAAAATTCAAAATGCTATTACTCAGCCATTTTTTTTAGATATAGACGAAAGAAATACTGTTCCGGAATCTTTGTATTAAAGTCAAACACATACAAAAAAAATCTTTTTCACTTTCCAATTTTTTGGTATCTCATTTAATTTTTTTTATTTTTTAATTTTTTTAAATGGCCGTCATTTTGAAACAAGATGGCGGATGAAGCCGGCCAACGAACTCGGTCGAGATATTTGTATGTACTATGTACACACCAAGGTACATCCAAGTCGGTTCATAAATACGCCTGTTATTACGTGAGAAAAATCAGGACGTTTCAAAATGTCAGCCACGCTAGAAATTCAAAATGCTATAACTCAGCCATTTCTTAAGATATAGACGAAACAAAAACTGCTCCCGAATCTTTTTATCAAGGTCAAACACTTAAGAAGAAAATATTTTTTCAATTTTTAATTTTTTGGTACCACATTTCAAATTTAAATTTTTCTTAAAAATTTAAATGGCCACCATTTTTAAACAAGATGGCGGATGAAGCTGACCAACGAACCCGGTCGAGAAATTGGTATGTACTATGTATAAACGCACTTACATCCAAATCCGTTCATAAATACGCCTTTTATCGCGTGACAAAATTCAGGACGTTTCAAAATGTCAGACACGCTAGAAATTCAAAATGCTATAACTCAGCCATTTTTTAAGATATACACGAAACAAAAACAGCTCCGAAATCTTTGTATAAAGGTCAAATACATAAGAAAAAATATTTTTCCATTTTCAATTTTTTGGTACCACATTTCAAATTTTAAATTTTTAAAAAAATTTTAAATGGCCGCCATTTTGAAACAAAATGGCGGATGAAGCTGGCCAACGAACTCGATCGAGAGATTGGTATGTACTATGTACACACTGAATTTCATCCAAATCGGTTCATAAATACGTCTTTTATCGCGTGACAAATTTCAGGACGTTTCAAAATGTCAGCCACGCTAGAAATTCAAAATGCTATAACTCAGCCATTTTTTAAGATATAGACGAAACAAAAACCGCTCCGGAATCTTTGTATAAAGGTCAAATACATAAAAAAAAATATTTTTCCATTTTTAATTTTTTTGGTACCACATTTCAAATTTAAAAAATTAAAAAAATTTTAAATGGCCGCCATTTTGAAACAAAACGGCGGATGAAGCTGGCCAACGAACTCGGTCGAGATATTGGTATGTACTATGTACACACCGAATTACATTGAAATCGGTTCATAATTACGGGAGTTACAGTGTGACATATGTCAGATATATATATATATATCAATTTTGAACGGAGGGTGGTTTCGGGGTCTGGGGGTCATGATCGATGAATGTATACCAAAATTTTTTGAAATCGCTTTCCTCCGAACGGCTGCAATAGGTAGCTTTTTTGTAAAGAAAGCTACCTAAAAATTGGAAGCACACAGTTAATTATATATATATATATATATATATATATATGGAGACTTATCATTGTATTATGTTATATCTGTTTCAAATACTTATATGTATGGGGTAGACAAAATAATCATCAATTAAAAAAAAAAAAACTGTTCTACAAGTTTCACAGTTTTTTTTTTTTTTTGGTGGTAATGGGTGATATATATAACGGCTTTACCGTTATATATTCATTACTCCTCCTCTCCCCTCAAAAAATCAACTTATAACCTTACTGGTTTATTATCAATTGTCATTATTCTTCCCCCCCCCCCCTTCAAATAAAATATTTAGTTTAAATTTGACATTTTATAGTTAATTTCATATGTCTTTAGTCATTCTCTCTCCCCCCCCCCCACCCACCCCCCCCCTTCATGCCACTGTAAGTTTCACTTTTACTTTTTAAAGTTCTTTTTAAATGCAGACATCATTTATCTCGGTTCCTTTTTTCTCTCTTTCAAATTCACACGGATAGAAAAAGATCTTAACCGCAGCTATTTTCCATTGAAATAAAGTAAAAGAATAAAATACTAGTGAATGTCTTTTCGCTTCGCAGCCGACGATATGTAATGCATATTTTCCCAGCCTCTGGGCTTGCATTAGTATTCAATTCTCACCCTTGTACTTTCTCGGATACAAACCATATGCCCCTTTGCTGACTAATTTTCAGCTGTCGTTATATCAGTAACGTGCATATAAAATCACGTGTTCCTGTTTCTTTAAGCCTCCCTGCTTACCGCTGGAATGTTAGTTAGTGTAACCCTAAAGAACCCGCCATAGCATAATTTTTAACTCAATGTAAAACTCCATGATTGTTTTGTCTATCCAATTTGTTTTACGCCAAACATCATACATATGGTTGACTAATGTTCGCCAATCTGTAAGTGTTGGTAACAAAATCTCACTCACTCTTGCTCCTGACGTTGAGCCATGTAAACCAAAATCAAGCCCCGCTGTGGGGCGTCTGCCCATTCGGCAGTTATTGAAACTTTCCCCGTATCTCTATACTGTTCACGGCCCTCCATTAAAAGATATTTCATAATAAAGATGTAAGTCCTCTAAACTTTTGTGTTGGAGTTCTTTTTCTCTTACTCATATTGTGAACCTGGGTATACAAATCACCGCCACAGGTACGGTAATGACGTACAAAAATAATACTCGCCAAAAAATTCAAAGTTTTTGCTTGTTTTATTGAAACAATAAAGCTATTTACTCTATTCACCTAAACCTGATAACAAGTTGACTTTTAAGGACTATTTTTTGCCTTGATAAAAGGCATGTTCCGCCCTCTAAAAAATTCCACTTTTGCCAGAAGCATGGCAAAGACACTCTTTCTAAGGACATGGTTTAAAAAAAAAAAAAAAAATTAAGAATTATAGATAAGTTAAATTAATGAAAATAAATATTTTTTTTAATTATTAGCATCGTAATAAATAAAAATGTATTTAAAAAATCACAGCTATCTGTTTTAAATAGAACTTAGTCAAATCTTTACCTAATAAATTGCTTGTTGGGACAACCTACGGTAATGACATTTTGTCTACAAAGGAATATATTTCTTATTTTTAATTTTTTTTATAAATAATAATATATATCTGTAAATTATCATTAAAAAAACATGATCGTTAAAATGTAATAATTAAAATTATGATATTTAACTATTTTTTTCTGCAAATATAAAAGGACAGTAAAACACAGCACTTTTTGAAAATCACCCAACAACTATTAAACTGATCTTGCTAAGTTTTCTTAAATTAAAGGTGATGTAATTTATAGGAGCTCTTTGGGTGATTTTTATAAAAAAAATAAATATTTTTAGAAGCACGTCAAAGTGCGAAAAAAAGAGTCAGAAATATACCTGAAAAAAAAAAAAAAAAAGACGCTGGAACTGTTGATTTTCAACTTTTTAATCTAAAAGTGGTTGAAGCTCCAGACAATATTATCTACTTTCATAATCTTTAACGGAATTTGATTGCAAATGACTCTGGCGATCTATCGGATCACGTTTGATTAATCGGACGTGACTTTCAATTGAAAGTGCACAGCGCCTATGCTAGGGTGTCCATCCACACAACTCGAGCCACATCATCAATTTATTATTAAAATAATTTTTGAAATGTTCTTCAAATAATGAAAAATAACATACAAAAACCCGGAGCTAAAATCTTTACCAGGAAATTTGCTAAAAAAACACCCTTTTTTCGGTCTTCTACAGGCAATCCCTCCCCCCCCCCTCCCCGTTAAAGAAACTTTTTTGGAAAGATGTGGGCAAACAGTAATAATACATTTCAGTTTTCATTCTTATAGTTTTTAATATAAGTCATATTTTTCTTTAAGCTGCTAGTATTTAGCTTCGGAATTCCTCTCGATAATAAGTCTATGCGCGTTTGATGCATTCTTATATTCAAAATATCTCTTCAGAAAATTAATATTTTTAACCTCTTTTTTCAGTGTTCTCTTCTTAAAGGATGTCACTTTTTTCTTAGTTTTCAAAATATTTCTAAAGTCTACGCTTAATTTAATATTTTAAGCTTTAAAAACCGACAAACTGGGAGTAAAGCTTTAACACTTCATATAAAATTAAGCGTAGATTTTAGAAATATTTTGAAAACTAAAGAAAAAAGAGACATCCTTTAAGATCAGAACACTGAAAACAGAAGTTAACAATATGAATTTCGAGAGGAGATATTTTGAATATAAGAATGCGTCAAACCCCCATAGACTTAACATTACCAAGGTGAATTCCGAAGTTGAGTGACTATCAGGCAGGAAGATTACTTTGAACAGCCAGGAAGTAAATAATGTTATATAAAGCAGTACGAAGCACTCGCCTGTTTGGACTCTACTTATGGTTGGTTGTTTGGTTGTGTTTATGACGTACAATTATCAGCACGAGGGATATAGGCCCTAAGGGGGAGGGGTGCCCTCCGTGGGGGGAAACTACTTATGGAAATAATATATTATTTTCCTTACTCTTTAACATTTATATGATTGTAAAACTGTATTTACGCATGTTTAATGCGCACTTTTCTAAATTTGTGGTGCACGGAATATTTTCGACAGCTACAGTGAACTCTCGTCAGGGCAGATTTCCGCACTAAGGGGGTCCGGGACAAAAAAAAAAATCTTCAAATTTTCTAAACAAATTTTATTGCATTAAAAATTGCTATATTTTGTTCTGCTTAAAATGAAGTTTAAATCATGTTTCTACCATAATTAGAAAAGGAAATATTAATTTTTTCGTTTTGGTTCGTTTTCAAAAGCTAGCTTTCAAGCAATGGTTGTCGTGGAAACGACTTACTGATGAAAATGCGTTTTTTTCATGACGGTTTTTTTTCCAACATGTCTTGTATTTAAAATATTATAGGTCAAAAACCGTTAAAGGTAAATCGTTCAAACCTGGAAAATGTCTTTTTCAATTATTTTCCTTTAATTTTGTTCCACAAATTTGAAAAAAAAAAAATTACTTTTGAAAATAGGATTTCTTTTAAAAAAATTACATCTTTTTTTTTTTAATTTTTGCTTTAAATATTTTAAATATTTTTCAATTAATATTTTAAAAATGCTGCATCAAAATTAAATCTTATATATTTTGCTCATTTAAATGAAAAAAAAAATGAAATTATTCTACAAATAGTATTTCGAGTTATAACGATTTTAAATTACCCCGCTTTTTAATAAATTTGAAATTTTAATAAAAAAAAAAAAATAGGAGAAGTTTTATCATGTGATTTTGTTTACAAATAGTATGGTTAACCACTGCAAGAAGATTCAAAAATTTAACTCAAGAAATAAAAAATATTTTAAAATGTTGCTGGCACCACCTTAACACATTAAACGCGACGCCGGTCCCTGGGAACGGGCATTGATCTTTCTGTTTATGTGACGACACGGTCCCTAGGGAAAGGCGGTATAAAATTATAAAAATAATATATAATACTAAAAATATTTTTCACTTTTTTAATGTATTTTATTAAAATATTTCAAACATAAAAAGGGTTTTCCTTCACAAGAATTACAAATTTTATTCACAAATTTTGTGCAAGTATATGTACGCAATTTCTGTGTATGCTGTTGCTTAAACGGAAATTAAAGTAAAATTAGTGTCGCGTTTAACGTGTTAAACAATGTAAACATTTCAATTTTGCAAAATAATCACTTGAATAAGTTTAATTCATATTTTGAATGATATTAAATATGCTACCAGCTTCATGCTGAAATAAACACATTTTTATTTCATTTAATAATTTTAATTAAAAAATAAGTTTGTGACAAATTTTTAAAAGAAAATAATAAGATACTCAGGAAAAAAAAATGCAATGAAATTGCCATAGTTAGATAATTTAACTTTAATTAACGTAATTTCTCACTTTTCTTTGCGTTAATTGAACAAACATTTTTTTTTTTACCACACAATTTTCTAGTTTGCGACACACTCTGAAATTTGATGCGTCGTACCTCATTTGAATAAATTATTAATGAAAATATTTATCTATTAGCAAATATTCATTTTAAATGGAAAATTTATTTGTTTACATACGGATATATAAACATAAGTTATTAAATATTAATTTCCGAGTATCTAAAATAATTTAATTTATAGGATTTTCATGAATTAAAAAATATGATAACGGTTGATTATAATTTATGTGATATATATATACATATCAAAACATATTTTAACTTTTGAAATTAAGATACAATGACAATAAAATTACCTTTACACGCACAAAATAAAACATGATTTACAATAATCTGATCCTTTATTGTTGTTATTTCATATTATTTTTTTTAAAATTAAAACAACTCAAAGAAAAAAAACTGGTATTTTGTGTGTTATTCTAAAACATATTTTCCACGTTTAAAAAGCGCCGGCTATGACTTTACAATTTTAGTTCCAACCTCGAGTTCTTTGATTCAAGTTCTATTGCTGTTTAAAATTTGCACCAATAACTTTATTACATATAATTCAAATTAGAAGCTGTATTGTAAATTGAAAACTTCGCAAATTCTGTATACGGGTGTTTTGCCTTTTAAGTTACTTAACCTTTTGATTAAAGTTTTGGGACACCGTACGGACTGTAATTCTTTTTTTTTTTTAAATCAAATTTACCAAATTAATCTATGCCATATACACTATGACGCAAAAGTTTAGACAATGACGTCATTCAGCTTTAAAATGTAGAATTATGACGTCAGAATTACAAAAACCTGTAAATATATTCAAAAACTGATTTAAAATGCTATGTACAAAAGACAGTCGTTTTATTTCCTATAATACTAATATTTTCATAAAAATTCAAATGTGCTTGTCGCAAAAGTTTAGACACTATTCTAAATTTCTTTGAATATTCGCTGGCATATGCAAATTTTGAATCGATGATGTCACAAATTTGGAGTACTTAAGTTCTGCAAACGATTGCGCTTCATAGTCGACATGCCGAGAGCTAAAGAAATTCAAGTGAATGAGGTTTCAAGGATTTGGCAGTTGAAAGGTGAAGGGAAGAGCGTTTCTGAAATTTCTGCTATTATTAATAGGTCAAAAAAATCTATTTATCGAGTTTTATCGAGTGGTTCCGAATATAAAGCAAAATGTCGGTCTGGGAGGCCACGTGTGACAAATGTACGAGAGGATCGCCTGATACAAAGACTAGCGAGTACTCAACAAATGAGCGTACGTGGAGTTCAAAGCTCATCGGGACTCTCTGTATCAAAGGATACGATTCGTAGACGAATTTTGGAAAAAGGAACAATCGTTTATAGCAAAATGCAGAAGAAACCAGCTCTGAAACCACATCATAAGTTACAAAGACTTATGTGGGCTCGAAAGCATATGTCATATGGAGAGAAATGGCAGTCAGTCATATTTAGCGATGAAAAAAAGTGGAATCTGGATGGTCCAGATGGTTGTTTATCGTATTGGCATGACTTGCGGAAGGAACCTCGACGTTTTTTTATTCGCAGACAAGGAGGGGGTTCGGTGATGGTTTGTGCAGCCTTTTGCTATAATGGACAAGTATCTCTGACCTTCACCAGTGGTCGTCGAACTTCACAGCATTATACACAGACATTAGAAGAAAACCTACTGCCATTTGCTGAGCTTCTAGGGGGTCCTCAGTGGGAATTTCAGCAAGACAATGCTTCAATTCACACTGCAAAACATTCAAAATCTTGGTTTAATTCCCATAATATAAGAGTTCTCGACTGGCCAGCATGTAGCCCAGATCTTAACCCTATAGAAAACCTTTGGAGCATCATGTGTCGCAAAGTTTATAGCAACGCTAGACAATACTCTTCTGAAAAGGAACTTAAGACATCTATTGAGAATGCATGGTACGATATCGATCCACAAACTATGCAAGATTTAGTTTCTTCCATGCAATCTCGTGTATATGACGTAATACATAAGCATGGATGCGCAACCAGGTTTTAAAAACTGTTTATTTCGATTTTATTTAATTTGTGTCTAAACTTTTGAGACAGCAGTTTATTTTTGTTACCATTTAATTTATTGCAATATGCACAATTCCACTTTTCTTTGTTATAAATATTGTTTATATGTACAGCACATTAATTTCAAGCAGTGATTTGAAAATTGAATAAATATTTTTCAAAGTATGTAAGAATTTCTTCATTGTCTAAACTTTTGCGTCATAGTGTACATGGCCTCCACAGACGTCTATTTTTAAATTCTATCTCGCACCAATTTTTTAAAACAAAAATTTGTTACATACACTTTGACAACATCTGCAAGAGAAATATACTACGAAATTAATTTTCTTAAAATAATGCTGCGAATAGAATATAAAAATAATTGCCTGTGGCAGCCCTGCACGTACTCATACTTGAATATTTTCAAAAGGCTATCTACTACGAAGAATGATTTTTTCTTAATTGTTCTACGATTGAATATAAAAATTCTCTCCAGTTCTGGCCCGTAATCAGAAAGTTTAAAGCCTCCTAACTTTTGATGTGTGATTAGAAATAACCGAATAAGAAGGTTAAGTTTATTTAGATTGTTGAGTTGCGAGTTCTCATGCAAATGTGAAATGCGGTTGTCTTGTATATAAATTTTTTCCTTAAGGGAAGTTGTTGAGTTGGTTCCGAACTTCAGAGATTCAATACCTTCTTTAGTGTTTGCTTTAAGAGTTTTTCTCATTTTTAAAACTTGAAAAATCTTTTTTTTTTGTTTTTCATATTTAAAAACGTTATACATTTCCGAATTGCAATAAACAAACAGCAAATCCCATAAAAATATTTGAATTAGAACCATGTCGATTCGAAATAAATAATGTGCACTTTAACACAAATTGCAATTGATTTTTGACATGGCACTCTCTTTTCTAAAGACTGTGTTTTTACTAGTTGCGCGCACATTAATAGGAAAAATCATTTAAAGACATTTAATCATTTAAATTTTCTTTTCCCTGATATTGAAAAAATTATTATACCTAATACTTCTACCTAATTTTTTTATCAATTAAATAACGCAAATTTTACTTGTTGGAATTAGAATGTGTTTTGTAACGTCATACTGCGTTTTTTAATATCGGTGGAATATTATTCTTTAAAATAATCTAGATGCAATTTTTTTATGAAATAGAATAAGGAATAGAATTACTAATTATATAAATAATAATGAAATTGAATTACTAATAAAAGGTTTGTTAGTAATTTATTATAATTTTTTTTAGAATTTAACTGCCTTTGAAGGCGATGATAGCATGCTATATATTTTTTTTAATAATTAACTCTTCATTGTCTACTAAATAACTTTTTTTCGTTCACAAAAGTACCATATATGCGTTTCCTTTTTGCTGCGAATTAAAACTTATTATGAACTTTTTATGATACAGTTGATGAGTTTTGCAGTGTAATCTCAAATTTTTATAAATTATCATGAAATTTTCAACATTGCATACATTTCAGCCTGATTATTCAAATGTTCGATTTGTAAATTATTTCTATTTACTGGAAATTATTATATTATTGTAAATCATTCTAATAAATTATATTTAACACTAACGATAAAATTTACAATTTTGTGTACACTTCTACTTACTTAAAATAGCCAATGTATCAAAAAAACATGGAAAATATGAATGAAGAAACATACTTTTTTTTCACACAAAAATCAAGAATGATATTTGAGGGGCTCACAACCATAGGAGGCGAAGTCTACTTTAAAAAAAATTGAGATAGCTCATGTAGAAGGTACAGTAAACTATGTTTTATCTACTGCCATAGTGAATCAAGTCTGTAGTTCACATACTTTCTCATAGATTGCATCTGTGTCCAGAGATGGTGAAGTAATACTAGAAACCTTTACAACCATACTGAGACAAGTCCATTCATCAGTGTACTACTCATCACTACTTTTTTATCTGTGACCCATTATTGTCTAAATTTTGCCTCATTGCTATAAAAAAAGTTGTATTTTAAATAAGTAGCGATTTCAAAACTTCGGATGAAAAATAAACGTTCGTGAATTAGATGTATAAACTATGAAGGGAAAGTAATATTGTTTTTGTTGATCCCCCCCCCCCCCTCTCCTCTCGGTAAAAAAACTGTAAAAATACTGACAGCAGTTATTTAGAAAAAAAAAACATTACAAGGAAAAAAAAACTATAATCACATCTTTCGATTTTAGGCCTATAGAGGAATGTACGACAAAGAATAAGATACCCACCAAAGAGAAATTCTATTACAACGTCTTCAGCAAAAAGTTTAATTTACAGATACATCAAGTACAGATACATGTAAATTATGTAATGACATATCAATCAAGCTCTCGACAAAAAATGGTGAAAATTGTTGATAAAGTCTTGAAATCGAAGGAGAGCTCCACTTGCGGATAGCTAAACAGGCTAGAGAGAAAATGAAAACTGATAAAATTAAAGCCTCAGATGAAACTTACTACCGTACATTTGACTCGCAAAAAGCACTAACCTTTCAAAGATTTCAATGTGCATAGCTTATTATAAACGCAATCTATATGTTTGTAACTTTGGGGTACATTCCTTTAATAATAATGTGGGATACATGTACATCTGGGATTAAATATATGAAATAGAGGGAGTTAGAGGTTCTCATGATCTTCCTAGCATTGTTGCAAGACATCAGAAGAAAGTTGTAACTCATATGAAGCAGCAACTATCAAGAAATAACACATCTATGTTCCTGGAGACTGGGGGGAAACTATTATGAATGCAAATAGGAAATATCCTAAATTTGATGTCACTGAAGATAAGAATTCCGACTTTCTTTCTAGTACATCTTTAGTACAAAGTATCACAAACAGAAAGAAGGATATCACTGGAACTTGTTTTAGTTGGGTGAATATTGGATGACTGCGAGTTGTTAAAGGTTCTCTTTTCATGTTACTGTTAAAAGAAACCCTCAATGAGGATCAAGCTCTTCGCAAAATAAATTTGGAAAATCGGGCACGTGAGCTCATGTTACTTTCTTTGTCAAATGTCCGCCAAGATGTGTTGTAAGTGGGCGTAGATGATGGGTCTTCTGCCATTCATTCCGCCAATTCATTACGGTTACTTCAAGAATCTTCCAGCAGAGGTCAATACCAAGTTCCAAGCTATTTCCTCTAGAGTACATGATATGATGTTGATGATGAAGATAGAATTGTGCACAGTGAATGATTTACTATAACTGGTAATATATTTCACTCTTTGAGTAAAAAATAGAATAAGTAACTATAAATCAAAATCAAGAGTTTTTGTAATCGTAATAAACAAGTCCTTATTTACACATGGAAATTTCACAACCATACTGGACCAAATCCTTATATATTTTTTTTAAAAACGTATACATTTTCAAAAGAAATATTAATTTGTCATTTGTAAAAGTAGCGCGCTATGAAATTGGTACTTTAAACTGAATATTAAAGCATATAATTCTTATAAATCACTTGGCCTGAATTAATTATTTATTAAGAAGTTTAAAGCGTTATTATTCACAATAAAGCAAAATGGACTTGGTCTACTATGGCTGGGAGCCCCTCATTTATCACTGCGAGCGGGAAAATGTATCCTACGTTAAATTTATTGTACAGTTATAATAGGGAAGGAAAACTTACTTTAGAAAATGGGCGTTTTATTACATTTTTAATATTTTACAACGCAGTAGAAAGGTGTTTATGCCATTTATTCGTCTACCTGACCGGTCGTGTACGTAAAAACGCAAAAGAATTCGGATATATTTCGGTTTATTGTCGAAAGTTACTTGAAATATATTTTAATGACGTTACACTACTTGAAATATTACGAAACTGATATTAAAATTTTGATACACACTACGAAAGGCTTTCTTTACAACACGTAGCACATATGGATTAATAAAAGAGACGAAAAAAAGTATTCGATTGCATTATTCTTGCAGTATTCTTCGATTACATATTCAAAGTGCCCTTTGTGAAATTTATATACGTTATTGAGGTGCACGATAAAATCTTTAAAAATAAATTAAATAAGCAATGTAATACTTATTGTTCATAGAGTCGCGCGAAAAAATCACATACGCAAAGAAATAATTCCAAGAAGTGTGTTCGTTTTCAGTAGTGTTATACGTTTTCAAACTTCACTGAACTTTTGTATGTTATATGGTGTTTATAAAGTCTATTAAACATATCCCAACAAAAAGTTTTCGGGGAAAAAAAAAAGCGCCAAGTTCTCCTTAATGTTTCGGCCAAAAAAGTAGTGATATCTGAAGTTCGTATAAGTTAAAAGCCAAACATCCCAGATCTTTCATTGAAAATGGCTTCCTGCGACTTGGCCGTTAATGCCTTCTACAGCATTTCAAAATTAATGATTGGAAATTACGCATTTATGAATTATTTAAATATTAAAAGTAATATTAGAATGCAAAGAGGCAAATTCACATAAAGAATTATAAGTAAAAGATTTCTGATAACTACCATTCAGTTTCAACAAAGATTAGTTTCGATTACAGATCATTTAGTCCACTTGTGGTTTAATTGCCATTTTGTACGGTCTAAAGCTAAAGTCATGAACGTAAAACCCAAGAAATAAAACAAAATTTACTTACTTCAAATCTCACTATATGTTACATTATATTTTATGGTATAATATTGAAATCTTGTGTATTGACGAAAGAGATTTTTTTCATTTGAAAATTTATTATAGTTTGTATGCATACATTAAGAGGTATTCGATTTATAAACTGTTAAAAGCTGATACTAATTATGTTTCAGCAATTAGGGATATTATCTCATGAATACAAGTATTTTGTTATTTTTAACTTCTAAGCATTTAAATAGACTGAAGTTGTTTAAATGCTTTTTTCAAATGTGTATTTTATTTCTGTACTCTGTGCCACAAAATGCCTAAAATAATCAAACAATGTAGTTGGCGTGTAGATCATTTGTACATATTTTAAAATTTGAAAAACTCTCTCGAAGGCATTAACGGACAAGTCGCAGGAAGTCATTTTAAATGAAAGATTTGGGATGTTTGGCTTTTAACTTGTGCGAACTTCAGATATTACAATTTTTTTTGACCGAAACTTTAAAGAGAACTTGGCGCTTTTTTTTTTTTTTTTTTTTTTTTTTTTTAATCGAAAACTTTTTGTTGGGATATCACTAGTTTTTGTATGTTTTTTCAAGTTTGTTATTCTAAACAATATTAATATGAAAAAACTTAAATTTCGGTACTTTTATGTTAGCCAGGAGCAAATCTCCTCATTAGCCTTTTGTTTTTTCGCCAATAGCAATTTTCATTTTTTACATGTGTAAATTAGAAACAGTGCTTTGATTATCAAGTAAAATATTTTGCTTTATGTTATTATTTCTTATTTGTTTATGTATTTATTTCTATGTTAAATATTCTATTAAATAAAATGAGGGAAATGCATCTATTTTAAATGAGATGACTGAAAAGTATGTATCTTTAAATGAAATGAATGCAATATGAACAATGGAGTTGGGAACAGTATTTGGCGATTTGTCACTTGCGCCCGGCTAACATAAAAATACACCTAAATTTATTTTATTGAGCTTTACAAATTTATACTTTATTTCGTTTTATATTACTAAGGGGCACTGCCCCCTACGAGCTACGCTCGCCAACACCCGTTCAGACACCGCAGACTCTAAAAGCACGCTAATTTGATCGACTTAAAAAAGGTTTCGGAAGATTGAATTATAAGTTAAAAATCAGTGGCGATCTCCCTATAAACGGGTTTCTATTCATTTCTCTTTGATCGGGGAATTTTAAGCCAAATGAGCGGCTGTTAAATGATACAATGCTGTTTCCTTCTTTGGTTAAATAAAACCAGTTAACATTTCAAAATAAGCTAATATAAAATGAATTAAATAAACAGAGTCTTTGCCTCCCGGTATTTTTTAGCAAAGCGAAAAGAAAGTTTTTTTTTTTTTTTTTTTTTTTTTTTTTTTTTTTTAACTGACACTTTAAATGTATCGTTTTTAATCTGACGTAATTTTCACCAAACTTTTCTTTCTCCTTTTACTATTCACGTGAAAATACTTTTGTTAGAAATGAAATATTATTTGCGCTATCCTAATAAAAATAGTTAAAAATATCTTAAAATATTACATAAATGTCTCGCGCAATTTTTAAATTTAAACTGTTTTACAATATTATTTTTTGTTCATTTTACGTAATGTGTAATGTGACGTAAATGTGACGTAATTTCTCCTATTTAAGACTTCTAACGCATCTTAATGAATTTATTATTTTACAATATTCTTTCACTTTTAAAATTCACGTGTAATATAGTTTTTATGATAATTTTCAATGAGTTCCTGCTTTTTATATTTTCTTGTTTATAATAGTCACGTGTAAAATAAATTTTTAATTTGAAGCAAATATTATTGTTTGAGCTGTTTATACAGTTGGCAACAGTTTAAATTAATACCATTTTCTAAAATGGGTAAAAAAATATCTCTCGAAATGCTTAAAATTTGAATTTAAAATAGAAAAAAAACCTTAAAAAATGAGCCAAATTAAAAAACTAAGTACAGTCTGCACACCGGGAAATTTTGACGCATAATTTGATCTAAAAATGATTAAATTCCGATGCACAGTTTTTGCTACTATAAAACTTTTTTAATGGAACGATTTTGGCCAATTTTAACATTAAATATCTCTCAAAATAATTCTTCGATTTGAAAACTGTCTGCATCAGCGTGTTTATCAAACATTTCTCTATTACACCACCGATTATTATATTTTTGTATGCAATATTTTTCTTAATATTAACGAAGAAAGACCTCCAGTCACAAAAAATTCAAAATCGGCGGCGGCGGCGGTGACAGCGGTATTTACTTTTTTTAGAATAGAGAGAAAGTACTAGCCGCCTCTAGCAAGCAGTATTTACCGTATTAATTCCATGTTAAACGTTGCATCATGTTACTGTTATTCATAATTTAATTTACTTGCCCATTCTTTCGCCAAGTCGGAAGCTTTTGATAGAGAAATCAAGAACTCTTTACGATCATGGAAGCACATCATATATTTTGTGTTGTTATGTATTTAATCTTTCGTGACAAATATATCTTAACTCACTTATGCATGTTTCCTTAGCAGTTACGATTCGTTCTCTAATGCGTAAATATTTAATCCTATTAAGTAATCTTTTCTAATTGGGTTCACTGCCAATTGTTGTATTTTAACTTATACGACTGGGTACAAGTGAAATGGTTCTTATGAAATCCTTTGACAATATCTGCATTTGCATTAAACCATATTGATGCTAATATCTTTTTGTTTCACGTTAACCTATTCAATAGACTCGATTACGGAAGAACAGAAGGTGTACCGGCTCACTGCCATGATCCATTTGAAAATCTATCATTCTTCTCATCTGATCGTGTTGAAGAATTAGTCAATGTGCCATGGTTTTAAGATTTTAGCTAATTTTATTCGAAACCTGAAAACTAAAATGCGAGGAACCGGATTATAGAAGATTTATTCTAATGTACATATCGATTAACAAATTACATATTATAGAATTATAATAATCATAAGGAGAACTGGCAGTTTCAATGCTTTAATAGTTTTCGTAAATTCTCTTTATATAATACAGAAGTTTTAGCGGTGTATAGATTAACAACATAGTCACAGTAAGTATAATAACAGTACAATATAATAAGAATAGCAGAGGTTTTGGGCAGTGACGAAACTATTAGCACTTTGGAAATATTAGTACGTTATATCATTTAACTAATCAGATGATATGCGGAAAAATAAAAATAGATGGCTCGCATTAGTAATTAACTCATTGAAAAATAGCCACTAGCGTCAAATATTCGCCAAGCATGGCGACATTTAGCAAAATTTCGCCAAATTTGGTAATATATCATGTCAATTCTCAAATTTGGCGACAAAAAATGTTTTGTTTATTCTGACGTCATAATGATGCATATGTATTATGTATTATACACATACCTATAATATGTATGAGGCAAATGTATTACGTATTATATGCATATGTATAATATGCATGATGCATATGTATAAGTTCATTAACATCACTAAAACTCACTTAAAGGAATAGTGTTCCATAAATAATAGGGATAGTTGCCAGATTGATTAGAGTGCTATTGAGATTAGAATTCCGACATTTACAATAGACCGGGAGGCGTCTGTACACACCATCACCTCATCGAGTTTACAGCTAAAATTTTAGGATTAGTTAAAAATAGATTAGCATATTTAAATGCAAGTGGTCTGTTAAGTCATTTCTTGGTAGAAACCACCTGAAGACCCAATTTTAGTGGTTAACTGATAGGTTTACTATTGTATTTTTCTGCATCCAAAAGTTTGGAAACATGGAGGAATGGGTGCAGGAAAACACAATGGAAAATCCACCAATTAACCCGTAAAATCGGGTCTGTAGGTGGTTTCCACAAAGATATGACTTGGCAGACCAGTTACATTTCAATACGCTAATCGATATTTAACTAATCCTAAAATTTCAGCCGTCAACCCTGATGAGGTGATGATCTGTGCAGACGCCTCCCGGTCTTTAATAAAATTTGTTTTAAGGAAGTAAAAGATAGAAAGCTGGACAGATAAACTGAAAGATTTGCCTTATTAAGATATTTGTAAAAGCATATAAAAATTCATTCAGCTTGAAATCATGTAACACCTTTATAACTCAGGCTAATTTTCTGTAATCGGGTTTTGGCGACCAACATATCTTATCTATAACTATAATCTTTCTTTTACAGATTTAAAATTAACAATAAATTAACAGCAAGTAGGCTAATAATACAATATAATAACATTAGCAGCGGACTTCGGACACCGCATCTGTCGCACATCGTTATAGATAGTTCATTAATTACACATTTCATTTAATTAAAAGGAGATTTTTAAACTTTCATATGGAATTAGGATACTTTTCCACTATAGGGACCTTGGCATTTTTTTTAAATCTTGCCCAATTCGGACTTCAGAAACTCAGATATGTTGCCAAATGATATAAACAACTATAAAAACAAACCTGGTGAACTTTTATGTTATTTATATATGTATTTATAAACATATAAACATTTTATTTATACATGTATAAAATATTATTTTTTATATACAAATTATTTATGTTGGTATATAAAAATAAATAAACGGGTTCCGTACATTAAATAAATTGTATACATATGGAAAAAATTCTTGTGTATATGAGACAGTAAATAGGTTATTATCAAATTTGTTTTCTCGTCAAGGCTATTTTCTGTATTTCGCCAAGGCTACTATATCGGAAACGTACCGAATTGCGGTTATATTTTGTTAAATGTTCTATTGTTTTAATATCGTAAATATATCATAACCTATACAGATTAAAATTCTTAGGTATATTCATTTTTTCTATTTAACAAACATCTTTGTAAAAGCATATATATAAAATGTTATTCTACTTAAAATCACGTGACCCACTTCAAAACTCTGTAATCCAGTTTTGGCGACCAACATTGGCACAATTGAATGTGTTAAGGAACCGTTTATAGCCAAATGAACACCCCCTGTTTGAAGGGTTTAGAGGCAGAAATTCTGAGTTTTCAGATTTTTCTGGTTAATTGTGCTACAAACCCGACTTACTTGTGAAATTTCATGGTTCTACCACTTTCAGAAGTACCTTAGTTATTTGATGATGCGAAGTGAGTCAGTGACAAAAAAAACGCTTTTTCAGAATTTAATATTTTGAAAACTACTAAATATAGAAACATGAAATCGTGGAACCTTAGTTCAGTTTGACCATACGAACATGTGTATAAAAGAAAAAATTCTGTATCTCTCCCTAAGACGACGTTATGAGGGGGTGAAAAGTATGCCGAAATGGTTCAGGAAAAGATAGCTTACGGCTTGTGCGAACTTGGCGGACGCACTGCCGTGCTCCCAGATAAAGACAGAGATATTAACGATACATTCCATAGAACATACAGTATTAATTATAATAATTATAAGCTTGTATGGATGGGATTTGCTGAAAATGAATTCTTAAGTGTGTTATGTTTTTCAGCTGAATTAACGTTTTCGATACTGCATGTAATATTATAAAATAAATTCACACGCAGGGTTTCACAAAAGAATCGCCATGTATTTTCATGTAGGTTAATTGCCAGAAAATATTTTGAGTTGTTTCATGAATTTTGCAGCTGAATTAAATTTTAGCTTCAATATGTGACATACATAAACATCTACAGAGAAGCACAAAATAGTTCTCATAGATTAACTGTGTATAGATTTTATTTGTTGGATGGGTTGCAAGATGAGTTTCTAACTGTAATGTAGCTGTTTTATACTTTGTTTATTTAGATATCTCCTTTCGTTGTTTAAAAAATTGAAGATGCGTTAGAATACTTTAACAGTGATTCACGATCTATGCGTGATGGATGATTTTTTGTTTTGTTTTAAATTATCAACATTGTCCAATTAAAACATTTTTTAAAGGACTATTGTGTGTCGTAAATGTCTAAGAAGTACATTAATGAATAAAATTCTTAACAAAGTTCTATGTCGCATGTTCATATTTCATCAAATGATGATATAATTAATAATTGGGTTTGTCACGGAATAGAAATTATTAAGTGTCTAGACAAAAAACTTAATATGTGTTGATGATCTTCGATTTTGTCTCATACAGAAGCTTTAAAAAGCATCACGATTCTATGACAAAATAGAGAAATAAAAAATTGAATTAATTCTGGAAACCACTCAATAACTGGAATATTGCACTTTCAAGAAATTCCAACGTTATTACGTAACTCATTGTTTCTGACGATTTCCTCAGAAATAATTATCTAAGTGTATTAATTTTTCTTAGAAGTTTCATATTTATTATTTAAATAAATATCATAAGTATTAAGCTTTAAGAGATTTCAATTCTAATTGAATTTTTAATTTAGGAATGCTTTAGCATACAGACAGATCACACAGATTAGAAGAAAATAAACATGAGTTTAATATTAAGATTTAGATGAAATTAGTTAAATTATTAACTCTGGCACATTGCGTAAAAATATAAAAGCAGTTTTTTAAAAACTTTCATTATAGATGACGTTGCGTCGCGTCGTATCGACCCTTACTTGTGGAACAGAGGGAATCATTATAATCAGGGCTGCGGAGTCGGTGGGAAAAATTGGACGACTCCGACTCCGGGAATTTTAACAGATCCGACTCCAACTCTTTCGCTCAAAAATGGGCCTAATTCCGACTCTGACTCCAAGAACGCAGCCCTGCTTGTAAAATGGACGACTCCGACTCCGAGAATATTAACAAATCTGACTCCGACTCTTTCGCTCAAAAATGGGCCTGACACCGACTCTGACTCCGACTCCGCAGCCCTGGTTATAATGAGCATCACTGTATTCTTTCATTTTATAAAGTTGGGTTAACCTATCTTCCTGACACCCACACTGCAAATAGAAGCATCTTAAATTTAGACACATATGTGACTGAAAAAGAATTTTAGACACTTAAGTGTCTTAATCTGAAAATTCCGACATTATAGATGTCTTAATTTAAGATACATAAGTGTCTTACTATGACCATGGTGTAAACGAACTGAGAATAATGTCTAAAATATCCTTAAACGTCTTATTTTAAGACACTTCATTGCTTTAAACGTGTCTTAATTTAAGACGTTTTGATTCTTCCGACGCAATAACCACAAGGGGGCACTCGCACTCCCAGTTGCGCATGCGTTTTAGATGTCTTCGTTCGAAGTGGTATACGTTGTAATTCAAACAAAGTTTGTTTTTATGTACGCGTGTATTTTAATTCGTTTTTTGCGAAATGTGAAGTACTGTGGTTTTAATTCGTATTAACTTGGATTATTTATTTATTGAATACATACATCTGACGTGTGTGCTCGGCATCAAATGTCTCATAGAAGCTGTCGTCGATATAAGGGCGGGATAGACACATAACAGAAGTAGACGACGGTTGAAGATTACACCCGGAAATTCTACAAAGCGTGTGCAATGGGCTTAGTGTTAACTCGTATTAATTTATATCAATAATATTGTGTTATTCATCTTCGTCCTGACGAAGCTGGTAAAAAAAAATGAAACTTTTGTCTGGCGGGTCCTGATTTGAGGATGAAATACCTCATTCTTTAAATATGACTAGTCGGATGTATTATGGGATTACCTTTTAAACTGATGCAAGTCTTTCTCCCTCACTGTGTTTTTAAAATTTCAAATCGAGGAATTTTTCTTACGTCTTGCAAACGTGGCCGCCCCTCCGGGTGGTTCCGACCCGACCCCTTGAGTGGGGGAGGCGACCGGAAGCTCGGCAGAGTTCGTTGTGTACCAATGCGAGGGGGCCGGATGGGGACGAATCGCCACCTCCTCGAGAGGCTCATCTCCGACAGGCGTTGAGTCCGGTGGCCACAGTTAACGGACGTTGTGCATAGGGCCGTAGCCCGCTTCGGTGGGTAAAGAGGTGCGGTCCTCCGGCACCCGGGTTCTCTGGGCAAGCCGGGTAGCGACGCTCCATAGGTCGATCCCGGTGCCGGTCTAAGGGCCAGACGGTGTCGCCGGGCAAAGACTAGTTAAGGCGATAGGACCCCATCCACGAATTGACTAAGAGGGAGCCTGAAGTATGAGTGAGGGCTTTGTAGTGGAAAGTCCTCGGTGCTCGCTAGTGACGACGGGGCTCGCGGGAACGCCCTGCAGGGACTCCCGGAGCAACCGAAGGGCGAGGGTTACGGACAGCGCCCAGGTTACTTTATGAATTGGGTGGCTCATCCCTCCGAGGACCTCAGCTGGAGCAGTTGTGAGCCGACCCTTAGGGTGGTAGGGTTTGGCGGTGCCCCCGTTGACCAAGGAGCGGTCGCGTGGGGAGGCCAGTATGGTTCTGGTTGCTCCATGTCGTGCCGTGACCCATAGGAGGGGGTCGGCCGGCAGGTCCAACATTGAACACTACTCCCGCAGGGAAACGGGCCGGAGGCTCGCCGGTAACGCGGCGGCTCATCGTGCCTCAGGTGAACTCTTGGTCCGATCCAGGTCCTCCGTGTCTATGCGGTACCGGAGTTTTCCTCGCCTGGTGATGAGGACCTAGAGGTGTCTCCACCTAACTTTCGAACGCACTAACAAAGGTAGCGGTCGGTCACTGCACGGGGTCAGGGGCCTTCGGGCCTGGGTACCCTCGACGGCCGTGAGGTAAGGTAGTGGCGGGCGGGCTTCTGTCGGCCTCCACTGGCTTCTCTGTCTTAGGATGGGGTCGAGTCGGTGGAGGCTGGCGGGACTCCGTTCCGTCCGACCCCCTAGCGAGGCGGAGTCTATTCCGTCTAGGTGGAGCTTTCCGTGCCCGCCTGGGGTCGCTAACGGCACCTAGTCTGGGCCAACTGGTTCCCGGCGTGATCCACGAGGGGTTCCGTCGGTTGAGCCGGGTGGCTTGGGCGAAAAGCCAGGAGCTGGGTCGCTTTACGACCGGAGGGACTTTCCCCGTCCTCCCTGGTCTTCAAGTTACGGGTTCTTCAATATCTTTCCTATCGGCTGGCCCACAAAATTGTCTCTGCCGGAAAATGGTATCTGATCTTGGGGGCCTTCCGTAAATTAAATTCGGGTCGGGAAGCCTCGGTTCAGTCCGTGGGCCCAGCGTCTTTATAGGCGTCTGGTTCCTGCGATGGCTTGCGGGGTCTACCGGCTCGAGTAACCAAGTTTAGGGACCACTTGGTTTTTCTAGCTGGGTGGTGAGGACTATCGTAGCGATTGTTCACCAACTTGAGAATAGCCGGCGTGACGTGCGCTGGGCAGTGCGTCGGCTTGACCGGAGTTTGTGTGGGGTTCCGCTCTGTTGGAGCTTGTCTGGCGGCGACCTTCGGGACGCGCCGCGGGGCTCGTTTCACGGGTGGTTCCTGACAGATGGGCCTTCTAAGGGCCTGGGACCGGGAGATGGTAACCCGTCTTTACCTCTTGAAAACAGCGATTGAAGTAAGTGTTATAATTTCTTTATAGTACTAAAATTAGTGTCTTTTATAATTTTGTTTATTGTACTAAACAAAATCTTACATGAAATTTAATTAGTTTTGAATAGTTTTGCAAAAAAAAAAAAAAAAAAAAAACACTAATTCTAGAAGTATATATTTTTAAATTTATGACGTTGTCTTTTATTACAAATTATGTATTATTTATTCTCATCTTTTTTCTCAAATTTAAAGTAATAACATCACTAACAAACAGACATATTTAAAAGTTAAGTTCATTCTCTTGTTTTGTTTTGTTTTCAATATGGTACTTCTTAGTTTCAATGGCTAATGCTTATCTCATACTAAACGAGCACAAGGAAATAGAAAAAAAACTTTGAAAGATCTCCCAAAGCTTTCTTACTTCCTAACTAGGGATTACAATCCCGGATTGAGATCCCAGGATCCCGCTTTATTTTTAATCCCGAAAATCCCGGGATTTTTACTGGAAAATTCCGGAATTTTCGGGATTGCCTTTTTTTTTTTTTTTTTTTTTTTTTTCAATTGAACAATATTCAGCTGAAATTAAAAAATATATTTATAAACTTTCGCTTTTGGAAAAAAAAAATCAATTGATTTTTATGAAATTTATATATAATTGAAAATGAATATTTATCTCACGTATTTCTTAGATATATTTCTAAAGCTATTAAATCTTTTAATGTGGAAAACTTTTGACTTGGAAACATAGAAGTAAGCCAGTCAGGAAAAGGAAATCATTTGTTTATTTCTGGCGATCATACTCATAGGCGGTCTTACTCATAGGAATGATAACAATAAGCCCATGTGGCAATATAAATTTTTAAAAAATCTAATTTTTAAATGATAAGTATTTTCATTTTTTTGCGGGGAGTGGGGGGGGGGGGGGGTATTTTGTATGAAATTTTCGTAAAGCTGATGCCTTAAATCTTGCACTGATTATAATGAAAGTTTTGAACTTTTAGAGTAGGACGAGATTAAAAAACACAAAATATAAATAAACAAAATACCGAAGTAATTTTTTTCTCAATATTAACCCTTTGCACTCGAGGGCTCCGGAGCGGAGCCATTTAAAATTTGTCTTCAAACTCGAGTGCTCCGCTACGGAGACAATGCAAATAATTTTGTGATACCATGTAATCTTGGCTTTTCTAGACAGATATCACAAAATTATTTGCATTGTCTCCGTAGCGGAGCCCTCGAGTTTGAAGACAAATTTTAAATGGTCCCGCTCCGGTGCCCTCGAGTGCAAAGGGATAAAGTAGAATATTTATTTATTTATTCATAGTTAAATAGCTGTTGTGATTATCATCTGATATACATGTAAAATTGCCTATGTGGCAATATAAATTAAAAAAAAATCTATTTTATAATTATATGAAGTAGAGTAGGACAAGATTATAAGAAATATATATATATATTTATCCATGTACTTTAAAAGTCCTCAATAACCCTTGCCGTTGAATTTGTCCGATAATCGGAGATGTCTGCTTTTGTGAGGTAAAAATATACAAATATGTATGCCATGCGGATTAAAAAAGTATTCGTTAAATAGATGTTTCAGCTATTCGGGAATGTCCATTAACCTCCATAACGGATACTCCCGAATACCGGACATCTCAATTTAGATAACAATAATGCAGGGTTGCATTTTTTGCAAAAGAACTTCTTGATTAAAGAATGGGCATACTGGGCCGTGTCCCGCCCCCCTACGATTTTAGCGCCCACAAATTTGATGTGCAATATTTGTAAAGCTTTATATTTTAAATCTATTTCGAAATTGTATTCATTATATTCAATATTTTGAACTTTTAAAGTAAAATAAGATTAAAAATAAAACAAATTTTAAAAATCTAATATTTAGATAAATATTTTTTGTTTTAATCTTGATCTACTCCTGAAGTTCAAAATATTGATTATAATCAGTAAAATATCGTAAAAGATTTAAATTATCAGCTTAACAAAAATTGCGTACTAAAATAGGGAGCACCATAAAAATCAGGTTGTAGGGGTGGGGTGGGGGGGCAGGACACCAGCCAAATATTTTTCCAGGATTCAACGTAGTCAAACATGGCTACGTATGATGCTTACAAAATAAATGGATGCTATTAAGACGTTTGAAGTGTCTGAAATTCAGACACAAAAAGAGTCTGAAAAAATTCAGACATTTTAAAATGTCTGAAAACTGAGCACTCTGTTTCAGACATTTTAATTTACAGTGCAAGAAAATTAGAAACACTTACCTTTGTCGTTCCTACTTTATTTTTCCTCAAAAGAGTAAAAAATATATCATTTTTAAGGAATTTCCATTTTTTTTTTTTTTTTTTTTTAATTGTTAAGGACCGTATCCATTTTAATGGATATTGAGGTCTTAAGTATGATGAAATATAAACACAGTTCAATTCAACTTTTCACATGTAAAGTGTTAGTGAAAAGCACTGAATTAACAACACATTTAAACATATATATATATATATATATTTATAATTAATTTAATGCACAACGCTGAATTATTTTAAATATATTTAATCCAAATGAAATTCTTTGAAACAATTTCTTTCACCATTAATACACAAAAACATACTGCAACTTGTACATCTAAATTTAGTTTTCTTTTGAATGCATATTATCAATGTAATTTCTGAATAATAATGTGCTTTAAATTTTATGTGAATTTGTGCTTCTTGTTCTAGATGTTGTGAAATAGCAGGAGGATCTGGAATGCTTGAGCAAACCTAAAATGAAACATGATTAAAATCAGATTTAATGATACTTGTGAAAGTAAAATATTCTTAGCTGCATTAATTTAATTTGTTTGCTTACATTTCCGACTTTCTGAGAAAAGAAAAAGTTAGCCGAAATAATTAAGTTTATTTACATATTGAAAATCTTTATATGTCAATAATTCACAACTTGAACTTTTTTCAAAGATCTCTTCTAAGACAAAGGTGGGCGTTTGATATTTCGCTCAAAATTATTGACTGATTCTTTAGAACCCCATTTTCAGCTTCAGAATTTTTTTTTTATAAATGCTATTACTATTAAAATATTCATCACTAGGATCAATAAAATCAGGATCAGAGTCATCCCCATTTGCTATTATTTCTAATGCTTCTAATTTTCTTAATTGTTTGTCTAAAATAAAATACAAAAATATGTAATATTTGCTGTCACTTTTTATTAAAAGTAAATAAAACATTACAGAGATATTAAATAAACATAGAAATTTTGGAAATCTTGCACATTACTAAAAACAAAAGTAATGCTAAATCTACCTTAAATTTACTCAAGTAAGACCCAACATCCATTTTAATGGATGATTTTAAATTGAGCTTAAAAGTAATAAATATATCAAAATATAGTTAAAAACTAGCGATGGTAGGACAAAAACATTAAAATTAACGTAGTTGAGTACACACAGTACACACAGTGTACACAGTGACACGAAAATTATTATTATTTAACGAATGGCAACGATTTTTATTCTTAAAAAAATTGCTACAATTTTAAGCTACACAATAATGTATAAATGGTTTTAAAAAAGTTATTTATAAGAGCACAGAAGTAGCATAAAGGAGGAAAATTATCTCACTGTGTCTAAAAGGAAAATTGTCTCACAGTGGTACACAGTGAGACAATGTATATATTTTTATAAATCATACATTTTTACACTCTATCAATAATTTTCTGCAGTTTACGACTTCTAATTAATATTTCTAGATTAAAAAAAAAAATAAAAATATGAGCCTCGGGTGGGCAATGGCAGACATTGGGCTACCTTCATGGAAATTTTTAGCTTCTCACTTTTAGTAGATTTCACTAGCCATCGCCCCCCCCCCCCCACACACACACAGATATATATATATATATATAGAGAGAGAAAACCTTCTTTTATTAATAAATAACTTTTTTTTACATCAGTACCGCACAGTAGATACACAATGAGGAACGTCTCACTGTGTACCACAATTGTGTGTCTCACTGTGTACTTTCGTTATGTTGTAACAAAATGTATACCACATCTGTTACATCAATTTCATTGCTTTAAAACGTTTATGTTGTTTTATCGAAGTAGTCTATTATAGCTAGGTTTGGTTAAGTAAATATATGTCATATTGAAGGAAATAAACTCTAAATTAGACGTTTATGTAACTTTAACCGCTATAAAATAAAGATTTATTACTTTCCTATAAAATAAAGATTTATTACTCTCCACAAGAAGAAAGTATGGGATTCGTGAAAATTTTCGACTTCCGGTTTTCGACGGATTTACACGTTTTAGGGGTCAGGGATTCCGAAAAACATGTTTTTATAAAATGTCTGTCTGTATGTGACGCAAATTTTGTGGGCGCTCTATCTCAAGAACTAATGCACGAAATTTAATAAGAAACTATATTCAAAACTATAGCCCCTGATATGAATTGGTGCTGATTAGTTTTTTGTGTAAATCGCTCATCAGGTGGTACTGAGCATTTTTCACGATTTCCGGAATAGCTCAATCTCCAGAACTAATGAACGGATTTTCATAAAACTTCAGATTCAGTTAGTCCTTGACATGAATTAGTTTTGTACAATTTGTTGTAAATCGCTCAACAGGTGGCGCTGCTGTACTGCATTTTTTACGATTTCCGCAATAGCTCTACTTCAACAACTAATGTTTGGATTTTCAACGAACTTGAGATTCAATTATCCCTTGATATGGATTAGTGCAGTTTATGTTTTGGTGCAAATCGCTCAACAGGTGGCGCTGCTATGCTACACTTTTCAGAATTTCCACTATAGCTGTATCGCAAGAACTAATGCACGAATTTTCATCAAACTTCAGAATCTGTTAGTCCTTGACATGAATTGACATTTTATAAATTTTGGTGTAAATCGTTCAACAGGTGACACTGCAAAGGAATTTTCATCAAACTTCCGACTTAGTTAGTCCTTGACACGAATTGACATTATGTACAGTTTGATGTAAATCGCTTAATAGGTGGTGCTGCTATGCTGTTTTTTGGGATTTCCGCAATAGCTTAATCTCAAGAACTAATACTTGGATTTTCATCGAACTTCAGATCCAGGTATACCTAGATATCAATAACTGCTGTTTATGTTTTTGTGTAAATTGCTCAACAGGTGGCGCTACTATGCTACATTATTCAGAATTTCCGCTATAGCTCTATCTCAAGAGCTAAGGCGCGAATTTTCATCAAACTTGAAATTCAGATGTATGATATGAATTTGTGCTAAATTGATGTAATTAATTTCTTGTACAGTTTAAATGATTTAATTGACGTGCTTTATGTAGAAGAAAGTTTTGTTATGGCCACAACATACTAGTTTACTATTTTGTCGGACGAATAACTGAAGTGCCGAAACTACATCCACGTGTTGCAGAAGATGAGGAGGTGCAGTGTGTGAATCAGCTAGGAGAAAAAGTTATAACTTTATGTGAAAATGGCTGCTGTCTCACTGTGTACCAAGTCTCACTGTGTACTCCCCTTTACCCTATACACTTTTACATGTACTTAAAAAACCATAATGAGTAAAGATAAAATGGAACTTACTAGCACCTGGTCGAATACCACAGTGACTCACACATTTCGCCACATTACAAACGAACGAGAAACCACTGCCAGATTCTAAAGCTTAAAAGTAATCTTTGAAGTGTACAGGACTTGCTTTCAAATAAATATTTAACGTGATTAGTATGTTAAAACGAAACATCCATTTTAATGTTTTAAAACAACAAATCTTTGTTAAAAATCACAATAAAATAAAAACAATACGTAGGACGCGTTTTCGACTTTTTTGACCTTGTCCCTTTTCGGACACGTGTTTACCGTAGCTGATGACAAACTGTTAATATTTTAGCTTGAAACGCGTCTTATGTATTGTTTTTATTTTATGGTGATTTTTAACAAAGATTTATTAATTTAATAGTTTCATATCGCCAGTTTTCGGTGCTGTTTCGCCGATCCATTTTTATGGATGCAGTTACTCCGGAGGATATTTTTAGACTGTTTCGATAGGTGAAAGCTAGTCAAAAAGCGCCTGTATGAGGATGAAAGTGTCTAAGAAGAAACACCTATTTACTGTTCAATTTCAAATAAAATATAATTTTTTTTTTGTTTATCATAGTATTTTCTATTACATAAACTACACTGTAAAAAAAAAAAAACGGACTAAAAAACGGAAATACTACTGGCAATCTAGACACCAGTGCTATTTCCGTTTTTTTACGGGAATTTTTACCCACAAATTACAGAAAAAAGTCCGTTTTTAATCAGAAAAACGGAAAATTTTCTGTAATTTATGGGTAAAAATTACCGTAAAAAAACGGAAATAGTACTGGCGTCTAGATTGCCAGTAGTACTTCCGTTTTTTATTCCGTTTTTTTTTTTTTTTTTTACAGTGTAGTGTGCAAAACTTAAGCAACGAACACAAAATATTAATTTCTAAACACGTCAGTACTCAAAAGAAAATTCTATAAACAGCAAGTGTAAAAAATAGGTTTTATCCAAACAGCACAGCCAATCTATAGGAAGTCTCCTTGACCTCACAAAGGTCACAAGTGTCACAGTCACTACAATGAACTGAAATGTGATATCTTTCATTCGCCTCATTCTTAATCTCATTTGAACACTACACCGAGAAGTCACTATGACTTTGTGACGAGTCACCGTATGACTTTACAATGAAGTCAACTTGTGACCCCATGTGAACGTCATTTGGAGACTCCGTTGTAAAATCATCACGATAGCTGTTTTGTGACGAGATTCCAAGTGATGGACAATGAAATCATCTGGTGACTTTTCACAAAGGAGGGCAATGGTGACTTCACAGTAGAATCTCTGTCACCTGAAATTCACCCTGTGACTTCATTGTGACATTATTTGGATATTCAGCACAATACAATGATCACGATGACTTCAAAACTCAGTCTTCAATTGACAGTCACATGAGAATCTCAAGATGACTTCGTTGTAATGTCACCTGGTGACTTCTCAGTGGAGTCACCATATGGCGATCATTTTAGAGTAATAATGAGACGAATGAAAGATCCCAAATTTTGTTTCTCCATAGTGACTGTAACACTTGTGGACATGTGACATGAAGGAGATGTCACATCAACTAGGTGTGTTGTAGATATAATACCTATTTTCAATACCTGATGTTTATATCATTTACTTTTGAGTTCTCACATGTTTGAAAATTAGCATTTTATGCTTTGCTTAAGTTTTGCGCACCAGTGTAATATTAATAAGAACGGGAATACGAAGCAAAAATGTAGAATTAATGAAGTAATAAGGTCTCTTTATTTGCCAACTATCCACACCGAAGAGAGGTATAATTTTTTATTATCATACTTTATTATTAATAATATTTATTATTATTATTATTATATTTTACATTTCTTATTTATTAAGAAAAGCAGTTTGGATTACAGAAATATTTCTATAAATAAACCCAGCAAATTTATCCAATAAAATGTTTTTAAACATTTTTACTTTTCGATGTCTGTGATCCTCATACATCAGTTGAAATAACAGAAAACGATTTAAAGAAACTGTATGTAGAGATGTTTACTCTTACCAAATCGCATATAAATACCATTTCTCCTTTTTGAGTTACAAGCCGTTAAAAATGCTAATTTTTGAAAATTTAAATGAATATAATTGAAGAAGAAAAGAGATAATAACCTGTTTATTATGTCTGGATAGTTTGCAAGGAGTAATAACAATTGCACTAAAAAAACATACAGTGAAAAAACTGAAAATATACTGGAAGCAAAAATGCCCTCTATCCTCCACTTTTTCACAAATCTTCCGTTTTTGGTGCTCAGCCATTTTCAAGCTATTCAAGACAATTTTCCGCTATTCAAGATAAGAGATTTCTGTGTTTAATTTATTTTTCTTTGAGAAGTAGGATGTTGTAGTAAATAATCTATTTTCTGCATGAATATCATCAGATTTTTGAATGCGTAAAATTAAATCGCATTTTTTTTCTTTAGATAAAAATTTAGTGAGGAGATTCATGAGAAAATTGGGTAATCACCTGTTATTTTGTTAACTGCGTTAAAAACTTGCTCACCATGCTTTCTCATTAAGCTCACTAAGTTTCTTCCCAAGCGGCGTTTACACACTGCTAGGGAAAACAGTATTTTCTTTTTCAGAGGATGTAGAAAGATTATAATTTGATTGGGGAAGAGTGTCATTTCTAAGTATCAAAAAGAAATCATAAAAATGTGCAGAATTTACTGAAAATGTCTGTGCTGTAGGAAGAGTTTGGTTCCGTATATCACTGTGTAAATTAGAATGTGTGAACTGAAGACAAAATAAACATTTTCCTACTTTTGACATAAAGTTGAAATTAATATTTTTCTTTTTGTTTTCAGCTTATGGTTCTACACGTACTATTCTGTCAGGAGAACCAAATCTATTTATTCTATTATCTATTTACTATTCTATTATATATTTTTTATTCTATTATCTATTTATTATTCTATTATTTCATTGTTATTTTATTATCTCTTTATTATTTTATTTATTCTATTTGCTCTATTATTTTATTCCATTTATTTTTACTTTTGTATTTACAAATAATAAATCTGATATTGTATTAAGTATTCAAGTATGTTTAAGTGCATAAAATGTTTATTTGAATTTTGTGTTTAAGTAATTCATGACAGAAAATTTTATATACAGTCAATGAGAATATGTTAATGATCAATCGCCCCATTAAAAAGTATGTTATTTCACCACAGCACAAATGTAAAATGCACTTGGCATTATCGGGAGATAAAGAAAATCAATAACAATAACCTAAGAGGGTAATTCGTACGTAGACTTTAAGGCGAAGTTTTAAAAGTAATAAAAATATGTTCAGTGAATTCTATAAATTTTGATTTTTTTACGTTTAGTTAAGCGCTAATGAAATAAAATTCATTAGGAAAAAATATCTTTATCAGTTTCAAATGCTTCCATTTATATTATTTTTCTATAAAGTAAATTGAGATAAGAAATGAAATTTACACCATTAAATTATAATCTACATCCACACTAATAGAAACCTAGCAAGCTATACGTTGTATGAGTGAATATTAAAAAAAACACAATGAAATTGTGTAAATGTTTGGTGCAGCACAATTTCATTGACACACGGTAGTGTGTCAACCAAGTTCGTCTGACATACCAGTGTGTTATATTACACGAACCTTTTTGAGCTGTTTTCACCAAATTTCGACACTCTACTACTGAAAATCTATATCTACAATCAACCTGAAATCTACAATATACCTGAAATCTGTATCAAGACCTACGTACTTGTAATGCGAAATACGTAGTAAGGCCATCCTAATTACCTAGAATCAAAAATTTTATAAATGACGCATAATTAATTTCCGAGATAATGACACTTGAAAATTTCTGATAATGGATAATTTTATCACTGACTGACTCATTCACTCCTCATCAAAAAGATTTCATATATCTACTGCACCTACAGATTTCAAATTCGGTGCGAAGTTCGTTTACACTATAAAACTAAGGAATAAAACAAAATTGTGAAAATCGATTAATCAGCCACTTGAGCGGGGGGGGGGGGGGGTCCATTTTTACGTTAGAATTACGCCTATTAGGTGAAATTTTAATTTTCCAAAAAAATCGAAAAATGTTAAATCCGGGCTAAACATACAGCAAGCATATTTTCCCCCCCAAGCATGATTTGGCATCTCGTAATCTGATTAGTTAAAGATTTCTGCGTCAAACTTTTCTTGGCAGGAAGGAATTGTGTTTGGTAAAAACCAATAAAGTAGAGGATGGACGGGGAAAGGGGTCTCTCTCTCTTTTTTTTTTTAATTCGTTTAAATGTCGTTTAAAAGCGTCGATGGCAAAACGGATTTCTGCAGAAAGAAGATAATTTCCAATAACTAATGAGAAAGGGGGAGTGGACGGCGTCATCTACGTTTCGATAGCATTCTGCTATTTTTAACACTTCCCAACAAAGTTGAAAAGTGTTTATGACTTCGGTTTCTCTGTCTGTCTGTCCGTGCTCTAACTCTCGTAAATATACTCAGATTGCCCTGAAATTTTTAGATGTTATTAACGTTTACCTTATCATTATCCCTATTTCAAATGAAGTTTGTAGCATGTTTAGTTCATTTACAGAGAATGTCAAAAGTATTCCGTTACATCACGGTCAATGGGAAAAAATCGTTTCAAATGATTTTAAAAAACCTTACACGCAAACATAATAAAATTTATATGCATTTAAGAAGTGCACTAAAATATGCATTCTGTAGAATATGTGGTGCAAATAATACTTATTATACTTTTTTTAGGGCCACACAAAAGAATTCCGTTACATAATGATATAGCGGGGCAATTGTTTGCGGCGTATTTTAATTATGTTAAATTATTTCGTATATAATGAAATTGATATACGTCGCTCAGGTTTACTATAAGTAATTTAATATATAATACAAAGTGCATAGCATTTACAGAGACACACAAAAGATTTCAGATACTCTATTGCATCCAAAGTACTGTATATTAGCGATGATTGCTGGAAATGCATTTTTAATTATGATGTGCGTTTTTATGTTTCACTATATTTATACATACTATATGGTGTGTATAAATGACATAATTCATATGGAGGAAAAAACCCCAAAAGAATTGTTAAGTTTTAATGGGTATGAACGGGAATTGCTTAAAGGTGGGTTTTAAATGAGTTATGCATTTTCACGCTGAACTGCATTTAATTTACTAAGAAATGTTTGTAGTTTATAAATAAAATTATATACAGGATCACGCAAAAATTGGATTCACGGCCGTATATGGATGATAATTTCTGTAAATGTGATTTCAATAGTTTTAAAAGTGTTTTAGTTTGAATTAAATTTTAGCTATATACTGGCGCGTAATAAAAGTACTAGGTAAACTACAGGGATGTACAAATGTATTAGAGTACGTTTCCATCTATTAGTATAAATTGCTGAAAGAGAAATTTCAACATGTTATGCGTTTTCTTTTTAAGCTATATTTTTTCATTATATAGTATATATATAAATCTACAGATCAAATACAGGGCTGTTCAAAAGAATCGGAATACATATTTGGCTATGGACGGTAAGTGCTGAAATCAGTTTTATGCGTTTTCTAAAATGTTTATTTATTTACCTTATTTACCTTATTTTCATAAATAACGAAGTTTTGTTAAAGCATTCAGGAAGTGTTGGAAAGTGTTTCATAATCTATGCTTAACGCATGATTTTTAACGTATGACGGAGAAAGGTGGAGAAGTGACAATTTCAGAGAAGAGAAGATTTATATAATAAGATTATTTACTGTAACTACAAATTGGCGACTTCATTAAAAAGAAACGGAAGAAAAATCCAAATAATTTTAATAAATTTGTTGCTTTTTAAATTTAACCTATTTTTTAATTTTACAATATTTTTTTTATTTTAAATTTTCAATTAATTCATAATTTTATTTAATTATCAATATGATTATTGTTGTTTGAGAAACAATAAAAATTTCAAATCAATACATTTCGTTTCAAAACATTCATTCAATGCAGCAGTATTAAAATATAGATTTCTGCCGCAAATTGACAGTCAAATGCTTTGTTGTAGGAAATTTAAATAAAAATTAAATGTTCCTTGGTGAATAAAATAGTCACATGTAAACACATTAAAAAGCATTAAGTAAAGTGCCTAGATATATTATAACTTTACAAAAAGTAATGATATCTAACAAAAACATAACTGCGAAAAAATAGCCAAGTTAAAAAAAAAAAAAAAGAAAGAAAAAAAACTGCCAGAAAAGAAGTTCAAATAAAATCCAGTCAAACTTATTTACTGAAGTATTTTATCATTGTTTAATTGTTTAAAAATAAAAATTATTGACAGCATATTAATAATATATCTAGAACTTGGCAAGTTTTTGACAAATGATATACCTATCATTTTCATTTTTTAATAAAATGAGGATGATAATATTAATAATAATGTCATAATAATTTGCACTGTTGTTATTATAATAAACAAATGAGTTATGTTAAAGCTTTGATAAACAAATACACACTCAGATACACTTCCGCTCGCCTCTGATTATCACATGAGATCCCCCTTTGAAACAACATTATAAACAGACTAATGACTGACAAAAACAGAGATACATATTCGCTTGTCCTATTCTAGAAACTCCACATTTTTCAGGAGTCTGAATACACTCAAATTAAGGCCTCCAAACATGAAACATCAAGTTTTGATATAATAATGCCATTAATAAAAATCAATGGCTCGTAGGTTAAACTTGCCAAGTTCTAGATTTATTATTAATATGTTAATATATAAAACAATAGTACAAAACTTCAGTAGATAAGTTTGAGTGAATTTTATTTGAACTTGACACCCACTTACATATCGCTTCTTTTATGGCAGTTTTTTTACGGAACATGGCTCCCTTTTTTCATAGCTATGTTTTTGTTAGATATTATTTAAATGTTATTGTTTAAAAAAATCCTAGTAAAGACATCAAGTAATTTTCCTGGTAATGGCATGTCTGTACATTTCTAAAGTCTTTCCAGTAAATATAAAAATTATTGTATGGTTTCAGCTTATATTATTGATCAATCATTCTGTTTAAAATTAACAAAAATAAAGTTTATACCAAAGTTTTCAAACTTCAGCCCATTATTGGATATTTTATTCCTTGCGTCTTTAAACTCATTACGTGCATTGCACCTTAAGAAAAGATAAAACCAACTACTCATTATTCAGATTGTATTTTTGTAACATCTTAGAGACGTCACTTTGAGAGGAGAAAATTCAGAGTGAGTTATGTGGAAATTGTGTGTAAGTTCAGTAACTTCGTTGTTGTATTGACGTTTTAAATTCTTAATTAGATTCAAATTTGATTTGAGCCTTATGGAACGTTCTAATTATAAATTAGATTTCAGGAGAGAACTGTCCTATTGTCTTATAAAAATTACTATCGGCTCGTCCAATTGGACCTTGGAATCAATTAGTATATAGATTTGTGGAAAGTGCACACACGCATCAGTACATTTCAAAAACACTACTCAGATTGATTGAACACTGTAATTTTATGTATTTGATTATCTAACGTTAATTTGTAGCTTAAGTCTTTTACTTACTATTTTGTTTTCTTATCGGAGATGAATAGTGGGGTATTAAAAGGTATTCGACATTTTGTGTATGTAAAGATGAAAATTTTCTACTGTATTTAACTCCTTTGCAGTTGTGTCTTACATTCTTTTAAGGTATGTGCCTACCCTCAAATCGCTGCTTTTGCGAAAAATTTCGATTTTTTTAATTATTTTAAATTAAAGTTCAAACATTTAGGATTCCAAAAATGCCTTACTTTTGATTCAGCGATAATTAGAAGCAAAGTTATAGACCCAAATTTAAAGCGGATATGAATTTTCTGAAACCGGAAGTGACCGTTTAAAGAGCCACATAAAGATAAACAATACATTTTAACACACAAATATATAATATATAACATACACACAAATACATAAACACCTACAAATATGATGTATTTTAAAGTTGTAAATTTTATATATAATTTTGTGTGCTATATCAAAATCTTAATTTGTATTTTCTGGAAAACTACGTTTTTCATTGTATACGTTTATGAGAAACATCATTTCTTAAAACGTTTTTAAGATATTGAAATAAATTTTTGTAAAAAGGTTCTGCTGATCTGTTGGTATGTTATAAAATAAAACATAGCTTGTAACTTTGTATATATTAATTTAAGAGCTATTTTTATTGAAAAATACACATTTTTTTTCTTCAGAAATAATGTTTTGTATACAAAATTTAGTATATATTAGTAAATTTAAGAGGTATTGCAAATCTTTTTCTTCATAACACAGGTAAGTGGTTTGCTAATTTATTGTTGAAAAAAAAAGTGAAATATATTGAATAGATTTCGTTACAGAAGGTTTGGCATAAACGCATTTTCTTTGCTAAAATTTGACTACGTATTGCCTAAATTTGAAAAGTTAAATAAAATTCTATTAAAAAAATATATGAATTCATAGTTTTATTCCTGTTTTAACTAAAAACACTGGTGTTTGAAAAAAATTTCACATAAAAAAAAAGTGCCCCGAAGTTAGATACATACCTTAATGATATTTAATATAATTTTCCTTATATTGATGAATGGTTGTGTTGAAAGTGTCAAAATGTAATCATATATAAAGAAAAGATTATTTTTTCAACTTTCTACGTAATTAAATTAAAAGCTAAAATCAAAGTAAGCTAAAATAATTTCACAATGTGTCTCAATTAGATGGTAACATTAAAAATGTTTGCTTTGAAATAAGTATAGGAGGAACTTAAACAAAACAATTGCATGTCTTACCTATACGTTTAAGAAATGAGGTTGTCACAGGAGGTGCTGGAAATACCCTCCCTAAGCCAACAATATTACGAAACATAATTGTAAATTTAGAAACATGCAACATCGTTTTTAGCTGGGTGTAGAAGCTGATAGAGAACATATCCAACACCTCGTGCAATAACTCATTTCTTAAACATATTGGTGGGATAAGCAATTGACTCGTTTTGTTTCTTAATGTAATTTTTTTCTAAAACTAACATTTTCCGAAGCTATATTCTAAACGAAAAATATTAAATAGTTTATAAAAGAACAATTTGCACAATTAATTTACTGAAAAAAGAAACTGTCGATTTATATCTTCCCATACCCTTAAAACAATCGTTATTTTGAAACGTGATGAGACAAGTCAGATCACCGGCTTTCAAAAGAAAGTAAACTGCACTTATCTTTAGATTTATTGTAGGCAATAAGTACAGCATTAGGAATGCCGATAAGAATAAATTATTTCTTGAAAAGCGAATATCCACGCATTTAACGAAAATTAAATGATCGAGACGTAAGAAAAAGAGTGCATATTTATAAATGCTTCTCCCTTTAAATCTAATAAAACATTTAATTACAGTACATGATTTAGGCGTATCGTTCTGGTAGCTTCTTTTATTTAGTGACGACGATATTGCTTGGAAATTATTTGTAAAACGTTATTTTACAGAATACGTCGTTGAAGCCTAGCGTAACAACTTCGTGCCATTTTAGTTACCATTATCAGGAGTACATAAGTTTTGGTACGATTTTATTTAAATTTGGATATGAGATCTATTTATGTTCATTGACCCACTGTGCAGAATAACATATTAGGAGAAATGAAATTGTATAATATAACATTGTACAATAAGGAATTTTGAAGGTAAAAGCAATATAATAGTATGTAAATCCCCGAAGCATGACTTCATAAAAACAAATAACATTAATTTTGATTGTCTCTATAAAAAAGGAAATAGTATAAATACACTGATCAAAAAAATTAAGGGAGCACATTGTTTTAACGAAATTACTCAAATACTTAACTCAATATGTAACGCAACATGCAATATCCATAATTTAAAGTGTAGTAGAAAACAGATGAAAAAAACTTCACATATAAATTAAAGTTTATGACGTCAAAAACTAGATAAAGAAAATTAGTGCAGAAATTGCGATTTCGCAGAAACGTCTGTTTCATTTTCTAAAATGTAAAATTCAGTTGCTCAGCTTTTGTTTTCAGAAAAATGTGACTTGAAAATGTCACAAAAACGCGATTTACCGGAATACACAGTTTAGCGAATTATCAGGACTATTGAATCCGGGCAAACACAACGAAGTGTAACGGGCGCTGTTGGAATCTCAAGAAATGTCACTACAAGGCTGTGGAATCAATCCAAGAAACAGGGAAGGTTAGACGTCGACTAAGGAAAGGTCGGCCATGTGCTACCACAGCAACTGATGACCGATATATCCTGTTAACAGCTTGTCCAGACAGAGCAGGCAATGCTACTCAGCTGCAAAGACAGTTGTTCTTGGCTACAGGAGGAAGTGTGTCCAGCCAAACAGTCCAAAATAGGCTTCATCTGGGTGGTCTCTATGCGCGTAAACTAATGGTGTATATTCCGTTCACCTCAAGGCACTGTCCGGCCCAAAGAAGTTGGGCAACTAAACATTCAGATTGGAGGGAACGTGATTGGAGTCAAGTGCCGTTTAAAACCTAGTCCCGATTCAGTTTGAATGCGACATCCGGCGTGTTTTGGTATGGAGGCAAAGGAGCACTCTAAGTAATCTTACATTCGTCCGTGAAAGATCACATTACAGACGAGGTGGGAGGACGGTATGGGCTGAAACCAGCATAGATGGACATACGGACCTGCATGACATTCGGAACGACACTTTGACGGTCTATAGGTATGGAGATGCGTTACGGAGACCTCATGTCTTACTTTACGCTGCAGCTATTGGTTATTGCTTTGTTTCCATGCATGAAAATGCCAGACCGCATACAGGTCGTCTTGTGCAAAACACGGTTAAAGCCAAAACAATACAGCGCACAGTGGGACGTTTTGACGATCTAAGTGGACAAAATTATTTTTTTGAAGTTTAATTAATTTTTTCAGTTTTTTTAAATGCATCAGTAATAAAATACTCAAACAGTGATAAATATTTGGTTATTTTTGGTTATTTATATAAAAATGCAGGGTGCCCACTAAAGTCCGTTCCAATCGCCTTAACTGCCAAACGACTGAATCTATATTTATAAACGTGGCGTCTAGATATAATAAAGAGGCTATGTGCTATTAGATGAGACCACTTACAGTGCCACATGGTGCAAAATGGCGGCATTAGCGTTCCTATCGCGAAAACGGTTCAAAATATGGGATAAAAGTGAATGAAAAATTTGTACAGCATCATAGATTTAGTTCGAAAGGACTCCTTGTGAACATGAATGCTAAATGAATCTCGTTCTGAACATGAATCTCGTTTTCGAGATAGGAATACTAACTCAGCTGATTTGCATCAGGTGGCGCTGGAAGCGGTCTCATCTGGTAGCGCATACCCACTTTACTAAATCTAGACACCACTTTCATGACTATAGTTGCAACCGCTCGGCAGTTAAGAGCGTGGGAAAGAGTTTAGTGGGCACCTTGTATAATGCATGACAAATAATGCGTTAAACATACTTATTTTACAATTAAGTAATAAATAATTTTATGCACACATGAAAGTTAACATTCATTTCTTTTTTGTATTTTTTCTACTCAGAATAGCTCGAGAAATTTCTGTAGTCATCCTGAAAAATAAAATTTTTTAAATAAAATCATATTAAAAAAAACTATGTTATGTGGTACACTGTAAAACATATAAATGCTACAAAATTTATTTTCTCCAAAACTCGTACAAACTTCACCAAAACTTGTACTTCGCCGAAACTGATTTTTTCGCCAAAACTCGTACAGATCTCGAAAATACATACATTCAGCTACCAGCACACGTGGTTTTGTCAAATTCAGAGATAAAATGGATTTTGTCCACCTAGATCATCAAAACGTCCCACTGTGCAGCGTATGGAATAGCCAACATGCTCTCCTGACCTGAATTCGATCGAGCATGTTTGGGACACACACGGAAGAAGAATTGCACCGATGTCAAGGCATCCTTTCACTGTCCGGGATTTGGAGATTACAATTTTTGAGGAATGGAGCAGTATCCTCCAAAGTCTTATCGATAATGCCATCGAATTCTTGGAAAACAAGTCTGCAGCAGTTTTATCTCTTCGAGGAGATCACGCGCCATATTAAACACTTTGCATCATTTCTAAAGAATACTTTTTTTGTCATTTACATGAAACCCAATTGTTAGCCTAAACCATGTTTTCATGTTCTTTACATCGTTTCAAAGAATTAAAGCTCCGTCTTTTTTTCTGTATTGCGCATTGATACACGTCTATTCTCCATTTTATGCCCATGCATGTCTATCTCGCACGGTTCTTTTCACTTTTTTGCTTGCTCCTCTAATTTTCTTGAGCAGTGTTTCTTTTTAGTTATAGTCCAAATATTTATTTGGTTATTTTACAAATATTTCAGAATTTATAATATTATTCACAAATTCACTTTTATTATCTAAGTTTTGTAAGATTCAGTGCTATAGTTATGGTAGTTTAACATGATTAGTATGATCAGTTTATGAGATTATGTGACAAAATGTTTTCCATTTGCATCCTAGATATTTATTTAGGGTGCACCTCCTCATGGTTGACCAATAGCTAATTCCTAAACCAAAAGTTTCAGAGATTCCGATTTGAAATTTTTTCCAAATGTTGTTGTTCATCATATAGAAATCGATTTACGTCAAACATGTTTTTTTTTTAAGTAACGATTTAAAAAATATTTTATGGATAGAGCACTATAAGATATTGATTGTTAGAAAACTTTCTCTGTTCTCTAAAAAGTAAAACAGCAAAAATTCAATTTTTGTAAGTATGAAACTCACACAGTTATGATACTTGTAATTTTCGGCCTTTCTAGCACTAAATAATAATAAAAAAAAAACCGCATTGCAAATACGCTAAAGCTACTCATGTGAAAAATAAAGTTTTTATTGAAACTTCCAAGAGCATTTCTAAACATCAGTATTTGTTTGAATTTAATGCATATGAATGTAATTATGTTTTAAATGAAAAATATATCCATTTCTAAAAGATTTGAAGCAGATAAAGTGCGTTAAAATAATATCACAAGCAATACATAAAGTAACCATGAGAAAATAGAAGTAATTCTGCATTTTTCCATCGGTATATCCTTTGAAAGTGCGAATGGTTTATTCCTTGAATAATGTTGTCAACGATTAGAAAAGATATTTTTTTCCATGTCCATGTAGATAATGCCTTTTTCCTGTTTTTGTGTTAAGTACACATATAGCGAAAATAAAATATTACATAGGATATTTGAGTTAAAATAAATAAAGTAAAACATATCAAATAACAAAAGTATTATTAAAGGAAGCTATTATTAAGAAAATGGATTTATTTAAGAGCCCATTGTGTTTCATTAAACATGGTGAAGGAATAAATATTCCTGACCAGATAAAAACATTATGGGGCAGTTTAGATATTATTATTTATATAATAACATAAAATACTCATTCAGAGTGCATAAATTTTTAAATTAAGTGTTTAATTATTTATTTTAAATTCTAAGAAAAACTACCTACCTAGAATTTGAATATTTCATTTTCTGTAAAATGTAGGTAAAAGGCAGGTTTTAAAGTGATTGAGAGAATGTGTTTATATCCTCCTTCATCTTTTGTTATGAAGGATTTTAAGGTTAACATGGATCTATTTTTAAATAATGTTTAATATTCAAAGCTGCATAATCAGCAAGTTTTCGGAAGTTCCAAAATGAAAAATTCCATCTTTCATTGTCACATGAGCATAAAAAATTAAAATATATATTCATGATAAACCAAAATATTTCCCAATAAGAAGACACATAGTGAAATATCACTGTCTAATCTCAACAGAAATTATCCTCTTTTTAGAGGGCAGTGTTAATTTTTAAGACATATCTATGTCTGACACGGATTAAATCATAATTTTAATCAATGTATAGCTTCTTTTTTTTCAAAAGTGAGTAAAGGGCCTTTACATTATAAGAACATTTCATCTCCTTACTGATGACAGAATATCGAAAAATTATAAAGCGATTTTATTCACATTTAATGATAGGTCTAGAAATCTTTTGCTGGAATGGCCAAAGTGCTTAATTTGACTGGGATAAAGTCAGGTACAACACAGAAATAAATTTAATACTAACGTTAAACTGTATTAATTAAAAATTCAGGTTTAAAGTATTTTTATACCATTTGAGTAAATATTCCAGCCGTTATAATGTTAAAAAATTGAGGAAAAATTACATACATATAAATGTAGATAGATTTATATTACACTGTAAAAAATTTATGTAAGGTTACTCCACAAAATTTGTGGGAGGATGTTGCTTCCAATTTTATGGAGTAATTTAACTTATATAATGGTGTAATTTAAACTGATATAATATTACACATTAGTGTAACGTATATAGATACCAGTTATATAGGTTAAGTTACTCAATAAAATGATGGCAGCTTGTATGGAGTAACGTCGATAATTTTTTTCAAGTGTAGAAACCACGGACACGTGATGAATTAATGAACTTTTAATTTAAATATGAAGAAGAAATAGTTCAGGCAGACATAACGATATCAAACATAATTGGGTACAATTAAAAACACCTGGTTGCCATGTACATAAATTTACAAATTTTTATGTGTTTGAGATTCATTTCAGTAAAATTTGCATTAAAATGCAGGTGCAATTAACACAGAGAGGATAAGAGATGGGAAACGATGCTTGTATGGATATTTTTGTGCCAATAAATTTAATAGATAAAATTTTTAAGGCTAATGTCAGACGCACGTCTTTTTGCACGCTTTTTTACTTACGTATTATCCCTACACAATGCCGCTCATTGTGCATGGATAATATATTTGTGTAATGCCTAAAGATTGAAGGCGCGCTGCTTTAAGGGGTCTTGTACCTTTTGAACGCGGCGCAAATTAACGAAAAAATTCAAAGTTTGAATTAGTCTATCTTCAAAACCTTTTTATGTATAAAAGTAAAAATTTTGAATACTGATTAAACAGATTTTGCTTTGTAATATGCTACTATTAGAAACTGATCAGCCTTTTACGGAATTTGTGTATTGTTGAAAATAAAATAGCTCTTTTTTCACTTCTTTAGTCAATGCGCGGATGATATCTTGAGAACGTGTTTATAGATTGTCATGAAATTTGGTATAGATACTAAGCAAATCTGTGTGTTTAAAATATTCTACTTTTAAGTATTTAAAGAGGCAATATTTTTAGTTATGATTATTTTCATTCATTAAAAAGTGTAAATCTTTTATTTTTTTACAAAATTAATGAAAGAATTTTTACATAAGAGTAGATCATTTTAAACACACATATTTGCTTAGTATCTACACCAAATTTCATAACAATCTATACACACGTCTCCTGAAGATATCATGCGCGCATTGACTAAAGGAGTGAAAAAAAGAGCTATTTTAATTTCAACAATACACAAATTCCGTAAAAGGCTAACCAGTTTTTAATAGTAGCATATTACAAAGCAAAATCTGTTTAATCAATATTCAAAATTTCACTTTTATGCATAAAAAAGTTTTGAAGATAGACTAATTCAAAGTTTGAATTTTTTCTACGCGTTTAAAAGGTACAAGACCCCTTAAGTATCTTCAGAAGACATATCCCAAAGTTTATGTTACAGTTTGTAATATTATAAGTACCGTTTACTGAATAACTAGATGCTTTGTCAGAACAACAGATTTTCTTTTTTTTGGTCTTGCTACCATTTCCTAGTAAACTAATAATTTTTGTAACAAAAGAAATGACAAATTATTTTCTAGAAACAATAAAAAATATATATACTTATTTAATTTCAAGCCAAATATAAAAATATATAAATATTTTTACGTGTACATTAAGGTGAGCACTACGTTTCTGCCCATTCCCATGAACTTCAAAACGACGACATCTATAGTCATAAATGTCATGTCTAGGCATAGTAAAGCGACTATGCTCAATTCGATGAGACGACTTACAGCACCACTTAGCGTCAGAAGGCAAAATTAACATTCCTATCTCGAAAAAGGTGCGAGATGAGGAAAAAACAATTGCAAGATTTTAGAGCGTTCTTGATTTAATATGAAATTATGTCTTACATGCAAAAATAACATTATCCGAAGCCCTGAAATGCAAATTTTATATATTCTATCACCAGATTATATACGCCGCTAACTGCATATAAAAGTGCAGAATTAGAAAACCGACATAACTTTACACATAAGACTGATACATGTAAGTAAGGTACAGTTTATTTTAATAATAGAAATTAAGTTAAATATGCTAAATGCGTTCATCATTGAAACATATGCAGAATTCATGATGTATTTCTCCCTTAAGTGGACAGATTGAGCATATAACTTCATTTTCTTGATAAAATAGCTGGCATGTTTACATCTTGCTTACAAGTGTTAATTTTATTATTAAAAATGGTTCTAACTTATGTTACACGTCTGCATATAATTAGTGGCACATTTAAGCTGGTATAAGAATATATACACTGCAAATAGAGGCGTCTTAAATTAAGACACATATGTGACTGAAAAAGTTATTCAGACACTTAAGTGTCTAAATTTGAAATTCCAGACATCACAGGTGTCTAAATTTTAGACACATAAGTGTCTTACTATGATCATGGCATAAATGAACTGATAAACATGTCTGAAAAATGGCGATATGTCTGAAATTAAGACATTTAGAAATTTAGACACTTAAGTGTCTAAATGCGATACAATTGTATCATATGTGTGATGACTGTATGTATAACTGTATTGCAATATGTATGCCAGCACCACCAGAAAATTGTTTTCGAATGGATAACAGATGTTTAAAATATTTTTATCCATTAAATTTGGTATTTTATATTAAAAAAAAAAAAAAAGTAATTTGTTTAGATTATGGGACGTCTGGAAAATTGAAATAGTTAGCTTACTAAAGTTTTGGGACTTAGTTATTTTGGCGCAATAAATAAATCAGTAATTGCTTTTCATGAAAAATATTTATTTTCAAAAATTACTCGCAATCATGGACGTATGTCCAAGGAAGAGCCACACCCTCCCGTTAAATACTAAGAGATGTACCGGTGGAAAGAAATTCAGGGAGGGACAAGATTTTGGAACAGTTGGGTCTGGGGTCAACAGCGTAATCCGCTTTTCTAAAATGCAGAACATAAACATGAAATAGGCAAACTAAGAATATTTTGACAGAACTCCTCGGGCAAGAAATGTTTAAAGATACAAACATAAAAATAAATATAAAAATTAATCGTTCAAAAATAAGTTTCAAACGACATTTTTGAAAATAAAACTTTTTTTTTCTCAATGGACTCTTCCCCTCCCCCCCCCCCCCCCCCGACACACACACACCGTTTTGAGATAAATTTGAAATATATCAATATTAAAAGAAGAAAAGAATTAAAATTGTCTTCTACGAAGTGTTCAAAGGAAGGTGGATTTCTCTGAAGTAAAATTTTTAGTAACATTTTCCTTAACGTAAAATTATTCTATAGCCATTTATAAGAAAAGAAATATCATATATTTTTAATTATCAGACATAAAGAAAGCATAATTGATTAAATTTGACTATACTGGGAGGGAGAATGTATCCACCAGGGGGCACTGTAGTTGCGCATGCGTTTTAGATGTCTTTCGTTGGAACGTACGTTGTAGTAACTGAAAGTTTGTTTTATGTACGCGTATTTATTTTTTTGCGAAATTTCAAGTTCTGTGATTTTAAGTCGTATTCACTTAGTTTATTTATGTATTGAATATATACATCTGTCTTACGTGCTTGACACCCAATGACTCTTATAAGCTGTCGTCGATATAATTCGGGATAGAGACAACACTTGAAGATTACATCCGGGAACTCTACAAAGTGTGTGGCAAGGTGTGTGTGGTGTGGAACGTACTTAGTGTTAATTTGTATCGAGATTTAGTGTTATTGTACTTCGTCTTTATAAAAGCTGGTAAAAAAGAACTTTTGTCTGGCGGAGTATATTCTGAGGATGAAGCATTTCATTCTCTGAGTATGCTTAGTCGGATGTATTAACGTCTTCTTATAACGATGTATAACGTCCCTTCTAAAAAGATGCAAGTCTTTGCTCCTCACTGTAATAGTTTTTAAAGTAAGTGTCACAATTTTTCTTTTTAGTACTAAATTTAGTGTTCTTTTTTATGATTTTCTAAATAGCACTGATCAAAATCTTGCATAAAATGGTATTAGTTTTGAATCTGTTTGCAAAAAGCCCGCTAATTCTAGAAGTATATATTTTTTAACTTATGACGTTGCCTTTTATTACAAATTATATATTTTAAATTCTCACATGTTTCCCCTAATTTAAAGTAATAATATCACATTTTAAGTTAAATGCATTCTCTTGTTTTCCATGGGAGTTCTTAGTTTCAATTCTTATCTGTTTCAATTCTAATTCTTATCTATCACTAAACGACCACAATGATATAAAGAAAAAAAAAAGCTTTGAAAGATTTCCTAATTCTTTCTTACTTCCTACATAGGGATTACAATCCCGTATCCTGGGATTCCGGGATTCCGCTCTATTTTTAATCCCGAAAATCCCGGGATTTTTTCTGTCAAATCCCGGGATTTTCGGAGGTGTTTTTTTTTTTTTTTTTTTTTTTTTTTTTTTTTTTTAACAGAACAATATTCAACTGAAATTAAAAAAATATATATTTATAGACTTTTGCTTTTGGAATAAAAATCAATTTTTATAAATTTATGTATATATGTATCATTGAAAAAGAATGTATATCTCGAGTATTTTTTACATATATTTATAAGCGATTAAACATTTTAACGTGTAAATCTGTTGACCTGCTAACAGACGTCACAGCGATGAGTCAGGAAAAACGAAATCATTTCTTTATTTCGAATTCGCTGCGTGTAGAAAGATCTATTCCATGAGTCATTTTGAGATTAACGTTTACTGATAAGCGTTTGTTTCTTTTCGTGCTTTTAAATTTATTTTTCTTTGAAGATATCTAATGAAAAGGATTTTCTATCGTAGAATTGTAATCTTTAATTACATGGTTATGAGAATAATGTAAAATTTAATTTGTCATAATAATTACTTTTTAATATTGTAAATATTTAGTCATTCAAAAACTTTTTTAACAGGAAATAAAAGGAAGTATGTAGAAGATAAAACATAAACTTATACGAAAAATACAAAAATGACAGATGTTAAGATATATATTTAAGACAAAAGAAGTTTGGAGACTATAAGTTATTTTTTCTTCGTGTTATTAATATAGAATGTTTATTTATTTTTATTGATAGTTGAATAGCCTTTGTACTACGTTGAATACCCTCTGATCTACATAAAAACTTGCCCATGTGGAAATATAAATTTTTTTTTAATCTAATTTTTAAATGATAAGGATTTTAATTTTTTTTTTTTTTTCTGGGAGGGGGTCGGGATTTCTTTGAAATTTTCGTAAAGCTGATATCTTAAATCTGGCACTGATTATAATTAAAGTTTTGAAGTTTTATAGTAGGACAAGATTAAAAACCCAATATATATTTAACAAAATACAGAAGTAATTTTTTTCTCAATGTTATTAAAGTAGAATATTTATTTTTTTATTCATAATTAAATAGCTGTTGTGATTATCATCTGATGCATATGTAAAAGTGCCTATGTGGCAATATAATTTTTAAAAAATCTAATTTTAAAATTATGAATTTTCATTTTTTTCTTGGGGGGGGGGGGGGAATTTACTTGCAATATTCTTACATCTGATATTTTAAATGTTTTTCGACATTCAACCGCCGAGTATATTAAATATTTTGAACTTTTAGAGTGGGAAAAGATTATAAAATATATATGCATATATTTATCCGTGTACCTTAATAGAGACACTGCGGGGCAGCTGAATTTGCCCGATAATCGAAGATGTCTGCTTTTGTGAGGTAAAAAAAATATACAAATATCTATGCCTTGCGAATAAAAAAAGTATTCGCTAAATAGAGGTGTCCGCTATTCGGGAATGTCTATTAACATCCACAACAGATACTCCCGAATACCGGACATCTCAATTTAGATAACAATAATGCAGGGTTGCATTTTTTTCAAAAGAACGTCTTGATTAAAGCATGGGCATACTGGGCAGTGCCCCCCCCCCCTACGATTTTAGTGCCACCAAATTTGATGTGCAATATTTGTAGAGCGTATATTTTAAATCTGTTTCGAAATTGTACTGATTATAATCAATATTTTGACCTTTCAAAGTAAAATAAGATAAAAAAAAAATCTTAATATTTAAATAAATATTTTTTGTTTTAATTTTGTTCTACTCCTGAAGTTCAAAATATTGATTATAATAAATAAAATGTGGTAAAAGATTTAAATTATCATCTTAACGAAAATTGCATACCAAAATTAGGAGCACAGAAGAAAATCAGGCTGTATGGGGGTGGAGGGGGCAGGACCACAGCCAAATATTTTTTCAGGATTCAACGTGGTCAAACATGGCTACGTATGATGCTTACAAAAAATGGGTGCGATTCAGACGTTTGAAGTGTCTGAAATTCAGACGCAAAAAGTGTCTAAAAAAATTCAGACATTTTAAAATGTCTGAAAATTGAACACTCCGTTTCAGACACTTAAGTGTCTGAATTTCAGACATTTTAATTTGCAGTGTATATATATAAAAAAACTACTTTTCAGATTTTCTAATGAAGTCATTTTTAGAAGTAAGACAATATTTCATACTAAATCAAGAACGCTCTACAACTTTATGACTATTTCCCCGTATCTCGTAGCATTTTTAGATAGGAACGCTAACTGCAAAATGTGTCACTAGGTGGAGCTGTAAGCAATCTCATTCGGTATCTCATAGCCTTTTTATTGTACCTAAACATCACTTTTATGATTAGAGCTTTCGCCGTTCTGATGTTAATGGTGGTGGACATGACTTTAGTAAGCACCCTGTATACAGTTTTAACTACGCAATGTTCGATTATTACGGTATTCTTAACTAAAATGACAGGTACTCCATCGATCTTAACCCAAATGGCTGGTTAATCTTTCACCGAAACATAAGTAAATATTTTAATTTAAATTTGTACAGTTTTTACAGTGTAAAAGTTCTACTTTAAAAGCCACTTCCAAGTCTACGCAATTAATAAAAATAATTTCTCGTAAAAGGCTTTTAGTTGTCTGAAAACAGTTATTAAAATTCCAATTAAAAGATGCTGAAAATTTTGTACTTTTTCTTAAATATTTCTATAGATTTCTATCTCTTAACTAAAGTTAGTCTCAGTCAGATGTGAAAAGTTAAATATTTAAAGGCATACAGCTTTCTACATAATGTAATTTTAACAATCCTTTTTAGTCATAAAATATTTTTTTATTTAATTCTTACCTTAACTCACTCCCTATTTCCCACTCTTAAAATCGCAAATTAATGTTAGCGGTTTCTTAAAATCGAAAATTTATCACGTTGTTCTGACAGCTAAAATTGTAGTTTCTAAAACTTCCAGTTATGTTTCTGTAGTTTAAACATTATTTTCTTTCCGATGCATTTAGTCTCTATTTTTCTATTATGTTGGTCTCAAAGAAAAATTATTGTTACTGAAAACGCCACTATTCATTACGAAACATTAAGGAATGTCAAAGTAGTTTATAAAAGTTATTGTGATGGATAAATACTTTTAATTTAGATTAATAGCATTAAAGAAAGAAAGAAAACAGGTATTGTAAAATAAGTAAACACAAATACAAAATGTTATTTTCATTTGTTTGCAATTTACAATACGCCAAACATAATTATAAAGAAGATCATACAATATAGATATATATATATATATATTGGTCATTTTCATAATCTTTCAATGGTATTATTGTACAGAAAGTTTATATATATATATATATATATATAACTATTATGTAATTGCAATTCATCATCTATTTCCAATTACTAAAATTTAATTAATAAATTTAGCTTCAATACATTACACTGACATTATACAAAATAATAAACTGTCAAGTGTGAGAATTACTTGCGCTCATAAGGTTCCGTACAATAAGTATATGAATTTTGAATTGTATTATTAAAACAATCGTTTTTAAAGAAAAATAAGACTTCGTAAAAACTATAGAACGTAGGGTTTAGTATAGCTGTATATACACTAAAAAAGTATGAATGGGTATACCGTAAAAGTTCAAAGAGATATGAAGCCTAAATAATATCAAATATTGCTATGCTGTATAAATCTTATTTAAATCTTATACTAATCTGTTCATGATGAATTTAATTCGGCACTGACAAGAAAAGTAGTGCATATTTAAACTTCATTTGGCATTTCATAAAACTAATTTCAGCGTCGTAATAACCTTTTCTTTTTACAGTGTATCTAAAACAAAACCCTTGTTCAAAGTTTAAACTTGGCATTTTGCTAAGCTTCGAAAGGAGGTGGCAAAGTAGCAACGCCGCTTTGGTCTGTGCCGCTTTTTTCCATACAGGGTTTTAGTTAACCTTTAAAGACACAGTAGGTGTATTGTGAGAGCCACTCAATGCAAACTAGTCGCGAATCCCATAGTATTTATGTGATTAATTCTCATTAAATTAATCTGTTTTTAACAATTTGACGTTTATTGCTTTTATACTGCTACTGGGCATTGCATTACACAAATATATCCTTAAAATTTGTTATCTAGGCTTTAAGGGGTCTCAGGACTCTTAAAGCTTTAAAATTTTCGAAATTTTAATTTTTTTAGATATTAAATTACTATCTTTTCGGAACATTTTGGTATAAATGTTTTCTTGAAATTCCTATTAGAACAGAAGTTATGGCTTTTAGAATTATACACGCTCAATAGCTGAAGCGGCGTTTTAGAAATTTTGAAGTCAATTTTCTCCAAATGACGTTTTTGGGCATAACGCGCACGATATCTCAAAAACTTCTGAATTTTTTTCATGAAATTTTCAAAACATATGTTTCATGTTAGTCTGTATAAACTGAACCTAAAATTTCCTTCTTATTGCTCAAAAATATATTCTTTATAGGTGTTTATACTGTTGAAAATTTATAAATTTTGGATTAACTAAATACAACTTTGTATTAAAAATACAAAAATGCTTTAAATACAAATTTATTTAGGTTCAGAGTAATTATTATAATGTTAAGCATAAGTAGGATCCAAAATTTTCCTTCTTCTTGCAAAATTTACTTTGTAATCGTGCGCATAATTTGTTATGCCGATTTTCCGCTCGTCAAATGTCTGACATTTTGGAGCCCACTGTAAATTCTAATTCTGCATCTTGTAATTTTTCAAATGCATTAAACGAAAAAACATACTTATATCTTTCATACCAATATAAAATTGTGTCTTAAAATCAATTACATTTTATGATATTATATGATGAAAATGGTCTTTTTTTTCGATTTTTCCAATTTTAAGAGTCCTGAGACCCCTTAAAAGTGATGGAGCACAGTGTACGCCCCCCCTGTCATTATGTATGTCCAAACCGTCCGTGTCTTTAATGGTTAGGCAGCCTAAGAGAGACTGCTCAGGGCCGGCTAGGCCTGCCCCTTAGAGCTTAACGTCTCTCCCGCTATGTTCCCCGACACGTTGGGGCTCGTTAGTGAGTACAGCCCTGTCCGGCCGTATGCAGACGGACAAACACAAAATGCTCAAGGGGCGACGCTCACCCGCTAAGGGCGTCTATGCACCACCGACCACAGAACCCAGAATTTATTTGAAAAAGAAGAAAGTGGGATTACAAAAATTAGACGAATGCCTTCCCGCCAGGAAAACGCCTACTCGCGACAGAGGGCGGGAGTATGAGAACATTTAAAGTAAAAATAAAATAAAATAAATAATAATAATAATAATAATAAACATCACTGATCCTGGCCGCCGGGGTAGGAACCCCTCTCGCGACAAGGGGCGGCAGGAAGGGAAAAGAATGGAATGCGTGGCACAAGTAAGATGGCACGAGCAAATACTCAAGCGTCCATTGGAGATGTAATGATTTGCGTGGCACAAATAAGATGGCACGAGCAAATACTCAGCGTCCATTGGAGATGTAATGCTTTGTGTGGCACAAGTAAGATGGCACGAGCAGATACTCAAGCGTCCATTGGAGATGTATCTCTTGATAGAATGGTCAGAAGCACGAGCAGAGGCTCTTGCGATCGTAGGAAACCACACATTGATGAGTAGGAGAATTTACTGGAGCCTACAAAGAGGACTGGATTCTGGTGCTGTTTGAAGATTGAAATGGTGGCAGTGAGACTGGATAAGCAGAACCAGGGCTTAAGTGAAGTTTGTTAATTATGTAAGGAAATTGTGAATGTGTTTTAATTTGTTGAGTAGGAGGGTGCGGGAAAGGACGTTTTGGAGCCAGTTGACTGGCAGTATGTCTGGACGCCTCAAGTGCCAGCGTTGCGTGAGAGTACAACTGTAGTACGGGTGACTTATAGTGCCATCTTCACCGCAGACGCAAGTGGCAGTGGATCTTATTTTGAAGCGGTCCAGATATGCCATGAAAGGGCCATGTCCTGTTAAGAAGCTAGTGGTGTAGGGTGTTAAGTTATATAGTGTGAGAGAAACTTTAGGAATTAGCTTATATGTGTGCCTGTCCTTTTTTGAAGTATCCCAGTGCTCCTGCCATCGCGTCAGTATCCTTGCTCTAAGGACCCTTTTGACGTATGACTGGGGCACTGGGAGGTGTGTGTCTATTGTTTCTTTCTGTGTGGCCTAAGTTTTAGGTCGTTAATGTGTGGTATCCAGTTAAGATTTGCGTCAATGGTTATACCTAGGACTTTTATGAATTGTACGTGTCGAATGGAGACATTATTGATCCTCATCACTGGAGGGCGTTTTGGATCATATCTGTGTGGTTTGGTGAATACTAGTGCTTGAGACTTTTGTGGTGAGAGTGTGAGGTGCAGTAAATCCAGGAGCCGGCAGAAAATAGGAAGAGCTTCGGCAAACTGTTCCTCCAGATGACGTCTGTAACGACCGGAGAAAATGAAGCTGAAATCATCGGCGAAGGCAAATAGTTTAAATCCCAGCCGATTTAGTTCTGTTAGTAGTTAGTTCTGTTAGTTCTGTCACATTTGCTACAAGCAACCAGAGGATTGGGCCAAGACACGAGCCCTGGGGGCAACCCTTCTGTAATCGGTGGGTAGATGTGCCAGCACCCCAGTTAATCAGGACGCTCCTCTGTGAGAGGTAGGAGCCGATGAGACCAGCTATGTTCCCCGGACAGTTGAGTGCTTGTAGTTGTAAGAGAATGTCTCGCCATTCTACGTTGTCGAATGCGCCTTGTATGTCTAGTGAAACGAGTGATGTTGCGTTGCCCTGGGCTATGCTTTCAGTACAGGCAGTCATTATGGCATGAAGTGCGAGCTCGCATGAGTGGCCCTCGCGGAACCTGAATTGTCTGGGGTGGAGAAGATTGTTTGACTCCAAGAAGTGTGTCAACCGCATAACCAGAAGTTTTTCCAGAAGCTTTCCCAGAGTGGGAAGAAGGCAGATGGGTCTGTATGACTTGGGTTCGGAAGGAGACTTGCCTTGCTTCAGAAAGTAAACTACCTCTCCCTGCCTGAGTACTAAAGGAAAGTACCTCACGGTGAGGCAGAGGTTAGCCCAGCGCGTGAATATGTGTGGAAGTTGTTTGTGAGTGAGTTTTAGTATCCGAAAGTCAATTGAATCCGGCCCTGGGGCCTTCTTGTCATTCAATGTGTATAGTGCTGTTTTTACTTCTGCCTTTGTGAAGCGTTTGTCTTCGTGTGCTGTGAAAAGGATATCCTGGTTGTCTTGTTGGGGATAAGCCGAGGGGCCAAAGAGAGTGTGTGTCCGGAATTCCAGGTTATTTTGTCGCGAGGTTTCGTGAGTTGGTCTTTCTAGACGTATTTCATCCGGAGTGAAGAACTTGCCGGTCAGAAATTTTTGAGTGATGCCGAAAGGGTTCTCATTGTTGCTGCAGAATTTCTTCCACGCCGCCCGTCTCGCCGCCAGAATCTCACGTTTGTAAACTGCTTTAAGTCTCGTATGACGTGCTGCAAGGGTCTTTACTTCAGGGGGGATAGGATTGAGCAGGCGTTTTAATATTGCGTCTGAGGGCTGTCAGCTGGTTCCTCCGCTTTCTAAGATCCTTGTTCCAGAATGAGAAAGTGTGTGATTTTTGGACTGTTTTCAGTCGAAAGGAAGCCTTCGCCGCAGTCTGCATGGTTTCGATTAAATTAGATGTGAAAGAGTTGAGTGTGTCTTCGCTGTGCACCCCTTCGAGTTGTGCTGAAAGGGATGACTTATGACTTTTGATGACGTTGTTAAATTTGCGAAGGTTTCCGCGAGTTGTGTTGTAGCGTCTACGTTGCGTGTAGAGTGGAGAGGTCATGTAAGAAAAGTGTATGTATTTATGGTCTGAGCCACTGTGTTTGTCTGATACGGACCATTGTGATATTCGTGGTAGGGTGAAGGAATTTGTAATTGTTAGGTCAGGCTAGCCTTCTGCTATGACTCTGTCTTCTGTATCTCGTCTTTCGAAAGTGGCTTCAGAGTTGTGCATGTTTGCAAGTGCCAAGTTATGGATAATTATGTGTCCTGACAGCAAGTCACCCCGGACGTCTTCACGCGGACATCCCCAGAGGGATGAGTTCGCGTTGAAGTCGCCACTACAGATGAAAGCCTTCCTGTTTGTGATGGTGTGTTCCCATTCCGAGAGACAAAGGCCAAAGTTTGCCGAGGGGGCTGCGTAGCAGGATCCGACGACAATCTCGCCCTCCTTCGCCGTTATGGAGATGAAGACGCTATTGTCGCCGGTAAAGAGATGGGTACATACAAGACTGGAGCTCCTGACAACGATGTGGGCGGAGAGATTCCGAGAGGAAAACCTTCTCCAGTCCTTGCTGAAGATAGCGAGGTTTCCATCGGAGCAGTAAGCATCCTGCAGTAGAGCGATGTCAATCTCGTTCTCTTCCATGTGGTTGATTGTGCTTACACTGGCTGCTATGCAGTGATTGAGGTTTACTTGGAGAAAATTTAGACGGCCTAAAGGAAGGATTGGGTGGGGAGAAGGTGCTGAGGATGACATTGTATTGTGTATGTTATAAAAAGTTTAAAACCTCCTACCTTGAAAGCCCAAGTTCTGCTGCTGGCTGAAGTAGTCCTCCTGGTAGTAAGGTGAGTAGAGGTTGAGTAGAGGTTCGGAGGTGGAGCATGACTCGGAAAAGGAAAATAACCTCGATGTGCAGGAGGATGTTCGCCCAGGCGTCCCGGACCAGAGTGGGAGGATGGAGCCGCCGGGGGAGGTGCTTGGGGATTTCGAAAGGGAAGTTGGAAGAGATCGTTCAGTCTTGCCCGCTCTCTGTTATACTCGAACTTGAAGGTGGGACAGTTGGAGGCAGAGGCTATGTGATCAGTTCTGCAGTGTGCATTGAAAAGGTTATTTGCGCGTCTACAGTTCACGCACGAGGGGGATTTGTTGCAGGTTGAGGATGGGTGGAGTTCTCCGCAAATTTCGCAGGTTTCATCATTATGGCAGTACTTTGCTACGTGGCCATATCGCTGGCAATTTCTGCACCTTTGGACTGTGGTGTGTGGCCGCAGTCTGCAGAGATTGTATCCCAGTGGTATGCCTCCATCTTGGATTACTGCCATGGCTAATTTTTCTGACAGAATGAGGTGCCAGTCCTTGCATGAGGGTCTTTTAGAAGGAACGGCTTTAATGAATCGGATTTCGTCTGGGTGTTAATCGTAAATTTCATCCAACGTCGAGGTAATATAAGTTAGTGTTGTTCCGTCGGGAACTCCAAACAGGATAGTTTTGTGAAATGGGAGGGTTTTAATGCTGAAGAATAGATCTTCAGCAATTCTAGCATGGGATTTTAGATCACTTAGGACGACTTTCGTTTCTTCGGCGGATCGGTAGAAGAGTTCCAGTTGTCTTCGAAGGCATTTGATTTCCAATACTACTTTTGGACAGGTGATATTTTGTTTTTCGAGCAGGTTTCTAATAGCCAGTCCGGACATGGAGCGTTTCTTGCCCCTGACCACAATTGTTCGAAGATGCCTCTCCTCTCCTGGCCTCCGCTGTGGCGCCGCCGGTACTACCTCCTCTGTCGGTGAAGGGAACTCTTGAGACTTGCCGTCCTGATCATTATAGAGCAGGGCAGGTTGTTGACTACGAAGGTATGCGTCCCTATCATTATCAATTCTTAATTTGTCTAGTCTGCTATGGAGACTTTCCTCAAGCCTGGCTACTATTTCTTCAGTCTTTGGGATCTGTTGGATCTGGCTGGCAATGTTCTCGTTTAGTGTGGTGAGCTGTTCCTTAAGGAGATCTGCTTTTAAGCAGAGCTTTTCAAACTCCTGTTTGGACTCCTGTACTGATTTTTGATTGGCGTGGTCTTGTTTTCTGATCGATTGGAGGATCAGTTTCACATTTTTCAGGTGGTCAGCAGATTCCTCTCTGAATGTATTTTCGTCCTCTGACAGGACTAAGGTAACGAGGGATTTAGCCTTGTTTGCCAATTCGGCAATGGAATATGTTTGGCTTTCTCCCATTGTGAGCAGCGATGGTACGTGAGAAAAAATAAAAAATGGCTTTGAGAACTAGAATGGCAGATATAGTTTTAAAAAAATATTATAAATCAGAAGAATGATCCGCGGGTTGTGGGAACCCATCTACAGACCCCTGTGCGCCGTCCTGGCCTGTTGCATGTTTAGGTTTGGAATAGTGGGTGGGAAGGTAACGAGGCATTTAGTCTGTGAGCCCTTGCATCTGCTCAGCACTGTACTTAGATATGTTAGGAGTTGTTTTTGGATAAAATTATTGTAATTTTATTTTAGGGCGTGGGGGTACTGGACAAGATGAATTTAAGGTGGGTTTGGACATGAGTGTCGAAATATTCTATGTTCCCAGTAAAAATAAAATTTTTGCAAAAAAAAAAAAAAAAAAAAAAAAAGAAAAAAAAATGAAAAAGAAAATTAATGCTCGAATTAAATGTGTATTAGGAGATGAAAAAACACGTTTATTGTTGAAAATAAAGAATTTAATATTTTTGCTGAGTAAGTTAGTCCAGCAGAACACGGGAACACAGGTTAGAGTTTAAAAATTTGCTGGACACAGGAACATAGGGGACTGGACATTGAAAAAAGTAGGGGGGGGGGGGGGTTGGACTTAGATGAATTTTGAAGTGGGTTTGGACTTTGACGAAATTTAGGATATAAGGGCCGAAATGTTCTAAGTTCCCGTAAAAAAAAAAAAAAAAAAAAAAAAAAAAAATGAAAACGATAGTTAAAGTTCGAATTTAATATGCATTTGGAGATGAAAAAACAAGTTTATTGTTGAAAATAAGGAATTTAAAATTCTTACTGAAAATAAGATAAGGGTCCAGCAAAACACAAGTTAAAAATTTAAAAAGTTCTGCTGGATTCAAAATTCCTAGTGATTTTTTTTTATTTTTTCTCGCAAAAAGGAAAAAGAAAGTTAAAGTTCGAATTGTTGTATTGTTATTGTATTGTAAAGTTCGAAAGTATGTATTTGGAGATGAAAAATCATGTTTATTGTTGAACATGAGGAATTTAGTATTTGTACTGAAAGTAAGTTAAGAGTCCAGCAGAACACGGGACAATGAGGGAAAAATCTTTAAAAGAGGGGTGGGAGAATGAAGCATTTTGAAATATTGTTGGATTTTGACAAATTACAGGCAGAAGGGACATAAAAAAAATGACATGTAAACAAATTGGCTGCTAAGCCCGTCCAGAGACCACCGCCGGACCCGGGGCAATTGAACAGAAGTGGCTGAGTCTCTAGAAAATCAAGTCTCAAGAACAACTTTTTCTAATTTGTTGAAATGGTGAGGGAAAAAAAAATAATACAAGCTTTATTTGAAATATGGGAATAATTTCAAAGTTCAGTAATTGAGAAAAAATTTCAATAAAATGACAAACACTTTTAATTTAAATAAAAATGTGGTTAGATAAAATAGAAAATAAAGTCAGATGGGGAGAAAAAAGAAAAAAAAGGTTTAAGTTTTGAAAAATAAATGAAAAACTGAGAATAAGTTAGAGTCCGAATTGAGCTAAAAGCTTGTAGAAAAAAAAAATGTTTCTTATTAGATAATTAAGAGTAAAATTAGACAACATTGTCTCGATTGAAATCAGCTGCAATTAACCTGCATTAGGCCTGCTATTAGAGTTAGGATGAGACAATCAAGAAGTGTAGCAAAACCCGAACCATGTGCTCGCTATGGGCCGCGAAATTCCAAAATGGAGGGCGAAAACCACAGCCAGGCGAAGCCCAAACACCCCAATGGTCACCAGGTCGCGTCCCCTACAGTGAGCAATCTCTAGTGGTATGGGAAACATCCAATACTCCATTTACGGAAGAAAAAAAAAATCCATTTCCCTTTCCACCCTTCTTTTTAATGAAAAAAAATCCCTCTTTTTCTTCTCTTTTTTTTCCCCTTTTTAAAAGAAAAAAGCCGGCAATTTTGAAGAGAACTCCACCGCCCCATTCAAAACAAGCCACCAAAACCAACCCTAAACACCCCGACGATTCCCTAAAAAACTTGAATTAAAGACTCCGAACCCAAGCCGCATTGCACAATTATCCCAGAATACTATAAGCTTTCAAAAGAAAAAAAAATGCAATTTCTTTTCTCCTTTCTTTCCCTTCCCCCCCCCCTCCCCTTATTTGGCCTAATGGAAAATAATTAAAAAAAAAGAAAAATGTCAGTTTTTTAACCAATTTTAATCATTAAGAATATAAAGAACATAAAAAAAAAAATACAAGAACTATTTTGAAAAAGTATGTACAATAAGTTATTTTTGTTTATGTTGCGCTGTCCATCAGAAATAAAAGTTTAACATATTAGGAAAAAAAAAAAAAAAAAAAAAGTCTTAAAGTTCCCCCCTCCCCTGTTTTTTTTTTCCTTCCTTCTCTTTTTTCTTTCTTTTCCCTTCCTTTCCTTTTAATTTTTCCCCCTTCCTTCTCTTTCCTTTTTTTTCCCTTTTCTTTTTCTTTAAAAAAAAACAGATTTTATTTACATGCAGTCCAATAAATAGGTTATGTTATTTTTACTAATCTGCTTTAAATAAGTAATTTGTAACGTCATCTCTATAAACGCTGATTTAACATGAGTCTAGTGGTAATTGAAAATTAAAAGTATTATTTCCAAACGATCTTATTATGCTTGGACATACAGAAAAGTGTGCAGTGGAAAGCTAAAGACACTCTGAGTATTATGGGGGGAAAGTAAGATTAATATATATATATACATATACACACATACATACTGCATGTATACATACTTATATACATATACACACATACATACTGCATGTATACATACATATATACATGCGGAGGTAAAATTAATATTTAAACACTGTTTTTAAAATTGTGATAAAGCCGGTTACTTGAATGATTGAAATTAGATTGTCGAAGGTTTGTTATAAATCACCCCCCCCCCCCATTATTAAATTACATTAAGTGGCGTGAGTGTAATCTTATTTGAATGCCTTTTTGTCTCACAAACACTACTAGTCATAAACACTGATTTCTTAGGTTTTCTACTGGCTTTAAGTTTTTTAAGTTAATGATGTTACACAATAAAAGAAAATAGATAAAAAAAAAAGAAAATAAAAAGACCGTAGCCAAGATAATTACTCTTTTTAACGTGGTTTATGTATTTTTACATGGACTTTTTTTTTTCCTTTTTTTTTTTTCCTTTTTTCAAAGATATTTCATTCACTTCTTGATAAACAAAGGTTATACAAATTGTGCAAGCTTGTGTGTTTTCGATGACAAAATAACATTTTAATATTTTGATAATTTAATTTAAATTAATAATGTCTTTCCTAAGGTGGTTCCAGGTGAAAAATTCTAAATAATGCATATGGATAAAATTGTATTAGAGTTACAAGAAGAATGCAATTAATTATATGCCAAATCATGTACGGTAAAATATGCCAATTTGCTATGAAACTGCAACAATACAAAAATGTAAATATTAAAATGTAAAAAATAAAGTATGTAATATATATTTCTTAAATGCACTTATTCGACAATTATTTAAATTATTTATTTATTAATGATTTTAAAATTTAAAATGGAACATTTAAATATCTTGGGAGGTAGTTAAAACTGTACTTTTAACTTTAGCAAATAATAAAGAAAGAAGCAGAGGGAAAATTGCCTTTTTAAAAAAAACTAAATGCACTAGTTCATGCTTCTAATCGTAAATTAAAAGAAGGAGATTATAAAGGATTTAATTATTTATTTATTTATTCCCCTTTAATGCCTAAACATTAAATTCTGTATTTTAACTTATTTGAATAATTTTTTAAATAATAATTATGTGTATTTACGCTGATTTATATATACACATATACATTAATGGGAATTGTAATTTTTAAAAGTATATTTTTACATAAACGATCCGAAAGTAAAGTCTGGAAAAAAGGGCTTTACTATACATCTCATAAACCAAATCCCCCACCCCCGCTGTACAATATCCCAAGCCAGTCCCGATTGATTGCCCATTGCAGACAAGATGAGAAGGTATCAATCGCTTCCAAATTACTAGCCCCTCACTCCCCTCAAAATTCAGATGGAGAAACGGAGAAATAACCAAGTAGAGGTAAACCTCGCACTTATCTCTCTCTCTAAAAGAAAAGAAAAAAAAACACTCACACACACGACCAGTAGGGCGGATACACCCCACCCGACTGCGACCCCCTCCCCCCCTTCCAGAACCTCGCCTATGGCCCAACTAGCTGCTGGCAGGGGTGAGAAGACGCCAGCATGGGATATAGTTATCTTAATAGTCATCCCAAGGAGGCTGGACTTAGGGTAAATCCAGCGAATTCGAAGCACATGGTCCGGGTTTAAAAGCAGCTATAATAATGATTTAATCTTAAGTAGGAATGAACATTTTAATGAAAACATGAGAAATTAAATTAGAATAATAACTGCTGCTTTGTTATTGCTATTAGATTAGATTGTCGGCGATTTAGAAGGTGAAATGCCTAATATTAAGTTATATTTTAAATACTAGCAAATGCAAGGGCCAGCAGAATTAAATGACTGAGGAATGAAATAATAAATTACTCATAACTTAATAATTAAAAGGCCGAGAAACATGCAACATACCTTAAACTGTAGCAGGGACATTCACACATCAGAATCCATAGAGGGCCCCTGGCCCGCGGGTCTTGGGACGCCTTTAGCCAAGCATTTTTTGGGAGCGCGTCTGGGACACGTCCGCACACAACCAAACGAAGGCCGATCCTCGTCTTTAATGGTTAATATCTCGGCTAATTACCGACGATTTTTTATGAAATTCATCATCAACAATGCTTTTATACTTCTGCTACGATAGGTACCCCCAGCGCTGCTCAACACTTTTGCTGAATGCTCGTAAATCGAAATTTGTGTGTAACGAAAAAATGCGATTTTCTCAAAAACCAAGTGACCTATGGTAATCGCTATACTTTTCCTGCAAGGTTTAAACTAACGTCTACTGCCTCTAATTTTTTCAGAATTTTAGTTTCAGTAGATTCGGAATTAGATGGGGTGGGGGACATATTTTTGCGCTACATTTTCGACCATAACTTAGAAAATATAATACCGAAAATTTAAAAAAATGTGTTTTTGAGTTCAGCGTTACGAGAGCTTTCAGACGATACCCCACACGGTATACAAAGAAAAGATTTGTTTTTTCAAGTAACTTAATTAGCCCCTATACATTTTTCCTAAATATGCTTATGAATATTTATTAATCTGTAAATATGTGGGTCAATAGTCTTTATTATTTCCCCCATTTTGAACTTTCGACGTTCCATAGTTTACGGGTAAAGTGGCTGTGACAGACAGACAGACAGAGGAGTGATCTTATAATGGTTCCGTTTTTACTTTTTAAGTACGGAACCTTAAAAATGAAACCTATGACTTGTAACACAAAATCAAGTACAATACCACTAATTCACTAGGACATTGCGGACGATTAATTCATTTAAAACATATGAAAAACCACCAAATTTGATGCAATAACCAATTAAAGAAAAAAGATACAAAAAACAAGCAAAATAATGTTGAACCATTAATAGACCAATAATAAACAAATAAAAGATCAATTAGATGGATGTATCAGGAAGTTTATCTAGCATTTCACTTCATCAGGGGTACATGAAATACGAATATAAGGGATACATAGTTGATTTCTGTAAAAAATTCCAGCTATAAGCTAAAATTGAATTCCTTTATGTACCCGATCGACTATAATCCAAAAAGTATAAATTTACAATGCCATATAAATAGAATGAAATAAATAATTAATCAATGCACGATCCAGAATAATGAACAACATGAACGAAATTGGAATATGTAAATTTAAAAACATACCCAACAAGAGAATTTCTATGACTATATCGAAATTGCATACATGTATCCCTTTTAACACAACAAAATCCCGCCTAATTAAATGGTCACAGTTAAAAGCGAATCCATACGTTTCAAATCATCATACCTTACAGATAATATTAATACTATTATAAATAATAATTATAATTAACTAAAATATTCTAAATATTAAAATTTATTTTAAATGCTATCTCAAGGAACCTGAAGTAAATTATTACTAAAAATCACAAAAGAAGTACATGTTTAAAATAAACAGGTAATAAGTAAGATAAGTAATATAATAAATTATGGCAACATAATTATTTTAGAACTGAATAAATAATTATTTAATGCTGCCGTCTACCGAAACTTCAAAAAATTAAAAGTATCCAACTGTTTTCACAAACTAAGCTAATAGAAGTAGAAATAATTAGTAGTGGTTCCATCTATCGGAGATTACCAAAAATAACTATGTAGAAAACTTGCATATTGCATATATTATATCCATATTAAGTCACATTAAAACAGCACAACAATTATAATTCTAAATCAGCTCAACAGAATAACGATTTTAATCATTTAGCATCTTTAATGTAATATTTATATATGTTTTTATTTATATTTTAGTTAAAATTAAGTAAATTAATAATGATTTCAAATAAATTATAAATTTGATAATATAAAAGTATGATTCTATTAATCTCTTAATAAATTTTATTTAATAAATTTTATTTAATAAATTTTAAATTGTGTCTTTACAGATGGGGGGGAGGGTGGGGTGTTATATACAAACAAATTACAACAATTCTACATGCTGATAAATACATGTATCATATACAGTATTAGAGTCCACTATTTATAAATTATAATATTTTGAAGTAAATTAATAAAAGTGATGTAAATTAATATAAATATTTTTATGCAGTACTAAGGACAGTAAATTCATAAGGACCAGAATAAACATAGAAACTCATAAGATGGTGGGCGCCCCCAAAAGAGGGGACCATCTTTTGTTCGAGGCTCTTACAAGCCCATTTGCCCTTGCTCGGAACAACCCTCAAGACAAGCCCCGCGATGCATTCCGAAGGTCGCCGCCAGGCGAACCCCGCAAAGCGGAACCTCACAGAAGCTCCGGACAAGCCAACACACTCTCCAGCGCACGTCGACGGCTATTTCCAAAAGAGAGACGAATAGGTCGAACAGGAGAATCATCACCACCCAGCTAGAAGAGCCAAATGGTCCCTTCTCTTGGTTACCTGGCTTGGTACGCCCCGACAGCCCACACGAACCGGACACCTACAAAGGCGCCGGGTCCATGAACTTACACGAGGTTTCCCGTGCCGGGGTTCCCGGGCCCACAAGATGAGATGCCATTTTCCGGCAGAGACATTTATGCGGGCCAACCAATAAGAAAGTTATTTAGAAGTCCCTAGCGGAAGACCCTGGAGGGGCGGGGAAAACCCTCTCCGGACGTAAAGCGTCCCTGCTCCGGACTTTTCGCACAGCCTCCCGCTCACCTGAGGAACCCCTCACGGTTCGACGCTGGGAGTCAAAGAGACCAGACTAGGTGCCGTTAGCGACCCCAGGCGGGCACGAAAAGCTCCACCTAGACGGAATAGACTCCGCCTCGCTAGGGTGTTCGAGAGTCCGGAGTCCGGCCCACCGCGACTCGACTCCACCCGAAGGCGGAGAAGCCGCGGGAGGCCGGCAAAAGCCCGGCTCCCTCTTTCTTACCTCACGGCCGTCGAGGGTATCCAGGCACGAATGCCTCTGACCCCGTGCAGTGACTGACCACTACCATTAGTGCGTTCGAAAATTAGGTGGAGACACCGCTAGATCCTCACCAATGGATGCGGCAACCTCCAGTAGCGCACAGACACGCAGGATCTGGGTCGGACCAAGAGTTCGAAGCGTCGCCGCGTTACCGACGAGCCTCCGGCTCGGTCCCCTGCGGGAATAGGCTCCTGCCGGCCGACCCTCTCCCATGGTTTACGGCACGACATCGGGCAACCAGAGCCATACTGTCCTCACTCTGCGACCGCTCCCTGGTCGACGAGGGCACCACCAAACCCTACCCACCTTAGGGTCGGCTCACAACTGCTCCGACTGCGTATCTCGGCAGGATGAGCCACTTGAGACAAAAAGTACCTCAGGCGCTGTCCGAAACCCTTGCCCTTCGGTTACTCCGGGAGACCCTGCATGGCGGTCCCGCGAGCCCCGTCGTCACTAGCGAGTCACCCAGAACCATCCTCTACAAAGCCCGCTCTCTTACCTTAGGCTCCCTCCTAGTCAATTGGTGGATGAGGTCCTATCGCTTTGGCTACCCTTTGCCCAGAGTCACCACATCGGGTCTACCTGTCGGCCTTGAGTCTCTCTAGGAGGTAGAGACTCGTCCTGATCCGGCCCCCTCGCATTCGTGTACAACGAATTCGGCCGGACTCTGTGTCTTCTCTCCCACTCAAGGGATCGATTCCGGACCACAGGGAGGGGCGGCCACCATAGAAACTCATAAATACAATGCACCATTCCCCTTTTTTTAAATATTTTTATTAAATCAACATTTGCGTATAAATTATCCAGACAACACCTCCCTCCTCCATAATTTAACATCTACCCACCCAGACAACCTATTTAAAAAAATAATATATTTTGTATTTTTAAATTTTGTTTTCGATTATTTTTAGATTTTTTAAATTTTTTATATATTTTTTTTAATACGCAAAATGTTAATAGTAACTTACAAGAAACATCCCTACTATCCATTGTTTAGATCATTAATTAACTAATTGTAGATTAAGGAATATATGAATTTCTAACGAAAACCATGATTTAATGAATCAAATATTAATTGTTTAACGTTTTTATTTATAAGATGTGAGGAACATAAACTCTTGATTTTATACAAATGATTAAGTAGCATATTACGGTAAACTGAAATATGTAGACAGGATTTAAAATGAGTAAATGTATTAACTTTGAATTGAAAGTCTTTACGTTTGTCATAAAGATCAATAATTGTTTTGTTTTGTGCGATTTTGGTTTTTAGATCTAAAAAGTTAATAGTGTTATTTGTTAAAAGGTTTTTGTGTGAATTCTAAATTAGTTGGATAATCAACTGAAAATTGAAAAATATTTGATTGGTTAGTGTCAATTAAAATTATGTCATCAATGTAACGATACATTAGTATATTATCATTACAAAAATTACGTTCATATTTATATAAATTTAACTCAGACATCAAACTGGATGTAGATCCGCCTTGTGGGATTTCTACTATTTGTAGATAAATAATATTATCTTGTAAGATGTAGTTATTGTATATTATGGAATTAGTTAAAGTGCGAAAATATTTTATATCCATATATGTAGGAAGAGTTAATTTATTTTATATGTTTTAAATAGTGTATTAATTATATTATGCAGGTCTGTAAGATTTATATTATTAAATAGATCTTTGAAATTATTTGTTCATATATATTTTACACATTTAATGTCTTTAAGTACACTAACCAATTGATGACTATTTATTATACAATGTTTATTAACAGGGATGAGAGTTCCGACTTTTTGCACACCAGTATAATCTTAAAGAAAATGTTGTTCTGTTAAATCGCAAAAATGTTCCGATTAAATGAAATAATATTTTCTCTAAGATTATACTGGTGTGCAAAAAGTCGGAACTCTCATGCCTATTATTATCTGTTTCTGTTGTTAGATCATAAATTTGACTTAGGACTTTTAATAAAATATTATTAGCATAATTATTATATGTATTACATCCAATTGTAACTGTTCTGAATTTAATTGGTGTCTTATGAAATTTAGGAATAAGCACTAAATAAGGACAGTTAAAGTTAGTAGTAATAATATTTAGTAGTTTATAATAATCAATAATTTTACGATTGTTAACTATAATATTATCATTAGTTTTTTGGAAAGACTTATTTGATGAAATACAAGATGTAAGAATATGGTGATAATATGATTTGCATGTGATTGCATAATTATTTGGGATTTGTCAATATAGGTGATTACATAGTCTTTTTGAATATTATTAATTTGTTGGAAAATGTGTTTGGCATTGACTTTAAAAAGATTAGATACATTTGCCTGAAGAGCAACCGTTAACTTTTCAATAACCAATATTTTCCATTGATTAAAATATGCAGTAGGTTTATTGTAATATATAGAAATTTTATTTATAAACAAATCCATATCATATGTAAATTGCTTTATAATTGAATTTAAATTAAGTTTGGATGGAAGTCTATATTTAGTGCTATAACCCATTAATTTTCTTAATGTAAAATCATTTACAATATTAAGATTACCAGTGATTATATGACCATGATCTTTATTAATGTATTGCTGTAGTGAGGAGTCGTTGCAGTTACAAGAGAAAGTATTTGTTGCAGGTGTATTTTTTGAAAAAGAATTACAATTAAAAATCTTTTTTCCTAAAGGTATTGGATATTTGAAAGTTCTAGATATTGGAATTCTATGAATAGGAAATTTACAATTTTTGTCATTTATAATAGAATTAAGAATAATTTTATTGAATATTTGATTTGAATATGTAATTAACATTTGTGTATTTGTATTTTTAAGTTTAGGTTTTTATTGTAAATTAATGTTAAATTGATTGACTCTGGTCATAATAAGATCAAAAAATTTATCTGAGAAATGTATCGAGAAAGTTTTACTAAGAAATACATTTAAATAGTGTGCAAGCTTTTTCTTTTTTATTGCAAAGATATATTTACGAAGTAATAACCAATTATAATCAATTAAATATTTACTATAAAGGTTATATAACTGTTTAATTATAGATTTTTTAGAGTTAATTATTGAATATATATATATATATATATATATATATATATATATATATTATATATATGTAATATATCGCACGTTCGTGACCAGTAAGGGAGTCGCGGCCCGTTCACTTTCCGGCATGGGTCCGTAAAGCTGACTTTCAAATGTATGGACTTCTGGGGTGTCATACTTGGATAATAATTGAACTCGAGAACCTTTTGGTGGATCGAACCCATTTATTTCGCTGCGCATCCTACAGTCTGATTCGCGAGTCCGGTCGGAGGTCCTCGAGCTCGTTATGTGATGATTTTAGGAGCTACATCGCCATAGGTTTTGCAGGCATCTCAAAGGTGCAAATTCTCCGCATTTGGGCGCGCGTGTTAGCTAATATCTTGGGGCTTATCACATTTTCCAGCAGAGGGCACATTTGTAAGATTGGTTAGAAAATTTTTTTAATTTGTTGATTAGCTTTTGATTGATTCCCCATCTTCAGATGACACAACTGGTATAGGTCAAAACTGGGAAATTTCATTAGCGGCCACTGGCCGGTAGGACTAATTTTTAAAGTGGCCACTTTCTTTAAACTAGCGGCCACTTTTTTATTTCAAAATGCTAAACAGTAAAATTTCTATAAGTATTAATCTAAAACTGAGTAGCCCAAATAAATATGTCAATATAAATATACTGGAACAAAAAAAAAGTAGAATCCTTGATGAAATGTAAGAAAATTAAAAACTCCTTGTAAAAAAGTGGCCGGAAGGTGGCCGCTGATAGACAATTTTTCACTAGCCACTTATTTTCATTTACTGGTCCTGTGGCCGGTGGCCAGTGCTAATTTTGACCTTTAACAACTGGGCTTGGCCGATCCTAGAATCAGCTAATCACACATGGCTACCAAATCTGCAACTCAGCTATTTTTACTCTCAAAGATCGTCCGAAAATGATATTTGAAAGTAATAAGATGTATTGCTGGGAAACAAAGTTACAAGGGATAAAACTCGTTTTAGAATGAGATATAAAGTTAGAAGAAAGAGGCTTCGGATTTAAATTTAATTTTTTTAAATTTTTTTTGAAATTTTGAGTTTTAATTGGGTTTTTATCCTTTCACTGTATATTATATATATATATATATACAGTCGTGGCCAAAATTGTGGACACATTTAGGTAGCTTTCATTACAAAAAGTAAAAAGCTACCAATTGCGACCGTCCAAAAAAAAAAAAAAAACACTTCTGGAAATTTGGCTATATTTTCGCCGATCATGACCCCCCAGATACCAGAACCACCCTTCGTTGAAATGCTGACTTATATATATATATATACTATATATATAGGGTTCTATATGTTATCTATCGCGGACATTTAGGTAGTAGACAAATAGTTCCAATTAAAAAAACCATTTCAAATGAAATAAATATTCATGTTGTGGCATTATTTAAAGTGAAAAATCACTTTTACAAAAATTACGATAGCTAACTTTTTGAATGGTGCCCCAGTCCCTATACTTATGTTTAGTAAAAGTGTACACATATCATAACAACTATAACACAAAATTTTTCATATGTGCACTACAAAAATTGACACAGTTATTAAATTCCAAAGTTTGAGATTTTTGTATATGATTTTATCTTTCAATGAGGGATCAGTTAAAAGATGAATTAAAGTAATTCGAGATCAAAATCAGGGTGCAATGTACTTTTTACGGTGAAACAACCTTTAGTCGGTATCGCCAAATTGGGTATCACCAAACAGGGTTATTTCATTTTAAATTTTGAGCTGACTTTGAGGGGTCGTATACAAAGCGAAGAATGAAATATTGAAATTAAACAAAGAAATAGATACCAATTTATTATAATATCAGAAAACGGTCTACTATAAAAAATGAATACATCAAACGCTGGAATCTACTACAGATACTGCTCAAAGTGGTCTCTTTTACTTTAAATAATGCCACAACATGAATATTTACCTCATTTGAACGTTTTTGTAATTGGAACTATATGTCTACTACAATGGTTGCGAAATTAAAGGTTGGCGATAGATAACATATTGCACCCTGTGATTAATATATATATATATATATATATATATATATATATATTAATCTGAAATTTGTCATGCTGTAACTCTCGAATTTTTTAACTGATTCGAATGAAATGTTTCATATGCATAGTCCATACTATTGTCTCGACCGAGTTTGTTGGCCAGCTTCATCCACCTTCTTGTTTCAAAATGGCGGCCATTTGAATTTTGTGGATATTTTGGGAAATTTTTTGGTTTCCTAACCTGTCTCTTTAAAATGACCAATGTTGTTAACTTACACTGTGTGACTCTTTAATAGAGTCACATTAGAATATCTTAGAAACATTAAAATATCTTTTAATGTTTCTGTCATTCTGTTTAAAATGATAAATAAGAGTTTGCATTTTCTGAAACGTAACATTTTTTATAAGTATACAATGTTAGAAAAAAAAAATCAAAAATTTAAATGGCCGCCATTTTGAAACAATATGGCGGATGAAGCTGGCCAACAAACTCGGTCGAGACATTAGTATCTACTATGCTCATGAAAAATTTCATCCAAATCGGCTGGAAAATTTCAGAGTTACAGCATGAAAAAATACAGATATATATATATATATATATATATATATGTATAAGTAGTATATATATACAGGGTGCAATATGTTATCTATCACAACCTTTACTTTCTAAACCGTTGGTAGTAGATATATAGTTCCAGTTACAAAAACGTTTTAAATGAAGTAAATATTCATGCTGTAGCATTATTTAAAATAAAAAATCAATTTTATAAAAAATTACGAAATTTAACTTTTTATACGGTCCCCCAATCCCTGCAGTTATATTCAGTGAAAGTTTACACATATCATAACAGATATAACACGCAAAGTTTGACATCTGTACTACAAAAATTGACAATTTTTGTTTATTAAATTTCAAAGTTTGAGATTTTTGCACGTGATTTTAACTTTCATTGAGGGATCAGTTGAAGATGAATTAAAGTAATTCGTGATCAAAATCAGGGAACTATGTCCTTTTTACGGCAAAACCACCTTTAGCCGGTATCGCCAAATCAGGGTATCACGAAAGAGATCTAAAAATTTGAACTGACTTTCAGGGGTCGTATACAAAACGAATAATCAATATTGAAATTAAACAGAAAAATAAATATAAGTTTATTATAATATCAGAAAATGGTCTACTATAAAAAAAATGAATGCATAAAATGCCGGAAGAGACAAGAGATACTGCTCAAAGTGTTCTCCATTGGTGGCAATGCACAACTGAATGCTTAACATTACGGAGTCCCGGACGCGTTAGAGCATAACAGGTGTGCAAACTGTGCGACAATCAAGGATGATTCACTGTTTCAGATAAACAAGAGAAGTGGTCTCAGTCATACAAAACTATGCCTTGATATAACACCAGAGATTGAAGTCTATGGGTGTCAACTCCGGGGAACGCGGTGGCCATTCTACCAGACCGCCATATCCAAGGATCTGTCGATCGAATTCGGAGGCCAGATACTCCCGGACGTTTTTTGCGGAGAAGACCCCATCATGTTGAAACCACACCCAGCATGAATATCGGAGAGGCAGCTCTTCATACCTGTCACGTACCGTGTTTTGTAGCAGATGCAGGTAATGATCGCCCGTTAAGGTCCCATCGTAGAAGATGGCTCCAACAATCTGGATTTCCCATATACCGCACCACACGCGTCGCACTGTGCGGGCGATGTGGAGGTTTTCCAAAGACCATTAACGCACATTGTGCACGTTCACATTGCCACCTTGTTTAAGCATTGACTCGCTGTTTACAGAATGTCACAATGGAACGACGGATATTCCTCTAAGGTGTTGTGCATGAAATTACAATAATCAAATCGTCGTGCGTGGTCACCCAGCATTAAAGCTTGCACCAGTGTCGGATGGTAGGACGCGTATCATGTGCATGTAACAAATGCAAGACAGTCTGACCAGATGCCTCGCTTATTTCCTCCGTGTTCAGTTGTGGAATTAAACGGGCGAACGCCAGCACCTCCTCCGGTGTCACTCGAATATTAGACCTTGCTCGTCTACTTGTTGCGTGTCGTGATGAACCAGAGCCGGTCTCGCTAAGATGGTGCAATGCATCAGTTAAAGTTTCACGCGTTGGATGTATCACTGTTAAAAAAAACGGAGATTCTGCTGGCAATCGAGACGCCAGTACTATTTCCGTATTTTAGCAGAAAATTTCCCCCATAAATTACAGAATATTTTCCGTTTTTCTTGAATTTAAGGGGGAAAATTTCTGTAAAAATACGGATTTCCGGAATTTATGGGGGAAATTTCCGTTAAAATACGGAAATTGTACTGGTTGAAAATGTTTTGTTTATAGAGGAAAATTCCAATGAAGAGCACATGAAATTCTGCAAGCACGAAATGTTTAAACTTATGACCAAATTTGGGCAAAAGTTGCCAGTTATATGTAGATATGGGTTCAAATGGGGGCCAGTTATATGTAGATATGTGCTCAGGACAAAATGATGTAAAATATATTACATGGCTTTAAATTTCGAATGGTTAGAAAATTGATCCTGACAAATTCCCCAAATTCAGATTAGATACAATGCAAAACATAATTCAGACATTTTTTCATGATATCTTATGATTCTCACTCTTTACATAAGGTTCGTCTGTGCAAAGATAAATATACAAAATAATATCCAACACAGCAATTTTTATTAAACCTGTTGAATGTTTGCCCCGTATCTTAAATTTTAGAAAAAGAAATTTTAGGATTTATTATAATAATACAAAAATAGTTTTATCACATTAGCTTCCTTGCAGTTAAGAAATTATCATTAAAATTATCAAGAAGAACGTAAAATCATGCGTCATTCAGATTATGAAACACTTTTTAATGCATTCAGACTACTATAATAAAACTTCATGGCTTAATAACGTGAAAACGATGTCTAAGTTGTAATTAGTAAAACATATAACACGTTTGAAAGCGCAATTTCAACCAAAATTGAAAAACTAACTGAAAATTTTGTACATTCCTGTATATGAAATACAGCTTTATCGTGTAATTCACAATATGCTAAAATTTAGAACAGTTAGAGAACGCATAGCACAGTTGAAAATTCCCCGCAATTTCAGGTCAATAAACGGAAATGTACTTGAGATGTTTTGGGCAGCCCTGATTGTTTTGGGCAGATTTATAGAATTTATGCACACTAAATAGTATGCAATTTTTATAATTTAAAAAAGTGTTCCACAACTGAAAACGCACTTCCATCAATTATTGTTCATAGAGACAGAGAAATATAACTGACTTATTTTATGTTCCCCTCTATATGAAAGATGAATTCTTTGCACATCATATTCAATAATAAGCATCTTATAGAGCAGCTCTGAGATGCATATGTAAATTTAAATACTTATGAAATAGTATAACATGAACAAAATACACCACAAACAATTTTTCTCCATAGACCGTAATGTAACATAATTATTTTTAGTGTCCCTGTAAATGATGGATAAATGCTATCCATACCATATTCTATAGCAATCATCTTGTAGTGCACTTCATAGGTATATATATATAAATTTCAAAGTGTTTGAAATTATAAAACATTTAAAAACACCGAAAACGATTATTCCCCATAGGCCGTAATGTAACGAAATTCTTTTGAATATCCTTTAATGTAATTATGACTGCTACACGCTACATTTTTGAAAAACCTAACATTCAATAGTAAATATCAATAACATGGCGATGCGACTATATTGAGGCTAAAAATAATTTTGGCCAGCTAGAATAGGAAAATTACCCAACGTGTGGCGTCTCGATTGCCAGTAGAATCTCCGTTTTTTTACATTGTATCCTTAGGTAAACGTTCTGATTAAACACTCTCAGCCCCTCTGGCATTCACCAGAAATAAGTATCATTTCGGCATATTGCATGTATGCCTAGCTTGCCATCACGATGTCAACGCTGACTAGTATATCCACAGATAGAGGCTCGTGTTTTATCCCTAATGCGTGGCGCAGCGGTACTATTGTAATTTGTATAATCCCAATTTTCGTGCTCTGTATAGCTCGACTGGTTGTTTGCATTCCGCTGCCGTTTATCTCGTCCTTAGTGAGTACGTTTTTTTCCGGTTGCCAATTCTACCTACTTTGACGTTTGAATGTTGTTCGACCCATAAAAGTTAGCTCAAAATTTTAGATGAAATAACCCTCTTTGGTGATTCCCCGATTTGACGACACCGGTAAAGGTGGTTCGGTCATAAAAAGGACATCGCACTCTGATTTTGATCCCGGATTACTTAAATTCATCTTTTAACTGATCCCTCAATGAAAGAAAAAATCTCAAACTTTGAAATTTAATAACCGTGTCAATTTTGTAGTACAGATATCAACATTTTTGTGTTACATCTGTTACGATCTGTGTAAACGTTTACTAAATATAACTATAGGGACTGAGAGACCATATAAAAAGTTAGATTTCGTAATTTTTATATATTTTTTTTAACTTTAGATAAGGCCACAGCATGAATATTTACCTCATTTGAAACGTTTTTGTAATTGGAACAATATATGTACGACCAGCGGTTGAGAAATTAAAGGTCGTCGATAGATAACATATTGCACTCTGTATAAGTCGACATTTCAACGGAGGGTGGTTTCGCGATCTAGGGGTCATGTTCGGCGAAAATATAGCAAAATATCCCAAAGTGTTTTCCTGCGGACGGCTGCAAATGGTAGCTTTTTACTTTTTGTAATGAAAGCTACCTAAAAGTGTCCACAATTTTGGCCACCACTGTATATGTGTGTGTGTGTGTGTATGTTTTTTAATTGAAGTAAAAAAAAACTTTTAATATGTTCCTAGTGCTAAAACAGTATTATTTATGTTGGCTATGTCGGGTCCAGTATTTTACCAATAGTGCATTAATTTTAAATCATTCCAATGTTTAAAACGGATTTTGTCTCCTGTAGTTGCGATTCCGTCTAAGCAGGTTTGTTTACACATCATATTTTCCCGAATAATTTTTAATAATAATTAAACCATGTAGCTTAAAGTTATTGTGCTTTTTTAAAAACTGATTTTATGCCCCTTAACAAATATTTCTATATAAAATAAAGTGGGTCAAGCCTCCCTTCCTAATTCCCTTGACCTATTATTTCTTCATGATTAAAATTGATCATTTTTCAAGTTTCTTATATATTACACATATGGCAATTTTATTTTGATAACGATTGTATAACGTATAAAATGATTTATTCTAGGTTCAGTTAAAAAAAAAAAAAAACAAAAACAAAAAAAAAAAAAAACACTTTGTAATAAATAGGCCAAGCCTCCGCAGTCTCCCCTACTCTAGCAGAATGTAAACATTTCAATGCCTAGCCAATATTATTCGAAAATATTGAAGATAGGCAATATTGCCGAAAATATAGCCATTAAAACAAATAGTGGTTCAATATTGCTTTGTTACTAGAACTATCATTTCCCTAATAGCAAACCAATTTTAATTATTTTGTCATATTGGTTTAATATCGTACCAATGTTGTGTTTATCGGAAATACTTTGAATGAGATACTAATATTGCTTAAATATTGGATTAACATTGGAAATATTTGCACTGAAATACAGAAATATTGTTTTTTAATTTCGAAATATTGGCAAAGGTATGGCGAAATATTTATTGCCAATATTGGCTAAGAAATAACCAATACAAACAATGGTTGCAAAATATCGTTTTGCTACTAGGAGTGTATGATATCAAAATTTAACTTATATGCTTGAGAAAAAAAAAAAATTCTAACAACGTAACCGGTGTATGCACACACACACACATCTGTGCATGAATTTATAGTAATCGAAATATTCATATAAATAAAAAATAGTATCATACCGATTCTGCTTAATTTATTATATCCTCGCACTACATATATCTTTTTTTATAAAGATTAAAGACACGATAAATAAGCTAACTATTTCTTATACCTAATTAGAAAATTTCGATATAGCGGTAAGAAAGATACTCTTAAACAAATGCATTTAATTTATTCTTTAAATTTCTTTTTTCTACTGTGGAAAAATAATTGTTTATTATAGAAACCATATAAAAGTGCTATTAAGAAGTTGATAATTAACTCATAAGTCGTGACAGAAAATTAAAATAAGGAATCTTCTTAAATTGTTATTAAATTTCAAAATAACAAGAATATTATTAGCTTTCAACAGTAGAATTATTCCTCTTTCACAGGATCTGATGAAACCCCATGCTTGCTTTACAGTTTGCTTTTAACATATTTCTTAATTAAGAAATTCTATACATACCACTGGGTCAAATTTCTACGTTTTTAGATAATTTTAATGATCCATATTTATTCAAAATTCTTCTTCTTTTACTCACATACTCTCCCTTTCAGTCTTATATATATATATATATATTTTCTAAATTTCAAAATTTACTTCAAAGTGACATTAAGAAATATATTTTATTGAGATCTGTATAAAAATGCTAATTTAACAAATCAAAAGAGGAAATATTCTTTTATACTCTGCTTATGCAGATTTTTTTAGATGTACATCTTCAGTCGTTAGTTTTTTTTTCTTTCGTTTTTTTTCAGTCGTTAGATTTTTTTCACATCGTTTGTTTTTTTTCTTCATTTCAAAAAGGAAATGTTTTAAAAAGACTGCATTTTATCATTATAAAGTTGCATTAAATTTTTCAATAGTTTTTTCTTAATATTTATGGTTAATAAATATAAATAAAATATTTTCAAAGTTCACTGGGATTTTTTTTTAATTTTTGCATAAATATGAAATTTTCGCTAACGCTGCATGACTATTTCTGCGCATTTGTGCTAGATTTGACGCAAACCCATCATACTGTTCCTCTAAGAAAAAATAAAATGTAAACTTTTTCAAAGTAGTACGCTATGTCATCACAAAACGTTCTTCTATATCAATCTTGTATGCAGGGTTATTCCTTAATTCCGTTTCATTTCAAGTAACTGATGAATCGAGCTAGCTATAGCTATGAATGAGGTAGAAAGAAACGCATACTACTCTTAATGCATATATTAAGAAACAATTTTAGTTATAAGTCCCACTTCTAATATAACTATAAGTGATTCTACTAGCATTTATATTCATATGTTTTCCACATTTATTTTGTTACATAAAAATATCAAAAGAACTTAGAAACAATTTAAATAATTTGAGAATAATATACATGGACAAATTGATAATACAGATATTCTCATTAGCATTACTTCTAGCAAATATGGGTTTTCTCTCGTCATTCTGGTGAATTCGATGCCTATGCATAATGTTCTTTCTAACAGATTTATCGCTTAATTTCCTGATAAGCGTAGTTTTCTTATACTATTTCGCTAATTCTAACTTAGCTTTACTAATTTTACATCCTGCCATCTTCTTTTCGGGTCCACTGTCAACTCTTACCTGATAGCCACGAACTAACTTGCTATTAATTTAGAGTTTATGAGAGTTCTACTTTTCCTCATTTAAGGTATAAGCTGGTTTCCCATCACTCATCGGGACAAGGAAATTTCTATGACCTTGTACACGCCCCGTAAAATCCCATTGCCCGTTATTAAAGTTTTGTTACCTCTCTCTATAATTGGTTTTATTTCTACTTTGTACTACGTAGGAGGAAAATATTCTAATTTTATCAAATCTTAAAGTATTTTCTTAACCGCTCTTCTCATAGACACATATTACTTATTTCCTTCATTTTCTGTACTAATATCAGCAATCTTGTACCAAAAGTACGCTTATTATAAGTTCCGTTTTCCCAAATAATTAGAAAATTAAAAGTCGAATTCCTTTTAACTGCTATATCAAGAACTAATCTAAGTTGTGAATTTAAATTATTGCCCTCATTACCCCAATCCTCACTGCCTATATTGGATTAATTCGTGTGTGATCATTTTCAGCTATAGATAATTTAGGGTCCCCATTTAAAATTTCCTCGTTATCCATTTGTGAATTTCTACTTCTCCCTCTGTTATACTTTTGTGCTGTTCTTCTTTTTTCCCTAAATTTTCTCGGCGTCTGACCTCTTATTCATTTTTTGTATAGCTCTGATTGAGCTCCCTGCTCTCTAGTCTCTACAACACAAACTACCAGGTCCTGGTGCTCCATCGTTTTTACTAACTAACCTATTTGCTTTATTTCTGTACCACCTGGTAATGCCTTACTCCCTAAAGGGTCCATTCCACACCATATTTGAATGGATTGGCTCCTTAGCCACATATGAGTATTCCTAGAACTACAATTAATTCTAGTTATTCCTCGTTTTTATTCATCTTCCGGCCCTATATGTGCACTACAAAAATTCACTTTATTTTCTAAAGCATTATACATCGAATGTGTCATAAATTCAGGACAGTTTAAATTTTACGCGCCAGCTATAAGTACTTAAATTTTAGAAGATAACGTTTCATTATCTTTCCATAGCGCCTTAGCAAAGCAATCAGGTACACCTCCTCTACATTTTTTATCTACCATGAAGACTAGATATATATGACTTTCTGTTTCAAATTCCTTAGGGATAAAATCTATCCGAAACACGGAAACCTCGAACTCGGAATCCTCAATAGCCTAAACTTTCTGCCATATAATATTGAGTTCTACTACTGGTAATAAATGCATCTTAGTCTTTTTGTTGATTATATTTGCACCGGTGAATCCAATTTTTGCATTAATCCAATAAATCTTTCTCTATTGATCGCAATTTCTTTCTATGAACATTGTGAACTGTAATCTACTTCCCTACTAGAAAAACACTTTAATTTAGGTCTTCTTCTTTCTGAAGCTTTTGCGTCCTCGCTTACAGTTTTTACTAGAGGATCTAGTGTTAATGCCCTCAACCCTATCTACGTGTCTCTCTAGCGTGTCCTAATAACTTCTTTGTCTCCCCTCTTACCATGCGGGCTACCATTCTTGCTTGGGGGAACGATTTCACGTATAAATCTAATTCCTTAGCCTAATTTACACGATTTATTCATTTCGTCCCCTTGTTCACCTATAAATGAGATCTGATACAAATAGCTAAGGAATACTTAGGTTTATCAGCTATCATCAGGTCCTTTAAATCCCGGAAATTCTGCTCCTCCCGACTTTCCAAATAGAAATATAAATTAGTTTTAACCCTCTCCATCCAATGCACACAATTTTCACTGTATAGTTTATGACAATACACAACATTATTTTCATGTTGCAGGTGTGCTAATTCGTTTTCAGCCACGATGCACGCTTTAATGGATTTATAATTGGATAGTTTCTCCATTCGAGAAATATATCTGATGAAAGAACAAGACCCAATTCTCCATTCTTCTGGGACTCAAGGTGATTGCTTTTTCACCAGATTTAAATACTTCAATAAACCGTTTTCTAAAATTCTACAATTTCTCCTTGTTTATCTGCTGATGCTTAATATCTAACTCTTTGAGTTTAATTTCGTGTTCCGTTGCTTCTGTTTCTTGATATTATTTGGGTTCTTCTCAATGAGCCTTAATCGTGTCTGGTAAATTTTTAATTATAAGTTCATCACAATTCTGCCTTCCCAAGATTTTTACTCATTATTCGTATTTTAATTTCATCAATTATTGTGCTTTTAACGTTGATATTTTTACATTTTTATTATATTGCACCAAGCTCCATCATAATAATTATTTCACTCAGATCTAAAACTGTGGATTTTTCGGTATTTTTCTCTAGCTCCTCTGTCACATGGCATATTGGTCAGCCTTCTCGCTTTCATTAAAAAAGCCATTCTGACCTCCGTGTTTTAACTAAATTATTCATCTGAAAAACAAATTACAATATTTTAGTTAACCAAATTTAAAGTTAGCACAACCCTTTCTAATTTGTCACAAGAGATATTATGTGACCAACCATAAACAAGCTATAATTTATCTGAAAAATGTAAAAAATTCACACACACTAATTTTACCGTTAACCAAAGATTATGCATATCCCCTGTTTTTCGCACAAAAAATATGAACACAAATTACAAATAATAAGATAGGAAATATTATTTAGTACACACAACATAATAATAACCGTAAGAAGAAAACACATTAGATTGTGTAAGTTATCGATTCATCTCAGTATCGCTCAATAATTGCAATCGAACAATGCAACATAAATCCCACTAATAGGAATTACTTTAAATTAATTACAATAATAATCCGTTACTACCATTAATAATTCAGATCCGCACGTAATAACACAAAATATCTGGTACTAAGAAAACATAGAAATGAATCGCCTTCACTTACCAGAGGTTTCCTTACTACTGGATTTGAAGCACTGTTTACAATCACACTCCATATGACACTTGTAGCATTAACAACACCGCCATTCTTAGGTATCGTCGTGGTCTTGCTTCTCAATATGGCTTCAGGAGGGAAGTAGCAAAGTTATTCGTGTCACAGCAATGCTTTCCTATTTCGATATATTTCCAATCAGCTAAACTATCGTTTGATTCAGCCGAAAATTATAGGCACACTTCAAGGCTATCTTACCGGAATTTTAGTACCCACTACCCCAGTTTCATGGGCCGGACTTTCCCCCTGAAAACTGTTAACGATATGTATTATGCGCTTCGGAGATGCTAATAAACTACCATGTTTCTATAATTAGCATTTACTTATGAAAGAAAACTATAAAAAATATCACTTCTGGAGCTATGAGTTAACTTAATTTTCTAAAAAGAGGCTCCATTAACAAAAAAAAACAAGCCGGACCGGCAAGCGCCCTTCTGCCTATCTGTTAGCTACATTATCTCACTTTCCTCTCTTTCATGAAGTCATCTACCCTGACATTCGTAAATCGTCCATTCGACCCATAAAGAGGAGGATTTATTTTCGATGCTGAGGCCCTGAAATTTTTAGGTAGATTTCGTATGAAATACTACCTATTGCGATCGCTCCTATGTTGGAATTTCTGAAAATTTTTTGCAGATCTGCAGATCATGACCCCTAGAACCTAAAAACACCCGCAGTAAAAAACTTTATCTCTCTATCTATATATCTACCTATATAGGGGAGACTAGGGAGGGTTCACCCATTTTTTACAAAATGATTTTTTATTTTTTAAATATTGAACGTAGAATAAAGTTTTATCTATCATTTTATTCGTTATACAATAAGTTATCAAAATAAAATTGTTACATAAGTGTAATATAAAAGAAATTAGAAAAAGGATTGATTTTAGTCATGAGAAAATAATGGGTCAAGGCTCCCCACATATGGGAGGTTTGACCAACTTTGTTTTATATTGAAATATTTGTGAAGAGAAATAAAATCAGTTTAAAAAAGCAAACTAACTTTATGTTACATGCTTTAAATTTTATAAAAAATATTTTTGAAAATATGATGCTCAAAGAAACCTGTTTAGGCGCAATCGCATGTCAGAGGAGAAAAAAATTGTTTTAAACAGGATTTTGTTTGAGCAGGCATAATTGCACAGCAGGGAAAAAAAATAACATTTAAGACAGTATTCCGCTTGAGACGGGTTCTGTTTTCATAGGGTTTCATGCATTATAATGCCTGGATTTAGTAGCCGTTGTCCCGCTTTTTTTGTTTCTTTGTCCTACTTTTTGTGATATTCGACCTGACAACTCTAATTGACACATAGTTTGGCTTCATCTCTCTCTATTCATCATGTTGAAATTTGTCGACATACTTTCCTGAAGCTTTTCGATCAATGCTATATTCTTTTACAGCCGTATGAGTACTCAACTTATCATTAACATCTTTTAACCTTTTACAGGGGCAAAGTACTTTACTTTCAGTACTAAAATGTTGAAATAAATGACTGGCACCGGAATATACGAACAAATTTATTTGCAAATATGAAAAGGGTTATATTTCACATTCATATTAAATGGAAAAGATTTTAGCAAAATTCTGGTGCCATTCTGGCGTTTGGAAATTAAAATTAGTGGTTTCATAAACATACCAGTGCCCCTGAAACGGTTAAGACTGCTGCTTTCGTACTTTGTAGTCCTTTCTAGTCTTTTCCATTGTTTCTATTTACCTGTTGTAAGTAATATGTAAATGGAAAAAAGCTCTTATCAACTTTCCCATTTATATTTCATTAATGTTTTTCGTTCAGTGGATACTATGGCAATTTTCTCAACTTTCTTTAATCTGTTTTAAACGTTTTCTTTTCCATCACCTCATTTTACTGTAACTTTGCAAAATAACTTTACATTCATTTTCATATATAACCATTAATCTTTCATTATGCACTTTTTATAATAAAAAGATTTCCAAAACACCTTAATTAACATATTGCCGACGGACAATTTTTATCAAATCTAAATTTTAAAACAGTAGAAGCACCTCCCTATTCTAAAAAATCTTTTGTAAATCAGTGTTCTACTTAGGTTTCCCAAGTTTATATCTCGGTAAATAACTTTCAATGCACGATTCAATATACAATATCTTACAATCTAAAAAAAATATAGACAACATGATATACCGTAATTTCCGGTGTATAGCCCGCGGATCATACAATCGTGTTTCGACCCAGAAATTTTAAAAAATAAAATGTAACATTGTAGATCACAGTAAATATTGGTCTTCAAATACTGAATAAAATTTCTGGGTCCAAACTGAATTGTTTGATCTGCGGGCTATACACCCGAAATTACGGTAAATGGATTTTCTGTAAGGCCACGCATGATGTTTTTTGAATGAAAACGAGAATTCTCGTTTCCCGTCGTGAATGTGTTAAGGGAACCTTGAACATCTGGTCAACGCTCCCTCACATTGACTGGATCAAGCCTCCCCACAAAGCCTTTTTCTAAAGAACAGTACATTGTTATTTTAAGCCTAACTTACTGTATAATCTTTATGCATGGAATGAAAGTTCGATATTTCTGCATTACTTAAATCCAACATACTTAAATTTCTATGAAATATTTTATCTGAAAAAAGCTTACAAAATATTTCTAAAAAACACAACTTTTAGGTTGAAAATGCCTCACAATTGATTTTTTTCCACACCTATTTCGATTATCTGTATGAAATAGAGACTGTTGTTTGAGCATTCCAGTAGCTTTGATTGACACCTACTGGTAAAACTCTGAAACTCTTTTAAATATGAAAACTGATTGGTGGGTCAAGCCTCCCGTATGGTTGACCCTCCGTAGTCTCCCCTATATATATATAGCGGAGAGTAGTACACAGTAAGACAGGGTACACAGTGAGACTGCAGCCACTTTGACATATAGTTGTAACTTTTTCTCCAGGCTGCCACACACACATAACGACCTCATCTTATGCAACACCTGGATGTAGTTTCGGCTCTTAAGTTACTCGTCTGACAAAATAGTAAATAATTCTTTATTTTATAGTGGTTGAAGTTACATAAACGTCTATTATAGAGTTTATTTCCTTCAATATGACATATATTTACTTAACCAAACCTAGCTATATCGAATAATAGACTATTTCGACAAAATGACATACAGTTTTTAAAGCGATGAAATTGGTGTAACAGGTGGTGTCCATTGGTGTCCATTTTGTTACAACGTAACGAAAGTACACAGTGAGACACACAGTTGTAGTACACAATGAGACATGTCTTATTGTGTACCTAATATGTGGTTCTGATGTTAAAAATTTATTTATTAATAAAAGAATGGTTTTCTCTTTCTCTCTGTGTGTGTGGGCGTGCGATGGCTAGGGAAATCTACTAAACGTAAGAGGCTGAAAATTTGCATGTCACCCAAGGTCTGCCATTGTCTACCCGAGGCTCATACTTTTAATATTTTGAAAATCTAGAAATATTAATTAGAAATCATAAACTGCAGGAAATTATTGATAGAGAGTAAAATTGTATGATTTAAGAAAATATATGCTTTGTCTCACTGTGTACCACAAGTGGTACACAGTGAGGCAATTTTCATTCCTCCGTTGTGCTGCTTCTGTGCTTTTATAAATAACTTTTTTAAAACCATTTATACACTAATGTGTAGCGTATTTGTGTATCTTAAAGATGTAGTAGATTTTTTTTCAAAAGAATAAAAATCGTCGCCATTTTTTAAGTAATATATATACATATATAAATATATATATATATATATATATATATATAAACCATTAATTAAACATTACCGACCACCCACAAAAATTATGATATTATATATATATATATATATCACTTTTTTATGGACACGATAACTTCCGTAATTCTGCACAAATCTCTTCCAGACTGATACATAAAATCAAGGGGCATAAAATCTTGGTCAAGTTCGTCAATGGTCAAAATCGGACCAAGGGGATGGAAATAGGAGGGGTTTTGTGAAAACTGAAAAAACCCCATAACTTTTTAATTTTTGTACACATCAATTCAGTTTAAAGTTTTTATTACTTTTAAAAATAAGGCCAAAAAAAAATTAGGTATCACAGATTTTTGATAAAATTAAAAATGGGCTCAAGGGGCGCAAAAAACTTGGTTTTAGGGAGAAAACAGTCATAACTTCCTCAGTTCTAAAGATATCAAATCCAATTAAATTTATTATAAATATTCTTAATATTATCTACAACTTTTACATTGAGAAGATTTTGATGGGACCAATTCGTACCGCAAAAAAAAATAAAATAAAATAAAATAAAATAAAAAATAAAAACGAAAACAAAAAGGGGGGAGTGGTTGAAGGAAAAAAAAAGTCATAACTTCGGCAATTCACAAGATATAATATCCGCATAAATTTATTATATATCTTCTTAATAATCATCTACAACATTTACATTGACAAGTTTTTGATAGGACCAATTCTTACAGCAAAAACAAATTAAAAATACATAGCGGTCGAAGAAAAAAATATCGTATTACGGTTGTATTCAAACCCAAACTGCTTATTTTCTAACTCATTATTAAATTCATTTTTCCTTTCAAACGTATCCAATTGGTAGGTTTTCTTATTCAGAAACTATATAATATTCCGTAATGGTCTATTTTTGATAGAGGCAGAATATATTTTAAAAAATGATATCAAACTTGACATTTTGAACCGAATTTCCCGAAGCGATTGTGTTGGAAACAAAAAATATGGTCCTACTGAGAAAATAATTGTTTATAAATCAATATTTAATTAATTGAACGAAAAATAGAAACAGAGGTCGCTTATAAATCTCTTCAAAAATCACGTCAGCAAGTTTCATATTTTTTCTTTTAAAAATGAATCTGAAAACATGACAGAAAATTTCGAGTTGTTGAACATGGAAAAGTATTTTTTTGAATACCGCCTTAACATGATTCTGATAAAACCAGCTTTTATATAAAAATGAAATTAATAACTTGTCAAAAGCGGCCAGATAAAATTGTTAAAGTGGGTTTATCTCTAATCATGGTTTATTTTTTGTTGTTGAAATTAGTACTTAAATTCGAAATCTACCTGTGCCTGTAGGCCGAGCCGGGAGGGATTTTTTGTATTCTGGACAGTGAAGATGAGAAATACAGCGTATGTTGATGTGAATTTTTCTGAACTATATGTGATGTACGATTGATATTGTGTTTAACAGGGATATTATACAGTTAAAATTTATTTGCCTGCCGCAGTTAATTGTTTTGATTGACAGTCAAGTTAATTTTTTTTTACAGAGCATAAAACGTTTGAAGTAATAGATCCAATTTTGCTATTATACACTCATTGCCATAAATAATTTGCGCACCAAGAAAAAGATGTGCTAATCAAACGAAATTTCACACGCGTAAGTACTACTGTGATATAAGTAAGTGAGTAGAAAACCAAAGAAAAAGGATCATTTATTGCAGAAAAAAATACAAATGAACGGAAATTTTAGTACTCTGTTGGACCCCCTCTAGCGCAAATGCACGGTGCGATACGAGCGGGCATTGAGGCATACTAGTTACGTATGATGTCCTGATACATCTCGTTCCACAGTTGTTGTAAACGCGCCTCGAGCTCAACCAAACGCGTAGGGTGTCCAACTTGCCGTCCCAAATGGTCCCAGATATGCTCCACTGGTGAGAAATCTGGGGATCGTGCAGGTCAGGAAAGGGTGGTAATGTGGCGGAGGCAGGCTTGTGACATCCTTGCTGTGTATGGCCGAGCATTATCTTGCTGAAAAATGGTTCCTGGGAGGCCTGCCACGAGTGGCAACACATGCGGCTGAAGGATGTCCTGGAAGTACCGCTGGGCTCTCATTGTGCCACGGATCAATATTAGGGGTGACTGTGTATCGTAAGCAATGGCACCCCATATTATCACACCAGCTGTGGGAGCGGTGTGTCACTGTAAGTCGGAGGCAGGATTGAGGCGTTCACCGCGGAGCCTCCACACACGAACACGATTGTCATCGCTGCTCAAATTGAATCTAGACTCGCCGCTGAAGACGACCTGGTTCCATTCCGTTGCAGTCCATTCCCATCGTGCACGACACCACTCCAAGCGGAGGCGTCGGTGGGTGGGTGTCATTGGCAGCACACGTCATGGGCGCCGCGATACCAGATGTCCTTCAGCCAGGCGCCTTGCGGTGGTTCGGAAAGACACAGGGGTCCGTAGTGAAGGTGCTGCTTGTATCTGGATGGCGGCCAATGAGGCAGTGCGTGTGCTCTACGTGTGCGTTTAGTATGATGTGACGGTCTTCTCGACGACTGTTCTGTCGAGGGCGGTCCGAGCCTGGGCGCCGTGTAAATGACGTCTCTTCTGTCCACTGGTCCCAACACCCCTCACACTAAAATCAGAACGGCCTACTTGACGAGCTACTCGCCGAGCTGACCACCCAGCTTCCATCATCCCGATGATACTTCCCCTCTCGAACTCTGACAGATGCTCATATTGTCTTCGATGGCTGCGTAACGGCATGTCTACCTCAGCGTTTCCTTTGCAAAAGAAAAGGTACACTCAGACAAGTTCTGCTTACCAGCTTTATACTCCTAGGAGGACGAATTTCAACGCCCTCTAGTGGCATTACGCAATGCGTAATCACGCTGCATTTCTAATCATTTACATATCTGCCTGATATGCAAATTGCCAAGTTTCGTTACGATCCCATAATTATTTCTTGGTGCGCAAATGTTTATGGCAATGAGTGTATATTGCAGCTGCTTTTCTTCAGCATTTTTTTAAAACTCGCCATTACCTGGACCGAGTATTGTCAGTTTGGGATATTTTTAACGCAAAATATCCTTTTTTATCCAACTAGTAATCTTAGCCCTATTTATTCACGGACTTTATGTCATCAAATAAAGCAAAGTTTACCAGTCAGAAAAAGTAGTATATAATTTGAATAGAAAATTTCAACAACTTGACAACACTACCTGGACCTAATATAGTGCGTCTCACAAGTATATGCACAAGCGATTTTTTGAAATAACAGCTCAAAGTATGAAGCCATAATCACGAAAAAAATAATAAGCATATGGAATCATAATTTATGTTTGTTACAATAACGAAATACAGTATAGGTTTTACAAAATTTTTGTAAAAAAATAAAATTTAAAATAAGCTGTCCCAAAAATATATGGACAATGAAGAGAATTGCTTTTATTTCCAACGTATCAAAAGAAATTGTGTTTTCTGCGTTCTGTATATGTGAAGTACCCACTGCGAAATATAAAATCACTGCTCATTCTTCAATTATAGCATAGTGGGAAAATGCCTCGCAACGTTCAATTCTCTGCTGCCGATATAGCTAAAATTTGGCGCTTAAAGACTCAAATGTTAAAATTTCTGATATTGCTAAACACATAAAGAGTAAGAGATACGGAATTTATTAAATTTTACCAAAAAGTGTCAATGCGATTGCAAAACAACGTTCAGGTCGACCAAAAAAGCAACTCTATGACAAGCCAGAGAGATTTTTCTAGCAGTTTCAATCCAAAAGAAGTTTGTTCGTGAAATTTCGAAGACTTTAGCGTTTCCTATTACGAGATCTAATATTCACCGTTGCATACAGGTATGAAAAATCCATAAATATCGCAGAACGTGCGCGGAATCTATGCTTAAAGTGCACCAAAGAAATGCACGCGTTCTTTGAACTAAAAAACACTCGCCTTGGGAAGATGAATTGTTAAATGTTTCTTCACTGACGAAAAGAAAACCAATTTGGATGGCCCTAGTGCCTGGGTATACCATCGGCGTGATCTGCGACTTGAATCTCGGGTGTTCTTTAGTCGACAATAAGGAGGGGATTATCTCATCGTGTGGGGCGCGATTTGTTTCAATGGAACAACGGATATTGCTTTTCTTAATGGTCGATAGTGCTCTGAGGATTAATAAAATGTCCTTAAAAGCAATCTATTTCCATTTGGAAAGATTTTAGGAAGAGAAAACTGAAAATTCCAAGAGAAGAATGCGTCGATTCACACCTGCCGATCAACAACAGATTGGTTTACGCAGAATCAAGCGACTGTTATAGACTGGCCAGCCAACAGCCCAGACCTAAATCCATATGAAAACCTTTGGGGAGCACTTGCACGGGATTTGTATGCTCATGGTCGCCAGTTTTCTACTATTCAGGAATTAAAGCAACAAGTAGAGCAGACACAGCTCAGCAGACATTGCTCTTTACAGTCACACATTCTCCAAACATTATTTTGGACCATACTTGATAAGGTTTTCATGATAATTCAAAGGAACGGATTGAAAATTTGAATTTAAATGCAAAATTCTCGAAAAGTCCATATATTTTTGGGACAGCCTATTTTGATTTTTATTTTTTTACAAAAATTCTGTAAAACCTATACTGCATTTCTTTGTTGTCACAAACTTGTATTATGATTACATATGCTTATTATTTTTTTCGTGATTATGGCTTCATTTTTTGAGCTATTATTTCAAAAAATCGCATGTCCATATACTTTTGGGACGCACTATATCAGGGCTTTGAATTATAAAAACCGCTGTTTTTAAATCGGATTTTGATTAAATTTTATTTTGACTGATCCTTATCAAACATCATTGCTTCATCTGTGGCATAATATATCCCTTTCTGGAAAATCTAAAATTGAATTCTAAGCATGCCAATTTGAAGACTTATTTTTTTAATAATTCTCGAGTAAGAGGTTTAAATTTGAAATATACAAAGTGGGCGATATTTCCTTCATTCGTTAAATTTTTTCATTATTTTTTATTAAATGAGAAAACTTTACATTTCATTACTTGAGGAATATAGTATTCTGCATTTATTTTTCAAAGTAAAATTTTAGCCAATTTTTATTTTTATTTTTTTCCGACTGTCTTGTTTTTATGGCAGCATTATCGTTGAAAATTTTATGTAAAAGTCGTGCAGGAAAATCTATTCATGATATTGCCAAAATTTATTTCAAAAGCGTGATGGTGAGTTAATCATGTAAATTTATGGTGTTGCTTTTGTAATTTTAGTCGATACAGGGTGTATCACACAGCGCAATTTACTTCTAAACGGAGGGTTGTAACTAGTGTTACTAGATCCTGGTGATAAGGAAATTGAAAAAACTGGATGAATTCTTCTCATTCGGAATATATACAAATATACTTCTGTTACTTTCTTTTCGCGGTAACGAGGATCATCACATATTACACGACAGATCTCTCTTCCGTAATAAGATAGAGCTCTCTAACACTAAAGAACCTATGTTAGCTACGCGATGAAACTATCAAACTAACGTTAAACCAAAAGCAGGGTTATTTACAAATTTCTCATTTGCATTTAAATTTTTTTAAACGAATCTTTGCATAGAATATCTAATGCCAATGTCTAACTCGGTATCGTTGTACTTTTTAAAGTTTTGGCTGGTTTTGTTTTTCTAGGGTCACTTTCAATTTCGGAACCACTACCACTTGTTTAATATTAGCTTGCATGTGCTGTCGCATGACTACCATAGGCTTTTAACATTTGGAGTTACTATTTAGGAGGATACCTTAGGTACTCTTAAGTTGAAATGTGCTTATGTAGTTGTGTTCTATTACCCCTTATATTGTCTATAAGAATATTTATTAAGTGGGAGAAAAATCCTGAAAATCCTGTGACATTTTTAACAAGAAAAAAAAATGGAGGTTTTATTGGAGAATTTTTCATAATACAATGAGAATATTTAGGTATATTTAATGTTTTTTTTTTTTTTAATACTAAGCTTTAGTTCTTTGGAAATAAAAGAGAAATGAATTGTCACTCTTTTGATTTCGAAAATTGAAAATAGTTCTTTATTTAACTTTCAATGTCAAGTACGACATTAAGTTCATTTCCTTTATGCAGATTTTATAATATTTCTCAGCTTATGATAACACCTGTTCCAATAAAAAAAAGAGAGAATTCGCATTTACTTTGTACAAATACATAACCTACAAAAATGAAGCTACATTTCAAGAAAAATCCGACATATATTAAAAAGTAAAAGAAATAATGATATCGCTGATGCATTAAATTATGCATAAATAAAGTATTACGCAAAAATTCTTAGATAACAAGTCAAAGTATTATTTTTCACGTTTCCAAACACTTTATTAGCAAAAGCTTGGAAATGTAAACAGAACAAAGTTTGGTGAGAATAAGTCAAGTGTAAGTAATTGGTCTTTGTTTAAAACTTTCTATAGAATATGAAGAAGCTAAAGAAATATGAACAAAATTATCGATATAAGCAGAAAAGTTTGAGGAAACACTGAGCTCAAAGAATTGAAATATTGCGGTAAAGGTACATTTCCTTTATATGAGAACAAAGTGGATATTCTTCATTTTTTTTTCAGCTGAAGTTTTAGTAAAAGATTTTGAGTAATTATTAAGAATTTTTCATTAAAATTGAAAGTTGTTTATTTCCCAGTTTACATCAGCTAAAAATATTATATATTAATTTAATAATTGTATAAAATTTTAAAATATGGCAAAATGTTTGATTAACTTTTTTCCTAAATAAGTTATTAAAATCCAAAACAAACTGAATAAAGCACTTATTTTTCAAAATTTATTCAAAACAGCTTTTTTTTATACAGTAGACTCCCTTAAATCCGCGACCCTAAAATCCGCAAATGCCTAAAATCCGCATATTTTTTCAGATGTAAACAATGATATTTACAGTTAAATTGCAGGAACAAAATTCAAGATGGCACCGAAATCAGCGACTACCGCAATGTTTTTTTTACTAAATTTTTTGTTAATCATTCCCTTTTGGCTATTACAGATGATTTATTACTAAATAAATTTACATTACTTTTGATTTTGATATAAATTAGCTTATCTATATCAAAAATTCCAGGGTTCGAAATGGAAAAATCCACGAACCGGAACGCTATTTTAAAATTATTTTTCGCGTAATTTTTTTTAAATTATAGACAAATTTATTTCTAAACATACAAAGCAGTATAAGAAAAGCATTCAAGACCCTAAATATCAATGAAAAAAGTAACAGTGAGCGCAAAAAGCTATATATACTGATAATAGCATTAACACTGTTCTCCTTGCTATCACTAAATGGCAGCATAGGACTTTTGGAATCGAATTGAATCGATTTCATTCATAATAATTTAATATTTTTCTTAATTTTTATTTTACATAATTATTTTAATAATTACTTACTTTTAAAGTAATAAATTATTTTAATATTTTACTTATTTTAATGTTTCATTTTATTGTAAGCATTCATTATAATTTCCCTTGCTTAACTACCAATGAAATTAATGTTTCAAAAATGTAAACAAATCAATGACCAGAAATCCGCAAAATTCTAAATTCCGCACAACCTCTGGTCCCAAGCTGTGCGGATTTGAGGGAGTCTACTGTATATTTATATTAAAAGACATTTAAACAGTGTGTATTAACTTATGATATCATTGAAAAATATTCATAATATTTGTTTCTGATAAAGAGATAATATTTATTTCAAATAAACTGAAATTCTCAATGTGTCGAATTTTACTTTTAACACATTGCGTGTTGTAAAGAATTTCTTTACAGACCTAGAATATTTAATAGCAAATATTGCTAAAGATATTTTGATAAACTCTCCCGCATAAATAAAACAGACAGAATGGAAAAACTGAAAAAAGACTGCATACCCAGACTCTTTTAATTTTTCAAAATTTCAAAATTGATTCTGCATTTTTTTTTAGCAAAAGTCATTTTGCAATCAAATAGCTTTATGTCGTATAAATCAATTCTTTACTTAATCGGTTCATGAATGAATTATTTTCTAACTGAAAAATGTAAATTAACTTTATAAAAGACAATGTTGTTTTCACATTTTTTTAAATATACCACTTTATTATAGTAAACTTTCAAATTAAAATAAAATCTACTCCTGGAATTCAAGCAGAATTCTATAGTTATGTTAAATGTGTAATGTGAAGTTTTATGAACAATAAGTATCAAGCTTTATAACCAAGAGAGAGTAAAAAAATATTTTGAATTTTAATGTAGAATAACACTTAACTTTATGAATATTTTTACATATTTCAAAAATTTCTATGCAAGTACTTATTAATCTTTAAGCCGAAGTTTTAAAAGGTAGACAGAGAAAAGTATTTTTCATTCTCTTACACGCATGTTATTATTCACAGATATTATTGCGCAAAAAAAAAAAAAAAAAAAATTCATTTGAACCTTAAAGTGTTAGCATTTCAAAGTACTACTTTAAAAGATTTTTCTTTCATTTCATAAAAAAAAAAACTATTTATAATATTTATGGTAATTTCCTAGAAAAATCATCAAAGTTAAAATATATCGTTGTTAGATGATGTAGGCATTTGCATTAAACTGTTTTTAAATACATATTAATATATACTTTTTACTATGAAGTCAGAATTTGCACAGTAAAATCATTCTTTTAAAAATAATTTTTTATGATAATACTGACTTTCTAATGAGTATGCATTAAAATGCAAATTGAGCTGGCATAAAAATTACATTTTGATTGTACGATGGGTTAACTAACTGAAAAGATCCGTTTGGGACATTCATATCTACTTACTAATTGTATTTACAACGGTCAACAAGAAATCTTAATTCGAGAAAAGATTTTGAAAGTACTTATTTATGAAATATTTACCATTTTTGATCATAAATCATTTCTAAGAAATCAAAAAGAGGAATAAAAGGAGACAGTTGGTTGATTTTTGACGGCCGATTATCGACTCGAGAGATATAGACCCGAGGGGGAGTGCCCTTCTTGGGGGTTTTTCTAAGGGAACTTAACCCGTATTTACGCAAGGTTTCCCAAGGTTCGAAGAAAACCACGAAAACTCCGAACGGTTAGGCCAACGGGCGCGATTGGGTATAAAATTAGACGGTAGACAAAATCCATTTTTCTCCCCTACAATAATTATTTTTTAAATGTCTTCGTTGGTATGATAAAACTTATAAACTAAATTTATCGGCTCAATGAATGAATTCTTTTTCTGAAGATTTTATAAATGACATACAAAATATGAAGCATACGTTATTATGCAAATTTAAATGAATGCCCATATTTACCTTATTAATTTAATTTCTTTCAATAACAAGTAACACTATCGTAGATTTTACCTATGTTAATACTTGAATCTTTATATTGAAAATGTGTCAAAATAAAGATTGTGTGATGAGCTTCTTATCTAAAAAAAATCAAGTTTGATAGAAAAAAAATTCAAAATACATTAAAACGAGCTAAACGCGCCTAACTTTCACCTTTTATGTCATATTTTAATAACTTTCACATAATATCAATCATCAATATGAAAATGTAGATTTTAATTTTCATTAAAAATATAACATCAAAATCTCACACTCTATTTTGTACTTTTTTCTATCTATACAAGATTTTAGAAAATGTCTGTCCGAGAGTCTGATCGTCGGTCACAAATTTTGTGGGCGCTCTAACTCACAAACTACTGTGTTGAATAGGATAAAAATCCATATGAAGTTCTATCCTTTGTGAACTGCTGCTGAATAATTTTTGGCCAAAATCCATTTAGAGGGGGTGTCGTAAATAGGTGATTTGTTCGATTTATGTGATGCTGTATCTCCAGTGTTTGTGCGCAGAATTTAAGGAAATGCCAAATTTAGAATTACCATGATATCAATAGATCGTCATTCAATTTTGGGTGTTATAATCTAAGAGCAGGTGTCTGAATTTGATGATTTGTTCAAAATATGCGATGCCTATATCACCAGTTTAAATGCACAGAATTCAGAGAAAGTTCGAACATAGCATCCTGAATATTGGAATACATCGCCATTCAATTTTGGTTCCAGGCATCTATGAGGAGGTGTCGAAATTATATTATTTGTTCGAAAAATACGACGCTTATATCTCCGGTTTAAATGCACACTATTCAACGAACCGTAAACTTTAGAATCATTATAATGTAAATACACTGCTGGCCATTAAAATTGCAACACCAGGAAGGAATCATCTGACGAACGTCAAAATCACATGAAAGGAAGAAGAGGTTGGAATATGCAAATGATTAGTATTTCAGCGTATTTAGACGAGGCCGGCGGGAGAAACGACATCTGAAGCACTGCATAAAAGAAAAGTTGCGTAGTGAATTTCTCATTTGGAACGCGCTTTGTAAGGTCGGTCTTTGCTCAGAATATCGTATTATGCCTCGAATAATAATAAGAAACGCTTACCACCAAGTATCGGTATTCGATAGAGGCAGTATCGTTGCCTATCGAGAGTGGATTATCTTTCCGTGATATCGCCCATTGCATTCGTCGAAATCCAACCACTGTCATGCAAATATGGAATCAATGGATTGCTGAGGGTCATACTGAATGGCATGCAGGATCTCGACGCCCTCCCATGACTCACGACGGAGAGGACAGACGTATTGTGAGGTCGGCTCTGCAAAACCGTACAACCACATCTCGAACCATTAGTAAGGAAATGGGCATGTTTGAAGCGCACCCAGTATCCACTCGTACGGTTCGACGACGTTTGCAGCAGTGTGGACTGTCAGAACGGCGACCAGTACTGCGGCTTCCCTTGACAATGCAGCATAGAGAGAGTCGGCGACTCTGGTACGCCGAAAGACAAAGCTGGATGCATGACTGGCACAATGTCGTCTTTTCAGACGAGTCCCGGTTGTACGTGCTGTATTTTGATGGCCGTATACTTGTCTGGAGGCTCCAAGGAAAACGCCTGTCACCTGCTTGCATTCGATATCAGCACAGGGGCCCTGCGTCTGGTGTGATGGTTTGGGCAGCCATTGGGTACACGACATGCACTTCTCTAGTTCGGATCGACGGTAATTTGAATGCAGATAGGTACATTTTTGACATCTTACGCCCAGTGGTTGCGCCCTGTCTTCGAGGCCTACCAAACGTCACCTTCCCGCAAGATAACTCAAGACCACATGTTGCACGTCATGTTCTGACCTTCCTCGATACACAGGGTATTCGATTGCTGCCCTGGCCTGCACGGTCTCTAGATCTGTCACCCATTGAAAACATCTGGTCGTGAATTGCTTAGAGACTAGCCCGCCACCCTTCTCCAGCTGATACCTGAATACGATTGATGGAGTGTGGCGTAGACTTGAATCAGCATGGAATGAGTAGCCCGTTTCTGTCCTCCAAGCCCAGTTCAGCTCCATGCCTAACAGGATAAGGGCCGTTTTAGCTGCCAGGGGGAGCAGCTGTTTCTACTAATTTCGCTTCCTTGTAAACCTCCAAACTGTTTACAAATTTAATCATTTTGTTTTTATGCCATACTGTTTACGTACAATAAATATATTTTTTGTATTTTCAATCTTTCATGGTGTTGCAATTTTAATGGCCGGCAGTGTATTTTGCCACTTAATTTCAGTTGCGGACTTCTAAGAAAGAGTGCCGAATTTCGAAGATTTGTCCAAAATATGCGATGCTTATATCTCCAGTTTAGATGTACGCAAATGAATGAAAGTATTTACACAGAAAAGAACACAATGTTTAGTATATTCAGTATATTTAAAAAAATTAACACCCTCCCCCAAAACACAAAACAGTATGTATCTGACGAAATGACGTAGCGTAGAAATCACACAATGTAATACGTTGTTGCAAATTGAATTATCTGTGAGATGCATAAAGATGAGCTTATTACCTGCAACAGTTCGAGAGTCATTATGTTAATATAAATTGCTACATGCACACACAAAAAAACCCCTTGGACAATATGATTTTTCGGGTTTATTTTTATCGGGTGAACGCAGTCCAAAAACTCGAGAAAGAGGTAAAAATAAATAAATCATAACAGATGATATTTATTAACTTTATTCTATTTTTATAGTTCCAGAATTAGATGTGCAATGTTCATTTAGAGATTTAATTTGATGACTATATATTTAACAATTTCCCGGTTCAGCATTGATATTTCTGTGAGAAATACCGAGAAATGGTAAAACATTTATTAGAGAGAAATACGTAAACCGGTGATTTTTTTTCCTATTGAAAAGAAACGCACTAAATTTTATATTTGAGTTTAATGATTAAATATGAGTATGTTTATTTAATTTTAAATTATAATACAAAACAAGCGTAGCTGTTGTTCTGTTCCTCTCTTAATTAACTCTTTATTGTAACTCCTTGTTAAATTCGTCAAAATGCACTTTGCTTTATAGTCATAATCGTTTATGCTGTTATAAATTAACTTATTAGAATAAGAAAGAAGAAAATTTTGTGATGGCCGCAGCATATCAGTTTTCTCCTGCCGGGAGCTAGTAATGGGCTTTATCTACACATCTTGTTTTAAAACAATTATTTTCTTAGATATTTTTTAGATATTTGTGACGTAAAAAGTGCATTACAGTAAAATATTTATTCGTATATCTATAAATATAATCCATTTGTAAATTATTACAGTATCAGCTACCTAAAATTAATTTTGACATACAGAATAAAATTAAAAGTAATCTTAACTACTTTTCAATAAAAGAAAATGGTTTTACTTAATGATGCTTATTAAATAATTTTTTCCACCCTCTACACTAAATTTCAAAGTAAAAAACAACAACAAAAAAACCTTCATAAAAACTAAAAATTACATATATTAAAATTTTACATCGTCCGTAAGAAATATAAAGCAAATTTACGGTACGTTTACTTGGAATATTAATTCCTAAACGTTCATAGGTTGAACCCTTACACAATACACTATAAGAAAATTAATCCTTTGCTTGAAATTGTATTTTAATTGGACAAATATAAGATGATTTTTATTTTAATATTACACATTTTTTTGTTATTGACTGGAAGGCTATTTTGTCAATTTTTGATGTAAGTATCTGCTACACTGTAAGTGTCATGAATTCAATAATAGCACTCCTGTGGGACACCTGGTGCCTTCCAAGGTTTATTTTGTAAATTTGACAAAATATTATGGTGTTTAACAACTCTAATTATGACTTAATACAATCCATGATGTTTTATTAGAATCGTAACTTGACAAATGTGATAGAGCTATTTTACCAATTTCGGCTAATTTTTTAAAACTACGTCTACCCATGTAAAACTAGTAATAACAGAACTAGATGAAATCGACTGATATTTTAAATGTTCACATAAATCTTCTTATTGGGAACATCTTACATACCTATTTTACTAATATACATGAATATAAACTGTGAAAAAATGTCAGTTTAAAAATAATATCAGTATTCATCTCACTGCGTACCATAGTTAATACACAGTGAGGAAATGCTGTCTAAACACTGATAAATGGAGGGTTTGGAGATAGCGACTGCTATGTGATGGGACAGTACCGCCTATCTATTATGTCTGAAAGACATACAAGTACAGTCGTGGAAAAAAAAGTAAACACCCCTTACTAACTCTGCAAAAACTTATCGTAGAAGAAAGTTATTGGTATCACACGATTGGTAATAAAGTCTACTTTTAAATGTTGTATATAAAATTTGCTTAGAGGGCCATCTACATATTAAAATGAAACAAAACTTTGTTTTTTTAAATAGCAGTACACAATTCTGACAGAATAAATAAATTCTACACCCTTCTATTAGCCTAAAAACAAATTTTTATGCAATTTGTATGATAAGTTTCCGAGAAATTAATTGTTTTAAAACGAGCGTATTTTAGGGGCTGTATCCAAATTGAAGTTCGATACCCGATTATTAGCGCTAGAGCCCCCTTCTTGATCAAGGCTTGTTAAGCGCCACTCAAACAGTCATTGAAGACTGCTAGATTACAGGATAGCATAAGAAATTTCTACATATCTAGTCACGTCTATCATACACGGCCCCTTAAACCATCCTTTTGCTATTTTTTAAGCATAATTTGAAAACTACTTGGAAGAAAATTGTGAAATTTTGGATTTCCATAAAACAGGACTTAATAAATATAAGTCCCTCAAAATAATTGTAGGTTGGAATTCATGATTTTTTTTTTAACATTAATTTCATAATTCATATCATAAAATTATAAAAATTGCAAATTCAATGCATTTATGTTTGTGTATTTTAGTGTTATTGCTAAACAAAAAATTAGTACATAAGGAGTATAATTTCTGGAGATATTAATGAAAATATGAAAAGGTAATTTAACATTAGAAGCACTAAATTTTGAATGTTTATAATTCAAAAACTTATCATTCAAAAGACTTTGAAATTGGGTATTGCCATTGGAAAAAAAAAAAAAAAACAGTTTGGGTTCGTTTTAATATGTAGATGACCCCTAAGCAAATTTTATATACATCATTTAAAAGTAGACTATAGTTCCAGCTCCCCCCCTCCCGAAATTTTTGAAAGTGATATGCAAAAATGCTGATTTTTCGTCTTACTTTTTTGGAAAAATTTTTAATTTTTTTCAATCATGCAGCGGTCTCGCCATTCTCATTTGTCCCCTATTAGTCCACATTGACAACAAAGAAGACAAAAGTGGGCTGACGGCCTTACAACCCCCCCCCCCCCTTCTCCCGAAATAGTTGAAAAATTAAATGGAAAAGTGTTTTTTGCTCACTTTTTAAAAATAAATCTGTATTTTTTTTCTTTGTCATACAGCAAAATAGCCATTCTCGTTGACACCATATTAGTCCACATTGACATCATAGCATACTCAAAGATGGGGAGGAGGCTGATGGAATTACAGCCCTCTCCTCTCGAAATAGTCGAAAATGAAATGAAAAAATAGTGCTGATTTTTTTCTGTCTGTTTGAGATAAATTGGCATTTTCTTTCCTATCATTCAACAGACTAGCCGCTCCCTTCGCTGTAGTTCCATATTAGTGTACAGTGACACCACATTATAACCCAAAAAAGTAGAAAGGGGGTGATGAAGTTACAGCACCCCTCCGAAAATAGTCGAAAATAAATGCAAAAAGTGCTGATATTTTTCTTTTTGTTTCAAATAAATTTGTAATCCAATTTTTTTCTGCAATACAACGAATTAGACATTCTAACTAGTCTCATATCAGCACGCAATACAACGAACTGGACGTTCTGACTAGTCTCATATCAGCGCACAGTTACACCACAGTATACCCAATGAGGGGAAGGGGGCTGATGGAGTTTACAGGCCCCCTTTCGAAATAATCAAAAACGAAATGAAAAAAATCTCCTGTTTTTTTTCTTTCTTTTGAGATAAATTTTTAATTTTTTTCTGCGATGCAGCTATTCTGGTTAGTCCCATATATTAGATTACAGTGATGCCCTAGCATACACCCAAAGAAGTCGATGGGGACGGTGGTTATGAGGTTACAGCTCCATTCCTCCTCCGAAGAGATCGCAGTGAAATGAAAAAAGGGCTGACATTCCTTCTTTTTCAGATAAATTTGTTTTATTTTCTGGCATGCCACGAATTTATTTTTCTCGTTAATCCAATATCCTCCACAGTCCTGCTATCAAATTTACTTGAGAACACAAAATAAATTTTCAAATGACTGATCCCTGTTTTACTGGATAAATGAAAACATATATGCTCAGTTCAAGAGACCTACAGACAAATCTAAAAGTAGTTCAATTTAAAGAGTATTTTAATTTCTCTCATAGTCGGTGGATGCCAAGATTGTCGATGCGGAGGTATGTTAATGCACAGTAACACCACAGCTAATCTCAAGTCGATTTAGGCTGAATCGGAAATCCAGAGTTGACTGTAAAAGTAGCATATTAACTTGCATTTTTCTGTCGCATCTCCATGCCATATAGAAATATGGGGGGGGGGGGAGAGTTGAAGGGACTAAGTCTCTTTTCTCTGCCAAAATGGCCGGAGTTAAATGGTAAAAAAAAATTTCCTTCTCATTTTATAGATCAATTTAATTATATATATATATATGTAAGATTTAAATTTATCGTTTATTTTCATTATGACGTGCATTATCAGTAAATTAACTGACGCTCTGATATTGGTATTATCCATGGTTTCAAAGCAGGAATTATGAAAATTCACGATCACGAGATCAATGTTTGTATATATTCAAAATTTGGAAAAGAGTCAGTCTATAAAATTATGTTGTTCATCAAGCATCGACTTTTGCAGTGCCAAGGGAGGCATTATTAGGCCTAAGTGGTTTATTCGAAGGAAAATAATTCATAAGTTTTGTGTCAGAAATGTAATGTATTTAAATAAGCTATCGACTAAGTGAAGTAAATTTATCTGTATAGAATTGTATTAAAGTTTATCTGTTATTATTCCAACATCTATTTGGTCAAGTCGTTAATAAATTAGCATTTTACAAACAAAAACTTCTACAAATTTGGGGGCTCGGTGCCGGGATCTTAAGCAACTAATAATGGAATAAATAATCAGGACCTTAAGCAACTAATAGTGAAATAAATAATCGGGATTTTATGCAAAGCAACAAAATAAGTTAGTCAAATATAAATCAGAACGAAATTGATGTAAATTACTAACGCCAAAGGTTGGAGTTTGAATTATCAATACAAGCGTAAAAACTGTGATCGTACTTGTCAAGTACAATATTGAAAAACAGATATGGGAACCCTAAACAAGGCTAAAAGAATTGATATAATAAATCTTTGCGAGGAATGCGGAATCGAAATACCAGAAAAACCGACGATCCCTATACTAATAAAACTAACTAAAAGCTGGGAGGATTTCGACGAAGATTTTATAAAGGATCGCTTAGAAGTAATTATTACAGCTAGAAAAGAAAAGGCTGAGCTTGAAGAGAAACCTAAAGAAAAAGCTGAGATTGAAGAGAAAGTTAGAAAAGAAAAAGCTGAGATTGGAGAGAAAATTAGAAAAGAAAAAGCTGAGCTTGAAGAAAAGAAACTACAGGCACAAGCAGAGATTGAAGAAAAGAAACTACAGGCACAAGCAGAGATTGAATAAAAGTAACTACAGCCACAAGCATAGATTGAAGAAAAGAAACTGAAGATGGAAACGGAGGAGAGAAGATGGAGAATAGAATTGGAAGAAAAAGATCGTGAAAGACAGTTTAAAATTAAGAAAATTCAATTACAGGAAAATTCAAGACAACACGTCGATATGAGCCCAAGAACAAATAAAGGTAAGCAATATGAATTGCTCAGATTATTACCAAAATGTGATAGTACGAATGATATTAGTTTATATTTGGCTATGTACGAAAGCCCAATGTCGCAGACGGGCATTGATAAAAAAGAGTTGCTCTATATTAATTTTAACACAATTATTCTAATTGGGAAATAAATCATATTATATGTAAATTTCCAACTGGGCGAAAAATTTCCGGACCAGGATTCGAACCAGGGATCGCCTGGCTGAAGCCGCCAGTGCTCTACCATCTGAGCTATCCCGGACGAATCTGGTGGAATCCTTTCCACCCAGCTATTCTTAATGACTAAAGCATCCGGTCTTAAACCTGGTTCAGCTCAACAGAATAAATTTCAGGTGATGGAACTCCAGAAATCGCTGGATACGTAATTACACTAGATTAATTTTAACACAATTATTCTAATTGGTAAATAAATCATATTATATGTAAATTTCCAATTGGGCGAAAAATGTCCGTACCAGGATTCGAACCAGGGATCACCTGGCTGAAGCCGCCAGTGCTCTACCATCTGAGCTATCCCGGACGAATCTGGTGGAACCCTTTTCACCCAGCTAACCTTAATGACTAAAGCATCTGGTCTGAAACCTGGTTCAGCTCAACAGAATAAATCTCAGGTGATGGAACTCCAGAAATCGCTGGATACGTACAGTCAATCAGGGTAACTTTGATCCGCATTTTCTCTATTTTCATATGCCACACTCTTATTTGAAGAATATTGTCGCAACTAGGGGTATAAAAGAGAAGAAATGATCCTAAATTATTGTTTGACTATAAAAAATTAAGGAATAATAAGGGTAAAAGCAATAAAAAATGGATTTTTAGCCTGGTTCAAAGTTACCCAGCCATTTAGGGTAACTTTGCACCATATGATAAATTTTATATAAAATAATTAATTATAAAAAAAAAGTATTGTAGTCAGGACAACTTTAAACACCAAAAAATGTTTTCAGATATGTAAAAACTGCGAATTTACATTTCCCAACATCACAAGATTTGTATAATTTATAATATTACAACAAATATCAGGCATAAGAAAAGTCGAAGATGAGAACCATGAACATTTAGAAATAAAAAACACCTGTTTATTGTTCATATAAAACATAAAAATGCAGTGAAAAACAATTTTCAATGTTTTAACTCTATAATACATCTATAGTTACAGTAATATATAGGGGAGGTAGTGGAGGTATGATACACTTTTTTTTTTTACTAATTTTTTACAACCCTTAGAAACTTATTTTTAAACAAATTTTCCGTGTTTTCTTATAAAGTGGGCTTTTATTCATTTATTAAAAATATTCTGAATTTAAAAAACAATCATTCAAAAATTTTATCCCAATTATTGTGAATGGTTACTACTGTATCAAATCTCCCCATTGCTGGGGAGGATTGATACACTAGCAAGTGAGGTTTGATACATTGTTATGTAAATTGGAAAAAAAAAAATTCAGACAATTCAATTTATGTGTCACACAATTTTTTATGATAAATCTTGACATATTTAAGTAAAATTTAAAAAGAAATGACATTGACATATTTTTGTTTCAGAAATGTTTTTTAGAAAAATATTTAAACAATTGCTACTATTTAAACAATTCTATTAACACACATTTTAGAAAATAAATAATGAAAAGAAAAACCCCTAGAGATATTGCTGCAAGGAAAAATGAAGTGAACATTGCTGATTTGCAAACAATTTAACATAAATTTAGCCCATTTAAGATTTCTTTAACCCTTTCAGGACAAAGAATTTGCAATGCTAAAGTGTCGAATAAATGAATGGCACCGGAATTTGCCAACATATTCAATTGGAAATATAAAAAGGGCTATATTTCACTTTAATATTATATGGAAAATATTTTACCAAAATGCTGGTGCCAATGTGGCGTTTGGGAACTAAAATTAAGTGGTTTCATAAACATACCACCACCCCTGAAATGGTTAAAAGAAAAACAAAGAACTATATCATTTTGGTAAGTAAAATCGGATGGATTTAATGTTTTTTTTAATTTGACCTTCGTCAATTATAGAAACATCTTCCCTTTCAGGCCATTTAAACTTTTTTCTTTCTACATGACGAGCAAAGAGAACTAACCATCTATCATCGCACTGCTTTTCTATGTAACCTACATAATGTCTTTGAACAGTCTTTTTTGTTCTTCCTTACCAATTTCAGTAGCTCTTGCTGTAAAACAATAATGAATATTACAATCATATATTAGTTTACGACTTAAAAAGCTATTAAATTTAAATTATACAAGTGTATCATTTCTCCCCAGCACTAATGTATCATTTCTCCCTATCATGCCTTATTTGATTTTCAATCACTTTGTATAAATGCAGTTGCAAAATGAAAATATGCTTTCTAGTAAAACTCACCCTAACAATGTGCTTTACAAATAAAAAAAATTTCAAGATATTTATCTTCACAATAATAAGAGTTATGAATGAAAATCAGTATTTCAGAAAATTTACATTGACATTCCAAAAGTCTTCAAAATTAAAATTTTAAAAAATGTGTCAGTTCTTCACTGCTAAGTCCAGCTAATTATGGCCTCTGCTAATAAAACAAGACTTTACATCTGTTACAATAGCTGTTAATGCCATTTGTTGAGAAAAATTGTCAATGTACGAACCCTCCCTATGTATCAAACCTCCAGTACCTCCCCTACAAGTACTAGTATTATTCAAACAAGAATAAAAAACGTCGACCGTATGAAATGTCAAATTTGAGTAGCTCCGCCCCTAATCACGCCTCTAAATAAATTTTATGTATTTTACACATATTTGTAAAAATATTTACATGTCATATCTAAAGCACACTTTCGGCATTTATATAAAATATACGTTCAAATATGGGAAATTTTCGACAGTAGCACCTATAAACAGTAAATTATAAGCATCAGTGTAACTTTGAGTCGGCTCAAAGTTACCCTGAAAATGTGGTAAAATGCTAGTGCCTTCTTATTTTACATTTTATTAACTATTAATAAATAAATAATCACAAAATATTAACACATTTACAACATCTATATAATAATGTGCCTGATAAATGAGTATATTGTTACTTACTATGAACATTTAAGTGGATTACAACAACTTCAAAACAGCATTCAAAATTAACTTAAAAACAGTACTTCACAAAAATAGTTAGATTATGCAATTAATTGCGCATAATGTTGCTAATTTATTTTCTAAAATCAAGAGTAGAAGTCCCAGTTTAGAACCTTGCCCAAAGAGCACAGTTCTGGAGTTTATTTAGTCTTTTAGAGTCAAAAATATTGAAAAATATTGGTGGTGCAAAGTTACACCCCGTGGTTCAAAGTTACCCTGATTGACTGTAATTACACTAGATTAATTTTAACACAGCTATTCTAATTGGTAAATAATATTGATTTATTTACCAATTAGAATAATTGTGTTAGAATAATGAACGACAACACAGTACGAGTAGGATACATCAAAATTAATGAAATCCCTTCCAAAACAGATGAAAGAGCCACATCAAATATAGACAACGATAATCGAGGTTGGGAAGGTATGGTTAACATCAACTGCATAAATGCCGAGGTGGATTTGAATCATATTACAAATTTAACTAACAGAGGAAAAATGCAAGAAATAATAAAATCCTGCAAACCAAACAAAACAAAAGATACTGGATTAAACATGAAAACACTGCTGGCAGATGAAAAACTTTCGGCGAACGTCCAAAGAGATTCTCTCTAGTTGAGCAGGAAATCACCAATAAACAAATATCACAGTATTTAGATAATGACATTATCAGATGGGGCGCCTCAGATTTTGCGGCACCTGTGATCTCGAGTAAGGAAAAAGAAACCGATAAGAAATTCTTCATCACTGGACAGAAGAGATCCGAAAGTAAAGACACTGAGAAGAAAATAGAAAATAATACCTGTTCAATGACTATTTGTGGAGATACTAATAATTTTAAACACAAAAAGAATAGAAAAAGACCTAAAAGAAAAACGATTAGAAAGAAAAAGTTCAAAAACAATTCTGATCTGAAAATAAAAGATAACCCTATTGAAAATATTACAAAAAATGTTAAAGAAAGGAAAAATAATAACGCTAAAAGATCTACAGGCGAAACTTTAGTTCAACCTGAAGAATATAATGACGAATCCAAGTGGTATAAGTATGCACCAAAATTACAAAGAATTATCAATAGCACAGTAACACCAAGCACCAAGTATAGTTCATTCGAATTAATGACAGGAGTTAAGATGAAAGATAGTGACATGCAAAACATTAAGAAGATTTTGGAAGAAGAATTAACCGAATGTATTATGGTTGAACGCGAAGCCATGAGAGAAGAAGCAAAGAAAAATATACTCAAAATACAAGAAGAAAACAAGGTGCAGTTTGATAAGAAAAGAAAACAGCCACGAAAATATAAAATAGGAGACATCGTCGCCATAAAGAGAACGCATTTTGGCAATGCTGTCAAACTTAAAGAAAAATACCTAGGGCTTAGGTTAAGTAGAGAAAGTAGGTTATGAAGGTCCAGGAAAGACGTCAACCGGGGCCGAATACATGAAACCATGGTCTATGGGTTAAACTCCTGGATAAGTCAAATATATTAAGTATATGTGTATGCGTATTGAACAAGTAATCAAAATTTTATGTGACAGAAAAAGTATAATAAAGTTTCCAAAGTTTAGCTGTTTAAGCATGAAAAAATAATAAGCCAAGATGCTGATGTCGAGGCGCCATCATGTCAGGTTGACCGATTTGTAGGATTTAAATTTAAGCATCGTTTATTTTCTTTATGACGTGCATTATCAGTAAATTAATTCTCTGATCACGCACTGATATTTTTATTATCCATGGTTTCAAAGCGCAAATTATGAAAATTCACGATCGCGAGATCAATGTTTGGTTATATTCAAAGATTGGAAAAGAGTCAGTCAATAAAATTATGTTGTTCATCAAGCATCGACTTTTGCAGTGCCAAGGGGGGCATTATTAGGCCTAAGTGGCTTATTAGAAGGAAAATAATTCATAGATTTTGTGTCAGAAATGTAATGTATTTAAATAAGCTATCGACTAAGTGAAGTAAATTTATCTGTATTGAATTGTATTAAAGTTTATCTGTTATTATTCCAACATCTATTTAGTCAAGTCGTTAATAAATTAGCATTTTACAAACAAAAACTTCTACATATATTTGTCATGCATCGCACTTGTCTTTCTTGTTAGTCCCACATTTGTGCATAGTGACACCTTAGCTAATATCTTCAGAATTTTGGCTAAGTCGGAAGTCAGGCACTATATATCCGCGGAAGAGCTGACTTCTGTGAATAAGATTCATTAACTTTCGTTTTTAACACTCGATTACTTCCTCGTATCTGTAAGATACACAGTGACTTTTTGTTTGACTGCAAAGGCATCTTTGGAGCTTGGTAACGTCCTCCCCCCCCTCTTATATTCCTATTCTCTCCGAACTTTGTAGCCAGTTTTTTTTTCATAACGGTTTAAAGACATTATTATTATTTGTGCATTTGCACAAATAATAAACGAAGTCGTTATTTCATATCTGTGTATAAAAATATTTTGTGTATACAAAAATTATTTTGTGTTTGTAACAATATTAATTTATTGATAAACAAGAACCGTAGCGAGAAATTAGTTTCGGGGGTTGGAGGAACAAATTTTATAGATTTTAAGCTATAATGACTTTCTTCTGAATTAAAGTAGTATATATATAAACTAACACTTTTCAACATATTTCGACGTGGGACGGCCTCAGACCCGTGCCCCCCCCCCCCCCCCCCCCCACCACCACTCCCCTCCAGATTTGATTCGAATAAAAAAAAATACTGAAATTCACAACAAATTTTCTGAAAGATTGCAACAAATGGGGGAAGGGGAGGAAATCCCTTATTAATTATTTTTCTAATTATTTCTAATTATTTTTCTGGTTGTTTGGGTTAACTATGTTTTCATTTCCGGCCAGTTTCAGGCTGAGTGTAGATTCCTGCAAGTTGGGTTCGGGTTAACCAGATTTCTTAAAAGTTAGTTAAGTATATTATTTCAGTTTAAAAACTATTGCCTATAATAATAAACATAAATATTTGTGTGTGTTTCTTCCGAAATCCTTTGATGAAATTGAGGTTTTTAACACGACGCTTTGACGATATTCGATTTTTCCCGCGATCTTTTGACGAAATTAGCTCTTTTCCTTGACCCTTTGATGAAATTCGCGTTTTTCTAGTGACCCTTTGTCGAAATTTGTGTTTTTTCTGCGGTCCTTTGAAGAAATTAGCTTTTTTTGCTACTTTTGCCGAAATTCGCGTTTTTTTACGTAATCTTTCGTCGAAATTTCCGCGGATCTTTGACGAAATTCGCGTTTTTTTTCGTGATCCTTTGCCAAAATTTGTGTTTTTTTCTGCGGCTGTTTGACAAAATTAGCCTTTTTTGCGAGTTTTCATGAAATTCGAGTCTTTTTCGCGGAATTTTGCGAAAATTCGCGTTTTTTTTACGAAATCCTTCGTCAAAATTTACATTTTTTTCCGCGGCCTTTTGACGAAATTTGCATTTTTTCTCGTCTTTTTGATGAAATTTGTGTTTTTCTGTGGCCTTTTGACGAAAATTACGTTTTTCCGTGTCTCTTTGACGAAATTCGCGTTTTTTTGCTATCGTGTAAGAATTTAGCTTTTTTCGCAGCCCTTTGACGGAATGCGTGTTTTTAGCGATCTTTTTACGAAATTCGCGTTTTTTCCGCGACCTTTGGATGAATTTTTTGCTTTTTCTGCCGCCCTTTGACGAAATTAGCATTTTTGGGGGGCTTTTTAACGAAATTCGCTTTTTTCGAGCAGTTTTTAACGAAATTCGCATTTTTCTGAGAACTTTTGTGACCCTGCATTTTCCTTTTTTGCCATCCTTTAACGAAATTCGCATTTTTTCCGCTTCCTTTGGCGGAATGCGTGTTTTGTTAGCGATGCTTTGTCGAAATTTGTGTTTTTCCTGCGGCTCTTTGGAACGAAATTCGCGTTTTTTCCGCTCCCCTTTGACAGAATGCATGTATTTTAGCAATCCTTTGTCATAATTTACCTTTTTTTTCTGTGGTCACGTGACGAAATTCGCGGTTTATTCCGTTCTTTTTTATGAAATTTGCGTTTTTCTACGGCCTTCTGACGAAATTCCGTTTCTTTCTTTGCTCATTTGGCGAAATTAGCGTTTCCTCGTGGATCATTTGACGAAATTCGCATTTACTCCGCGATCATTTGACGAAATTTGCGTTTCCCCCGAGAGCATTTGACGTAATTCGCGTTTTTTCCGCGATCATTTGACGGAATTTGGCATTTTTTTTCGTGATCCTTTGACAAACTTCACATTTTATCCGCGGCCCTATAACAAATTTCCGGTTTTTTCCTTGATCCTTTAAAGAAATTGGAGATTTTTTCTGCGAGTGATTGACGCAATTGATTTTTTCGGCGTCCATTTAAAAAAAAATCGCGATGATGTTTTAAGTCCGAATTTTCGGACTGATGACCGAATTTTTCTTTTCGGAAAATTCGAAACAAAGTAACCCCTGCCTCTCCCCTTTCCCCCCTCTGGCTATGGCCTTATTGGCAAATATGATTTCTGCTTATAACACAATTCAACGTGTTTCGTAGGATTTAGAACATTATGGAAATTTAAGTCAACCCCCCCCCCCCCCTCCCGCCCCCGAAATAAAATCCTGGGTACGCCACTGCTAATGCTTTTAGATTTTGAAATATCGCATAAAAAAATTAAGAGAAAAATTATTTACAACAATCAAATAATATGCTTATATTTTGTTATTAGGCGATTAAAAACTTCTAGTAGCTTTTTAAAATTTAATATAATAAATAAAATCATAGTTGCTAACCTATCGATTTTTTTCAAGTCAAATAATCCTATTTTAAATGTAAATGGATGCAATAAAAAGCATCTTTTGCTCATTTTTAATTGTCAAATCTTTATAGGATTTGAACAAAATATTTTCCAGCTGACGCCAAACCGCAAACATAGTTACTATTTTTTTGGTTTTATTCAAGTCAAATAGATACATGTCTAACAAGTAATTTTAATCAATGAAGGAAACTGAATACATACCATACAGAACCAAGAAATCTTCTTTAAATATATTTTCTGGTTCAAAATAATGTTTGACATGTAGTAAATCCGGTACGTTGGAAACTATACATAAATTTTAAAAAGCTACTAGAAGTTTCAATCACCTAATAACAAAGTAAAAGCATATTATTCGATTTGTTGTAAATCTTTTTTCTTTTAATTTTTTAAAATAAATTTTCAAAATATAAAAGCATTAATTAAATAATAAACAAAAACCTTGGTGAATTCACAGAGGTATGTTCATATTTATTAATTTACTAAAAGAAACAATCTGCAGAAAGGTTTTCAACTTTACGACCTTTATTTAAGATCACGTGGTAGCCTCTATTTGGCAAAAAATAACGAAAATTTCAGTTTTCAAAATTTTTGTTTAAAATTAATAAAGACATTCCTGGTATATTATCATTAAATGTTGTACAGATCCGTTAATTAAAAATGAGCGAAAAATACATTTACTGCCTCCATTTCCCTTTAAATTATTTGGAGTTGTAAGTCATTTTTCCTATTTTTTTTTTACCTATATCATGAAATTTTGTTTAAAAATTTTTAAGCTACTTAACTTTTTAGAAATCTCGGTCTCAATATTATCAAGCGCACTTATAAGAAAAAAATCGAAACTTTCAGAATTGTAGAAGTGGTATTTAAAAAAATTCTTCAACTTAAAAATTAATTTAAAATTTCCAAATTTTACAACAAAAATTGTATTTTTACCTAATTAAATCATTTTCCCTCAATAAAACCATGTAAAAATATGTCTAAACTTTATTATAAAATTCTGAGATAATAAAACTGTATACCGAGTTTCTTTAACTTATAATTCTGCATATTAAACAAGTGAGTTTCTGGCTGTGAATACCGCATAATACATTCTCAAAGAAGCAGAAGATATGAAAATCTTAATCAAAAGTCCCACTACAAGTGTCAACAATATTTCTCTCAATCACATGTATTCAAAGTGAATACCATGCTTTGTTAAGATAAATGAATGATTTCAAAAGTTTTTGTATAGGAAGCCATTTACATGCCAGTCATATGATTCACTAAATTATACTAGAAAATAAGGAGACATTCGGTACATTTATGCGCAACGTTGGTAAATTTCACAACTTATTACTTATATTATAGGCCGGTCAGAACTCTGATATCTATTTTTCGAATCCTGTCTCCTAACAGATCTATAAATTGAAGTCCTATACAGGGTGCCCACCCTCAACGGTGTCCAATGGCTAATTTCTAAATCGTTATTAAAAGACATATAGTTCAAATTACAAAAATGTTTTAAATGTGGTAAAAAAGTATTTCTAAAGCCGTTTTGATCAATAAAAACATTTATTAAAATGTTAAGAAATTTAAATTTTTGTATCGTTCCCCGGTTCCATAAGTGATATTTAGTAAGAATTTCTTATTACAGTGAAAAATGAGACAGAAAAAGTCCCATTCATCTATCACTACAATTGACCAAGTTGTAAATCTTTGAATTGCATGTCTTATGCCAATTTTCGCATCACAACGCAGGTGAGTTGGACCATACTTCAAGGGATCGTGCACAAAGTGCTTAAAGTATTAGAAGGATTTATTTAGCATGCACATTTCTGCATTGCAGACGAAGGAAGTCACTTCAAGAAAGTTTTAAGATAACTTTAATTTTCATTAATTAAATGTTAGGTTATTTAATCGAATGGCATTTAAAAATATGCATCATTTTATAAAGCATTGCAATTGTTTCTTTTCATCATTTCATTTAACAAAAATGTTGGTATTTTTTAACTCATATTTTTAGTACAAGTTTAATATTTTTTAATGTGTCATAATGAAAAACTATTCGTAAACATTTACGAAAATCAGTGGCAGCAAAAGATACTTTGTGTTTATAAATGCTTCTTTAAATATCGAAAAAATATTTGTTTCTGAACTGTCTAAAGATAAAGAATGCTTTTTGTAGCGTGTGTAATTTAGAAGATGTTACTGTATAGGGTGACTTCACCAATAGTTGTTCAAATAAAGTCAGTGCTACGAGGTTTTTATTATATTTCCTTCCTTTTAAGTTTTAGAAGTAAACTAACATGATTGTTACAACCCTTAATGAATGTCCTATAATAGACAAAAATGAAATATGCTGAAATAAAACAGCAACAAAATTATAAATAAATAGTTTTTTTAATTAACATTTTCCCGGTAGTTGATCAGGCGAAAGAAGTCAATCAAAAATCTAAAAATTAGTCTTCATCATTGGACTACGATTAACAATAATTCTTATAAAACTATTAGTTAAAATAAGCAAGATAGAAGTGGATTGTTTTAACTTAATGTAATTGTATCCAACTAATCAAAACTAAATTTTTGCAATTTCTTATAAAAAAATTTCATAAAATGTCTTCTCTTACAGCAGACAGCTTGCAACAATGTGACAACAGATGCTCCAACATTGAAACAAAAATATTATGTCTAGTTCCACGTAAGGGAGACCGGGGCAAGATGACTATGTTAATAATTTTTGTTGTTTATTAACTTATTTTTAAGTATAGTAAAATTAATTTTACATGAACTGTTAGAGTATACCTTTGTAGTATTAAATATATTACCATTTAATTTTTCAAATAAAAAAAATAAAGGATAATTTTATTTTTTCATAACATTAACAAATCGTCATTTTGCCCCAGTACTGGGGCAAGATCACTTTGGCCTTGGGGCAAGATGGCAACACTGAAAAAGGTTGAACATATTTTATCTTTTGAATGTGTTACATGGTTTAACAAATGATAATTGTGTTTTTACATCTTAAAAAATATCAAACTAAGCATAATGCATTGTAACGTAATGTTGAAGTGTTTAGTTGTGCAGCTAAAAATAGTCACAAATAAAAATGTCATTTTCATAATTGGAACATTCCCCATGCCACCACTCTTGGCATTTACAGCACTGGATCCTTTCTTCGGTTGGTGGGTCACAATATTCCTCGTCACGAGCAGGACATCTGAAAACACCATCCTTTGAAGTTGATGCAATTGGACTGTTTGGCCTGGATTTAATAGACTTAGGCCTGCAGGAACTTAGTTTGAATTTTTTTACTCCCTTTTTAGCTTCACGAGCTTCTTTTCTCTGTTTTTTTAACTTTCCTGTTCTTCCTTATGCCTCTCCCTTTGTTCTAACATTTCTTTGATGAGTGTGCTTGTAAGAATGCTTGAGCTCAGTGTTTTGCTGTTTCTTTTTTTCTCACATTGTGTTACTTTAGGCAATGGTTTGAAGTAAAAAACACTAACAGGCTTCTTTTGTGCATAGGAATCAGCATTTGCCATAAGTTATGGTTCTTCCAGTGGGTTTATACGTTGGTTTTCTACTACCAGCGGGGGAGGCGGGAGGTCATGACTCCGAGGACTAACCCCGTCGAACGGTACCCCCCCCCCCCCGTACCGATCGGACGCTTGGAAGCGGAGATACGGACCACGGTTGGGTTTTTCTTTCGGGGGGGGGGGACTAGGGGGGCTTAGTGGATGGCAAAAATGTCTTCCTCTGGTCGTCCCCTATCGAATGACACCTCCCCGATCCGATGTGCCCCTTATCCCCAGAGGAGATAGAAGCGCAAGGTCGCGCGGACAAACACAAGTACAAACAAGGACAGGATTTAAATAGAATGGACAAAATAGTTAGCTTAATAAATTCCGAAACACGGGGCAAGATGACAAGCTCATCATCTTGCCCCGGACTGCCTGTTTAAAAATATTCGTTTTCATTGCCATGAAAGAAGGTGATTAATTTACATTTATTCATGGTAATAAGTAGTATTTAAACTAAGTTACGCATAAATATTAAAGAGAAACGATATATCTTACCTGTATCTGTAGCAGAGCTTATTTGCACATGCATAAAAGTTATAACGTGGTAGCGGTAAACAATCAAAGCTTCCCAACTAACACAAAAATGGCGATTTCATTCTCCATACTGTTGTTTAGCAAACGGTCGATAGAAGAGCCAGTAATGTCCGGTTGATGCTTCCACCTAGTAGAAAACGGAAAAATTAAACCTTTCGTCCTCTTGCTCCGCTCTTTATCTTACTCCGGTCTCCCCTATAACTTATTTCCGCCTGAAATAGCACAATATTCCAAAAATTTGATCAACTACTGGAAGGGTATGAAGTACTAGCGGGGCCACGCTATTTTCGTTCGTAGTTCTATTTTCCTAGATTAAAAAAAACATTTGTCTTTTTTTACAGTGTATGCAGTGTTAATATTTTACTTTCTAAACGCACAATTTGTATAAATATGCATGTTACATTTCCATATGAAATTCTTTGTTCAACAGACATACAAAACGACATCGCACTATAACGTGTCAAAAAATTTAAATTAAATGATATATTGCTTTTGTAAGAATATTTGTGTTTTAACCTACCATAATTATTAACGAAAGGAACGTTTGCTAAAAAATTATTAAATTTTGGTGATTTACATTTAAAAAACATTTGTTTTCCTCACATGTCTTTATGTAGCATTTGTTATTTCAATAGAATTAAATTATATTTGATAGAGTTATATCTTTCTGTTTTGTAGGACGATAAAGAATATGCAAATTCTTTCTAAAATGTTTTCGCTTCCATTCCTTTTGTATTACTTTTTATGCATTAGAAAAGAAACAATCTTATGAAAAGCAGAATCATTGAAAATTTTATTTCTAAGTATTTTCCTAACGCTGTTTTCTATTCCTGGAAAAAACTATCTCCCTTTGGAAAAGTATTAACTTGTGAATTATTTTGCTTCATTCATTTTATGCGAAAGTAACAGCGGTAAATAAAAATAAAGTTAAAGTAACTAATTTTTTCTTTAAAAATTTTATAGTTTTTCTATTGAAAATGAAAACTGAATAAAATGCTGGACTAAAATTTCATTTTTAATCAAATTTTTGAAATTGGCGTATTGTGCGGAAAATTTAAATTCTAAATACAAATTCTCTATAATTAAATGACCCTACTTTAAATTTGTCTAAATACTATTGGTCAAAAAGTTGTGAAATTTTGTGTCGAACATAATGAAAGAATGGGAATTTGTTTGAGCGAAAAAAATTTTACTTCACAATTTCGCCACCAGAGGGCGTTTTTAAAATATATTACACATTTAGCCACCGCCCACTGAATACTAGGCTTCATCTCTGTGAATCAAATGGCAGCTGTCGTAGTCGGATATTTTGTTCAGGGTTTGTACGGTCCGTTCATTTCGAACACCAATAATTTTTAAAAGTTTTTGTGCTTTATTTTTTTAAGGGGACGATCGGTATATTTGTCTTTTTTAATATGAGAAAAATAAAGCGTAAAATCGTTTTAAAATGTGCAATTCATTAAATAAGCCCCCTGGTGGTGAAATTTTGAACTATTTTTTTTTCTTCTTTTAAACACATTCCCATTCCTTCATTATGTACGTCACAAAATTTCACAATTTTCTAACCAATAGTTTCGTCTGTAGACAACTTTAAAGTAGGATCGTTTAATTATGGACACCTTGTAAATAAGAAAAAAAATATTTAAGAAAAGCAAAATATATTTTAATGTTAGGGTTTTCCATACGTATAGGGGATCTCAAAATGTTCGAAAATGGAAACGAAAAAACGGTGGCAGCAGTTATAGTTATTCTTGCAAGAGATTAATGCATAATATAGGGTAGTTCTTCCTTGTTTTAGCACTAAATGTGACAGATACATGGCGACGTGATGGCTCAGATTATTAGAACGCTTACACTAAATTTTGATCAAATTTTCTTTCCATTTTGGTTTTACAAAATAGTCTGTTTAGCTCTTAAAACTCAATTTAAAAAAGTTTGCGTTTTGAGCATTCTTACAATATGTGACAGTGTAACGTTATCTAACAGTGATATTTTTTACTAAAGCAAAGAAAAATAGTTTCTTGACTTCACACATTAATATCCTGTCAGAGTAACTTTATTAGCTGTAATCATATGCTTGCAATAACACATTTAAATCTGGTAGACGACAAAGACCGTGTATACAGATCGTGTTAAAAACTAACGCAAGACAATTTCTTGATATCGTTGACTGCACTCTACAATTTTAAATGTATAAATTAGTTACTTTCACATTCGTATATGTGTAAATTCGTAAAATTACACCTTTGTCATAAAATTTATACTCTTGTCGTAAACATTTACCTGTATTTATGTGTGTTTATCGGCTTAATGAAAGTGTGTAGTTTCTTATCCTTTCAAAAACTGAAACAAGTATGTAAATGGTAGAAAATCGTATGGATTTATCCGAATTGATTAATGTAAATTTACAAATTTTGCACATTACACAAATACGAGGGCTTTTCGAAAAGTAAAGATTCAATGCCGCATACACACTAAAAAAAATCTTATTTGATAAAATGTTTATCACGAATTATTTGCAGCTATAAACCTTATTTTTCAACATAATTGCCCCTGTTGTCCAAGCATTTGTTTAGTCTGTGTACAAGCTTCTGTATCTCATTCTCATAGAACTTTGCCGCCTGTTGTCGAAAACACATTTCAACTTCAATTTTGATTTCATCATCGTCGTGGAAGTTTTGCCCTGCAAGGTGTTTCTTCAGGTAAATGAATAATTGGAAGTCACTGGTTGCAAGGTCTGGACTGTATGGCAAATGGATAAAACTTCCCACTTGGAAGTCGAGGAAGTCGAGTGCGTAGACCATCCTCTTCTTTTTGTGTTCTTCCGTTAACATTTTCGGAACCCAGCTTGCACACAATTTACGGTACCATAAAGTCACAGTCAAAGCTGCATAAAGAGTTGTCATAGACACTTCAGGTATGATTTTATGCAACTCTTTAATTGTGAGACGCCTATTTGCTCGAATCGCCTCCTCCGGCCTTTGAAGAAGTGCATCAGAGATCACAGATGGTTTACCTGTTCTGGGTTCTTCATGAACATTGGTCCTACCACTAGAGAAGGCACAACACCATTTCGTTAATTGTTTTCGATTCATAATGTTCCCATAGACAGAAACAATTTCTTTGTGAATTTCTGCTGGACGCTTCCATTTTGCAAGAAGAAAACGTATGTCGGATCGAACTTCACATTTGGCGGGATTTTTAATTGACGCAGCCTTTCTATGCATTTGCAACACAAAGCAGGATCGCCATAAAATTAACGAATGGCTGCGAGGAAAAAGTCAAAGGTTCAAGGTTACAATCTGTGTTGCCAACGCGCTCATTAAAACTTTTTTCTCCTATCGTCTGCGTTGTATCTTTACTTTTCGAAAAGCCCTCGTACCTTTGCACTTTGCATATTACACCAAAATATGCGTAAGAACAGAATATTACACAGAAATATGTAAACGAATATTAAACAACTATATATGTAAGAACAGAATATTACGCATAAATATGTGAACTTATATGAACACAATAAATATCGATACTTAGAAACTTGGTTTGTGTAATAGTAGCTGAGTGGTCAAGGTAATCTACAGTTTCTGAGTTCCTATCCCCTCTCCGTAAGTATTGCTTCGTAAGTATTTCCTGTAGATTGAATTAAATAGAGAATTTCTCCTCTTAATGCAGATGTATCCTTGAAAACTTGTGACTGAAATTGATAGATAAATAATCTGACAAAATAAGGAAATACTACTGGCGTCACGATTTTGCTTCGTACAAAATTTTATTTTACAGTATATTTATTCAGATTATGCTGGTCCTGTTCATAAATTGTGACTATACTATTTCAGGGCTTCAAAACAACTTTAACAGAAAGATGATATGCTGTAAATATTATTTCAGATGGTCCTGTTTCTTGTAAATTATGATTACATGAAAACAAATCTGCTAAAAAGAGAAAAAAAAAACACCAAGCACATGAGTGTGCCCTTCATGCAAATTTGTTTTGCGACCATAAAACTGTTAAGTTCAAAATTTACATCCCAAAATATAAGTTTATGTACTAGGTTTACAAAATCCACCGTTTTTGTTAATTGCACAGATATATATGCACTCATGTGCAATTTCCACTTTAAACTGTGTATTTCATAGTTATTTGATAACTTTTGGGGCACTTAAGCAGATTAACTTAACACGCTTAAGCAAGAAGCTTAACACACCAGTCATGTATGTCGCAATTTACCCGCCACTTTACACATACAGACAAATGATTTTTTATCATCAGTATACCTGTTTTAATGTGTAAATTTATTTTTTAGCATATTGTGCGCATTTATTTTTTAGAGTGTGGTAATAACCCATTAAGGATAACTTAAATTATTATAGAAGTTCGTGTGGAACAGAGGATTCTTTTCTTTAACCTTTTCTCTACTGGTGTCCTTGATCAAGGACATAATTTAAAAGAAATTTAAGATGTTTAATGTAATTTAAAAGAGTTTTAGAAATTTTGGCTGAATTTTTAATCATTTTCCTACAATGAACGAAAATATTTAGAAATCAAACCAAGAGAAGTGAGAATATTTTTGAAGAAACACTTCACCAAGAAATTTTTGAATCAAGGTGGATGCTACCCTCCAGTTAAGTCTTTTTGAAATTATACAATTTTGATAGTTAACCCTTTTAGTGAGGGAGTCGACAGAAGTCGACATATGGGTACGAGTGCAGGACTCGACTAATGTCGACTTCTAGGAGTTGGGTGCTGTAGACTACAGTAAGCATCGACAAAAGTCACTTAGGCGTTCACGGCGTGTATTGTGCTCACTGTAGTGCGTCATGGGCTTTTTGGTCAAAATATTCCGCACAGGTAATTAACCCCCCCCCCCCAAAAAAAAAAAAAAAAAAAAAATCCGCATTGAAATGGTTAATATCACAAATTGACATATATATTTTTTATTTTGTTAAGAAAACTAGAAAATCTGATTTAAACTTATGGCGAGAGTTCTAAGTACTTATAATTTTGTTATAGAATTAATTTATAATAAGTGTCCGTTTTTTAACAACAATAAAAATACATTTCGGAAATTTTTCATTAGAAGGTTTTTACCTTATTGGAAGCATTATTAATAATGCGTGAAAGCTTAACAAGTTTTATTTCATTTTAAAATGTTAGCAGTGAAAGGGTTAATTACTTTCGAAAAATATCACTGAGTGCTGTATAACTAAGATATATCATGTAGGTTTAGTATGTTCCACATTGATACAAATTTAGGAGTTTCATGTATAAAGAAGAACAAGATAAAGAATTCTTAAAGTTAAACTTTTATAATGATCTTCAATATAATTCATTAAAAATATGGTTTGTAAAAAGCTGAAGATAGTTGTTAATATCTCAATAATATCTTGAATACTAATATCTAATTTGTATTATTTTTGGTTTTAAACAGAACAATGTAAGTTAAGGCGACAGTGGACGTTGAAAATCGCAAAAAACATTAAAAAAATCATTTTTTTGTTTTTTGGAAAAAAATGTTTTGGCAATCTTCTACTTTCAAATTAAAAAAAAATATTCAAATCCGATAACTTTTTGTAGAGGTACAGCTGTTTTTCTGACGTAAACAATCGTTAATCTACACTCAAAATAAAACTTTAAATCCTGTTTTCTCAAAATGAGAATTTTTGCCGACTGAGTAAGTTTAAAATGCTCCATGTGTCTTAATTTTATACCAATTTTCATAATACTTGGTAATATTGTTGTTGATATACTTCATTGCGAAACTTGCTATTAACATGTGTACATTATTTCATATAAAGGTAAAAAAAAAGTAATATTTATCATTGAATTTTATGCGAAATGATCAATATTATATGTTTATAATTTTTTTCTTCCAATGTACTTAGTATAATTTTAAAATGCATACCAATTTTTGATATAATATCATAAAGTTATCCTAAAAAATAATTACAAGTTTCTGAAACAAAATTGAATGCGCATGGAACATTTTAAATTTGTATCACTAATTAGCATATTATTAATTAATTACTCATTTGCATATTAATATTTTTAAATGAAATTAAGATTTTTTTCTTAATTATTGCACAAATTATATGTGTATTAAATTTCAAAATAATTGAGCAAAAACTGCAGAAAATGCTTTTGAACGTCCACTGTCGCCTTAAAGTCGTGATACCCCCGATAATTACAATATAATTTGCATCTCCATTGATTGAGTAATATATCGATAACAAATAGTTTATTTGATGTTGCAGGTGAGGTTAAAACTGATACTTAAAAATAAGCAAAATGTATTGTAAATGTGTAATATTTTCTCGCTTCATAAAACCTTGAAGAGTTTAAATCTAAATTTTGAAATATACAAGTACTCATTTTTTTAGTATAGCAAAAAATATATAAATGAAACACGAAGCACATAGTCATACATGGTTGGTCTGATGCGTTACTGCTATATTTGGCGTTAAAGGTTTGAAGAAACTCAGACGTTAATTTAATCTTCCAGGTTCCAATGCACAACTTACTGTACTTCGTACTTCTCATTTTTGTGATTCTTGCAAAAAACTACCTCAGGCAAGTTCAGAGCCATCTATTGGTTTCTTCGGAAAGCTGTTGATATCGAATTAACATTTGCTGTTATAAACTGATGCTTTTTTTTAAAGTTTACTAACTTTCGTGTTGCCTAAGTTTTGTGTTTAGCGTGACTTGCTTAAAGGGCGAGTATATATTTTTTTCATTATCTTTAGTATAATAGTTTTAGAAATGCTGTATATAGAAAATGTCGATAAATTATTTCTCCAGCACCCAATGCACGTTGCAGTGAGTGTTACTATAACAAAGAAATAAAATAAAAAATAAATTGCATATCTTTGTATTTTTTATAAGTAGATAAATACCAATAATGACAAATAAATACCAAAAGAACGACATCTGAAAAACGAAAATTGCTTAGGTAGATCCTATTTCGGAATTAAAGAGTTAAAGTGAAATCCAACATTCCACGAAAAGGAACACCAATATACCAACCTCTTATTATTTCTCTTCAATTTAGAAGGCATATAAATCTCGAGATTTTCCTTTGTGTAACTTTTAATGATTTTTTATAGAAGCCTATACGTTCAACTACATATATTATGTAGAATAGCCCACACATGATTAAGAAACAGACAGCAGAACCGCCTTTTTTTATTATTCAGTGGGACATCAGTATGAAATTATTTAATTATTTTAAAAGACAAAAAAATACTTAGTTGGCCGTAACAATTAAACGAAATAGACTTGTTCACTGTATAATATGAATGTTACATGAAATATGCAACCTGATTGTATAGCAAAAGTTATATTTCTTGTAGGAAACTATAACGGAGTTCAATAAGGCATCATCTGAATTGCGTCCAATGAGACACCAGCATTGGTTAAATAGTAGGTTTACATTGAAACTATTGAGAATAACACGCTATTATTAACAGATATATTGGTTTTGTATTTGCAGTGAAACGCCAATATTGGAAAAATATTGCCTTTTACTGGAAATTTATGCAATGATGCGCTATTATTTCAAAAATATTGGATATATATTAGAAATTCTCGTTGTAAATTTGCGAAAGATTTCTTGACAATAAAAGTGAAATATTTAAAAAAGTAAATACTCCTTGTTAAAGCGGTATTTCATGAAAATATTGGCACTATGAGGGATGATATATTGAGTTTGGCCCATATTGCCAATGTTTGTCAACTATATGTCGCATATTTGTCTGCATGAGCTTTGAAGAAAACGTAGGTTTACTAAAGTTTTAAATTTATTATTCCAAAATTAATTATCTCTATAACTTATTACTCTTCTTTACAGGTAGATTGAAGATAATTAATTAGTAATAGAACATATTTGGATTTTTATTTCTTTGCTTCAAAACATAAGGTGAAAAGAAATTGAAACATTTGCAAAACATGTTGTACAATACAAGGAAAACATTGTTGGAAGAGATGAAGGAACGACCGTTAACTTTTTTCAAAACGAACAACTGCAAAGTTCTATTACAAAACAATAACCTTTGAATTACATTTAGAAAAAGGTAATTAGTATTAAATTTACTAAGTTTGCTAATAATGAAATTAACACGTTATTAACCTTACTTCTTGTTCAGACGGTTTGATACTTTGATTTTTCGCTGATTGTTCAAGTTCTTTAGAAAACAGTTTTTCATAAATAAAACGCCTAATTCCTTGTCTGTGTTCTTTTAAAACGCATTAAATATATAATCCTATTGCCATACATTAATTTCAAATTCTTAGCAGCTTCACGGATGGAAATAGACGTATACTTCTTGAAGAGATTTTCTATTTTGCGAATGATCTCTGGTGTAGATTTAAATGGTTTATGGCCATCAGGCTTTATAAATTCGGCTGTTTATTTTTTCATATCTCTTAAATATTCCAAAAATTGCTACATTTCTTTTTCTTTCATTTTTAAAATGGTTATTGATCATTGATTTATCTCTTCCAGCAATATTCTCCTACATTTGGACAACACGTTTTGCAAATGTTTCATTCTCTTTTCGGCTGATGTTTTATAATAAAGAGCAAACACATGAACAATGTTGTATTACGAATAAAAAATAGTTAAATTACCTTTAAAATAGAGTAATAAGTATTATAGATAATTAATTTGGTAATAATAAAATTTACACTTTAGTAACCCCACTTCTTATTCGCAACTTATTTAACCGTAATAAACCATCTTTTCCCCAACTAATTTATGTCAACCCTGTATAATGACTTCATCTTTCAAAGTCAGCGGACGTCCTCAAAGTGAATTTGCAGGTAAAAAAATGAAAGTTCGATGTGGCCAAATCGGATGCATAAACTGGGTAAAGAAGCATTGTGAACATTCAATTGATCAAATCAGCTTGTACAATCGCGGTAAGGTGAAGAGGGGCCACGTCTTGGTTTCATGGAAAACGTGAAATGAAAAAAGGTATTTTCATAAAATTTGATAGTGTTGTACAATTATGGTCTATAATAGTACAAAATTGTAGATTCCACGCATCATTCATTCCTTATGAGTCTTAAATCTTTTCACCCTCCCCTCGTATTGATAATATTCTGAAAGTAAATCATTTCGGTAAGAAAAGAATTCTCGCATTTGAATATAAAAATAAAATGAAAAATGAAATTCGTGCAACCCATACTCAATTTTTCAATTTATTTTATGTAAAAAAATCAATTTAACGTATCTCGGTTGGTGAAAACCGTCTTTCATAAAAATAGTTTAGAAGTACTTTTCCAAAAAGAAATAAATAAAAGTTTATCTATTCTTAAGATTGAAAATATCTTAAGTTTTCTTTTTTCCCCTAGATTACGGTTTCAAAAAAGTAATGATTAAAGATACTTGATGTATAGTTGAAGATGAATCCATGAATAGCAACGAAAAAATAATTTGATCTTAAAAAGAAATTTTTTATACAATGATTACATATGCCTGCAATGATATAATTGAAATAGAATATTTGAATTCTTAAACCGAACCCTGTAGAACTTCTATTAGAAGTAAAAATATTTTTTTAAAGTTCATAGCGATAACTTATCATTTTTAATTGCGGGAAATTCTATTCGCAAAAACAACAAAAATTAGTGTTTTTTTACATTATTTTTCTGTTTATTTAACAATTTAAAACCTATGGAAATTTTCATTTATTTAAAATTGATTCATCGCAAAATTGCAAGAAATTAATTAACTTATTTTAATAGATTTAGTTAAAAATATTTTTTTTAAGTGTCTAAGTTACATTTAAAAGGATAAAACTTTGTTTCGTTTAAAATATTGAACTATTTGAAAAATTGATGTTTTTTATTTTATTTAAATTTAATTATCCTAATAGAAATTATGGTAATTTATTCATTAAAGTTTTTTTTATTAAATCACCGACGAAAAAAGTATTTCAATAATTTAGTGACTGCAGAGCGATAATTTATCATCTTGCTATGGAAATGAATACTGTATTCTTGTTTCATAGCCATACTGAGTATAGAATGTGTTTCAACAACTTTTATACGCGTACACATGCCTATATATATGCATGTTCGCATGCATCTAAACACACACACACATATATACAGGGTGTTACATCTTATCGTATACCAATAGCTATTTACTAAAAGGTTTGTTTTAGAAATATAATTCGAATTACAGAAGGGTTTCAAAGGTTGTTCTTCATCACATGAATTTCCACTTAGTCAAAATAGTTTATTTTAAGTTACGAATTGTAAATGTTTATACGACTCCTGGGTCACATTTTGTCGCTAAAAATTTTAATTTCTTAACTTATAAAAATAATTATTATTTTGAGCAACTGTTTTTTCAGATGAAGAAGTAAAACTTATTAAACATTTTGAAATTGTTACTATACAGTTCAGGATTTAGCTATTGGTCAGCGATAAGTAGAGATACTCTATATATACATATAAAGTTTCCAATCAATTTTATATTAATACTGATACTAAATTTTTAGTTATGTAAAATATCTAATAATATAAATTATATTATTTCATTATAACCCTAAATTTGTTATTTTTAACTGAATTGGAAAGTTTTATTTTTACGTTTCAACAGACTTCGTAATATCACACATCCCGATCACATATTTACTATCACTGCCTATTATCGGACATTCAAATGTGCGACATAATTGATTAATCAATACCTGGCCCCTTGAGTGTCATTACCGTTTATTGCATATTTCATATTATTAAAATATATTTTTATACATTATTTTAACAGGATTTTATTTTATAACCGCAATCTATATAAAATAAAAAACAAAGAAAAAGAAAAAAAAAAAGAACCTTTCAAAAAAAAAAAAAAAAAAAAAAAAAAAAATTAACCGACTTAAAAAAAAGCACTAAAAAGAATTAAATAATTCTTTAAAATTCTCTAATGACGAAACGTTATCCAATAGCGATACATCAAATATCGTGTATCGACATAAAAACGTTAAATTTAATATGTAGAATTTAATATCCACCAAACATGGATTTTCTAGAGAATATTTTTTACAAGAGATTAACCTACATATTTATGATCTAATTTACGAATATATACATATAAAAATTAATCAATTACTTTTTGAATTTGGTGCCAAACTATCTTAAGTATGGTTAAATCTTGACTATATTGTACCTATTACCATTAATAAAGTGATGATGGAAAATATGATACAAAGTCAAAAAAAAAAAATCTATTTCTTCAGTAAATTATTTGTTTAATCATTATCGATTGTGAATATTTGGCACCAACTTCAAAAAGCAATTGATTACTTTTTATATGTATATATTCGTAAATTAAATCATAAATATATAAATTAATATCTTGTAAAAAAATATTCTCTAGAAAATCCGTGTTAGGTGGATATTAAATGCTACGTATTAAATTTAACGTTTTTATGCCGATACATGATATCCGATGTGTGGTTATTGGATAACGTTTCGTCATTAGAGAATTTTAAAGAATTATTTAATTCTTTTTAGAGCTTTTTTTGAAGTCGGTTAATATCTTTTTTTGAAAAAGTTTTTTTTTTTTTATTTCTACTTTTTAGTTATACATACCGTAATACATAATTATCATAATTTCAATATCTGTTGAATAAATAATTAATTTGTCATAGAAATTATAATTTACAAAAATTATTTATTAAATAAATAGTTTTAATAAATTATTAGCATTTAATACTTGTGATAGATTTTTAGACAAGTACAATGTATACAAAACAGTCTACATTCAAGAATTATTTTATGTAGGACTCGTTGTCAAGAAGCAAAATGCAGACTATGTAGTAAAATGGACTTTATTCCAAATCTGGGTTCGAGGCTGAAAAAGTCACGTGATACCGGTAATTTACCCAAAGAACTTCTAACTGATAAGAAGGGAGGCTACTACTTCTTTCCGGATGAACTGTTTCACTGGCTGGCGAGGGTTTTTCATTACGTCTACGCAGCCTTCCCTTCTTTACGCTAAAAGTTTTTACCTTGACCACGTGATCAAAACGTAGATGGAATATCTTCCATTTATATTTACTTTTAGGTATATTGTGCAGAATCCAGATAGATTTTTCGCTGTTAGCGAAATGAGTTCGACCAATCAGAAGCCTGCATTTTTGTGAACTTTTCGCTGTTTACTTCATACCGGCAAAATGCAGGCAACTGATTGGTCAATCTCGTCTCGTTAACTGCAAAAATTCTATCTGGATCCCGACCTAAAGGGCAAAAGGGACAATATTCTCGTGACATCACAGTGGGAATCACGTGGTGTAAAAATAACGGCTCGCGCGTTTGTTTACCTTATTGCGTCATTTGATGAAGCAGAAATACAGGTAAATGCATGTGTAAAATGCTGCAGATTTATTTTGTACAAAGTATTTTCGATCAATACTTATATACATATTAATTAAAATTATATATACGTATTAACTAAAATTTTAAATTTTTATTTTATAAATAAAATGAAAAATGTGCATGGCATTACTTTAAAATTGAGGAAAGAATTCATGTATAAACCATACCTGCCCCTGAAAAGGTCTAAAACTCCGTATAAAATAAAATATAAGCATAAATTCTCTAAACACAATGCTTTTCAATAGCGCGGTTATGAATGTTATTCCCAGGCAGAAGAATTTTTGTAGCCTCGAACCGAAGGAGAGAATATGGTCCATGGACTATATTCCAAATCTGGGTTCGAGGCTGAAAAAACTCACGTGACCCAAAGAACTTCTAACTTATAAGAAGGGAGGCTATTACTGCTTTCCGCATGAACTGTTTCACTGGCTGGCGGGGATTCACATTACGTCTACGGAGCCTTCCCTTTTTTATGCTAGAAGTTTTTACCCGGACCACGTGATCGTAACGTAGATGGAATATCCTCCATTGCCAAACCTCTGGCTCTTTTGATACCTGTAATTTTTATAGAATATGTCCTTTTAAATTGCAAAAATTCTCCTATCAAATAAGACAAAATTTTCTGTACTAAAATACTGACATCCAAAAGGTTGTAGACTTGTCCTGTTTGAAAATATAGTCTAGAATTCTACATTATTATTTTCTGATAATCTCCATCAATTGTTTCCACATGTAAGGTGCCTGTATATGAGAGTGGTGACATACAATGCTCAGACTCTGTTTATACATACGTGTTTGTCTAAACTATGGCAAAACTAGACATTTTCTATTCCAGAATTTGTCGATACTCGCTTGCGACAAGTTTGATTATACGAGTGGCGTACAATTTAACAAGTATTAGTTTGGCAATAATGGAGGTTCGTCAAGATTCATGGCGATAGCTTTTGTCCAGAATCTAAAATCAATATTTTTTTTTTCGTATGTCGCCATTCTCATACCAATACTCTCTATCCTTAGGCAGTAAAGACATCAGGAATGAGCGGCAATGATTAGATGTTTAGTCCGAATTTGATAACCGAAGGCAGTGCTGCTACACATAAGAAGGCACTTTACTGTGCGCAGACATATAGAAGCACTTTTATGTGTACTGAGATATGGAGGCACTTTACAGTGCTCCGACTAAGGAAGAAACTTTGCTGAACTCTGATATATAAGGTCAATTTTCTATTGGATTGTAAGCTTTTTGGTACCCACTTCCGATGTCGGTTAGCATCGTTTTAGATATTTGAGTTTTTCTTAATGCGGTAACTTTTCTAGACATGAAGTCGCAATTCGGAAAGTTACCGCACACAGTAAATTTTAAGGTCCACATCTATACCTACTTACATCGGAATTGGATGTGGAAAAACTGACAATCCATCAGTAAAGTTACACATCAGAGGGCGGCAAAGTGCTTTTAGAGATGTTTTAATCCAAACTATAGAAAACCTAGGCATTTTCTATTGCGTAACTATAGCATCTAGAAGATATAGTGGGAAAATCAGTCATCAAAAAGTGTTAAAAATTATATACCAAAAATGTAGAAGGATGCAGAATGGCGATCGCAGTGACATATGGTAGTTCAAACGTAAACCTAGTACAAGGATTCAATTTAGATAGCGTCTCGGCCTGTGTTAAATAGCAGATTTTGCTGCGATCGATATTTGTCTTTCAGTATCGTTAGATATTTATTGGATACAATTTTTCAAAGCTTTTTAAAGTATTACTGGAATAGTCGGTTTCCACACTATATCGTCTAGATGCCGTGTAACTTGACGATAGTCATCTGAACCACAGATTAAATATCTCATGCAGATATGACTCTTCCATAAGCTTAGTGGTAACCGAATCCCCACTTCAGAGCCCCTAGTGACAACAACAGTCGCAAACGTTTCGGGCAAGTCGCAACAGGTAGTTGTAACTTGTCTTATTTGTATAGTATCTACCTATTTTGTTATGCGTCGTTACCGATTTCGGCATTTGTTTACATTTGTTGTTGTTTAAAACATAGAAAGTGTTTTATTTTATCAAGCAGATACTAGGAATTTTACAAATAATCACCGAAATATGTACTTACACATTTCTTCTTAAAGATTTAACCTTTTTTATAATAATTTAAACACAGAAATTTTCAGATATTTAAATAGTTTCATACTTGTAAAATTTGAATACCATAAATTATAAATAGTGTCGTAAAATCTCTTTTACATTCCTCAGTGATGTATATGTGATTATTTACAAAAATAATAAATGTAACATATTTTAAAATACTACTTACTGGCGCATTTTAAATAATTCGATTTTAAACATTATTTAATACGACAACAGGTAAACGTGACAGTGATAGCACAAGTCTGAGAGTGACAGTTTATGTTTCAAAAACCGCGCATTTGTTCCCGCCGAGGTTCCCGACTTTTCTCAGTCGTGGCGCTATAATCGCACCGGTACGGGTTTTTGCTCCTCTGTCATATCTGTGTAAAAATATTTAATCTGTGATCTGAACGAATTCAATTATATGAGTGAGAGAAGTTGACAAGCTTGGCAGTAATGGATGGCTCACGAAGATACTTGGCGATTTGCTTTAATCCAGAATCATCTCATCCAGTCAAATATTATACTTCATATGTCGTCACTTTCATATCGAGTAATCCTGCCTGAAAAAAATCGAAGCCATTCTGCCAACCGAATCTGAATCTAAAGACATTGGCCGGGATCCAGATACATTTTTCTCTGTTAGCGAAACAAGATTGACCAATCAGAAGCCTACATATTTCCTAACAATGAAAAGTTCGCAAAAATACAGGCTTTTGATTGGTCAATCTCGTTTCACTAACAGCGAAAAATCTATCTCTACCACAGCCATTGTTGCTAGACATGGTAATGCATTTCACTGTGCTCTGACATATGGAGCCACTTTTTGTCTCCAGCATAATAGGCACCTTCGTAGACAGGCATTAGCACTCTGATATATGAAGGTATTTTACTGGTGCATTGTCAGGTTTTCGGCACCTACTTAGGATGCCGGTGGTATCTATGTGCGGCTTCCAATTAGGTAGATGCGAGAACTTGTCCAGTTAACATTTCGCACTTTGGAAAGATTACGCACTTCGATAAGTTACCACATCCAGCAAACCTTAAAATCCACATCGATACACTGTTAAAAATCTGTAGCTTTTGGTGCATAGTCACTGCACCGAATTTTATTGAAAACGATTACTTGGCGATATTATGGAGCATTCTCATTATTCTGTATAGAGCTATTCTATAAAAGCAGAGGAGTGACTATGCAGCAAAAGTTGCAGATTTTTAACAGTGTACCTACGGACATTGGAATGGAGGATATTCCAAATATAGGTTCGAGGCTGAAAAAAGTCACGTGATACCGGTAGTTTACCCAACGAACTTCTAACTGATAAGAAGGGAAGATGCTACTGCTTTGCCTGATGAACTGTTTCATTGGCTAGCTGGGATTTACATTACACGTCTACGGAGCCTTCCCTTCTTTACGCTAGACGTTTTTACCTTGATCACGTGATCAAAACGCAGATGGAATATCCTCCATTGGTTGTTGAAAAGCTGACAATCCATCACTAAAGGGCCCTTATATATCAGAGCGCGGCCAAGTTCTTCCATGTGCCAGTGCACAGCAAAGTGACTCCATATGTCAGTGCACAGTACTTTCTTATGTGTACTCAAAAGTACTCTCCTTCAGTAAAAAAAAACTAAAAAGAAAAATGTTAGCAAAAACCGCACCATGATTCAGTAAATGAACTGCAACTATCTAATATCTATAAAAGACGTAATGGCATCGGAATTGAGTGGTGATGTTTTGATCAAAGACTTTTAAGATACATAGACCTGCAAACTTTCAGTTTAACTGAGGATTTTTGATACCATCTGTTGCACGGCAGTATATATGCTTTATATTTTAATTTACCTAAGAAAATGCTTTTATCAGCGTATTTTTTCATTGCGGATCATTAAGATTCATCACTAACCTATTTCATCTAGTCCTTTAAAAAAAAAAAAAAAAAAAAAAAAAAAAAAACCTTATTATTCATCAATTTTTTTGTTTGTTTCGTATCGCAAGTAAGTATTTCAATAAACATCCTCCAAGGATAAAAATATAGTGTTACTTTCGTTAATATGCATTTTTTTTAATTACCTTTTTGCATAAAAATTAGTTTAAAAAACGTAGATTTCTTTACAAGTAATTTAAAATTTTGTAAATTGCTATATTATGTTACAGTTGCTACCTTTAATCTGAACTTCCCTACCAGTTACTTTTATAAATCAAACTTAAAAAAAAAGTGGAATTATAATCTTTAACAATATGTTTCCATATAAATTTCGCCTTTATTTAGGTTTATAAGGCATGTTAAAATTAGATACTTTTTTCCAAACATGCCATCCATAAAATTATTAATAAATCGCTTTATTTAAATTTATTACTGAAAATTCAATATTTATAACGTATATTTAGATATAAAAAATAGCTTCATGTAAAAAAAAATGCCATAAACTTCATATATATTGATAAAAATTAATTTTTAAGCTCATTTTAGCAATAGCACTTAATGGTAAATAACCAAAGCTGACGTACAAACCTCGCGGTTCAGGTGTTTCAATTTACTTCAGACGGCTGCCATGATTTCGCATACTTTTGAATGGGAATTGCCGGTCTATGTATCTTAAAAGTACAGCGCCTAGAATACCTAGTGTGGAAATATGCTTTCCAAACAGTGCTATAAATTTGTAACGATACTGCTACAATTTCAAGGGACGATCGCAGCGACATCTGCGGGATTTTCGTATTACTAGTATTACATTGTATAGACTAGCAATTTCTTGCAGTTGTAGAAAATATCCTGCAGATGTCGCTGCGATCTGCATATTGCAGCAGTATCATTGCACATTTAAGGGATACAATATTTTAGCGCTTTTTTAAGTATTACAGGGATAGCCGATTTCCACACTATATATTCTAGGCGCTATATTAAAAGTCTTTGGTTTTGATGTTGAGTCCAAATTTGGAAACCTGAACCTGACGGCCTTCTATGTGAGAGTGGCATAACATTTGATGCTCAGACTGTGCTTTGACAGATGCTTTTGTCCAAACTATAGCAATCCTGGGCATTTTCTATTCCAGAACATGACGATGGTAGCCTTAACGAGTTCGGTCATACGAATGAGGAAATTTAACAAGCTTGACGGTAATGGCAGGCTCACTAAGATGCTTCGTGGTGACAAAAAAACGGATTTTGATGACCAAAAAATGAAATGAAAAATGCTTTATGATGAGAAAAAAAACAAAAATTAAAAATCGCATTTGTCTAAACCAATCAAATATCTCCGTATGACGCCACTTTTCTATCGAGAAATCCTACCTGAAGAAAATCTGAAATCATTCTGATATCTAATTCGATAACCGAATCTGAATCTAAAGACAGCGTCGCTACACATAGCAATGCAAGTGTACTGTGTATTGACATATGAAGGCACTTTGAGACTTCGACACAACAGGCACACTCATACTCAGGCTACAGCGTCTAGAGTACCTAGTGTGAAAATATGCTATCCAAACAGTGCTAAAAATTTGTATCCCTTAAATGTGCGACGATACTGCTAAAATCTAAAGTGTCGATCGCAGCGATATCTGCGGGATTTTCGTATTACATTGTATAGACTAGAAATATCTTGCAGTTGTAGAAAATATCATGAAGATGTCGTTGCGATCTTCATATTTCAGCAGATTCGTTGCACATTTAAGGGATACAATATTTTAGCGCTTTTTTAAATATTACAGGGATAGCCGATTTCCACACTATGTCTTCTAGGCGCTATACTCAGCACTTGTACTCTGATACACGAGGAAACTTTTTGATTTTCAACTTTTCGACAACTACTTCCGATATCGGTTAGTTTCTATGTGGGCTTTCCAGTTTGGTGGATGACAGAACTTGGGCCGAGATCCAGATAGATATTTCGCTCTTAGCGAAACGAGATCGACCAATCAGAAGCTGCATTTTTGCAGACAGCGAAAAGTTCTCAAAAATGCAAGTTTTTGATTGGTCAATCTCGTTTCGCTCACAGCGAAAAATCTATGTGTATCTCGACCCTTGTCCAGCTAAGTTTTCGCACTTTGAAAAGATCTCGTATCTCAGTAAGAGTAACAGCATGAAAGATGAACGCTTACAATGGAGGATATTCCAAATATGGGTTCGAGGCTGAAAAAAAGTCACGTGATACCGATAATTTACCCAAGGAACTTCTAACTGATAAGAAGGGAAGATACTACTGCTTTGCCTCATGAACTATTTCATTGGCTAGCGGGGATTTACATTACACGTCTACGGAGCATTCCCTTCTTTACGCTAAAAGTTTTTACCTTGACCACATGATCAAAACGGAGATGGAATATCCTCTATTAGGCGACTGCTTCAAAAAGGGTTTCAATTTTAAAGTTTTTATTAAAAAAAATTTTTATAACCATCAGATTTAGATGAAATTGGAATGAGACCACACGGGTGACTTACACTTTCAAACAAAAAAAAAGATTTATCAAAATCGATTCATATTTGCGTAAATTATGCGTGAACAGGCCCAAAACATACATACAGGTCGAATCGATAACCTCCTTTTTTTTAAGTCAGGTAAAAACCACTAGATGTCTCTTTTTAAGCTTTAGGGTTCTGTCCTTCCAATAAACTTTTGAATTTGGTGCTCAGTATAAATAAATAAAATGAAAATAATTACAAATTCTAAGAGATACGTAACAAAATGTTAGCCTATCAATATGGTTATAAAAGGTCCATTCCTATAACATTTAAGTATGTGAAGTTGAAAACTCCATTAAACCTACTATTGCAAATTAGAATGAACGACCTACGAAGCGATTTCTACTCACGCAATGAACCTCATTTAACATATTCTTTAGTTTACACAGCCTTATTTTACAATTTTTAAAAGAAGAGAATTTATTTTCAAAAACATTCATTAACGCAAAATATAAATTCTTTAGTATTAAAAATGGGTGCAATTTTTATCAATTAAGCTAAGAACGAGTAATTGTAAACATTGACTCAGAGTAACTAGTTTGTGACTATCATCATTTTCTCCTTGACACTCCATATTTTATATTGTATTAATATGACTTTATTTTGTAACCGTAATCTTAATAACCAATAAATAACACTTTTTAAGCTGTAGGGTATTGGCTTCTGAATAAAACTTAAATTTGGTGTCACGCATAATTAAAGAAATTAGAATAAATGCAAAATCCAAGGGATATCGAGTCAGTTCTTATAGAGATTAGATTATCCAGACAGTAAATGTTCCATAGATGTACATCAGTTTTGGATATAAATGTAAATTCTATTAAACTTGCTATCACAAATTTGAATAAATATTTCAGTAGTGACTTTTACTTTAGTGATAGATTCCTTAATCTTACATATTCTTCAGTTTACCCAGATTAATTTGATTGCTCATTAACAAAGAAGAATTCTTTTTCAAAAACGTTCATTAACTTAACATCCAAATTGTTGTGTATTAAAAATGAGTGCGATATTAAAAGAGGAAGGCGAGTTGCATTAGCACATTAGGGAAAATAATTCACGTACCTAGTGTAATTACAATTCTTTAATAAAACTAAGGGCTTTTCCGGAATTTAAATATTACTATAAGCATTATTTTATGTTGAAATGATACTGCGCCGAAAAGATAAATATATAGTCTGGGTAAAAACTTCAGTAAAAAATATTGAGGAAATTTAAAAATGAATAAAACAAATATTATTAAAAATAAATATGTTATTTCAGTGTTTATATTACGACTAAGCAGTTAAATAGTAGTGAAAAATACAAAAATATTATCTCAGCATGATTTAATGCTCTAATAAATATGCATTATACAAAAATGAATGTTTAAACCTTTACTGACTTATATATATAGAGAGAGGAAGATATATAGATATATGTTAAGGTGATCCATAAAAAATAGTAAAAAACAAATTCACAATTTATACCGGTTCACCCTTCCATTTTTTCTGCTCATTAAAAAAACAATTTGTGCAAATTTTTTAGCATTGTTTTAGGGGTTGCTACCACCCTTTAAAGTTTATACTTTCAAATACAGTGATGGGAAATAAATTATTAGTCTGAATAAAAAAACAAACATATTTTTATTGAATAATTCATGAATTTCGACAACAACTACATTGTAATATACATTTAAAGGAGAAAAAGAGCTACACTGATTTAAAATCCTTAGGTTTAACTTTGTTTTAAGACATTAATGTAGAATTTTTAGAGTCTGGATATTTGCTTCGAAACTGTTTGACTAACAACAATAAGTACTGTTTTTGTTCTTCATCTTTTGTATGAAGTGTATTGTATTCCTCCATGAGTGATACCTCACGTTTGGCTACATCATTAACAACTTTGGTTGAAGTCGCTAGTTCCTTCCATGTCTTGTAGGATTCATTTTCCTTCCAATTAGTAACATCTGTTTCAAAAAAGTCTGAAGGTAAATCCATAATTTAAAAAAAACCTCAGAGTGTTGCTTGTTACAAAATCTTGCAAGTCCTTTTGGAGGATGTTATCAGGATCAACCCGTGCACGTTTCAAGAGTTCATTATTTATCATTTTCTTCATTTTTTAAAGCATGTACCATTTTTCTTTTAGTTTCAAAGGAGACATTGTCATCGAAAAATGCAAAAGCAACTACTTCTTACTACCAGAAATGTCCGAGGAACTTCTTCATAAAACACAAAGAAATGTCTTTTTTTACATTTTCGTAATATTTCAGTTCTTCAGAAGCAATAAATCATTTTTAACCCTCTGAGCGTTTGGAGGCCTTACCTTTATTTTCATAAAAATGCTTATAAAACTAATATTAATTTAAATTTTCTTTCCCTGTTTGTTTCTAATATACACTTCATACCCCTTTATTTGACAAACATCTTAAAATAAAATTCTGTTAAAATTAATTTTTTACAACCGATTTAAGTTGTTTTAGGAAACGGAAAAATACGGGCAAACCGCTTAGGGGGCTAGACTCAGAACAAACAGTTTGTGCCTGATACCAGCTGTGGTGTTTTAACCACAAACGAACAAACTTGACGTAATTTAGATTCTTCCTGCTTAGAGAGTTCAAACTGATCTCTAAATAAATAAATCTTGAGCGAGTATATGGCCTTCGCCAACCATCGAGCTCGCTGCAATCTATCTGGTACTCTAAAGTAAATACCTCTTTCAGGTACTCCGACTAGGAAAATTATGGCAAACTCTAACAGTTCTTTGTAAACGTTACTTTGTTGAAAATCATTAAGTTGATTTTGAGCAAACCATATGATTTCTGATGCATTGTCTGTTATTTTATCATTCATTAAGTTATCAGTTATGGAAGTCTGAAATGTGCCATGATCTTTAGAGATCCACGAAATTTTGAAACGTTGCATGTCTGGTTCACGTGAAACTCATAGTTACTTAACAACAACTGCTTCAAGGATGTGATGACGGCGGGCCAACGAAAGCATTTCTTTGTTCATCTTCTATTCCAGAAGAGCACAAGTCCCTCTTGATAACCTGGTATTAACAAAAGTTATATAAAAACTCATACATTTTACTTGCTGTGTAATTCCCCTTTCGTTAACAGCATAAACTATTGCCTCACCTGTTTCTGATTGAAGTTTTGGAATAGCAAGTAACTGGTCAATATATTAATCTGTCTACAGTTTCAGATCCTTCTAAAATTTTGCCATAGCAGTGAATACTGAATAGTCAAAGGAACACTTGTCGAAAACTCTTTTTTCATGTCTTGGGCTCTGCTTGCTCCGCTTTTGATACGAATTCGACCTTTTACGAATAAAAAAAAAATCAAATTCCATAATTTATAAATATTATCTTATATATTTCTAACGATTTTTGCTATTTAGGATTAAAAAATAAACGAGAACTAATTTTCAAATCGGAATGTTACTGTTTCAACCTTTAACAATGCTGCGAAGTTGAGGTGAAATAGAGTGTAGAAATGAAAGACTCCTGTTTGTGTTTGGACAATAGACTGTCTAAATATATTGAAACTTGAAACAAGTGACAAACTTTACATCCTAATATCATACAATGAGTCTATTTGGCGATAACTATGGATTTGTATTAATAATTTATAATTAGATTACAAAATACAGTCAAGTCTCTCTATAACGAAACTCCATATAGCGAATTTCTTCCTCTATATAACGAATTTTTAGTAGGAACGGTAAATTCTTCCATGATTACATTAAAAATAATCTCCATATAGCGAAATATATATTTTCATATAACGAATTTTTTCAGAAATGTTCCTTTATTTGTTTAGAAAACGCTTCAAATTGTTTGTCGAATCCATTTTCCTTCACTGATTCCTTGCTAATATTTTATAGCTGCTTATTTCTACCTTATTCTTTATGTCCAAAAAGACGGCATTCACTCCCCCTCAAAAAAAAAAAAAAAAAAAAAAAAAAAAAGAACACTTCTTGACACACTGTATATTGGTTTCTTGCACGGTCACGCCTGACTTTTTTTTGTTTTAACAAAGGTGAGCATGCTTTCTTGGAAAAGAATGAAACATTTCCTTGCTAGTGGAGCGATTTTCAATTGTCGCAAATCGTCCTAAAAGATTAAACTATTCCATGGTCACCTCAAAAATGTTGTTTGTTTCTTGGTTTGGGTAGTGGGGCAGAGATAAGGACGGTATCATGAAGGCAATTGTTGAAAGTGTCGACTAATTGAGCACGTTTTCATCTACCTAAACTAATTCTCGTTACCCTTACAGTTTAGAGTGGATATTTGTTGTTTGTGGCGACTCGGAGCATTATTTAGTGTGAAAGGTCATTTGAATGCAGAATTTTTACTAAATGTCATGTATGGTCGAGCGATCTTCTACTGCATCTGCAAAAAATGTCTCCTCGAATAAGCAATACTCTCTCTCTGATAAAGTGGAGATTTTGAAAGTAAACAATAAGAGACTGAAAAAAAGTACGTGGCGAAAATGTTTGGGATTCTTGCAATCATAAAAAATCCAGGAGTCAATCACCGAAAACGAATAGGATCTCGGTCTAGCACGAAAAAGAAAGAAAACGTGCCATTACGAGGATTTAGATGACACAATGCTTAAGTGGATTATAGGGATAAAAGATCAGAATTTTGGTACCTATAATTTTAAAAAAAGGCTCTAGAATATTCTTAATTTCTTGGACATTCAGAATTCCAAGTCAGCATTGGTTGGCTAGAAAAGTTCAAGAACAGACATGGATTATTCCAGAAAATTGCCTGTGGTGAAAGTGCGAATGCTCCGATGACAGTATATGAGAATTGGAGACTTAAGATACCGGAAATTCTGCAAAAAGTTTCTTCTGCAAGAATTTTAAGGGCTGGCGAAACCGGTCTCTTTTACAAGTGCCTGCAAAACAAAACCCTAGCGTTTAAAGAAGACAAATGCTACTGCGGCAAAACACAGCAAACAAAAGATTACTGTTTTGTTGTGTGGTAACATGACAGGGAAAGAAAACTTAGATGCTCGTCACTGGCAAATGTAAACCTCCACGGTGTTTTAAAGTAATGAAGTCCATAGAAGTATACTATGATTTTAATAAAAAGTCCTGGATGAACATTGAAACTTTGACAAATGGTTATAAGCAAATGTGAAAAAAAAAAAACATCGAAAAAATGCTTTGATTATTGACAAAGATCCACCTCACCCACAAAACAGTTGAGGTAAACTGCAGAACGTCGAAATCATTTTTTTACAATCCGATTCCGCACTGTAACTGGGACACTTAGATCTGGGACTAATAAAAAATATTCAATAGTCATAATAATAAGTAAAAATAAAATGAGTAATAAAAAATTAAAAAAATCATAGTTATTGAAAAAACGATTCCATCCAATACATCATTAACATTTGAAAGGGTATTAAGGAATTTTATAAAGCTTGGAGATTCAATGTCACTGAAAGAACGATTTATTTTTTTTTTTAAATGGCCGCTTTTCTGAATTAGAGGATTCTTTTGATTTTGATGAAGACTATAGTACATTAAAAAGGGAAATTAATAAAAGTTATGAAACGCGGAAGAAAATGTAGCTCTCTTTGACTTTTTGGAGGTGGATGACAATCTCAATTTTGAGTAGTATCCCACTCATAGTGACATTTTAAGCAGCATTTTGAACGATGCTGGTGAAAAAGACAGTGAAAAAGAAAATTAAAAACAAAACCCATCACGAAGTGAAATGATTAAAAATCCCTGCCGGCCCGGCCTACAGGCGGAGATAGATTTCGAAGTTAAGTATATCAATTGCACAACCAAAAACTAAATCATGATTAGATATAAATCCACATCAACAGTTTTATCTGGCCCCTTTTCACGCGTTTTTATTTTATTTTTATATAATAGCTGGATTTATCAGAATCATGTTACGGCGGTATTCAAAAAAATATTTTCCCATGCTCAACAACTCGAAATTTTCTGGCACATTTTCAGATTCATTTTTAATAGAAAAAATACGAAAGTTTCTGGCGTGATTTTTGAAAAGATTTATAAGCGACATGTGTTTTTATTTTTCTTTCAATTAATTGAAACGTGATTAATAAACAATTATTTTCTCAGTAGGGCAATATTTTTCGTTTCTAACACAATCGCTTCGGGAAATTCTGTTCAAAATGCCCACTTTAACATCATTTTTTGAAATATATTCTGCCTCTATCAAAAATCGATCATAATGGTACATTATATAGTTTCTGAACAAGAGAATCTATCAATTGGATGCGCTTGAGAGCAAAAATGAGTTTAAATATGAGTAAGAAAATAAGCAGTTTGGATTTGAATACACCCTTAATAAGATGATTTTTTTCTTCAACCGCTATGTATTTTTAATTTGTTTTTGCTGTAAGAATTGGTCCTATCAAAAACTTGTCTATATAAATGTTGAAGGCAATATTAAGAAGATATACGATAAATTTATGGGGATTTTATATCTTGTGAATTGACGGAGTTATGGAAGTTTTTCTTTTTCACCCCCCCCCCCCTTATTTTGTTTTCGCTTTTAATTTTTTTGCGGTACGAATTGGTCCTACCAAAAACTTGTGAATATAAAAGTTGTAGATAATATCAAGGAGATTTATAATAAAATTAATTGGATTCGATATTTTGAGAATTGACGAAGTTAGGAATTTTTTTCTCCCAAAAACCCTATTTTTGCGCCCCTTGAGCCCATTTTTTTTTAATCAAAAACCTGTGATACATAAATTTTTGGTCCTATTTTTAGAAGTAATAGAAACTTTAAACTGATTTGATATGTACAAAAATTAAGAAGTTATGGGAGTTTTTCGGTTTTCACAAAATCCCTCCCTGTTTCCATCCCCTTGGTCCAATTTTGCCCATTTACGAACTTGACCGAAATTTTATGCCCCTTGATTTTATGTATTAGTTTGGAAGAGATTTGTGCAGAATTGTGGAAGTTATCGTGTCCAGAAGAAAGATATATATATATATATATATATATATATATATATATATATAGAGAGAGAGAGAGAGAGAGAGAGAGAGAGAGAGATATTTATATATATAAAGTTTTCTACTGAGGGTGGTTTTGGGTTCTAGGGGTAATGATCGGTGTAGATCTGCAAAAATTTTTCAGAAATTCCAACATAGGAACGACGCCAACAGGTAGTATTTCATACGAAATCTACCTAAAAGCATTTGACGTTACAAGGGGAGGACGTCAAATGAAAGAAAATGTTCCCCATTCATATTTGCATTCCTTGTTAAATTATGAAAATTTTTACAAGGACAAGGGCAAAAGTTTTGAAATCAAAACAACCGAAAATTACAGATTTCTTCAACTAAAGTTAATGTAAGTTTTTCTTATGCGTTGTTTTACTAGCTTTCAAATAAACGTTTATTTCCTTGTTTTGAAACTGATTAAATAAATAAAAAATATAATATCCAATTAATATTTATCGTTAAACATTTCAAAACCTAAATTAAATAGATCAAAAACAATTTTTTACAAAACTTACAAAATAAATGAAAATTTTTGCGCCTTTCTCTATATAACGAATTTTTTGACTGAATAATGACTTTCATTATATAGAGACTGGACTGAATGTCAAATTTGTCAATTTTTTTTTTAACTCAAAACTTGGTAGCGACTCTTAAAACTTGTTTTAAAATTTTTATGGAAGTCTTTATTTTATGCATAGAACAAAATAAGAGGGTGTCCCATACAAAATTCAAATGCTAATTTTTAAGGACCATCCTAATTTATATATATATATATAGATAGATATATATAAAAAATATATATATATGTACATATATATATATATATATATATATATATATATAACGATTATAACCAATACAAATTGTCATCAACATATGTGAATATATACATTTTACCTATAGATATTATCTATATATTTAATAATCTATATTTATAAAAGAAAGTCTGGATTTTGTATTAATCAACGCGCAGCCCAAACTACTGAACCTAAAATCTTGAAAATTGGTATAAAAATACTTCTTATGACATAGAGTGCCGCTAAGAAAGGATTTTCTAAAACTCCACTCCTAATAGGGGTAAAAAATAGAACGAACTTTTAAAAAATTCCTTAAAAACCTGATTTTATAGTTATTTTTCAACTGATAACATATTTTAATATATTTTTGTATGCTGAATCGAATGGTACTAACTAAATTCTTTTAAGTCCAATAGTTCGTGAGATATGTCCTATTTTTCTAATTTGGCGATGTATTTGGCGCCAAAACCTCAAAGAATGATAATTTCTAAAAATACATCCGTTACTATAGCAGCGGAAAAATTTAAATTAGGTAACTTTGTTAATCAATTCTTTTAATTAAATAATTAAAACAGGTATGCCAGTTAGAAGAAAAATTACAAACGCCTCAAAAAAAAAAAAAAAAAAAAAAAAAAAAAAAAAACTTTGTGTTACTTTTTTGTTTTACCAACATCATGCCAAAACATATGGTATCACACAATTTATTTCAACCCTACTCGTGCAAAGGATTTTTATTGCAACACCTGCCAAAGATTAACATTTGCTATTTATTGAACGTGAATATTTTTTATGAGTATTATTCAATCGCATTCTCGCAAAATTTTTAACTTTTTATTTTTTCAATAGAAAATATTTATTATCTATATATATAAAAGCCGTTTTCTGTGTGTATGTTTCTTATACAAATCTTCAATTTTTGACAGATTTGCATGAAATTTGCTGTAACGTTTTAGAACGTGGAAAAGGTGGCTGTCAACTATAAAAAATCATCAGACCAAGATTTACCCCTTTTTTCTACCATCATCCATAATTTAACATTATAGAAATATATCTTTTTAAATTTTCTAATTCAATAATTTCTTTCCTGTTGCCACACCCTAAAAATGACGCAATAATTTCGAAAAAACGATAACGCGTGTATTTTTTTATTATTATTTGAACAATAAAAGTTCAGATATATCGCTATGTTTTTGCATTTTTGAAATCGACGTCATTCTAAACGGAAAATGAATATTTCTCATATGTATGTGTAAACATTTTAACTAAACGTGGGTTAAATTGACATAGTATCTACATTTGAATGCTTTTGAAGTAAAAAAATTCTATTTTAATACAAGCGGTTGAATTTCAAAAGAACAATTTAGGAAAAAAATAATAATAATAAATCGTTTGCTAGCTATGACGTCAATATCATAAATATAAACTCGTTTTAAAATCCGGTTGCTACAATTTATATCCTATTTATTTGTAATGCTGTATCTTTAATTATATCACTTAGATAAATGTTTTGATAATCTAAATGCAGTCATAACATTCTACGATTTATATCGAGTACGATTACATAAAATACGATTTTTCAACGATTTATATTAAATAGAAATTGAAACATAGCTATTATTTTTTAGAATTAGCATTCTCTTTTTAAACAAAATTTCATGTCTGACATCACGATTGAACGCTTTTGGAAATCAATGTCATTTTCATTGTTAATCGCTGTGTATTTGGATTTTATGATTGGAAATAGGAGTTTTCGTTTAAAAATTATCGGCAATGAATCTTCGGATACCTGTGTTAAAGATGCCTGATATACTGTTAGTTAACAGAACATAAATAACAATCGATTTTCTTTTGAAACACGAATGTATTTTAAATATTTAGTATATTTTTTTATATTTCTCAACAGCTATATTGAAAAGCATATTTGGTAGTTTCGTTTTAACGATCAGTTAATCGTAAATATTTTCTCTATATTGCACTTATTTATCTGAGTAGCATATTTCGCTCACTGCGGTGATCGGTTTCTCCGAACAAATCGTGAATTAAAGGAAATATATCTATGAATTTGATCATCCATTTAAAGCAATATGGATCTTTATCCTCAAATGTCCTGACCATTCCCAGTAGGGTTTGGTTTACGGATCGATATATAACATACTAAAGCTATCCCTCAAAAGTTATTTAACTTTTTTAAAAGGCTAATCATTCAGAATTGTTTTCAGCTGATTATAGAACTTTTCAGCTAATTCTGTAACAACGCAATGTTACATACAAAACACTTTCCAGAAAATTGGGTTACAAATAGCACTTCAAATTCCATTGAAAATTTTCCAGTAGAACTTTAAATAAAGACTAATCTTTTATAATCGGGCTCACCTGATTATTGAACTTTCTTCCACAATTTTATAGCAAAGCGAAGTAAAACTATATGCAATGTTCTAAAACAATCCGTGTAAACTTATCTAACAAACAATGCAAGTTCCAATGAAATACATTCAGCAGGATTTTTAAAAAGACTAATCTTTCACAATCAGGTTCACATAATTATACAACTTTCCCCTATAATTCTGTGACCAATCAGCGTAAAACAATGTTACACACTAAAACCTTCCATGAAAAACTAATAATGTAAGTTGAACTGAAATTCTTTTAAGAACCCAAATTATAAGCAATCGGAATGAAATTCCCATTTGCATTTTATATACATAATAGATTATCTGGCGTAGTTTGATTGTGTTTTATTTATTTTATTTTATTTTTGGCGTTTGAATGTCGTTTGCCAATTTAGTTATGGAATACTACACGAAAACAAACAAATACTGAAATTTGCCAATTTAGTTATGGAATATTACACGAAAACAAACAAATACTGAATTATTTACAATGTTTTTGAGCAATTAAGTTAATCGTTTGTAACTGGACTGCAGGTGTATGAAAAAAATAAGCTTGAAAATTACTTTAAAATACATGAAATAATCTGTAAATTGAGATGAACATTTCAAACAAAGTACTGAAAGTACATTTTGTTTATATATAGATTTTGAAATAATCGAATGTGCGAAATTTAGCGATCAAATTGCAGTAAAAACGAAACTTATGGTTGGGTTAGGTTTTTGCCACCAACAATATGATACTATATAGTGTTACTTATAGATATGTCTTTTCTTTATAACATTGCATTAATAGCAAACGGATATATATTTCTTAATTGGGTTCAAATATTCAATTGGGTAAAAATATCCGTGCATGAATATTAATTTAAAATTAATAAAAAACCTGTAAATTGAGACATGTTTTTCAAACAAATATTGCTGAAAGTACTTTTTGTATTCCATTAGACGTTGAACAATCAAATGTGCGATGTTTAGAGTTCAAATTACAGTGAAAGCTAAATTTATGTTTGGGTTAGGTTGTTTCCATCAACAATAAGATGGTTGTGACTCATAAACATGTCTTTAGTTATAATATTGCATTAAGAGCAAAAGGGTATATCTTTCGTTATTGGACTGCATGCACATTTAAAAATACCCATGCTTGAAAATTACTCTAAAATCTATTCAAATGAGAAAATTGAGATACAATTTTCAAAAAAATTCATTTGAAAGAACTTTATTCTATTCGAGAGAGTAAAAAACGAAATTGTATGGTGTTCAGAAGTTAAAAACAAATTTCAGCAAAGGCACAATTTATGGGTTAGTTCGTTGAAATCATAAGTATAATGTCAGCGTTACTCACCGGTATATTTTTACTTTATCATGTAGATAGATGCCGCACAAAACAGAATTTCACTAAATGCTACGCCCTTTGGTGGATTTGTTTTTGTATTGTCATGGAAATCGCTTATTTTTCTGTTACAACCACCAAATAAAACTAGCATTCTGATATTAAAGATCGGGGATTTTATTATGATTGCGAGACAATATCTTTATGTTTTCTGATTGCCTTTTTAACGCTTTGTGGACGAGAAGGCACAAATCTCAGTTATTGTGATTGCCGTATTATTTCATTTTAATTTATTTTACCCGTGAGGCCCTTTACATTTGACACGGGCGAAGCCGGATAGTTCTGCTAGTATACAGGGTGTCCGGTGTCAACAGTGTCCAATGGCTAATTCCTAAACCGTTAGTCATAGGCATATAGTTCCAATTACAAAAATGTTTAAAATCAGGTAAAGAAATATTTTAAAAGCGATTTGAGTCAATAAAAACATTTCTTAAAAAATAACGAAATTTAAATTTTTATACGGTCCGCCGGTCCTATAAGTTATATTTAGTAAAATTTTCCTTTTATACTGACAAGTAATACACAAAAAGTCCCGTTATTCTACGATTAAAATTGACCGAGTAATAGCTGTTTAAAGTTGGAGCATATTTTTTGCTGCAAATTGGGGGTCATTCACAAATTTAGTCGAAATATAATTTCGTCAGATATATTAAAAAATGGTTGAGAGTAAAATTAACATTGCAATATAAATTTGAAATATTTAATCATTATGACATATTAATGCAAAATATACAATATGTAATAAACATTTATGAAGAAAGAAAAAACATAATTTTTGTTAAATAAAATGATGCTAAATTAGCAGCCTCAATTCTTTACAAAATGATACATATTTTAAAATATTATTAGATTACACTAGCCTGCAAAAGTTGGGTTATGTCATGTTTTTTAGCTTTTGATAATTGATTCTTATGCATTCTGTACCGCTGAATCTGAAATTGACCTTCATTTTTAACCACCACATCAGGAGTTTTCGCAAATTTCAAAGTTAAAAGGTTAAAAGTTAAAATTGAATCTCCTCCCTCATCTCATCGGAACACTTAGCTGTTTAGCTATAAGAATCCCAGGATAAGCAAAAATATCGAATAAATTATTGAATAAAATAAAATAAAATAAAACAAAAAAAGTTTTACATATGTTTTATAGTATGAGATTTTCGCTATATTTTAACTTACACATTTACGATTTGGAAAAAAAATTGTAACGTGATGGTTAAAAATGAAGGACATTTTCAGATTCAGTGCTGAAAAGTCCGTAAAAATCAATTATCAAAAGTTAAAAAACACAACCATTTCCTCTACTTTATAGTATCCGATTTTTGTTATTCTATTTGACAATTTATGATTTGCGAAATATCCTGACATGATGGTTAAAAATTAATGTATTTTGCGGATTCAGTGCTAAAAAATACATGAACGTTAAAAAAAAACAGCAATCGCAATCTTGTATTATCTAATCTAAAACTTTTTCTTAAACTTCTTGGCGGTAATCTATCCGTAATTTTTTGTGTTATCCTGTAAAATAAGTATAAATAGTAACCTCCGAAAATCATAATAACATTAGATTGTTATTGGATTTGCGCCAGTATGTAAAATGTAATGTCGATCGGATATTAAGTGAGTTACAAAATTCGAGTACAAATTTTGAACTGGAAAAACATACATACGATCGTTGAAGAAATATAAAAACTTATAAAAATAACATAATTTTTGTTAAAAGAAATTATAAAAGAAACACTCTCAAATCCTTACAAAATAAAACATGTTATTTTAGCCAATCTGAAACTTAATAAATGTTAACTTAATCGTAATACTTGTACGATTTTTTTCAAATCGCAGATACACATGAAATAAGATCTTCGAATACTTTAAGCACTTGGTATGTGAACCCTCAAAGCCAAGCCGAACTCGTTAGTTTTCAGAACAGAAAAGTGGCATAAGTCATGCATTTTCAAAGTTTTATAACTCGCTCAATTTTAGTGTTATATGAACGAGACTTTTTTTGTCTTACTTGAGAGTGTAACAGGAAAATTTTACTAAATATAACTTATAGGACCGGGGGACCGTATAAAAATTTAAATTTCGTAATTTTTTAAGATATGTTTTTATTGACCCAAATCGCTTTTAAAATATTTCTTTACCTAATTTAAAACATTTTTGCAATTGGAACTATATGTCTATGACTAACGGTTTAGGAATTAGCCATTGGACACCGTTGAGACCGGGCACCCTGTACATATATTATATATATGCGTGTATGTGTATGTGTTCCTATTTTTGCATATAATGAAGTGTTTTGATAAGATACTTAAAATCTGCTATAAGAAACATATTAACTTAAAGGGCAAAGATGACAATGATATTTGACAATGGTATGCACGAACAAATCTATGCAAAAATAACATTTATTTAGTATATTTCATTGCTTAAAACCAAAGGTTTTCCTCAGCTGGTGTACTGTGTTACACGGCCTTGAAAGGATCTCAAATGTGAACATTTTTACTTTTATTAATGTGAAGTTCTAGTAAAGTTTGTCAAATGAAAAATATGCCTATCGTCATTTGAATGTGCAACTTCCTATGTATAATATCATTTAACCCCTTAAAGGTCGCATTAAAGCACACTTTAAAAATTGAAATTTCTTATTGACAGCACTTTTTTGAAAAAGAAATATTCACGTTATTTAATGACAGGTAAAAAGATATAATAAAGCCAATTATACTGTTTTATAAAACTGGTGGGAATCAAATAATCTGAATAAAAGACACAGCCCGTGAATATCACGGGAACGAGAATTAAGGGGTTAATTTTCAATGGAGTTTAGTGTCTTAACACTAGAAGCCCGGAAATTTTACTCAAGTTTCATAAAAATATTTCGCACCAGAATTGTTATTTAAATTATTTAACTAATTTAATTAACGTAAATCTGCGTGATTTAAATTTAACTTATTTTATATAAAAAAAAAAAATTCTGCCTCCAATTGACATTTAATCTTATGGTCGGATTGGAATCGACTCCTTCCGGGCGTTCTAGTGTTTAAGCTGTTTTTCTTGGACGTTAATTGAAGCGTTTGTATGTATTATATTAGGTTATAAAGTATAAAACATCATATTACAAAAGGGTCAGATTAACAAAGAGGTAAACTTCCACCAGTAAATCTTAATAGAAATTTTCGCCTGATATAAACTGTTTACTAATGACTGTCATGAATATGTAACAATTCCTAATTTTTTTTTCTTATTTTTTTTTTTTACTGGTGGAAATTTGCACATTTGTTAATCTAGCTTTTTTGTAATTGGACGTTTCATACTTAATGACCTAATATAAAGTATGCTGGGAAATCATAAAAATCTCACATCTGCCGATAAATTTCATTTTACAAAATTTAGAATTATGTTGCATAAGCTCTGTAGAAGAGAACCGTCCGTAAATTCTTGATGCAACTCATCTATATTAAAGAAGAAACAAATTTGTTTTCAATGCACGTGCATGAACTTTAAATGTGACTTTAAATGTAAACTTCCATGTTATTTTAAATATTGTAAAAGAGGAGGAGTTAAGAGAAATAAGAAGTGACTGAGAATTGCAATAAATAAATTCAGCAGCGGAAATAATAGTTTATTGGTTTTTAATCATTTCTAAATTTTACAAGTATTACAAAATAAAATCTTCCACTCTCAATAATACATTTACAAAAATTGAGATTATTTTAAATTCTGATGAAACTATTTGTTTGTGTTTCGAAATAAATTATTAATGGCACAACACATGCCTTTCATATGTTTGTTCATCATTGTAATAGACCGGGAGCGGGCAGCACAGACACATGGTTCCTACGGATACCATTATTTCTCTAGAAAAACTACCAGTCTCTTTTTATAGAAAAAGAAATCTAGGTTAAACGCGCAAAATTTCGCCTTCTTTTAAGAAGAGATTTTCTATAAGATAATACTGGTGCAAGAAAATTTTCTGGTCTGCAAAATTCAAAGAGGCGTACGAACCACGAGACAACCACCTCATCGAGTTGGAGGCTGAAATTCCAGAATTAGCTAAACCTCGATTCCCATATTAAAACGCATTCGGTCTACCAAGTCATATCTTGGTAGAAAACACCTAAAAACCCGATTTTACCGGTTGACTTGTAGGTTTACCATTATGTTTTCCTGCTCCCAGTCCGCCATGTTTTCATACCTTTGGGTGCAGGAAAACGCAATGGTAAACCTATGAGTCGACCAATAAAATCGGGTTTTTAGATGTTTTTCACCAAGATATGACTTGGCAGACCGATTGCGTTTTCATATGGGAATCGAGTTTTTGCTAATTCTGGAATTTCAGCTTCCAACTCGATGAGGTCTGTGCTGCCGGCTCCCGGTCTATAAACTTATTATGCTGCGGAAGTGGACCATAAATTCAACTGTGACGTGAGGTAAAAATACACTGCTCAAAACAATTAGGGGAGCACATTGTTTTAACAAAATTACGCAAATATTTACACCGATAAGTAACATAAAATAAAACATCCATGATTTAAAGCGTAGTAGAAAATATATAAAAAAAACTTCACATGCAAATTAAAGTTTATGACGACAAAAAGCAGAAAAAGGGGATAAGTGTAGAAATCGGGATTTTTAGGAAATGTCTGTTTCACTGTCTCAGTTGCGAAATTGAATTTCTCAGCTTGTTTTTTGAGAAAGGGTGACTTGAAAATGTCACAACAATGTGATTTAACGAAAGCCATGGCTTGGCGTGTTATCGGGGAAGTTGAATCTGGGGAAACACAGCGAAGTGTAGCGGACGCTGTTGGAGTCGCAAGAAGTGTCAATGCAAGGCTGTGGAATCGATTCCAAGACACATGGAATGGTAGACATCGACAAGGGCAAGGTCGGCCATGTGCTACCACAGACTCTTATGACCGATATATCATGTTAACAGCTCGTCGAGACGGAACAGGCAATGCTATTCTACTGCAAATTCAATTGTTCTTGGCCACAGGACGAAGGGTGTCCAGCCAAAAGTCCGAAATAGGCTTCATCAGGGTGGGCTCTATGCACGTAAGCCAATGGTCTGTATTCCGTAGATCTCAAGCAACTGTGCGGCCCAAAGAAGTTGGGCAACTGAACTTCGAGTTTAGAGGCAATGTTGTTGGAGTCAAATTCTGTTTACAGACGAGTCCCGATTCAGTCTGAATGTGACATCTGATGTGTTTTGGCATGGAGAGAAAGAGGCATTCAAAATAATCCCACATTCGTTCGTGAAAGATCCCATTACAGACGAGGTGGGTTGATACTATGGGCTTGAATCAGCATAGGTGGACGTACGGGCCCGTATACCATTCGGAATGGCACTTTGACTGTCCGAAGTTATACAGACGAGATACTAAGACTTCATGTCGTATTTTATTTTGCAGTGATTAGTGATTTCTTTTTTTTCGATGCATGATAATGCCAGACCTCATACAGATCGTTTAGTGGAAAACATGCTTTAAGCTAAAACAATACAGAGTATGGAATGACCAGCATGCTCTCCTGACCTAAATCCGATAGAGCATGTTTGGGACATACTGAGACGACGCATTGTTGCATGTCCAAGGCCTCATTTTACTGTCCGGAACTTGGAGATTGCAATTCTTGAGCAGTGGAACAGTATTCCCAAAGTCTTATCGATAACCTCATCGCATCCATGGAAAACAGCGTGCAGAAGTCTTATCGGTTCGAGGAGACCACACGCCATATTAAAAATCTTACATAATTTCTAAACAATACTTTTTTTTAATCATTTACATGAAACCAAATTGTTTTCCCAAACCATCTTTTCATGTTCTTTCCATCTTTTCAAAGAATAAAATCTCCCTTACAAATTTTTTTGCGTCTTTTTTTCTGTATTGCGCAATGATACACGTGTATTATCCATTTTATGCCTATACATAGCTGTCTTGTACTGTTCTCTTCACTTTTTTGCTTGCTCCCCTAATTATTTTGAGCAGTGTAGTTGAGAAACATTGGTGTACGCTATCATAATGCACAGGGATCAGCCACTATTCAGTGCTATAAACATGAAAAATGAAAATTTGATATTGGGTTCTTGAAATATAAGTAAACATTCTTGCTTGACGAGCACAGACATTGGAACATTCAATACGAACAGTGGTCATTTACCTAAACACAAATTCACTTTATTCTAGATTCAACTAGATTCTATTCAGTTTATTTAATTGTTGTATTATACTTCCTACAAAATTAACTGTAAATAATGCTTGTTTACGTTATTAGCCCCCGGTGTGTTGTTTCTTTCTCCCACCTATTAATATGTCGTCTCCAAAAAATAACTTTACGGTGTATAAGCCAGTCGTAAAACAAAGCAGATGTATAATTGTACTGTTAAGTACTCTACTGCAATTTTTTAAACTTCTAAGCATCGCACATTTAAAATTTTTATTCTGTCCTATTGGAAAAAAAGTACTTTTAAATGCAATTTGTTTGTAAACTGCATCTCCGTTTATTTTTGAGATATTGAGTTCTCAAGTACTCCATTTCTGTAGAAAGTAAAGGGGAAATAGTTGCAAAATAGCAATTATATCTTTTTGCTGTCATTTTCTCATAAAAACTGGGGGAAAAAATAAATTAAAATGGGTGCTATTTTGAAAAAATAGAAATGAATGATTTCTAATAAAACATGGAGTTATTATAAACTAAATTTAAGTATCTATATTAATATTACAAACAAATGAAGACCTATGAATCATATGATAGCCGATTTGTTTTGTCCAGTTTCTTGAATGACGAAATCCCTTTTTTTTTGGATTTCTGTATTATTCAGCAATAGTCACGCCCTATACATATTTTACTGTAGATGTTGTTTAAAACTGGATCGTAAATGAGGAATTCTTTAGCGGATGCAGATGAACTCATTTTATATAAAATAAAATTGCGTGTTTGAAGTCTAAAAACTGAACTATCTGTATTTATATACATCTATGTTTTTTTTCATCCGGGGGACACTAAATTCTGAAAAAGCAGAATTCCTGTTTTCTAGTTTAATACTAGAACTGCTACAGCAGTCATTTTGACCGATACCAGATAAATATATTTTAACTCGAACTAGAAATTTTTTTCATAAAATAAGTTAAATATACAACACAGCAAAGTAGGTTTAAAAAAAATGTTAAGCAGTTTGAAATAAAATTTTGGTGTAAAATATTTTTTATAAAACTTAAGATACGTTCCCGGCCATTCTAGTATTATTCAAATTGCAAGTACCTTCTATTAAAATAATTATTAAACATATTTCTATTAATCTTCTTTCCTACTCACACTCGGATACACATTAAATTACTTAGTATAATTAATTTTCTAAGAACTTAATCTATCCACAGAGATACATATTCTCAGTCTTTAAACTCTAGAATAGCACAAGTATATTCGTATTCAACGATTATGATTATTAATACTTTGGTAAACCACACTGTTTTAATCATTGCATAATTTTTAATAAACTGGTGTACAACAGAAACACATTATTCAAAATTATCCGTTAAATTATCCGCAAAAAAGAAAGCCATTAACTTCCAACTTTTGCTAATGTAATTTCGCTCATTAACAATATATTTCACATTCTGCGATAATCCATTTTTAAAAACTGTTATGCAAAATATTGAAAGAGACATAAAAGTCAATATGATAATATGTTTATTTAAGGATTAAAAAAATTAAGATAAAAATAAGAACGAAAAATCATGTATTAGGTATAACTTTTGAAACACTTTCCAACACAAAAGAGAATAATATTAAGCATGTTCTCAACTGCTCTGTTGAACAAGCGCTAAACGTTTTGACACATTTACAAATTCATTTTGTAACGGAAAGATGTAAAATTGGAAAACCGGACCATGGAATCGATTGTTAATCGAACTGTGTTTTCCTTTTTTTGATCAATAAATTACCTATTGAGTATAAGCGTTTTTGATCACGTGACAAACGATTTTTTCATTCTTTCTTGAGTTTTTTTTCTCCTTTCGTGCGGAAATTCGGTTCAAACTCCCACTTTGACACTATTTTATGAAAAATCTCTTGCGTTTGCAATAAAAAACGAAAAAAAAAACAGCTCGATTACATATTTTCTGAACAACAATACCTGCTAGTTTCATGCGTTTCCGAACAAAAATAAATTTAAACTTATGTCATAAATTTGCCCTTTTGGATTTAAGAGCAGCCTTAAAAGGTTTTACATTTTTCAAACAATGAAATGAGGTACCTAAATAAGCAATTTCAAAACACATATACCATTAACAATCCTTTTACATAAATTGCCATCCATATCCGATACACAGAACCTGATACATTCAAAATTAGATGAGTTTTAAAATGCATGCCACAGTGAAAACCCCACTTCAAGCAATTATCGATTTCACTCAGTCCTGTAACCGAATTCTTTTGTGTATCTCTATAGAGGGGCTTTGCACTGCACTGCATAATGCACTGCACTGCATGCAATATGCTTTGCACTGCATAATTTATGGAACACGTCTTGTAGAGCACGTCATTGGTTTCATTATGCTTGAAGTATAATAACAACATTAAAATGCATCAAAAGCGACTTTTCCACACAGATTATAATGCGATTGAATTATTTTGGACGTTCTTGAAAACGAACAATAAATGCTACTTATTCTATACCACTGAGAAATCATGTTGTAATCTACCTCAGTGATGCTTATTAATCACATTATTGTTGAACATTCGTAGCATCAATAAAATGCACCGCAAATTATTTTTTTCCCATAGACTACAATGCAATGGAAATCGTTTGTGTGTGCCTGTAAACGAACTATGAATGTTATACAATTTTCAATACTAAACATTCTATAGTAAACCTCATTAATATATAAAAATTATGTGACAATTCGTGTAATTACAATTATAATTATTGCCCTATTTCGTGGTAAAGAAAAATGCAAACACACACAGAAGGGATTCAATAATTAGGGAAAATACATCGTAAGATAATATCAATTAAAAAACCCCTTAACGGGTTAAAAGTTTGTGACGCAGCACTTTATCTTATTGCTATAAAATTTTAAATATGGAACTTAAAAATAATGATATCAAATTTTAAGTGACGCTATATTATTTATTTCATCATTTTATTTTTGTTTTATTTTTGTTTTATTTATAATTGCATGCGTAAGAATTATGTTAAATTTAAAAGGATGTATAAAAAATTATTCATTGATGCGTTATCATTCACATTTTTCATAAATTCAAACTATGAGTTTTAAAAGATATGATATCAAAATTTATGTGACACCTTGATGTAGCCTTAAACAATTTGTTTTAAAATTCAATTTTAATTGTTTTCGATTTGGCTAAATATATTTACACATCTAACCAAAACTTTTAATTTTCCAATACACTGTTAAAAATACCACTTTCACTGAACCTGTACAATGCACTGTAATGTATTTATATGAATAAATTGATTTATCTTTTGTGCCACGTTATCCAAAATCAAAAGTAAAATTTATGTAAGTGATTTCTTTGCGTCATTGTATCCAAACTAAGCGAAATATATGCAAATGGATATTATTGGATTTATTGTTTGGATTTTAAATTGTATCCAAACTAAGCGAAATATATGCAAATGGATATTATTCCGCAAAGAAATCACTTACATAAATTTTACATTTGATTTTGGATAGCGTGGCAAAAAAGATAAATCAATTTATTCATATAAATACATTACAGTGCATTGTACAGGTTTAGTGAAAGTGGTATTTTTAACAGTGTATTGGAAAATTAAAAGTTTTGGTTAGATGTGCAAATATATTTAGCTAAATCGAATACAATTAAAATTGAATTTTAAAACAAATTGTTTAAGGCTACATCAAGGCGTCACTTAAATTTTGATATCATATCTTTTAAAACTCATAGTTTGAATTTATGAAAAATGTGAATGATAACGCATCAATGAATAAATTTTTATGCATCCTTTTAAATTTAACAAAATTCTTACGCATGCAATTATAAATAGAAGAAAAATAAAATGATGAAATAAATATTATAGCGTCACTTAAAATTTGATATCATTATTTTTAAGTTCCATATTTAAAATTCTTATAGCAATAAGATAAAGTGCTGCATTACAAACTTTTAACCCGTTAAGGATTTTTAAATTGATATCATTAGTTTTATTAAGTTAATAATAAAAAGATAAAAAAAAAATAAAGACTAATGATAGGAACTCATAATCATGATTTCCATTCACCTTTAATTTCCCCCCCCCCTCAAAAAAGTATACCTCATACTTGAATTGTAAAGAGTGCTGTGCTATTTGATTTTTTTTTAACCACTTCATCGGCTGCCCCGAGATAAGTCGGGAGTAAAAGCATTATTTCCCCATACCTATCGCCGGTGAAGTGGTTTAAGAACTTTTTAGTAAGATATGGAATTAATACACAAAATGTGGGGAGGGGAATGGTTTGTTTCACAGCTATAGAAAGCTTTGTTAAAACTTACTATGTAAAAAGTTTACTTTCTTAAGAAAAATATAAAGAAATATTACTCTTTAAACCTTTTTATTTAAAATACAATAAAATTGTAAGCAAAAAAATACTTTCAAATAAAATTTATTTGGGGAAATTACTGATTTTTTATTTTTTAAGAAATAATTTTCCATCATGTAAGTTTTTAATCTATCAACATGTGACATAACACTGAAATGTAACATAACATTTATTGCTACTTTAATATAAATGTTCAATTTTTAGTTGTATTGGAGTGGTAGGGTATTAGATTTACTGGATACAACTGTATAAAATGCATAAAATACATTATTATTGCTCCCATTATTGAAAAGAAATTTTTATTGCAATATCCCCCCATTTATTGTTATTGCTGAATTTAGCAAATAGATGGCGATAACATGCAGAGAAGCATTTAATTATTGATGTATTTAACTAATCGTGTAACAAGCAACTTAAATTACTTCAAAAACAGATTTTAATTATATTTGTACCTTGAAAATTTTAATACTAGGCAACGGTTTAATAATTTAGTTAGACAACTGACTTATTTAATTTGAGGTTTTATTTCACTTAATTTTTTTCCGTGAATACATTTCCCATTTATTGTTAATGTTGAATTTAGCCAATAGATGGCGATACCATGCAGAAAATCATTTAATTACTAATGTATTTAACTAGCAACTTAATTTATTTCAGAAACAGATTTTAATTATATTTTGTACCTTGTAATTTTTTCAATGGTTTAATAATTTATTTAGCTAACTGAATTATTTAATTCCAGGTTTTATTTAGTTTAATCTTTTCTGTGAATACATGGGAAGTATGCAAGGTATTTTTTTGTTGTTGTTGCTGTTGTGAAACTAAAAAATAATTTAAATATATTTAAAAAAAAATTTATGTGACAAATTTTGCATTTTATGCTCTTTTGATTTAAAGAGATGGTTTAATAAACCATCTAAATGATGATTTACTAAATGATGTTTTGAGCCCCTCTCCCTCCCCCAAAGATAAAAGTATAAAACTGCAATTTATTTGCATGCCAATTTATGCAACAGTACAAAAATTAAAATTTTTTTTTAAATTTACTTTTTTAAATTTTGAATGTATGACATTTTTTGAAAATCTCGTACTCTTCCATTTACAGTTAGAATAACAGCACGTATTTATTATTATTATTATTATTATTATTATTATTATTATCATTATTATAAAGGTAATGGAAGAATTACGGCTTGTTTTTTTTCTTTTTTATTATAAGGGGGATGGAAAAAATAAAAACGCATAATTTAAATTTATGTACCGTAGAAAAATAGAAATTTATTTGTGTTAAAAATTGTAAATAAAAAGAAACTGTTGTAGATTGAACAAATACAAACTGCGTATTTTCTTTTCCTTATCATTAAATCTGAAAAATTTCAAAATTAAAATTATCTCTCTGTAAACAAATGAATGCGTAAAAATGTGCTTTTATTTATATTGTATTTTATATGTATTTATTTATTATATATATTTGATCTAGCTATCAGTTTTAAAGTTCATTTTACCGAATGCTTTTCGGTTTTAAAATATTCTTTTTTCCGTCTTATGTAAAAATTGGCTTTCGGCGGACCTTAAAAACCTTTCCGTTTCCGCGATAGGCAGATTTCCGGCTTACATAGAGTGCGCCTTAGACAGATTTTACAGTATTTTTATTGTCTGAAAAATTGTCACGAAATAGTGATATGTGAAACTCTTAAAGAAAAAAATCAAAATAAATAAATATATTTTTATAGAAACATAAAATCAAATTTACTTTGATAAAAAAAAAATGCTTACTGCTTCAAAGAGGACAGACCTCGCAACCTATGTACTGCGAGGCACGCACTTAACCGACTGAGCTACGGAAGTTTCGTAAACTTTCCACTAAGCGTTGATCAGAAGAAATTAAGCGCATGAATACAGTAGGCACATTTTCAGTGAAATTCCCATAAATGATGAGAAAATATAGTCCGATGTTTCATGCTTATTATAAAACGAATAAGAGTCTTCCTGGAAACAAACATGGTCTTATTCGGTTCATCTAAAATAGATTCATATTATATATTAATTTTAATAAGATCATTTTCGGAGGGAAAAAAGTGAATTAAGAAGAAAATTAGAGTTTTCCCGGAAACAAATGTTATCTTATTCCCTTCACATAAAACAGATTCCTATTATATATCAATTTAAAGAAAATCGCCCGGGCCATTTTCCAGAAATGGAAATTAGGAATTTCTTCCATCGCAAGTCACTTTAAAAATAGGTTTCGAGATCTCAAAATATACTGCACGTAGAAATGTAAAAATTTCAGAATAGCATTAGACTGCAGAAATAAGACTGTTCTAAAAAAATCAGAATAATAAGAGCTATATTCGCCAAGTTATTTAAAGGCGGCTTTTCGCGTTTTCTTTGAAGACGAGTTAGTTGTATATATGAGTTCCGCCATCTACGAATTCTACGATACGATACGATACGATTTTAGGCTTAAGGCTGCGTCACTGGAATGCTACCGTCTTCCATGATATATTTTTTTTTATGAAAGAAAATGTGAATTTCCCTACTACTATTATTAGTAAAATATAACAAAGAATAAAGAAAAGGAGAACATATCAGAAAATTTAACAAAATCCTATATAATATTTATTTTAACGAATGACGCAAATTCAACTGAAACTCTCAAAATACGATTTATAAGGTATTTAAAAAGAATACCAAAATTTTAATAAACCAAATTTTAAAAAGGCATTCGCAATTACTAATGAATTATTTGGATATCTTTATTTTAATTCAACTGCTTAGAAATAGATAGGAAAAAAATCTCCCAGCAATAATGCATATAACAGTTTTAATCTTTGTTAACAATATTTATTACTAATCTTAGAAACATTGTATAAACAATAAATTTTGAAATCCAAAAACAATCGACATCACATTTTGCAACTATTCATTCCTAGAAATTATTATGCAAAAACTTTTTATTAAGCACAATAACGAAAAGCAAAGATATTTAAGAATACAATTTATATATTACAGATTAAAACAAAAATAAAACAGAAACAAATATTTCTTAACAAAAGAGTCATTTCGCTATTTCTTTGATAAACAAGAACATAGGCACACGCAGCGGGTAAACCATTAACTAAGCGAAATATATCGCAGAGCAATAAATCTATTTTTATACTAAAGAGAATACTCTCTTATAAGTAAGCATCATAAAAAATGATGAACAAAAGAACATTCTAGAAAAAATAAACAAAACCCTGAATAACTTTGAATTTAGATTTAGACTTAAAAACTGTATCCTTCAAAAATTGTTTATAATGTATTTTAACCATTTTACAGGTCAAAGCAATTATCTTGCTAAAATTTGATTGTCACCAAAATTTACGAACAAATTGATTTCAAATAAATAAATTATTTTCTTCGAGTACATTATGAAAGCAAAGTTTTATTCTAAGATTCTGAGTGCCATTTTATAGTTGGGAATTAAAATTAAGTGGTATAAATTATATATCACCACCTTCAAAGGGTTAAAATGTTAAAGAGCTTGAAAAAAACATTTTATTTGCTACTTCAATAACACCATGACCTAAATGTGACCGAACTGTGAAATCACATTCACAAGAATGTGACCAAAATGTGAAAATACAGTGACGTAAATGTGACCAAACTGTGAAATCCCATTCACAAGAATGTGACCAAAATGTAAAAATACAGTGACCCAAATACAACGCTTACGATATTTTGTTTATTTTTTCCCTTCATTTTAAACTCTATTTTCTAATTTTTAAATTTTTTTCTTCGACAGCCTTCCTGCCTTTGCATTTGGCACCAGAACTCATCCACTTTTCTTTAATCTTATGTTTCTAATGAATTCTAGTTTTTTCAACTTCCTGTGTCACTTTCTGACCTCGGAACTTGATTTGCTGTTCTCCTGCAACCCCAATGGCTGCAAAAGCTGCACGTCAAATCTGATAGTAAGTTTTCACATTATAGCTCTCTGAGACATCCACTATCTTCAATTCTTTCTCTTTGCTCGATTTTCACCGGCAATTTGGCTCGTCGCTCTCTGCAAGCTTATCGGCTGATGAAGTTAGCCGTCAAATCCTAGCCGGATTTTTTTTTCAAAATTTGATTTTTTCTTAATAAGGCTTTATTTTTTATGTTTTTTATAGTTCTATTTTATTTTTTCTAAATTATTATTGTTTTATTTAATTTATAATAAAAAATGTATGGCTCTGGGGCCTTTTTTCTTTTCCTCCCTTAACCTTCGTTTGCTTCGACCAACCCAATGCTCTGCAATATGCGTGCAAATTCCATGTTTTGTTCAACATCTACGCACCAAGGTCTACTCGACAGGTCACATTCAATTGGAAGTAAATGAGAGCATAACGACTCTCGGAGGCATTCCAGAATTTCGTGCGTTGGTTCATTGGTTCACACATTGTATACGCGCGGCGTGGAAAATGAATCGCATTTGTGTCATTGCTAAGTCAATATGTGATCCCGCCGGCTCCGTTGCACACTCTTTGTGGAGCACCCGGATGTAATTCTCTGGTGTTGTAAATTTCCTTGTGCTATCTCGTCCCTGTATATCGACAGTAACTTATAAGCGGGCCCTGGTTTCAAGCACACAAGTCTTATGTATGTGTTCAATAAAACAAACAAACAAACAAATAAACAAGTCAATCTGTGTCCCATTTTGGAACGAAATGCAAATGGCTCAAAAATATGTCTCTGTAACTTCACGATGGTATCACGAAGCATGGAAATTACGATGGTTTTTATACAGATGATACATGTTGGTTTATATGATGATTTAATATGATGGTTTAATACATTTTTAGAATAAAAGAAACAGACTCAAACAGCGCATTCTCTTAGTTATTCAAAGCGAATATTAGAATAGCATACATATTTATATTATAATCCTCAAATATTATATTTGGTGAATTTCTATCGAATAAAAGTTGAGATACAGTTATAATGTACGTCGCAGAAAGCTTTAATTAAAACTTAAAGTAATATTTCCCCATACATATTGTGTTATAGTGTTTTATGTTGTCACACATTGCACGGTACAAACGGGTTTCTCTTGGGCGATAAACTGCAAAATTTATTTAGCACGAACTTACGTCATTGTCCAGTTAAATAAGAGGTTTCATGAATTAGGCACCCATAAAACTTGCGTTACCTACAGACAGGCAGAAATTAATCCAAAAATATCCAAATCGTATTCTTGACATCTGAAAATGTGTAAAACTCTCAGGAAGTCGAAATTTTTAACAAATCCAGTTCTTTATTCTTATGAAGTGGAAGATATAAGTAACTTAGTCAAGTTTAAATTAACTATGTTTGTTTTTTAAAACAGTTGTAATTGTACTTTATTCGTTATGTAAGTTACTATTAACAAAGCTTATATTTTTATGTCAATTTTCTGAATACCCGTATTCATTAATTTAAAAAAGACACAGACTTCCTTTATTAATGAACTCTTATTAGATAAAAAGTAATTTGTTCATTAGAATTTTAAAATGGATAGGAAAAGTCTTCAAACTTTGAATTTTGCTATTTCGAGCTGATAAAAAATAGTTGCATTATCTTTCTATGATAAGGTCAGGGATGAGATTTCCGCATTTTTACACACCAGTATTTTCTTAGGGAAACCGTCTTTCTTAGGGAAACTTTCTTTCTCTTTCTTTTTCTTGTTGTTCTGTTAAATCTAAAAAATGTTTCGATTAAATGAAGTAACATTTTCTCGAACAAAATACTAGTGTCCAAAAAAGAGGAAATCTCATCCCTGGATGAGGTTGCAGTTTGTATCGTAAAATGCATATTAAGCTTTTTCAATTTATTTATTTATGAATAAAACATATAAATTTCGGCATAAGATTTATGAAAATTATACTTCATACTTTGAAGTTTAACTCTTTTTATGGATTTATAAATAAGAATACAATATGAAGATAAATTAGGGCAAAGTATGTTCATAAAGTTTAGTTAAATTTTTAAAATGCATCAAATATATAAATACTAGCTGACCTGAACGGAGTTCTCCGGTCCGTGGTAGTATTTTTAAATGAACCTTAAATTTGTATGAATTTACACCTTTAACTCGATTTTGTCTGAAATACGTACCCGCTCACTGTGTGAAAATCGGGGAGAAGCTGCTAATTGTTCAGATTTGTTATATAATTTTTTTTCACGATTTTTTGGAAAGTTGTATGGGGTAGTAATGAACAAATTAAAACTTTAAAATACTCTCTACTGATGAAAAATGAATTAAGATAGGAGTGAGTGCTTAGTAATGAACAGGCCAAAAGCTTTAAAACTATATATCAGATGAAAAAATTCATTTCCGCCACCCCAGTGGGGGGGAAGCCCCCAAACAGTATGAGGTCAAAAATACACCTCATCAATCAAAAGCCCGTGAAGAGTTTCACCTTTGGTGAAGGCTTCACAAAAGGTGAAACTCTTCAAATGAGGTCAAAACTTGCTGTAGCAAAGTCATAAATTGAGTTAGAAAATTGAACCCGAGGAGGCAAATTTGAGTGAGGGGGTAGAAAGGTTCATAATATGAACGAGTGTTTTCCCGGGATATATTACATGAAGGTTTAACAAGAATGCTGGGTACGCAACGAAAAATTGAGCAAAAAACCCAATCTCAAAACTTTTAGTTCCACATTCCACCACCAGTGGGAAACTCTATTCTAAACAAAACTGTTTTTGAACAAAACTCCCTTAATCCATTAATGCCCGAATTATTTTCCTCGTTAAAATTTAAATTTTGGATTTACCACCACTTTTAAAATAAGAGTATTTTTATTTTATCATGGAATTTGTCTCGTGAGAGAAAGTATATATTTATCTGCATATTTACTGGTATGAAAAGCGCTTTCTTGCCACTAAGTTTAGCGATCTAAAAATATGCCACTGGGCGTTAATGGTTAAACAGCCTATTCGTAGATATACTTGTCAAGGGGTTGGCAAGCTTAAGCAAGAATTTAAGATATTAACTGAAATTTCTATTCGAAAGTAGTGGTAAGTACACTTTTGAAATTTTATATTATGTAATATTTATCCCAAAGCTCCTTCAAAAATACACGTCTAAAACGGTAGAAAACGGTACGGTTTTAAACATTTGATCGACCCCCCCCCATTTTTTTTAATTTGATGTCCCCTAAATTTTAAAATATTTATTATTTGTTATAAACTATCTGAAAGTTCCAAACCGATCGGTTCGTTAGTTTTCTTAATTTTAACAAATTCGTGTTTCAACAAAGTATTTGTTTTCCTTTTTAAAAATCGAATTTTTTATAATACAAAAACTTGCGGATCGATTTTTATAAAATTTAGAAATAATTAAACAGCGAATTAAAGATAAGACTAGATGCATAACTTTAAAATAGCAAAATGGTGTATTAAAAAAATTGACGACATTCCAAAGAATCCTATTATAAAAAATCATTTGCGGTTTGGAGACTGGCTTTTAAAACGAGAACTTGAAAGGAATCATAAAATTAAAGAAATAATAATCAATATCTAAGGTTGTAATTGAGAAACCTTGAAGAAATTTACATATCTGAAATTAGCGAAAAATTCTACGTCTAGATGCATAAAAATGAAAACTATAAATTTAATATTTTAAAATTTTTATATTCGTTCGAAAATGTCCACTACCCCCGGTTGTCTGCAATGAACATCTGGCGTCCATGGGGGAAGATTTCGAACCTTTCTTTCAAAGAAAATAAAAAGGTTTTTTATAAATAATTTTTTGTGAACTTTTTGACTTCCTGAAACTGTGCTAGAATAATTTTTAGAATTTCTGAAAGGAGAATTTTTTTTTTTTTGCATTCGGCTGTGCAAATCTTGAGTTTTTAGGCCCAGTAGAATGATACAGTCCTTTTTAAAAAGGCCCAGTTCATTTATCGCCCTAGCAGCGCTGTAATTCTATTAATCCCTCTCACTCTCTTCGACTTTCTGAAGAAATTGTCTGTGGTTTGATAAAAATCTATGCTTTTGTTCAATTATGAATACTATTCAATTTAGGGGTTTTAATTAATTTCTCAACTAATTATTAGAAATTTAAAATTCTGATAATCAGGTGCACCAGGAGAAGACTTCGACTACCCTCACAAAAATTTTGAGGCTCGTACGTGCAGTAGATTTTACTAGTCATCGCACACAGACACGCAGACGCACAGAGCGAAACTTTCTTTTACTAGTATAGAATACTTAACTTGTGGTAACATTTACTGTAATGTAAACAACACTTACAATTAATTACATACAATTAATTTTTGAAGCAGAAAATAAGAATTCTCTGGTTTCGGCACAGCCATGTCCTTTGAAGTTTTTTTTTAATATTTTGTCGGCTTATACAGATCCATTTAGATTGTTATGTAGGGCCGGTCGTCCCGCTTATTTTTTTTATCGGTTGGATGTCCCGTTTAATATTTTAATGGCTCTGAACATTTTTTTCTCGTTGCGGGCCGAGACTAATCTTTCTACCGCTATCCAAAGGTTAAAAAAATTTCAATTATATCTCAATCAGTAAAGAAAGTTGCTAAAATACCGCACAACCTCATATTGAAATAAATACTTATTGTGATTTTTGTACATTAAAGAGAATTTTTTATTTAATTCTAACTTTCTTTTCAGATTTGGTGCTATATAGTATTATCTATTATTGTAAAAATTTATGCCATTTAGTTAAATGCATACTTAAGTTATTCTTCTACTTCTTTGAAATAAAATGTATTTATTTTGTTTTTCAGAAAGATTTATGGTATTCGAATTACTGACGGCTGTTTTTTTATAATCTAAAAGGAAATTCAAGCATTAACAGAATTGTCCACCCGCAAGATAAATCTACAGAGCGGAAAATAAATATTGTGGTATTTACTTTCTGAAAATTAACGATTATTTCCGTTTGTCTTATTTTTTTTTTAATATTTATAAATGTAACGAAAAATATATTTTTATCATTTATATTTATTTTCAATTTTTTTCTGCACGCGTAGTGTTTATTATTATTACTATTTTTCTATTCGCTGTTAAATCAGGCAAATATTACATGATCAAAAATTTGTTTACGATAGACAGTTCAAAAATGCTTTACTAGAAAACGTGAATTCCTGATAGTAAATGGTATGCGAATACTTGAAATCTCAAATTTTGAAATTATAGTTTTATATTTTCATAAATCTGAATTCCTGTCCAAAGATTTTTTTTCTTTAGCTTTCAGTAAATGCGAGAATGGGTGAAAGGCTTTTGTTTGAACTATGGAATGATTAAACATACTTTAAATATATTTAAAAAAAAAACATTGTGTGATTACGGGATCCATTCCAAAAATAATGCGGGTATTCTTTTGCCAGGAATATAGCGTGGTCAGATAACAGCAAAAATTGGGGAACGTCGTAGGCGAAGTCAGCTTTAAGGAAAAACGATCGCCACTCCATTTCCAGATATTGGAGCCTTTACGTCGTTTAAACTGTTGCCCTGTGTGTGCGTATCGTCAATGCCAACAATTCAGCAAACGAGCCAGAAGGGCGAACAGTAAATGCTGTTACTACATAGAAGTGCTGCATTGATTACGGACAAGAGTCATTAGAGTCCAACGGGAGATCGCCGAAAGCTGGATCCTACACCATGACAATCTGAGAGCTAACCGTACTTTGTTTGTGAGGGAGTAACGCGCTCAAAATACAGGGTTAGCCTAAACGATTCATCGGGTTTCAAAACACTGTGTACGCTCTCAGAAATGAATACTCAGATTTTACGAAATTTTCTTTGTTTTTGACGAAATAGTTTCCTGGAAAATGCTCCGAGCGAACATTTCGTCAAATTGATGAAATTAGTTTCTTCACTTGCTTGACGATATAAATTTCGTCAATAGTTTCGTCAAAAGAGGGCTGGTGGCGCCATCTCTCAATCAGTTTGGAAGCTCCAGTATTTGACAAGGGGAAAGAAAAAAAATCACCTCTCTCTTTCCCCGGCGTGATTCGAACTCACGATCTTTCGTATGGGAGGTCACTGTTCTTCTAACCTGGCTGCTGGGGACTTGAAAGTGTCTGCTTTTAGTCTTTGCTAATTTATTTTTATGGTTTTCTCGTATCAATGAATAATTATAATATGGCTTGATTAAATAATTTACAACTGAAATTTTCTTTGATCAATGGATGATTAGAATATGGTCTGGTTAATTTGTTGCTCACAAATAATGAATTGTGAAGTGCATATTGCGTGAGATTTTATCACTTTGAGTAGGAGGATAAGATTTTAACACTTTACTGTTTATAAAGAGGAGAGGGATCAATTATGTTTATTTTTAATTTGATTGAAAACATAATATACTTCTTAAAAAAAAAAAAAAAAAGATATCCTAGAAGTTTGAAATTTTATTGACCTAATTTTGTTATTGAATGGTTTTGAAAAACACAGGAAATTTATTCTTTTCGAATTAAAACATAACGAACGACAACATATAAATAAAATAATAATAATATTAATAAGCATTCCTAAAAATTCTAACAGCTAAAAAAATAACTAATGAAGAAACAATAATTACCTATATTTCAGTATTTTCTGAAAAGCACTAAGTACTGTTTTAAAATAAATTATTACAGGACTAACATAAACAAGCAAATATCTGTTTGCTAAAATCGAAGGATTTGAGGAGGATTTGAGGAAATGTTTCCTTAAAATGCATTGAGTCTGACCGTGATTGAGGCAAAACTTTCGTCAAATATTTGAGGGTTTACGTTTCGTTAAAAGTCACGTGATGTTAATAGGAAATGATCGTCAAAAACGACGAAATACAGCTCGAGGATTTCTGAATCGTCAAAAGGGAGAGTTTTATTTCTGAGAGTGTACTGACATGTGTATAGGATTTACAGAGACGGGTGATATATGACAATATACATACACTCACCAAGTTAAAAAGACCGCCTCTGGGCTCGCGTGCACTGTACAAGATGGCGGAGATGCAGGTCTGGGTGATGTTCCTCTGTTGCTATGGCCCCCAAGTTTGTCAAATCTCACGCCATGTGATTTCTTCTAGTGGAGTTATGCGAAGGACAAAGTTTATGTATCCCCAATACCAACAACACTGCAAGCATTGCAAGAATGCATAACTGCTGCTGAGACGGATATTGACAGAAACTTATACTCGCTATTGAACGCATGGACGGAACTGGATTATTGTTGCGATGTATGCCGGGAGACTTAGGGCACACCCATTGAGCATTTGTAGTATGTACCAGAAACTTGGTGAGTGTATGTAGCTTTTCATGTATCACCCGTGTTTGTACGTCGTTTACTTGTAAAGAAACAGACTTTTGAAACCAGATGAATAATTTAGGTTAACCCCGTATATCGTTATGTTTATCCAACCACCGTGCTGTCCTAACTGCACCTTCTGGCTTCTTTCTGTTCCCAAAACTCGAAAAGAGCATTTAGAGCCATCATTGTGGCATCATTAAACACTAAAAAAGCACACCAAAAGGTCTGCTCATATTACTGAAAGAAACTTCCGGTCACCGCTCTAAACTGTGGAAACGATTTGCTATATCGATGTCTATAGGTCCTACTGTGAGGGATATTAAAAGGGTTTGCATTTTTCTGTGCTCTGTTTTTTTTTTACTATTTGATTTCATTACCTTTACACGAAACCTGTTTATACATAAACAGATACTATTTTTTTTTCAAACGCGATATTTTTAAATAAAATAATAAGTCGAAACGCCATATTCCACCTTGATTCAATCACAAAATACACAATATGAAATTTAAAAAGCTCACTGTTTATTTAAAAGGCGGCAAAATAATAATAATATAGACGTTACAGGTTAAAAAATATTTTTAAATGATGTATTCAATATGTTTAAATAACATATTTTTTTTAACTCGTAACATCTATATTATTAGTATTTTGTTAATTTTAAGTAAAACAGTGAGTTTTTTAAAGTTATATTGTGTATTTTATGATATTTTTATTTTAGTTTTTTAGAAAGTCTTCATATTTAATCATTCTATTTCTAATTAAGTTAAAATAATTTTTCACCATTTTATCTATATCGTGTAACCTTCGTATTTTTTTCTTTTCATAAAATAAATTTTTCATTATTGAAACAACCTATCTCAAAACTTAAGGAAGTTAATTAAATTTATGTGTCTTGTCTGATATAATAACAGTTATTAACAGCATTGTTTTAGTCTTCGGTAACTGAATTTTACTTCTTTCGAAATAATTTTACTCCATATTCTTTAATTTCCATAGTAATTTACAGAATGATTAATTAATTAAAACTTCGCTTTTACAAATTTTTTTTGCTTAATGTCTTTCCTAGCTACTAATAAATTTTCTCCTTATAGTACAAAGTAATACTTGTTATATCAGATTTTACCACGTAAAATTTTGTTGTCATATCATCAAGTGCGTAAACAAATTAATTGGAATTTCTCTTCTATAATTTTTATTTTTCTGATCTTATGGAGGTTTTTCTTAGAAAGAAAAAGTAGTTATTAGATTATTAAACACTTTATCATGTACAAAATAGAATTAATGCAATCAAAAATGGAATAAAAATGTGTAAGAATATAAAGTGAATGCCAATAAAGATTTCATCAGTATGTTAATTGAATACTTTTTATTTTAAATATAATGCAATTCTGTTTTTCTCGTCAGTTTCGCTTTTCCATAATAGAAATTTATAAATGTTTCATAACGCTGTTTTAATGACCAACGCTTGGATGTACAGATATCAGAACATTAAGTACCTAATGCCTTAAAGACTTTTCCGAGTTGTTTATATGTTTAATAGAGTTTAAAAAATGTATTTTATGTGTAAAAAAAAAAATAAAAATAAAAATAAATAAACGAGGGCTGTTTCGTTTCAACCTCCGATTGGGCCGTAAAATGAAGACTAGTGTAAATAATGAAATTGGTTTATAACCTGGAGTCAAGTACAATCAAGGTTACTTTTCGACATAGTCGCAATGAAGATTGAGTCATTTGTCATACTGCTGAGCGAGGAAGGGATACCCTCTTCACAGAACGTTGCCGCCAACATATTAAGATAGGACTCCAAGGCGTCCTGAAGATTTTTGTTGGAATGGAGTGCTGTCCTCATAGACCTGCCTTCAGATCTCGAAAAAGATGACAATCACTCAGTGTCAACGTAACTCATGGCCCAACAGCTTCTTTCACAAATTCGATGGGATGTGCTCGATTTGTTGAGCCATGAGTTAGGCTGGCACCGAGTAATTGTCACCTTTTTCGAGATTTTAAGACAGGTTTGGGACGACAGCACGTTATTTTACGGTCCATGGGAGGTTGAAAAAAAAGAAAGGCCCCCGTAAAATATTTTTATTTTTATTTTTAGTTATCTCTTCTTATTTGCTACTTTCAATGATAGTTTACTTGATAGTCTTTAATTTCCATACACTGTAAAAAAAAAAGAAATCTTTCTCCATCTGGAAATAAGTTTTACGAAAATATAATATAACGACTTCCGAGTCACACACGATTTCGAAAAGCGTCCTTTTTTCTTAAGGAACCTAAAACACAAATATATGTTAAGATTTAAAGAATCTTTTCTTAAACAAAAGTTTATTTTGTTGATCGTAATATTCAAAAAAGTGTCTCGGTAGATTTGTTTTTCTCAACCTGGTATCCATACGAAATATTGGTTTTTTGGATGCTGTCAATTCTCAAATAAAAATTTTCATGTTCAACAAACGTGTGCAATAGACAAACAATGCTATTAAAAGCGTAAAATGAACATTTTATAACTGAATTTTTTGTTCGCCCTTCCATATATAAATTTTTACACGCACCAGAAAATGTTTCCATGAGAATTAATAAGGACCGTGCAATCGATATTTTTTGTTGAAACCAGATTAAAAAAAAAAAAAAAAAAAAAAAAAAAAAAAACTGATTATGACACTGCAAAAACACGCCGAAACCTTTCCAAAGCGGGTAACAGAAGCAAGTTGCTTCAGAAATAATTCTTTAAATCTCGGAAATCTATTGGTTCCCAAGTTTTCAGAAGATAAAGGAATCGTGGGTATGTCATAAGAAGTTATATTATACTTTGCTAAACCTTCTTGCTTGTCAAAGACAATTTTATCTTGTTTTTACAATGTAGACACAAATATGAGCCTGCTTTATATTCGTTTATTTAATGTATCCTGTTGCAACGCACCTCGCAAATATTTTAAGTACATCTAAAAAAAGTAAAGGACCATAAATTTTATATAGTTCTAAGTATTAATAAGCATCTTATATTGTGCATATTGAACTGCCTTTTTCATTTATATTAAAAATTAATTATTTTAAATATGAAATAAGTTAAATTGTTCCAAATTTTAATGTTCATAATTATACGGCTATTGTTCATGAGTTGAAGAGATACAATTTTAACAAAAAATGTAACCAGCTTTATTTCAACTATAAATATACAATTATCCGAATAGCATCCAAAGACTAAGAACCCATCGCGAATTGTTGAAATTTATGGTGAAAATGTCATGAGTGAGGGTGATGTGAGGAAATGGCATCGGTTATTTAAGGAAGGTCGGACCAAATTGCACCTATTTTTCATTTGTAGATCAGCCGTACAGTCCCGACATAGCTCCCAGTAAATATCATCTGTTTTTCCACCTTAAGATATATTTTGGCGGTCAGAGTCTATAGTATGATCAATAATCGAAACACTGAAATTTATGGTGAAAATGTCATGAGTGAGGGTGATGTGAGGAAATGGCATCGGTTATTTAAGGAAGGTCGGACCAAATTGCACCTATTTTTCATTTGTAGATCAGCCGTACAGTCCCGACATAGCTCCCAGTAAATATCATCTGTTTTTCCACCTTAAGATATATTTTGGCGGTCAGAGTCTATAGTATGATCAATAATCGAAACACGTTGTGCAGGATAGATAGAATGGATTGGCGGTCAGTTTCTTCGGCAAAAATACAAAATGTGTTGTCGCTATCGACAAATGTCTTAATAAAAATTTCGGCTATATAGAAAAGCATATGTGGTGACAGTTGGAATAAAGATATTTAGAAAAATATTTCTAATTTTTTTACATCCAACCGGTTCTTAGTTTGTCGACGCGCATCGTATTTCAGATCTAATAACGGTTAAAAATTACCTAAAATTGTAATATATTAGATATTAGTGCAGATTAAAATTCCATATGTTATCCTAATTTGTAAATTATTCATTATCACTACATTATTGCAATGGAAGTGTAAGAAAAAGTACCATTATATTGCTGAAATGTGAATTGTTTTGTTTATAAAACCCATGGTATTTCTGTAATTGTAATGATTCAGTTTATAATTAAAAATGTAAACGTAACTGGTTTGGAGATAAATCAACATCATCGTCGTCATGAAAATGTAATTCGCACAAAAATTTGTTTATTATCTTTATAATAATGCAATTTTAATCATAAATGTCTTAAATACAGTTACATTACACGTAGTCTTATCTATAACTTCTTAATTACCATTACAAAAACTTAATAATAATTATAATATTTATGATACGATACTAAAGAATTTGAAAACTCATAATTACTATTACATGTAATGAGAGATGTAATTCCTCACATGCTATTAAATTGTAATTACCTTACATATTAATCCAGTTACGAATTTACACAGCTTTGGTTGATACTGGCACGATTTGTGAAAAAATGGAAACATTGCAGGGAGCCGTCAAAATAGAGGTTCGGTGGGGCTATGTGAGGTCAAGCTTAGGGCAATTTAGCTTTTTTTTTAAAGGGGCCTTTTACATTTTAAACGCGTCGAAATTAACGAAAAACTTCAAAGTTTAAATTAATCTATCTTCAAAACATTTTTATGTATAAACATGAAATTTTGGATATTGATTAAACAGATTGTGTTTTCTAATATGCTGTCATTAGAAATTTATTAGCCTTTTACATAATTTGTGTATTGTTGAAATAAAAATAGCACTTTTTTTTACTTCCTCAGTCATTCCGAGCATATCTTGAGAAAGTATGTATGGATTGTCATGAAATTTGGTAAAGATACTAAACAAATATGTGTGTTTAAAATGAACTATTTTTAAGTATTTAAAATGGTAATATTTTTAGTTATGACTATTTTAATTCATTAAAAATATAAAATTTTTATTTTTTACACATTTTTTTTATACAGTTAATGAAATAATTCTGGCCGAAGGTAGCTCGTTTTAAACACACATATATGTTTAGTATCCTTACAAATTTCATAACAATTCATACATAGTTTCTCAAGGTATCATGCGAGCAATGACTCAGGAAGTTAAAAAAAAAATGTGCTATTTTGATTTCAACAAGACACAAATTCTGTCAAAGGCTCTTAAATTTCTAATAACAGCATATTACAAAGCATACTCTGTTTAATCAATATCCAAAATTTCATGTTTATACATAAAAAGGTTTTGAAGATAGACTAAATCAAACTTTGAATTTTTTCGTTAAATTTTGTCGCGTTTAAAAGGTACATGACCCCTTAAGATGATGAACTCGGAAGGGTACATATGTATTTTAAAAACACAAATTTTTGGATATAGTTTCATTTAAAAGATGAAAAATTCCAACAAGAAAATGTTTTGTACTATACCCCAAAAGCTACGTAAGGTGTTTCAGTGATAACAATATCCCGTTAATTGATTTAACACATTCGTCACACGATTAGAACATTATAGAAAGTGAATGAAGTGAACTTTTTCTGTGTAAATGGCAAGCTATACTCATTTATCACAGATTTTCAAGAAGTTACTTACAATCTCTGGACAGTTATACCCACTTCATAATTAAATCCAAAATAAAAGTGGTTACATTTCTTATTAAAATTGTATCTATTCGAACTTAAAAGCAGTATCAATATAATTATATTCATAAAAAAAGTAAAAATCTTTTCTTATTTAATATATATATTTTAAAATAGTATTATAAATTGAAAAAACAATCAGCAAGGCAGTTTTCTTCGGTTAATAAATACATATTATGTGATGTTTTTTAATACATAAAATTGTATAAAATTTCTGATTTTTTAAATTTTTTAGTATCCTTATAATTTTGGCCACAGATGTAATAACTTTTTCCTGAAAGTATAAAAATAAAATACAATAAATGGATAAACACAATTCTTTTCTCAGACATTAACAGACAATTTTGACATGGCAAATAATTTGTTAACATATCAATTAGTGCATTAAGAAATTGACTGAATTTTATTTTGTTATTGTTGACTTCTCTGGTATTATGGAGGATTTTCATAGATTGTTTAAAAGAAAAAAATAATTATAATGCTAATAAAACATTACCATACATAGAATTGAATTTACTGAATCAAAAATGTAAAGAAAATATGTAACCAATTAAAATGATTGGCTAAAAAATTCATGAGAATATTGATTGGGTACTTTTATAGTTCATTATTATGATAAAAATTTTTGTTCAGTCTGAATTTCTTTAGAAGAATAAATATTTTGTTGTCTCATAATGCTGTTTTAATGATCAAGGTTATTATATAACGATCAGAATATTAAAACATGCTGCTTAAAAGACATATTTTAGTTTTGTCTTCTCTTTGTAGGGTTTTACTTTTCATCTCTCAAACTCTCTGCAGTTTCATTTTGGAAAATTTTTATATTTAAACTCTTTTCTATGTTTAACAGAGTTTCGAATTAAAATGCAATTAAAAAAATTATATTTACATAATTTTATAAATATTTGTGATTTTTAAAACATTTAAATGTATACGTAAACTTAAAATAAAGGAAAAAAGAATTAATATTAATTACATTTATACAAAGTCTAGTCTTAATTTTAAGTATGTAAGGTTGGCCGTTTACTATAATTTTAAACATAGACTAATTACATTATACTTTTTCTTTATTCATTACGTGCTTACTACTTTCCAGCGTCTATAGTACAGCTACTAAAATCTATTCAGAAAAAGTGCAAACATGATATTAAAAAAATACAGTATTTGAATATAATTGTTTAAATTCTGCCATTAATATTCGTAAAAACAAATTCATTCATGACCCGCATATGTATCGATCCATTTTTTTACTGGCATGTACTTAGTTGATTTATTATCTTCGGTTATTTTGAGCTTTCAGATATGTTGCGTTTAATACTTGTCTCCCAGCATGTGAGATATAACGAAAGGCTATCGTACTAAAAAATTTTTCTAACATTAATAAAATAAATTATTGTTAATATTCTGTTAATGTTATAATTTAAAAAATAAGCAGTGGCTGCAGCATAACATTGTCTTTTATTCTTCATTTTAAAAATTTCTAAAGTACATTTAACTAATATTGATTGAATATTTCATAAGAACTAAAAGATGTTCTTAAATTACCATAAAAAACTATTAAATGCGCTAGGCCTTTCGAAAGATCTGAGTCTTTCTTCGTCAGGCGCAAAGAAGGTGTGCTTCTACTATAAAAGCAGCAGAAAAATGAAAGGAGAGATAAGGGAAAGGAAACAAGCTGAAGAAACGGCCAATAGGAAAGCAGAAGACAACAGCCAATCACAGAAGTGTTTAAAAGTTTTTGATGGTGTTTTAAGAAGATATTTTAGTTCTTATTGATTCACCCCAGTTTCAACTTATTTTCTTTTAATATTTAATCTTAATTCATTACGAAATATTTATGTTAACGATCCGAAATTATGTCCTAAACTTCCTAAAGAGTTTTTTAAAGCTTACAAATTTTAAGAACTTATTGAACATATGTATCATGTTTTTAAATATTTTTATAAAACTTATTTACTTTTTTTTTTAAAAAATGAGAAGCAAATCCTCCCCTAGGATAGTACTGGAAATTCGATGTTAAGCTTTCAAGCTGAAGTTTGTGAGAAGTATTTAGGATGCAGTTAATGAATTTTAAAGACATCTAAACTATCTTTTCAGACAATTTTTCAGAAAACACTCTTTAAGAAGATATTTTAGTTCTTATTGATTCACCCCAGTTTCAACTTATTTTCTTTTAATATTTAATATTAATTCATTACGAAATATTTATGTTAACGATCCTAAATTATGTCCCAAACTTCCTAAAGAGTTTTTTAAAGCTTACAAATTTTAAGAACTTAATCAACTTATGTATCATGTTTTTAAATATTTTTATAAAACTTATTTACTTTTTTTTTTTTTTTTAATGAGAAGCAAATCCTCCCCTAGGATAGTACTGGAAATTCGATGTTAAGCTTTCAAGCTGAAGTTTGTGAGAAGTATTTAGGATGCAGTTAATGAATTTTAAAGACATCTAAACTATCTTTTCTGACAATTTTTCAGAAAACACTCTTGAACTTTTAAACATAGCTATTTTATACAGTGATATAGTTATGCCTAATAAATGTAATTTTATCACTTAAATATTAAAAATTTAATTTTGTTATTTATCATTATTTTGATCAAAATTTTCAGATCACATTTATCAGAATATTATATAAAACAAACTTTAATGTACTCAAAGAATATTTTTTATATGTTTCCGCAAAAATTTACAAATATTAAATTAGAAGTAAATGTTCTGTTTGAAATGATTTTGAAAAAAGCCAACTTAATATTATAATTCAAAAAATAATAACGAAAAAAATGTCATGACATAATAATGCAACAAAAATCAAGAACAATTTACAGATGTGAATTATTTTAGTATTTTAACATAAAATATTAATCAATAAGGTCTTGTATGTCCATTTATTTCTAACAGTTAATGGTATTTGCAGTATGTCATAGTTCCTTCAGTTATGTCATTTTTGTTGTCATAATAATGTAAGTTAACATAGCAATAGAACAAAGTAAATCGTTATTTTTGGAACTGGCATTTTCTTAACATTGTGCAGATTGATTTTTTGTAATTTGTCTTAATAAAATGTTATACTATATACTATCATATAAGGTCATATAAGATCTAAAATAAGAATAAATTTAAAATACAAATACTGCTTTGTGAAATAATGATTTCTAATATGATTTCTTTATAAAAAAGGGAAAACTTTTATTAAAAAAATTATTTAAAATATTATTAAAATGAGGCATAATGTGATTAAAAGACAAAGTATAAAATTAAATTAATATTGTTTTCAAGTTTTATAAACATTTGCTTAATAAAGAATTTAAGGGATATCACCAATTTGGAAAGTCAAAAATTTCGATATATATATATATATTTTTTTTTTACTCAGAGTATTCTTTACACATACACAAATCATATTTTATTAGCTAGAAATCCATATTGAAAGGGAAAAAAAAGATCGCGTAGCTGTCGAAATAAAGCGATCTACAGTAACGAAAATTTTAAATGCTTTGTTTCACAGAACAGTATTTTAAATATCTGTGGTTCCTCATCCATTTTTCAATCAATGAACTTTTGAATAATAACCGTCGTATTTTTTTCTAGTGAAATACGAAGGATTTTTTTTGGAAATATTGATATCTCGATTTTGTATCTAAGTATAAGAAACGAAATTTTTTGGTTAAAATAAATGGCTTATCTATAACTTCGGAATGTCGTGTTCACCTTGATATTAAAGAAGAACATTTAAGGGGGCAGTTTATCTTTTCAATAATTTTATTTATTTTTAAAAATATGGTTCAAATGGTGAACTCACTGCATTGCAATGTTTAACTAAAATTACATTTTGGAGAAAAAAAATTAACTGCATATTTAATTAAAATTTAAAAACAAAAACGTTTATAAAAATTTTAATTTTTTAAACTCCCTACTATTTTTTTAAAAATTGATACTTTTGCCTATTTTTTTTTAAGATTTTCAAATGTGTGTTACACAAGTCTGCGCATGGATTTTTAAATACATCTAATATAACATTTAATATAATTTTTTGACTTATATGTATATTGTAAAACGATGAAATCTAACACACCTTCATATACTTTTTTTTTAATAGCAAAAAACGTGAAGGCTAATTCCACGAGCAGATTTATCACATATATGATAAATAACATGTACAAAGTTAAATTTGAAATATCAAAAAACCCGACTGCATTAAAAGTGAACTAATTAATTATTTCTCATCGATTTGAAACTATTTTTTTATTACTTACCTATTTTTTAATTTACTTGTATTGAGAGACTTTTAAGTTGTGTTTAATTGTTAGTTCCTATCTATAAACACTGTTTTGATGAGGCCTATAGATGTCTATGAAGGTTAGAGTAAAGCTAGAGATCCTACCTACAAAACTCCCAGGTTGTGTAATATTTAAACGGAACTTCTGACTGTAATATAGTCAATGAAACATCGTCTTCATTTTGAAATACCTATCTAATGATATGCCACTCAATAGGGTGCGTACAATTTTTTTTCGCCTCTACCGCCATTTTGAATTTATAAAAACAAAACCTAGCCTATAACCGATATTTCGAGGGTATAAAGAAATCCACATACCCAGATACGCGTGAAACACATAACCCTTCTTGGCAGTCGGGTAAAAATTTTAAATCTCTATCTCCAATACAAAAAACCTTAGCATTTTTAAAACATGAAACTGCAGAAAATATGAACATGGAGAAAAAGCCAGTTAAAATTATAATTTGTGTGGGTAATTGCGCTGAGTGTATTAACAAAATTTACAATATTTCGCTATATAATTACCGTATGGGTAAAAATGAGGTGTCAAAAAATCACAATTAAACGGGCTGTCATCTATACTAATAAAACAACAAATCGCTCTGTCTGTCTGTCTGTGTGCGATGGCTAGCAAAATCTACGGCACGTACGAGGTTCAAAATTTTTTTGAAAAGAGTCCAAAGCCTCTTCTAATGTACCATATCCTGAGAATTTTGATATTCTAATTATTAACTGAGTAATTAATTAATATTAGGACATCACTCTCATGAAAAGTACGCCTTTTTTTCCCTCAGATTACTTTCGGTTGGTTGGTTCATAAAGCATCGCTCATCAAAAATACGTTTCTTTGTTTCCGTTTCCGCTTGCTTTCGGTTGGTTGGTTGTATGAAGCTTTCGGAGAAATAATTAAGCTAACCGGAATACAATTAAATAAACGAATTTGAGTGCTTAATATTTCAAGAGTGACTGTTTTTTCAACTAAACATTACATTATAGCATGAAGGTGAAACACATGCTTTGAAAACATATTTAATAATAATGAGCGTTTAAAATAAGGGATTAGTTTCAAATGACGTCACAACCTAGCAACCAACTCGACAACCTGGCAGGCTTTTTGTTTGCTACACTTTTTTCTGTTTTTTTTTCCTACTTTGATTGGTTGAGCGATAATATCTTCTAAAAAATCGGCGATTTTGGTTGGTTTACGTTACGTTTTATTGTAGTACTCTTCAGAACGGCGTGCGATTTGTAAGAATACAGCATAAATGTTACTTATTCGAGATAAATGTTTCAGAAGTCTTGATACCAGTATTTTCGAAAAGTAATTTCAGCAAATATCTTAAATTCTTTTTTAAGACCGCCCCCCCCCCCCCATCCATGTATCTACGGGTAGGTTGCGTGAAGAGGTTTCGTTCATATACGCATTTGCTAAGAATAGAGTGCGCTCCCTGGTGGTGGAATCTAGAACTAACAGACCGCTATTTCATTTAAAGTAGGGGATCTAACAAGGCGATCTGTTTGAAACTTCAAGATAGTTTATAACATATTAGAAAAAGTTTATATAAGAATGGCGCGTGAAATTTCGGGAAGGTTGGGAGAGGAGGAGGGGTGATAGATTTCTTTTTTTTAAACTTTTGCGTTTCTTAACATTTCCGATGCGGTTTTTTGACGGAGTCCTGAGATAAATGAGTCTTATTAAATATAATAATGTCCAAAGTTTGTTACCACTATTTCCGAATAGTAATTTCAAAAATATCTTAATTTCTTGCTTAAGATCTCCACCCCCTCGAGTAACGTATCTACTGATAGGTTGTGTAACGGAGTTACGTTGAGATATAGTTTTGTTTAAAATACAGTGCGCTCCCTGGTGGTGGAAAGTGGAACTAGAGACCGCGATTTCATTTAAACTAGGAAATCTGACAAAGCGATCTGCTTGAAACTTTAAGATAGTTTATAACACATTAGAAAAAGTTTATAAAAATGGCGCTTGAAATTTCGGGCAGGTGGGTAGGGGTAGGGGAGGGGCGAAATATTTCTTTTTTTTTACCTTTGCGTTTCATACCGTTTCAGGTGCGGTTTTTTGACGGAGACCTCAGATACATGCTACTTAGTACATATAAATGTCACAAAAGTTAAGTTACCACTATTTCCAAATAGTAATTTCAACAAATATCTTAAATTCTTGCTGAAGACCGCCACCTCCTCGAGTAACGTATCTATTGATAGGTTGTGTAAAAGAGCTTTTGTTAAGAATAGAGTGCGCTCCCTGGTGGTGGAATGTGGAACAAACATAACGCGATTTTTTTAAAATTAGGAAATCTAGCAAAGCGATCTGTTTGAAACTTCAAGAACGTTTATAACACAAAAGATAAAGTGTAAAAAAAGAATGGTGCGTGAAATTCCAGGGTGGGAGGGAGGGGATCTAGATTTCTTTTTAAAAAATTAGCGTTTCTGTCTTTTTATATGCCGTTTTTTGAGGGAGTCATGAGATATATGCTACTTATTAAAAGTTACAGACATTCTATTTGCTGTGAAAAACACCTACTTTTATTTTGGAGAGTAGATAAAAACCATAGGGTAAAATTTTAATGGGAGTTCAAATTTAAACCAAAATTTTAAAAATACAGCATCTACAGATTTTAAACTTTAGCTTCTCGGCCTATATTTGTAGACTAATTAAGAGTATGTAAATTAAAAAAAAATGATTCAGAACTTTTTGTTCGAAATGGAAAAAAATCGTCTTTTAAAAAGAAAAAGAAACGCTTTTTTTAATAGAGAATGAACGCGAATTCGTTAAAATGTGGAAAACGAACTAACCAATCGACTTGAAATTTTCACGTAAGTTATAATAGCCCTTTGACCACCGTTTTCGTAGAGTAATATTTGTATAGAACATATTGCGCTCCCTGTCGGTGGAAAGTTGCACTACCCACTATTTTTGAATAGTAAATTAAGCAAATTTCTAAATTTATTATTTTAGTCAATGTCCTTATTTTAACACAGTGTTTATCGAAGCATCTAAATAGACCAGATTTATATCTCCTATAAAAATTTTGAAACGTTCGGAGGGGTAGAAATATTTTTTACAAAACAAAATGTCTGAAAATGTCCACGAAACCAGTAAAAACCTGAGTGTTTTGTCGCAGTTCCTCTCGCTTTCGGTTTTTCATCTACTCCCAAAATCAACTTACGCAAAATAGTACGTATCTTCAATTTAATATTTTTCTTGCGATTTTTTATATTTAAAAATATAAATTCAGACAAAAGGGAATTAAAGGTACAAAATCATACAAATTTGAGGTTCATTCATCACGGGCCCGGGCAACGCCGGGTGGGTCTGCTAGTTTAATATTAAAAAAAGAAAAATCGTATTTTTGACCACTTTTAAGGTAAACTGTCCCCGTACACATACAAAATCTAAATTATGATTTTGCATTACTAAAAGGGTGCTAAAGATATATAAATGTAGGTTTTAAAGCATAACCATCGTAGAGGTTAAAATGATGCTACAAAATCTGCAAACGATCGCTTGATGACTGTGTGAATCGGTTTCTTTGTAGGATATGGCAACGGAAAAGAAAAGAAAAAAATCCTTATTTGAACTATCTATTCAGGATTTCTAAATTGTTTTATTATATATATTTATTATATATATTTTTATTATATTTATTCATAATCATAATTTAATTTTAGGATAATTAAAAAACTTGTAATTAAATTCTGAAAATTTAAAACATTGCATTTCCACCGAGAACACACAAGTATACCCGATTTCTAGACCTCAATCACATAGTTAAATTTCGTTCAGTTTATTTCTTTAAAATGGCAATAATAAATACAAAATAACATTTTTATATTATGACAAATGTCACATTTTCGTGACAAGCACATATTTATTGTTGAGAAAATAATAATCGAGTAAATAATAATAGATAAAAATCATCCACTTTCATATCAGAAGGTGAACGAAAAAAGAAATACAAAATTCCGCCTTTACGTACATGAATAAAGTTAATTAAAAGCGCGTAAAAGAGGGATAACTAACATGGCCGATGGTAAACACATTTAAGAAACTAAAGTACTTTTACCTATTTAAGGTACATGTATGCCGTCGGAATAAATACTTTGAATTTCTGTAAATTTTATGTTTAAAGTTGCTAATTATTATTAGAAATATCATAATAATTGAACATAAATATACAAATAAGTAATTTAATTTAAAACAATTTTTTGTACTTAAAAAAGTAGTATAACATTAATCGAAGCATTGCTATTTTCTTAAAACTATTTAAATTTAAAACTGTTAAAAATAAATACATTTTATGAATTCCATGATAAATATAATAATGTTATACAGGAACTAGATTATTTATATAACAATAGAATGAACATTTTAAAAGCTATAAAAAAGACAAATAACGCTGAAAATTCTAGAAATATGTTAATAATTAAATGTTAATAATAATTCATAAATTACTATTCTAACTCATACAATTTTCAATAAATCAGGATAAGAATAGTCTACTTCCTTTGAATATATACATTTAAAACATAATTTAAAATTTTTGTAGTAATTGAAATATTATTTATTGAGTTATGACCTTTTTTAACACATTTTTTTAAAAAATAGCTTTTGAAAAAAAAAAAAAAAAACAGTTTCAATTTAGATTTTTTTAAAGTTTGTAAGAAACATAAATGTTTAACAAGTCGGAAATTGTACATCAAACATGGCAAATGAGGTGCGTTCGTGTTATAACTTGTTTTATAAATATTCTGATCTTGGTGCAATAGCTGTTGCACTCTTACGCAAAAATGCATGAAAACAAAATTTATTACTATTATACATATTAAATTCAGTAATACGGAAATAATATGACTCCATCTTAAATATGACGTAATCACCATGGAAACCTGGAAGCATTACCTACCAGGAGATATCATTGAATAAATTAAAAAAGAAAATGTACATTTTATGTTTTGTGCAGCCCTGTATATGATCATTACAATTTATATACACTAAGTAACATCCAAAGGCAAAAAAGGGGAAATAATTAAACGCATAGTACAACAGATAGTGCGCTTCCAGTAATTATTATTCATAGATAGCATTGTAACCGAATTATATTGTGTGTCCCTGTATATGAGCAATGAATGCTATGCATACCATGTACTATAGTAAGCATCTGGCAGTGCACTTCAGAGATGTATATCAAATTCAACATGTTTGAAACAGTGTAACGTTAATAAAATAAAAAGCAAACGATTATTCCCCAGAGACCGTAATCTAACGGAAATCTTTTGAGCGCCCCTGTAAATAAATGACGAATGATATGCATACCATATTCTATAGTAAGTATCTTGTAGTGCACTTCAGAGATTTATATAAATTTCAAAGTGGTTGAAATTGTGAAACATCATTAAAAAACACCGCAAATAATTTTTCCCCATAGGCCGTAATGTAAAGAAATTCTTTTGAATGTCCTTGTAAGAAATCTATGGATTCGATTTTCATAAAATTTGAAAGAAATTGGCAAAAATTGCGAAGGTTATAGATATAAAATTTTAAAACATTTAGTTCGTCAGTTTTTGCGCTGTTATATATGTGGACAGACGGACCAGACGACGACTATAGATACTACGTAGTTATATAATTACGAAAGCACATAAAATGCTCCAAGATCATAAAATTTACCCTCATTTTTTATAGTAATCTTTTGAATTGAAATTATAATAGAAATTGATGTTTTAAAGACATACCTTAATAGAAGCCTTAATAGAAAATATTATTTTTCACTTGAATAACTGTTATTAGAAACATTATACGTTCTTCGTGTTTTGTAATGAATGGCAGTACCCTCGCAAATATCGAACCTTTTTTCGAAAACGACATGATGGGAAAATTTATAATAGATTAATCTAAAGGAAATAGATCGAAAACTATGAAAGTTTCATAAGTTAGAAATGTAGCTGTCAGAGCAATGCGATAACATTTTCAGTTCTAATAATTGCTAACATTAATTAACCAATTTTAAAGCGGTTTAGGGCCAAATAAATGAATAAGAAATAAAAAACATTTCTAAAGGATAATCTATTTATGGGAATGTATAAAATTAAATTATGACGAGTATTTGATGTTGGGTTCTGTTAAAGAAAAATTTCATAAAGGAATAATTTAAGAATTTTTTTGTATAAATAAAATTAATAAATAAATAAGAAAGAAAAATTATGCATCACGCGTACATTCTGAAACACTTTCCAACTCTTCCAAAATACTGTAACAAAATGACACTATTTAATAAAGTAAAAGAAGATATCGAAATAAACAGTTCTTAAAATGCAGAACACTATTGAACATGACATTTCAGCAATTAACGCCTACAATCAATCAGATATTTGAATTCCCCTTGTGCCGCCTTGTATATAATCTATAATAGATTTGTATGTATTACCAAAATTTATCACATTTTCAGGCATTTAATTCAGCTATTAAACGCATTTAAAATATATTTTCAACATTTTCATAATTTTTTTATAGTTCTATGCGTAATATACTTATTTCTATCTATACCATATATTAATGTAAAATTTAGTACATCTAAGAAAGTCATAACACAACTAAAATCGCCCTTCTAGCAATTACCATTCATAGACGGCAATATATTCCTTTTTTTTTTTTTTTGGCAGTCACTTATACGATATTTTTGAAATTAGCGCCCACAGTCAATAAGATATTTGAATTCATTTGAGCTACCTTTTATATGATCTATAGATTTGTATACATTCTAGGGATGGGCATTATTTAATGTATTAGGATAAAAAACACTGTTACTATGCAGGGACCTAATATTTCATTAATATGTTACCGAAAAGTCCCTGTTAATTAAATAACATATGGTTTTAAATGGATTCATTTGCCTTAATCAAGGATTCAATTTCGTGCCTCTAAAATAGAACATTCACTAAAAACGTCCTCAATCGTTTCTTTTGAGACATGAGCCCTTAACTTGGCCCTATCTTCACTCTCTAGTTATTGCCAACTCTGTTAGTTGTGTGGTGCTAAAAAATTATTTTACATTTCATCAACCTCTAATGTATGAATAACTAACAACTTGCAGCACTAAATAAACGCTTTTTCAGCTTGGTGCCTGATGCTAGGTCACCACCATCACATACTTTCTCCGATTTTGATTGTGCAAAGTAGAGCCTAAACGAAACACTGAAATAAATAGAAGATCAGAAAAACATCTGAAAATTGGTAAGAAAAAAGCTCATGCTTGACATGTTTTGTACTCAAGATCGTATATATATATTAATATAGATATTAATTGTTTTCATTTAGCATTTACTTAACGAAAAGCCAAGTTTGACTGTCCAAAACCCAGTAACGTTTTGTCTAACGTTTGATCTGACCAGTTTTTTTCCAACTAAAAATACATTTTCGTGCTTTTTTTTCTTGTTCTGCTTCTAATTTTCAACGAGTAAATTAAAAAATTTATATACGTATGAATTATATTGCCAAACATATAGCTCAGTTACACATTAGAAATTAGGAATAGGAATTACAATGAATTTCTTATATGGAGTTGCAAAGATTCGGGGATTTTTTTTTTTTTAAAGATAGCACAACAACACCCCTGTTCAATATTCCAAACTAAAATTGAACAATTATACATAATTTAAAAGCATCAATTTCTACTCCCCCCCCCCCTCCTTCTCCCAAAAAAGCAGCAAAACACGAGTTTAAAATCATTAAATTTATAAAAAGTACTTTTTTGCAACGTTTAAGTAAAATGCATTTATTTATAAATTTATGCCTTAAAAATTTCAATTCTCGATTTTGGATAGAAATCTTTTTCAAAAATAATGAAACATCATTTGACCACATCCAAATAAAATGCAGGAATTTATAATTCTTAATTCACTAGCTCGTTTAAAACGTGTACATTCTAACTAAGATTGATTTCAATTGAAAACCAACCGCAGATAATTCATTGGGATACATTTTTATTACGCCATCAGTATATCTAGTTATTAACATATAAAATGTTCTTTTTATCGTTTGGTAAGCATTTGAATAAACAGAGATAATAGAACCTGTTAAAATTTCTGCGGTCACTATAGCATTTGCTTATTTTGAAACATTTGTTACGAAAGTGTTTTAAATTGAAAAATTACGCTGCGCAATAAATTTATCTAGCAGGATAATTTTGTCTTATTTACTCATGTTTTTTGGGCTGAATGAAAGAGTTTTTTGCACATCCAGTAATTATTATGAGGAATAGGAAATCATTTGATCTGTGGTGATATTTTGAATGAGAAATATTTATGGGCAGTTTCTTTGAATATTTAAAAGGGAAGGATTATTACTACGTACTCATGGAGGTTTTCTTGTGGGGGGGGGGGGGATTCTCGCACTATAAATTTTGCTTTTTGGCCAAGAGTTTTCAATATTTTTGTGTTATCATTTCGTTTAATGGGAGGCGGAAAGCATTTAACTTTTGTGATTTTATTTAGCTGAAAAAAAGAAAGAAAATAGCGTCCTATAATTTGTGAAAAAACTTAATTTTAGTACAGTTGTTATTAATTTGAAAAACATATTTGTACGAACGAAATTTGTTTGGATTAATTTAATCTGATTAAAAGTATATAAATAATATTTTTTGTTCTTGTGAAATTAGCTTTGAATATGTGTTGATAGATATGCTGCTATGAAATCGGAGATCGAATTTCTCTTTTTGAGTATTTTCCACCGTAGTTGAAAAGTATTTTTGAATTCGGTTTGTTTGTCCGCCTGTCAGTCCTTGCTCTAACTCGTGTAAGTATTGTCTGATTGCCATGAAATGGATATATGTTATTATTTTGCTTTAGTATGGCATTTTCTGTATTGAAAAGGAAGTGTGTAGCGTTTTTGGGTCATTTACAGGGCCACTCAAAAGAATTCCGTAACATTACGATAGATGGGGAAAAATCGTTCGCCGCGTATTTTAATGATATTACAGTATTTAAAATGTATTGAAATTGATATACTTCACTGAGGTGTACTACAAGGTTCTTACTATAGAATATGGTGTGCATAGAACTTATCGTTAATTTACAGAAACAAACAAAATTATACGGCTATAGAAGATATTGAGCAATAATTGGACTATTGAAGCCTACGCACAATAATTGTTGGAAGTGCGTTTTCATTTGTCGTATGCTTTTTTAAATGTAACTATTTTTTAAATATTACTTGGTGTTTATAAATTCTAGATCATATACAAGGTCGAACAAAAGTTCTCAACAACATTGTTAAAATTGCTGAGCGGAAATTTTAAAGTGTATTATGCGTTTAACTGAACTAACTTTTTGAGTATTATGTAGTATGCTGTAGATCATATACAGGGCTGCAAAAAAATCGTATGTTTTAACTACTATTTATGGTAATAGCAGAAATCATGTTTTCAAATGCATTCTGCATTTTCCAAATTGTTCATTAAGACGTCATCTTCCACCTTTGTAAATTGTGAAGTTTTTTTTATAGTATTCTGAATGTGTTTGAAAGTGTTTCATAATCCATGCTGCATGCAATTTTTTTTTTTAGAAATCTCGTTGTTAAAACTGTGTTTAATATTATACAGCGCGTATCTTTTATCATTAACCATTAACTAATTTCTAAGCCGTTAGTTTTAGAGGTATAGCCAGTTGCAAAAATGTTTCAAATTTTGTTTTGGCATCACATAAAAATCGATTTACATTACAATAATTACTTTTTAAATAGATAAGAAATTACAAATTTTTTACAATGCCTGGATCCTATAAGTTTTATTTAGAAGAAGTTTTGCCATGTTTTAACAAGTAAAATAGCTAACATTTATTCTTGTATGGTCAAAACTTACCGAGTTATGATGCTTAGAATTTAATGAATTTTCAATGTTTTAATCACTATAAATGGAAAAACATGTTTTTAGTGTCAGAAAACGCCAAAAATGCATGAAATTCAAAGTTTATAACTAGTTATGTTTTTGCCTTGCAAAAATTAATTTTTTAACCAGTCACTGATTTTGATTCATCAGAATATAAAACAGCATTTGTAATTACGTCAAAAAAATGGTTTCAGACATTTGTTTTGAAACGCCTTCTAATTAAAACATCCGTCGACCGGATACACAGCGATTAGTTATATGTTATAAAAATAACAGGTTGTTGGAACCTGTTACCTGTACAAGTGTGGAACGATGTAACCTGTTAACCAAAAATAACTATATTTCCCATCTCTAATACATTGCTAAAATTGAATACTGTTAAGCTAGAAAATACATAACACAATTAAATAATACGTACCACAACCGAACATGCATTTCAGCGATCATTGTTTATAGTCAGTCCTGTAACCAAATTCTTTTGTGTCTCTGTAAACAGACGATAAATATTACACTTTCCAATATTTAAGCAACGTATGCTGTAATTTACCTCAGTGATGAATATCAATATCGTTACGTTTCAAGTAGTGATGCGATTGAAATACATTGCGAACATTTTTTCCGAATGGATAACAATATAATGGAACATTTTTGTGCGTTCCTGTAAACGAACTATAAGTGTTACTTACTCCGTACTCTAGAAAATGTGTCTCGTTGTGCACCTATGTTAAACATCTCAATTTCTTTATATTTGGTGTATCATAACATCATTGAAATTCACTACAAGCGATTTTCCCCACAAGTTAAATTGTAAAGAAATTTTTTAGTGTGTCCCTGTAAACGAACTATAACAACTAAATACTACGTCTTCAATTGGGGGCATTCTATAATAAACATCAATAACATATATAAATGTAGTAGAAATTCAGGTATATTTAAGAAAGTTATATCACAGGTAGACAAACGGCCAGACAAACTGAATCATCATCACTTTTCAACTGAGTTGGAAGTGTTAAAAATTAGGAACATATTATACATTTTAATTCTGAGGAACGCGTGTAATAAGTTTGGCTGAATTTTTCAAAATTTGCCTTCAACATGTACTCTAATAATAGAAAAATTACATTCTTATACATCTAAACATTTTTTTGCATACACAGCTGTTGAAATTACCATGATACGGTTAATTGTACAGGTGTATGTTAAATTAATCAGTTATTCCTCGATATCCTCCAGGTCCCACAGGAAGTGCTGAGAATGCTACTGTTCAAAATTTAAATGCTGGTGAACAGTTTACAAAAATTATAAGCCTTTATCTCCAACATGTTATGAGTTATAACGTTCTGTATTGTTAACAAGAATTTGTGGCGATACCCTATACCACTATCCTAACATCGTAATTTCAAATGTAAATAAGTACGAGTAATAAGTCAAAATTACGTCCACCAATAACTATATCACAATATTAAAATATTTATTTGCTTAAAAGACGTTATAAAAACACATTAAATGTAAATTAAAAATCTATATTGACATGTTTCAACTCTTTTACTGAGTCGTCATCAGAATGTATAACAGAAAATTACAAATACAATGCATATGAAAAATGGAAAAAATCATCGAATATAAACGTCTAATCATATAACGCGCTCTACATTTTCGCGATCGCTCGTGTTTGCTCTATGTCGCGACTCCATAAGTTGTCCAACCATTCAACCCATAAATTCGGGATACGAAAAGATAATGTATCGTTACAAACTCCTGAGCCTCTTAAATAAATTTCAATGGACTCTCTTATAATTAAGTGTAAATAAAAATTACACCGGTAGATTATTCTACTCTCGTTAAAAAGTATGTTAAGTTCTCTATTTGATTCAGCCGGGATAAAGCAGTATATTACTTCTATTATATTTTATGCCCGCTATATGTTCTTTACATCTAATCTTTACATCGTAATTTCAATAACTAGAGAATCAAACTGATATGAAGTACTTAAGACAATGAACAATATTTAGAAAACAACACGAACATTTATCTCAAATATTACCTTGTTAACTTTATTTTATTGGCAACATGACGATGTGATTACCCTATATGTCACATTCGCAAAGAAGAATACATTTTAAAGATGTATATAAAAAAATTTTAGTGCAGTGAATACTTTTTCTAAATTATTGTTAGATCGTAAGTATCATCTCAAATTGTTCAGCCTTTCTCTGGTGAGAAAAATAAATATAAATCACATTTTTGTTGCAGGTGTGACGAAAATGACTAGAATTTTTATATATTTGATAATGAAACGCACTAGAGTTTTCTCCATCAGTGAAATTCTCTTTATTAAGGAGTCTCGGGACTCTTAAAGATTTTTTAGATATTAAATTCTTATCCTTTCTGAACATTTTGATATAATTTTTTCCTTGAAATTCCCATTATAACAGAAGTTATGGCTTTTAGAATTATACCCGCTCAATAGCTGAAGCGGAGTTTCCGAAACTTTGAAGTCATTTTTCTCGAAATGACGTTTTGGGGCAAAACGCGCACGATATCTCAAAAACTTCTAAATATTTTTTCATAAAATTTTCAAAACATAGATTTTATGTTAGTCTGCATAAACGAAACCTAAAATTTCCTTTTTATTGTTCAAAAATATATTTTTTTTTAGTGATTATATTGTTGAAATTTTCAAAACTTTGTATTAGCTAAATACAACTGTGTATTATAAATATAAAAAAGCCCTAAATACCAATTTATTTAGGTTCAGTCTCAAGTATAAGTATGCATGAAAATTTTCATTGTAATTTCAAAATTTATCTTGTAACCCTGCGCGTAAACTGTTATATCAATTTTCTGCTCGTCAAATGTCTGACACTTTGGAGCCCCCTATAAATGGTAATTATGCATCTTGCTATTTTTTAAATACATGAAATGAAAGAACATACTTATATCTTTCATACCCAGTAGGCATTGTGTTTTAAAATCATATGTATTTTAAGATATTGAATTTTGAAAATGGTCTTTTTTTTCCAATTTTAAGGTTCCACCGTGTGATGCGTTCAAAAAATCGTTTTTTTTTTTTTTTTTTTTTTTTTTTTTTTTTTTTTTCTTTTTTTGCATAAATTGATTCCTTAACAGGTCTAGAATACGATGGTGAAATAATTTTCTAAAATTCGAATTCGTTATAAAGATATACCATTTAGAAGAAACAGATGTTTGGAGCGCCGAATTAAGTGGTTTACACAGGTATAGAAGGAAATTTCTAGAGTCACTTATTTTGTCGTTGCGAAAAATGCAGAATGGAAGCAAGAGCAGAGCAAAAAAATTCCCCAAAAATGCTTAAAATACAGGTCGTCACACTAGTGAACTCCCTTACATTTTCCCTGTTAAATAGCAGTATTTCTATAAAGAAAATTTCCTGCCATGTAATATTCCATTACACACATCGAAATTTTCTTTATAGAAAAAATAGTATTCAAAGGGAAAATGTAAGCACCCGTACGAACCCTGTAATCCATTAAAGGCCTTAAAAGTTCTTTCAAAACATATTAAAAATAGAAAATCTCGTTAAATTTACACTAGTTCTCTGATAAATGCATTCGATCAAGATTCTTAAGATGTGTGTAGAGTGGTGGGAGAAATTAGCGCTTTTCCCGGAAATTTTGTACAGTTTAAGAAATTAGATCTAACCAAATTCAGTTTATAGCTCATGCTACAGTATAATTTCACTTATTGAGAACCTTTGAAGCAATAAATGTTTGACAATTTTTTCAAAAAATCGCTCACTTCTGCTATAATACGCGGGTACGAAATATCGACATACATTGTGTTAAAATTTACCCACAGTATGAACAAAATACAACAACCGACTCCGTTTTTCGCATAAAATTAGAAAGTTTTCAGTATTTTATTAATGTAAATTAATAAAGTCACTGGCATTTTTATTTTTGAAAATATAGTGTGTATAATGTAATATTCGAGAACATTTTCCGCGTTTCCTTGCAGAATATTTGTTTTCAGTTTACTGTAAATTTTCCTAAAATAAATGAGTCGTGCGTTCTCCGTATTGTTCCATGCGACAAATGAAAAAAATTTGAAAATAGCTTCTTTTTTTCTGCCAAACAATACTTTTTAAAAGAAACACACTTATTTCTCTAATGTAACTTAAGTACCTTATAGTAATATTTCATTCTGTAAATGTACGTTTATCTTGTTTAGGGTAAACAAGGAAAAGACATTATCTTGATGGAGGCTAAAAGAAATTCTTTTCAAAACTTTGACAATCATTTTCAAAACAGAAATAATCTTTACTAATCTCTGATTGAAATCATAAAAATACAACAACATCATTTTTGTGTTACGTTTATTTTCTGATTGCTTAGGAGCTTAGGAAATCGTTGTAGGACAATCAAAGTTATCGTTTCTAATCACTGAAAAACGTTTCTTTGGTATTTTATATTTAAAACATGTATCCCTTACAATGAAACTTACCGTGACTTTCTTAAAACATTTGAAATTTCTGGAAGTTTATTTCTGTGTTACATAAACTTGGTTTTTCAATATTAAAGGTTTCTTTTCAGTTACCAAATTACCTGATGGAGTTTTTTTTCTTGATAAGTAACAGTTATATAAGAAACCAATCTCATTCAACCACCATCTAACGGTAATTACTTAAAAGTATATAATTTAGCTTTTGATGCAGTCATAATACGCAAAAAGCTGGCGAATGTGTGTTGTATTAGACGTTGATGGGGTCACAAAACGTTAAAAATACACCTTTGATTTTCAGATTGGGGAAAAGAACCGTAAATCATATAAATTATTTGCCAAGGACATTTAGACTGTAAATTTTAAAAAGTCTACATGGGATGAGTTTTTAATTAAAGTTCAAATTGCGTGTAATTTAATGATGGACATCAACAATATGGTTAGAGATGGCTTACATATATCTAGTATTTATAAATTTTACTATTGATTACGTAAATGTGGAGGCCTTTATGATTTTCCATGGACAGTCGTGGAAAAAAGTACACATGCCCTACTAACTCTGCAACAACTTACAGTAGAAGAAAGTTATTAGAACCAAACGATTGTAAATAAAGTCTACTTTTAAGTGATGTACGTAAAATTTGATTATGCGGCCATCTACCAATCAAAACCAGACAAAACCTTTTTTTTCAATAGCAACCCCCAATTTTGACAATATATTTTTATTCTTCGGTTCAAACTATGCCTTGATACGAAATTGCACGTCATTTGGATGATAAGTTTTCAAGTTGAATTATAAACTTTGAAAATTTAGAGTTTCTAATGCTAAATTACATTTTCATATTTTTATTAATATCTATAATACTAAAAAACCCAAACATAATTATATTGAATTTGTAATTAAAAAATTATAATATGAGTTATGAAATTAATATTCGAAAAAAATATGAATTGGAACTATTAAAATTTAAAATGTTTCTTTCAAGTAGTTTTTGAATCATGTTTAAAAAACGTCAAAATGATGGTTTAATGGGCCGTCTATAATGTGCAGAAAGACATAACTTGAAAAAATATATTTTACTCATTTTATTGAAATATTTCGGCTGTCAATAGTCGAAACATATTAAGTGAGTGAAATGGTCATATTGACAAGAAATAATACATTAATAGAACTGACTTTATCATTCTGTAGCATTTCATAATCGAGTACCAAGCTTCAGTTTGGATACAGCCCTTAAAATATACTCATTTTAAAATAATTAATTCGCCTGAAACTAATCGTACAAATTTCATGAAAATTTGAAAAATAGAATGTTTGGGTTTGTTTTGATCTGTAGATTGCCCTCTATGTAAACTTGATAGACATCATTTAAAAATAGAATTTATTTCTAATCGTTTGGTACCAGTTTCTTTCTTCTACAATAAGTTGTTCTAGAGTTAGTAGGGGGTGTTTACTTTGTTTTTCACGACTGTGCCTGCCCTACATAGTACGTTTCCGCAAATCCTTTATAACTCAAATACTTATTAACGGTTTTGCAATCGCGACGAAAAAATTTTATACAAAATGCCACACTTCGTGATCATATACTTCTTACAGCTTTCTTTCAGAAATTAACATTATAATTTGAAATTTCACTTCATAACGAGTACGTATCTATCATTGGATACCACTGAAATACAGCTTCAGAATTCTCAACGCACCGAAATTTTAGAAAAGAACTATTATTATAAAATCTTGTTTGCAAGTATGCCTTTCTGGAGAAAGTGCCTTTTTTACGCTTGTCGTACATGAAATTTATTCCCCATATTTCCAAAGAAATTAAAATGTTTGTTTCTCATATAGGGGAGGGTAGTACACAGTGAGACAAAAATTATTACTTAACAAATGACGACGATTTTTATTCTTTTGAAAACATTTTGCTTCATCTTTAAGATACACAAATGCGCTACACATTAATGTATAAATGGTTTTTAAAAAGTTATTTATAAAAGCATAGAAGCAGCATAACGGAGTATCGAAAATTGTCTAACTGTGTACCACAAAGAGTACACAATGAGACAATGTATATATTTTCATAAATCATACATTTTTACACTCTATCAATAATTTTCTGTAGTTTATGATTTCTAATTAATATTTCTATATTTTCAGAATATTAAAAATATGAGCCTCGGGTGGACAATGGCAGACCTTGGGCTACCTTCATGCAAATTTTCATTCTCTTACGTTTAGTAAATTTCCCTAGCCATCGCACGCCCCCCCCCCCCCCACTACCACCACATAAAATAAATAAATAAATAAATAAATAAATAAATAAAAAAACACGCACACACACAGAAAGAGAGAGAGAATGAAAAACCTTCTTTTATTAATAAATAACTTTTTTAACATCAGAACCACATAGTAGGTACACAATAAAACGCGTCTCACTGTGTACCACAACTGTGTGTCTCACTGTGTACTTTCGTTACGTTGTAACAAAATGGATGCCACATCTGTTACATCAATTTCATTGCTTTAAAAAGTTTATGTCGTTTTGACGAAATAGTTTATTATTAGATATAGCTGGGTTTGGTTAAGTAAATATATGTCATATTTAAGGAAATCAACTCTAAAATAGACGTTTATGTAACTTTAACCACTATAAAATAAGGAATTATTTAGTATTTTGTCGGACGAGTAACTGAAGTGCCGAAACTACATCCACGTGTTGCATAAGGTGAGGTCGTTATGCGTGTGTGCCAGCTTGAAGAAAAAGTTACTACTATATGTCAAAGAGGCTGCTGTCTCACTGTGTATTCCCCTATTATATATAACTCTAAAATAGCTGGTTAAGAATCTTGCAGAGGATTCAGAAGCTACTACAAAGCTTATAAGAATCAAAGGTCTTAAAGAAAAGAGATTTTAACCTTTAACTGATCTCACAAAAATTGTCACATAACTAATATGACGCGGTCTGTGAGAGCGCTCCATCGGAAGGAGAATAAAAGCCGCGATTAACCCTTTCAGGGGCAAGATACTTGTATTCGCAAAATAATACGCAAAATAATAATAATGTAAATACTGACACCAGTATTTACAAGAAAATGTATTTGTAAACAAGTAAAAGTATATTTTCGCGTACTTAATATGAGTGAAATTTTCATTAAAAAATTCGGGTGCTAATATGGCAAATAGGGATTAAAATTATGTGATGCCGTGACGGCATCACCACCCTTCAAGGCGTTAACTCATATGATGTTATTTTTGTACTAAAATTTTTGACAGGAGTGTTATAATTAAAATTCACCTATTCAAAAGTCTTTGGTGTCAGTACTAAAGTTCCAAACGAAACAAAATTTCAGTAGAGTTTGTAAATAAACTGAAATTTGCAAGTTAAACTATTAAAATTGAAATAAGCACCGGTCTGTGAGACCGGTAACATCACTTAAAGGTTAAGTATATTTCATACAATCAAAGGCTTTCTAAGCGTTCTATTGACAGAAGGTCCACGATAAACAGAGACTTGGTAAATATCAGTTTCTTAACCCGGGAGAACTCGCTGCATGAGATTTTCTCTCACAGTCGTACTTTTTTAAGACTCTTATTTAAATCATTTTTCATTTTAATTAAAATTTCAAAAGGTTTTTCAATTATTTTACCTATTTTGTGAATAAAGGTACTAAGCCAACAAAAAAAAGTTGATATTATATGAATGTAAAGAAAAAGAAAAGTAATTGGGCATTCTTACTAGCGAGTTCTCCCGGGTTAAAATTCAGTGGTAATTTGTTGGATCTTGATATAGCCCAATACACGAACTACGATGAAAGTAACTTCACAAGTAAATTTCACAGTTTCTGATCTATATACAGTCGTAATAAGAAAAATATACCCATAATATTTTTGCCGCAAATAATCTTATAAAAAGGGGACATGCACTAATTGATTAGTAATAATGTCCAGTAATTTTTGCTGTGAATTTAAAACATGTGTGGAAAATCTTACACTAAAAAACCAACGTTTAAACAGACAGTATCGAATGGAATACCATGAAAAGGAACATACGTACATTTTGTGAATAACTTGGACTCACATCATCAGCTTAAATATAAATGACAACCCCACAAAGACGCGAAACTGTAAGCCGAAAAGCCAAATGACAGTAAACAATACACCGAAAGACCATCATGTTCCAACAACCAATCAGATTAAGCCTGAAGTAATGCACCGTGACACAATAAATCAGTCCAGAAAGGTGAAATGTCAGGTACACTCGAAAAATCGATGACCAAGGAGTTTCTAAATTTAAGAATATAAACAGCATAAAAAAAGGTCCAAATTGGATGGAGTATTCCATTTCTTAATAATAGAGGCCGAATCAAATTTGAAATTATGTTCCTCTCCCAAACAATGACAAGCAATAGACGATTTTTGTAATTCTTTTTCCTTAACGTAGTTTGTGTTCATTGATTCTGTAACGGAGTTGTAGTTTAGTTTAAGACACACTACATTGGCATTGGATATTGTAAATAACCCAAAAGTTTTTTAGATGGAATTTTATCTTTCAGCGGTTAAAAAGTTTATTGACTGGCATGAAAAAAACTTTAAAAACGTAATTTCTTAAACGACGATAATTGTGGTTTTAGATTATCTTATGTCAACCGTTTAATTTCTCATTGTCTTAATAAATGTGCTAATAATATCGATTCTTCTGTTGTCCCGGTTGCCATTTGATAATAGCATTATTAGCTTCAAAATAGTTACTATTTTAATAAATTAAGATTTTAAATTTGTTTTCAAGCCAGTCAATAAACTAACTTTTCCACCGCTAAAAGATAAAATTCCGCCTGAAAACTTTTGGGGTATTTACAATATATAATGGCAATGCGATATGTCCTATATAAGACAAACTAAACAACTCCGTTACAAAATCAATGAACACCTAAACTATGTTAAGAAAAAAGCATTACACAAATTCTCTATTTTTTGGCATTGTTGGGGATAGGGACATATTTTCAACTTTGATCCGGCCACTATTATTAAGAAATGCAATACTCCTTCCGATTTAGACTTTTTTGAAGCTGTTTATATTCATAGATTCAGAAACTCCCTGGTCAATGATATTTCGAGTGTTCCTGATATCCCACCTTTCTGGGTTAATTATTGTGTCACGATGCATCACTTCCGGCGTAATCTCATTGGTTGCTGGAATATGATGGTACTCCCGTGTGTTGTTTACTGTCATTTGGATTTTTGGCTTTCAGTTTCATGGCTTTTTGGGGTTCGGGGTTGTCATTTTTATTTTTAATGACACTATTGGTGTGAGTGTATGTTAATCACGAAACTTATGTATGTTCGTTTTCATGGCGCTTCATTCGATATTGTGTATAAACTTTTGTTTTTCAGTGTTCAATTAATGTAGTACTTAAAATCTGATTAGGATTCATCTACATATAGAAAGTGTACAAAGCTTTACATGTTTCAATACTAACATCTAATTTCGACATAATAGCTCGATTCTTCAGTAAATTGTACCTTTGTGTACCTAATGGTTAGTAAGTCTTGGTCAATAATTTTAAGGGACTAAGCAAATTTGAAGTTTAGAACTTCCAAACTTAAAAGTATTTTTTATCGTTTCGTTGCGAGACACCTTATAAGGGTAGTTTTTAAGTATATCCTTAACCCTAGAACTACCGAAAATTTTACTCAAGTTTTATAAAAATATTACACACCAGAATTCTTATTTAAAACTATTGAACTTATTTACTTAACTCATTATTGTCTGGTTTACATATTTAGTTTATTTTAAAGAAATTTCTGGTTAGAATAAATATTTCGAATGTACCCATCGGGTCCATTGGACCCGTCTGGTAGGCGGAGGGTTAAAAGTGATTCGCATATTTCAAGCTTTTAGAAATAGACTTTTGTTAAAAAATTCATAGGTTACATTTAATATATATATATTTTAAGTAACTCTGAAATAAATATAATTTCGCGAAATAAAACTGGATATCGGAAATTCTTACGACAAACATCGTAAAGCATCTTTCTCAAGGGAATTTTCTGTAGAATTAAAAAGAATTGGGATTAATTCAAAAATAATATTCATTTAACACCTTTCTTTGCTGTGCTGTATATCACATGATTCTTCTTTATATACAAGAGAATTCTTATCTCAAAAAATAATTAATTCTTATCTTAATTCCGAACGATGCTATTAAAGACAGCAATAAATTTATAGAAAAATGCTTTTCGCTTTCTCTTGAAAAATGGTGATTAAATATTCTTATCACGTCCCAAGGAAATGATTAGTCTTAGAGACTGCTGATAAAATATCATTTTAACAATAAAAAATCGTTAAAACACATTGCTAAAAATAGGTAGCACGATTGTAATTAATAACTTTCTTTTATGCTTAAGTTTTATATACCGTTAAGTATATTGTAATTAATTTTTAAGTTGAATTCTTTTAAAGATAATCAGTAAAATTGTTTTGATAAAATATTTTAGATAATGATAATTAAATTATTGAATAAAAATATTGTATATCAGTCGTATTTTTGATGCATTGTTTTTACAAACTAGATTGATATATGTGGTTTTATTTCAAATTTGAAATATAGTTTATAAAAAGCATTGTCATTCAAATGTCATACACTTTAAAAAAAAAAAAAAAGACAAATGCTTCCTAGTATAGAAAAATAAAATATAACCATGAAAATAACCCCTTCCGAGTTAATCAACATTCTGAAAAGCGTTCTTTTTTCATTAGAAACCTTAGAAATTAATAGATTTTCCATATTTAAAGAAGCAGTTATAAAATTTAAGTTTCCTTTGCTATCCGTAATAGTCGGAAACGTTTCCTATATGTTTTTACAGAGTATTAATCAGTTTTGTCAATCGGGAACAGCGGTTTTCGGATGCTATCAACTCTCAAGTAATAAGTCAGTAGTAACTGACTTATGCATGGAACTGTAACAAAATAATATTAAGCAGAAGGTGAATATTAATACTGTCAACGTAGCATGTTTTTTATTGAACATGAAAATGTTTACTTGAGAACTGGTAACAACTGAAAAAACGTAGGTTCTGGCTTGCGTTAACTGATTAATAAAGTGTAAAAACTATGAGGAAACGTTTTTATTAATATTTCTTTAAATCTCGATAATCTATTGGTTTCTGAGCTTTCGGTCGATTACGGTATGCTTTTCGGAATCGTGTGTAGTTCGGAAGGGGTTCTTTATTATATTTTAGCTCGTGTTTAAATTATAGTTTCGTAGATTAAGATATATTTCTATTTTTTTTTTTTTTTTTTACAATGTGCGATACTACATTTCCGGCAACTTAGGAATCTGAATAATGCTGCACTTTAAGCATGGTGGATGAGCCTTTCCGCTAAATAGTTTCTTAGAATCTATGTATTGATTCACCGATTTAACAACACAGAGGCTAGTATCTAAAATGCACAAGCTGTTTACATGTGGTACTTTCTATAGCTGCGGAACTACGCTAAAGCGTTTTCCTTCAATCTACCATTTTGAATATATAAATCCCAATAATACACACAAATGCGTTATTTACTTATATCCGAATTGTATGGTTCATACAGTCATTTTTAGGTCCGTGAGGGTGAACAACATAGGTTGAACGAAAACGTTACAAAACAAACTTTTTCCCTTCGAATAAAGGCAACTGAAGCGGTATGCCAAGTAATAAGAATAATCAAGGCAGGAAAATAAAATAAAAAATTTCATTAGAAAATAAATAAATAAATAAATAAAAGCAAATTAGACTACGCAACTCAAATTAGGTATCATAATTTTAACAGCCGAAAATCTTAAATAAATCGGGAAAAGTACGTTTTCAAATTTATCTAATTTAGGCAGAATGCATATGTAAGATTTCAACAGATTCATTGAGAGAAAAATTCCGATAATTGAGAAGCTTATTTTCTAGAATATAAGAAACATGAACTCAAAGTTAAGATCTCGATTTTGCATTATATACGGAGTAAATAGGTAGCAAATAATGGTACGGTAGCAAATAATGGTCCCTGCGTCAAGTTTTATCGCGTAATAAGTGTTCGGATAACTTTGAATAAGTATTTGAAACCCGTGAAAGCATCTCACATGATTTCTTTATTAAATATAGAGCTGGATTAAATAATTCCAAAATACGGTGCTTTCTATGATTATTAAAGAAAGCTAAATGAATAAAAAATGTTATAATTGGTTAAAACAAATTCGTCTTAAACTGAGATCCTGGTATGATTAGGCTTTTGTTGGAAACCTAATTTTATATATAGCCACTTTCACACTTATGGTCACTCCATTCTAGAATTTAATATTTTATTGTACAATATTTTACAAGTTCTGCTCAATTTCCAGTTTTACCAAATGCAAATTTTTAAACATGCATCAATATTTATCAAATCATGCTTCAACATTTTACCCGTTTATAGTTCAACTGCAGCATCAAATATTGGAAAAAATTCACAATCTTATGGTGAAGATTTTTTGGCATCCTATTTTGGCGAAACTTTGAGTCAAATTTTGAGCAGTGCGCCTACCAAAACTCTTACCAATAACATAAATGTTAAAAAGATTTTAACAAATTGAGGGTGGATTTTTAAAAATCTCTGAAAAATTTTCTGGTATTAGTCTAAGGATCTCAACAAGAAAATATGTATTGCTGTAGACAATGTACATCTGTTGGAAAAAAGTGATTAAATTTTTGATCTTGGTGTGCGTGTCGGGGGGGGGGGGGGGATGAGTTGACATAAAGGTATTCTCTACAACAAACTGGTGTATTTCCTTCCATGAGAATCACCTTATAATGATCATGGTTAGTTTTATTACACTTCATAACCTTCCAGCCCTCTTAAATTAACACGTATGACGATTTGTGATCGCTAGAATTGGTGAAATCGCTATAAAAAAGGATTACTAACATATAATATTTTAACCAAATTTCGGTATCTCTTCATTAAGACATAAGACTCATGAACCTTGCTTTCATTCAAATAATGTCAATGAAACAACTAATTTATATTTGATAAAGCTTTTTCATATTCTTTTTTTTAAAGTTTATATTGCCCTTCCATATCAAATAATCATATGAAATTATCAAATATTTTATCCACAATTGATAATTTTAAGTAGTTTTAGATTTATCAGTACAATGCTTGTGAATTTTCAATGTATAACATATGTTGAAGAAAAATAAAACAAATTATAAAAACAATAACTCGTAAATTTCTCCACGGGTGCTTTCAGTCAATAGGTGTTCATTACCGGCTTAAAATTGATCAATCTATATAAATTACATATCATACGAATTGAAAAAATACGATTTGATAAATGAAACATATTTGTTTAATTAATAATTTTTAAATAATTGTATAATGTAACCGAATTTATGTTAAATGCTTGTATATTTATCAAAGAAATTTGTATTTTGCATTGCATTGTCACCATTGCCTTTTTAATGAATCATCGCACAGGACGCAAAGTCTTAAACCCCATAGATTACTTTGTGATGTGTGGATGCCCTGCATTTTCCAAGACCATAAGTGATGTGCAGCATATCAAAATTTGTGATTTTCTCATAGCGTAAATAAATTTAGCCATGCCATTAAATAACAACATGTTTAAGGAAGGATTACAAACGTAAAATCATGTGATACACTATAACAAAATCCATAATATGTGAAAACAAGCCAAGAAGCATCTATAACTGCCGAAAATTTCAATTTGCTTATTTCTTTTATTTTAAGCTTACCAGCTCAAATATCATATACGATTATTTATACGCAGGTAGTACCTAGTAAGATGCACACCCTTATAAAAACATGTTTATTTCTGATTTTTCATTCGATATATTTCTAAGACCAAATTATTATTAGAATCTGTTTTATGAACCTTTTTCACAGAAACTGTCACATAAGTACTGTGAAGCGGCCTGTGAGACCGCTCCATCGAAAGAGTAATAAAAACCGCGATTAACTCATAGGATGTTGTTTTTGTACTAAACTTTTTGTACAGGAGTGTTATAATTAAAATTTACCTGTTTAAAAGTCTCTGGTGTTAGTACTAAAGTTCCAAACGAAACAAAATTTTAGTTATGTTTGTAGATAAATTGAAATTTGCAAGTTAAACTATGAAAATTGAAAAAGCACCGGTCTGTGAGACTGGTAACATCACTTAAATGTTAAATAAAATGTAGAATAAAAGGGGTGGTGTCATGTACTATATTTCAACCAAAGTCATCAGATTTTTCACTTAACCGGTAAAACAAACTCGACTATTTTGTATATAAAAAAAGAACATAATAGAAAATGTTAATGCCTTTTTCGAAAACAGTTAACATCAAATTATACGTACGCTTCAAAGACAGTTATGGTTTTGGAGCAGGACAAACTTGTAAAAGAAAATATTTCATTTGATATTTCTTTTTCGTTTGATAGATTTCTAGGACAAGGAATAATAACAGAATCAGTTTTATTCAATAAAGAGTAGATTTAGTATATGTAATATATTCTATTTTAGGAAAATCAATATTAAGACTACTTTTGTAAAAGAAAAAAGAAAAATATAAAATAAAATTCTAATGCACTTTATGAAAACAGTCATCATCAAACTATATAATTTAAAAGGAAGGTTATATTGTTGAGCCCCGCACATTTGTAACAAGTATTTCTGTCGTTTTTTTTTTATTTTGGTAGATTTTTAAGACAAAAAGGAATAATGGTAAAATAATATTCGGAGACTGAGCTAATATCTCCTACTCGGAATACATATGAGTGGAACTATTTTGCCGTGGCATAGAGACAAATGTGACGGGAGATGTTGTAAGGAATAAATATGTATACATTGCTGCGTTTTTCCAGAGAATGTGTGTGAGTTAATTGTAATTGTTCGAGTTCGTCGCAAATAGACATAGCCTATGGAGAAGAGCGCACCAGTGTTCGCAGAAATCACCAACAGAAACATTAGATAGGTTGCAGTAGGCGTATAGAGAGTCAAGAATGTGCCCTGCAGACAAGGCCGTATTCTAAATACGTGCAGAATGTGCAAACGTCCACATGTGAAAAAAATAATAAAATTATTATGAAAATTAACTGCGATTAAGTAAGGAGAATTTTTCTAATCTTTTTTTCACTGGAAGAAACCTGAACCTGTTCAGAATACGGCCCTGCCTAATAAAGTGTTTTCAAAGGACACGTAAATAAAGGTTACGAATGACCGAAATGAAAACCATTTTGACCAAAGGCTTTCAGGAATTATTTAAGGGTCCACTCAGACCAGTGGTTAGCATACAGAAAAAAAATGAGTAGCTTGGACTGAGAGTTCGCGGCTTTCAAAACAGCGTGGTTTGGGCGGGTTGTCTCTGTAAGGTGTTTAGTATATACCTTGTACAAGAACAATAATTAGAGTGACTTTCCTTTCAAAATTCCTCCCTGAAGTCATCCCTCCTTTTGCAATAGGGACAAAAATGCCCGACGTTTAACGAAATCCCCTCCATAAATAATATCCATTAGGAAAAACAATTTTTGTATCCTACTAATTGAATCTGTTTTATTAAAACAAGAAAGATAACTCAGGCGTCACGCATACATTATAAAACACTTTCCAACACTTCTGGAATACTTTAACATACCATTTTCATTTAATAAGTTAATGGAGATACCTAAGAAAAGCTTTTAGAAAACGCATAACACATTTGAAAACCAGATTTCAACATTACTGCACGATAGCCTGTAAAGTACTTCAACTGTTTTGTGCAGCACTGTATATGACCCATAGATTTGTATATTTTCTACACAATATGCTAAAATGTTATACAGTTAGAAAACGCATAACACAATTGAAAATTCACTTCTCGCAATTTCTACCAATAGACGGTTGTTGTTGTTGTTATTTAGGATGGCCAATTATGAACAAGAGGGATATAGGCCCTAAGGTGAAGAGTGCCCTCCGTGGGGGTCTTTCTAAGGGAACCTAACCCGTATTTACGCAAGGAAATCCAAGATTCGAAGAAAACCACGGTAAACTCCGAACGATTAGGCCGACGGGTGCGATTGTGTTCAAACCCAGCACCTCCCGTCTTCAGAGCAGAACCTCTCAGCCACTGGTGGGGCACCAATAGACGGAAACGTACTGAACACTTTTGTACAGCCATGTATATTATCTAAAGGCTTTTATACATGCCACATATTAAGCTGAAATTTAATTCAGGTAAAACCCGTCCAAACTACTAAAATCAAACTTCCAAAAATTACTAACGATAGGTGGGCATTAATCCATTTCTTTTGCTTAACCCTGTATATGATTTTTTTTTTATATGCTACAGACATCTCTGAGTATGCTAAATGTAGTTGATCTTGAAAATGCAAAACTCAAATAAAAAAAACACCATCAAACTGTTCACACTCATTCTGAGTAATGCTTACGAATTCTTTTGTGTAGTCCTCTATATGGTCTATAGAATTTATATGCACGACATGGTGTACAAAAAGTTAGTTGCGCTTTAAACAAATACCATAATAGAAAACACACTTTCAGCAATCTTCCCTAATAACCAATACTTTAGATGCAGTATGGTATTCGAAATATTTTATGTCTCCCTGTAAATGAACGACAAGTGTGATGGATAATATATTCTGCTGCAAGCATCTTTTAGTGAATCTCAGTAATGTGTTTCAATTTCATCATGCTTGAAATAATGGAACATAATTAGAATACGCTCCGAACAGTTTCTGCCCGTAGATTATTATATAACCGACTCTTTTGTGTGATCCTGTAAATAAATGATAAATGTTTTGCTCCCCTATTCTACAGAAAGTATGTTTTAATCCAACTCAAAAATTCATATCAATTTCATCATGTTTGTGAGTGAGTAACATCATTAAAATACGCCGCAAACGATTTTTCTTCAAAGACCTTAATATAACGGAATACTTTTGAGTTCCCCTGAACGAGTAATGTAATCGCAACAGGTGACATATTCCATAAGAACCATATTCTAGTACACCCCAATAATGTATATACATTTCTTTATGCTTAAAATTATGCAACACTATTAAAATAAATTGAAAATAATTTTTCCCCGTAGAACATAATGCAAAGGAAAACTTTTGAGTACCCCTCTAAATGAACAATGAATGCTACACTCTTCATTTGCAATACCGAACATGCCGTGGCAAACCTCAATACCATATATCAATTACCTGTCAATATTTACGCGAGTTAGATCATGGACAGACGGCAGACATATAGCAGATATACTCAGAAGGTAGAAAACCGAATGCACAAATCGAAATCATAAACACTTTCAAATAATGTTGAAAAAGTTGAAAAAATGAGTAGATTAGATGAAGACTTTTAATTTATTGTATTTGAAAATAAGTAATCCAATAATTACGCAACGAGTAAGGAAAGAAAATGAGGTTGTGAATTTGAATAATAGCTAAAATATTCTTTCGGAAAATAAATGTTTTATTTAAAACTAGCTAACACGCTAAATTTGTATGGTCTAACATAAAAGTTTTATAGCTTATAAAGCACCTGATTGAACTTCATAAAAATATATTTTTACAATAATATGAACAACACAACATATACTTGCACGCAAGCGTCGTATATTCTAAAGGAATTTTTAAAACGAATAATTACCATATAAATAAAAATCAATACATCCCTCTGACACTAATTATGCATACTTATTTTGTTTTAAATGTTCCTTATTTTTATGACATATATTTATAGAAAGAAATGGTTTAAAATTTTCATAATTTGCTCTTTTGGAACACATAAAAACAAGAAATATTAACTTGAGTTCGTAAATTAAAAATTATAATTTTAAATGATTAATAAACCTAATTATATTTGTTTCTTTTTTGTCACTGGAGTGTTATTATTTAGCAATTACCACTGAAAATATTTTCATCTGGCAAAATTTTACGATATTATTTATTAGTAAAAATTTAAAAATTTTCGTTTAATTTTTTTACTGTGGCTGTAAAGATAGTTGAGATAATAGAGGTGTTCAGAAGACAATCCGACTAACTACATTTTAACCGGCATTTTTTTAAACAAAAGAACATTGAAAATGTTTTATGTATTTATACAGTGATAAAATGTTACCATTGATTAAAAGAAAATTAAAGAGTTCAATCAAAATATTCCGTGAAAAATATTATATAGATACAATATTTTTACAGTTACAATAACTTTAACTGTTTATACTGAACATTGTCATTTGATAGAGTTAATTGATTTGTGCACTGAACGGCTCAATTATTAGTTAACTTGGTGGAATTCCTTTATTCTGACATAAAAGTAAACAAGTGGGATGATAAGGGCCACTTTTTGTCCATCATACACGCGAAAAAAAAGTTTCGGATTCCGACAATTGTTCAATGTCTTTGTATATTTAAAGATAACTATAATATAAGATTTACGTGATGAATAAAATAGTAAGTCATAAAAACTACAGCCCGAAAATGCAGTGTTTTGGCTTTTTCCAAAATTCTTGGTCTTTCTTTTTTTTTTTTTTTTTTTTTGAATATTTATTTTTAAGAAGCGTTCGGTGAACCAAATTAATTTTGACTTCCAATGATACTTTATAAGCTTTTATATGAGCATTATTTTATTTTGGTTCAGTGTGCGCTTCTACTTATTAAAAAAAAAAAAATATTTCGTGCGAGAGTATCAGTTGCACTGCTATCGGAGCTTGTTCAGATTTTTTTGCCGTGCTCAAAAAGTACTTGCGTTGTTCAAAAGACAATGTTGTGTTCTAAAACTGTTGTTGTAAATATTTATTGAATAACTTTATAATAAATAAATCCTGGAAGTCAGTGTGATTGTTGTAAAACCTGGCGGAAAAAAAAGTGATTTTCGTATGTGTTCTAACAGAAAAGTTTTATCGATACTTAGAAAATCTAAAAACTGCGATTTACAGATTGTTTCTAAGTTGTGCTTGCTCTAAATGCAGATCATGGGTATTTCGTGTGTTTCGGGCTCGAAATACTCCTATTTCTTCTTCTGTGGTAACAATAAGAGATTATGCGTCAACGAGTACTTCCGACGACACCACAAATAAGAAACCTAAAATACATTTATCAATGCCTAGTTGTCATAACTCTAACACTATTTGTATAATTTGTAAGGGTAGGAACTGCTTCGTTACTGCACCAAGAGCAGCTCAAACTCAAGCCTTTATAGAAACTGGAATATATATTTCGTTGGTAAAACTATGCGGTAAAATTCGTATTACGGGATCAGTATTCAGTGAGTTGGCAAGCTTTACGCCCTGAAACTGAGAATACATCAATATATGAAAAAGATATTGAAAGTCTTTTAAAAAATACCAGAAAGGTAGCAAAGAAGAGGCGTCTCGATTTTGACACACCGGGACAGCTTTCCGAGTCCGATTATTATACTCTCATGGGTATATCCATGTGTGATTTTAACTATAATTTTGATCTAGTAAAGTAAAAAATGCGTTCCTCTAAAAAGAGGTCATCGCGTACTTGCTTGGCAGTGTTACTTGTAAATCTTATAATTGGTCTCTCTAATGGTGTTCGGTCCACATTATTCAATATAAAAAAAAAGAATAAAATCTTCTATGCAATATATACGCCAGGCTGTGATTGAGAACTTTGTTGCATTACACCTTGGAATGGAACACGTCACCAGAACACAGGTTATTGAAAAATATACAAGGCCGTTAGCAAGAAGATCATTTATTGCGGATGATACTGTCATAGTTGTTTCTGATAGCACGTACATTTATATCCAGAAGAGTGCGAACTACTCCTTTCAGAGACAATCTTTCTCGTTACACAAAGGAAGACCTTTGGCTAAGTCTATGATGTTGGTCACTACTTCAGATTATATTTTGGATGTCTTTGGACCTTAGTCTACGGATTCAAAGAACAATGACGCTAACATACTTACACATATATTTAAAAAAGAAGCGCACAATATCAGAGAGTGGCTGAAGCCAAATGATGTTATGATTATTGATAGAGGCTTCTGGAATTGTACTTCGGGAACTTCTGCAAGAACTTTATCTCGTGGCCCAAATTCCTAAATAAGCAGCAACAATTTTCAACAGAAGAAAATAAGGAGACGCGTCTCGTGACTAAAGTGCAATTGCTTGACACATGAGTGCTAAAAACTATAATATTTGGATAAAAACAGAGCGAAGCTACATCACACAATGGTATTGTCAATGTAAAGTTGGCGCAAGTGTCATAGGGTGGTGTGCGCATGTTGCTTCCGTGTTATGGTTTCTAGCTTACTGGCGCCACAACTCAACCGAAGCTAAAAAACACAAGTCTTGAATATGCTCATACATTACAAGACGCCGCCGTTGGACGGTCCAGTAGTGATTCGGGTGAAGAAAGCAAGGAGGAATACTAATCTAAAACACATTTCCAAAAGTGTCTGAAACTGTTTGATTACTTTCGGTTATTGATTATTTCCGATATTTCTTATATCATAATAATAGTCTTAATACGCTCGAATAATTTTGCATTTAGTGTTGTACTTATTATTGATTATATGGATTAAAACAAATTACAATAGTGTTTCTGTTCATTAATGTATATAATACTTACATAATTATATATTTTATATTTCCCATCAATTTTAGAACTTTCATTCAAAATATTTTTTTCTTATTTGTTATGAGGTATACTAATAAAAAAATGTATGTCACATGAAGCTGCTGATGGGCAAAAAATGGCCCTTATCAACCCACCTCCTTTGCGCTATTTTGAATTATTTTTACTTTAGTTTGTTCAATAAGATTTTTATGCATTTCTCGCGCTTATGGCACCTGCACATTGGTCTATAAAGAATGCACAATAAATGTTTTCCCTTTAAAAAATATGCAAAATTATAACAACAATAAAAATTAATCTTCTACTCTTCTTTACAGTGTGTATGTAAAATAGTTTTGTTGAAAAATTTTGAACTCAACTCACTTCTTCTCGATGTTGTAGCGTCAGGCGAGATTTGTTGAATGCTTTAATCTGAAACCAATGAAACAAATATCGCGATAATATATCTTTAATTATACGAGTTGTATTTTTTTGAAATGAGTGAAAAGTTCGTTTACTCAGATGAAAGAATTACAACTCATAAGATTTCTTTTCCAATCACTATGATTGTGTTTAAATAATAAAGTGTAGTGACGTATCTAAGGTTTATTGGAGTTCCTTTATCTACGATTCATTATGTCTAAACGTTTCAGATAACAAAACAGATGTCATTGCCAAAAGGATTGTCTGAGTGAATTGTGTCTACTGGTTTTGTGCAAGATAACACTGTTGGTTGAGCGTTGGTATTTTGGGATCTAATCCTGACGTGGACACTCTTTCACTCAGTTTGAAAAATTACAACTCGTATGATTTCTTTGATTTTTTCCATTCACTACGATTGTGTTAAAGTAATAATTAACTTCAAATGTCAAAGCATTTCTAAAACGTTTTCTAAGTTAATGTGTCAGTTTTCATCAAAGAATCTAATTTTCTTTTGTTTATAATAAAGCAAGTTAATTTAAAAATTTTAAAAAGCATCAGTCAAAGACTACAGAAATGTGTAACAGTTAATTTAAAAGAGATCTAAGGAAAGTGGCTGAGATATTTTTGGTACAGACATAAAAAACATAGTTTCCATAAAATTGCGCGAAGAAATTTGCAACAAGAACTGCTCGCTCGTGCAGAATTCGACAAGAATCGCTATTCTACATGTATTTAAAGTTTTCAAAGCGATTTTGGGATGACATTTATGTCAAGTCAGACACTAAAAATACACGAAAAAAGTTATTTTTTGAAGCCGAAAAACACCAATGCCCCTTTAAATAACCCAAATATACTCTGTCTTAAAACACTTTTATACTAAATATTTTACATTTTGTTTCACAAAAACACACGTATCTCAATTAGACGATTCATATATCTCAAAGATAGGATGTCATGTAAATACACAATCAGAGTGAGTTTTGTATCAGACCTTTTACAGTGCTATAAATAAGTGAACTGTACTTTATTTGTTACTAATGTTACGAAAGATAAAATTAAAAATTAATTTTAAAGCATTAGTTAAAAACTATGTATTTCTCTTTTTTCACCATTCATATAGTATCAAATGCATTATTTCATAAAGTTATTTTTTTTAATCATGCGGCGAAGAGTTAAGACATAGCGCAATATGGGTAGTTTATATAACACACAGAATGATTCATTAACATTTCAATCTAAGTAATAAACAGAAGAAATTAAAGTTCTATATTTTATAGTAAAGTGTGTGTATACTAAATAACAAAGACACGATATTTTAGTTAAATCTGCCATTCTTTTAGCATAATGTAAATGCTACAAGCTACTAATTATGCTTCAAAAAGAAGATATATAAAGTCAAAGAGGAAACATAATACTAAAGCACTAATTTTTCTTTAAGAGGAAGTAAGAAATGAGAAAAATATATTCTCATGTATAACATATTTTATTTGGAAATAGTTCAGATTTTATTTTTTAATATACAGAATTTTTCTCTAGGTATCTTACCATATTGATAATATATTTATCTGATTTTTCAAATGTCAAAAATTGTTTGCCTTTTATTCCTTACAACTAAATAGGAAATTGATTTATAAACTAACATGGTGTGGCCATCGCATTTTTTTTTTATATCACTCTAATTCATTCATTTTACCAGCGTAGATGAGTTTTTCTAGGTATAGTATTATGTGTCTATTATCGGGTTTTCTAAAGCCGTTCCTCTGTTATTTAAATTTGTATCCCTTTCTATGTCCATCCTACAGAAAAAAAATCATGCGTAAGGCATAGATTATGAAACACTTTCCAACACTCCCTGAAAGCTTTAACGAAACTTCGTTATTTAGTGAAATAAGGTAAATAAGATAACTAATTATACATTTAAAAAATTGATTTCAGCAGTTACCGTCCATAGTCAAATATTTATTCAATTATTTTGAACAGCCCTGTATTTAATCTGTATGTTGATATATATATAATATATAATGGGGAAGTTTAGTTTAGCAAGAAAACGCATAGCAGGTTGAAATTTCTCTTTCAGCATTTTATACTAATAGATGAAAACATACTTGAATACTTTTATACAGCCCTGTAGTTTACCTAGTACCTTTATTACACGCCACTATTTAGCTAAAATTTAATTCAAACTAAAGCACTCTTAAAAAAACGGAAATCACATTTTCCGAAATTATCATCCACAGACGGCCATGTATCTAATTCTTTGCGTGGCCCTATAAATTATTATATCTATATTCTTCATATATTTCTTAATAAACTAAATGCAGTTTAGCATAAAAATGCATAACTCATTTAAAAACCACCTTTAAGTAATTTGAGCTCATACCCAGTAACCCTTATGAATCATTTTGTATAACCCTGTATATAAATTACAGTATTTATACACACCATATAGTATGCAAAAATATAGGGAAACATAAAAGCGCATATCATAATTGAAAATGCATTTCCAGCAATCACCGCTAATGTACAGTACTTCTGATACAATATAGTATATGAAATCTTGTGTGTGTCCCTGTAAATGCTATACACTTCTTATTACACATGAAATAACTTATAGTAAACCTCAGCGGCGTATATCAATTTCATTATATATGGAATAGTTTAACATAATTAAAGTACGCAACAAACAATGCCCCCCACGCCCTGTATCATTATGTAACGGAATTTTTTTGTGTGGCCCTGTAAATGAATAATAGCTATACTTTGCAACGCATATTCTACAGAATGCATATTTTAGTGCACTTCATAAATGCATATAAATTTTGTTATGTTTGGATGCATGTAACATCATTAAAAATTATTTGAAACGATTTTTTCCCAATGCCCGTAACGTAACGGAATACCTTTGACTGTGCCTGCCGATAAACTAAACATGCTACAAACTTAATTTGAAATAGGAATCGTGCTATGGTAAACGTCAATAACATCCAAAGATTTCAGGGGAATCTGAGTATATTTGCGCGAGTTAGAGCTAGAAAAGACGGCCAGACGGACAGACAAACCGAAGTCATAAACGCTTTTAAATTTTGTTGGAATGTGTTAGAAGGACACAAGCTTTCATATTCAACTCATCTCAGCTGGTTTACAGCTTATGGCATTTGGACAGGTTGGTGCTGCGGAGAAAACTGACACTTGCGTACAACTCTCTACCCTAAATTAGCTCCCCAAATACCCCACTATTACATTAATTCTACTCGATTAATCCCTTCTGCTCAATAAATTCTCTAGTTATGGAATTTTCTCGGAATTTTCTCGCCGAATTCCAAGCGTGCTAAATTTTTCTATGTACCCTGATCTTTCGATCTCATATCATCGAAGATTTGTTAACGCAAGCAGTACGACATGCGTAGGAGTTTTGCGTTGTGGGATTATTTCCGAAGAACAGACTTAAATTATAATTCTTCTGTGGATAAACTAATTAATTCTAATTTACTTTACGCAGTAAACAGCCAACCAATAAAACAATTAAACATGATGCAAATAACAAGAATTAAATTTAACATTAACAATTAATAAAATTTATTTTAAAAAATACAAAATAACGACTAATGTAAAGGTATTCAAGAAAACTACATTAATTATCTTAATTAATGAGCATTAATAAATCAAAATTGCTCCAATTAACTCACCAATGCACGGTTGGGTTTAAGCATCCATCAACCTTCCTATCTCTGTCTTGTTAGTTATAGCGTGGGCTGTCCAAATCTCTCGTTGTTCTATCAGGAAGCTATTAAATCCAATCCGTGTCTTATGTCTGCAAGACCCCATTCGTCTACTCATATAACTTTTTATTATATTGTGTGTTATTAGTTTTAGAGTTTAGGCCAGTTAGAGGTCAAATAATTAAAAGAGAAATTTTGTTATATTAATATTATTTTTGCAGGACCTCAAGATGATTTAATCTTAATAATCCCCGAGATTTGGCCACGGTACAGATTCTGTTGGAGGACAGTGATCCATGTGACATTTCTGACGATGATGACTCCAACGCAGATCTGAACTTTTTCATTCACATTGATCATAATACGGATACACACAATGATACTGGAGATGGACAATGTTTTTTCAACCCGTGCACCGGCGTGTTAAATAGTTGTGTAAATAGAAAATTAATTACTCTCACAAATTTTCATAGTACTGAACATTATGTACTACTATTTTATTCGAATAATATTTTTCGTTGATTCAGGTAAGAGCAGGCGTCTACAAGCTGCACAAATACAAAAATATATATTTGCCCTAAAGTGTTCAGGCAATAATTGTTATATAGAGAAACATAACTTGAACAATGATCAACGTAGCAATATCTTGAAGTTGAAGTCTTTCAACACCCATTGATTAATGCCCGGGAACACAGCACTTGGGATACTGCGTTGGGAATTCCTTGGTCGTTCCACTGTTTTACTGACATATATATATACATATAGTATGAGATTGTTGTTTAATTTTTTTTAATGATTATGCTTTTTTCGTGCAAAATACTAACTAGGAAGTCCTGGCTCATTTTAGTATGTTTAATTGCTGTATAATAAAGTCTGAGAAGTCATTAGAATAAAAATGTACTTTAAAACGGATCACATAATGCTACGTAAATAATAGAGATCACACACTGCTACGTAACTAAAATAGATTAAAGTCAATGTCTCATATCCAGAGATAGAATATTATATATTCACAAATCTGCATCAAGTCAATGTCATTCTTAATCTCTCTATTATATCTCTCTTCGAAGCGTTGTATCTGAATATAAAACTTTAATAAAAAAGGTGGGAAAGTTCCCATTTTTGGAACAGTATGTGTAGCGCTATACGTAAGGCGGTATACACATTTGCACTTTCATGGAATTGTGTACATTTTCTTTTAATTTCAGTGTTCACAATATTATTGCAACATACAGACAAAAACTATAAACATTTTAATCCAAAAATAATCAAATTCTATTCATGACATCCTAAAGCATGTAAATCCATCTGACACTTTAATTCGAAAATTTTCACGAATCTAGCACTTTTTTCAAATGTATGTAATAGATATTAAAAAAATCGAAAATTTAAATATCGAATTAATTTTAAATTATCGCAAACGTGTTTAAATATTAAAAAATATTTTTTAGAAGGAGAATTTAAAATATGAAACTGTAAATCGTTCACATAAAACACTTTCAAAACTTTACCTTTCTCTCTAAAGATAAACTCTCATCATATATTCAGATTTTTTGTTGAACAAAATGGTCACAATTTTGGTGTTATTTGCACATCGTTATAGATAAAAGTAGATACTTAGTTATATAATCACGTCCGTAACTGGTTACGTGATCAATCCTGGATATGTTGTTTTCGTGATGACCAAATTTTGTTGAGCTACATGCTACAAATAAAGAAATAATGGAAATAAAAAGAAGGGATAGCATTTGACGAAATAACATTACATATTTTCTTAAAGTTATGAAAAAAATGATCACTTATTTTTCCCTTTACAGTTATGTTTTACTCCAATAAATACGTTTTAATAAATGTTAGATTCGTGAAAATTTACAGTTTTTAAAAACATTTGACTTTAGGTGAATTTGAACGGTTTGGGATACGCTGAATACGATGTGATTATTGTTACACAGATATTCTAAAGATATGTTTCGCAGCTTTCGTAAGTGCATCCGACTCAACTGACCTCATATCGAGGATGTTTTGTTTCATATATGACATTATGGACAATTTAGAATGGCCTTCATTTCACAATTTATTGAACCAGTCTCCGTATTCACACAGACGACAATGTAAGAGCGTAAATATTTTAAAATAGGCCAATATTAAGATACAGAAACGCTCATCCAACATTCATCTACAGTTTCAACAAAAACGGAGTGCCCGTTTCGTGCACTCCACGTCAAGATGCACATTTACAACACGTCAGGATGCACATTTCGTGTAAAGAAAACAAATGTTTCTAACCACTACTTCAGAATACAGGGAATATCAAAATCTTTCCAATCCGGACGCAGGATTTCGAACATAAATTTACCAATAGTAAAGGTGTTAAAACTATGGATTCAATAGATTGCTTTTACTTTCTGGCAAAACGTTTTAAAAAACGAGTAATGTTAAGAAACTCCACTTTTTTCTAGTGTGGATGGCTTCAAGATAAATTCAGGAAATCGTCGACATTAGACACCAAACAACAGTAAGTTTAATACTTCATAATTAGGAATATTGGTGGCAGTACATACTGTGTGTCACTAAGCAAATTACAGTGCATATACAGATCTTTCAGTAATGCCATCATATTTCACCCAAAGTATAATAAAGTACCATTAAACAAAATATAACAAAATATAATAAGTGGAAATTTATGCTAATATATCTTCATGATTTTTAAATTTATGAACAAAATTCAATTAAGCGTGAGACACCCTGTAATATGTATTTATTTATTGGTTTTCTCTACAATCATTATTCGTCGGAGAGTTTAATATCACCACTCCTGTTTGGTTGAAACAGTTTACGAACACTCTTTAAAATCGAATTACTCCATTTTCTCATATATAGAAGCTGTGAATACGAGTGACACTCTGTAAATAACTCACATATTTATTTATTCAGAGGTAGAACAATTTAAGAAAATACTCTGAATTTCCCCCAGAAGTAATCAGAATGCCTTATATTTTTTATTCAACCGGAAAATAACAAAAAAAATGAAACTTTTGTGCTTGTAGAAAAACAGTTTGTTAAAAGACAAACAAATCTAACGCTTCAATATTTTAATTCCAACAACACAAACTCTTACAAAAATGCTTCTTTTTTTGCCTTTTAAAATTTGCATCATATTTCTCAATAAGTTTGTGCAGTTTATACGTTTATGCTGATCTATATTTTTTCCAATAAAGTAACATTTTCAATTTTTTAACGTACATGTTGATTATACAGGATTGAGAAAAGTCCATTTCGACCCCCTCACTATCACTGGATCATGTCGGAATTTCGAAAAATGTAAAAGACGCGTCCATTCAATTTTAATGGAGGCCTAAATTCGTTTAAAATATTTGCTGAAGGACTCTTAAATGACCCCTTGGAGGGCCCATCTGTAAAAGTTTCTATATGAACACCGAATTTTAACATCATATTTGGATTTTTTCGTAAAGTTTATCTTAGGTTACTAAATGGCAAGTCATTTGATTAAGTAGTTTATGAATTATACATGTTTAAAGTTTGCAACTGCTGATGTTAAATTCATTTTTAATCGTTGCAAAACGAATTACAATGTGGGTGTTTTTTTATGCTTAACTCAAAACTACTTGGCGGAATGATATGTGATTTTGGATTCGTATATTTGAAGCTTCGAGAAATCGTTTTCTGTTTAAAAAAAATATATGTTACGATTCATATACTGTTTAGAAAATTGTTTTCCAAAATGCATATTTTATGAAACTATATGTTAGTATTAAAAATGTGAAAGTTCTACCCGTCGGGGACTTCTTATGCCCTCTGCTCCAATTTTTTTAAAAACAAATAGATATCACTAAGGGATCCAGACAGCAATGACTCTTTACATGAGATCGTTTCCGTATTCAATTGTCATTTAATAACTTTTGTCACTTTTTTAAGACCTTAGTAAGCAGATTGTTGAACATTTGTTTTAAAACTCTTCGGAATGAGTGCGTAGTAGTTTAGTGCTGTGTCATTTGTCAATAGTTCTATAAAGCCGAGATCAGATCGAAGAAGCGGAGAGTTCGAAAAAATGGAAAGTTTCTACTTTTCAATTAAGCTATAAAAATTTGAAAAACAGCTTTAAAACACTATTTGAACATTATATTAAAACATTATTTGAAACAGCATTATAAATTTATATAATGTGAATGTTTTAAATTTTCGTTATAGTATTGGCTGTTTTAACGATTTTCTTATGTTTAGAGATTCCAATACAGCAGTTTAGTCAAATCCACTGATTTGTTTTAGTTTAGTTTTGTATTCGTTGAAACAAAGCACTCATACAAGCTTTATAGTGATAGCGGCTATAAAGTAATTTCTTATTTATAAAGATTGCTTTATGTGTGGTTCCCTTGAGCGCTAAGCGCCCATGATAGGCAGCGTGAAAACGGCATTGATCTTTATTATATTTTTAGAAATTACAACGTATTGTAAAAGTAGTTCTTCCAACGTATTTAACGAATTTTAGAGACGTCAGTTCCATTTTACTTTCAGAGATGCAACGACTTAGCCGATTATACTGGTGTTTTTCGGTTTTCATGGGCGTGAAGCGCTTATGCAAGCGTTATGGCGATAGTGGCTATAAATATTTTCCCATTTTTAGAGATTCATTCTTTCTTAATTGACGAAGGTGAAATGTTATAATATTTTTTAAAAATGCATAATTAAATAAACATTTCTTAAAAATGAAACTATTTAATTTTTTAATTAATTTAGATTTCCTACCTTAAAGAGATACCTGAAAGAAACGAAAGCATTTTTATATGCACTCCTGACAATTAATTTTGTTTATAGCTAGCATTATATTATGACCAGCAAAATATTTTTTGTATTATAATATCACAAACAAATTTTCCCCCAAATAGTGCAATGTCACCAAAAATTTTAGGACTACTTTACTTTCGAGCATGTGCACTGAGGGAGGTATTGCTGTGAAGATCAAGCTGTAATGAGATCCATCTAAAATTGTTTGTCTTAAAATGTGTTACTGCTTTACGAAATTGCGATGCGTTTCTGAGTGAGAGAGGGTTAGTTGGGAAAGGTAAAATAAGGACACCGTAAAATAACTTTCCCTGTTTACAGACATACACAGGTATATAAAACTAATGAATGGGACGAGACCGTATTTTATATTTAGAATTTTGAAGCAAGATAATATTAATTAAGTGAAAAAAATTAGCGAGAAAGGTGGATATTTTAGCAGTGTGCAGTTCAAATCAGGAATATATTTGCATTTTTTGCCATTAAAACAAAGGAAGCAAAGTGTAGCAATGGTTTGGTACTTAACTTTTGCTTCAGTTTTTTTTTTTTTTTTTGTGGACTTAATTTCCCCAATCCATGGAAATATCTTCATATAATATGTGGCCTTATTTCATATATTTATTTTGGATAACGATGCTCGCAAACGGTGAAAGTTATTTTAACCGCATGCTGTATTTGTTTCATTATAAATATATCAATCGCTTTTTATATCTGCCTTCATTCATCATACAACATCATTAAAATTTTTTTCAAGAATGAGGTACAACTGAGAATGGCTAAACCAAATATTTAATACTAACTATCAAAATGTATTTAGAATTTATTGAATATCACATCTTGATATATTATTTTGTCAATTTTTTAGGCATTCATAAACGCCTTTAATTAGGTTTTTTATGTCGTAAAATTCTTATGAAATAAAAACCCGTAGAAGTTATCAAAACTTCCAATATATTTTTTAAATTAGTCCAATTTAGAAATCAGAACTCAAAGTATTTCAAGAAATTCTCGCAGTGTGAGAAAAATAAAATGGCTTAAAATAAAGGATAACAAGACATGCAATTTATGAAGAGTTCTTCTCCAATATTTTAGTGCGTCTTTATTAACTTCAATGATTATTTTTTCCTCGATATTTGAATGCATTACTCTTATTTTGAAGGGTTAATTTTGAATTTTCTTCTTTAAACCTTTGTATTATTGTTTAAAAAAATTACTTGGCTTTTAAGTTGCATATTTTCTAAATAAATATATAATTAGAATATATATATATTTCTAAATAAATATATATTTTATTTTTTTTTTATATAAAACGATAACTTAACCATTACTATTTTTCATTGCGTAATTTTTTTTCAATTTCAACATAAAATTTCGGGATAATTTATGTAGCGAAATTTTTTGATAATTTTTTTTTGTTTCCATTGCTTTCACCCAAATTAAATTTTAATTTTAATGCAATCTGTGAATATGTATAATTTTTTAATACTAAATTAGGATGTTTCATTAATATCTACTAGCATGAATAAAATACATAGAGCAAAAATTTCTTAATGCTAATTATGTAAAATGCATTAATTCACTAAAAAGTCAATGAGAAAACGATGATAGTCCTCTTTTCTGAAATTTGAGATGCCAGACTATTTGTTAGCTTTATAGGTCTGGTTTGGTTTATTTTTGACGGCCAATTATCTACTCGAGGGATATAGGCCCTGGGGGAGAGTGCCCTCCGTGGGGGGTCTTTCTAAGGGAACCTAACCCGCAATTAGCTTTATAGGAATATTATAATTTTTCAATTTAGGAATGAGAGAAAAATGAAGATAATCCTTTGAAATACACATTTGAAGATAAATGTAATGGAAGAAGAAGAATGAAAGTCTTTTGAAAACATGCAAATAAAGATTGGTATAAAGGAATAAAAACGATGAATGTCGACGCTCATAAGAAAAAGAACGATGAATAACTATTATCTGACTATCTGTGACTATCGTCTTTTTTCCTGATTTCCCCACCCCCCATTTTATCTTAACTTTTTAAATAACAGGGCTTGCACTAGCAACTACTTTCATATTCTATACATAACACTGTTTTTAAAAGTCAAACTTTGCAGTACATTTCGCTTGCACATGCTGTCGAACATATTTATTTCATTCATATCAAATAAAAAGAATAGTTGCCAGTGGCAGCCTTGAAATAACTGCTTTCACATGAACATTATTTATTGTGTAATTAATTTAAATTTACAAGGATTCATTTGTTGAAATAAGTCACACCCAGAGCCAAAAATACGTATAACGTTAGCCCCTACATAATATTCACTGCTTTTTTCAACTTATATAATTTTTATTGTAATATCTGATATGCATAAATTATATAAATCCTATATAGGGTTTCTCAGACGAATACTCAGACAATTGCGCAAAAGTGTAAGAACAACGCAAATATTTTAATAAAAATAAAATTGTGCAACGGAATGCGTTGAAATATCTACTGTAAGTGGAGATATGATCACAAATATATATCTCAAGTTTGAAAAAAAAACCATCGTTACAAAAATCAGAAATTACAAAAAAAAAAAAAAAAAAATGTGATGTCGCAAAAGCTTATGCACAAATGACATTTTATGCAAATATCTGTTTAAACATGATAGGTGGAGGATCAGCTAGACTTTTTTCCTAGAGTATAAAGTGTAGCGATCGCTGTACGAGTTATCAAAATGCCGATATATCTGCAGTTCTCGTCTGAAGAAGTTGTGGAAGTTTGGAATCTGAAAGCTGGAGGTAAATCCGTTTTATTAATTTCACTTATTTTAAATCGGCTTAAACGTGGAAAACAATTGAAAAATGCGTATCGCTCAGGAAGACCGAGAAAAACAACATTTCGTGAGGATAGAAGAATTAAAAGAATGGCTGTAATTGGCAATTTGTCTCTTAGTCAGATAAAAAATCGACATGGATCAAAAATGTCAAGTGACACCATACGCAGACGAATAACTGAATCAGGATTCATCAAAAAACAAAATTTAGCTCGTATGCTTTTTCTGAAACAATGTCACAAACAAGTAAGACTTCAATGGGCAAACAGCACATGTATTATCCTGACGAATGGATTGGAGTTATTTTTTCTGATAAAAAAAATGGAATTTTAATGGCCCAGATGGTTTTTCATTGTATGGGTGTGACTTGAGGAGAGATCCGTAGAGAATATTCAGCAGGCAACAACGTGATGATTCGCTCATGGTATAAGACGCTTTTGGCTACAATGTACAAACGTCTCTTTGCTTCTTAAATGGCAGACATAATTCACAACAGTATCAGGAATTTCTGAGTGAGCATTTGTTGCCGTTTGGTGAACACTTAGGTGGTCTGAACTGGACCTTTCAGCAAGGCGACGCATCGATTCACACTTCCCTTTGCACAAAAGAATGGCTTAGATCTCAGAATATCAGCGTTATGAACTGACCAGTACTCAGCCCAGACATCAATCCGATAGAGAACATCTACGGAATCCTTTACGTGACGTCTACAAGAGTGTGAAGCAGAATTACTTGGTGCAAGAGCTCTAATCAGCGATCGCGGAAGCCTGGTACAGACTCGTTCCCGAAACCTTCCATCATCTCCAGTTATCAATTGAAAATCGCATATTCGATCTCACCAGGTGCAATGGAAACATCATACACTACTAAAGGACTTTTTTGCTTTGTGAAATGTAAATATTTTATCTTTGTGCATAAACTATTGCGACGTCACAATTTAGATCTTTTTATAATTTGTTATTTTCCTTTCAATTAATTGTTTCCGAATTCGAAACATGAAAACCCAATTGTTTAGATACAGTAAAAATTTCAAAGTATTCCGGTGTATATTTTTCATTTTATAAAAAAATTTAACTTGTGCATAAACATTTGCATCGCACTGTAATAAGATTGATATGAATAACTGAAATGGATTACAATACATGATATGTAAGGTGAGTCCACCGAAATAAAGCCACCGTGATTGCGTGTTGTAATTGGACACGACAAAAACCAATAAGAACGAAAGAAATATATTAAGAAAGTATATATACAAATACATATTTACAAGTAGTATCTCACTCCCTGACTTATCTGAGTAGGAAAAAAATGGCTTTGTAAAAAAAAAGAGGGGGGAAAAGTGTCCCGCTGAAATAAAGCCACTACTGTTAATAGACAATATATCCGCCATGGTTATATATGAATGGGAATATACGATGTGGCATACTATTTACCAATCCTTGGAAGATAGTAGCATCAATATTCTCCCACGCTTCAATGATGGTGACCTAAATTTTGTCACAGACTGAAACTGTCTGCTATTGGCATATACAGCCGTACTGAGGATACCTCACACATTTTCTTGGGGATTGAGATCAGATAAAACGGACAGGTCATTCCATGACATGCACCCGATTATCCAAAAACCATCCGCAGGAGGATTTTTGAACGTGAATGGAGGTCTTGTCCGGCTGGAAAAGCCAACTTAGTCCACAAAGTCTGTTTGCAAATGGCAGTAAATGGTTTTCTAGCATTTCTTGGTAATCGGTAGACTTCATGCGGCGTGAGAGAAAAGCCAGGTTATGTTTATCTCCATAACCAAAGCCTCCCCACACCGTTAATGAGCATCCACCTTGCTGTCTTTTGGAGAAATTTTTCTCTTCTTTCCTCATGTCATACCAATAGAAAGCAAGGGCGTCTGGCCAATCCAAATTAATTTTTTTCTCATCTGAGATTATAACACGATGCCACTGGTCCTTCCAGGTTCGATGATATTTGGCTTAATCGACTCTCCATTGCATGTGAATAACTTTCAACATGGGCGGCTATTTCCTTTTCTTGTGTCGCAAGATGCCGATACGTTTTTCAATTCGTTTCAGGGTTGATTTTGTCACAGGGATGTTACCTTCTTTTGCCAACTGTTTTAGGGAAATCCCACTTCGTGAAGACGACGCAAAACTTCTCTTTCCTTCCTGGAAGGTATTTTCTGCATGTACACCTCTTTTTTTTATACCCGTACGTATTGCCCTGATTTACAAAATTGTTTGTTACGGTTTTAGATTGTTTGATTTACTTAGATATTGGTCTATGTGAAAGATCTTTTTCCTTAAAAGTTGTTATTTGTCCTTTCTCGAACTTTGATAGGTGGTTTTTCATTCCCATTCCAAAACTACAGGAGAAATAGAAAATACAACCTTCTAAAGTCCGCACAAAGTTCGACTGGCTCAGAACAAGAACTCTGACGGAAAAAAAAATCCCAACACGAAGAAAGACTTGTGTTAGATAAACGAAATTTGGTAGGCGTGTTTATATATCTGAAAGATGACATCGATTGAAATTTCGCTCTTCGTACATAAGCGTGGCGCTAGTAGCGTCACTCAGAACTTGCAGATCAAGTTTAGTTTAAATGCGTGCTGTAAAGTTCGTGAACGTTACTTAGCTTCGAAATGTGACGTATTGAGTTGATGTTAGCCAAGAATGCCTTTAACAAGACGAAGAAGCCACTGTCAACAGCTCACCCAGTTAGAACGAGGTCGCATATTCGGGCTACGAGAAGGTGGATTTTCTTTTCGCGATATTGCAGTAAGACTTGGCTGTAATGTATCCACTGTGCATAATTGTTGGAAGCAGAGGTAAAGGGATGGTACTACCTCAAGAAGACCGGGTTCCAGGCGACCACGTGGCACTCCTGAGAGGGAAGATCGCCGTACGCGGCGTACGACTGTGGCGCATCGTACTGCGTCTGCGGCAGATATTCGAGCTGCAGTTGGTACCACAGTGACACAACGAACTGTTAGAAATCGGTTACTTCAAGAACAGCTCCGAGCTAGGCCCCCTGTAGCGTGCATTCCTCTGACTCCGAGCCATTGCCGTTTGCGAAACCATTCGTGTCAAGCCAGAGATCATTGGTGGGCGGAGTGGAGATCTGTTATGTTTCTTTTTCCTCAGAAAACACAACAGATCTCCACTCTGTCCTCCAATGAGCTCTGGCTTGACACCAATGGCGTTGCAAACGGCAATGGCTTGGATTCAGTAGAATGCAACCTGCAGGGCGCCTTGCTCGAAGCTGCCCATGAAGTAACCGATTTCTAACAGTTCGTTGTGTCACTGTGGTACCAACTGCAGCTCAAATGTCTGCCGCAGACGCAGTACGATGCGCCACAGTCGTACGCCGAGTACAGCGATCTTCTCTCTCAGGGATGCCACGTAGCCGCCTGGAACCCGGTCTTCTTGAGGCAGTACCATACCTTGACCACTGCTTCCAACAATCATGCACAGTGGATACATTCCAGCCAAGTCTTTCTGCAATATCGCAGAAAGAAAATCCACCTTCTCGTAACCCGAATATGCGACCTCGTTCCAACTCGGTGAGCTGTTGACAGTGATTTCTTCGCCTTGTTAAAGGCATTCTTGGCTAACATCAACTCAATACGTTACATTTCGAAGCTAAATAACGCCCACGAACTCTACAGCACGCATTTAAAGTAAACCTGATCTGCAAGTTCTGAGTGGTGCTATTAGCGCCACACTTATGCGCGATGCGCGAAATTTCAATCGATGTCACCTTTCAGATGTATAAACACGCCTACCAAATTTCACTTATTTAACGCAAGTCTTTCTTGGTGTTGGAATTTTTTTTCCGTCAGTGTATTTGACAATTTCCTGACATCATAAACATGTTGAACTGCAGCAGCTCGAATGTCGGTAGTTACCAATAAATACTAATATTTACAGTGGCTTTATTTCGGCGGGACACTTTTTCCCCTCTTTTTTTACACATTCATCTTTTTCTTCTGCCCAGGTGGGGCAGGGAGTGAGTTACTCCTTGTAAATATGTATTTGTGTATGGACTTTCTTAATATATTTGTTTCGTTCTTATTTCTTTGTTTCGTGTCCAGTTACGGCACAGAATTAAGGTGGCTTTATTTCGTTGGGACACCCCTTATGTAATAACATCTAAAATACAGAACAGGTATGTCAATTCCAGAGCAATGTTTTACAAAACATCATGTCACAATTGAAACACACCATGTAGACGCACAGCTATCAAACAGTATCAAGCCAACATTGTTTACATTGGATTACATTGCTTGGTCAATATTGGCTTTTTTTTATCCAATATTGACAAAAATTGTACGACATTTTGCCCAAGCACTGGGCTGCTTTGAATTTTGCCGATATTTCTCTAATCTTAGCAGTAAAATTTACAATAAACATTCTGCTCTAATCCGATAATTATTGCAACTGTGGCTTTTCATTGTAAATAGTTCCAATGTAAAGCCAATTTTTCGGTAATAGCATACATTTGATATTTGATATTGATTCTATGATATTCCTTACAGCTATTTTTTTTCTGTTTGAAAACCTTTATTAATGGTACATAAATAACTGCTACAAACAAATAAATTCCTTTTGATACAAATATGCGAAATAAAAAACATTTATTGAAAAGGTTGCACGTGCAAAAACGTAACTCAATGGATTGAATAAGTATGTTTTGAAAAGAAAATTCTTTCCAAAGTTCTTATTTTTTTCTCGCTCATAATAAACAGAAAAATTTAATCAGGATCTCTTTTCAGAAAAGCATAATTTTCGATTGTTCTATTAGAATTGAACCACTCTTCAGAAAGAATATTCACTGAACCAAAGAAATGATAGCATTGAACCAAACAACTGATAAACTATAGGATGTACAATCGTGGGAAAAAAAGTAAACACCCCCTACTAACTCCTCAGCAAATTATCGTAGAAGAACGTTACTGATACCGAATGATTGGAAATAAATTCTACTTTTAAATGATGTATATAAAATTTGCTTAGGGGCCATCTACATATTAAAACGAACCCAAACTTTGTTTGTTTTTACAATTTTATGATATGAATTATGAAATTAATATTCGAAAAAATTATGAATTGCAAACTACATTTTTTTTGATGGATTTAGATTTATTTAGTCCTGCTTTATGGAAATCCAAAATTTTCCATTTTTCTTCCATATAGTTTTCAAATTATTCTTTAAAAATGACAACATGATGGTTAGGGCCCTCTATGATAGAAGTGACTATTTTGAAATTTTGTATGCTATCCTGTAATCTAGCAGTCTTCAATGACTGCATGATTGGCGCTTAAGATTCCTTGATCATGAAGGGTGCTCTCTCGGTCAACAATAGTGAATCGAGTTTCAATTTGGATGCATCCCCTAAAATACGCTCGTTTTAAAATAATTAATTTCTAGGAAACTTATCGTACGAATTGAATACAAATTTGTTTTTAGGCTAATTGAAGGGTGTAGAGTTCATTTATGCTGTCAGAATTGTGTACTAGAGAACCAGAGTCAGAATTGTGTGCTTGTTGTCAGAATTGTGTCTAAGTTCTGGTGGAAAATATTTTAAAACTCGTTCTTTCTTGTTTGACAAAGAACAATTATGTTCCTTTCTTTACTCAAAAAAAAAAAAAAAAAAAAAAAAAAATACGGAGTCATAACACTAGTCTGCATGATATCAGATGATTAAAAACCTATAACTGGCCTTAATTCATTTTTTATGTTGATTACTGAACTGTTCTTAGTTTTCTTCTATCACGTATAGTTTGTTTGAAATCGACTCGCATCGATTTCAAAGATTGATCTCTCAGAACAAGCATTATGTGGTAATCAAACATAATGTAAATGTACTTCTGGATACTTGACAACTTATCTAACGAATTTTAGAATACAGTCTGATTGGCCTGAACGACTCGTAAACCCACCAAACATTTTGCTTCCACCATTTACACTTCAAATTATGATTAGTGAAGCAATTTAAAAAGGCTCTGCCACAAGATGTGTATTGCTTTAAGTACCTTACTATGAAATTTCCCTTCATCACACAAGCAAAATTAAAAGCCGGAATTTTTGTTGGTCCTAAAATCAAAAAACTGATGGAGGACAAAGTTTTTGATAAGACGATGATAGAAAGATGAAGACGAGATAGAAAAAGACGCATGGGCCGCCTTCAAATATGTTACAGAAAACTTTCCTAGGGAATAAGAAAGATCCAAATTACAGGATTATTGCTGAAAAATTGTTGGAAGATTTCAAGGATTTGGGCTGTAATATGACTGTAAAAATGCACTTACTGCATTCCCATATCGACTACCTTTCTGAAAAAATGGAACTTTACAGTGAAAAGCATGGTGAGCGCTTTCACCAGGATATAAAAGTTATGGAGAATATGTACTGGGGGAAGAAGGAATATAAATATGATGGCAGAATACTGTTGGATGTTGAAGAGGGATATAAATGATGAAGGAGAATTTGCAACAAAGACAAAAAGAAGAAAGTTCGTTTAACTGAGCACTGTTTGTTTTGCGTTTTATTAAAGAAATATCATGAACTTAAGAGGACATTTTTTACAGTATTTTTAGCGTGTTTAATGAAGTACTTTGTATGAAATTGTGATTTTTTTTTTATTGCATTAATTAAAATATTGAAAAAAACTTCTTATTTTTTGTAAAATCCTGACGGAATAGACAAAAATGGAAGTCGTTTCCGGAATCAGCATCAAAAACTGATTCAGAAAAACTTGATCATAAGAAATCATCTGACAAAAAGTTTAAAAATGCAGACTGGTGTAATTATTCAAGTAATATTCTAAAATAATGCATACGAAATATTTAAACTTGGTTCAGAAACTGTTATACAGCATGATACATAGAGTTGTGTGCAAATTAACTGGGACAATAGAACAAGATAAATGAACTTTGAATTTCAGAATTTTCTTAATAATTTCAGAATACTTTTTAGAAATTTAAAAAAAAATGTCTGAAAACAAAAATTTACCCACTTTGTCCCAATTAATTTGCCCACGACTATAGTATATGGAATGCCTCCCATTTGTTCTCTTTTGTATTCTTTGAATTTTTCTAAAGGCTTTTCTAAAGCATAATTATACATAGCAACATTAAAGATCTTAAATGTTCAAAATGAATTTTGGATTTTACTTTAAGTTCATTAATAGAATCGATACAAAAATTTATACATTCGATTTTGTATTTAAGATTGATCTATTAATATGAAATCAAACAAGTCCTTTGTCGAATAAATCGTCAATTGAACAAAACCGAATGTACATTTTGTTAAATGTCAAAAGAAACAAAAAGACGTAAAATGTTTAGCCCTTAAAAGTGATCATAATCGTAATAAAGAAATGGATTTACTTATCACTTTATTAAATTGAATTTATTTTTGAGAATTAAACCAGGTAATTTCAGATAATCATTTTCAAAATAACAATTGAATAATCATTTCTATCGCAGTGCTTTAAACGATTTCTTTCTTCCCAAACAAATTGAAAATGTATTCAGTAGTTCTTAGTTTGGAGAAATATCTTTACTACAATAATTTGTTCATTTCGAAATTCAATATCAGAAATAAAATTTTTAAAATGTATTTTATAAGAACAGTTTTTGATGAATAGGGGATTAAATGGTTGGAACTTTTATATTAACCTTCTGTAAAGTTAATCTCTTAAACTCTGCACTAATATATGGATTATATTGAATGAAAACTATTGTGATTGTTTGATTGATTTTGACGAGATAATATAATTAGAAATAATGCTCTCAGTAAACATTTTTATTATTTTTTTTAAAACAACAATTGATATTTTAAGAATAACGGAAATACATTTTCCTGCAAAGAAAACCCTTAAGATTTTTTGTACTGATAAATTTTACTTACGACTTTGGATAACGTGGTACAAAAAATAAATCTTTTGAGAAAAATACATTTCAATGCATAATATAGGTTCAGTGAAAGTGTGATATATTTAACATTGTATTGGAAAATTAAAAGAATTGTTTGGATTTGTAAATATGCTTTAGAAGGTAAACTGAAAATAATTGAAATGGAATTTTAAAACAAAGCTTTTAATCTCACACCAAGGCGTCCTTCAAATTTTGATATAATTTATTTTGAAACACATATTTTGAATTTATGAGTAATGAATAAATTTTATATATCTTTTCATGTCGAAAATAATGTTTGCACATTGAAATACAAATAGAACAAAAAAGAAATGATGAAATTAAAAAAATATATATTTTTAAATTGATATAGCCTCACTCAGAATTTGATATTATTATTTTTAAGACCCATATTTAAAATTCTTAGAGCCATAATGTGAAATGCTGCATCACAAACTTTTAACTCATTAAGTTTTTTTGTAATATATATATATTTGAAAACTTGTCATCACGACAAGGTCTGAAATACTGATACAGTTTGGATCACCATTTCACCAAGTATGGATCTTGCAAATACCTTGAATGAATGAATTCGTTAAACGAATAGATTCGGATTGCTATTAAAAAATAAAATTTCATACATGTTAAATTTTTTACCTTTAATAAAATGTTTAGGAAGAGTTCACTTTAGCAAACAGGACATACTAAAAGTATTTTGTTGGTATTCATTGAATGTTTTGGATTGAACTTCATCTGATTGTTAATAACTTAGTATCTGAAAGATATTTTGGTACCTTAGGAAATTTATGAAGCACTTCATATTTTTATCATGAAATTTCTGTTTGTTAGCTAAACTACCTTTAAAAACCCATTGGGGTAAGGCCAATTATTTTAATTTGTAATAAATCTGCCGTACGTATTTTTTACAAAAAAGACAGAAATCAACAAACTTTTCGGACTGAGCCGGAAAGATTAGTTCTTTATTACTAGAAATAACCAGAAATATAAAATAGTTAACAAAATCTTTCTCATGAAAAAAAGCATGAAATCTTTACCCGGCATCACGAGCGCAGGATATGACATACCAATGGCTTTTATTTTGCAACAAATATGTCCAAAAACAATATGGTCGCCTTATTTAATTGCTGACAGTTGTTACAAATTGTGGTAAATTTAGTCGAAGATTATTTTTCTCAAATGTAAAATCGTATGTGCCCAATGTATGTCGTACACAGCTAGAGGGCTTTCAAGTTAACGCATCCAAATTAGTAAATTCGTGTTAAAATTGTTTAGCATGGTTTTCTTTAAAAAATACTAGCATTTTACGAATATCTTGACTTTTAACCAATTTGTAACTTAAGAACTTAACATTTCTTCAAAATAACATGCATTAAAAATAATAACCACATAATTTTACATTACGAGAGGTTTTTATATAAAAAATATTTAAACCAACAAATCCTTATTTCATGCGCAAAATGAAAGTTATGTATTACTAGAATTCCCAGCAAAATTTATACAGAAAAAATAAATATGTAGTTAAAAGACTGAAGAATAATTATTAACCATAATTTGATTACATGTTAATTTTATTATCCATGGAGAAATTCAACTGAAAACTAATTATCCAATTTTTATATTTTAAAGTTATAAAGACTTTCTACTCAAGAGTTAATGATTTAGAAGAGAAAGAACTGAGCGATGACTTTAATAAGGACGTATATTCTGCAAGTAAGAAAAAACAATCTCATTTTTGTAAGATTCAGCAGATTTGCGTTTTACTGTGAAAAAAAGGCAAGAAGGTAATCTTGGAAATGTTAACGTATCTTTAATTTGAAAAGAGAACTAAAATAACAAAAGTTTACTCACAGGACTAGCTGTAATTTGCTTAGCAGGGATTATTTATAAGACCTTTTTAAGCAATGGCTTTATATTTTACAAAGATTATGTCAAAATATTATTTACAATGTGCGAATTGTTTATAAGTACATAAATTATTCGAATAACTAAATCTTATTTTGCGTTGAAAGTTTGAGTTCATATATATACGTGTGTAGGCATTTTATTAAACGATTTCTAACGGCATGGTATAACTGGCTTTTATTCCCTTTATAAAAATGTTTATAGGGCTATACAAATATTTCAAATTTCATTGAAATTAGTGCAAATGACTCCATAATGATTAACTATAAAATAACGAAGTATAATAATGTGAGGGAAAGTCAATAAGCAGTTCACAAACTGATATGCGAGGTCGGAAATTAGTAGTAAATTGTTTCCAAATATGCCAAAAAATGGCAGCATAATCCAACTATAAGATGTTAATTTTGAATTTATAATATATCAGTTGTACAAGATGAGCAGGGTCGTTAAAAAGTTGTTGACGAAGAGCGAAATAGTCGTCCAGTTGAAATTGCGACAGAAGAATCCGTGCCGAAGGTTGAGGAAATGGTTAGAACTGACATGCGAACAACAATAGACCAACCATTTCCTCAACCTTCCGCACTGATTCTTCTGTCGCAAAATCAACTGGCCGACCACTTCGCTCTTCGTCAGCAACTTTTCAACGATCCTGCTTATCTTGTGCAACTGCTGTCTTATAAATTCGAAATTGACATCTTATACTGGATTATTCTGCCATCTATTGGCAAATTTGGAAACAATTTACTACTAATTTCCGACCTCTCATATTAGTTTGTGACTTACTTACTGACTTTCCCTCGTAATTTATTTAGTCATTTAACATTTAAAATGCGTACACTTTACGAAAGCTATATGGAAGACACATGACGGTACGCAAAAAAGCAACAAATGTCCAAGATTTAAATGTAGAGGCAAAAGCAACATCACTGGTGGTGTAGTAAAAGATGCTTGCGGGTGGGTGTCGGGACGTGGCTGCGGATCCATGAACCTTGCTTCCGCAAAAGGGCTGCGGACGAAAAGAAAACGCTCGCCGCGGCGGTTGACCCACCCGCCCACCCCCAGCCGCCGACCGAGAGTAATAATAAGCTCGAAGTAGCAGACGTCGTTCGGTAGCTTCAGGGCCCCGAGCCCACCCTTTCTGCTTTTCGGTGTCTTTAATTTGTGTAATTTCCCTTTTAAATTTGTCCGGTTTCAATTTTTGATTTTTCTTCAACGTTCCTTTCGATAGAGTGTCTTTTACTCGGGACGTGGCTGGGGACCCATGAACCTTGCTTCCGCAAAAGAGTCGGAATAAGCAGAAGAATAAAGGGCTGCGGATAAAAGGCCTCTCGACGCGGCGGTTGACCCACCAGCCCACCCCCAACCACCGACCAAGAGTAATAATAAGCTCTAAGTAGCAGGAGTCTTTCGGTAGCTTCAGGGCCCTGAGACCACTCTTCTCGTTTTTCGGTGTCTTTAATTTGTGTAATTTCCCTTTTAAATTTTTCCGGTTTAAATTTTTGATTTTTTTTTCAACGTTGCTTCCGCTAGAGTGTCTTTTACTCGGGACGTAGCTGGGGACCCACGAACCTTGCTTCCGCAAAACAGCCGGAATAAGCAGAAGAATAAAGGCTGCGGACGACGGATGTTATTTCGAGTAGGCCATTATGTATTTCTTTTCAATAAAACATTTAAAAAACGAAAAGGAAATAAAAACCACCCTTTTCTCGTGTGCGAATACTGAAAAGTTTTGAAACTTCCTAAAGATGTGTTAAAGGAAATATTCAATGTAATTAAACACTTATGTTAAGGCTTGAAATTGTAATGCGTAGTAATGTTAATCATTATGAAAACTACTGGATGTCTCGAAAAATTTATGCATAATTTAATCGCTAATAACTGTCATGCTGGGGATTTTTATTTTCAAAAAGATGGGGTATCCCCGCTCTATCGTAGGGCTGTAGGAACCTACGTTGATGAGCATATTCCAGATAGATGCATCGGGCAAAGTGATTCAGTAGAATACCTTTCGCGTTCCCTAGACCTAATGCCACTGGATGTCTTATGGGGTCCTAAAAGACAAAATTCTGCATACAAATCCGGCAGCAGTCGATGAATTGAATGAGAATGTGCATAAATATCAAATGAAATGATTCTCGATATTTGGAATTCCATTTCTTCAAGTTGTAAGAAGTGCCTGGATCCGAACGGCTATCATTTTGAATAGGCGTTAATTTCATAGTGCTTCCCATTATTTTACTCTCTTGCATAATTTAAAATGAATTATGTGTTAATAAAACATTGTGTTATAATCTTTGAAAGTGAGTAAACATTTTTGGGACACCCTGTATTTTTAAAAGTGTGCACATAATGAATTTTAGTTTGGTGTAAACTTTGTAACTGTAAAGGCACTTGTTCAAAAATCATTAAGAAACATTTTGCTGAGTGTATTATAACTAACCATGTATATATAAAAATCAAAATAATTTCCTATTTTTTGGCTTTCTTTCTTTCTTATTTATTTGAGGGAATTTAATTTAGATTTCTTGAAACACTTTGATAAATGCGCATTTTGAATACAGCTCATACAAACCTTAACATGTATCTAAAGTTATCTGCCACAGGTGAATTTGTAATTTTTTTTAATAATTTAAAGAATATATATTTGAGCTTATTTCCCTGAAGACACTTACAGGGTAGTTTTAGTAGGCCATAAATAATAAAAAAAAAAACATGACTATTATAACAAAAAGTGTCATAACTCTGTAAACACTTCAAGTTTTGTAAAAGTCTCACATTTGTTAAATTGTTCTACTCAATGACGCTGTATACATTAGCTCTTTAATAATGTTCTTTCGAGATTCGTCCCAAAATAACAAACAATGATTTGCATGTTATTCGCTATATTTGCGATTTTTCCTCGCAATTCGTCTAGTAATTAGTCAGACCATGGTTTCGCAACTTTTATTACGTGATGGCATACTTGAATATATGAGAAAACTTCCGCGACACAATAAAATGATGATGATGAAAAACATATGAAAGGAATGTTATGTTATTTTAAATTTATTAATAACAATATAAAACACAAAAAAGCACAAATAAATGCTCCTTCGGAACCAAATAGCTCATTTCTCATAAAAAGTAAGCTGGGAAAAGAAGTGTTTTATTAATATTTGGAAATATTAAAACGGAGGAAAAAACAATATACTGTAATATAACTTGTTATGGGAACGTCCACGGCAGAAAAAAAAAATTTGCTGAAAATTTTTGTTAAACGGAAATATAAGTGTGATATATCGATTTAAAGCTAAAGAGTTGAAAAATATGAATTTGTAAGTTTTAATTGCATAAGAGCAAGTGTTTACTGAAAATGAGCTGAATACTAACAGAATAAAACTACGTTTACATTTGAGCTTAAAATACAACTTATTGAAATGTATGATTTTTCTACTTTTTACAATTCAATAAAATTACTATGCGTTCAGATCAACAAACTATCATCATATCTTTAAGATCTACATAGATAAAATCTCTTATATAATGTCTTTAATATATTTTTGGCTGTATTTAAACGATAATACTTAAATGTCACAAGAGTAACGGAAAATATACAAAAGTTTTAATTTAAAGAAAACTACTTAAAATTTTTACACAAAACTTCTAATTCTCCGATTTCGAGGTATAAGATATATTTTACATTAAATATTTTGTTTATGCTATGCATGGAATAGGCTCTGGAGAGTTGTCACAAGAGTAACAAACGTCTGTTGCACAAGAGTAACACATACTACTTTTGTGGATAGCTTGATATAAAACTGTGTTACAAATAAAACAAACAGCTTAAAGTTTTGTTGTTTTTTCTGTGTTATTAGAACAGTTCTTGAAATAGTTTTAGCTAGGTATTACTTAAGATTATAAAATAATCATAACAAGTAATTAAAGATATAATAAAACAACTCAACTCGTGACATTTTTGTGTGCTTTCTTTTGGTTTAAAGCACATGATCTTTGATTAGATATTTTATAGGCTTTGCAAAGTTTCGTTTACTAAATTCTGCTGTATAACTTACAGAGGTTCTTATAGTAACACTTTTGGAAAGGATTCTGATAGTATATTTTAAAGGCAAGATTTTAATACACGCTTCTTATACACGACATTGTTTTAAAGAGCAAGAAAAATTCTGCTAAGCGCCAAAAATTGTAGAAAAAAAAATAAGAATGAAATTGAATATGTTGTTGTGAGAAAGAAACAAAACTAAATATATTACTATAAGGTGAAGAAAAGTCTTAGAACCAGCAAAAGCTTCAGCAAGAAAATGGAAATATTAAGAAAAGGAAAAAGTAGAGAACTAGCTAACCTCAGATACTGTAAAGGAAAAAAAAACTCCACAGCTTTGGAGAACTTTATGTCGATGAAGATTTAAGAAGAGGTCATTCTACAGCTAAATGTAGGTTAGTTAAGCGTGAAAAAGTTCACATAATTTTATAAATTCTAGGGGACATTTAATAAGAGAATACGTTTTTTGTTTAAAGAAGTTTCCTAAATTGAAAAATTGGACATTCCTTTGCAGGTTTAAAGCCTAGTTTGATAAAACAATAGACAATTACTCATCAGAATATCTCCATTTGTTGCTGTCACGAAAACATTCAAGCAACTCATAATGTAGTAACTGGTGTATTTTCTGCATTAAACATGCCTGTGATGGATTTAATGACTTTGTCTGCCGAGATACATGATAATTAGAATTTAAGAATTCAGAATGTCTAATTTTTTATGATAACATCGAAGAATTATTTGAAACGGAAGTACATAACACAGAACTTCTTATGTTATTTTAACTAGCAAAACGTTGATAGACGTTTTTCTATTGACAAAACGTTTATCAACATCTTCTCAATACTGTTACTTTTTCAAAACGTTAATGAACGTTTTGAAAAAGTAACAGTTAAGAAACCATTTCTGATTGTTTAAAAATTTTCGAAAGCAACTAAATCCATTTCTGTGGCACACATTCATTGAAACTTGTTCAAGAGATTATTTTCGTAATCTCAAAATAGTTATGCCAGTTCATTTTCTGGAAACTGTTTTATTTTCATGCCAAAAAGAAATTTTGGCATGAAATACTACATTACTGGTCAAATCCACAAGCGACTGTATTTTCAGCTTTTTTTTAGTATGATCTCTATAAAGTAAAATCTTATGCTATTAATTTAAACAATGTAACTCATAATCAATTTTTTGTAAATGCTTTCGTATGTAAAATTTCAACATTGCATCTTTAAGGAAATATGTATTTTCCTAAAATGTACCTGTTTTACTTTTTTATATGATGGTTGTGCTTTCCAATTTAAACAAAAATATTATACAAATATGCCTGCAATGAATCAGACTCTTTTCTCAATTGACTTAATTGGGCATTTTGTTTTCAAATACTCCTGGTATAGATGCTGTAGATTTATTTTTTGTTGTTGTATAATGATATATATGAAATGAAGTGTGTGCTAAAAAAGCAATTCTAAGATATACTGCTTATTTTGTCAAAAGAAATAAGACAATAAAGTTTCATTACTTTGCGAGAAAATACCAACAGCGAAGGTCATTCAACAAATACAATTTGTTAAAACCATGAAAAATGACACTATATACTACAAACCTTACACTAACATGATTCGTACAAAGGATTTGTATTTCATTAAGTAAAACATGATACAGGAGAAGTTGCAAGTGGTATTATTGATAATGAAGACAATGACTTATTCTGTTAAGTAGCAGAAACTGAGAGGTTGTTATGTGGTTACAGTGCTTGTTAATTTTAGAAATTTTTACATTATTCTATGTTATTTTAAAATTAAACCATCATTAAAAGTTGTTCTGTATGGAAAATAAATTTTTTAATAATTTTAATAATTTTGTTTAGTATTTAAACTGAATTTTTGCTAAAATTACATTATGGACAAAATGTCACAAGAGTAACGTCACAAGAGTAACACTTAGCATTTTGCAAAATCAAATGTAACTAATTCATGTGTTATCAGATGAGTTCAATGATTAACGCTTTTTAAAAAGATGTAATTACTTTGCTATATTCTGTAAATTTTATTTCTATAGTCTCCTATAATTCACAGAATTTCTGCGTCAAACACAATTTTTGATAATTGCATTTTTTTGTGGTCACAAGAGTAAAAAAATTTCATTTATTATCTAGCCAAGTAAAATGCTTTTTGTTACAAATTGTATATGGTTTATGAAGGTAGAGTACATGTATTTTTAAGAAGTTGCATCAAATTTATCTTAAATATATTTTGTAATAATATAATTGGAAATATATATGGAAATTTGCTCTGGTGGTCACAAGAGTAACAGTGGACGTTCCCTAATATTATTTGTTAGAATTATCTACCACTTATTGTATCAATTCATTGATACGAGGCAGAGAGACAGAAGATAAAGAAAAGAAGGGTAACTCCTTCTCTTCTGTAACATATAAGTTTTTTTGTATACAAACACACGTATTTAAATGCCTTTATCTTATAGGAAGTAAAGAAATACTAAAATAAAATTTCGACGGCAACTTAATCCCTAAATTTCTTTTCAAGATAAATAGTTTATAATAGAATGATTCATTTAAAAATAACAATAATTCTGTTAGTTTGTAACAACCTGATAAAATTTTGAGGGAACAATTTTGTCATCTTACACACGTGGTTAAAAAAAGATAAAAATCTTGATATTGCAAAACGGTTTAAGAAAATATACTATAACCTGTTGCGAGTCTTATATTATAACTCTGAAAATCTTTTCTGTAGAAACTAATAGATTTCTGAGATTTAAAGAAGTATTTCTAAAATAAAATTATCTTTTGATGCCCATAATTTTCTCAAACGTTACGAAATATAGTTTTTGGGGTGTTATCAATTCTCAAGTAAGCACCTTCATGTTTAACAAACATGTTCAACAGAGAAAATGCTAAATTAACTTCGTCAAGTGAACATAATTTTTGATTTGTGTATGTAGAACTTATATTACACATCTGAAAATGACTACTTGAGAATTAATAACATACGAAAAACTGATAATTCGTGTTAACTCGGAAGATTTAAAATTATAAATTCTTTGTAGATGAAGAAACAATTACCCTTTTTTTACATTGTAGTGTGCTGCGACTTACCGGCTAAGAACCACTTCACTAAGCAAAATAGGTACAGAAAGACTATTTTTGATATACATAAGAGGAAATCGCATGGAGTTAACTATTCAAGAATTAAATCGATTATTTTAATTTAGATTTCTGCATACCGCATATCAAAAAGTGACAAGTAGAACCATTGTAAATCGTGATAAAAATTTTATTTTCAGCTACTCAAGTAATGAATATTGTTGTTATATAGAATAGAATGTATATTAGTCTAAAACAGTAAATAGTACATGTAAAATATAAACATTATTACTGACCACAAATAATTTATGTATCATTGAAAATATTTTCTTTTCCATAATCGTAGAAATAATAAAATAATTTTCCCAATTTGAATGTGTTTCGATCTAGAACTCATGAACGGAATTATATCTTTTTTTCTGTTTTTAAAGGAATAAGGAGATGAAATTCCTGAACACATAAGTAGTGCCGGAATTTAAATAGTTTTTCGGTGCCCTGCTGTAGTCTGTTACAGCAAGCCTCGAAGCAAACTGAACACAATCTGCCACTAATTCAAATGAATTATTCACTTGAAAAATTACTGATGTTTCTGTCACGTATACGCAATTCATTTAACTAGTGATTACGCAAATACCTGACTGTTTTCCACTAAAACGATTCCGATCATTTTTAACGACAATTTTTGTAATAAATTTGATTTTTTTTCCACGGATTTACCCATATTTTGAAAATATAAATATAAAATTTCGTCTTATTCCATTCATTAGTTTTAGCTACAGCTGCCTCCAAATACGGAAATATATTTTATAATATCCCTTTCCGTTTTTAAGAAATATTATTGAGAGATGCATTTATTATTTCCAATCGTGGCATTGAGAACCAGAGTAGACTATCTTACATTTTTGTGATAAAGGACTTTGATGCGTTAAAGTCATCTATTGGCTGTATAATGAATTTTATTAATTTAGAAACTTCACAGTGATAGTGCCGGTTTAAAAGATAGCCCACCGTAACATGGATATCAAGTTGTCAATGGAAGAGTCGATCAAATGGCTTGGTCCACTCTGTCACTGCAAACTTAATCGCCGTATGCTTGCTGAAGGAGCTTGGTCTCCTCTAGCACTGGCATAACTGGACTAAAAAAGTGACAAAAAATTGCAAAAATTTTAGAGAGCATTTTCCTCCAAATTACAGTTGGCGAGGTTGTTCCACTCTGGTTATCACAGTTTCTATTTATTTTATTTACCAGTTCTAAAGTAAACATTTTCAATTGCGTAAAACAATTAGTCACCCTATGCTTGCTAAAGAAGCTTGGTCTCCTCTAGCACTGGCATAACTGCACTAAAAGAGTGACAAATAATTACAAAAATTTTAGAAAGCATTTTCCTCCAAATTATAGTTGGCGGAGTTGGTCCACTCTGGTTCTCATTGTTTCAATTTATTTTGCTACCAGTTCTAAAGTAAACATTTTCAATTGCGTAAAACAATTTGTAAAATGCAACAGCAACAAATGATGTGCATTTTACGATGTTAATTTAGTATGTTTGTCTGTTGAATATGTTTGTTTAATATGAAAATATTTACTTGAGAATTGCTAGCATTCGTAAAACCTATATTTTGTGTTCAGAAAATTAATTTCTTACACTGTGAAATCCATTCTAAAACGTTTCCGAAAATTTTGACTTTAAAAGTAGTTTTTGTTTCAGAAATGCTTCTTTGTCGGAAATGTATTGCTTTCTGGGAGTTTTGAATATAAAGTAACACTTTTTTAGAACCGCTGATAATTCAGAAGTTATATTTATAAGATGTTTTATTATAAATTTATTATTATCATATTTATCATTATTAATTATAGGTCACATTTACGTAAAAATTCTTTCTAGGTCTAGAAACATTTCTTCTTTTTTATAGTGCACGATTACATGGACTTCCATAGCAGTTTTTAATATTATATTTATCACTGCTGTGTCACACACCCCGTCTTCTTTTGGGAAAAAAGAAAAAATATATGTAATACTACCTAATTAAAAATAATTATTCCTTTTTAACTACATTATACAGCTTTCAAATAATGCCTATCTAATTGAATTCTTTATTTTATCTGATTTTACGGGGAGATAACACTTCCATACCCTCCCTTTCCCCGTCACACTGTATCGCATTTTGTGGAGCCCTCCTCCAATAATTAAGATTGATATCATTAATGAATTTCCCGTTATAACAATGTTGCTAAATAAATGTTATTAAATATTGGCACTTGTGTTTACTTGCAAAAAGTTTTACAATCAGTACTTAAAAGTCCGTGATAAAATAATTGCTTTATTTTCAAAATAAAGCAATAAAGTTTAATTTATGGGATAAATATATAGGGATAAAGTTTTCTCGAAACAATATATCACTTTTGACATTCTTTTGGGAATTTCAATAACGATAAGCTTTCTTTTAAGAATTTGAAAACAATTGCCCTTTTTTTTATTTAGCTTGAACCAGAAAATTTTTGGAAAAATTGATACGATTAATAATCAACGGACAACAATGTATGATTAAAACATTTTTTTCGTAACACGATAATCAACTTTTGATAAAACTTTAAATTAATAGACGTTCGTTCCTTTAAATTGATGCAGAATTCGTAAAAACATTTTTAACCCTTAATGATTGAATACCGCCATATTCGCGAAAGCGAGTTTTTATCATTCAAATGTGTTGTTTCCAATTATTATTGTTTTAAGACCACTTTTTCTGACAAAGATTTTTTGCCTTATTTATTTGTTTAAATTTCGAAATTAGATAAAGGGAAAATTTCTGGCCATAAATACTGTCGTCCAATTGAAAGCAACACATTTCGACAATAAAAATTGGTTGTCGTTGTTGTGTTTTGGAGGTAGGAGGTGAAGGAATAATATTGTAAAGATATTTTGGATATTGGAATTCCAATTAAAAAATCTAGAAATCATTTTTTAGGATCGATCGTATAGTGTTATAACATTTTGTTGCGGCCACAAAAGACCACTTTGACATAACAGTCATTAATTTAAAAAAAATCTGAATTTACTTATCATACATTTGGAAATTGAGAACAAAAAAAAAAAAAAAAAAAAAAAAAAAAAAGGTAAAAGCATTACCTGCATTCACCTGAAAGAATAGAAAATGATGGAGACATTTGCAGAAAGGAAATAAACAGATGACAAATCTTCCTTGAAATTTTTTTATTTATGAAGCAATTTTTCTTGCAGAACATAGCGCATTACCATAGAGTACATCTCTTATTCTTTTAGATGTACATTTTTTATGATGGACACATGCAATCTACGTTCTTAATAAGGAAAATAAAATAATCATTTCCCTTGGGGAGTGTGGAGGCACAGGCATTTAGATTAATTTTTAGCATCACAATTCTACGACTCGAAATAAAAGCATCATTTGAATAAAAATAATAATAATGCCGACAACAGAATTTTTATCCACATCTTACAGAAGAATCAGAAGTAACTGATCAAAGAATCTCGCCACAAAAGAAAAAAGACGAAACTATGCAGCCGATTACACAATTTTAAAAGAAATATTCTGGCACTTTTAATATTTCTTACTGTAGATACGAAATCCGTTTATTATTTTTTTTTTGTAGAAGGGAAAGAGGCATCCACCCATTCTCTGCGTTCGTTGACAGAGCACTCATGCAGGCGCGGACATAATTCTTCGCAGAACGGCAAAAAAAGGGGCAACCATTCTGCATTGAAATCCCAACTCAAACTGAAAGCGCACGAGCTCTCCGAAAAGAGGAGTAAAGGGAATTGCTATAATACTTGAAAAACGCCAACTTTGGCTGAACGAACATACATGTGCCCTGCATTGGCCTAAAATGTAATGCTAAAGTATATAAAAAACTGCTTTAAAAAAAGGAATTTGATATATTTCACTGAGATAAGATGCCAAACAGTAGTAAAGAGTTACGAATTTTGAAATTACGAATTAAACTGATTTAAATATTATTGGCTAAGGGGTGGAGCTTCAAAAGGATATGACTTCACAAATAGAAAGATATGGAACTTTCCAGATAATTCTTTTACCGGAAGTACATATTTCAAAACGACGTTTATGATTTTAAAATGAATGAAATGCTATGCCAGAAAGAAAAACTTACAGGGGAAGGTTGAAAGAAAAGGGAATTAAAATAATTTTGGAATGCGAATATTAAAATTAAATGAATACAAGATTAACAAAAATATTTTCTAAATGAAATTAAATAAAAATATGGCAGTAGTTCTAAGTAACCACAACATATTACTCCGGCCTCCCCAAAAGAAAATATTGGTAAGATGGAGAAATTTAATAATTTTGACATTGAGCCAATATTTTCTAAAGTGTATACATATACAATATGCATATAACTTCAAATAATGAGAAACAAAATAAAAATAATAACTGGTTACATTCTTCTGACAAAGGTACACAAAGTCTTTCAAAAAAAAAGTTGCTAAAAGTTCATTCACTAATATGTGAAATAGCAAATACAACACTGTAAAGTAAGATCAGTGTATATTAAAAGAGTGGGTAAAAATTGTAATAATGTACACATAGACAAATAATATTACATGATACAAATTGACATGCATATTAATGATGACTTTGCATCATTCAATATAGTACAATATATGAGTAATAAAACCTTTCTATTTTGAAGAAAAAAATAGCAATAATTCAAATTAGTATCTTTAAATCACAACTCTATTTCAAGTCACAGTCGATGAACTACATTTCAATTTTTCTATCAATTCTTCAATAAATTAATCATCTGAGACTTTTCCATAACATAAATTCAAAATGTAAGTAAATAGTCAAGAGAGAATATTTACACTCTCGTTAAAAAATATATATACATATACCATTTTTTTAAGAAATGTACTTTTCTTAGTTGAATAATTCTAATATGGTGTTATTCTACAATCACAATAATAATACTTTCAAAGAAAATAAATGCAAAGAGAAGATTTTTAAGCTCTCATAAATGTAGTACCAGAGTTATGAATTTTGAAATTACGAATTAAACTGATTTAAATATTATTGGCTAAGGGGTGGAGCTTCAAAAGTATATGACTTCACAAATAGAAAGATATGGAACTTTCCAGATAATTCTTTTACCGGAAGTACAGATTTCAAAACGACGTTTATGATTTTAAAATGGATGAAATGCTATGCCAGAAAGAAAAACTTACAGGTTGAAAGAAAAGGGAATTAAAATAATTTTGGAATGCGAATATTAAAATTAAATGAATACAAGATTAATAAAAATATTTTCTAAATGAAATTAAATAAAAATATGGCAGTGGTTCTAAGTAACCACAACAGTCGTGAATATTGCGATATTCTTTCGTTAAGGGTTAAGATTATATTTGATTTACAAATGTTTCTAATGAATTTGATTATATATTTTTGGGATTGTATTAGAAATATGTTTATCATCTAAGAGGTACGTCTTTAAATTTCAAAGGATGCAATTTTGACTATTATTATGGGTGAAATGTCTTCAATTTATAAAAGAAAACTTTGCTATAAACACCATAAAATAATAAAAGAATGACGAATTCGTTTCGGATTGGAATACAAAAGTCGATCCTTGATCAGTTGCAAAGAGTCGCCGTTCGTAGTGTCAAAGCATACAAGTAATGACAAATAAAAAAAAAAAAAAGAAAAGAAAAAAAGCAGTGTAGTAGGAGAGAAACTTTTGACACGAAAGTTAGGGAAGTTGAAAGAAAAGAAAAGAGAGCGAGGTTAGGAAGGAGAAAAGGATGCAAAACAATGTGGGGTCGGGAACAGTGTTTGTGTGAACCCAAAGAAAAAGCCAAAAAAATGAATGCAATTAATTTAAAAGATTAAAAAAACGAGAATGAAGAACTGAAGGCATATTTTTAAATCAAAAAAGCAATTTTAGATTCTCTCTGCCCCTCCCCTCATCTTTTCTGACAATTTATGACCATCTAGTTGTTTCTCAACTAATTCTTACTTCTACTATTTTCTATGGCTGCCATTTTATCCCTTACTTCCCCCGTAACTTCCTTTACTTCTACTATATTTAAACCGGAACGTCTTATAAGATTAAAGATTGGAAATTTGAATATGTTGCGGATTCAGTTAATTCAGGTAAGCAAGGTTCTAATACATTCTATGCTTTATCTATGGGCTATGCTTTATCTTATACTATAATGCGAGTAAAAATTGTGTGTGGGTATGTAAATTTTATCTTGACAATGGCTCGAACGATCTTGATTAAATTTTGCACCCTACCGTTTTCAGGAACGAAAAGACCATTGGGATGGGTCTCGTGTTCGAGGAAATTCGTTTAGTGGGTCATTTTGGGTCATAATGGGTCAGGGTCAAGCTAATTATATCTAAAGAACGGCTCAATCGATTTTCACTAAATTTTGTATCTAACCATTTTCGGGCACGAAAAGACCATTGGGATGGGTCACGTGTTCGAGAAAATTCGATTAGTGGGTCATTTTTGGGTCACTGTGGGTCAAGCTATTTTTATCTAAAAAACGGCTCTAACGATTTTTACTAAACTCTATATTCTGCTGTTTTGGATTACGAGAAGACCATTAGGCTAAGTCACATGTTCGAGAAAATTCGATTAGTGGGTCATTTTTGGGTCACCGTGGGTCAGTCTAAGTTTATCTAGATAACGGCTCTAACGATTTTGACGAAATTTTGCACCCTACTGTTTTCGAGCACGAAAAGACTATTAGGATGGGTCTCGTGTTCGAGAAAATTCGATTAGTGGGTCATTTTGGGTCATAATGGGTCCAGCTAAGTTTATCTAGATAACCGGCTCTACGATTTTGACGAAATTCTGTAATTTATCGTTTTCGGGCACGAAAAGACCATTGGGATGGGTCACGTGTTCGAGAAAATTCGATTAGTGGGTCATTTTTGGGTCACTGTGGGTCAAGCTATTTTTATCTAAAAAACGGCTCTAACGATTTTTACTAAACTCTATATTCTGCTGTTTTGGATTACGAGAAGACCATTAGGCTAAGTCACATGTTCGAGAAAATTCGATTAGTGGGTCATTTTTGGGTCACCGTGGGTCAGTCTAAGTTTATCTAGATAACGGCTCTAACGATTTTGACGAAATTTTGCACCCTACTGTTTTCGAGCACGAAAAGACTATTAGGATGGGTCTCGTGTTCGAGAAAATTCGATTAGTGGGTCATTTTGGGTCATAATGGGTCCAGCTAAGTTTATCTAGATAACCGGCTCTACGATTTTGACGAAATTCTGTAATTTATCGTTTTCGGGCACGAAAAGACCATTGGGATGGGTCACGTGTTCGAGAAAATTCGAATTGTGGGTCATATGAGTCAGGGTCTAGCTAATTATATCTAAAAAACGGCTCAAGAAATTTTCACAAAAATTTTTAATATACGGCCGTTTCCGGTCATGAGATGATATTGTGCTAAGTCACATGTTCGAGAAAATTCAATTAGTGGGTCATTTTAGGTCACAATGGGCCAGGGTCAAGCAAATTGAATCTAAAAACATGCTCAAAACATTTTTACCAAATTTTATATTATACGGTTTCTGGGCATGAGAAGAGAATTGGGCTAAGTCACATGTTCCAGAAAATTCGATTAGTGGGTCATTTTGGGTCACAATGGGTCAGGGTCCAGCTAATTGTATCTAAAAATCGGCTTAAATGATTTTGACTACATTTTGTATTCTATCTTTTTCAGGCTCGAGAAGACCATTGGGCTAGGTCGCATGTTCAAGAAAATTCGATTAGTAGGTTATTTTGGGTCATAATGGGTCAGGATCAAGCTAATTGTATTTAAAAAGCACTTCAAAACATTTTGACAAAATTTTGTATAATATCATTTCCGAGCATGATAAGACCATTGGGCAGGGTCGCATGTTCAAGAAAATTCAATCAATGGGTCATTTTGGGTCCTAATGGATCAGAATGAAGCTAACATTATCAAAAAACGATTCAAAAGATTTTGAAAAAACTTTGTATTACACCGTTTCTGGACAAGATAAAACCATTGGGCTGAGTCGCATGCTCAAGAAAATTCTATTAGTGGGTCATTTCGGTGAGAATGGGTTGGGGTCAAGCTAACGGCATCTCAAAAATGTTCAAACAATTTTGACAATTTTTTTGTTATACTGTTTCACAAAAAGACCATTGAAATAGCTCACATGTTCGATAAATTTCGGTTAGTGTGTTTTTGAATGAACGTGGGTCAAGCTTATTTTATCTAGAAAACGACTAACGATTTTCACTAAATTTTGTATTCCATCGTTTTCAGGCTCGAGAAGAGTATTGTGTTAGGTCGCATGCTCGAAAAAGTTCGATTAGTGGGTCATTTTGGGTTACTATGTCTCAGGGTCAAGCTAATTGTATCTAAAACAGCAAGAATGATTTAGTGGGAATAACATATCGAGATATACACAAAGCTAATTTTGACCGAGCTTAGCTCGGTCATTCCTGCTAGTCTGTGCCTTATCTGTGATTTATCTTGAGTAGTACAAGCATATGGTACTGCTACGGTGAAAGAATATGGGACGTTTGCTGCAAATTTTTAACAGTGTATGGAGAAACTTTGGTTCCTTTTAATCGGAGATTGTTTACGAAGGTATTTTAAGGCTATAATCGTTTTTCTTTTATTTAACTATTTTGATGCATGATAGTGAAGTTATTAAATAAATATATAAAACATTTAGCATTGAATTTCCATCTTGTATAATTAATCGAATTTCGATAAAATCATTTACAAAGAGCAATTATGAGATGCCAGTATAAATGTATCTATTTTAACAACAGAAAAAAATCTTATTTTAAGTAATTAGCAGTAAACATTGGGCAAAAAGAAAATAAAGTATCGATAAGTGATGGATTTATGACTTAAAAAAAGTTTGAGGAAAAGTTGTATAAAGTTTCTCGATAAATTTTATATGAGAATGAAACTACTAATTACATTTGATAATAAATATATCGATTAAAAAGAGGGGTTTCATTTGATGAATATATTAAATATTTTATTTTTTAATGCAAAATTAATTATCATCTTACATTAATATTTTTATTTTGTATAAATAATGTTGTTTGTATAAATAATTGAATAAGATATTGCAATATTTTGCAATATTTCTATCAGTTACAAGTAACATCTACCAGTATCAAACAACTAGAAATGTGTAAAATTATTTTTATATTTTCCGAATTTTTTTATACTCTCATGGAATTAGAAAATTCATACACAAAATAAATATCTGTTAAATCATATCTAATTAAATTAATTATGTAAAAACGTTTTAAGGAGAAAGTTCATTTTTAACAAAAAGAATATTATCAATTTCTATTTAAGCCTTTCCGGCACAGTGTGCCCGGGTCGGGATACCTAATTTTCATTCCAACTTACGAATGGCACCAAGAATATTTAGTAAAATTTTGCTTTCACAATAAACATGTAAAGTAACATGTTTTTAATTTCTAAAAAATTCGTTTTAAAATTCCGGTGTCAGTCAATCATTTCATCATTTTAGAACAAAAATTGCCTGTGCCAGAAAGGGTTGAATAAAAGTTAATTTATTTTGAGCATTTTGATACCTATTATTTATTTCTGTACCTTTTTTACAAAAATCGAGTAAAAAAAAAGAATTTAACAAATTGAAACAAAGAAAGAATGAAACAGAGAATTGAAACAAAAGATTTCTACATGTTTGGTTTTCATTGAAAAATTTTAGACACTTTTTCTCTGAATATTAATTTCCATATTGCGCGCAGTATTTCTTTATAATCACATTATGAAATGTATTTATCCGTTTGAATCCCCCACAGCATAATAGCACTAGAACAATTTCAACCAACAAACAGCTACCACAATTGATCTTAATGTGTAAATATCGATTTATTTGAATTCTACCAAAATCAGTGATCGGTGTGCTGATATTTACTGATTTGTATCCGTAGCATCATCATTACAATTTTTTTCCTGTAAACCAGGTATGTCAAGCGAGGGGTCTCAAGGTCCCCAGTCTTGCAGAATAATAATCATCGCCTCTTAGTCGTGGAACTTGTGTGTCTAAATAAGGCAAAAATTGCTTTTCGAAAATAGTGGTTGAATCGAGACTGGCGGTTTAAAGACTGACACTCCTCATGTAAACCATATAATTACTATATTTTGTTTTTATTTACTATATATGTTATTTTAAAATATGATATTGTCATAACGTATAATTATTAAATCATATATTTCGATATAAAATAAGATTCCACCAACCGCACCACCTGGAGTTTTCGACATACATTAAGACACGCGTAATTACACCGCTCGGTATTTTCGGACAAAAAATAAGGCATGTGCTATCGTGCCGCTTGTTACTTTTCGACAAGATTTTCTTGTTACCCTTCGGGATTAAAACTGTTGAATTTCATGCTCAGATAGCTTATTTGTTTTACTTGTGGCTTTTGCTTCTACTTTGATTGTATCATTCTAAATTGTATCGAACATTTTAATTTGTTTACTGTGTTGTTTATTTGTTTCAATTTTTCATAGCCTTTAGGCTGCATTGTGGCACTTTATTCCAAAATGCTTTTACAAGGGAATGAAAAAAAGTATTCAGATTGTTATAAAATATACTATTTAAGTACGCTCTTATTTATATAAATAAAATGTACTGTTACTTTTATCGACAACATCATTTAAAATTCCAAAAACATATCTTGGCTTACGTGTCAAAGAGTAACACCGCTCTGACGCACTGAAATTTCAGGACTTTTCGACAATTTTCTTAAAGAAAAGTGAAGTATTTGTAAAACTCCATTTACAATAATTTACTCTGTGCAACAAAAATTAATGAAGTAATGCTTCTGATATAAAAATACTTAATTCTTAGTGAATTTGATGTGGTGAACATATATATGGCTTTAAAAAAGCTGAATTTATTTATAATTAATTAATTTATTTATTTATTTTTGTAATTTACTGAAGTGCCATTGAATTAACGATAGCAAGTTCGTAACGCGTTGGGCCTCCTTTGGCCTTCATAACCTCTCACACGACGGTATAGATTCAACAAGTTCGCAAAAGTGTTCTACTGGCTTGCCAAACATACTCTAGAGCTGTCTATAATTCGGTAAGAGTAGCTGGTGCTGTGACGTGCTTTCACATCTTTCTCCAACGATTCCAAAATGTTCTCAATAGGATTTAAGTCTGGGCTTCTAGGTGGCTAATTCATGACAGAGAAGTCAGAGGAATGCTCATCCATCCAGGTAGTAGCCAACCGGGACCTGTGAGAGGAGCAGTTGACTTGCTGGATTACTTTATTTCCATGTGGATGACAGGAAGACATAAATGAATGGAGGTGATCGCCCAACTCTACGTACCGAATTCCATTGAGGGAGGTTAGTACAAGTACCAAAGTTCCCCAAACCGCCCAAGAGAAAATATCCCAGACCATGACCTTGTAAAGTTGGAATGTGGCACACGGGATCCATGGCTTCATGAACCTGGCGCCATATTCTCAGCCCCCATCAGCGTGAAGTAGTCGGAATCGAGACCCATCACTCCATGCGAATTGTTTCTAGTCTCCTAGCTGCCATTAACTGTGTTTTCTTGCCCAGGCAAGACGTACATCCTGATGGCGTGCATTGAGCAGAGGGCATTCAGGCCAGGACTGCTCGCTCTTACAGTTTTGGCTGGTGTCCTGGCCGGGTGCATTGAGCAATGGTATTCTCGTGGGTCTACCACTCCCGCAGTCCATATGGTGAAGCGAGCGTTGCACGGTCCGTTTACAGACTGTACGACTGGCGCTATCACTGTCTGGCGGTTCAGCTGTGTGGAAATTTGAGCTAATGTTTCGCTTCGCTGGCTACGTACAATAAGGCTGAGCCGTCTGCTACCATACTTGTTTAAAAATAATTGTCTTTTGCAGTTTGCCCAATTGCTAGATTTTTTACCACCATCCGTGTATTCCCGATATATTTTTGGCAAGTCGAGCGAGAAAATCCTAATTCTCTGGCGATTTCGGAAATTGAATGGCCCATGCGTCAAGCGCTTATTATTTATATGCGATCGAAGTCATCTAAATAAAGAGCTTTACCCATACTGACGCTTGAAATGAGTGATTCACAACGCCAACAGTTGTACATATGTAAGCTGTTACAACAGCCATCTCACATGCGCAGATATGAGGCGCAGCGCTAAAAAATGATCATAGCACTGCGTATCCTTAATTCAATGGTACTTTAGTGTATACGGTTACATGTATGACTTAATAGCTCTATCTCTATAGATTTCGAAACGGAATTTTATTTGACGGTAAATTGTACCATCGGATACCAAGATGGAAGTCATGCGGTGAAGAAGTTTCGGAATCGTAATGATTTAAAATTTTTGAACTACTAATGTAAATTAATTTTAGTAGTTGCAAAACAAATGCAGTGCAATTGAGTTTTTTAAAGCTTAATATAAAAACTATTTATTGGAATGAGCTGGAAATTTAGATTTTCCCATTTGAAGTTTTTAAATATCTGCTTGATTTGATTTGAAATCAATATAGATTCCAAACTTAAGATGATTGCTGATGATTTTTGTAGTAAAAAGGAATAATTTTGGAGTAATAATGTATTAATAACTTTTTTATGGTTCTAGGAGAAATTACAAAATTAGACTTTTCTCAAATCGAATAAGCACAAAATATTGCAATTTTAATTTGTGGAAGCACAGTAAATCAGCGTAAGTGAATGCACGCTTAAGAAACATCTGAAATGAAAAAATCACAAAGATTCTTAGATTATATTACATCAGCTGGATGCGCAACCTGAAATTAATTAGAAAAATCAAATTCTCACAAAATGGCTGAAGAATTAAAGAGAAATGGAAACTACAGAAAAAGTTAGTTTTTTGAAAGTATGTGCTCCAATTAAAGAAATCTGTTTTAATTTGAAAAATACAATTTGAAAAATCGATATCTTGAACAATTTAAAAAATAAATGTGTAAATTTACACTTTAAAATAGGTATACTGATGATACAAAAACGATTTGTCTATACGTTTAAAGTGGCGTGTAAATTGCCAAATACAGGTCTGGTGTATCAGCCCCCTCACATGTGCAGAAATGAGGCACATGCTAAAAAATGTCCATAGCGCTGTCTATCCTTAATTCAACGGCACTTTACTGTATACGGTTACATGTATGCCTTAATACCTCTATCTTTATAGATTTCGAAACGAAATTGTATTTGGCAGCAAATTTTATCATCGGATACCAAGATGGACGTCATTCGGTGAAAACGTTTAGGAATCGTAATGATTCAAAAAATTTTAACTGCTAATGTAAATTCATTTCAATAATTGCAAAATAAACTGCAATTCTAATGAGTTTTACAAAGTTTAATTTAAAAATTATTTATTCGAATGAGCTGGAAGTTTGGACTTTCCTATTTGAAGTTTTTAAATATTTGCTTGTTTTGATTTGAAATCTATGTAAACTTAAAACTTAAGATGATTGCTGATGATTTTTGTAGTAATAACGAATAATATTGGAGTAGTGATAATTTAGTAATAATGTATTAATAATAGATTTATGGTTGTAGGCCGAATTACTAAATTAGACTTTTCTCAAATCGAATAAACAGAAACTATTGCATTTTTAGTTTGTGGGAGCACGGTAAATCAGTGTGAGTGCACGCTTACGAAACATCTGAAACGAAAAAAAAATCACACAGATTCTTAGATTATATTACATTAGATGGATGTGCAACCTGAAATTAATTAGAAAAATCAAATTTTTACAAAATAGCTGAAGAATTAGATAAAAATAGAAACTACAGAAAATGTTAGTTTTTTAAATATATATGCTCCAATTAAAGAAAGTCTATTTTAATTTGAAAACACAAACAATCCATCTCTTGAACAATTTAAAAAATAAATCCGTAAATTTACACATTAAAACAGGTATACTGATGATACAAAGCCGATAAATACACATAATTACGGGTAAATGTTTACGACAAGAATCCAAATTTTATGACAAAGGTGTAATTTTATGAATTTACACAAATACGAATGTGAAAGTGACAAATTTACAGATTTTTTTTTTAGAATGCCGTCAACGATATCAAGAATTTTTCTTGAAACACAAGAGCGTAAATTTTATGACAAAAGTGTAATTTTACAAATTTACACATATATTTATGTAAAAGTGGTTAATTTACAGATTTGTTTTTAGAATGAACTATTAAAGCGTCAGAATGTACACCGTTTGGAAAAAATTATTGAAAGAATAAGGAGTTTAATATTTCTGATCAGCCCCATTGTTAGTCGTGACAGCAATCCATTAAACTGGTTTCACGACTACTGCATGGAACAAAAAAAGGTTATGACGTCATATTAAGGATTCAAAAATGCAAAAAATAAAAATAATTGCTGTTTTGATTTGAAATAATTTCTGGAAGAACCTTTCCTTAAATACAATAATTAAAAAAAAAATACTTGAAAATATCAGGCGAGTAAGTTACATGAATCTTTCAACAAATGTAGTAATAAAATTTTGAAATGTTCGTATTTTCAAATTAAAGAATTTCTAATAAAGAAAGTCACTGTGTATCATTTTACACGAATATTTTTAAACTTGTAACAATTTATAATTCTGAGAATTATTTTGAGCGTATAATTTGATCATAAAGAAGCATAATTCAATACTTTCCAAAGTCATAAAATTTGTACAGAAATATCACTATTGTCGGCTAAAGTTTGACTATAAAGATTGCTTTTCAAAGATAATTGCTATATATGAATGCCTGAATTTTCTTTATTAATTTTATATAGTTATTTTACAGTATAGGAAACTATTCTGCTGTATAGGTCGAAACGTTATAGTAACATATAAATAAAAATTTAATTAAGGGAACTTTGTATTAAGGTAAAGGGGTTATTACATATGCATAAAATTTTGACTTCAGGTTTGTGCGATTTAAGGATTAAGTTTTTAAAAATATTGCTTCTTTTCTATAATATAAGCAAAATAACTTTCCCAATGAATAAGAAATGTAATATGTTCGATGTATAGAAAGTAGCTAGGTTTAGTCAGACTTTCAAGAATATTTGATGAAACATATTGGTTCTTGTTTGTTTTATAAATCGTATTATTTATTTTACTTGTGCCTTTTTTGGTTTATTTCCGCGGCATTTTCGATTGCTAAATGAAATTTTAAGATAATATCTTGTTTCTTAAATTATTTATTTTCATAATCGTATTTTATGAAACAGCAAATTATTTCTTAGTCATATAGGAAATAAAATTTCAATTTTCGAAATAAATAATTTTCATTTAAATATCGAGGATAGTTGCTTGGTTTGGGAGGCACTACGGTGATCTTTTGCACATGATGGCTAAACAAACTGGAGCATCGTTTTAAAGTGGAATTCGTCCCATTAAACCAATGCCCCCTAGATAAGAGAGAAAGAGTCTTGACACGCGTCACGAAAACGTCACACAAAGCAGGCGAAACAAAGAAAAAAAATCGAACAACTTGCATGTTTCCTTTTCTTTCGCTCGTGGAATTATTAATTATTGTTAGTAAATCAGAATTAATAATTCCACGATCCAACAAACTCAAAACATGAAAGTTGTTCGAATTATTTTTAACCATTTGAAAAAATAGTTATTGTCCTCCTCAGGGTAGGAAATCAAAAGCATATCTGAGGCTTTTTATTGGTTGAATCCGCATTTTATTGAATTTCTGGTTGGTCTATACAATAATCTGTATTTACCTTTACTTTCAACAGAGATGGATACTTCTGTTGCCACTATGACAAAAAAGTAATAAAAACTACAAAAAAAATTAATAATTCAGAAACAAATTGAGATACAGCTTTCAAACAAATTGCATTTAAAAGTACATTTTTTTCTCTATACGACGGTGTAAAAAGTAATATTGTGGGATGTTTAGAAGTTTAAAAATGAAATTTCATTTAAAATGGGTCGTCAGATTTCTTGGAAATCTGACGATGGAAAAGCCTTTTTCCGAACAGCCAATGAAATGCTTGGATAATACGCAAGTTTCAGGTGGATAATACGTAATAGTGTTATTACACGTAAAAATTGCAAGCGACAAAAATCACCTGCAACTCGTCAGATTTCCTTAAACTTACGTATTATCCACCTGAAACTAACGTATTATCCAATCATCTCATTGGCTGTTCGGGAAAAGGCTTTTCCATCGTCAGATTTCCAAGCATTTGATTGGCTGTTACTGGCGACTCGCTTCGTTTCAGGCGTCAAAGAGAAAAGTTGCTTGCTTTCGAAGCGACTCCCCTGGAGCCATAGGAATAACATGGAGACGCCTGGAATTTCAAGCGACTTTGACTCCTCGTGTAATAACACCATAAGTTTCAGGAAATCTGAGGAGTTGCAGGCGATTTTTGTCGCTTGCAATTTTTACGTGTAATAACACTATTAATGTGTGCGTACGTAATGTATGATCAACTCCGTGCGATTTTTTATGTCTTAAATTTTAGTCTTTGAAAATATCATTTTCCAAATGGTCGTTGTAATTTGTTAAATTGCTTTATTTTTTTTTCTTTATTTTGACTGATTTGTATGACGTTTTCGTGACGCATGTCACGGCTTTGTCAAATATCTAGGTGGGCGTTGATTAAATACACCCATATTAATAAACACCCCATTGGGATTCGAACACTGCACCTCCTCTCCAGAAGCCACAGCCCTAACCCCTAAACAAGCAGGTGGGATATCAAGGAAAATAACAAGCAAATTAATCTCGATATTGATGCTTTACAAGAACTTAAAGCATGCTAATCTCAGCTACAAAAGTAATTAGTAAAACTTTATTCTAATTTCACAAAACAGTTGTATGAAGGTAATAAAAACGTTACAAAATCAGGGCTTCCACTGGTCCACTTTTTTCTAATAACAGTATTCTTGAAGAAAAAGTTTTGTGTTAGTTGACTTTGAAGCGGTCCCTTGTTTAGCTACGACAAATTAAACAAAAAAAAGTTTCGTGGTAAATTTCGAAAATAAATTGCAATAAAAAATATTTTATTTGATGAAAATAGATTTGGTTAACAACAGAGATCGCCCTGAGGTCTGCTGTAGTTTACTATAGCATTTGCAATAGAAATAACCTTCAGGGGAGGTTTCTACAAAATTTTCAAGAGAATTAATTAAAAAGAAGAATTATGTTTGAAAAAAGTAATATTCAAAGAGAGACCGAATACGAGCTATTCGAAAGTTGCTTTTAAATCGATTGATTCTTTATGTTACTTAAATATATAGCATATCTCCGTGAGGACCCGTGAGATAGCAATGTGGAAACGAAAAAAAAAATGTTTTAAGGGCAGTTGGAAGTTCCTATACCTACTCTGTTAAATTAATGTACCTTTTACAGGAACTACCAAATATATTCACTTAATTTTTTTTTTTTATATTCATAATATCAATAATTCTTAATAAAGTGAAGTCAACTTTATAAACAGATATTCTTCAGTTATTTTTTTTAATCCGGAATAAAAACCACTTTAATTATAAAAAACTTCATTTTTCCAAAGACAAACTTAAAAAAAAAAATAAAAAATAAACAATTGCTTCCCGAATTTGACTTCCAACTGCCTTTAAATTGTTTCCCGGAGCTACTATGTTAGAATCTTCAATTATATGTTGTGAATCACGTCTATATTCTTAATAGAATAGATCCAGAATCTATTTAAAACGCTTTTTGTCGTCATCAGAGGAATTACTGAATTATGCACTTAGGGAAGAATGTTTAAAAGCATACACTGGAATAATTATGCAATGCAGTTAACGATACATTTTAAGATATGTTCCAGCTGTTGCGTTGACACTAAGCTGCAATACACAATACTTTTTGTTAAAGGAATATTATTCGCATAATGCTATGCTAATAACATAAAATAAAAACGATATACGATTTTTCATCAGCTGAGAACTTTAAGGACACTAAAATATCAGATATAAAACGGATTGATCAATAAAGGTATATTTTAATCACACGAAATAGTACTAAGACATAAAAACAACAACAACAACAAAAATTATTACGAAATTTCTTCAAAAACTATTAATACTTTCAAGCTACCTAAATAAACATGCGCGAATGAAAGAAACTAGAATTAATATAGTCCTTCTCAAAAGTTTAAGCACAATCAAAAAATGTTGATTTTTAACGAATAATAAAAACTTAGAATAAATAACATTTTTTATTTGCGGATTTCGTAACTTCATTTAAATAAATGATAACGCCGTTCATCGAAATTATTGGTTTTCTTAGGGATTCTGGTGGCAAAGAACGCCATACTTTCTCAATGGCCTCTTTGAGTTCTTCAAGAGAGTGATACTACTTTCCATTGCTGTAAACCTGAAGGGACATTCTAAATCGCGTTTATGCCTGAACTTAAACATGGCGAGTCAAAAATTTTAAAATTTTTGTGTGAAAGCAACGGTTTTGTAGAATGTGATCTCTAGACTGAGGCATTAAATTTGGAATATCCATTCAGAGCCCTCCCCCCCCCCCCCCCGTCAAAAAAAAGTCACCGAATGGAATGAAATGTTAGTTCAGCATCTCTTGATATGTTTGGGAATTTTGTCTTCCTTTTAGAAAATCCAAAGAGGTCAGTCAGTTGAAGCCGAATACCCCAAACCATAACAGGCTTACTGCCTGTCTACCTGCTGCAAAATATCCATGGTTCTTTTTGCAGATAATGCAAATATGTGGTTCACCCATCAGGGCCATCTAAGTTCCATATTTTTCTCATCATTCAATAAAACAGTAAGCCTCTTGTCCCCGCAGGACATGTGTTTTTTTAAATCCCAGTTCATTCTTGCCTGTTTGTGGTGTAATGTGAGACGCGGTTTGCCACCCATTTTCTTTAGCATGATGTAATCACGTTCTTTAATATGTCTATGTACAGCCTCTTTGAACTCCTGTACACCGAGATTATTTTTAATTTATTGTATGGGCATATTTATCTAAATACTAATCTCCGTATTCTCCTATTCTTCTCAACAAACGGCATACTTGGTCATCTACATCTTGGTTTCCGGTTTAAATTATCACTAGAGGGAGCCCGTCAAAACTTGACGGCAACAAACAAAAAAGTCTAACTCTCTAAAATGTTATTTACTGACATAACAACATCAATAAATCTGTGATTATTTGGTACTAATTTCATATAAAATACACTCATCTCCTACGATCATAAAATCCTTATCATAATCGGTAGATAATAAAGCATGTAGTGCATACAAATTCATTTTGTGTGCACTAATGTTAGATAATGACAAAAGTGTATTGTACAATATATACCGGTATTATGCTGATCGCAGGAAAAGTGCGTTTAAGTTATTTGCATTGAAGTACATACAGATTTTTACCACAAAAAACAGCGAATGCTTACATGCATAAATATATAAATACACTTTTTTTTAATTACACAACATAAATCAAGCGTCTTTATCTTTATTGATTGCAATATATAAATATATCCTACTCAGACCCGATGTATCCTATAGGATACACATCTTTACAATTTTTTTTTTCACGTATATAAATAATGTTTTAAAAAAAGAAAATTGGTGTGTATGGAGCCTTACAGATAGCAGAACTAAATAAAAAAGCAATTTCTTTCTTATAGTGTTTTTTTTTTTTAGCAAGATACGTGTTATATCAAAATGGCTTGCAGCAAAAATGCACGAAATTTACAAAAACGAAAATGTAAGCAGTTTTTCAGTACGTTAAAATACCATTTGTAGAGTCCATTAGAAATAAAAAATTATTAAATGTATAATTATTTCACGTTTTGCATTGTTCTTTCAATGCAATGCAAAATAAAGTAAAACAAAAAATCCTAACAAACTGTCAAAAAATGCACTTATTGGGTCCCCGTGTATCATCGAATTTTATGTATAAAAAATACATTTTAATTTTTTTCGCTTTTGAATCTTTCTTAGTTATCGGTTTGTTAATATAATTCATAACTGAAGTTTAAAAAAATATAATAATAAACCCTGGGGTCTGAAGAGGATAAATTTTTTAACCCTGCGAGCATCTTGAGAGCGTTCCAGCATTTTCATAAAAATGCTTATAAAATAATGTTAATTAAAATTTTCTTTCCCTGTTTCTTTCTAAAATGCACTTCATGCCCTTTTACTTGATAGACATCTTGAAATAGAATTCTGTTGAAAATATTTTTGTCTACAACAGATTAAAGTTGTTTTTGAGAAACTGGAAATATGGCCAAACTACTCATAGGGTTAAAATACTGTACTATTTATACTGAGGCTTAAAATACTGAGTAGTGTTTCGGCCAGGTGTCATGAACTGTGTAAATACAGAATTAAAAAAAAAAATTGTGCACACGTAAGTGCACTCACATATTAAAGTATAAATTTTAAAAATATAAACAATCATTAAAGAGATGACCTGTAATATGCAAACTGCTTAAAAACAAAATGTGCAGATTAATTTTCTTCTTTGTACACTACATACAGTGTCTTGTTACTTTTTGATAGTGTCTGATCCTGTAAGTTCTCGAATGAATGTACCCAATACATTGCTACACGGTGAACTGGCCACATAGCTAAAAACACTCGAGAGTAAATAAATCTCTAGTCTGTCAGCGTACTTTGTTGACTATTTACTGACATAACTTCAGTAAATCTGTGATTATTTGGTACTAATTTTATATAAAAAAATTCATATATACTACGATCATAAAATCCTTATCAGAATCGGTAGATGGTAAAGTATGTAGTGCATACAAATGCATTGTGTGTGCACTAATGTTAGATAATGACAAAAGTGTACCGTACAATATTTATCGGTATCATGCTGATCGATAAAAAAGCGTTTTTAAGGCTGTTCTCAAATCCAAAGGGGCAACTTTCTGACATAAGTTTAAATTGATTTTTGTTCGCAAACCCATAAAACTAGTAGGTGTTCTTATTCAGAGACTGTGTCATCGAACAGTTCTTTCCGTTTTATTGTAATCGTAATACACTGCTCAAAACAATTAAAGGGTATTTGAAGTTTTATGTAAAATAAAGATATAAACGAATTTTTTTTTTGCCGAAAATAGAAGAAGAGAATCACAAATACAATTTTTTCTGGTTTTCAAACTGTGGAGTATGCAAAATTTGAGTTCGACGTCAAAAACGTCGCTTCAGCGGCAGCGAATGAAATTTGACTTTCAACTGGATAAAAGAGAATGAAGACAAGGATGATCGGCATTCAGTGATTGCTTTGTTTCGATGAGTACGATGTCTCAGCGAAGTCATTTGACAGATTCAGAAGCTTTGAGAATTGTTGGTAGGTTAGAAGGGGGCCAAACTCAAGCCGAAGTAGCGCAAGCCATTGGAGTGTCACAAAGTGTCATTTTCAGGATCTGGAACCGTTTTTTATAGAGTGGATGTGCAGGCCGATGACCAGGGCAAGGTCATAGACGGGCAACAACGCCCAATGAAGATCGGTATTTAGCGTTAACAGCTCGGAAACACGGAACCATGAACGCTACACTTCTCCAACAACACCTTCGCTCGGCTACAGGCACCACGATTTCAACTCAGACTGTCCGAAACCGGCTCCATGCTGTAGGTCTGTATGCTCGCCGACCGATGGTATGTGTTAGATTAACATCAAGGCATCGTCGCGACCGCAGGGAGTGGGCAACCGAGCATGTCAACTGGAGGAGAAATGAATGGAGCAATATTCTGTTTTTTGACGAGTCCCGTTTTTCTGTGCATCCGGATAATAGGCGTATTTTCATCTGGAGGGACCGTGGCAGTAGGAATAATCCTGCGTTCGTGCACGAAAGTGTCAGATTTGGCGGTGGAGGAGTGTTGGTGTATGGTGGCATCTCCATTGACGGGCGCACAGTCTCTACATCATTCGAGATGGAGCTCTGACTGGTCGCCGATATAGGGATGAGATCCTCAAACCTATTGTAGTCCCTTACGCTGCAGCAATCGGAGATAACTTCATTTTAATGGACGATAACTGCAGGCCACATCGTGCAAACCTGGTGGAGGATTTCCGTTTCGAGGAAGGAATCGTTCGAATGGAATGGCCAGCGTGTTCTCCAGACATGAATCCAATCGAGCACATTTGGGACGCTCTAGGAAGACGAGTTTCTGGCCGCCAACAATCCCCACAAACTCTCCAAGAAATGGAAAGTGCTCTTCTGGAAGAGTGGGGCAGAATACCCCAACTCGTCATTAATAGCCTCATTGAGTCCATGCCTCAAAGGTGTTCAACGTTACTGGCCGCCCGTGGAAACCATACCCCCTACTGAAAATGATTTTCTTTGAAGAAAACACCTTTTCTTATTCTTTTATTCTCATATGCACAAATTGTGTTTTTTTCCTTTAGTACACAAATGCGCAATAAAATGCATTTTTTCTGACAAACATGTGTAATTTATTCTCATATAACCTACTATGTCTGTCGACCATGTATCAATCAGCTAAACAGTTTTCCATATACAAAATCCACCTAAAACTGCAATATCCTTTAATTGTTTTGAGCAGTGTAGATCTTTTAGAAAAGGCTGTCAAACTTGAACAAAATTTCTAGACGAGAGAAGAAAAAGAGTCAGGAAGGGAGAAAAAACGCCTCGCTCACGTGATCCATTTCGCTTATAACTCGATAGGTAATCTATTGATCAAAAAATAGAGAAAACAGTTCGATTCCAAGTCGCTTCCCTAGTCAGCTCTGCCAATTTTGTACTTTTACATTTATAAATGAGTTAGTGAATGTGTAAAAACGCTTTGCGCTAGTTGACGAAAGCAGTTGAGAACAGCTTTAAGTTATTTGCATTGAAGTACATACATACAGATTTTTACCACAGAAAACAGCGAATACTTACATGTATAAATACACTAATTTTTTTATAACACAATGCAAATCAAATGTCTTTATATTTATTGATTGCAATATTTAAAAAATATATATTTTTAAATATTTCTTAATTTTATTATGTTTTTAATTTATTTCCGAGTAATATTGTACTGAGTACTGTTTCGGCCAGGTGTCGTGCACTCTGTGCAAATGCAGAAAAAAACACTAGTGCACACATAAGTGCACTCACATATTAATGTATAAATTTTAAAAATATAAACAATCAGTCAACAAACTGTACAAAGTCTCTTAATTTTTAATCTGCATTACAACAATTCTTTAATTATGTTAGCTTATTTATCATAAAGTACTTTTTTAAATACACGACTTGATTACAATTTTTTGCACTACAGTTTAATTGCTTTAAACCTACAAACTGCTTAATTTATTTAATAGAAACTTAAGAATTGCTGAATAATGATCACCATCTTGCTGGGAAAAAAATAGTATAATAAGTTTTTTGCTTCACACACTAATTGAGGAAGAATGTAAAAAAAAAATTACTACACTAAGTGAAAGAGTCCTACATCAGGTCAGGTCGGGTACAAGCACCAAACCCGACTCTTAGTTCGGGTCGGATCAATGGTAGATTTTTTGTTGCAGGTCGGGTTCACTTTCATTGTTTTGGTTTGGGTTTTGACTCTAGTGGGTCAACCCGAATTTCAAATGATATCCAATGTATTTTTTCAGATTAAAGATCTATGTACAATAAGATCCCTATAATGGCTTTTCTCCCGAAAAGCAGACATTTCTATTTAGCAAACACTTTTTAATTCCTAAAATTTATATATTTGAACGTCTATATAAGTTTGAATAGCAGGCATCTCTCAATTTAAACATACGGAACATGTGTATGTGTACATAAACTATCAAAAATATGATACATGTGTTTTTGTGTGTATGAAAAACAAAATATTGACAATATTTTTCATATTTCGAAAATTATTTTTGCATGTTTGGGTCGTGTTGACTTAAAATCTGACGTGATACAGGCCCAGAAAAAAGGCTGAACTTTCACAGCTTCACGGGCTTTTCCTGAAATTCGAATTTCCCCCCAACATTTTGAGGAAATTTGCATTTATTCTGTGATCCTTTGACAAAAATAGTATTTTCCGCGACCATTTGACGAAAATCGCACTTTTTCTCCAGTCCTTTTAATGAAATTCACGTTTACTCTGCGATCCTTTGACGAAATCACTTTTTTTTTGCAATCCTTTGACGAAATTTTTGTTTTATTCCACGATCTTTCTACAAAATGTGCATATTTTCTATAATCTTTCGACGAAATTTGCATATTTTCCCCGATATTTGACAAAACTCATACACTGTTAAAAATATTTTTGTAAAACAACAGAAACTTTCTGGCAGCAAAAAGTTGCCAGAAACTATTTGTTTTCAGAAAATATCTGTTAACGAAAGAATGCGTTATCAGACGACAGAAATACGTAGTCATACAGGCACTTCGTGTTGACAATTGACGCTTTTCCCAACAGTCAAAATCTGTAGGTCGATTCCTGTTGGCGAGGGGGGGGGGGGGAGGTTCTATTTAACAGAAAAATCGCATATTATAGGTTAGGTACACGGGAAATTTCTATTTACCGATCGATTTGTTTATATTAATAATAATAAATATTTATAGGAATTTCTCCTCCAAACTTTTATAAAATTAATTTCAATAGCTTATTCGCAATAAAATATTTAAACAGTTGAGTTTATATAGATTTGTAAATTAAGTATATTAAAGACTGGAATAAGTGAAAGAAGGTATCTTAAACTCCCCCCCCCCCCCCCCCAGAATAATAAAAAATATATATTCGATATAAGGTAACTCCCCCCTCCCCATAAAAATATTTATTAATAAAATAAATATATGTATTGAATGTGATTTGTAATTAAAAGAACTTTAATATTTATTCATGCAATATTTTTGAAAATTGATTAGGTTAAATTAGTGACTTTGGTTAATTATGTAAATAATATCCTGCCAATTTTTATAATTTTTTCGAATAGAAAGCTTTGTATATATAAATGTGTAAAAGTTGACAGCTATGAGCAAAGATGAGAAATGAAAAAGAAGAGCCACTAAAATCTATATAAACATCACCATAAAAAAAAGTATTTCATTTCAGCTAAAGTGATAAAATGAGTTTTTTCATCCTTCTTAAAAATTTACAATGTTCTTCCGTATAAAGTAAATGATCATCAACTAAATAAGAAAAAATATTACAATATAATTTAAATTAAAATGTTAAACAAAATTAAACTTGCTGATTCTATAAAATGAATGGCTAAAGCTTAAATAGGAATTATTTTCAAAATAATTCACACAGTTGTAGCTCAAAATTTATTTCATTAAATAGAGTGAATAAAATTTACAAATTTTAACTTAACCACTATAGGTAACTCTAAGATTGTAATAAAAAAAAAGCATTTCTTCAGAATCAACATATGGAACGATTAAACAAAATATCAACCACTCCATTTTAAACAACATAGTAAATAGTAGGAAATGTGATAAATTTAAACAATAAAAATAAATGAACAGCGTCAGATCTAATAAATATTATTCTGGTTAATGTTAAACGAAAATATCAGTTATCTATAACTATAATAATTAATGCAGCTACTCCGTGTTTATTATTAAAACTATCACTCCAAAACTAATCACGTATGTCAATTGATGACAAAATTAACTTAAAATCTCAATCAAAATTTCTCGAACTAATACATATGAAGTAAAATTAAACTCTTAGTCATAAAAAAGTTAAATATAATAAGTAATCATTCTACAGCTATGTAAAAATTCAAGATTTGTAAATTAATCATAAACTTAAGATTATTTATTTAACTTAAAATAAACAACCGATCAAAAAATAATCTCCAGCTATTAACAGAATTAGATCAACTAAGTTACTAATGTGCATAAATAAATGAAGTATAAAATAATACTAATAATTTAAGTAAATCATACATTATGAAATAATAATAATAATAATAAATAGTATTGCTTAATTAAGATTTTTAGCAAATAGGAAGTATTTTTCATACAGATTGTTACGTTTCGGAAAAACGTTGTTACATATTTAAAAGAAGGATGAAAACATACCTTTTGCTGTGTTTGTTTTCTAGTATTCCAACTGTAAATCCTAATCATTGAAGAAAGCGGTTCTGATGTCAAAGGTGTGTGTCGCGGGTTCCAATTGTGAAAATGATTCTTAGTTTTCTGTTAAAATTTCTTTATATATTATTCTTTTTCAATTAGATGAACTGCTTTATTAAACGAACTGCCATTTTCAACAGTACACAGACAAGACACTCAAATATTTCAAGTTAGAAGATACGTCTTAGCGTGAGGTGGGATAACCAATGCTTATTGGTCATTCTAAATGACCTTCTAGACGCCATAGGGGGTGACCTCCCGTTCTTCTGTTATCTAACATATTATCCTGTCGCAGTGGAAACTGATGGCAAAGAAAACAGAAATTTTGTTGTTTAACATGAACATAAGCGATATGAGGATGGAATGACATAAGAAGACTGTTAACGTAATTTTTAATGTCGGAATTCGAAGATTTTTTTCTGTTGTTTTAAGATTTTTTTTTTTTTACAGTGTATATTTTACACGATCCTTTGATAAAAATTGCATCTTTGACGAAAATCGTTTCATGATCCTTTAACAAAAATTGCGTTTTTTCTGCGATCCTTAAACAAAATTCGCATTTTTTTTTTTTTCGGGATTCTTTGACGTAATTTGCGTTTTTTCCCACAATCTTTCGACGAAATTCGTATATTTTACACTTTCCTTTGACAAAAGTCGTGCTTTTTCGTGATTTAACAAAAATTGTGCTTTCCGCAATCCTTTGATTGGAATCTTATTTCTTCCCGTAATCCTTTGATGGAAATGTATTTTTTTCCATCGATCCTTTAAAGAAAATCACACTTTTTTTCAGGAACCTTTAACGTTAATCGAGTTTTTTCTGCGATCTACTTTTGACACTAATTTTGCCAAAGGATCGCAGAATAAATGCAAATTTCATCAAAATGTTGCGAAAAAATGCGAATTTCGTGAAAAGTCCGTGAGGCTGTGAAAGTTCAGCCCTTTTTTTCTGCGATCCTTTAAAAAATTTGCATTTTTCCGCGATCTTTTGAAGAAATTTGCTCAATTTGGTACGGTTGGTACTCGCGTTTTTCTTGTATTTCTTCCGTTATCCCTCCCCCCCATAAAAAGGACAAAACTTTTTAATGCATATTTGCATAGATTCAAGTGATAGTAAAATTTAGTGCCAAAAGAGCGTAATTCCGCGGAAATATAACATGTCTGTAAAATGGAATTTGCAGATTCAAGTCGGGTTCTCTGTATTATATAGTTTTGCATTAATGGAATGAAAATAAAAGATAGAAAATAATGGAAACAGAATCCTCAGCAAACAGGAATCTTGTTAATGCATGAATTTTGTTTATGATTACTGTACATTATAAATGTATGTACAAAAATTTCTAAATCGCTCTTGTGAAGGAAAAAAAAATCAAAAAATTCACCAGTCGGCTACAGGAAATTCTTCAGGTGGTCATGCAAAAAAAAAAAGCACAATCTTTGTCCATCCATCGCTTAAAAAATCACAAAATTCAACAATCAGTCGCAGAGGAAATAGAAAAATCGACAGTTTCTTGTGAGGGAAAAAACATGAAATTTGACGCATAAAGAATAAAAAAACACAAAAATTACCCAATCGGTAGAAGAAAAAGAAAAGTACTGCAAAATTCATCAATTGTGGGGAAAAGGTTACAACATTCTACCTTCAATTTTCAGAAAAAATCGTGAAGATTGCCAGTTGATCATCGGAAAAAAGTCAAAATCCTTTAATCAGTTGCTTTAAAATATTGTGAAGTTAATCGGTAAACTGTCATAAATTCTTCAAACAGTAGTTGCAAAAAATAGCAAAATCTGTCGATTGGTAGTTGTGGTTGATTAAGAAATCTTGTCATTTCAATATGTGACTCACTGGCAAAATTCACAATATTTTTCTACCATCATTTGAAGAAATTCAGAAAATAATTTTGCAAAATCGCACAAAAAAAAAATCACTTTCTCGGGGGGGGGGGGGGGGGGAATCTGGAAGAGTCACATGTCTGTAGAAAAATTGAATAAGGGGAACACACGACATTTTTTATTATGCAGCATTTTCCTATTTTTGAAAGATTCATGAAATCCTGCATGGTATTGTAAATCTTGCCCCTCAACAAAATTGTGCTTCCCCCGCCCCCCCCTAATCGTGCCATGCTGGACAGCGCTTATAAAATACATTAAATGTTTTCTCACCAACCGAAACATTGATAATTTTATTGTCAGTGTATGTGAATGAATTTCTACTTTATGGAAAAAGCTTTTTAAAATAGGATTACACATATTACGTATTTTGAAATTTATTCACTCTGACCTATTGGGAATTAATCATGTACTTTTCTTTTGATTTAGTAATCTTAATGGTCTTCAGATTTTTAAGTGGAAATTGTTTGGAAATGTATAGGTATGTGTCATATGATAGGGCATATAGATTGTTACTTTGGTGGTTTTTAACACAAATCGCAATCGTCTGTCAACAAACATTGGAAAAACGGTGATAACTTATTTTCAAATATTTGAGTTATGGGGATCCCACAATAAACAATTTAATTAATTTGTAATTCTGACATTGAATTTTAAGTCGTGAATTTTTTGTATTTTCTAGCTAAATAGTTTTAAGTTTTTTAGTACCTTTTTTCGAGAAATATCAATCATCAGAATTATGAACTTTAATTTGTTTAAATTTGTTAATATTTAAAGTTATATTAGTTAAAACATTGTGATTAAACATTCATTATAAGATACCTGCTTTAAAAATTTATATTTCTCTCAGCCTTTCCAAGTATTAAGTTTTTCAGGCTCAATTTAACATATAATTTTTTATTAATGATTCATTTGTTAAAATTATCATTTCAGTTGCATTTTCTAAAGAGTCAAGAACATTTTTTGTTACTCGATATGTAATCAAAACAAACGTTTTCAGAAAATCATTTCTGTTGCCCTTTTCTGAAGAAGGTGTTATTCAGTAGAGAAATTTTAAACTATGAAGCTATAAGATACACTGTCAAAATCATTACTGCTGGATATTAAAACATTTCTATCGTAATCGATATGTGTTGCCCTTTTCAGAAAAAGGTGTTTTTCAGTAGAGAAATTTTAAACTATGAAGCTATAAGGTACATTGTCAAAATAATTACTGCTGGATATTAAAACATTTCTATCGTAATCGATATGTAAACAAAAGTTTTCAGAAATTTCTGTTGCCCTTTTCAGAAGAAGGTATTATTCAGCAGATAAATTTTCAACTATGAATCCATAAGGTACTGTAAAAATAATTACTGATGCTGGTTATTAAACCATTAAGAGATATTTCAAGAGAAAATGAACGGTTCGTAATATCTACATAACGATAGCATGGTTAGGTTAAATCGGCGGAAAATACAAAGGAAACATTAAATCTAAGTAAATAAAAAAAAAAAGTTAAAAATGGAATCGTAAATCAGATTAAAAAAAAACCAACAATAAATTAATAAAATACCTAATAAGGTGTAATCCAAAGAAACTATAAATCCGTTAATACAATATAACGACAGCAAATACGTATTACTGAAATCGGCGAATACGCGTGACGATATCTGTATATACACTGTTAAAAATTTGCAGCATTCTGGCAGGTCATTTGACCGTTTTTTTCCGAAAACGGTTACACAACCGTGAATTTAACACTATTTTGACCATATTATTGGACATTTTATGGTCAGAATACAGTTAAATTATGGCTATGAAACCGTTTTTTCAAAAAACGGTCGAATGACCTGCCAGAATGCTGTAAAATTTTTAACAGTGTAGACAGGCATGTCACAGAACTCCCATTGGAGTTCACAGGTGGTCACGTTTTCAGGTTAGCGAATCGGAAGACCCTTCAGTTGGTCGCGCATGCGCATATGGCTCAAAATTGGTCTTACTTAAATCGTCTTTCGTTTTAATATATTAGATTTTTAGAGAGTACTTGATATATATATACATCGCTTCGATCGATTTAAAATTATTACAATTCGAAAAACTGTTTTATTTTGTGATTTCAATTTAAAAAAAAATTAATCTCACCATTTGTGAATTTTGTATCTTTCAGCAATTTTACAACGAGTAGAAATGATTTTTTTATGCGTATACTTCTGTAAAACTGAAATAAGACGTCATATAATGTAATTACACCCGTCCAAACCCGTGTTTCTAGAAAATTTTACATAAAGTGCTTAAACTTTTGAGACGGTGTTTCTTCAAGAAAAAAAAATAAATAAAAATTAATATAATTTGTATTTTAACCAACAAAAACTGCTTATTTAATTTGATTTTAATTAAATGTCAAACATTTACTATAAATTGGCTTCATATATTTTCATCTTCAATTATTTTTAACCAGATTTGAAGAGTGCATAAACTTTTGAGTCGGACTATATGTATGTTTAATTTTAAATATATTCGTTCATGTAATGCTTACAAATTAATGCTTGAAATAATACACTGAAATATATATTTAAAGTAATTACCCGCATACTTGAAGGAATTGTTCAAGCTCTTGACTTAATATAGAGTTGCATAACATAAGACTATTATATATATAAAACGATGCAGACACAGTTTATGGTAATAACACAAAATTAAGCTCAAAATGGGATTTTTCATTAATTTAGTGTTTTTTTTTTTTTTTTTTTTTTTTTTTTTAAATAGCGGAAATAGGTCAAGCACAGAGAATTAATCAAAATATCATGCCAGAAATAAAATATTACTCTGAAGCACTATGTGTTATTGTGAAGTAGATATTTACTATATTTTTAAAAACTGAAATGGAATTTAGGAAATCGTATGATTATTTTTATTTAGATTTTCAGTTCCTATAATGTTATATAACAGAAAGCTTTTAAACTTATACAGGGTTCGATTTAAGCGGTATCGCATCGCAATTTGCGATTCAAATTTAACTAAAATGCGATCCAAGAAATGCATTAAATCGCAATCATTGCGATGCATATTTCCCACACCCTTTGTTATGTCATGTACACTTAAAGCAGGGATGCCGCGGACGCGCTATAGCGCGTAAATTACGCGAAAAATCGGATACGGGACGCAAAAAAAATAGCTCTTACGCGTCCCACGGGACGCGTAATTTCGTGAAAAAATCGCGGAAAACAGACGATTTTCGTCAAAGAATCGTGAAAAAAGCGTAAATCTCATCTAAATATCGCGCAAAAGCAGCAATTTTCGTAAAAGGGCCGTGGAAAAATAGCGTATTTCGTCAAAGCATCGCGAAATAAAAAGCGAAGTGCGTCAAAAAATCGCGGAAATAAGCGCAAATTCCATCAAAATATTGCGAAAAACGCGATTTTCGTAAAAGGGCCGCGACAAATTAGCGTATTTCGTTAAAAGATCGCGAAAAAATAGCGAATTTCGTCAAAAAATCGCGGAAAAAAGCCGAATTTTGTCAAAGGATCGCGAAAAAAGCGCAAATTTCATCAAAAAATCATGGAAAAAAGCCAATTTTCGTCAAAGGATCGCGAAAAAATATTGTTTTTCATCAAAGGATCCCCCAAAAATAGCAAATGTCGTCAAAAAATAACGTAAAAAAGCCGATTTTCGTCAAAGGATCGCAAAAAAAGCACAAATTTCGTGAAAATATAGCGGAAAAAACGCTATTTTCGTAAAAGGGCTGAGACAAAATAGTGTATTTCGACAAAAGATTGCGAAAAAATAGCAAATTTCGTCAAAAAATCGCTGAATAAAGCCGAATTTTGTCAAAGTATCGCGGAAAAAAACACGATTTTCGTGACAGACTCGCGAAAAAATAGCGAATTTCAACAAAAGGATCGCGGAAAAACGCGAATTTCGTCAAAGTAACACGGAAAAAACGTGAATTTAGTCAAAGCACCAAAAAAGATGTGCAAACTAAACTTATAGGTAGAAAATTCATAAAATGGGATTTAATTTCTTTTTTATGAGATTCTTAAAAATACAGCATGATTTCAGTGTACTTTGATAATATTTATATTCATTAGGTGGACCAGTAAAAATCACCCCCCCCCCCCTCGTTCTTACTGCATTGAAATGTCTCCCGCCTTCAGAACATTTAAGATTTGATGCTTATTAGTGATTTAGATATAAATTTCCCTTCCAAGGAAAATGTCTGATTCCAACACAGATCTATGCTGACAAATAATTCAATGGGAAGTATAATAATGAAAGCACCCATTCATATAACGAAAAGTACACCTTTACTTAACATAAGTGTTCTTTTTTTCAGCAAAAATATCTTTTTCAATAAACCCGCCTTGCCTCTTTTTAAAAGAATGCGAACATTAGTGATACTTGTTAGTGGAACTTGGTATCTTCTACTCTCAAATAAACATTATTTTACAATTAAAATTGTATCTTGCATTTTTACTTTTAAAAAAGTAAAGAAAATTTCTCTTAATATTTTTTTAAAATATCTTATTTGAGTGCAAATAATGCTGGTTTTAATTCATTATTTAATTATTGTTAAAACAATAATTAATACATTTCATTTATCTTAATAAACAACTTTCATTTATTCCTTTAAAATATAAATTATTATTGATGGAGACCCGCTTTTGTAAAACAGGGACCCAGATTTTTGGAAATCCTGGGTCCCGGGGACCCAGGTTTTTTCAAGTACAGCGGCATCACTGCTTAAAGTTAAAATTTAAAGGTGTTTTTACACGACATACGTTGTGTTTTCACCCTCCCCAAGTGTTTATTTACAATGGAAGTACAGCGAGGAAGTACGCTTTTTTTTAAAAAAAAATTGTTGTAAATTTTCAAGATTTAAAAGTTACGTTAGCTATTTTTTACTTGCTATACAAAAGTGTCTAACTGCTATTCAAAACTGACTTTGTATAGCAGTTACTGCTATGCAACTTTCTTTTTCTAAATCGACCCCTGAACTTATACCATTAACAAAATTACAGCTATACAATATACACTTCTATTAATCATAATTAGAGATTTAAGCACACCTAATACAACGTTTTTAATATATTTAAAGAAATGTTTAGTGTTATCTTCTGATAATACGAACATCTGTACAAAAACATTTCGTGCACTTATTAACCACCAGAAGTTTTTATAACAGTGTTTTAAAGTAACTTAATATTCAGAGATAAAATGTTAACGCATTTATCAAATAAAAAAGTGCGATTTAAAAAGTTTGAAACATGAAATCGAAAATCGGATATTACCCTAATTGTTAAACATAGTCAGGTTGGCTAGTTTTAATAAAATTTAAAATTATGAGATGTTTTAACGTTCATTAAAACCAGACACTTTATTTAAGTGAATAGCATGACAGTCCTTTTCTTTTAAAGGAAACAAACATATATCCTATTTACCTCTTTAAAACCGGGAGGGTTTTTTTTTTTTGGTAGTAGAAATTGAAAGTTTGGGTGGTTTCCCCTTATCGATAGGATCGTATTTGATTGAAAAAAGATATTTAAAAAAATACCCGATGTCAGGTAATGCCAAGGAGGACCCACACAATCGTGTGGGTTCGCCCTTAATGCAGCCGTTTTTGGACTAAATCTACACAGTTGTTCGGTTTGGGATTATGTGTACAAATATCTAAAAGCAAAAAAGTTGTTGTTTTTTGAGATAATTTTCATCAGCCAAAATGAAAATGTTTGAAACAATTTTTGTTTTTGGACAGACCACTACAATTTCATTTTCTGAAACGTGTTCAACGCTCTCACCCCTCTTAAGAGATTTTGATAAATGGTATGTCCTTCACCCCGTTTGGATTGTGCCTGATCCTTCAAATTTTTTTTTAAGTTTGTCCAGTAGTGGTATTTTGTTGAAATGCCAATCGAAGTACATAAAACTAGCTCTGAACCAGAATAAGGACAACAGCAGGTCCTAAGGCTGGATCCTTGTGGACCAGGTCTGTACTTTCCCACTCGTATACTACAAAATTTAAAACTATCCCAAATGATGCTGTTGCCACAGAGTGTTGTTTGTTTTTTACATACTGCTTTACTGAGGCACGTCCTAACAAAAGGATTTATCTGCTCATCTATAAAAAATTTTCCCTGATCTCCTGGTAAATTCAAGCAGACACATCGGAACATGTCAAGCATTTTCTGAAATTTCCATAATTTATTATTCATTCCTGGTGGTTTACTTGCTGTGTCGATAAAATGGAATGAATTTATCAAATTTAAAAATCTATCTCGTGGTATACACATAACTCATATAAAACTTATAAATCTTATATGGCATCTATAACTCAGAGCAGAAACATACAGTTCGTTACCTGTGCATATTATATATCTAATACTATCCATTTTAAATAGAAATCGTTAATAGTACAAACCAATTAATTTAAAATTAATCCGCTTTAAAAATGTAATTAATAAAAAATAAACTGCTAAAAACCTAAGTTAAAAAATATCACTTAAAAATAAAAAAATTATATATTAGGAATCGTATCTATTTTGGAAATGGTAAATGCCGGACCCGCACAATTGTGTGGATCATTTGTTTTTCAACTTTTTTAAAGCCTAATTAAATTTATCAAAGACAAAACCAATTAAAATCATGAATAAAGTATATGAAAAGAAAAATTAAATATAAGCAAACACTAAAAATTGTATTTAAAAGCAATTACGACAGTACATACTTTTTGTCTATTGCTGTCAGATGATACAGTCTTTTTAAAAGCAGAGAATCTAACCCTGTATTGTAGTTGGTGCCCCCTAGTTGTGTCTTATCAAAATATCTAAAGCAAATTAACTCATATAAATGTGCAGATTTGGTTTTATATCTCACAAAAACCGGAAGTAGTCTTTTTCTTTTACTTTAATATCACCCACACAATTCTGTGGGTCAGGGCTTAAAGGGGTAAAAGAAATTTATTCTCATTTTCTTAATTAATGTTACATACGTATTTTATTTATTTATTTATTTACATTTTTAAGGGCAAAAATTATACTTTTTTTGAAAAATAATTGAAGAAAACATATTGGAAACTTTATATTAATTAGTCAAATAACTTTGTTTTAATAAAATAAATATCATTGTGAATAGCTATTAAAAAATAATGTCATTAATATTTTTAGAAAATATATTTAATCAAAATAAATTTGAAATGTCTCAACGAATTTCTTCAAATATTTTGCAAGATTTATCGACTTTTTCCCTTTTAATGCGTTTTGTATAATAATAGCCCGAGTTTTTATAGTTTTTTTTATGAAGGGGTGTAGAAATAGAGCTACAGTTATTTTAGTCAAACTAATATTAATGCAACAGTATGTTGTTTTTGTAGACATTAATAAATGAGACTCTTTACACATCGAAGATTATAAAATTTTATGTTGTCGGTGAAACGAAAACTAATCCTTTACAATAATAAATACAAAATCCCATTTATTTATTTGTTTTTTCTTTTCCGAAAAAAAAAAAAAAAAAAAAAAAACGTAAAATTCGATAAGAAATAAATGTAAAATGTTTAAAAATACAAAGTTATAAATTAACAACATTGAACGGAAATTACTGTATATATATATAAATGGCAATAAAATAAATCCTATTTAAATTCATAAATTGAAATTAATGTTTTCGGTCCTACAATTATTACGATCAGATATTAAATTCTGCCCAGCTTTAAGTTAAAATAGACAACGTTAACGCAACTTGGATTTCATTGTGGTTCGGATCTCATAAAGATTTAACTCCTGTTTTTTGCCTCATTTACTAACTGACATCTGCTATTAAATAAGAAAATAAATTCTATTAAATTTTAGTGGTCAACTAAAAGCGTAAATGTTGGCGGCTATAAACACACAGAAATGATAATTTAGACACATGTCGCAGCTTTTAAGCTTCATGAAAACTGCATTTCCCCGTGGATGGCTGCCATATCCTCCATGACGTTTTTTTAGGGCAGAGTCGTGTACCCCTTTTAAGGAAGGAATAACGATCCTCCAGATGATCTTCAAACCTTCTAACAATTTTTAGTATTAAAGGATATTTTTCCTTTTCTAGACTGCTTTCGCAGTGTTAAACTTTCGCAATGCACAAGTTTCTATTTAACCTTTAACTGATGTTACTGGTCTCACAGACAGATGCTTTTTTTAATTTTCATAGTTTAACTTGCAAATTTCAGTTTATCTACAAACACTATTCAAATTTTGTTTCGTTTGGAACTTTAGTACTAACTCAAGAGACTTTTGAATAGGTTAATTGTAATTATAACACTCCTGTACAAAACGTTTAGTACAAAAACAACATCCTATGAGTTTATCGCGGCTTTTATTCATCTTTCGATGGAGCGGTCTGACAGACAGATTCACACTATATAGTTATGTGACAATTTCTGTGACATCAGTTAAAGGTTAATTGTTGGTATAAAAGGACTTAACAAACACTGCTTGATATGGCTAAGAAAACAAGCTACCGACATCAAATGAAGAAACCACGTGTACCGAAATGTTTTATTGATGGCTTAATTTGCTCCGTACATTGCATTTCAGTGCCCTATGTCGGTGCTTTTAAGAAGTAGAATTTTTTTTATAAAAATAAAAGATGATCAGATCTCTTTTTCGTGTGCACCGAAATTACCTTTTTAATAATAATAATAAAAAAAAAAATACGTACTCGATGTAAGCAAATATGTATATTCAGTTGAAGCATTTTTAAAGGAATTACGATATAACAAAAATCACGATCTCAAAGGTATTTAGTTTGCCTGTATGTTAAAAAATACAACAATCAAAACGATGCAACGAAATTTATTTATAAAGGAAAGCCATATGTATAAAAAAGAAATCGATCATGTAAAGTGAGAAAAAAAAATAAAGCGATTTTTAACAGTTTTTATCAAATGAACGATACGGAAAATAAAATTTTATTGTATCAAGTACGGCTTTTCTTTCTCTGACATAGCCTTCGGTCTCTTTCACACAATTGAAAGAACCTGCATCTTTAGAATGCTCGTAATCGGCATAGATTGTCGTTTAATTTTGTCACTGCGATAGAGCATTTTGATGTACTGACATGTATGAGATAGAAAAGAGTTTTGTAATTGGCACGTCCGTGTAGTATTTTTTTAAATTTAGATTTGCTTGTTTTTTGTATTTTTTGCATAATCACGAAAAAAAAAATGTAATAAAACGCTATTTTTTGAACTACAGCGTCTAGACGATATAGTGTGGAACCCGGCTATTCCAGTAATTTTTAAAACATTTTGATGTACTGACATGTATGAGATAGAAAAGAGTTTTGTAATTGGCACGTCCGTGTAGTATTTTTTTAAATTTAAATTTGCTTGTATTTTGTATTTTTTGCATAATCACAAAAAAAATGTAATAAAACGCTATTTTTTGAACTACAGCGTCTAGATGATATAGTGTGGAACCCGGCTATTCCAGTATTTTTTTAAAAATGCTAAAAAATTGAATCCCATAAACGTTGAACGATGCTGAATGACAAATGTCGATCGCAGCGACATCTGTCAGCTCTTCATTCACCGAAACGCTTTCAGAATTGAATCATTATACAATACTTACGTTTGAACGACCAGATGTCGCTATAATCGACATTTTACGTTCAACATTGTTCAATATTTATGGAATACAACTTTTTAGCTATTTTTCGTTGGCCAATTGCCACAAAATATCTCCTAGACACTATATCCGAACGCAAGTACCCGAGATTTATATCCCAAAATAAGAACTTGCCTTTAAAGGAACAAAGATATTTGTAATGTGAATTTTAAGCGTTTATTAGTACCAATATACTTTCTATGAAATTCTTTTTTATATCACCGTTTTTCTTTCTTTTTTAAAAGTATTTCTTCATTAAGACTCTTTATAACATGAGACTTTCATATTAAACAGAGACCTACACATTTAAGAATTTTTTTCCTTTTTATCGCCATTATCCAGATTTCTGAATACCCAGTTCACGTTCAGAATGCCTTTAGTCCAGGTAATAAAAGTCTTTATTCTATAATAAAGAAAATCGCTATCGCGATTTAATGAGAGCACGTTATAATGAGCAAATTTTTGGAGCACATTAGATTCCGCTATAAGGTGCTATGACATATGTATATATATACAGAATGCCCACTAAAGTCCCTTGCCACTCTCTTAACTTCGGAATAGCTGCTGCTATATTCTTAAAAGTGGTGTCTAGATATAGTAAAGTAGCCATAGGCTACTGAATGAAACCGCTTACGGCGCCACCTGGTGGAAAACTGCGGACTTAGCATTCCGATCTCGAAAATGTAAAGAGATACGAAAAAAGATGATTTACAAGAGGAAAAAAACAACTAGTTATAACAATATACCTTTATTTCAGATGTTCAAACTTCTCACCGTGATCTGCAATGCATATTTGGATGTACGTTATTTCGAAAGACAATAATTTCTCCTTCCGTTCAATTTTCGTGACGTCACAGTGTAGGAAATCACGAAAAAAATGCGCATTTTAACCACGGCTGCGGAGTCGGAGTCAGGCCCATTTTTGAGCGAAAGATTCGGAGTCGGATCTGTTAAAATTCCCGGGGTCAAAGTCGTAGTGGAAGTCGTCCATTTTGCAAGCAGGGCTGCGTTGTCGGAGTCGGAGTCAGGCTCAATTTTGAGCGAAAGAGTCGGAGACGGATGTGTTAAAGGTCGAGGAGTCCGAATCGTCCATTTTTCTCACCGACTTCGCAGCCCTGGTTTCATACGTTCTACTGTCCGGATTAATATCTACAAGGTGTCTTTTCGTACTGAATCGATGATGCTCTACAACTTTGTAAATCACTTTTTTCCCTATCTCTTTCCATTTTCGAGATAAGAATGCTTACACCGCAGCTCGCCACCAGGTAGCGCCGTAGGCGGTTTCATCCAGTAGCGCATGGCTACTTTATTATACCTAGACACCACTTTTATGAATATAGCAGCAGGCTTTCCGAAATTAAGAGGTTAGCAAGGGACTTAGCGGGCATTTAAAGGGTGTATCTGTAAAAGGGGGCAAAACTTTACAGGGTGATAGAACGCAGCTATGCCAGCAACATGTATGGTCGGAACGTAAGCGGTGAGAAGTTGAAAGGTAGTTTTCCACTGTCGCAATTAAAGAATTAACACAAGAATGAGAGGACATAGGAGATGGTTGACCCACTTTTTACAAAATGATTTTTATTTTTCAAATATTGAATGTAGAATAAAGTGTTATATATCATTTTATTCGTTATGCAATTATCAAAATAAAATTGCCACATAAGTGTAATATGTAAGAAATTTGAAAAATGATTGATTTTAAACATGAGAAAATAATCAGTCAAAGTCCCCCACGTATGGGAGGGTTGACCCTGTATATGGGAGGCTTGACCCACTTTGTTTTATATTGAAATATTTGTGAACAAAAATAAAATCAGTTTAAGAAAAACAAAAACAAATTTATGCTACATGCTTTAATTATTACTAGCGGGCATGACCGAGCTAAGCTCGGTCAAAATTTGCCTTGTGTTCAATTCGATATTTCATTCCCTTGTATACATTTTGTTGTTTAGATAAAACTGGCATGTTCCTAAGCCATAGGGGCCCACTAATGGAAATTTTTCGAACACACGACCTAACCAAGGCTCTTCTTGAACCCGAAAACGATAGAATACAAAATTTAGTCAAAATCGCTAAAGTCATTTTATAGATAAAATTAGCTTGAACCACTGTAACCCAAAAAGGACCTATTAATCTAAATTTATCAAACATCTGACCTATCCCAATAGCCTTCTCGTGCTAGGAAACGGTGTAATAAGAAATTTTGTCAAAGTCGTTTGGGCCATTTTTTAGATAAAATTAGCTAAATCTTGACCCATAGTGACCCAAAATGACTGGTTAATCAAATTTTCTTGAGCATGCGAGCTAGACCAATGGTCTTCTGGAACCCAAAAACGATAGAAAACAAAATTTAATCAAAATTAAAGCAGTTTTCTAGATAAAATTAACTTGACCCACAGTGACACAAAAATGACCCATTAATCAAATTTTCTCAAACATGTGACCTAACCCAATGATCTTCTAGTGTCCGGAAACAGTATAATACAAAATTTTGTCAAAATCATTTGAGCCTTTTTTTAAGTACAATTAGCTTGACCCACAGTGACCCAAAAATGACCCACTAATCGAATTTTCCCGAACATGTGACTTAACTCAATGGTCTCCTCATGCCCCAAAACTGTATAATACAAAATTTTGACAAAATCGTTTGTGTCGTTTTTTTAGTTACAAATATCCTGGCCCACAGTGACCCAAAAATGACCCACTAATCGATTTTTCTCGAACATGTGACTTAGCCCAATGGTCATCTCATGCCCGGAAACGGTATATTACAGAATTTTGTCAAAATGTTTTGGGCCTTTTTTCAGATTCCCTTAGCTAGACCAGGACCCATTGTGACCCAAAATGACCCGCTAATAAAATTTTCTTGAACATGCGACCAAGCCCAATCGTATTCTCGCGCCCGAAAACGATAAAATGCAAAATTTCGTCAAAATCGTTTGAGCCGTTTTCTAGATAAACTTTGCTTGACCCACAGTGACCCAAAAATGACCCACTAATCGAATTTTCTCTAATATGTGACTTAGCCCATTGGTCTTCTCGTAATCCAAAACGACAAAATACAAAATTTAGTCAAAATCGTTAGAGCCGTTTTTTAGATAAAATTGGCTTGACCCATAGTGACCCCAAAATGATCTACTAATTGAAATTTCTCGAACATGTGACCTATTCCAATAGTTTCCTCGTGCCAAAAAACGGTTGGATATCAAATTTAGTCAAAATCGATTGAGCCGTTTTTTAGATATAATTAGCTTGACCTGGACCCATTACGACCCAAAATGACCCACTAATCGAAGTTTCTCGAACACGTGACCTAGCCCAATGGTCTTATCATGCCCGAAAATGGTAAAATACAAAATTTCGTCAAAATCGCTAGAGCCGTTTTTAAGATAAAATTTACATACACACACACACATACATACACACACAATTTTTGCTCGCATTATAGTATAAGATAAAAAATATTTTTGAAAATATGATGATTGATCAAACATATTTAGACGCAGTCGCAAGTCAGAGGAGAAAACTTTTCTTTTAAACATTATTTTGTCAGAGAGGTATAATCGTACAGCAGGGAAAATGAAATTTTAACATTTAAGACAGTATTCCGGTAGAGGCAGGTTCTATTTTTATATTATATCCGGATTTAGTAGCCACTGTCCCATTTTTTTGTCTCATTGCCCTACTTTTCGTGACACTCGACATGACAACTCTACTTGTCACATAGTTTGGTTTCATCTCACTGTATTCATCCTGGAGAAATTTGTCTACATACCTTCCTAAAGTGTTTCGATCAATGCTGTGTTCTTTGGCACTTAACTTATCATTAATATCTTTTAACCCTTTCCGGGATTAATCAGTACTTTCAGTACTAAAATGTTGAAATAATGAATTTATGAACAAATTTATTTGGAAATAAAAAAAAGCTATATTTCACAATTCTGATGCCATTGTGACGTTTGGGAATTAAAATTATGTGGTTTCATAAACATACAACTGCTCCTGAAATGGTCAAGACTGCTGATTTCATGCTTTCTAAAATTTTCTAGTCCTTTCCACTGTTTATATTTACCAATTTTAAGTAATATTTAAATGGAAAAGAATTCCTATCAACTTTCTCATTTATATTTCATTAATTTTTTTTGCAGTGGATACTATAGCAATTTTTCCCCTCTTTATTTAATCAGTTTCAAACATTTTCTTTTCCATCACCCTATTTTACTGTAGCTTTACAGAATAAATTTACATTCTTTTTTTATATATAACCATTAACCTTTCATTATGCACAGTGTATAATAAAAATATTTCCAAAAACACTTCCCCCTTCATCTTGACTGGGTCAAGCCTCCCCACATATCCATTTTCTATAGAATAGCACATTGTTATGTTAAGCCTAACTTACTGTACAATCTTTATGCCTGGAATGAAAGCTCGATATTTCTGCATTACTCAAACCGTACTCACTTAAATTTGTATGATATATTTCATCTGAAAAAAGTTTACAAAATATTTCTAAAAAGCATAACTTTTAGGTTGAAAACACCTCACAATTGATTTTTTGAACACCTATTTTGATTATCTGTATGAAAAAAAGACTGTTGTTTGAGCATTCCAGTAGCTTTGGTTGACACTTATTGATAAAATTCTGAAATTGTTTTGAATATGAAAACTGATGGGCGGGTTAAGCCTCTCCTAAGGTCAACCCTGCCTACTTTCCCCTACTTCAGAGAACATTTTATAAACAGGAATTTAATTAGTTTACATGCTCAAAGAAATTGCTCAAAAGGTCTTCCGCCAGCTGTAATGCACTTTTCAAACCATCGGGATAGGGACTGACGCACATTTGCGAAGACAACTGGTATTTCCCGAATATCGCCGTATCAGTTTAATGGGGCACTCGTATATTAGACTTTTCATATGACCCCACAGGAAAAAGTCCAAACACGAGAGTTCCGGCGATCTTGGTGGCCAAGCTATGGGACCACCTCGACCAATTCCTCGCCCTGGGATAGTGGAAAACTACCTTTTGACTTCTCACCGCTTGTGTTCCGACCATACAGCCTATGAAGAAATTTGCTCGTATACCTGCGTTTTATCACCCCCATAAAATTTTGCCCGCTTTTTCAGATACATCCCTTATATATATATATATACTAGGGGCATTCAACTGAAACCCGGTCAGTGCGTGTAACTTTGCATTAGACGTAAGGAGGCGCCACGTAACTGCGTGTATGGTGGCACCATCTATTGGTAGATAAACTGTTGCATGCACAACGTTTCACGTTGCATAGCGACAGTGCGGTTGCACGCCGAAGAGAAGGTAGTCACGCAAGTTATCGTCCACTACTGAACATACAGGCGAGTAAGCAGGAACAACGAGAAGTGATTCGATGTTTAGCGGCGGAGGGAGTTGGAGGCCGTGAACTGTATCGACGGATTACAGCTGTGTACGGTGAGTACAGTCTGAGTCGTTCCACTGTTGTGGAATGGCGCAAAAGATTCCTTGACGGGCGCGAGTTACTGGAAGACGATGCTCGTCCTGGAGAAGCTCATCGTGTCATCACGCCGGAAATGATTGCGGAAGTGAATGATTTAGGCCAACCGCAGAATAACTGTGGACGAGATCCACAGATGGGTATTAGCGTGGGTACCACTCACACTATATAGTATCAACGCTTGAACTTTCGAATCGACCGGCTAGTGTCGCAATGAGATAAATGTGTCAAACGTTTTGTAGACTATTTTTGAGTTTGTGTATAACTACACTTTTTACTGTGTTTACTGTGTATAACTATATTTGTGTGTGTTAATAAAATCATTACTTTGCAGTAGTGACCGGGTTTCATTTGAATGTCCCTTTATATATATATATATATATATATATATATATATACAGGGTGTCCAGCGAATAAGACCCTGATTTCCAAATTAAATATCTCAAAAACAAAGATCAATAGAATTATGCGGTAAACGGTTTGTTTATTGGCTAAGCTGTAAAAATTTTATGCAGAAGTTTCAAAATTTAGTTGCAAAAACCGTTAACAGATGACGCTGTAATCGCAATACTTGTAAACTGCTTCGAAGTCCAGAGCAATGGCGTCTCATTCCTAGAAGGCTCCCTATGTAAAAACGAATATTGGGAAAGTCCATTTTTTCATTGGGGTAATGTGCAGAAGTGGAGACATCTGGTCACAGAATTATTGCATCAGCTTTAATTTTAGAAAATTTCAATTAATAGAATTTTCAATAAAAAGTTTGGAAATCATTATAAGAATTTTTTAAATATTTTGTTAAATTCAATCTTTAATGCCATATAATTATTTAAATCAAAATGCATATATTTAGAAAAATAATTTTGTACTTTTTATTTATTTTATATATTTTTAATTCACGGCATAATATTTTGGTATTACTGTTTATACCCGAATTATTATAAATAAAAAAGTAATTTTTCACTTTTAATTTATTTTTAAATCACGGCATAATATTTTGGTTTTAGCACAACACATATATTTCTTTTCTTTGTAAACAAAGTTTTAGAGACAGAAATTATGCATTAAATTATTTCTTAAAAAAAAAAATGATGATAAGTCATATCATCAACGTCAAAGCAAAAGTATTTTGGATGATGCATTCCTTTCGAGCACTTCGCATCCTATCGCTAGAAGCTGCACCATATTTCTGTGCTCAATAATAAAAAAAAATGAAAACGAGTTTTTAAAATTAAAATTATTTTTTAACTTAATTAATTTTTTTTAAATAGAAACTTTGTATTTTTTCATTCAAACTATTCTCTACAATTAAAAAAAATGATTTAAGAATCATTATTATAAATGCTCAATGATTTTTAAAAAAGGGGTTTCTTTTAACTTAATTAAATTTTAAAACCAGAAACTTTAGATTTTTTTATTCAAACTTTTTTCACAGTTTAAATAAATATTTAAAAGTAAAGATTTTCATTTTTTTTTCAAATCCTCCACTACTAGGATTCGATTCCACGATCTACCAATTAGGAGAGAAAAGACATATCACAGAGATATTGGTAACCCGACCGAAGTAGCTTATAACAAAATTTTAAACAAATCTCAATTCTGTCAACACATGGCTCCGCTTCTGCACATTACCGAAATAAAATATTTTTTAAGTTCTTATATAATGATTGCTAAACTTTTTATTGAAAATTCTATTAATTGAAATTCTCTAAAATTGAAGCTGAGGCAACAATTATGTGACCATCCACTTCTGCACATCACCCCAACGAAAAAGCGGTCTTTCCCAATTTTCGATCTTCCTTAGGAAGCCATCTAGGATTGAGACGCTATGGCTCTCGACTTCAAAACACAATTTATAGGCATTGCGATAACAGTGCCATCTGTTAGCGGTTTTTGCAACTAATTTTTGAAACTTCTGTACAACATTTTTACAGCTTAGCTAATAAACAAACCGTTTGCCGCATAATTCTATTGATCTTTGTTTTTGAGATATTTAAATTTGAAATCAGGGTCTTATTCGCTGGACACCCTGTATATATATATATATATATATATATATATATATATATATACAGGGTGTATCTAAACTCTTGGGCAAAACTTTAAGGGGTGATAGTACACATCAAGACAAACAATATTAAATAGGAAATTAAGGGTCCCAAACGTCTTCCGAAGGAGATAGGGCCCATTAAAGTTGAGGGTCCAAAATTTCAAATGATTGAAAAAACGGAAAAATTGGTCGATTCTTTTGCGGGTTTCGCTAAAACTATTCTTTATGTCAGTATTTTCTTGAAAATAAATTTTAAAGATAAAGTAAAAAAATGCCGATAGAGGGCGCTTTAGACTTTGGAGTAACGGCAGGGTTCGTACAGTTGTACCACTAAATTTTAACAGTATTTTTAAAGTATTTGACTGCAGAAAAATATTGCAAAATCTGTGAATAAAGGCGGTGTCTGCGAATTCTGTGTTTTAAAAATTAAATGTAAATTTTCTTATCATTAATAGTGGTGCCAGAGTCCTTGATAATTCCAAGGAGTGTGCGAACCTTGAGTAACGGACAACTATTTTTTACCGTTATTTTTTTTATCTCATTAAATGCTTTCAAAAGCTTAGCCTTAAACTCAAATCTTGAGAAAATCTGAATCGTTGGGATTGGTTAAGTAGTGCAAATTGAACTGTGTTCAGGAGTTGAAATTTGAAACACCTCCCCCCACTAAACATATTTCAGTTTGCGCTAGTTAATCACTCCTAACGATTCAGATTTTGAGCTCAAAATGTAAGTCAAAGTTTTTGAAAGCATTTAATGAGATACAAAAAATAACGGTAAAAAATAGTTGTTTGTTACTCCAAAGTCTAAAGCGCCCAATATCGGCATATTTTAAAAACTTTATCTTTAAAATTTATTTTCAAGAAAATACTGACATAAAGAATAGTTTTAACGAAGCCGCAAACCAATTGACCAATTTTTCCGTTTTTTACAATCATTTGAAATTTTGGACCCTAAACTTTAATGGCGAATATCTCCTTCGGAAGACGTTTGGGACCATTAGATTTCTATATAATATTGTTTGTCTTCATGTGTACTATCACCCCTTAAAGTTTTTCCCAAGAGTTTAGGTACACCCTTTATATGTTTGTGTCCAGAAAAGGTCGTTACACCTCTTATTTCTGTAAGTTTCTTAGGAAGGTACAAAACATACTTTTAGAAGGCAGGAAGTGTATACTTTTATCTTCCCGGATGGTCTTTCCAACTAAATTCAAACTTTATTTTTTATACGATCCCCCCCCCCCTCATATAAAAAAATACCCAATTGCATAAATGATCTATGTCGCATCCTTATTCTATAAAAAAAGTTTCGTTTTCATATCTGCAAAAGTCACGCAGTTATACAAAGTCAAATATCACTTTACCACAAAAATATTAACTACACAATTTTGGCGAAAGTAGCGACCGTGTATAAATCTGAGATTGTAGATTGTAGGACAATCATGTTTAATCTTTTGCTTATCTTTCATTTTTTCATCTTTCAAAGGCTTAAATTTATAAAACAAACTCTTACCACGGCAAAGGTGGTGTGAAGTTGCGGTATCAAATAACCAGCTATTTTCGCTTTCACTACCACTCAAATTTGCCTGAATATAAAACAAGAAAGGATTGTTTTTACCTTTTTGTTTAACGCTGTTAGAGTTTGATGATGATTCCTTCGCTTTGCCTCTGCGATTCCTGTTTTTTTTAACTGGAGACTGGGCACGTTCGGAACTGGATTCGGAGGCATCAGACACTCAAGAAACAGATGGAACACGACGATTATATCTTCTAGAGTCTCTTCGGTGTTGTCGACAATTCCTTTGTAGATGGTTGGCACCCCCACATCGAAAGAATCTAAATCTACTTTTTTGTATATGTTGAGTCTCGGCGAAAAGTTCTTTACGTTTGTCTAAATCTCGCAGGGCTAATCTTGATTCTTCGGGGATCAATTCCATTAGGATATCGTTGAAAATAAACTTATCCTCCTTCCAACGTAATATAACCTGCACTATGCTGTCGAAATGGCTTGGAAGATGACACAGGAGCTGAAATGATTTATGCACCTCTTCAAAAGGATCACCAACGTCGTTCAGTTGATCCGCAATTCTATTTAACCTGGCTGCAAATAAATCTATCTTTTCATCTGGCTTCACTTTACAGGACATGAACTCAGAAAACAGGAACATATGCCGTGATCTATTATCAGGCTCAAAATGTTTCTTTAATGTATCCCATACATCTTTGGGGTTATCTTTGTTCTCTATGATTTTTCTAAAGTCCTTTCCCATATTTAAATAGATTGTGGATAAAGAAATCCTTTTCCTAGTATGAAAAACGTTCACATCCTTTGCTGTAACTCCCTTATCAGCATCAATTTCAGGTTCCTTCTCAACTCCAGTGACAATATCCCATGCATTCTTTTCCAAAAGAAGGTATTTAATATTCATTTGCCAATTTGAGTAGTTTAAAGCCCCAAACTTATCGATTTGTACTTGTAAACTCGCCATCTTAAAAAAAAAATTATTAGACCCCTTCTTAACAAACACAAATGTCTTTCAAATGGGGCTAAAATTTATGACTCTTCTTATTTAAATTCAACACGTTTTCATTATCAAGGTATGGCATTGGTGGCCCATAACCTTTTCTCTTAGCCTGTATAAATGCAGGTCTGATATACACTTATACTGCTATCAGCAGAGAAACTATAATCGTGCTGTAGAAGGTACCTGTAATAAAACTGTGTGTTGAATCTTCATAAGCCATAGAAAAGTCAAATATTGTTGACAAGAGTTCTTTATTTAAATTCTCTTTCATTCAATGTATATTTCATAAAATTACAGCTTTCAGTTGAAAAACATTCAGAGCCAACTTTGTTTAAAATAACTAAGTAAATCATTAAAAATAACTTTGGTTAAAACAAGATTAAACTTCAATACACCTGGAGCTTTTCAAAACAGCTTAAATTTATATTATAACTAAAACCGTTTTCTAAAAACATCGTAAAAATCAAACTAAATATCTTACTGTAACTTAAACACAAACATCTTAAAATCATAACGATAACTTTAAAGAAACGAACAGGAAAGAAAGAGCTCCGCGTTTGATTAACAGAAATGCATTTTATACCTTTGAACTGGACGATTTCACTTTATAAAAAGGGTAGGCCTGAGAATAGTCAATTACGGAACGGCTAACGCCATCTATGAAACACTTAAGATTAATGTCGGTTCTTTTAAATTAATTTACGTTATAGGACACAATTAACATTATATTCCAGGTAATGAAGCTATTGCTTTTAAAATAAAGAAGTTCTATAAGCATTAAAATGTAGAAAGAAAAGCTATTAAATCAATATAAGTTTACGAAAAGTTTTAAATCCAAATTAGCCATAATTGACACGTAAAATCGATTGACTAGATAACAGAATTCGCCCCCAGAAGTAAAATTCTAGTGGGTTTAAATCCGGTGACCAAGGTGGTCATTCTGTGGATCCGTGTAGACCAATACAGAGATTTCCAAATTTTGTATTAATGAAAATACTCGCTACTTGAATGTTATTTGGTGGTATGCCGTCGTGCCGAAACCAAACATAATTGTATCCTTTAATGGTACTTTATTTTCCATAAAAGTTTTGTCAGCAAGGTTTAGAATAAGGTCTGCGTACCTACTGCCTGTCAATTTTCCTGGATAAAAAATGGGAATAATTAATGTGTTGTTCCAGATTCAACACTATGCCGAAAGAGAAAATCGCTTTTAATTATATAATTCACAAACAAAAAATGGATTCGTATTTTTTTAATAATTATCATTACGACTGTTGATAGCTCCATCTTCCGTGAACAAACATTCATCTGCTGAGAATTTTCAATATGAACCGTGGACACACAGCACGTTGCAGAAGAAACCAAGTGCAAAAATCCGCGCGGCGTGCGTAATTGGAAGGATTAAGGCTCCTATCCCCGTTAGGCGAAGCGCTCGTGAGCTAATGATAAAACTATGGGGATGTTATTTGCTAATATCTTATTTTCATTTCGACATTTTTAAATTAATTTCTTTTGCACTGGATAGCTGAGGTCCACTTCTACATCACTCATTATTTACTTTTTCGATTCTGTGCTGGCCACTTACGTGTCTCGCAGATTAAAGACATTTTTTTTTCGTGTAAAATATACCTGTAGTTATATTTAGTGAAGTTAAGAATTATTATTATTATTATTATTATTATTATTTTATTTTTATGAAGTTGTGTATTAAATGTATGACTATTAATTTGATTATGGGTATATATATATTCATATCATTGATTCAAGTTGTTTAGGAGTGAAGGCAAAACAAGTGGCGTTTATCTTTACAAAGCATCTTTCTGTCGACGCCATGGAGACGAGCAGCTAACAATGTCTTGACAATAATGTCAAGAATAAATTTATTGGTAAATTTACGACTGCTCGTAAAACAAGACCATACATGTTCAGCTAGACACGTGCTCATTTTTTAGAGCCCCTCAGGAGGGCGGTGCTCTGTGGAACCGCATGGCCCCAAGTTAACGAATGAGACGCTTTGAAGAGAGTTTGTTGTAAAGGGGGTCGGATATGCTGTTCCCTGATTGAACAGAGGGCGTGCAAGCCTTCGCTGATTGAACGGAGGGCGTTCAAGCCCATCCACTATTGTCTAGAAGAGAGTTTTACCTAAGAGTATGAAGTAAGGATATAAGTCAAGTTATCATTATTCAAAAAGATGCTCTCGTGATGAGAAGTGGGACTTCTCAAGGTATTCTCCAGAGGTGTTAATTTGCTTTCAGCCTCGACCAACATGCAGAAGTTTAGTGTTTATAGGTTCACAAGTTATAGTAGTGAAACCGCATCGGAAAGCTCGATTGAAGAGCTGAGGTTGATGTTCTTTACTGTAGTTATTGTATGTGCACCGTCATAATTTAGGACTTTTAGTATTTATAACTCCTGAACCACTGAGGGTAGTCTTCGCCTACTCAAAAGATGTAGAAGGTATTGTCATTTTATGTATATTTCTGTTCCCTGTAAACGAGTTTTAAGTATATTTATGAATTCTTTAATTAGGGATTGTATTATCCAATTTGGTACGCATGTGTCTTAGTAATTTTATAATAAGTAATTTAGGATTAATGTTAGAATAATAATGACTAGTATGATTTGTTGCTTAAAGCAAGCGTGCCATGTGACACATCTTTCTTAATTGTATATTTTATTGTAAATAAATTTTCGTTACGTGTTAAATTTGATTATGTTATTTTTCAACCATGAATCCGTGTTAATTATTTTAGTATTAGATTGTTATTTCAGGTCAAGTACGAATCTCTTAAGAATAATTAATGCTTTATTTTTTATATTGGCAATCCATTTCATTTGCGTGCCGAGGGTCTAAAAGCTACTTCTATTTTAAGAAAATCTCAACGCAATTGGGGTAGGTTTTGAGGTACATGTGTCCCGCCCCTTTTCGGGATAATCGTAAATTTATATTATCTCAGAGGTTAGCCAGGACCAAATTTCACGATCACAGTATGTTATCTTATTAATTATGATATTGCATGTTAACATTACGAAGTCTACAGGCTGAGTAATTAGGAATTAGCTAGCCTATTTTACTCTGGGGTTATGGGGTAATTGGGTGTTGAGTCTCCCCCTCTTCCCCATGTTTTCTTTCTCATGTTTATCTTGTATGTGCAGTGTTTTACCCGTTAGTAACTTCCCCCAATATTTCTCCATCACTCTATGTTTGGGTAGTTTCTCGGAGGTAACGTTATAGGAGCCAGATCTGTCCAACATACACATTTCTGTAGCATAGGTGCTGACCGTGCCCTTTCGGATGTTTTGTGGGTCAGTTAATATTTCTTCGTTATATGTGGATAATATTAGTTCATAGTATTATTTTTACTTTAAATTTTACGGGTAACTCGTGGTTATTAATGTTAAAATAAATTTTAAAATTAAGTTTATGACCGTGGTACCAATTGGGTTTACTACAACAAATCTGACTTATTTTTCAAACATGGCTTCAACGAAAATTTGAATGTATATGTTATAGTGAAAATTATTATAACAGAAATAATATATGTGTATAGGTCATTTCAAACTATTGATTTGTCACAATCTAGTGCTGAATTTGTCGTATTTATACATTATGATATATATATTATAAATAATTATTGAAACAGTTTTACTAAAAAAAAAAAAAAAAAAAAAAAAAAAAAAAAAAAAAAAAAAAATTTTTTTTAAGTACGGTATTGAGAGATCTTGAAGTATTATACAAAAAAAAAAAAATAGAAATAAAAATAAGTAAAAGGTAATTCAGGCCAAACAGCTAACTGGATAAATGGATTACTGTGGGATATTTTCTAAGTTTTATAAATAATAAATAATACGAAGGTGAAATTAAATATATTGATATCAGTTGGGTGTCTTTCAAGTTGAGTGTAGTGGGTTTTAATAATTTCAGTGTAACAACTCTGCAAAAGCGGCAGGAAATTTTTAAAGGGATCGGTTTGTTTGTTTTGCTTTAGAAGCGACTCACGTTGTTTACTAATTTCAGACTAGGGAAGTGTTTTTGGAGCCAGGCAAAATTCTGACATGCTAATATTATGTCCTACTAAGTAAAGAATTGGTACTTACGTGCCATGAGACAGCTCAATGGCTTGGGGAGCAGGTTCTTGACAAAAAAGGATCATTATGTCTCACGCATCATGTCGGCTTGGCACACCGTTTAGAAATTCTTCAGCGTAATTACGTCATAATTATTATCTAGAATAAAAACCGAAAGACAAATTAGTATCTTGATAATGATATATGGTAAATATATTACACTACAGTGTTTATTAAACATAAATAAAGAAGGGCATGCACATTTCATTGGTTAATGAGTGTATTTATGAGTAGATAAAAAAAATAAGTTTTATAAAAGTTGTTTAGATTGAAGGCAAATATTTTACAGGAAAATTAATTTGTTTTGAGGCTAGCAATTAAATATAAACAGGAAAATTCTAAATATTTGAATTAAGAATTGAAAAAAAAATTTAATAATATGAAAATTTTGTAAAAATTGGTAATTTAAAATAAATAATATAAAAGAAAATTTATTTAAATAATTACGGAATACTTGTGGGAATGCAGCGGAATTTTTTTTAAAGAGAATTGTTTTAATTATGCCGTATATAAGAGTTGTATACACATAGAAATAAAAATTTATCATTGAAGATAGGAAAATTTATAAATTGAGTTTGACGAATTCATTACTTCTTAAAATTTAGTTAAGAATTAAAATTTCAAGATAATTTAAATGGACCGATATTAGAAAAATTTAAATAATTTGAAAAAAAGATATATAATTTTAAACAATTCGTTGTAAATAAGAGATTTAGATTATAAATTATAATATAATTTTAGCACTTCCTTATATTTTAAAAAGTTTAAGAGAGAACTTAAATTTAAAATTTTAGTTATATTGTTAAAAATGATAATTTTAATAATTTGGCTAATTGCATAAAAATACACAAATATGGTAAAAAAATTAATAAAAAAAACATAAAAATTATTACCAGTTACCACAGGGCTAGGCAGCAGGTTGGCTATATTAGAGGCTAATAATGCATAACAAAAAAAAAATAAAGAATAAAAAGAGTGTATTTTGGATTAATAGCATTTTTTTTAATATTAAATAATATAATCTAGAGCCTGACGTATGACTCCAAACAATACAGAAAAATGAATATAATTTCATGTGATGTAATCTGCATCAACAAAAATAAAACATGTCGCTCGGCAACTAGGAAATAACGAAGAATAACATTACGCATGCTCAATGAATGTTGCACCATTTTCAATAAAGCATTCCATTCTCAGAATTGTGCTTACTACAGCATTGCGTAAACTGTACTGTGAGATTGAGCGAATACGAAGTCTAATACTGTCTTTCAGATCAGAGATTGTCTGACATCTGTCTTTAGATACAGAATCTTTCAAAAATCCCCACAACCAAAAATCGAATGGTGTTAGATCAGGCGATCGTGGTGGCCAGACCGTTTGAAAATAACGACTTATGATGCGGTCTTCTGTAAAATGGCTTGTTAAGAAAGTCCGAACTGCTCTAATAATGTGCGGTGGTGCACCGTCTTGCATAAGTACGATATTTTGAAGGCAGTCTCGCTGTTGCAGCTCGGGAATCAGAAAATTTGACAACATATTGAGATACATTTTCCCATTTACGGAACATGTATTGGGTCCTGTGGATGTTAGTTCCTCAAAACAATATAGCCCTATTATAAACGTAGCTGTGAAACCGCACCACACCGTCACTTTAGCTGCATACAATGGACTTCTTGGACAACATTAGGATTCGCTTTCGCCCAAATTCGACAGTTGTGTGGTTCACTAGAGTGGAACTAAAAAACGAAGTTTCGAATTTTATATTCTAATAGTGATTATTTTATTCCTTTTTAACTCCATAAAAAGAAAATATTTTTCTTTTAATTTTAAAATGATATTTTCCGGTTCCTCAAAGAGCCTGATTTTCCCTAAAAAACGAAAAAAAGCCAATAATTGCATGAAAAGTTTTTTAAGCTTATTGTTAAATTTATATTTTGCAAAATTAAATTAATTATGTGTTAATGTCCTGTATTAAAGAGAATAATTTAGTTTGAGTGCCTTAGAAAAGTTAGCCCCACTTTATTTGACTTTTGTAAAAGCCAGCGTCGTGGGCGTCGGCTTTCATTGTCTCTGATTTATTTGGCTGCGACACATAACAAGTTAGTCCGATTTAACGTGTGTTAACAGCTTTATTAATTATTTTTCAATAAACATTCGGTGTCAAAAGTGACAAAGTCTGTTAACGTACTTAAATCTAGATAATTGTTGAAGTGTCCTGTATTTCGTGAACCAAAACAATTAACATTAGACTGTCATCTTTAACGAACATATGAAGATGTTATGAAACATTATTTTGGGGTTCAATTTAACTTAAAATCTGACAGCTGGAATCTGGTACACACTATTTCTAAAATATCTAAAGCTGTTGATGACACAATTAAAAGTGTATTGCTGAGACCTTCAATTCCAACGGTTTCTAATACACAAATCATAAAAAATGATTAGAGACTAGCGCAAGAAATGTCAAAATTTGAAGAAAAATATTAAGATTAGAAAGAATAATCCCACATTCAATATAAAATTGCAAAATGTTAGTTAATCCTTCAAAAAACATTTCTTTGTGTAAAAGCACTAAATATTATCGTGTACCAGAAGAAGAACGTCACTTTCTCAAAGAAAAAAGAGAGATGGGGTGATGGCAATAGGATCAATAGATATAAAAACTACAAAAAATGTGTAGCAAGACTGGAAAAGGAAATATCAAGGAAAAGGGTTATTTAAAAAAAAATGATGTTTTGATTGAATGATCGTCAAGTGTAAAAAATAGTTCGGAAGGAAATAGTTCAATCGGTTGTTTTTCTAAACCTGAATTTGATAATCAACAAGGTGAAAGAACCGGAGTATTAGACAGAACTGCAAATATTATTGCAAATGGCACCTTAGAAGATATGTGTATTTCTGATGATAATAAAGAAAAGGTAAGTGAAAGAAGGACTTGAAGATGACAAAGAGAAAAGAAAAGGATCAATTTGAAAGAACAGGAAAGACGAAATGAGTTAATTTTAGAAGGTTAGTATTTTGATGGCGGAAAGGATAACACTATGATAACTGAAGCAGAGGGAAAAAAGTATAACTAAGAATCATTAAAGACGAACACCTGGTCTTAGTTCAAAAACCAGGATAAAAATATATTGGTCATATTTCATTGACATCTTCTTCTTATATTAATATAGTCACTGCAATTTTGGTGTATTTTCAAAATAATAATACAGACATTTCAAGTTTGAAAGTTATTGCATGAAACAGAAACGCCTTTAATGCAGGATGCAAATCTGGAGTTGTTAAAACATCGGAAGCAATACCCTAAAAACTTTATAATGGATAATTTGATTATTACATGCAAATGAACTTTTTTCTTAGATACTTATTTCAACATCTTGCTGAGAAAACTACGGGTACAAAAGGATTTTCTGGACTAGTAGGAAAGCGACTTGAACAAATCCGAACATATTGAAATTATAGACTATAAAAACATTGATCCTATCTTGACAGACTGATCGGATGAAGAACTTAAAAAAAGTACAAACAGGGGATACACCTGAATTTTAGATTTATCATACTCAACTCAATATATCATACTCAAACATTGGAAACGTGTGTCAAAATTGTCCCGCGAGCTGCGTCAACCGTCTTTAAATATTAAGCAAAAGATGGCTAAATCTTGGGAAAGTTGAATTCCCACAATGTAATGACAAAGTTTGCCTAAAAAGACAGTAGATTGAATATCCAATTGAACTAATTCATAACAAAGGGGGGTAATGCGGGTGGAAGTCGATATTTAACCACCTCCTCGTGGTGACTTCTGGATAGTATTTGCTAAATAAAAGTAGATATGACCCAGCAAAGAAAGAAACAGTGGGCCATCAGCTGGAAAAAAGATGGCAGCTAGCAGTGCTATCAGCGGTAAAGAGCAAGGGTGCCATTACTTAAACCTGTCGAAAAGTGTCGAAGCCGAATGCAGCTGGCCCATCAGCGATTTCCAACAGCAGGCCAGCATTGGTACGCCATCACATTACTTCAATCCGGCACTTTTCCTGCAGTGCTAGCCTTTATCCCGCTGCTATTCCTTTGCTGGCCCAGCACTTTCCCTTACAAAAATTTCTTATAGAATTCTATAAAAAAACGAAGTATTCTTTAATTATGGCTCTTTTTTCTATAAGCTAGTTTCTCCAAGAGCTATAGAAATATCTGTTGAAGTGTCTATGATAGAAACGTATATAGAAGTATTTGAATTGCATGTGGTCACCCTCCCAAGTACTGACCCCGCTCGATGCTGCTTGGTTTTCGTGATCGGACAGGAACAAGTGCTTTCAGGGCACGTTACGACTACTCGTAGCTTTCAAGCTTTCATTACACTATTTCAAGTTTGTTCCTTTTGTGATTTACGTTCGCAATCATTAAGCTCGTATAGAAATTATTCTATTGTATAGAAATCCTATGTATTTTATACGCTTTTTTAACACTTTCCAACAAAGAAGAGAAGTGTTTATGCATTCGGTTTGTCTGGCCGTCAGTCCGTCTTGCCGTCAGTCCGTCTTACCGTCAGTCCGTCTGCCCACGCTCTAACTCCCGTAAATATACTCGGATTTTCATGAAATTGATAAAGGTTACTTAAGGTCACCAACGCATGTTTGGTATTGTATAAACTGATATAAATCACTGAATTTCACTGCAATCACGTTAGAACAGGACATTCGTAGCATTTTTTATTCATTTACAGGGACACACAAAAGAAATCGGTTACAGTACAGTACTATCTTTGAGTAATAATTGCTGGAGTGCACGGTTTAAAATTCGGTATGCGATTTTAAATTTAATTAATCTTTTGCATCTTACCCGTTATATATAAATTCTATACCTCAAATACAGGGCTGCAGAAAAGTATTCAGGTGCCGTTCTCCTTATTAGAGGAAATTGCTGAAGGTAAATTTTCAACTGAAGTATATGTAGCTCTTAAATGAACTAAATTTTGGTTTGCATGTAGCTAATAGATTCAAATCTATAAATCATATACAGGGCTGCAATTTGCCTAATTTTTCGATTGTGGATATGAACAGCTGAAATTGGGTTCTGAAATGTATTATGCGTTTCCATATGGTTGAATTAGACGTAATATTTTAATTTTTCAAACAGTGCAGTTTTGTTACATTATTCTGAATGTGCTGGAAAGTGTTTCATAATCTATGCTTGACGCATGATTTTTTCTTACTTGTTTTATTATTGATTCTGAACTGCGTAAATTATGAAAACCGAAATCCTTTGTAACCTAGTAAAACCAGATTTAAGGAGAAAAAAAAAGTGCGTTGAAATAAAGAATTTATTTTTTTATTCATTTACTTATTTATTTTGTTGGTGGCAGTGGTGCTATATTTTTTACAGTTAAAAAAATAGCTTCACAACTTAAATTGTGTTAAGATATTCATTTCAGATTTGTGTTCAAATACTCAATGTCTTCTATATTCGCAGCGCCACCTAGCGTAAGGGTGCCCAGCAATGATACTGAAAATGTTCGTGCCCTTCCATGTAGTGGTGGGCCAGCGCATGAGATAAAATGGATTTCCACCAGAATTTTATCTGATGATTTCCAACAGCAAAGTTGACTGTAGCTGCCCAGCAGTGGTCATGCAGTGGTAGACCATCAGCCAGCACTTCTCCACCATTGCCAGCACCTATTTTGCTGCTGGCCAGCAATTTCCTCTTTGCTGGGGAGCTAACAGCTACGTTGTTTACTTTAATTTACTTTATACTGAAATTTCAAAACTTTGACCTCCTTGAGGAACCGGAAAACAACTTAATTTAAAATAACCTTTTCAGCCAAAATACATCCAAAAAGGAAAAAAATTTTCACTATTACACATTAAAACAATTTTTTTTTTTTTTTACCCTATACTTAAGTTCCACCCTAGTGTTCACTTGTCCGTTTAAATAAAAATGCGCTTCATCAGCCCATAGAATATTCCAGGGCCAAAAATTGTCCACATTCATTCGTGCAAGAAACTGCAGTGAAAATGATAGCCGACTTTCGGTATCACCCTGTATTAGTTGTTGCACCCTCTGAATCTTGTATGGATAGTAGCGCAAAATTTGGCGCATCACTTTTCTCACAGTGGAAATCGACATACCGACTTCATTCGCAATAGCTGGCACACTTGCATTACCAAATGATGACTGGCTTCCTATATCCACGGCAGCAGTAGCTATATCTTTAATGCTAGAAATGTCTATCTTTTTTCGTCCTCTGCTAGGAAGAATGTCGAGTTTTCCTGTTTCCTCAAACTTTTTAATCATTTTGTGAACTCCACGATCCGACATTGGTCCACGTCTAACATCTTTTAGCTTCCGGAATTCTCGAAGAGCTGCAGCTGCGTTGCTGTTATTTTGATAAAATAACTTTACAAGAAGTGCCTTTTCTTTCAAAGTTACCATTCTCCAAAAAGCGTAGATGCTTTTCAGAAACAATCAACTGTTCCAGTGTCAAAGAAATCACAGACACACTTTATCAGCAAGTTTTAAATCGTTAGGTGGTTAGAAGAGTATTTCAAATTTTCGAAGTTGCGACGTCACTTTGACGTCGTTCGTCGAAAATTTGAATAAAATGTGATCTTTTTCAAACGTTGGGTGAAATTTTGTGATTTTGTGTGTTTCATCTGGATTGACCGAAATTGATATAACGAATCTGAAATGTTTACTTTTACAAACTGTGAAATAAAATTTCCTGTATTTTGTTTTTTTACAAAATAAAGGAATTTACAAATATCGGCGTAAAAATTTGCGCAGCGCCACCTATTGACAAAAATTTGTCTAAATTTTTTTATCGATTTTCACAGAGCGCATCTCTTCAACTACGTACTCGTGAAATTTGTTTCGTTTGGAGGCATAGAACAGGCTCTAGAGCCTTCTGAATAGGCGAACTTTAATTATAACAACCCTGTATATATAGAAATATAATAAAAAGAAAGTAAAAGAAAGCTTACGGTAAACGAATATGGATAAAAAGTAGTGAGACAAGGAATTTAGCAAAATAAATCGATATTTCTCGTAAACTATGTCTTTAAAATATGAGTATATTTAGAAAAAGATTTATTTTCGAGAGCCATTTTTTTCCTGTAGGCGAAAAGATGCCACAGTAAGCCTGTACTCATTCTAGTATGCGGAGGGTAAAACTGCTTTTCGCAGAGTCACTCCAACGTGTATCGGGTGTTAAGGGGACATTTGTTTTTGGGTTGGAAGTTATAAAACTATTTTCGTTCTTTTAATAGGGTTCAGACAGTGTAAAAAAATAAATTACAACTTCAGCTAGCTTAAAGATAGGGTGTTGTTACAAGTATAAAAGTTTGTCATTAATGCATACATTTTAAAGTATAATAGAACATGTTCTTACCTGAGCGATTTCAGCGTGCTTCCTCCTTTGTATGTTTAGTACTGCTTTGGTGAAGGAAGTCGTTAACAGGTTTAGCTTGCTGGTCAGTGTTGGGGTGTTAGAGGTGCGTTAAGGTCACTAAAGAGGGCCATAATCGATTCTCACACAGGTCCCCCTTCAGAAATGCTAACAGCATACATTCCGCTGTAGTATTTGGAGATCAGATAAGCCTCCGTTACGAGATTTATTCGGTATGTTTTTTTTTTGTTTTTTTTTTCACGAGGGATGTGAAAAAGGGAATTTCAGTGATGGGTAGAAAAAAAAAGAATAAATTAAATGTACATTTATTTAGGTTGGTTTATTATGCAAAATAAAACATAACATTTAAATGTATATGCTCGATTGAATATAGATTAAGATAAAACATTTCTTTCTCTTGAAAAGGAAATGAAAACAGGAGAAAATGTATACTTAAATTAGAATTTACAGTTTTAAGATATGTTACAGTATTAGGGATATGAAGCAAAATACTCAATGCATATATACATTATTGTTTTTTCTGTAAACTCATATATAATTTTTTTTTATATGATAGAAGAAATTTACAATAGATGTTATGAAAATAAAAGTCTTATGAATTAAAAATGAATAAATATGTATAACGAATGAAGAATTAGAAAAGTGTTATACATTCATAAAATAATAGTGTGTACAACATTCTTCATAGTAAAATGTATATATAAAAATTTTTTTAGTATTGGTATTATATTGAAATAATGATATTGTTATGAAATGTGTAGTATAAATTATAGTCATATGTAAAAGCCATACTTTGTAACTGAAAGAAAAATAAGTCAGAAACGTTGTCTTGAATTTATTTCAGCGAATTGTTTCGGCACTATTACAATTTGCTTCTAAATTTTCATTGCTTTGTTTCTTTGGCAATTAACGTTTTGTAGACAAAATTATGGGAACAAAATAGTGATGACATCAGTGAAATTAGTCACCCGCCTGCATATCTACATAGGGAATGTGTATTTTGGTAATTTTTGAAAAAAAAACTGTGCAAGAGATTATATATAGAAACAATTACAATACACATTCCTGGAACTTATCTTTTACGTGTTGTGATGGACATCAACACGATATGGCTGCACGATAACAGTGGACCATGTCACCCATGTTGTATGGACTATAAACTCACCAAGTGACATTTAGATAGCCAGCGGCGCTGCAAGTACGCATTCAGAAACTGTCACCGTTATACAGATTTTTAGTTCTCATGGAGGGGATGCCAAGCCAGTGAACAGTCGAGGATAACAGGACAGTTATCCTCGTTATAACAGTTATCATTATTCAAAAAGATGCTTTCGTGATGAGAAGTGGGTCTTCTCAAGGTATTCGCCAGAGGAGTTAATTGCTTTCAGCCTCGACCAACATGAAGAAGGTTAGTGTTTATAGGTTCACTAGTTATAGTAGTGAAACCGCATCGGAAAGCTCGATTTAAGAGCTGAGGTTGATGTCGTCTACTGTAGTTATTGTATGTGCACCGTCAGAATTTAGGACTTTTAGGATTAAATATAACTCCTGAACCCACTGAGGGTGGTCTTCGCCTACTGAAAAGACGTAGAAGGTATTGTCATTTTATGTATATTTCTGTTCCCTGTAAACGAGTTTTAAGTATATTTATGAATTCTTTAATTAGGGATTGTATTATCCAATTTCGCACCCATATGTCTTAGTAATTTTATAATAAGTATTTTGGGATTAATTTTAGAATAATAATGACTAGTATGATTTGTTGCTTAGAGCAAGCGTGTCATGTGACACATCTTTCTTAATTGTATATTTTATTGTAAATAAATTTTTGTTACTTGTTAAATTTGATTATGTTATTTTTCAACCCGATATTCAACCCGATTCCGTGTTAATTATTTTAATATTAGATTGTTATTTCAGGTCAAGTACGAATCTCTTAAGAATTATTAATGCTTGATTTTTTATATTGGCAATCCATTTCATTTGCGTGGTCTAAAAGCTACTTCTATTTAAAAAACAATCACAACGCAATTGGGGTAGGTTTTGAGGTACATGTCTCCCGCCCCCTTTCGGGATAATCGTAAATATATATTATCTCAGAGGTTAGCCAGGACCAAATTTTATTGATCACAGTATGTTATCTTATTAATTATGATTTTGTATGTTAACACTGTGAAGTCTACATGTTGAGTAATTAGGAATTAGCTAGCCTATTTTACTCTGGGATTATTGGGTAATTGGGTGTTGAGTCTCTCCCTCTCCCCCATGTTTTCTTTCTCATATTTATCTTATGTGTACAGTGTTTTATCCGTTAGTAACTTCCCCCCAATATTTCCCCATCACTGTATGTTTGGGTAGTTTCTCGGAGGTAACGTTATAGGTGGCCAGATCTGACCAACATTTTGCTTGCAGATATCTTTTATAAAGTTATTTTCACTTTCGAAACCGGTTCCGAATATTAAAGTGTCGTCATAAAAAATATCTACAACTAAAATCGAAAAAGTAAAAAAAACGAGTGATGTAGAGATGGACCTCAGCTATGCAATGCAAAAAAGAATATGTAATAATGGCGAAATGCAAATGAGATATTAGCAAATAACCTCCACATATGTTTAGCATTAGCTCGCGATCGCCTTGCCTGACGAGGGCAGGAGCCTTAATTGCTTATACCGCATGTATACAATACGGACTCCAGTCATTTTCAGGAATTATTTTCCAAATTCTTGAGCTTGGAATATTTATCTCAATTTGCTTCTCGATCACTCGAAAGCGGATTCAAAATAAGCTAAAATATCAATTATTTCATTGTCACCATACTGCCAATTACGCACTGATCCTCGACGAGGTCTGCAACTATCTAGTAACGTCTAACTAACATATGAATAAACATCCAGTTAGGCTAAAGTGAATTTGAAAATCGATGATCGAACTCTCATGCCTGTTGTTAATTGCTTCTGTTGGACTGAAAGAACATAGTAACTATTTCAAAAAGTTCTTCATTGCTGAATGGAGTCATTATTTTAATGTAAACTGATAACAGTTCAAAAATTTTATTAATCAGAAGTAGGATTAAATATTATCTATTTGTTCAGATTATAAACAGATGAAGACGAATTCAGTAATTAAAACATTTAATGGTATTCAGCTTCTGGAATAATATATAAATCGTTTAGCCGATCTCTTCGCGCACAATTTTTTAACTTTTCCAGAAGTTCGTAAATAAATTTTTAGAGACAGCTTTTTCTGTTGCAATACTATAGATTCTCGTACCAAGAAGAATTTTTAAACATATTAAAACTTCAAAAACAAAATTACTGAATACATAAAATTTCATGTTATTTTTGTAATTTTACTTTTAACTAGGATGTCCATGATTATTTAAAAGAATGTATTTGGATACGAGAAAAAATATAAAGCGGTAAATCCTTTACAGGAAGTAGAGAACATTGTTAGTTTCTTACTTTATTGGTTCTGTTTTTTAGAGGGAGAAAAAAAACAACTATTGGGACTGTGGGTTGTCGACCGATGTGTTTAAACAGCAGCAGTTCAGTCAAATGTAAATTAACGATTTTTTAAGTAAAAAATACACTGAAATTATTTTTTTATTATTTTGGGAATATGTTTTCCCTCGAGTTAGATTTAAATCTGGGATGTATGGTAATCTCGTTAAAACTGGGATCTATTGAATTATGAAATGCTTTACAAAATAATTTGGAACTTAACGTCAAATCTGACGTATCACAGTAATCTAGGAATCTGTTTCTTTACAAAATGCAAACTGATTTCTTATACAGTCCCCTGAAACAATGTTCATTTTTCAAACCTTGATAATATCTCCGCGAATATTATGGATAACCGTTTCGTTTTAATTTCTTGTGCATGTGCGTGTCTGTGTTTCATAAGTGAAGGAATATTTTTGTAATTGGACATTTTTACATAGGAGCCGTATAAAATAAATTTTTAATTTTGTAGGAAGCTTCTTCTCTTCCCATGTAGATGAATGTACACTCTTTGGATTTTCTACCTTTCTATGAGCATTTTTCTAATTTACGTTATTTATCTATCTCCTATACTTACCGAAATAAACCGTTTAATCACCTTTTTGGATACCCTGTATATATATATGCAGGTTAATTTAAATGCTAAAGACTCTCTTTTAAAATTTTCTTCATATGCTTTCCAACATTCATTCAAAAACTGAACTTTATTAAAACTCATTTTCTTAAAAGATAAATGAGTTCCTTTTCTTTGTTTTGTTAATTGAATTAAAAGTAAACATCATCTTTGTGAAATAAATTCTATGCTTTTGAAATCTCTTTTTCTTATTTCCTTTTTTTAACATGTTGAAATTTTGTTTTTCTTTGGAGCTTTCAGCACATTGATCTTAGAAAGATTTCTTTTAAATTTGTTAAAAAATAAATTAAATTTTGCTCAAAATAAGAGTGCACATTTGATTTTTGCATTTTTGAAACGAGATGAAAAGCTCATTTTAAATAAATATTTTTTGTACAAAAAACTATTTTGTTTATTATAATTTAAGGGTTTTTTATTACTTTTATATTTTCTGAAAATTGTTTTACATGTCATATATATATGTTGCATTTTGCTATCGACTTTTATCACATTCCGTCGACACTTGTATATCTCAAAGTAAATGTAATATAGTAATCAATGCTAACCCGCCGTTATCATGACAATATCGGAGTGCAGTCAGGGTGGCAAGTAGAAGACAGTCTCCATAAACATTGAAAGAATTTCCCATGGCATAATTAATAGAGTTATCGTAACTTTAAACATTGTTTATTTGACAAACACACATCGTAAGATTTCCAGTAGCTTGTACATCAAATCTCGAATAATCGTTGATCCACTTCATAAAAACTTAAGATATTAAAAGTATTAGGATCTACACAATAAAGTCATTCACCCCAAGTGACGTGAATTTATTAAACAACCGGAAAAACGTAAATTCTCTCGCTCCTTGTCAATGCAACAGTATAAATACTCAAAGGAACAGTGCGCGGACGGATACATTAATAGTGGAGAACCAACTCCAGCAGAGAGTGGGTGGAACGCGATAGGAGACAGGCTACGATTCGGTGGGAATGGTGACGAACGCGTGACGTCGATAATGAACTCTTTACACTCGGCGTCAGTATTAAAACGCAATCAAATCTTGGCGGGAAGCATGCAAGGACTTGTGGGGAAAAAGAACATCCTCGAACAAATGTTATTAAAAACATTCGAAACAAAAATAATTTAGTTTTAGAATAAAATGAAAAAAAGTAATTTAATGGGTTTTATAAGATTAGATGAATGGATTAAGGTTTTTAGAATATTAACAGAATACGCAGGTTTAAATGCATGAAATAAAAGACAAAATATATTAAGATATAATTAAAAATAGGTAAAAAAGGAAAACATTAAGAATTTGGAATAGTTTTACTAAGATAAAAGGGCGAAAATTTTTATTATTACATATATATATATATATACAATTATAATTAATACTTTACAAATATTGACAAATACATTTCCAAACAAATACTTTGATGACATTATTATAAACACTTTGAGATAAAATTAAATTATGTTTTGTAATTATAAATTAAATAAGAAATTTCATTTCATTTTAAAACCTTTTTTGATTTATTCACATTTCATGCATACAAAACTTAGCTTTAGTTTAATGGGACAGTTCTTTTTCAACCGGTCAAAAATGCTAGAAAACTGATTGAATTTCGATACCTTTTCGCAAACTAACTAAAAAAGCAAATTCAATGAAATTTTTTTGATTTTTAAGTATACTTGTTACAATAAAAAAAGAGATTGATGAAAAATATTTAAATTTTAACCCGTTATCTTTAAACGTTTTTAAAAATCATGCCTGCAGTGATATATAGTAATTTAAAAAAAAAACTGTAGGTTATTTAATCAAGTTTTCCTATTTAATTTAAATATTTTCAAAAATCTGTTTTGTTTATTGTAACGGGTAATACTATACATAACTATCTTAAAAAATTCATTGAATATGCTTTATTACACAGGTGTCAAACATTAAGGGCCAATCACGAAATGCGAATTTTCAAGTACGCTAATACTCAAAAGGAAATAATATAATTCGAATAATTACTATCTCTACAGCACAGCTAGTCCAGATAACATATCATTCATGTCACACATGGTCACAAATGTCAGAGTCACTACGGTGAAACAAAAAATAGGAAATTCCACAGTATGTACCTTTTCCCCCTTCTCTCCTTTTGGTTATTTACTATCACTATCATTGTTTTGTTTTATTTTGATTTTGTTCTTAAAAATTCTCCCCATTTTTGGCCATTAATTTTCTCTCAGTCATTTTCCGTAGTTCGACTACCGGTTTTTGCTTTCTACTTTCTATATTCCCTTTCCTTCAATGATGTATGGCTGGGGCCTAATGGACCCCTGTTCTTTATCTTGAATTATTATCTTATTATATCTTATTATTTTTAGTTACCGGCATTGGAACGTATATCTTAAATAAATTTTAGTGCTGGTGATGTGAATGGAAGTCTTCTGCTATCAATTATCTAAAAAATTAAATTGCTAATCTATCTAAAGTTTTTATAACTGTGGAAAAACAACCAAAGGATGAATGACAGGCAGAGTGTGTCTGCAATGGACAATGTTCAACAAAGTAGTCAACAGCTTAACCAAGGGCGAAGGAGTCCAACAGTAAAACACAAAACTCGAAACATTAAATCAAACCACCAATACAACAAAAATTCCGAGAATGAAACAATAGCCAATATGGCATTTATCTCAAGCAAACTTATTACACAAATAATCGAGGATACTAAGGTGGTTCATCCAGACAGATACAAGACGTGGAGAAGTCTGTTGGAGACTCAGCTGGGGCATGCAGCGGCAATAGAGAATGAAACTTATAGATTAAGTCCATACTACAAAATAAACTATAAACCTAAATCAAGCTTACTAGAAAAGTTACTGAATGTAGAAAAATCTAAACTGAAAGGTTCTGGTGGAAGGTATCAAGCAAGAACACAAAAAATAGCTGACTTCCTGGAATATGAAGTAAGGAATGAATTAGCTTTTAAAAACAAAGAATACAAAACTAGCCCTTACTACGATGAAACAAATACTCAAATACACGAATTCTTCAGAGATTTTAACACTGAACAAATAACCTCAATACAAGACAAATTAGCTAAGGAAAAACAGGAAAATACTGAAATAAAAGAATACAATGAATATTTACTTCACCATTTGCAATTAATGCACTTTATACAAGACGCCGAAGATGTAAGACAGGAAAGAACCAAAAGGATAAAACAGTTGTCACATAGAGAGGAAACACCATCAAGAAAGCAGTCCAATCTTCAGCAAGCGATACAACTGCGGGGAGCCTTTCAGAATTCAAGCATCACAAAAACTAAAAACAAGCAAGTAAACTCATCTCCAGTAAACAAATCACCGATGACAATGGGTGTAGAGTTATTACCATTTGAACTGCATGGGACCAGACTGGATCCACTGGAGAAGCTTCCCATTAAACAATTGACTAAAGAGTACAAAATACTATTGCAGCAAAACAACAAGGAAGGGAGAGCAGAAGCGGAGAATTACCTGGAAGTGATATACTCTAAGGCACAAAGCATTGAATCCCTGATACTACGGTATCAAAATGAAGTCAACAAAGACAAACAAGATCTGGATGATGAGCTACAGTGGAGAATCGATGAGCTATCAAAGGAAATTACAGATTTAAATTCAAAACTTACAGAGAGTTCCAAGTTGGAGGTACTATTAGAAAACAAATTGGAAGAAAAAAGGCAAGAGAACAAAAAACTAAAAGCAGAACTTAATTGTCAGGAAGTAACAATAATAGAAAAGTATAAAATAAAAGAACTGCAAGCAGAGAATGGTAAACTCAGGACTCAACTCCAAGAAAATCTAACAAAACCAAAAACAAAAGAAAAGAGAAACCAAACAAATATTACTAAGACTACATCGATTAAAACGCAAACAGAAAGGACACAGACGGATATAACTGGCCTGGAACAAAATCAAGACTTCGATATGACACACTTAAATGCTAAATTGAAGATGATTGAAAATCTAGTCAGAGAAAGCATAAATGTACAAGGTGACAAGAATGCTGCGAGGATAATTATAGATACTGAGCAGACAAGTGGCGGATTGCAACAAAGAACATCAAACTCAGCTATATTAATCAAAACAATATCAAAACAACTAACAATAACTAAACTCAAGGAATTCCTGAATGAAAAACTTTTAGAAGAAGCTGATATTCCACCAATATACTGTAGAACGGCTAGACAAAAAGACACTATAATCCTACAAACAGATCAAGACACACATACAGATAAACTACTTAAAATAATTGAGAACTACTCAGAAATTAAAGAAAACATAGAAATAACCTACAAATTATCTAAAAGTTTAAAAATTATCATCACAGGCATACCAACATCGGTTACAACAACAAAACTCCTGAATTACATAAAAGAGAATACTACGATTTGCAACATAACAATTGATAAAATTCTCCAGAAAGAAAAATCACCTAATTATCACATAATCTTAAATCTAGACTTCAATGATGCACAAACATTACTAGCTAAAAAATCATTATTGGTAGGTCTGAATAACTGTCAAATTCGTATCTATAGACCAATTATCCGTTGCGGCAATTGTCAACTTTATGGCCACTCGTCGACCAACTGTCGCAGAGACTCAATATGTGCAAAGTGCTCGCGTGGACACCGTACTAGAGACTGTCCTTACGCCAATGACCCTTCACAATTTCGCTGCACAAACTGTCACACGCGTAATGACTATCAACAACATACAGCCGATTCCAGCACCTGCCCAGTGTATCAGTCGCAGTTGACTGATAGACGCAGAGATAACAGACTCTGACCTTGACCTTGTCTAATCCGAACTTTATATATCTCGAACAATTACTCAGAGGACTATCCTCACTGTATATACATCACTATCATAGAACTTTAAATTATTTAACCATATTTACAATTTTACTTCATTATCTTCATATCTTTTTTATCATAATAAGTGTATCAGCATTTGTCCTAATATTTCTGCTGCGGCGGGGATGGCCTCCAGTTATGGGCAGTGGGGCCACCTTCATTGGGCTTAAATTTGTCCTGTGTTTTTCTTTTTAGTTCTACCATCGCTCCGTGTATTTCATATTTTCTGTCAAAAAACAACAAAAAAAAAACGTATTTATTGGTAAATAATTATATCTCTAAATTATTATACTACTTTATCAAAAAAAAAAAAAAAAAAGAAAAAAAGAAAAAGAAAATCATGGGTCCACGTGGTGTATGGAAGGGTGTTTTTGAGATTGTTTAATTTTTAAGAACTTAAATACCACTAGCAATATTGTAAATACGAATAAATATTTTTGTTTAAAAGGGGGAAAAAAAGGGAAAAAATATTTCTTATCAAAAGTAAAGACGAACGTAAATACTTAAAAATTTTTCAAATAGTACACAAATTCCAAAACATATAAATCATAATTGAAATACATTTCTAGGCTCGCCCTGAAACAATAGGGCAGCCAATTGTGATTGGTAAAGAACCGCCATCTTAAATAATAATAAATTTTCACAGGCGGTCCGGGGACACGGCACTTGCCTTCTTTCCCGGAGACTGGGGTTCTGGGCTTGTTTCCGCAGGTAGTAAAACTTTTCCCTGCCCTGGGCTTGGGGGTTACACCTAACCATAAGCCAAAAGCGGGTTCCCAGGGTGGGTGCTTACTTACTTACGTCTCATTATGAGTCTCAAATGATCACTATGTGATTCGATTCAGATGTCAATGTGACTGCTACTTTGTGACAAAGCACCATATGACTTTACAACGTAGTTACCTTGAGACTCTCCTGTGACTGTCATCTGCAGATTCAATTTCAAAGTCATCGTGAAAGCTGCATCGTGATAAGTTAGCAAATAATGTCACATTAAAGTCACATGATGACTTTCAGGGGACAGGGAGACTACTGTGAAGTCACCATTGTGCTCTTTTGTGAAAAATCACCTTGTGACTATAATGTGATATTATTTGGTGACTTATCATAATGCAATGTTCATGATAACACTGAAATTGAGTCTAAAATGACAGTCACATGAGAGTCACAATGTAACTACATTGTAAAGGCACCTGGTGACTCGTCACAAAGCAGCAGTCACATTGATGTCTCAGTGGAGTCACATATATTGATCATTTGAAACTCATAATGAGACGTGTGGCATTTCCTATTTTTTGTTTCACCGTAGTGACTGTGACACTTGTGACCATGTGTGACATGAATGAAAAGCTATATGGACAAACTCTGCTGTAAGGATACTAATTATTTGAATTATATTATTTCCTTTTGAGTATTCGCTTACTTAAAAATTAGCATTTTGTGACTGGTCCTTATTTTTGGACACCAGTGTAGTTAGTATGTGAAAAGGTATGGAAATTGATTTAGTTTTCTGGCATTTTTAAACGGCTGAAGACGAACTGTCCCATTAAGAAGAAAATCGCTTTTATCTTTGAAATTCGACTCAACATCACTAATGAAGCAACAATTTGTTATACAACAGTCGAAATTGTATTAGAAAAACCCCGCGAATAGACCTATTTGGTCCATAATATTCCGTTTACTCACGAAAAATTTTCGATTTGATTTGGTCATTTTCCATCAAACTCGACTAATCTAAGCTGAATTTTACCGGAAATCCTCCCATATAAGCTGCGTTTCAATCATATCACCATGCTGTTTCGGTTAATTCTATGCCAGCAATGATCCCTTTTAACGATATATATTTGTATATCCCCCCCCCCCCTAAATCAATTAAACTTCACCTAACTAAGATAAAGTTGCACCAAAATCCTCTAATCATCGAAGGGATATTTAGCATAAGCACCGGGGGCTATTTTCGGCATCTCTGCAGCCAGTACTTTTACTGTTTCTGGCCTTTTTTAGTATGTATATTGTATTAAGTTAAAAACTATTAATTTTACACAAATTTAAAGAAAATAGCTTTCTTAAAACACTTCAGAAACGCAAGTTTGCTTATTAAACGTATTATTTTAACCCCACCATAAATAAATTTTGAAATTTATATTAATATTTTGTTTATGTTAGTTAACTCTAAATATTACGAACTATTAATACAAATATACATCCTCCTGAGACCTGAAGCAAAATAAAATACATTATAAAACATCCATTTTAATGGATGTCAGATCTCAGGAGGTTATATGTGGGCTGTATTATAGCCTCTGCTTGTTAACTAGAAAGACTTTACTGGGTACAGGTATTTAATGTCCAATCCTTCGGATTGGACATTATCCATCCATCGGTGCAGTCAATTAAAACCCTTGCTTTTCTTTCTTTCTAACCGATGACCAGGCACCTACCTGCCGGGTCTCTCCAGTTGAACGGTTTGATACCTGGTATCGGGGCGGTGATCGCCTAATTGCCGCGTAGCGGCAATAAATCTGACGAGGGCCTAGATGTTCATCCTATCGGCTGTGCCTACTGCTTAGATGCGAACTTTGTTAAAACAGTTACTTAACATTTTGATCTTGTTGTTTTGTATCTGCGCTTTGCTACTCAAGTTGGCTTCGTAATTTATAACCTTGATCAGGTGACGCGACCTTCACCTGGTAAGGCAACTCCAGAGGTATAATTCCCAAGTAACTTGGAGGTCTTTGCACCCACGACGGATTTTACCTGCACCAGGCGCCATTAGCGTACATGGCGGACATCGGCTGACACCAAACCGATGACCAGACGCGTAGCTGCCAGATTACCCTAGCCGAACGAGTATACCTGTCTGGCATAGGGCGGTTGTCCACTTGATCGCCGCATGGCGGCCATCCAGTAGACCAATGCCCGGCCGACCTAATTGTAGAGCCTAAAATTTTCTGGTTTCTCTGTTGTACCGCTTGCTTAACTAATTGACTTTGTTAATTTGGCTCCTGCACATTACACACACATATCCAGCTTGGGGTGTAGGGAAATCTGGTTTTAGATACCTAATCGCCGACATGATACCAAATCACTAGACATGAAACAATGGGAAAATTTGGGTTAGACGTACATCTAGTAGTGGATTGAGAACGGCAGATGAGGATTATAAATAAACATATTTATTTTCGTTAATTCGTTCATTTTGATTGTTCAAATATAAATTTTTCAAAACATTTTCAGACATTTAACTCCAAATTATTATTGCATAAATATGTGCAGCTACCTTAAAAAATATATTTCTTAAGCCGTTAACAATTTAGATTTTAAAAAATTCTCGCCAAAAGAATTTATTTTATGCATGTTATTCTATAACAAGTAGTGCAGATTTTTCAGAGAGAAAATAAAGAAACTTCTTTTATTTTAAAAGAAAAATATTCTTGTGCGTGTCTTTAGGAGAATTTGCTTAAAATTTAAAGACAAAATATTGTTTTTCTAAAAATGGCGCGAAAAATGTATTAAAATAAAATTCACTCATTTTTCAGTAGACTACACTGTAAAAAAAAATCATGTAAAATGAATGATAAAAAAAAATGTTGATAGAAATTATAGCATAAACGGTTTTTTCACAAAAAAAAATTACGATATTGCGAAAGCAGCACTTGTCTAGTAAAATTCCGAAATTTTATAGAAAAGAAGATATTTGTTTTTGGATATTAAACAGTGTTTTCTACTATCTTATATTAGAAAAAGTTAACAAAAAAATATTATCCTAGTTTTTTCCCTCTGTTTTACAATACCTTAAAGTTTGAGTCATAAGTTTGTGAAATCAATCGTACCTCCAGAAAAAGGCGAAAATTGTAGTTATATCTGCTGATAATGTATGCAATCAAATTGTTAATATTTTGTGCTATAATCTAGAAGAAAAAGTTCCTTAAATATTATTTTTTTTTTCAATGTTAATTTTGGTGTTTATAGCTATGAATGCTTGTTCTTTTCTATGTCCGCGCTCTAACGGTTGCAGAGATGTTTAAATGCGACAAAATTTGAGAAAAATATTTAACTACAGCATGTGTTCTAATGACAATTTAGAAAAAGAAAATAAGAGTTATTTTAGAGGATAGCGAAAAATATGAATAAGCTATAATTTATGTTGGTTAAGAAGCAATTTAATGATAAGATAGTTTTCACTCTAAAAAAAATATTTTAAATATACTTAAAAATTTAATGTTTCATATTTAAAACTCACTCTTGATACTTTTTTTTTTTTTTGCGAACGCTCAAATTTTAGTTTTAAGAAATGCTCAAACTTAGTGTTAAATTATTTTATGAACTCTGTAATTAAAAAACTTTATGCAAGGTGTACCCAAAAGATCGAAGCGATATTTAATATTTTGCGTGCTGGAGATGTTTTGTCAATGTAAATTTGAAAAGTTTTAAAATAAGTTATGAATTAAGATAATATTAATAGTTCTAGTATCACTTTTCAAAAATTTTACACTTTCTAAATTTTACAGTGCCGGAAATCTTCAAAATTTCCTAAAATCCAGTGTGTCATAACTCGCTGAGTTTTGGTCGTAGAATAATTCAAATTTTTTGATGTACTTTCAGAGTATGGGGGAAACATTTCTAAATATAATTTATAGGATGCAGTAACCGTATAAAAATTTAAAAAGTATAACGTTTTGAAAATTAATGGCAAGATTGTTCCATTAAAATAATCTTAAATCATACATTATTCTCAACTATCTTCCAATTTACGTTACATACATATCTCCAACAAGTAAAATATTAAAGCACGTTTCCTGTATTTGAAAAACTCAATACGCTGAAGGTGCCTCTCAATTAGGGATACTTGATTAGTGACGAGTTCCATTCCCTCTGCTTGATAATGGCTCAAGACGCAAACACAACAAGGCATACATTCAACACATATAAGTCCATGAAAATCTTCCGAAGGCATGACACGCCTTGAGTCTGCTACAACTTCCCATGAATCAGTTAATGACGCTGGTAGGGATGACATGCTTGACCTTGTGACAACCCTTTTAGAAAGAGAAGATATGACACTGGATTTAACAAAATGAACACATTTATTTTAAACATTATGCAGGGTATGCTACCAATGCCATGTCTACGATTGTATTTCAGCAATAATTTATAAAGTTCACTTGAATTTTCAGATGCGCGGATTTAAATACAGTTCTGTATCGCTACATGAAACAGGGGCAATGAAATTTCAGTGAAGTTCCTAAAAAGAAAAGCCTAGATCTAGGTTGTTTTTAAGCTACAATTTTCGCAAGAAAAATTTAGACGCTTTTTAAAACATATTCTGCAGATTACATTAGAATTCTATTCTTAAACTACTTTTTTCACGTACAGAATGCCTTTTTAAACTCAATAACTGTTTGTTCACACCTGTTAGCTTAATTAGAAGACAGAAAATTTACCTATGGTCAAAAGTCATAGGAATGCATCGCCTTTCAATGAACATTTCAAAAGCAGATACTTATTTTTGTCACGGATACTGTTATACAGATGTAATCTTCAGGACATAAAATAAATTCATTTATACCCTCTAATCCACTGAAATAAGCTCTAGGAGCGTCATCTAACTGCCTGGCTTCCAGAAATCTTCGGGTGCCACTTGTGACAACTCCTTCAGGTCTGTAAACTTGAAAAAAAATTAATGATACTGGATTCGACAAAACCAACAAATTTATTTTAAACAAAAAGCAGGGAATGTTAGCAGTGGAGCGAGTAGATTTAATTTTGACAATCAATTTACAAAACTGACAGGGAGAAATCCTTCCGAAAACCCTTTAACTGGATGTTGTACTTCCTTGATCTAAAATTCACATCATTTTAACAAAGAAAAGTGGTATCACCTTCGGATCTTTACATAATATTTATTGGCACATATACATTTACATTTTTGGGTACAAAAAATGAATAACACGAATTGTGCGATGGGGAATACCCGTAGGTGCGCACCGTGAACTTCCAATCGGGGGACTGTATTTCCCGATAACAAGCATCTGAAGCAAGCTTGGTTCCCAAATTATGAAAGGGAATTCATAGTATTCAAACGCCATTAAGTTCTTTGGAGCTTATACCAACATTTAATTTTAAAAGTTGATTTTTGAAGATATGGCGGTTATTTGAAAACAGAAGGCATTTTTTCGCCCTTTTCTACCTTTTGTGAGCTCAAAATAAATAAATAAATAAATAAATAAACAATATACTTTTCAGTCGTATAAGATCCAGCAAAAACAATTACTTGTCCTTAAAGAAAAATTAAGGAAAACAGTCGAATAGTTATCGAGAAAAATGGTCGCTAGTTTGAAAAACAAGGTTTCGGGAAGGACAAGTTTTTAAAAGTTTTATAACAGCGTTCTGTTCTACAAACAAAGAAGACGATAAGGAATTGGAATATCATAAAACTGCTTTAAGACAGCATTTTACATACTTTAAAGATGCAAAATAATTGCAAAAAAAAAGAAAAAAAAAAGAATTTTTTTTATCCAAAGACCTTCCTGTAAATTATCACTTAACAATGATCTTTCCGTTTTGTACTAGAACTTAAGAAATCGACTATAGAAGATAATGTTTAAATGGAATCCCGTAGATCCCGATGCTTCCGTATTCGAAGTTGAAACTTAACTTCTTTCAAATAGACGAAAGCTCACAGCCGCTGACTATATTGAAAACTGCTAGTCAGGAACTCAAGTCAAACAAGTACACGTAATGTACTCAAGTACTCATAGTATTCAAGTACTCAGAACTCAAGTACACGTAGTGTCAATACCACAAAAGAACTTGATTACCAGTAGACGATGTATGTTATACATGCTCTGAATCCATCTATTACCACACTTTATATATTTTCTACACAACCAAAGTTACCAAATTAACCTATTATTTCAAAAATAACCACGACAACCAGATTTCCGGGGCTATATAAACACTTTGAAAAACTTGAAAAAAGACAATAGATAGTTCATTCACGTAAAAATGTTAGTGATTCACACTCAAAATATCAAATCTCTCTCATCCACTAGAGTAGCTTTATAAAAGAATAGCTAGACACTTCACCAAGACATTTTTTCAGAGTAGTTTATAAGAATTTAGTAAGACATAAATACAAATATCTGAATATACATTACAAAAGAAAAAACTGTTAAATGCTTTTCGAAAATTGAATTTATAATTTCTATGCATCTTCCAACAAGTAAATAATAAAATCTCGGTTGAATTTTTTTGGACACCCTGTATAACAATCGAAATTCGTTGATTTTCTTTAATTTGATAAACAGGATTTTATTTCGTATTTCTTCATTTTAACTTGTATCCATCTAATCATTTATTAAAACAATAAACAATAAAATATATTTCATAATCAGAATAACGTTACTCTAAAAGGTAAAAATATGCATTTAGCATTCACGAAGGAAAAAAAGTTTTCATTTAAAAATTGTAATTTGAACATGTATATCATTTCAAACATTTTCAAAAATTATTTCAAATAATACTACTAAGTACTGTTATATCCCATAAAGGTCTATACAAATTACTCTTATGTTTATCAAAGCATAATAAATTTTATTAACGTACTCGCTCTGTAAAAGAAAATAATCAAGTATATAAAAAAGGTTGCATTTATGTATAAAGGATAACGCAAATTTCAGTGCTATACTTTTTTTTTTTTTTTTTTTTTTTTTTTTTTAGAAATTAAGAAAATAAATTAACACTTCTAAACTATTGCACTTTAAGTTTCATTTGAAAAATCCTGTTGTCAATATAAAACTTCTCTTTTATTTTTTACATTTTTCTTTATTGGAAATTTTTACCTATGTCTCCAGCGATGAATTTGTTTAGAGAAATATTATCTTACTTAATTACTTAAAACAACCATTTTAACAAAGAAAGTTTTTTTAGGAAATATGAAAAAGGATCTATTTCACAACTGATATTTTTAAACATTCCAACTGAGAAAACGTCTTAAAACGGTTGGAAAAACACCCTTAAAAATTTAAATTAAAATATTTTACGTAAAATTTGAAAATATCAAGAAAATATTGTTTTCTCTCAGATTTTGTCACTGGAAAAAAAACACAATATAAATTACAATATATGTACATTCTTTAATGAAAAGAGTTTAAATTATGATTAAAAAAAATATGATATTAAGAAAAATTTCCGAAATCCGCTTGCTTTCAACAGCTGATTCCAAACATCTTTATATGTATGAAATTTTAGAAACTGAAAAATTTCGTAGTTAACCTTCCGTCTACCAGACGGGTCCATTGGACCCGACATGTACATTCAAAATATTTATTCAAACCAGAAATTTCTTCAAAACAAACTAAATGTATAAATCAGACAATAATAAGTTAAATAAACAAATTAAATAGTTTTAAGTAAAAATTCTGGTGTAGAATGTTTTTATAAAACTTGAGTAAAATTTCCGGTAGTTCTAGGGTTAAAGAGTTATAAGTTCTGATTTAATGCACAGTCGTGGAAAAAAAAGGTAAACACCCCGTACTAACTCTGTAAAAAATGATCGTAGAAGAAAGTTACTGGTACCACATGATTGCTAATAAAGTCTACTTTTAAATGATGTATATAAAATTTGCTATAGGGGCCATTTACATATTAAAACGAACCATAACTTTGTTTTTTCAAAAGCAGTACACAATTCCGGCAACATAAATGAACTCTACACCCTTCAATTAGCCTAAAGACAAATTTTTATGCAATTCGTATGATAAGTTTCCGAGAAATTAGTTATTTTAAAACGAGCATATTTTTGGGGCTGTATCCAAATTGAAGTTCGGTACTCGATTGTTGAATAAGAGAGCCCCTTCTTGATCAAGGAATCTTAGGCGTCACTCAAGTAGTCATTGAACACTGCTAGATTACAGGATAGCACGAGAAATTTCAAAATATCTAGTCACTTCTATCATACACGGCCTCTTAAACCATCATTTTGCCGTTTTTTAAGCATAATTTGAAAACTTCTTGGAAGAAAAATTTGACATTTTGGATTTCCATAAAGCAGGACTTAATAAATCTAAATCCATCAAAAATTTTTCGAATATTAATTTCATAATTCATATCATAAAATGATAAATATTGCAAATTAAACATATTTATGTTTGGGTATTTTAGTGTTATTGCAACACAAAAAATTAATACATTAGGAGTATAATTTCAGGAGATATTAATAAAAATATGAAAATGTAATTTAACATTTGAAGCACTAAATTTTGAATGTTTGTAATTCAAAAACATATCATTTAAATGACTTGAAATTTGGTGTCTAGGCATAGTTTGAACCGAAGATTTGAAATATCTTGTTAAAATTGGGTATTGCCATTGAAAAAATGAAGTTTGGGTTCGTTTTAATATGTAGATGACCCTCTAAGCAAATTTTATATGCATCATTTAAAAGTAAACTTTATTTCCAGTCGTTCGGTACCAGTAACTTTTTTCTACGATAATTTATTGAGGAGTTAGTAGGAGTGTTTACTTTTTTTTTCCCACGGCTTTACAAATTGAGTAAGAAAAAGGAAACGATACACCCGCCTTTATTCGCAGATAGTTTATAATAAAAAGAAAAGAACGGTGACAGTAGATTTAATGTCTGCTTTTCAAATATGCATAAAATTTAAGAAATAGGAACCGTCTACTTATTTAAAAATTCATCAACTTTGTTTTTTCAATTGATACTTGATTTGACCCACTTTAAATACCATATTCGAGTTCCGGGGACCAAAGAAATCCATAAAAAGGTATATTTTGAACATTTTTCTGAATTATTCACAGAGTTATAAATTAAAATGTGTTTTATTGGCTTAACCATAAATTTAGAAATATAAGCTTACGATCTAGCAGGGTAAACTTCCAGAGTCGTACAATAATTAACTAGAAAAATTGTCGAGAAAAGTATCTAATAAACCAATTCTTTATACAAAAAGAATTTTTCTACGATTTTCGTAAGCGTGTCTAAACAATAACTGAAGACAGATCTTTAACTCTGTCGATAATTGAAATTTCTCTATATCCCTAAAAATAATTATTTTAAAGAACTGTAAACTCGTGTTTTGAGCTCACATGGTTTTGACGATGCTCGTTCCTTTTATTCAATTATTTTATTCTTTTTATCCAATAATTTTTTATACTTTTTATTGATGTTGTTGATGATTCATAATTATTTTTAATATGAATTTATTATTAATTTTCATAAGTAAAAATATATTACTGAATCGGCAAAACACTTAGATAAAGTGTAGTTCTATTCCTTATATCTTATTAAAAAGAAAAATATCAACCGATTGATTTGTTGGGAATATATAAATTAAAATTTACTACGTAGTTGTAACTTTGGCATCCCCCAAATTTGGCCCTTTCTAACTGTATGAAGATTTTGGAATAATCACAAACTGTATACTTTTCTGGGCTTATTTAACCCAAGGAAATCAAATAAAATGTCAAAAGTAGGTGTTACTATTTGAAATAATAAAGTTAGTACACTTTTAAATATGTAGACGCCTACTATTTCAATAATTATATTCATACTCTGAAAGAAATCATTAACCAGAGTCTAATGAGAAATTTGCTGTTATTTTATTCTAAACAATATGCGAATAAAGGAGAGTGCATCTTTTTTTTTTTTTTTTAAACACGGACCGTACACTGTAAACAAATTTGCCGAAAACTGCCCATCATCGACCGTTTTAATATATAACGATCCCTTTACCGTAATTTTAATCCATCCTGACCAATGAGAACGCTTCATAATATGGTCATGCAACCGTTATTTACAAAAACGGTTGAATGACTGGACAGTTTGCTGCAGACATTTAACAGTGAACAATATGCACCATTCGTATGAAATAATTCTACTTCTAACAGCTTCAGAATTAGATATTTTACACTCGAATTACTTCTTTACGATTTTCGATCTGTCTGTTACTCTTTTGATTTGATAACACCTCTCCGTATGGATACACTGTTAACCCTAGAACTACCGGAAATTTTACTCAAGTTTTATAAAAACATTCTACACCAGAAGTTTTACTTAAAACTATTTAATTTGTTTATTTAACTTATTATTGTCTGATTTATACATTTAGTTTGTTTTGAAGAAATTTCTGGTTTGAATAAATATTTTGAATGTACATGTCGGGTCCAATGGACTCGTCTGGTAGACGGAAGGTTAAAAATCTGCAGCAGACTGTCCAGTCATTGAACAGTTTTTATAGAAAACGGTTACATGACGTAATTTATCTCTATTCGCACCAGTCACTGTCTAAAATCTTCTGAAAACTATGCAGTCCTTCCACCGCTTTTATAGTTGGTGGTTGGTTGGTTGGTTGGTGTTTTATGGCAATTTGTCCCTTTAGGAACATGCTGCGCCAAGAAAATGTAAGAATTAAAATAGCGTTAATTTTTAAAAAGTTACATTAAAAGACTGTCAGAAAACATAAAATCAAGTAGATTTAAAACAAAGATTATTTAAAAAACAATGAAAAATAACATCGACTTAAATTACTGAAACACGGTATTTTCTTCATCGGCATCTGAGCCATTGCTGTAAGGGTCGGATTCCATAGCCTTTTCTACACGGTGCTGCAACTGTTTGGGATCTTTCATATTAGTAATTGATGGGTTAAGATATCATTTCTCGTTTTTTTCTCTTCACAGTTTTACACTGTGATGAGGCTTGAGTTGAGAGTTTTTTTCTCTCCTTCTGTGACCAAGACTTTTGGCTTGCTTTCTTAGTTGGAAAAACGTCGTGTTTCTGCAGATTGCTTGTAGATAAAAATAAGATTTGCTCTGTCTCATGTTCGGTAAATTTTTTTGATTGACTTGAAGATTTTTGTGATCGACTGTGTTCTATTTTAACAGGTTCCAATTTTAGCGTAAGTCTTCCAGTACTGGTTGACGAGACATCACATGTTCTTTTCTTTTAAGTGCTGGATGATAATGTCTCATGTGAACTATCCGGCGGAAAACAGGATTCAGTTTGTATGCTTTGATTGCTGCTTGAGTAGACTAGAGTAAGAAACATCGATAGATGGGGTTCTGTACTCAACAATCTTGTGAGCTTCGGGGTTTAAGAAAATTTTTGAGTGATTTTCAGAGCTAGATATTAATTTTCACGGATCCAGCTTGGACAAGAGCGGGAGTATGCTTCATGGCCACACTTACAGTTTGTGCAGTGTTCAGAGTTTTTGCAAGTTTTACCGTCGTGGCCGACTCCTGCGCAACATGCATACGTAACAGAACCACCAGAGGTAGCGTTAGTGTGCCCCCAACGCTCGCATTTAAAACAACGAAGAGGATTGGGAATATAAGGTCGGGAATAATGTGTTTTATAGGAAGCATTTGCTCATTCCGACGAATATAATACGGGGTGCATCTATAAAATTTTGTTCTTTGAAGTTTTTTAGAAGTTCTTCCTTTGCAGTGAATAAATAATTCGATTCAGACATTACACCAAGGCTTGTATTTAGAGTTTGATGTACCTGAAGAGAGACAGAAAAAGAACCTATTGCATTGCAATTTGATAGAAATTGTGACTGCTTTCTTGAAGAAACCTCAACAAGCAAATCTTCAGACTGCAGTTTTTTAAGTGAACAATCATTGCCAAAACCCGAATGGAATGTTTTTGCAATAAAGAAAGGTGAAGTCATCCTCAAAGAACTATCAAATAGACTATCAGTTCGTTTGATGACAAAGAAACGAGTAAATGAGTAATGTTGTATACTTTGTTGTTCTCTACATGGTAGAGAAATAGAAGAAAATTTAGTAGTGCCATCCATATTAGAAACAAATACAATTCAGACCCCGGCTTCACAATCCAGTACCGAGCCCAACAAGGCGATATACATTCATGCAACAGTGCTAACCATGGCAAATACGTTCACAAGACAATCATATCCTAGTCTCCACCCCTTAACGAAATGGCTAGTAAGTGCTCGCTCACTTGATGCCTATCCAGTGACGAGTCATCTGACCACGTGATTGATACATACGGGAGCAATATGCACATCTAATCTACCTGAAGCAGAGACTAAAGCAGCGTGTTGGTTTCCCCCAACCGACAGGATCCCCCTTAGTAGGGTCACGGGTCGGCACGCAGGTAAACATGTGGATCATTTGCGATTTTCCATAAGTCGATACAGACAGGATGATATCGGCTTATGGAGAATTGCCCTCACCTCCGAAGTGGAAACCACAATGAGAGTGAAACAAAAAGAAAAGAACAGACAAGAGAAAGAGTGGAAAAATGAAAAAGAAAAAGATTGCTCAGGGTTGCGAAGGCCGTGAATACCTAAAGAAGGTGTCACCTGGGGCCCGTTTTTACAGAAAACAGTTACATAAACGTAATTTATCTCTATTCTGACCAATGGAAAACCTTTATTATGGTCAAATAACCGTTACTTAAAAAAACAGTCGAATACCTAGATATTTTGCTACAGATTTTTATTAGTGATGGCAACTCTTCAAATTATAATCGGTATCTATAAAAGCGCCTTAAATGACTAGACAGTTTGGTGTAGATTTTTAACAGTGTAAAATATGTAATAAGGTGAAGTCAATTTAATGTGTATATATCACATATTAATTTTAAATGTATTGATAATTACACATTTTGAATGCAATAAGCAAGACTAAATTATTCTATGCGTTTAAAAATGTATTAAAAAATGCCTAAAGTATTCCTCAAATGTGTTAATCACACTTTCAGGAATCCATAGTTCGTCAATACCTTGAATGAACTTTAAGACTAATATAAAATGAAACAAATATTTTGACGCTGTATAATAAAAGTTCATTGTAAAATTAAGTGCGAAATTGTGTTAGCCATATTCTTTTATTTTTAAAAATTTATTTGAATAAATAATTAATGAATCATTAAATACATTCAGGAGATTTTCTTTTTTTACTTCAAGAATAATTTTGTATAAACATTATAATTTAACTTTAAAAAAGATGAAATCTGACAGATATGTATTCAACGTTTCGCAGTGAACTTTGTTTTCTGTATATGTTTACCATCTTTAGTGAAGAAAAAAACATAGGCAGTGAATAATCTAATCTATCATTTTTATTTGAAGCTGAAAACGAATTTTTTTATATGCGAACCTGCAAAGTATGGCCCTGTAAACTACTTTCACTCTCAAAAGATTTTTTTTTTTTTGTAGGATTAGAATAAAAGTAGAAGCGTGAAAAAATTTCGCTGTTATCAGAAACTCTACGTCCCCATATTCTTAGATGCTTATACTGTTTAGGAGAAGCTATTTTTTAATTCGTCTTATGGTAAACCATTGATAAAAATTGTTTTATTATATGTCATTTTCGTTTTCGACATATTTTATGCATTTTTTTTTTAATTCTATGATATCGATAGGATTTGTTTAATACTAAGCAATAAGATTTAGCTTTGTTTGGACGAACGTTTGGGGTTAAACCGGAAAGTTATCACTTCCGTGCGAGTTGAATTTTCCAAATGGCGAAGAAAGTGCCCATGCTAGGGTCAAACTGAGAATTTCTGGCTTAACATGTCATCACTACAAAAATTGTGCTATTCTGGACGACCTTGCTTCATACATTTCATTAAGACAAACTGTTGGTATTAACATCCCATCTGCAACATTACGCTGCTCAATAGATATGCCAATCAGGTAAGGGAAAACCATGAAAGATCGTATACATGATTATACAGTCAAATTCCTATTTCACGAATTTGATGGTTCACCGAAAAAAAATTCACAATATATAAATTTCGTTAAATAGAAATTAAAACACGAGTGTTGTAGTCGCAAAAAACAGAGGGTATACCTATAGATAGAGGTTATACAACATAGAGTATACGCTATAACAACAGGGATGTAAAGAATTATCTAATTAACGTTGTATTTTAGTATAGTATATATATATATATATATATATATAGTATTATATACTAGTAACGTAGTAAATTATTAAATTAACGTAGTAATGCAAAGCGGCTTGCATTATTAAGCTTTATTTTCTTTTTACTTATTAGCATAATTCTCTCTTGGTTAAGTTGGTGATATTTTATTTTAACATTTTATAACGTTAATGCAATGGCACTTGTTTTTTAAGATCATGCGTCACCAAATTTTCCCGGTTATTAAATTTGAAATTTTTAGAAAATTATCTGTTTGTTTACGAAAATTATTTAAAAGGACAAAATAAAACGAATAAGACATAAACTTTTACATTTGAAATCTCCTTTTTTTTAATATGGTCCTCTGCACGCAAGCTAAAAGTACTTATTTAAAAGTAGTAACTGGCTACAAGAATATTCACGTTCCCTAAAAGTGTGTCTTGTTCAGAGCAGCCAAGCAAATCATTTCAGGAAGAGAATGTCAAATGTAAACGAAACAAAAAAACAGATGAATAACGTAGCAAGACAGATTTGGAAATTCACTCGTACTAAAGATTCAATTAAAACTCAAAAGCCTCATATATTGAACACATCTAGGCCATGTCTCAGCGCACAATGGTACTTTTGGTAAAGAGTGCGCAGACGAACTCCCGAAACAAGCCACTAAGTATACAAACATTGATCGCCACCTCCTACTGCCCCAGTCATTCATTAAGAGGCACCTGAAATCCAGGATCATCCCTGAATGGCAGATGTACTAGGAACTCTATGACAACGGCAGGCACACGTTTGACCTAATCCCCACAGCCTCACTCGACATGCACCATACGCCGCGAGATTCTTAACAAATCATGGCCATTTCAAATCATACCTATACAAATTTAGGTGTGCAGGATCTAATAGATATGACTGCGGTGAGGTGGTGATCTCCCATCCCCGCCTATCACGAATGCACACTCACTGCACCACCGCACAGTGGGGCAGGAAGCCTCCAAAGTTGGCAATAAATAAAATTTACTTTGAACAAAAAAAGCACATCATACATTCTTTTATAGACTTTACGTAGTAAAACTTAAAACGTTTACATAAGCTATAGAGTAATTTATTAATTAATTTATAAAGCTTTTTCAAATATTTTCTGTACAAAAATAAGTTAAAAACAAGAAATTAAGATAGTTATATTCAAATTAAATATTTATAAATCATCCATAATATCGCATTAAAAATGAAAAAAACTGGTCTTCAAATACAATTAATAATTTTAATGATTCTGATTTTAATAAGCACACCTTAAAGTGAATATCAGCGACTCGTTTTGAAAGAGTGAATCCCCCTTTCTCAGGCAAAATGTATCTACTACTATCAAGACAGCAGAAACAAAACTGTTACTGCTGTCTTAGTAGTAGCACACATTTTTAGTCTGAGGAAGAAGCGTTCATTCCTTCGATGCCCGTCGTTAGCATAATTTAATTTTTTTTAAAAGTATGTAATCAATACTATCATCTGAATCATCATCACTGCCACTATCCTGATCACCAAACACATTGACAGAGGGGGTTTTTAACAAATGTAGGGATTCTCTTGGCAGATGTTCTAACTTTTTCTTTATTTTCATTTATTTGGTAGTGATCACTGTATCCGAACTTAGAAGTAAAAAATTGAAGTTATCTCTGTTAGTTTTTTCTCGGCTGTACTTTCTCGAGTAGTACTCTTTGTATCTGTTAAAGTCTATTTATGGCATCTTGTGCTTCATGAGTCATCTGTCCTATGGGAAACAGAGCCGAACTTATAAGTTCGGTTCCATGAATCAAATACTTGTGTAATATCCGGGGCATGTTGTAACATAGATACTTCAAGACAAAATATCTGGCTGTATCATGCGCAAATACACGATGGTTTTCTACATGTATCTCATATGCACTGGATATTACTATCGTAGTTTACATCCATTCCTGTGATCTGAGCAGAAAGTTCTGGATTCTGAAAAAATGGCCTCGCAGTGTTGCCATCGTTTGAGTTACCGAACCCTGGCTTAAGTTTGTCCACAATTAAACCTCATCGACTTCTAAATTCTTTTTGAATTCGAATTTTATTTTGAGCTACGATTTATTTTTCTCTGTTTTTACTAACTTGCCATTTTTTAACGGGTAGCTTATAAGACATGTGCAAATGACATTCGAATATACGTATCCATCCATGGCGCAGTGATAGGCCGAAGTCTAAATTTTGAATTTTTATATATCTGGATACCATTTTATAAATTTTGTTAAATTGTTTCGATGTTGCGCCACATATGAAGCATGTCATAGGTAAACTTGTTTCTGTCAGAGTATTACACACTTTACCGTCTACCGTGGGAAAAATCAACTTGTGATTGATTTTTACTTTTCTTGATTTAATTGCTACATCACAATCTTGAATATTTTTTATCTGTTCATCCATTTTATTTTTTTTCCGCAACGCACAATTTTTTAGATTCCTTCACGATTCTAGTTTAATAGACATGCAATATCTAGTTGACGCAGGTCGCGGGTTTTCCCATACAACTCTTTTTTTTCAGATGTAATTCGAACTGGAACTAGAGACATAATGAATACGGCTGAATCACTGACTTCCGAGTCACAGAAAGTTTGTTTGTATGAGCTAGGTCCCGAAGACCCATCGAAAACCCACTTTGATATAAGGCACAACTGCTTTAATTCTTCAAAGTCAAGTATGATGTCAAAATTAGGTACTTACTCATATTGAAAATTTCAGAGTTTCTTACAAGTTCCGTTCGAAAACGAACTTTTAAAGTAATTTTTTTAAGTTAATTTGAAAGAAGACATAATTTCTAGTCGAATGGTTGTTCTCGTACATTCCTGGTAAAATTTGGTGACTAACATGAATGGGGTGAGATTTTAGCTCTCGCCTGTTTCTTTTTTTTTCTTTTTTTTTCTTTGCCCTGTAACAAATATTATGTTATGCTTTAAGTGTAACTAATATCCAAATTTATGTTTTCTCTAGTTATTATAATGTGGAGTATGTGACTCATATTGTTATTACAATCAATTTATATTAAAATTACTTCATTTTTATAGCAACAAAATTACTTCATATCTCTGGAAAAACGAAAGAGAAAGGGAAGTAATAGGATATCATCCGCTATTTAAAATAGTGAACAAATATCTTTGTTTTTGTTTTCTTCGTAAAAATCGATTTAATTATTTCTAGTGTAATGTAAAATAATAATGTAATGTTTAAAAATGCAATGTCAAATTTATTCATGTGACTTACTTCCTGAATTACTATAATTATTATTCTAAAGTTGAAATATTTCAAAATTATTGATTCGTATGAGATACCAATTTTCGGATTTCTTTCAAATGTGGATGAGTGAACTTTCATCGAACACAGAATTGAATTGCACAGAGCGCATGCTGAGATTGGGTATTTTTGTTCAAAACATTACAATCCATATTTCAGAACTTGGTGATACTCACCTGGATTAGTTTGTTTTGTAGAGTAAGACAAGTAAACAAACATAAGTTTCACGACAATAGCAAAGTCGCTAAGTTTCTGTGCAAAATCTTCTCGCCAATAAAATTTTATTTCACGTATGTCGCCATTTCTTATACAGGTATTCACTAAAGTTAAATGAAAATCAGTTGATTCATATTGAAAATATGATTTTTTGCTTATTATCGCTTTATTATTCGCTTCTCGCCAATAAAATTTTATTTCACGTATGTCGCCATTTCTTATACAGGTATTCACTAAAGTTAAATGAAAATCAGTTGATTCATATTGAAAATATGATTTTTTGCTTATTATCGCTTTATTATTCGCTTCTCGCCAATAAAATTTTATTTAACGTATGTCGCCATTTCTTATACAGGTATTCACTAAAGTTAAATGAAAATCAGTTGTTTCATATTGAAAATATGATTTTTTGCTTATTATAAAAAAATAATAAAAATAATACTATGCATCTTTTATTGATGTACAATAAAATAAGGTTTCTTTTTAAACCCCCAAAAATTGAGGAACCTTTTTCAATGGAAATGCAACACATCAAGTTGCGACGCCAGCTATTTAAACAATATCGCTCACCCGCAAGAAAAGTGACACATCTAACAAAAATTCATTTTGCGTTTTATTCCACTAATTGGTCCATCATAGATGTATCTAGCAACACAAACAGTTTCATAAATGTAGTTATACGGAAAATCCATTTATTACGCTATATGTCCATTTGTGACCATTTGTGACGTCTTCATTCTTAAGGGTTTTATGCTTTTATGCACATTTTTATTCCTGAATGCAGAACTAAGTGCTGGAATTCCATATTATACTAAAATGATGCAAATTTTCTTTTGCCTCTCCTGTGAAATTTATTTTTGTCGAGATGTGTCACTTTTCTTGCGGGTGAGCGATATATTCCGTAAGAACTGATTTTTAGCTCACAGGCTATCAAAGCCTGAGAGCTAATGTGCCCGCCCGCTCTGTATGTATGTATGTTACGTACGTATGTATGTACGTAACGCGATAACTCTTGATAGAAACATCCGATTTGCTTCAAAAATTTTTCCAACGTTCACTGTGATAAGGCGTTTCCCTGATTAGTTTTGGGAGTTCATTGGTTAAGGATAAAGGGTGAAAAACGGAGTTAGTCCAACCCCTTAATTCAGATAAATGGGTTTTTCATGCAGAATGATTCGATTTTCTCCGAAGTTGGTATACCGGTTTATTATGTTAAGGAACTTCCCTGATTAGCTTTCTGGGTTCATTGGTTAAGGATAAAGGGGAAGGGTGGCTAGTCCCCCCCCCCCTTAATTTATATAAACGGTTTTTTCATGCGGAATTATTCGCTTTGCTCCAAATTTGGTATACCTGTTTATTATGTTAAGGAGCTTCCCTGATTCGTTTTGGGGATTCATTGGTTAAGGATAAAGGGGGGGGGGGCTAGTCCACCCCCTTAATTTAGATAAATGGGTTTTTTTTGCAGGATTATTCGATTTGCTCCAAATTTGGTATACCGGTTTATTATGATAAGGAGCTTCCCTGATTAGATTTGGAGGTTCACTGGTTAAGTATAAAGGGTGAAACGGGGGCTAATTCCCCTTCACTTATTTTTTTTGAGGGGCATTATTCTTTAAAATAAGAGTATGATATGCAATTAGTGTGAATAGCCTGTGAGCTCAGTGCCATCAGTTTAGCTGGACATTTTTCTTTTTTCTTTTTTACTTTTATGGTTTTTGTATAATTTATATACTTAATAATGTGTTGCACAATTAATTTTGAGCTTAGTGCCAGAGACAGATATGATAAAAATAAATTACAAATAGTCTAATCAAATTTACATTCAAAAATATGCATTTGAATTTGAAATTTTCAAATGAACAAAAAAATTTGAAAATATACATTTTCAAATTATTTTACGCGTTGTACAAGAGAATGTTATAAACACATTTTTCTTACATCACTTTGCTTTTTTCATGTATCTGAACTACAACCAGGGCCAGTGTAATATGTATTCAATTATAATACAAAAATTAATGCAAAAAATTTAAGAATATTAAATGAGTAAACCATTCTCTTCAATATAAGTCTTAAATAGCAAAGCAAAATTTCTGAGAATAATTCATAAAATTTTTTGAATATTAAAAAAATAATTTATACTAATACAGCCACGTAAATATTTTCTTTAAGTTAAAATAACACAGTTATAAAACCTAATTAATTTTAATAATTCTGCTTATAACAATACCAAAATAAATTCACTAACAGGTGAATATATAAGGTATTGTATTACAAATTCAAGAATGTTTAGTTCAGCGCTTGGATCGATGTAAATCCTATGCCAACAAATTACTTCGTAGTTAACGAAGCGTTATTAATAAACTGTTTTTACGCCGCTTTAATTATGAGATGAATACTCTCATAAAGAAGCTCTATTAACACTAGCCTAACAACCTCGCTTACGTCTGAATAGCAGTTCTATTAGTAAAATCTCTAATTATATAAGAGAGCTATTTTTAAGATTGATTTTGAAATTTAACAATTTTCATTGCTGAAAGAAGACTCATACATGCAATGTTTAAAATAAATGTTATTTAATTGTTTTAAAAATACATATATCTTAATAGTAAAAAATTAAAAATACATATATCTTATAGTAATTCTACAAGATATAGAATTACTATAGAAATTAACTAATTACAGTAAGCTAAATTTAAGAAATAAGTAATCATAGAAGTAAAATTTCTTAATTTAATTACTATCGTAATTAAAGACTAATGATTTTAATAATAAAGCATTAGACGTTCGTTAAGGAAATATTAAATTATACGTTGTATTAAAAAACACCTTTTCTGATACGAAAAGGATACCTGCACTGTAAAAAAAAGATGTAATTCTACAGATGTAAAGTTACAGAAATATGTATGCTTACTAAAATTTTATCTGTACACTGTACAAAAAAAGATGTATATCTACAAAACGGGTGGGAATCAGTTCGTCGACAATCATTTCGTCGACAAATCATTTCATCGAGAAATCATTTCGTCGACATATATTCTGATATGCATATACGTATTATCGTATTAATCACTAGATGGCGCTGGTTTAGTCATTTTAGTAATAAACAACCTACAAAAATAGTTAATTGTTAATATAATTTTATTTAGAATCAACACTTAGTAATGAAAGCATACTAATGAAACAAAATAGGGAGTTTAAAAAAAATTTAGCAGTTGGTATATCAATAACTAATAAAATATTTATAAAATTAATTAATTATTCAAGCTAATTCTTAATTGCTTTATCATAGGACTAATATTTTAATTATTTTAGATAGGTTATTTAAAATGGGCGATTATTTAAGATGGGCGATTTTTATGTGTTTACGAATAAGAATGAAATGATGAATGTGTTAATAAATATCCAATTTGAATTTGAGAACAGCCTCTACATACCTGGATAAAAAAGTAAATATTCCTTTAAATTTAAAAATTTAATCTAGTTTTTTATAAAACTTTTCTCAGGATACAAAGTTTATAAAACAGTAATTATAATACATTATTGTTTCCTATTTGAATTAATTATCAAATATTTTTTATCTTTGAGAATATCTCAAACATTCTTTATAAAAATACATTTAAATTATGAATGGTTCAGTTATTGATGAAAATTATTTAAAATTATTGTTTTTCCAAACTAAATTTATCCTCCGTTTGGCTTATAATTGCAAAAATATCATTTTATAGAAAGTCAAAAGAAATTTTCCCACCAGCAAACAATGCAAAAGCTTTACAATGCAAACGCCTATTGTGTACTCATCCGCACCCATGCCCCTAGGACAAAAGTACAAATGTAAGCCATCAATCAGACAAACGTGGGGAGAGATTGAAGTTTTTAAATGTTTTATAAAATTCTTTATCTACGTTCTTTGGTAGGAGTTTTGATGTTAGTTACAGGTTTGTCGTTGATGACGGAGGTTGCTCTGAGTTTTGATGCCAGTTATAGTTGTGTTTTGGTGGATCACGTTTTGCATTTAGTTACAGTAATGGATTCGGAGGCATCGTTACAAAATGTATCTAAAGTTTCTAAAGTTATAAAAACAACAAAAAATAAAAAATCGATTACAGTCGATGGATTTATTTTGACGAAGGATCGAAATCGAAATGATCTATTGGAAATGCGAAGATCTGAAATGTTTAGGAAGAGGTCTACATTCGTTAATGGACAACATATGCCAAGTCAACACGAGATTTCCAAACAAACATAATCATGCAGCAGAAGCAAGTAGAACACCAGTTATAATAGCCTGTACGAAATTGATTGAAATTGCGAAAATAACAAAGGATCAACCAGTTCAAATAATACAGAATATCATCACAGGAACGTCTTCTGAAATTCTTCCATATATGACCTCCAAGAATAGTTTGCGTCAAAAAAATAAAAGAGCTCGTAGAGAACAATGTCCTGCTGAACCAAAAAAATTGGAGGAATTTTCATTATCTAGTGAACTTTTAATTACAGAAACTGGGATGACTTTTTGCCGAGACATAGAAGCTGTAGGCCGGAGAATTTTGATTTTTACAACAAGTGATAATATGAAATATTTATCAGATGCAAAATTTTGGATAATGGACGGAACATTCAAAACGGTCCCTGTCCTATTACGGCAACTTTATGTTATCCATGCTCCAGTTGGTATTTCACCTAATAGTAAAATATGTCCTTTAGTTTATGCATTGATGAGTAGTAAAGAAGAAGAACTTTATGTGCGATTATTTCAAGAATTGATTGAATGGGTTGAGGAATGCAATTTAGAATTAAAGCCAGGTTTTATTTTAAGTGATTTTGAGAAAGCTGCAATGAATGCATTAGCTTCAGAAATTCCTGGCGCTCAGAGCAAGGACTGTTAATTTCATCTGTGTCAATCAGTATATAGGCAAATTCAATCGTGTGGATTAGCATCAAAATATGGCTCTGGAGAGACTTTTAGTATTTTAATACGGCAAATACCGTCTTTGGCATTTTTAAGCCCTGTAGAAATTCCTGATTCATTTCATGAACGGAAAACAATTATGCCAGATGACGCTGACCCTATTATTAAGTGGTTCGAAGAAAATTACATACATGGACGTGTACGTAAGATTTTCACGAATGGTGAAATACGAAGAAATCAGCCTCTTTTTCCACCAGAAATATGGTATGCATATGAAGACAATGCGTTTGGATTTTTTCGAACACAAAACAAAGAAGCTTGTCATAGGTGGTGGAATACTTTGGTAGATCGTGCACATGTTGGGATTTTTGCTATTATTTTGGAAATTCGCAAAGAGCAAAAAGAAACTGAATCAGAAATAGAAAATATTTTACGGGGTGAACCGCCACAGAAAAAACGAAATGCAGAAAAAAAAAACAAAGAACAGAGAATCCAAAATGTCTTGGCAAATAGAACAAATCTGTCTAATTTAGATTTTCTACGAGGAATTGCTCATACTATCTCATTATAAATTTATTTTTCTGCAATTTTTATATGTTTTAGTTTATATATTTTTTCGCAATGTAATTTATATATTGTATTTTTTTTGTAATGTATTTTAAACAATAAAAAATTGATGGGGTACTTGCTCAGAGACCTCCTCGTGGTGTACCCTGGAAACATTTTTTTTTTTTTTTTTGGCTAAGGTATGTGCGGCGTTAATATTTTTGTTTCATAATGATTTACAAAAAATCCATGTGTTCACAAATCAAATTATCGACGAAAGGTAAATTACATACAATGTGCAGACGAAATGCTATGACGACGAAGTGTACCTGTCGACGAAATGATATGTCGACGAAATGATATGTCGACGAAGTGATTGTTGACGAAGTGTACCGCTTCCCTACAAAACTAGTTTTTGTAAAGCTACAGAAATCTGTGGTTTTACAAAATAATCTACTAAAATTTTATCTGTAACCCGGATTGCAGTTACATAAAAGTTCTAGGTATCCCAGTTTTTAAAAAAATACTTAGTAACTTTACAGATTTTTTGATTTACAGTGCAAACATGTATCTGTTACAGGAATTTTTGTTGTTGCCGTTACATAAAAGTTTTAAGCATCACAGTTTCCTAGAAAATTCTTAATAACTTTATAGTTCTTTTTTGTTTTTTTTTACAAAGTGGCCTACTGCAGAATTTTTATTATTCTTATTCCTTGTAAATATTTTTTCGATGCTTTCTAGCTATTTCATAAAATTTTGTTTAATTATTAGAAATAGCATCGAATAAAAGAAATAAATTGATTGATGTAACTTACACGTTGCGTTTTCTATAATAATTGAACTTAAATATTAAGAATGGCTTACTTCAAATATCTACCTGCTTAAATAATATTTACTATGAAAAAAATATATAGGTTGAAAGCTAAAGTCTTAAGGAAGAAAAACTTAAATCATATTTCAAACATTTTGATAAAATTTTTATGTAATACAATCCACGACAAAAGAATAAAATTAGGATAAAAAATACGTGAAATATTTTTTGAAAATAATAGATTTTTAGATATTCTTTAGGAAGTATTGGAAATCTTAAAAAACGATGGACTTTTTAAATATTATTTGACGAAATAAATCCATATATTCTGTATAACTCAATATATTGCAGTAAAATTAAATAGATGTATTATAAAGCAGTTTCTAAAGAACCAGATTTATGCATCAGGGTAATAGTATAGAATTTATGAATGATTTATTCACATATTTATTTACTTTCTTGCATTAAGCCATCCATTAAATGGACATTTTCGCATCATAGCCTGTCATTCAATGCACATTTACATCGAAATAAATATCAGTTATTGTAATAGTTTACGAAAACCCTTTTATTTATTTTTTACCAGATACAAAGCTGTCTCTAACAATTGTTTATAGATCAAAAAAGAAAATATGGAATATGCTTACAGTTAAAATAGAAAAAAAATAAAAAATAATTTTCAAATACTTTATGTTTTTAAAATTGGCATTTAAAAAAATCCTCCGGCGAAAATATTTTTATTTAAATAAAAAAAAAGGTTTTGCTTTTAAAGTGTAAAAAATAAAATAGATTACTTTAAAATCATTTTCACTAAAACACGAAGAGTAAAAGAATAAAAAATGTTGACTGTCGAAATTCTAAACAATAAACTGATTCTAAACATCGTAGTAAAATATATAAAATTCTAAAAAAAAAAAAAAAAGAAATAGGGTAATTTCGTATTAGAAACATACCAGCGGTTAATCGCGGGAAGTTTCAGAAAGTACGGCAAGCAGTTTCATTACTTTTTTTTTTCAGTGTTTAAGTGCGTAGACTGTAAAAAAAAAAAAATAAAATAAAAAAATAAAAAAAAAACTGTAGTTATACAGATGTAAAGTTGCATGCTTACTAAACTTTCATCTGTAACTGTACAAAAAAATCTGCAAGTCTACAAAACTAGTTTTTGTAAAACTACAGAAATCTGTAACTTTACAAATGAATCTACTAAAATTACAGTAATATTATTAAAACTTTATCTGTAACCCTCATTGCACTTACATGAAAAGTTCTAGGCATCCCAGTTTCCAAAAAAAAAAATTTAGTAATTTTACAGTGTCTTTGATTTTCGTCGCAAAAGTGCGTCTGTTACAGGAATTTCTGTTGTTGCCGCTACGTAAAATGTTCTAGGAATCCCAGTTTCCTAGAAAAAACTTTAGTAACTTTACAGATTTTTTTTTTACAGTGTAGTTGGATTACGTATGTTTTACTGATTTTGTTTTAATTAAGTTTGAATGACTTTTGGGTAAAGAAGGATGGCGATGAGCAACGTGAACCCTGTTTACCGGCCAGTGTTTTACACAAGTAATTTTTTTTAAACAATTTCCTTAAAAAACAAATAATGATTTTGGTAAGGAAAAATTATTTTTCTTATAATATTGTATGCTTTATTCGAGGGTGAATGAATTCAATTCATTCATGTGGGTTTCCTTAAAAGACAAAAAAACTGGTGGTGCATTCATAAAGATCGCTAAATCCTTCGACAGAATATGGCATAATGCTCTTATCTATAAAGTAATTATGCTTACTGCACCTCCCCAACTTATACTCATTCTGTGGAACTACCTTAAATGTAGAACATTTTATGTCAGAGTTAACAATTTTATCCATTTTTTCCCCAATATCGAGGTCTGCATTTCCCAAGGTGAATTACTTATCACCTGTCTCTTTAACTTATATATTAATGGCATCCCAAATATTTCCCTTATCCTGTTAGAATTATATGCAGATGACACGCCTGTATTATACAGCAACATCTCATGACATCTAGTGATAGAACAAATCCAATCCTACTTTCAGGTTCTTTCTACCTGGTTCAGTAATTGGTGCATACAAGTTAATGAGAAGAAAAGTGTCGGCATGATATTCTCCAAAAAATGTATCACCCTTGACATTAACGTTTCTCTAAATGGTGAAGACATTCCTTGAGTCGTTGATTATAAATACTTAGGGGTTTACTTAGACTCAAAATTTAACTGGGATAAGCAGATTACTAACGTTCGAACCAAGACTGCTGTAGCTGAGGCCTCTCTCAAATCTTTAATAGCTATGCATAACTGTCTGCAAATTCCTAACAAATTACTACTATATAAGTCCTTCATGAAATCTACCATGACTTACGGGTTAATGTTTGGGGATCTCATTGCGAAGCTCAGATGTAAAAACTTCAAATTGCCCAAAATACAGATTGTCAAAGCAACTAAATTTTCTGGAATGATGTCATTCACAAAGATCTCAATATTCGGAGAATTTCGCTGGTATTTAAATAAGTTGCGCAAAATTTCCATAGAGATATTATACAGTAGCGCTCAAAAGTATTTTGACAAATATCTCAATATTCGGAGTATTTCGCTGGTATATAAATAAGATGCGCAAAATTTCCAAAGAGATATTATACAGTAGCGCTCAAAAGTATTTTGACAAAGATAATCCTTGACTTAAATAAAAAAAATAATAAAATACAAAAATCAATAATTTATTTTATTTAACCATATTCAGTGCTTTACAGAATTTTAATAAATAAACTATTATTTGCTAGAAAATAACGTGAAACACAAGAAAAATCAGGAAAATGATAAATCAAAAGTTTTTTGACATAATAATGAAAAATTGTTTTAACACAATAATTATCCAACATAGTAATGAGTCAGTCAATATTTAGTACCATATCCTCTAGCCTTTATGGCAGCCTCACAACGCGTGGGCATCGAGTCGACTAACTTTTGAATTCGACCTAAAAGAATTCGGTCCCACTCATTTTTAAGAGCTTCGTATAAAGCCTCCATATTTGAATAATTTTGTCATCTTACTCTACGATCTAACTTCTTACACTGAAGAGCTATGGTGTTGAAATTCGGAATTTAGCTTAGTCATTCTAGAACCTTGATTTTTCTGTGTTTCATAAAATCACTTACGTACTTGGATTTCTGTTTCAAGTCATTATCATGTTGAAAATACCACTAATCAGGCATGTTTTGTTTAGAGTGTGTTAGCATATGAGTGTCTAATATATCCGCATACATGAACCGATCCGTATTTCTCTCAATTTGAGCTAAGGTTCCAACTCCGCTGCATGAAAAACATCTCCAAACCATCACATTGCCGCCTCCGTGTTTAACGGTGATATTTGGCATCGAATATCATATTTTTTGTTTTGTTTTTAGGATGTCCAATGTACTTGATTCCATCAGATGACAGTAAATTAAACTTGCATTTATTGCTCCACAAAACATTAAAACTCTCTACACCTGTCCACGATTTTACCGTTTTGCAAATACTAGTCTAGCCTTCATATTTTTAGCAGATATCACAGGCTTTTCTGTTGGTCTTCGGCCATGTAAACCATAGAGGTTTAGACGTCGTTTGACAGATGAAACGTGTATGTCTATGCCGTAATATTATTTCAATTAATTTTTTATTAGTACAGCCGACATACGACAAATCACTTGTAGATAGCTTTTTCATAATACGGTCAACATTGCAAGTTGATTTTTTCGTTATTAATTCCCGTTGGTTAATTTCGTTGATTTCCGTTCATTAAAAACTTTATTCTAGGTACTAACAAGCTGCCGATACATGTTTTGGCTTTAGCAACTTCTGCTTGCGTCCTTCCTTGTTTAAGTGTATTTACAACGTTCTTTTCTAAAATCACTGGAATATTCTTTGCGTTTAGGCATTTAAAAATAATCACAATAAGTCAATATAAACACTAATCGAAGTTATAGAGGAAATGACGTTCTTAACAATTAAATACAAACTAATTGTCAAAATACTTTTGAGCTAAGGAGGAGTCATATTTCTAGGATGGCGCCGAATGTAAACAAGCAAGTTGAAACTTAATACCTTTGAATAACTGCAGTCATATTGTTCTCAATAATAAGTGATATATTTTCTTTTATATTTTTATAGTAAACAAAATAAGAGTGAATATAATGTTGTCAAAATACTTTTGAGCGCCACTGTACTTATGCGCAACGATGCTTTGCGGTCTATTAGACAGTATAATTTTAACAACGATGTTGGAAAAATAGATCAATCGTTCATCCTTAGCAGAGAACGGCTTCACCATGCCCTCCAAAAGACGAAGGCAAGAGCCTCCTTAGCCATACTGCTAAGGAGGTTAATAAGGTGATAAGTTTTTCCATAAGGAGTTAAAGTTTTTCCAATTTCAAAAATTTTTCGTTTATTTTACCTTTCTGATCTTTCTATTTATTGTTAAACTATCTTTGTGACATCGTTACTGCCTATGTATTTGGCATGGGGATCATTTGAGGTTTCTTATCATTTATTCTTATTTCTTATTTAAAGTTCTCTAGTTCTACTCACTTTTGATCTGCTGAAATGAGATCCGTCGAACACCTGCAATCTCATTGACTGCTGCAGTTCCACGTCCAATGTGCTAGCGAAAATACATCTCATAGCTGTCTGAGACATCCACTTATTATGCTCTATTTTACGGTTTCCTGATTCACTTCCCTTCTTCAATCTCACTGGTTCTTGTAAGAGACTATCGGATCGGCTTTTGTGAAATCTGTATTATAGCTTTTAAACTCATTCTTTTTATGATTTTAATTGTTTAAGTTAAAACTTTATTATATTTTCTCTATATTTAAAAATGTATTGCTCTAGTCATTCTTTTGCTATTCCTATAGAACAGTTTTTCCTGCACATTCGACCAACACAATGCTACGGAATTCATACAAATTCAAATATACACTTCTCAAAACCATTAAGGGATCACATGGTTTTAACAAAATTACGCAAATATTTACACAGATAAGTAACGTAAAATAAAAGATCCCTAATTTAAAGTGTATTAGAAAACAGATAAAAAAACTTCACATGCAAATTAAAGTTTATGACGTCAAAAAGTAGAAAAAGGAGATAAGTGTAGAAATCGGGTTTTGTAGAAACGTCTGTTTCAGTGTCTCAGCTGTGAAATTGAATTGCTGAGCTTGTGTTTTGAGAAAATGTGGCTTGAAAATGTTACAGCAATGTGATTTAACGAAATCCATGGCTTGGCATGTTATCGGGGCAGTTGATTCTGGGGAAACACAAGGACGTGTAGCAGACGCTGTTGGAGTCGCAATAAGTGTACGTGAAAGGCTGTGGAATCGATTCCAAGGCACATGGAGTGGTAGTCATCAACGAGGGCAAGGTTCGCCATTTGCTACCACAGAAACTGCTGTCCGATATATCCTGTTAAAAGCTCATCGAGTCCGAACGGGCAATGCTACTCTGCTGCAAACACAGTTGTTCTTGGCCACATGACGAAGGGTGTCCAGCGAAACAGTCCAAAATAGGCTTCATTAGGATGGTCTCCATGCACGCAAGCCTATGGTCTGTATTCCGTTGATCTCAAGCAACTGTGCGGCCCAAAGAAGGTGGCAATAAAACATCGAGTTTGGAGGCAACATCATTGGAGTCAGATTCTGTTTATAGACGAGTCCCGATTCAGTCTGGATGTTACATCTGATGTGTTTTGGCATGGAGAGTAAAAAGGGCTCTAAATAATCCCACACTCGTTCGTGAAAGATCACATTACAGAAGAGGTGGGCTGATGATATGGGCTGCAATCAGCATATGTGGACGTACGGGCCTGCGTATCATTCAGAATGGCACTTTGACGGTCCGAAATTGTACAGACGAGATACGGAGACCTCATGTCGTATTTTATGTTGCAGCAATTAGTGATTTCTTTTGTTCCATGCATGATAATGCCAGACCTCATACAGTTCGTCTTTTGGAAAACATGCTTGAAGCTAAAACAATACAGCGTATGTAATGACGAGCATGCTCTCCTGACGTAAATCCGATCGAGCATATTTGGACATACTCAGACGACGCATTGCTGCGAGACCAGAGCCTCCTTTTACAGTATAGGACTTGGAGATTTCAATTCTTGAGCAGTGGAACAGTATTCCCCAAAGTCTTATCGATAACCTCATCGCATCCATGGAAAACAGATGTACAGCAGTCTTAGCTGTTCGAGTAGACCACACAACATATTAAAAATCTTGCATTATTTCTAAACAATAGTTTTTTTTATCATTTATACGAAACCAAATTGTTGCCCTAAACCATTTTTTATGTTCTTTCCATCTTTTCAAAGAATAAAAGCTCCCTTACAATTTTTTTTGCATTTTTTTCTGTATTTTGCATTGATACACTTGTACTATCCATTTTATGCCATACATGCACTGTTCTCACTGTCTTGTACTGTTCTCTTCACTTTTTTGCTTGCTCCCCTAGTTTTTTTGAGCAGTGTATTTATCAAGATAATTCGACTGATCACCTTCGATGTAAGGTAAACGGTGGCATTATGACCACCGTAATAATTTCTGATTTATCTACATTGGTTCAAGACGGAACAATAGGAACAACCAGGTAATGTTCATTCTAAAGAGAGCTACAAACACAATTTCATTGATACTGAAACTGGGCAAGCAACACGCAGTTCAATTGAACGCATCTGGAGAAACTCAAAATGGCTAAACAAAAAGCATCGTTGAACAACTGCCACTACCTTGAGTTCCCGAGATCAAAACACAGGCGATAAAAAAAATATTTTCTGTTATCTTAAGGAACGTTGCTAGACATTTACCACCCGAAACTAAAAAATACACGTTGATAGTAAAGAACTCAAAAGTTCGCTATGACATTGAAGTTAATACAAAATATAGTGTATAAAATAGCGGATTCAATGTTCAACAAGAACGAAAAATCAAGAATCATGCAGCGATTGAGAAACACTTTCTTACACTAACAGAATATTATTAAGAAATTTCGTTTTTTTATAGAATGAAAAGAGATATTTAATATACAACTTAACAAAACACATAACTGAGTAAAAATCCATTTTCAGCAGTTGCTTTCCGAATCCGGGAATATGTGCAAATTCTTTCGTGCAGAATATAGGACAGATCTATGGGATATATCGAATTTATACACGCAACCTAATGCACTCAAAGTTAGGTAACTAAAAATACATACCACAGTGGCAAACGCATTTCTAGCAATTATCGATCTTAGTCATTCTTCTAACCAAATTATTTTGTGTGTCTATCTGAATTAACGATAAATGTTGTGCATAATCCATAGAAAACATACTGAAGAGAACTTTAGTGATTTCATTATGTTTGAAGTATCATAACATCATCAAAATGCACTGCATGCGATTTCCCCATATCTCATAATGTAATGGAAATTTTTTATGCGTCCCTGTAAAGGAACTATAAATTCTCCTTCTTCAATACTTCTGAGGAAGTATGTTGTAGTCCACTTCAGTGCGTCATATCAATATCATTAAGTTCGAAATGTGATAACAACAATAAAATGCACCGCAAATATTTTCCCCCATAGATCATAATGTAAAGGAATCCTTTTGAGCGTCCGGTAAGCGAACTATAAACTCTAAATACTTCATTTTCAATGCCGAATATTCTAAAGTAAACCTCAATAACATATAGAACTTTCATGGAAATCCTAGTGTATTTACGGGAGTTAGAGCACGAATAGACAGACGGCAGACAAACCAAACTTATAAAAACGTTAAAAGAGTTTAAAAAACTACAACTGGGTGGCACAAACATATTTATCTCAATTACATTTATCATATCTCATTACATTTATCAACTAGATGTATGCATTGGCTCTAAACAATTTTTAGCAATGACATTCTTTGTAGCCGTCATGAATATCGCAATTCTACCTTGTTAGTTAAATTAATTTTATTAATAAGGTATAATTTGTATTTTAAGCAAGTACTTTTTTTTCATTATATGGGTTATTTGTAGCAAATAGCCCAAGACATTTGTATTATTATTTTTTTAATGTAGCTGTAAAACAGGAAACTATCTTAAAATAAAAAAACTGCCATTTTTTATGATTGAAATTATTTTTTTCTAAATGTCCCTAGAAAAATCCTAAAATAATGATTTCCATCTTAATTAATTCGCGATAAAAAGTTTCAAATTCTTAAAACATTTCACTGTAAAGGAATTTGCATTGAAGTAGATTTATAGAGCTTTATGCACAGAGGTCTGTTACCTCTGATGAAATCCATGTGTAATTTTGCTGGTACAGATCGATCCGACAGAGGACAGAAAAATTTAAAATATCCAGAACAATTTTCTTCTAAATACAGAGTAAGTCATTGATAGTTGTCCCTTTAGGACATCATCATTCTTCTTTTCATAGTAATGGTTTAACCTATAAACAGGGTGAATTTTAATTAACCTACAACTTTAATCTGAAATAACTTCTCAGAGCTTCCCTAGATGGCAGCACGAATTCGTGCAGTGAGAGAGGGGATAAAAGGAATTTGTTTAGTGTCAGTTCCATGCAATTTTGAAAAATTCAACCAAAAAGTAATAATCAACTGAAGATCGTATTTTTATTGTTAAAAATTGGTATTTATGTGGTAAAAATGCAACACTATTTCTACGGAAGTGGGCTTCAACATTCAAAAACCGACCTAAGACTTTTTAGAGCAATGGTAAGAGATCTGATAAGAAAATTTGAAAGGTTTGATAATGTTAAAGATAATCTCAGACAGTCGTTTTTCTCCAAATTCGTAATCCGGGTACGAACAGCGATGAATATTGGTTCATGCAGGACGGTGCCCCTTTGCATAGAACAGGCAGAGTGTTTGACATCATTAACAGTGTGTTTGGATCCCGGGTTATTGCTTTTAAATACCCGAACAGCCATCCTGATGCATTGCATTGGCCACCTTACTCACCGGATATGAATTTGTGCGATTTCTATCTTTGGGGTCACATGAAAGACTTGGTTCTCAAGAAGAAGCCGACAGACCTCAATAGCCTCAAGAAACCCATCACTGACTCATTTGCAAACATTAAAAGAGAAAAACTTGAATATGTAACTGATAACTTTGTGACTAGGTTGCGCTACTGTATCGCCTCTGAAGGTTCTCATTTTGAAAACCTTGTGCAATCATTACCTTTTCGACGTTCTTTTCAATAAAAAAAAATTTGCTGTGCTATTTGCAACGATTCTTGTGTTATTTCATTTTAAAGTTGTAGGTTAATTAACAGACACCTTATAATCCTAATTTTATGTAGAACTTCATAAAAAAAAATTACTGTAATACAAATCTACTAAAAAACAACTTTTCAAAAGTAAAAAAAAAAAAAAAAAAAAAAAAAAAAAAAAAAAAAAGAAAGAAAGGGGGGAAAGTTGTGGCTAAAAAATAGTGTGGTATCAAATTTCCAAGCTTATATTATGGTACTTATTTAACATTTTTTATTAAAAATTTACCATACGTAAGTCGAGTACCTAAGTATGCGTTGATAGAAAGCCTTTTCTCCTTTACTAAATACATCATAACGAGTTTCTGAAAATTAATTTTCTTTAAATTATGCATTAGGGTGGGCCGAAAAAAACTTTTTTTTTATTTTCGATGATGGGTAGTGCGGAAAAGTGGCCACTAGTGGCACCAAGTTCACACAAAAAATTTGAGATTTTTAGGACAATTTTGCCGCTTTTGGCTTGAAGTTTTGCTAAAAGGCTGATTTTTGAACTTTTTTAGCAAAAATTTTAAAAATGTTAAATTAAACTTATTTTAATCGTATTTACTTGAAAAAGCATATTTATTGTTCCAAATGTATAAATAAGCTCTGATAATGTATTATTTAATTGCTATGTGCATTTTAAATTAGACGATTTTTATAGCCTTTTCGCGTTTAAGTGAGCAAAAGTTGCATGTATTGTTTGAATCTTTCAACGGTTTCTCTCTTTTCTCTTGTTTATGTCCCTTGGTCGTCCTTATTTTTTTCGATGCTTTAAGGGTCATATATTTGGGTGACGGACAGCAGAATCCCTCAGAAACAGATCTGGAAGGAGAGAAGGGGGTGAGGCGAGAACTTAACGAATGCAGTGACTCATCGCGATGGCGAGAAGGGGGAAATACAAGAGGGGAGAAAGTTAAATAAGGGATGCTTATTATTTTCAGTGCTCAGTTTCCCTGAGACATGGCGGACGCTGTGTGAGACAGGAATATGCGTTTAGGAGTGTTTGGCTTTGAAGAGCCTGGTTCAAATTCAGATTCAGTCGAACTGCTTGCTTGAAAACTCCCACTACTTGAATTTTCCAACAATATAACTGTCTTCCATCTGGATCTAACTCCACTCGTTGAAGGTTTTGTCGCAGAACCACTATTCCTTGTTGAAATTGTATCCCTTTTCATTTTCCACGATATTTTCTTTGCAAGAGTTTTGCTTGTTTTTAGATCAATATTTCCGATAAACATTTTTCGAACAGTTCTTTGATACTTCAAGAAGTTCACCTACCGATGTGGAACTTTACGTCTGATGTCACAGCTATAATTGTTCAAGCCTCTACTCTTACAATCTGCAATGTCAAAGAGAGAGGTTTCCGCATTTCGTACGAAATCTTCGCGGATCGCCTTGCCTTTAGCGCCCGTATGATTACAAGATTTCTCCAATGATCTACACTCATTGTAATTGTTTTTAATCTTTCCGTTATTTGTTCGTTGGAAAACCACTGGTATGGAAGATTTTATCCAGATTTCAGAAACTTTTTTCACCTAACATTTTAATAATATCATCCACTGATTGAAGATAAATATCTCGATTTTCTTCTATATCGCTTCGCAACCAATGGTAGTGGCGCATGATGCCAGTATTAGTTGGCAATTGCGAGTCTTTCAATTTGCACGGTTCCCCAAAATGGCTACTTTTCACTCTATCACATGCCTTTACATGATCATGAACTTTCGCAATAGCCATTTCTAAACTCGTCGTAATAAAATGCACAAGACACAGTAAAGGCACGTTAAACGATCCAAAAAACAATGTATTGCACGAGAAAAAGGTTTTACTTTTACAAAGAACAAATGTCACAGAGAAACCGAGCACTGAAAAATAATAAGCATCACTTTTCGCACTTTCTCCCCTCTTGTATTTCCTCCTTCACTCCCCATATATCGTGATGAATCACTGCATTCGCTAAGTTCTCGCCTTAGCCCCTTCTTTCCATCCAGATCTGTTTCTGAGGGATTCTACTGTCCGTCACCCAAATATATGACCCTTAAAGCATCGAAATAAATAAGAAAGACCAAGGGACATAAACAAGAGAAAAGAGAGAAACCGTTGAAAGATTCAAACAATACATGCAACTTTTGCTCACTTAAACGCGAAAAGGCTATAAAAATCGTCTAATTTAAAATACACATAGCAATTAAATTATACATTATCAGAGCTTATTTATACATTTGGAACATTAAATATGCCTTTTAAAGTAAATACGATTAAAATAAGTTTAATTTAACATTTTTAAAATTTTTGCTAAAAAAGTTAAAAAATCAACCTTTTAGCAAAACTTCAAGCCAAAAGCGGCAAATATAGGAATTGTCCTAAAAATCTCAATTTTTTTATGTGAACTTGGTGCCACTAGTGGCCACTTTTCCGCACTACCCATCATCGAAATTAAAAAAAAAGTTTTTTTCGGCCCACCCTATTATGCATGATGGGCTTGGCGGCCATCTTTCCATATTTTACACAAATTTCTAATTAATATACGAATATAATTTCGTATAAAAATTCCCGTAAATTGATTATCTTTAATAGTCTATTATTAAAGCCGCATAAACATTAGAATTAAATTTTTTCCTGTTCAAATTTGCCTGAAATCTATAGTCTTATCGTTCGTCAAATTTGTTTTATGTTTTTTTTAATACCCAGACACCTTTTCTAGACACTGACAAAAGATCACAGAAATTCTGAAGTTATCCAAATACTTATATCCTTCTATCGTATTTCTTTTTTTGAGGGAGGTGATGGGTGAGGAAGAACGATTAAGAACTTCGTTTTGTTCTTAGAATTCTGAATTAATCATTGAAAAGATCTACCTACATAAGTCTTGTTGCAGAATTTTCATTAGCTAAGAGTTGCATCAACTTATACATCATGTGACTATATTAAATTACTTTTGTAAAATACTAGATGGGAGCCATTGATATTTTCAGAGCATTTGCCTACATTTTAAACTTAAGTCATTTACAACTATTCATTAATTTTCTATACGAATTAAAGAAGTCGTTGTTTCCATGGCAACTGTACCTTTCACTATTGCTTGTTTGTTTGTTTGTTTGTTTTATTGAACACATATACATCAGATCACGTGGGGATCACGGCGGGAATCGAACCCGCCCCCACCTACGCTCTCAAGCGATTAGCGGCGTGGTGTCTTATCCACTCAGCCACGGTGGGCCACTATTGCTTTCTCTAATACCCAGATACTCAAATTTAACCAGCTGCGCTTAAAATCATGCTCATAACAGAGTACATTTATATGTAAGAGTGGTGACATATGCACAAGTCGTGTACGCATATTCAAGTTTTTGTCCAAAGTACAGTAACTCAGTTTCAGTAATAGATGTGGAGGATTTCGATTAAACTAACCAGAAAAGTTAAAAAAACATTGGCTTTCTGATTTGATTTTATTCAAAATCATCTTAACCAACCAAAGTTAATGTCCGGGATCCAGAAAATTTTTTCTCTGTTAGTAAAATTAGATTGACCTATCAGTAGCCTCCATCCTTGTAGGCTTTTCGGTGTTTACTGCAAACATAAAAAAGTTTTCAAAAATGCAGGCTTCTGATTGATTAATCTCATCTCGCTAATAGCGTAAAATCTATCTTGATCCCGGCCTATTCAACGCCCTTGGAGAAAACCTTGACACGCGTCAGGAAAGTATCACACAAAGCAGGCAAAATAAAGAAGAAAAATTATTTATTGGCTCGTTCATATCCCCGAGCCAATGAATGATTTTGTTCCTTTGGTTTGCCTGCTTTGTGTGATGTTTTCGTGACGCGTGTCAAGACTTTCTCAAATATCTAGGGTGCGTTAGTTTAATTCACCATCATGAAGCTATGAAAGGAGAGGAGCAGATATGTCAATCTTCCCGTGTGAAAAACTACATACCAAAAAAAAAAAAAAAAAAAAAAAAAACGAGTTCTTTCCCCCTCTTCTGCAATTTTCTCTCTTGATTTTGACCGATAGCAGCCCATTTAGCAGTCTCCAGTGCAAGATGCCGCTATATATGGCGGACGCAAGGGGGAGGGTGTTAGCGCGACCAATGACATAATAAGCCAGTTCATGACGTTTAAATGTCACACGGAGTTGGATCATCTTTACACGATGATTAGTACAAAGCGGTGTGCCGATTTTTTTGTGTCCATTGCCGTGTACAGGTAATCAACTCCGTGTGACGTAATGAGCTGGCCACACTTTAGGAACAGCTTCAAATGACGTTATCTATATCTACTTCGAGGCAAATGAAAAAGACAGGCTACCGCGGTGCTACAGCGTCTAGAATATATAGTGTGGAAATCCAATCAGTCGATCACAGCGATATCTGCAGGATATTTCCCAAAACTCCAAGACAATTTGGTCTAGACGCTACGAGCCGTTAATTCCCAAATTGGCTCAGCCGAGCTCAGCAATCTGATTGGCTAAAACTGATATTTATATAGTAGAAAATTAGATTTATTTTCTTATGAAGTAGTGTAATGTAAAATAGAATGCAATTATAATGACTTAAATTGATTTATTTTGTTAAATTTGATCAAAATCACAGTAAAGTAATCCAAAATATTAATATTAACGAACAATCAGATTGCTGAGTTCGGTTCAGCCAATTTGGGAATTAACGGCTCGTCTAGAACGCTGTAACATTTTCTTTTTAACATACATCTGATCTATGTGCTTGGCGTCAAACCCGCTGTAATAATACGATGTTTACTTTGAAATTTGAAAATATATCGCAGATGTCGCTGCGATCATCTCCCTTGATTTCAGCGTCAGTGCACATTGAAGGGATACACTTTTTAGCGGTTCTTGGATAGCAAATTTCCACATTATGTATTCTAGACGCTGTTACAGCGCCTAGAAGATACAGTGTGGAAAACGGCTATTCCTATAATGCTTTAAAAAGTGCTAAAATCTTGTATCCCATAAATCTCCAACAATGCTCAGCGGCAATATGTTGATACGAGCGCCATTTCGTAACTCTTTTCAATATAAACCCTGTGTTTTCAAAAATTATAGAATGTTAAATATCGGAAACTATAAATATAAGATATTGTAGACTGTTATAAGCTAATTTAGTTAAGGAATGACGTGAAATAGGTTAAAGAGTCTCTTTTAGAATGACTAACGTTTTTAAATCACTACGATGGCGCTACGATCGACATCTTGTTATTCAGCATCGTTGTACATTTATGGGATTCAATTTTTTAGCACTATTTTGTAGCCGTTTTCCACACTGTATCTTCTAGGCGCTGTAACACTGTAGCGGAGCATTACACATGTCTCTTTCTTCTTTAAAAAATATCCTGTAGATGTCGATGCAAATGACTGTTTGGAATTCGACATCGTTGTACATTTAAGGGATTCAATACTTCCGCGCTTTTTTAACCTTCTCACCGCCGCGAACTGATATATCAGTTCAATAAGCTGTAGGTTTCACTGCAATAGAAGCATTATTTACATTAATATAATTCTGCAGATATAATCCAGTTTTAAAAAATTAATTTATGATTAATACTCTCAAGGTTTACATACCTATACGTAATACAAAATTTTATATCATGTTAGAAAAAACACATTTTTTAGTATTTAAAAAAAAAGTTACAAGCAAAACAACATTACAATTTTGCCCTTTTGCTCGGCGGTCAGGGGGTTAAGTATTGCTGGGATAGTCGATTTCTACAACATATAATCTAGACGCTATAACGGAGCTATAGTTTCTAGAAGACAGAGTTTAAAAATCGGCTTATTAAAAAGGTGCTAAAAAATTGTATCCCATAAATGTTGAACGACGCTGAACGACGAATGTCGATTACAGCGCCATATGGTAATTCCAACGTAACTATTTCAAAAGAAAACGTTTCGCTCAGAGAAGATCTAGAAAATGTTGCTCCTATCGACATTTGTCATTCAGTATTTTTCAATATTTATGGGATTCAATTTTTAGCACTTTTTAAAGCATTACTGGAATAGCCGGTTTCCACACTATGACCGTGATCTAGTTAGATTTTTCTCTGTTATCGTAACGACTTTGACCAAACAGAAGCCAGAATTGTTGCTAACTTTTCACTATTTGCAAAAATGTACCTGGATCCCGGCCTATATTTCTAGACACTATAACTGAGCTCAGGAATAGTACAGAAAGCAAACTCAGTATTTTGATACATTAAGGCCGGGATCTAATTAGGAACAAGTGTGTCTCTATATTTAAGTAGCGACATACGGCCAATAAATGTTTATTGGTAAAGTTTAAGTTTTAAGCTATGAGGTATTCGCTACAGCTTTTTGCCGGCATGACCTCAAATGATCACAAAATGGCGTTATTTCCTTGGGACCACCTTCACTCACGAGGAAAAGAGGCAGAACCTTATTGGTAAAAGTAATAAAAACAAATCGTTAAAGTTCTTTGCGAGCATGCCATTATCGTCAGGCTAATGCATGTTGAATTATTTCCCTAGTCTAATAGAGATCGTCCATGCGCGTATCTTCTAATGGAGGATATTCCAAATATGGGTTCGAGGCTGAAAAAGTCACGTGGTACCGGTAATTTACAAAAGAATTTCTAACTGATAAGAAGGGAAACAGGAAAGTACACTGTTAAAAATATCGTGAAAAATTACCTCTGTTCTTACAGGTTCTCTATTTTCTGACCAATGAGAACACTACATAAACGCCTATGAAGCGTTCTCATTGGTCAGAATACAGATAGCCTTTAAAAACAGAGGTAATTTTTCACGATATTTTTAAGAGTGTACTACTGCTTTCTCCCATGAACTGTTTCATTGGCTAGCGGGGATTTACATTACGTAGACGGAGCCTTCCCTTCTTTACGCTAGACGTTCTTGCCTTGACCATGTGATCATAACTTAGATTGAATATCCTCTATTCAAGAAAGCGGATTGCCGCACTTTCGACAAAAACTTGAAATGAGCATGCCTCCTGTGAATATATCACCACTCTTATGTATAATGGCTCTCTGTTATGGTGTTGTTTCTGATACAGCGCCTAGAATACCTAGTGTGGAAATATGCTATCCAAACAGTTCTAAAAATTTGTATCCCTTAAATGTGCGACGATACTGCTAAAATTTCAAGTGTCGATCGCAGCGACATCTGAGGGATTTTCGTATTACTATTATTACATTGTATAGACTAGCAATTTCTTGCAGTTGTAGAAAATATCCTGCAGATGTCGCTGCGATCTGTATATTGCAGCAGTAACATTGCACATTTAAGGGATACAATATTTTAGCGCTTTTTTAAGTATTACAGGATTAGCCGATTTCAACACTATATATTCTAGGCGCTATAGTTTCTGAGCGCTGTTGGTTAAATTTCGATATTTCGTTTTAGATTGACCAATAGAGAAAAGTACTAAAACTATTGAAAGAATAACTTCTTTAATATTGAAATGTATAGCAAAGGAGTTCAGATTCAATGCCTTAAATAGTTTCGAATATGCACTGTTGTTTTAACATCAATACCCTTCCTGGATGTGGAAATGCAAAATTGTGTTCAACATAATTGGCCGCAATCTAGATAGATTTTTCGCTGTTAGCGAAACGAGATTCATCAATCAGAAGCTTGCACTTTTGCGAAATTTTCGCTGTTTGCAGCAATGCAGGCTATTGATTGGTGAATCTCGTTTCGCTAACAGCGAAAAATCTATCTGGATCCCAACCTAGATTTCTGTAAACATTGCACTTCATCCATGGCACTAAGAAAATGACTCAAAACTTTTATAACATAGGCCGGGATGCAGAAACAGCACAAATTCTCAAACATTCTGGCTTCTGATTGGTCAAACTCATTTCGCTAACAGCGAAAAATCTATCTGGATCTCAGCCATAGTTTTCTTCGATGAAATCAATGCAAAAGGTTAATATAAAAGAATAGTATGAGACTAAAATGGTTTGGCGGGTTTATCGCTGTTTGGCATAATTTATAAACTTTAGAATTAATTAACAGTTTTTCGCTAATTAAGAATAGAAAATTTGTGTTTTTAAAGCTGAATTTTATAAAAGCACGTAGATAGAGTAAATATCTGTCCAAAAATGCAATCCTTACTTTTTTATGTCCATTATATAAGTTTCTACCTCGATTGAAGCATAAGGTGAGACGAAGAAAATAAATCTGTAATTTTCAGTATCTCGACGTTATTTTAAAAAATCTATATCTCTGTTTATAATTAATTTATGAGGATGCATTTGGTCTCAAATTGAACATCTTTTCCATTAGTTCCTTCTGGTTTTGGTTTTATTTTTCTGCGATGATTGGTTCTTTTGATATGGGAAATTGTACGCTGGCATGTTTGGTCGATTTAACATGGAGAAGTTGTCGTCAGTATAATAAGCAGTTACGGTGTCTTGCGTTTTATTCTTGGCGTTTGTTTGTTTGGCGAGGTTAGCATTTTTTTTTCAGCTTGGCTTGGCAGAACGACCGTCCTGCTTGATACCACATAAAATAGGATTTTTATCAAAAAACTTAGCCAGTCATTTTGGCAATATAAATCACGGACCTCAGGGTTAGACGCCCCACTTGATCAGAATAGATGCTCCAGACAGTATCTCTGGAAATAGGAATAAATATGGCTGCAACGTATAAACTAACACATTATTCGATATCTGTTTCAACACATTTCAGTAAATATTTCATGAAAAATCTCTAATAAATACAGTATAATTCACCTGCTACTATCTCTATCTTGTGAGAACATACTACAAAAAGCCAAAATTACCTTTTTTAGGTTTCCGTACTTAAACAGTTTAAATGGAACCATTATAAGATCTCTCCTGTGTCTGTTTGTCCGTCTGTCACAGTCATTTTACTCGTAAATTAAGGAACGTAGAAAATTCAAATTGTCTGAAGTAATGAAGTCTATTTTCCCACATATTGATAGATTATTAACCATTCACAAATATATTTAGGGAAAATGTTGGCGGTCTAATTAAGTTTCTTGGAAAAACAAGATTATATTTTCAAATATATTGTCGAAAATGTAATGCAAATATATGCCCTACCCCTTGTATTTAAGAATGTACTGAAACTAAAATTAAGAACAAATTAGGGGTTGTAGAAGTTAATTCAAACCTTGCAGGAAAATTATAGTGATTACGCTAGGTCCCATTGTTTTGAGAAAATCGCATTTTTCCGTTACACACAAATTGCGATTTGCGGACGTTAAGCAAAGTATTTGAAGAGCACTGGAGATACCTATTGTCACAGAAGTATAAAAAGATTGTTGATAATGATTTCCGGAAAAAATTGTGGGTAATTAGCCAAGATAATAACCCTTTAAGACGTGGACTGTTTGGACTTACATAAAGACAAAAGAGGTACTCTATACGCCATCGGCTTTTAAAGACTAGATTAAAATTTTAATGATATATTTGTGTAATGTAATGACCAGTAGTAGTACAAAAGCAATAAACGTCAAACTGTTAAAAACAGACAAATTAGAATTAATCACATAATTACTATGAGATTCGCGACTAATTTGCATTGAGTGGCTCTTTCAATACGCCACACGTGTCTTTAAAGGCTAATTAAAAACCTATCTGGAAAAACGCAGCGCGGACCAAGGCGGCGCGGCGTACTAAGTTTGTAACCTTCTTTTCGAAGCGCGCTTAGCACAATGCCAAGTTTAAACTTTGAACAAGGGTTTTGTTTTAAATACATTGTAAAAAAAAGAGTATTACTGCGCTGAATTAAGGATTATGAAATGCCAAATGAATTAATACTAAATTTATTAATTTTGATTTTATCGTAAGCACCGAATTAAGTTCATCATAAACAGATTAGGATAAAATTAAATAAAAGAGTTATACAGAATAAAAATATTTGATGCCATTTAGGCTTCATTTCTCCCTGAACTTTCATGGTATATCCATTTACACATTTCTAGTACATACAGTTATACCCGATCCTACGTTGTATAGTTTTTTACAAAGTCTTATTATTCTTTGAGCAACGATTTTTTTTTGTAATAATACAGTTACTAATTAATATATCTGTTTTACGAAACTCTCTATGAGTGAGTAATAATCGCACGTGACCGTTTATTCATGAATATATCTTTTATTTGAAGAAATAAATCACTGTAAATTCTTCTACTACTCTTTTTTATAATGAAGGAGAGTAGGAGAAGATCACTAGCTCCATCACACGTCGAATAGCTGAAATGTAGTGACTGGGGCATCTAACCCGGATTTACCCTAATATTATATATTTCTTTTGAAACAAGTAATAAAATCTGTCAATTTCTGTCAATCTGTCAATTTAATTCTGTCTGCCTATTTTTTTATTCATGCTACACTGTTAAAAATAGCTGTTGCTTTACAGTACTTTACTGCATAATTTTACTGTAAATTACTGTATTGTAGTAAATATTGCGCTTGCCCGCTAAATATCAGTCACTGACAATAATAAGCTGTTATTGACCGTAACTGATAATTTTTTCAGTATTAACCTCACTCTAACAGTCATATACGGTCGAGGGGATAATGTAACGCAGACTTTTACAGCCTTTAACGGCAGATCACGGGCTAGTCCGGTAAATTACTGTTACTCGCGATCGCTAACCGTGATCTAACGGTGGATTACACTGGCACAGCGACGCGTGCATTCTAGATTCTGAGCAATCTAAGACCACGTTTTTTACCGAGATTTCAATAGAGGTGTTGATGGCAGCCATTTTGTCTATAAGTTTGATTGCCCTTACGTAGGTGCTAGCGGATGCTAGCTGTAACAGTGATAAATAATACTCTAATTCTAGATGATTGTCAGCCTTTCCATTTTAAAACAAGGTAAGTGGCAGATGTTTGTGTACATATAATTTAAATATTCGCATAAGTTTCCGTTATAATTGAAAGAAATTCATTGTATTAATGTGTATAAAATTGGAATAATAATAAATAATATATTATTATATATTGTTAATACATTATTATTGTGTTTTTAAACTATTATTATATTACTAAATTATTATGCCTTTATATTATTATAACGTTGTTATATTATTATTATGTTTTTATATTATTATTACATTATTATTAAATTACATTATCAGTAATCTATTTAATCTCAGAAAAATGCACATTTCACAACTGTAAAACCTTATAATAAATTCATTTTAAATTGTCTTCCAAATTACACTCACCACCTTTCCCTTCCTCATCCCAAAATAATAACAATAATAATAATAATAAAATGGATAAATGAAAAATAGAAAAATTGCTACGATTATCAAAAAATTTATATTGCAGTGAAACAAGAATTCAAATTAATAAAAGAGGTGAGCAATAGTTGTGAAAATATTTTATAATGTTGCCAATTATTGTGAAATTTAATCTAATATTGTAAAGGTTTTTTTTCTTATATTTCACACCAATTGCTGAAAAGGTATTAAATAAAAACTATAAAAATAGCTAAAGCGTTTTAATAGACTGTTTACATTTTCAGTAGATTCTCGTTCAATACATTTCTGTTAATACAATTAATAAAGTATCCTTTTTTAAGAAAAATTAAAAATTTTAATTCTGTGTAATAAATATGTGTGTGAGGGGGGGGGAGGAGTGTTTGGAGTATTATTATTTATTAAGTTTTTTTAAACATCAGATTTTAGCGATATTAACTTTGTGGGGTGAAGAAATGAAAAGCGGTTACTGGAATCTGATTTTTTTTTTTTTTTTAAATGAATTTATTTAAAAATGGAAATCCAAGTTTTAAGTGTTGTGAAGGGTCCATTTCTCTGAGATTGAATTTTGTAAAAGACAGACTAGTGATAATGTACAATAAGGTAATATAATAATAATCCAGTAATAATTATATTATTATTCCTAGTTTATTACACATTACAATGACGTTCTTTTGATAGTTTTTTAATTAAAACGGAAACGTATGCGAATATATAAATGACATGTAAATGTATAAAAAGCTGTCAATTATAATGTTTTAGAATGAGAAGGCTGTTGCTAGTACTTACGTAAAATGCAGTTTCAATTCCCTAAAAGATAGAAAACACAGAGAATTTATATCTCTTTAATGGAAATTGAAACAAAATAATAATTGATACTAAAAAAAAAAAAAAGAAAAAAAAGTCATAAACGGTCAAATACACTCCTATTACTGTGATTTACTGTCAGATACGTTCTTGAAAGTTACTGCGGTGTACGGTCAGATATGGTCTTGAAAGTTACTGTGATTTACGGTCAGATACGTTCAAAAAATTTACTGTCATTTGCGGCCTAATACAGTCTAAACAGAACATAGTGTAATACTACGGAAAATGCTGGAATCTGTGCTGCCAGGCTTTCCCCGTAATCCAACGGTGAAATTTTTTCCAGTCTACATTATTATTCATGGAAAACAAAATAGCTCGGAACTAAATGCACATGACCTCTTAGCTGGAATAAACCTGTTACAAGATAATAAGACAATATTTGATTTAAAGTGAGAAAGTTTTGATTTTTTTCTGTAATACGTTAACAGGAAATCAATATAAAATCGATCAGATTCATCCAAAATACAATGTGTATCTATATTCATATTCATACTATATTCATTTTTAAAATCTTAAAATAAAATCAATTCATCAATTTATGCGAACAAGTTGTCTACTTTTCATAAGATATTTTTCAAAACTTCGTAACACATAGATGGAAAGTCATCATTTTGCTAAAATTTATTTATTTAGTTTATACTATAGTAATAATATTGAATATATACTATAGTAACACATATATGCAATAGACCGGAGTGAAAAACAAAAAGTTTTGCAAATCGAATCGTAATAGTGCGGAAAAGTTGCTACTCGTCAATACAAGCACAGTGAAAAAAAAAATTTTGAAATCGAAGAATATCTTCCGTTCGCGCATCGTGTTCAAAGTTTTCGAATTTGAACAAAAATTGTACAAATATACGAAAAATCGTAAAAAGGTGTAAACTTTTTCCGATCGAACACATTTTTTTGTACCTACCATGACCTTGAGATGTAGAATGGAGGAAAAAATACCACACACTCCACATTTATCCCCTTCTAACCCCCCTCAAGGGGGTGAAAATGGCCAATTTTCGTGGAAAATACCGAAATTACAGGAGATGTAAATATTGACGAATCGACCTGATTTTTTTTTACATAAGGCAACCTTGAGGCTAAAAGTCGAAAACAATCCCCCCCCCCCCTCGACAGGTCCTCTATCCGCTTTGAACCCTGTCGAGGGGGCGAGTTTTTTGCGGCAAACATTATGTTTTGGTTTGTTTGCCGCCCGGTCACTCGACCTCTCCATCTCGTCAGCCCCTTTCTTCTTCGGTGCACTGTAATGCTCGCTGTGCGTGCGCACCGCTGGAATTCCGAGAAACGGAGTGGGGGAGGAGTTAGCACGGTACCCGTACCTAGTAACGATTGCTGTGCGTCACTCAGTTTTGCCTCAGCGTCGCTGCGTGTTTCTGCTTGTCTGGCTTGTAAAAGAATGTATCTCGCCTATAAAAGAAGCGCTGCTCTTTCTGAAAACTTTTCTTGTCGGCTTCGTTTAGAATCCCGTAGCTTGAATTGGATAACGGTTTCATCGATCAAAATTTAGCTTCTTTTATCATCATTATGGCGCTCACTCGAAACGCTCATACTCGCTGCCCATTTTTTGGTGCACGAAAACCACTGCCATTAGCAATTCTTCCCACCAATGCTGACGTTGTCAAATGTTGGCATGAAGTGCAATACGCCATGTTATTGCAGTCTGGTGACTTTAAACCTGGAAGGAAGTTGAGCTTTTTAGAAGTGGCAAACACTGTAGCTCAACAGATTGAGTCACTGTATTTGAAGGCTTCGATTCCTACAGTTTGTCACACAAGAGTCGTTCAAAAGATGAAACAACTACACGATCGCTGTTATTCTCTTCATAAATCATATCCAAGAGACAAAGACACGGCTGGGAAACAGAAGAAGTACAATGATTTCATCCATCAGTCGTATAACACATTATTTGACATATCAGATGCAAATGCGAAATGACACTAGAATGCACTTGAGGGAAAAACTTTGACAAGTGTATTTGTCCTAATTCTATAGCTGTCAGCTGCGATTGCCCTAAAGACAGGAAAATACCTACATTGGAACTGGTGTTTCTTTACGCACAAAGACACCTTAGATCAGGTAAAATAGGACCGACGGTGCATAAAAAGGAAACACAAAAACTTACATCATGGTTGCAAAGAAAGGCTCGTCATCTTGATGTGCTTAGCACACAAATGCAAAGCTTGCCTGGTTGCAGCATTGATCCTGAAAGAGAGGAGACAAATGTTGATGTCAATGACGATCAGGATGATTTAGATTTTCCGCGCACACGATCTTTGTCTGCTCTGTCAAGGCGCCCAGACTCTTCACAAATGCGCATGTCGCTTCCAGCTACTGCTTTGACAAGTAATCGCTTTGGTCTGTCAGACAGAACAACAGCTGCCATTACCACTAGCGTGCTAAAAGACGTAGGTCTTATTACTGATAGTAATACATCACTGATCGTTGATAGAAGCAAAATTAGACGAGAAAAAGAAAAGTGCAGGGCAATTCTTACCAATTCAAACATAGATTACCTGTCCTTCTCTATTGGTAAACATTTCTTCAGCTGACATTGCAGACTTGATTTCCAAGGGGGAAAAGCCAACTCTTCCTTTGAATCTTGCAGACATACCATGTCATACGCAAGCCGTAGAGCGCAGTGTTAAGCTGGTAACACAGGCCTCCTCAAAAGTGTCTGGGCATGAGCGACGTGATGGTTTTATAAGAGCCACCCTCGCTTCTCGTGCTATTATGATAAAATTTGACACTAAATCAGAATTCGCAGTACCTGAATCTGCATCTGCATAATTCTCCACGCCCACATTTTGGTTGGTTGGTTGAGTAGGGTGTGGGTGGGACTCGCAGTTCAGCCACCTTCCCGTGGTGAGTCCTGAGTCATCCTTAGAAGGACGTGCCAAGAGCTGCACAATTTTGATCTCTCGAGAGGGGAGGGGGATTGTTTCCGACTTTTAGCCTCAAGGTTGCCTTATGCAAAAAAAAATGAGACCGATTCGTCAATATTTACACCTCCTGTAATTTCGGTATTTTCCACGAAAATTGGCCATTTTCATCCCCTTGAGGGGGTTTGAAGGGGATAAAGGAGGAGTGTGTGGTATTTTTCCTCCATTCTACATCTCAAGGTCATGGTATGTACAAAAAAATGTGTTCAATCGGAAAAAGTTTACACCTTTTTACGATTTTTCGTATATTTGTACAATTTTTGTTCAAATTCGAAAACTTTGAACGCGATGCGCGAACGGAAGATATTCTTCGATTTCAAAAAATTTTTTTTCACTGTGCTTGTATTGACGAGTAGCAACTTTTCCGCACTATTACGATTCCATTTGCAAAACTTTTTGTTTTTCACTCCGGTCTAATATGCAATACATTTATTTTTACACATATATAATTTTTAATAAGCTACTGGAAAGGAATTACACTGTATAAAATATTAGACATTATTTATTCTTGAAAAAAGGTTTTTCTCGCTTTTCTGTTTTATTTTACATTTACATAAAATGTCAAAAACTCACATGGGAGTATTTTTTAAGGTTTTAATCAATTTTGTCTCGTGATTCCAAATGTAGAAAATCTTTCATGTATAAATATATATATATATATATATATATATATATTTCCAATGAATCTGATGAATTTTATATTGATTTCTTACTAGTGTAACACTGAAAATATGAAAGTTTTCTCTATTTAGATCAAATATCGTATTATTGTCTTGTAACAGGTTTGGACAAGCTAAGAGGTTAAATGAGTTACATTTAATTCCGAGCTATTTTGTATTCCATTAAATAATAGTTTTTTTTAACTAAATTATAATTTTGCCTTGGGTTTTCCTTATTTACCATTCCTATACTCTTTACCATTCTCATTGTACCCCCTTTTTTTCTCATCGTATACATACTACCTGAAAAATACTTTTTTGCTAAATGGAATTATTTATGTAAAGCATGAAAATAATAACCATCAAATTTAACAATAAAATAATTATATATATATATCTACGGAAAGGAATGTCGGTTCGTATTAAAGCTAGGTTATTCTTTACAAAACATTGAAAGACCTAATTAAAATAGAAAAAAAATGTAAAAATACCAAAAAAATATTGATAGTATAATCTTTAAGATTTAAAAATTGAAAGATTTAAAAATGTTATAAAAAATATTACTACGATATAAATCTGTGATTTTATTATTAAAACATTTTCTGAATACAAGAAGTTATCGTAATAGATATCTTGAAAGACACATGGCTGCTCTTTTTTCTAATGAAAAGAAGTGATCACGAAACAAGGAACCAGGTTTGCTTTCTGAGTGTATAGACCCTGTTTCCCAATGGCATGCAAAAATGGGACCTTCAGCGTAGAAAGGCACTAAAATGAGTGACTTACACACAGATTTAGGAATATTTCTAAATAGATCATATGTATTTAAATATTCGTTTTTTAATATATATTTATTTGTTTTCTCCAAGAATGGCCTTTTGTATAAATATATATATTATAAAATTGATAAGGTGCTCTGTTACTTTTATTCTATCTGTTCCGGAAACTATACAAATAATATATTTTCCTTACAGTCACTCAATCAATCACACTTCAAATTGTTAGAAACATATAAAAGATATACGTCACAGTAATGACCGCCACTACCAAGCCATTATTGTAGCATTAGCCTGCTTTCTATATATCGGGTGTCCCAGAAATGAATGATGGATTTTAAAATTCCATAACTTGCAAACGGTGACAGATATTTAAAAAAATTCTTGCAGGGGTTTTATGTATTATGTCAGAAGTTAGTGTGATTCTCAGTTTTAGTTACAAATAGCATCAATAGATGGCGTTGCAAGCAATAACCGCTAAATCAAGGCTCGATTTTTCGGCCTCTCGCTTCTTCCATGCGAAAAAAGAGATTAAAATCTATTGAATGGATCCCTAAGGACCAAAAATCGGGCATGGACTGAGCGCTTATTGCTCTCAGCGCCTTCTATTGTTTGAAATTCGAACTAAAATCAAGAATCACAGTACAAAAACTCCTGACATCACACGTAATTCTCCTGCAAGAATTTATTTAATATCTGTCACCGTTTCGAAGTTATTGAATTTAAAAATACATCAGCCATTTTAGTTACATGCGGTATGTCCGAGTCCAATTTGAAAATCGTAAATGGAGACTTGTGTTCGATGTCTCGGTACTCTTCAAACACATGCTAGCAAAAGTATGTATAAACTTTCTCATGACGGCTTGGTATAAAAGCGAAATTCAGGATCATCTCCTTCCCGCTTGTGCTTCCTTGTCTTGCACAGGCAACACGCGTAAAATATTGTTCCGGATTCCAGATGGGGCATCTACGCATAATTATTTTCTTATATTGGCCATCTTACTAAAATTAACCTTAAAGATGATACCTGGGCTATCTTCTCCTAATACCTCTTCACAACCCACGACTTTATTATTATGCAGCTTAAGTACCTAATAAGCAGATGATCTGGAATAAGTATAGTTTGTTTGTCAGATCTAGCTAAAGAAGAATGCAAATTAATTATATTTAATTGGCCTTATGACACATACATACATACATGTATGTATATATATATATATATATATATATATATACCGGGTGTCCCAAAAAGGACTGACTGATTTTAAAATTCAATAACTTGCAAACGGTGACAGATATTTAAAAAAATCTTGGAGGAGGGTTATGCATAAGGTCAAAAGTTTTTTTACAGTGATTTTCAATTTTAGTTCGAATTACAAACAATAGATGGCACTGCGATCAATAGACACTGAATTCAGGCTCGATTTTTGGTACTTCGTGGCCCGGATAATACATTTCCATCTCCTTTTTCAGCATGGAACAAGAGAAAGGACCAGAAATCGAGCCTGTATTTAGCGACTATTGCTTACAGCGCCATCTATTGTTTGTAATTCGAACTAAAATCGAAAATCACTGTAATAAAACTTTTGACCCTATGCATAACCCTCCTGCAAGAATTTTTAAAATATCTGTCACCGTTTGCAAGTTATTGAATTTTAAAATCAGTCAGTCCTTTTTGGGACACCCGGTATATATATATATATATATATAATGTGTGCTATCTATCCGTACATAATTTACATTTTATTATTTTATTTTGTCAGAAACAATAAAAAAGTTACAAATAATTATGGGCAATTCATTTAAATTTCATATTTTTGTAGGTTTGCTTCTAAGTTAGACAAACGTATTTTTTAATTTCTTATGCAAACAAGTGAAAATTAAATTTAAAAAATCAAAAAACCAGACTGCGTAAAAAGCGAACTAATTAATTACTTCTCATCAGTGTGAAACTATTTTTACATTACTTACCTATTTTTTTTATTTACTTGTATTGATGACTTTTAAGTTGTGATTAATTGTTAGTTCCTATCTATAAACACAGTTTTGATGAGGCCTATAGATATCCATGAAGGTTAGAGTTGCAGTAAAGCAAGGGATCCAACCTACACAACTTCCAGGTTGTGTAATATTTAAACGGAGCTTCGGACTGTAAAATAGTCAATGAAACATCGTCTTCATTTTGAAAGACCTATCCAATGATATGCCACTCAATATGTTGCGTAATTTTTTTTTCGTATCTACCACCATTTAGTATTTTACGGACGCCATTTTGAATTCATGAAAGCAAAACCTAGCCTATAACCATCGGATGGTTAAGACGAATCGATAGAGACCTCATTTATTAAAATTAATCCAGCCGTTGGGATGTTTCGAGGGTATAAAGAAATCCACTTACCCAGATACGCGTGAAACACATAACCCTTCTTGGCAGTCGGGAAAAAAGATATTTAATGATTTATCACAAAGTTTTATTAGAATATAAAACGCATTCTTCAAATCATTTCACTGCCAAAATGTAATATAGAAAATACGTAGACATAAATGTAAATAGCTCCTCTTTTAATGATTTGTATCTGAAAAAAATATTTTTATTTCTACCGGTTGCGCTTTATAAAACTGTTTTCTTGCATACATAAATTGAAAAGCTTCGTATATGAGATGAAAGAATATATATATATATATTTAAATTAATCCTCTTTACTTTGAATCGAGAGAGATTTTTCTCATCGAAATGATTTGTACTGAGAAAGGTTATGAAAAATAACATCTGACTGAACCTGGTTGAATAAATAATGCATTACGGATTATTAAAAAAGTTTTGAAACAAATCTTATGAAGAAACTAAGAAAAAATGCATTAGTGAATTTTAAAAATAAGCTTGCATTAAAGCATGTAATATTCAACTAAATTCAAATCCAACATACGTAGCTTTACATCAAGAAAATTAGAAATTTATTAATAACATAAGTAGGACAATTGGACCATAAAAATATAATAAATGAGATGTATATATTAAAAACACATAAACTTGCTTAATGGTACACATTTTTTAATAAACTTGTATAAATAAAATTAATGATGAAGCAAAATATCGACGTTTCGAGCTTCTTCTGCAGTCGTCTTCAGGATAAACATGATGAGATATGTATATGATATGCTTTTAAGCATTTCATAATCATATTTATTCTGAAGACGACTGCAGAAGCAGTTCGAAATGTCGATATTATGCTTTATCATTAATTTTATTTCATATCTTCTTAAAAATGTCCTTGTTAATGTGTACCATTACGCAAGTTCATATGTTTTTAACATATATATCTTATTTATTGTTATGGTTTATAATAATGTCTAACTCCTTTATAGAGAATTCAGATTTAATGCAAAACTCTGTTTAACCAGAAAACGTAGAAGCTCACTCAATTTTTTTTTCTCGATTTTTCTCACTTTACTTTAAAAGCAAAATGTTAACTAATGTCTGTTTAATAATTATAATGAAAGAAATCGAAAAGTTTTCAAGCTATTCTAATTTATGAAATCATTCCTCTTCAATACCTAGCTTTTTTTTGACAAGAAAACAAATAGCAGTAATTTTCCTAATGCTACTCTAATGAGAGAACAATGTGCCTGATAGGAATGTAGCCATAAAATACATTTAAGTATAATAAATTTTTACTCAATCATATGTTATTAGAAAAAACGTCATGGTATGTTTAGTATTTAATTTTATCCTATAAAAAAGTTGGAAATAGCACATCAAACATGGAAAATGAGGTGCGTTAGTACTATAACTAGTTTTATAAATATTTTTACATCGCATATCGTACTGAATGTATATGTTAGTGCACTTCATAAGTGCATATCAATTTCATTCTGTTCGAAAGGCTATAATATCATTAAAATGCACTTGAAATTATTTTTTTATATTGGCCGTAGTGTAACGGAAAAATTTTGGCTGTCCGTGTAATTAAACTACACATCCGATTCTCATAAAATTTGAAATGACTCGACAAAATTTTACAACAATTATATATTTAAAATTTCAGATCATTCGGTTGGGTTGTTTTTGTAACTGTTATATGCGGACGGACGGACACACACAGACAGACGAACCGAACGACGACTATAGGTACTACGTATTTATATACACTGGTGGACAAAACTTAAGGACCAAGAAGAAATGTACATGTAAATCACAATCTGCATGAGATTGTGGTTCAAGAAGCAAACAATAGTATTAGCAGAATGTTACAAAGGATTTAATATAAAAATTTTGTTGAAAGGATGTATACAGGGTTTTTTTCTGAAACGTGAACATTGTCCGAAAACATGGCTGTACAAAGAAAGCAAAATACTCACAATTAACAATCGTCAGTGCCATATCAATAAGGGATGTGGCCACCATGTAATGCGAGACAACTTTCAACACGGCGTTGCATACTCAGAACAACATGATTCAGTAGTTGTTGAGGCAAATTGCCCCATTCATCCTTCACTGCACGGATGAGGGTTTCCTTGCTTGTGGGAGGACATTGTCGAGCAGCAATACGTCTCCCGAAAGCATTCTATACATTTTCAATGGGATTCAGGTCAGGAGAACGTGTTGGCCAGTCTATGCGATGGATATCTTCGGCCTCAAGACAATTTTGTACAGACTGTGTCCGATGACAAGGTGCGTTATCGTCCATAAAAGGAAACTTTTCGCCGACAGCACCTCGAAAAAGTCGAACATGTGGAAGCAGGACGTTTTAAATGTATCGTCTACCGGTCATGGACCCTTGGTCAAGCACATAGAGATCCGTTCGACCATTGAACATGATGCCTGCCCACACCATTATACCTGAAGTCGCATATCGATCTATTTCTAGGATATTTTCGCGACAGTAAACACTACCAACCTCACGCTAAATCAGTTTACGTCTACAATCAAACGATAGACTGAATCTTTTTCATCTGAAAAGAGCACGGTAGACTAGTCGTCATCGGTCCGATAGCGATGCATACACGGCACCACTCTAAACGGGCGCTACGTTGGCGTCTCGAGAGTGGGACACACACTACAGGTCTTCGGGCGTATAGCCCACCCTTTGTCAAACGTCTTGCAACAGTTTTCCGCTCTATTTTAGTTCCTCTTGCAGCAAAAAGTTTATATGCTAATTGATCAGCTGCGCATCTGTCCTTTTTGCCGAAATAACAATATAGTGATCTTCTTGGGACGTTGTACTACTAGGACGGAAATGTTCTAAATCACATTTTTTGGGAATTGAGAGATCTAACATTTTGAAACTTGGCATGTTATTTACTTAAAAGATGCAAATGCTTTCTAAGAACCGTCGAAAGAAAATTCCAAAATTAAAAGGATGAAGTGAGCGAAAAGCGTTCTAGAAACGCCCTAAATCATGAACTGTAAATCATGTTCGAAGTAGATCTGATGATGAATTATTTGTATCGTACACGAGTTCTGAAAGGGTAAATGGGATTCGTATTCCTATATTAAGAGATACTGGAGCAACAGTCGATATTGTGTGTCAAAGGTATGTTTCGCCTCAAAGTATGACAGCAAAGTATGTGTGGGTGCAGTATTTGTTGAACCACCGAATGACACGTTTGCCTATGGCCGAAGTTGAAATTGAATGTGAATTGGGTCATGTTAAAGCTAAGGCAGCATTTATTAGAAATGGTCTGGATCCGGGGAGATATATTCTTGGAAATAGAACTGCTGCATTGTTGAAAGAGAACTTACCGTTTTTAGGTGATAGTGGAAAGAAAAGAAGAACTGTGAATATAATAGTGACAAAAGCACAGTGGCGAAAACCACTTGCTGAAAAGAGAGATTTAGTAACTTTGGAAGAGAAGAGATTAGAATTTTCGGAAGAGACAGAGGTTGATGGAGAAGTTGAAAAAGGCCTTCCGGATGTAAAAGTTAAACTGGTGAAAGAAAAACTATTGGTTAAAGAGGATGTCGAAGAGATGAAGAGGGAAGTGAATTTGCCTACAGTTCTGTATTATACGGATGAAATTTTGTTGGACCTGGTGTGCCTGTTTAAAGAAGATTTTGAGAGCGGACAGATAAAATCAAGTATTGGTGATGTTGATAAGGTAAAGGAAGTGGAGTTAGTGAATGGTCAAGAAGAGAAATCGGAATTTATTGCAAAAGTGAAAGAGGAGAGAGATGAGTGTTCTGATGTAAATTGTAAACTTTTGCCGAAGGTTTTGGAAACTGAAACTATTTTGGATTTGATGAAAGTGGATTCGAATAGATTTGTTGAGGAGCAACAGAAGAGTAAAGAATTGGCTCCATTGTTTACATCGGCCAGAAAGACTGAAACAGAATTCAAAGAATTTAGAATGGTTAGGGAAATAGAGTTGGAAAAAACTTGTGATGCTTACCAGAGAGCTGAAAACCCTAAAGACAAGAAAAAAGCTTCATTGACTTTGGTACCCATGGTATCTGAAAAAATTAGCGGGATAAATGTAGATGCTTGCGGAACTTTACCGGTCACATCAAATGGAAATAAGTATTTGATTACAGCTATGTGTATGGCATCTAGCTACCCAGTTGCTGTGCCAGCGGTGAATGCTGAATCGACGTCTATATTTGATGTAATATTGCAGATATTCAGTCGAATGATGTTTCCAAGGGAAATACAGTCTGAACAGGAACTCTCATTAATGAGTAACTTGACTGTAGAGTTTTTCCAGAGATTTGGAATTAAAATTGTGTTGAGCTTGTCTACTTGTAGACCGAAAAGTTTGGCTGTACAATGCAGGAGACCGAGCAAGAGTGTTAAAAGATTATCAGAAATAACAGATGTTGTTAATTTCGAGAGAAAAAAGGTAAAGATGAAATCGAGGAAAAAGAGACTGAGGAATCATAAGAAGAGAAGAAAATTTCAAAATGCAGACACTCTGAGCCGGCCCCATACCCATAGCCATACTCATGCATTGAGTGCTATTTATTAAGTTCTATATGTTAAAGTGGTATTGTTAAAGAAAAAAAAATCCATATATTATGTTTATTTATTGTTAGAATTAGAAAAATATAGAAATAATTTTGAACTATTAAATTATGATTTAATGTTTAATATTTGTAATTTTATGATTATGTATTGAAGTTGTTTTGTCAGTAAGGAAAAAAATGCTAAACAATTTTGCTTTGTATCACGTTAAGTTTACGTAAAGAAAAAGAAAGAAAAAACTTTTTGATTGTATTGATATTTTAAGAAAAATTACTTTTCTTATAATTTTATCTGAAGTTATAGGAAATTTTGTGTATATTGAATTGTGGTAAATTAGAGTAACTTTTATATAGTGTAATGTAAGTATTTGTATTATTACTGGCATGTTGTGAATTGCTATTTTTTTTTTCAAAATTGCTAGTAGCTCTAAAATTTAAAGAATCTTGTTTAGGGCGGCACATGGCTGTGATGGTTGGGAAAGGGCGAAGAGACATGTTTGTGACAAAATTACTAAGTTGTTCCTGAATATTTTGGAAGAGAGAAAAATTTTAGTGTTCAGCAGAACTTGTCGCAACTGTTTCTTTCTGTCCATGACTCCGTTTGGACATGTCCAAAATTTGGAGGGGGGAGGAGTCTGTAACGACCGAAAAACCCTGCAGTCTATTTTGTTTCGTAAGATGCGAAACTGGTTTTGTCCAGCGGTTGTCCCTGAATCGCAGCCTAGAGTCAGATCTTGTCCACGGATCGCAGCCTAGAGTCAGATCTTGTCCATGGATCGCCGCCTGGGTTTCGGAGACTGATCGGCCGTGCTCTCGTATCGGAGAGAAACTTTTTCGATATGCGGAAAGAGAGCTGAAGATGTTAGGTGAGAGGTCAAGTGAAATGAAGAGAGCTAGTCGCTTGTGAGATGGAGATGCAGTTTGAGAAAAGTTTGGCAGATAGTACCCGAGCTGATTTGTGTAATGGAAAAAAGACTTTTTTTTTGTAGCCGGGGAAAGAGTGTAGACATGGTGGTTTTATTGATTCTGTTTTTAAAGTAATGTATTTTTAGAGAGAGCTGAAAAGTTGTGCCTTTTGTTTAAGAGTAACGATGTGTTTTTTTTTTAATGGTTGAAGAGATTTTATTTTGAAGTATAAACTGTTAAATAAAGTTAATATTCAATGTTAAATCATCGTTTGTTTAATGCTACCAGGGAACCAGATAACATCGTTACAATAGTGCCTGTTTTTATAATGGTAGTCTGTGATGAGTATGTTTTAAGATTGTGTGCTGAGTTCTAATATTTTTGCATGAATGAGCTGCAATTTTTGTCATTTCTTTAAGATTCGCATAGTATGTCTGAATCTACGGGAATCTGATTTCGAAGATTATTTCTTGCAATGATATGGTAATTAGGTATCAGTGGTTGACAGTACTTTATACAACGCAGTAGAAGTTGGTTTCGAGGGATTTAGATGCATCTCGCTCATAGTATTAAAGTTGTCTGGAGTTTCCCCGCATCCTGTCCGATTGAACGTTGAGATGCGAGATTCACGTGCTGAGTAGAAAGCGAAGTTTCCATTTAGCTGTTCCTGGACGGAATCTGTGGTTGCGAGTTCGCCAGCGTGTTAGGAAGCTGAAACTTGCCGTGTAAAACTCATTAGAATATAGTGGAATCTACGGGGTTCTCTTTATAGTGATATTGCAGTGTTTGAAGTGACATTTTATTGTGATTTTACAATGCTCATAGGGACGTTTTATAGTGATATGAGTAAACTTTTCATTAGTTTCCTTACAAACGATCAGCAAGCTACTTTGTTTTGAGTTAAGTGATTAAATCCAAGAAGTTTTTAGAAAAGGATTCCCCGTCTCTATTCTTTTGTGTATTGAGCTTATTTTTGAACAACGTTAGTTAAATCCACTCGCTCTATTGTCCCAACCATTAATATTTGCTTTGAATAAATAGTTCGTACTTGGTAAACTTGTATTATGACCTCCTTTAAAGTGAACTCCCGAAAGGGTACGTCATGATTTTAATGAAGATTTAAACTTTAAAAATCTCTTCATTAAAAAAAGTAAGATTTTTCCAAAATTTCATATGAAATTTAAAATTATTGGACGAAAATATTATCCGGTATAATATTCCAGTCAAAAGAAATATTTCTGATTTTTTTTTGCATGTTTTTGATTTATATTTCAATATAATTTGAAACAAGCAAATAAATATAATTTTAACACTTTTATTTTAGTATGAGCCATTTGATCAGGGCAAATCACAAAGTTAAAAATACAGAAGTAAAGATAAAGGTGTTTCCTAAGTGCTGAAAAATAAGATTATGCTTTTAAAAATTATTTATTTCCAAAATATAAAAAGCAATAGCATTAAGGAGATGGAAGAAAGATTTTTAAAGACATTTAAAATATTATTTTATTGAAGCATATAAACAACAAATTCGATTTATTTCTTAGCACTTACAATGCGTTAAATATAAATGCAGGACAAATAAGTGTAATTCAGATGTAAATAAAACTGAATAATTTTCAAACCAAAATATAGTTTGCAATTGAAGTATTGGTACTTCATTCGATATATTACTGGTACAATATTTTAAATATCTGGTATACGATCTAAAAGAATTATGCCACACAATTTATAGCGCACATTGAGAATAAATGGGGAAAAAAAAGAGTGACATGGACATGGAAGGGCGGTCGATAATTTTAAATAAGTCCAATTCAAACAGTTTTCTTTTTTGGAATTGTTCATATTGTACTGCACAGTCGAAATTAGTGGAACACGGATGAACTGTCGTTCATATTTAACGAGTCCAGTTCGAATCCGTTGTAGTCAACGAGAGATGACTTGAACTTAGACAAGCTAACATTGCCATTGCCGCCCCTCCTGTTTACAACATTTGAGATCACGCTACAGCGCGTTATTCCATGATCTCTTCAAGCGTAATGACTACCTGACCGCGCACCCTATTTAAAGTGCTCCTTTCTACTAAAGCCAGTTAATTACATGTTACAACTACCTGATGTCTCATTCTTGTATAATGTTTTACATATGGTCGTGAACCAGCCTTTCATATTTTTTCTACAATAATACGATACGGAGGTGTCTTGTACTAGCCTTTCCTTCATTATACTTTAAACGCCTCAAATACTTTATAAAATATTGTATTTATAACTGTACATTGAATATAACACGTAAGGTGGACATTGAATATCTAACGTTTAAAAAGCCATACTAGCATCTTTTTTTCCATCCAACTTATTTCCAAGGATACGGCTACCATATGAAATTTTGAGAAATAATGTTAGGATGGAAAGAAGAAAATCCTAATATTTTTTATAACATTTTAATTGGTGATGAGGTAATTTCCATGACGGTGGTTTGATAATAGGTATAACATAAATTGTACGAACTCCCCTATGGTTTTTAATAAAATCTGTAGCTATTATAACAAAAAGTTTGCAAAAGGGTATTAACAATATTGGCGTTTATATTCATATCTAAGGGGTACCATTTGCAAGTACAACAATTTTTTTAATCAACGATGATCAAATACATGTTAAATTTGCATTCGTACAACCCAGGATGTTTAAAATATGTATTGACTTATAAGAAACCATGTAGAATATATAGAGGAATATACGTCAGTTTTATATGAAGAATTGTTTTATTATAATATTCAATATTCACATATACATATGACATTCAGGTTCGAAGTGAATCAAGTCCATAATTTCGATGAACCGACTATGAGATGAATTGCTTTATAGAGAGTTTGGTGGCGACAAAAATGACTAGAGTTTCGAGTTGTAGGACAAGATTATTAACACTACATGAAAAAATGACTGATCTGGATATATCGTTATGATACAAGTAGCAAAGGGAGTAAATTAGTCCTTTTTGCGTTAATATCGCCTAATCAAGTTTCGATATGAAATTGGTTCATAAATTAAACTTAATTTATATTAAAAATAGTTTGTCTGTGAGGTGGTTTGAGCAAGTGGAACTCTGGTTTGATCCACCGGCAGACTAAAAATTATGACAGAAAATGACGTCATATAATCATAATATTTTACATTGTATAGCCTATATATTACTACGTCATCGAGTTTCATGATAATTTAATTTTGTCAAAAAAAGTTTATTACAGTAAAAGCGAAACAGTTACTAGTGTGACTCAGCATATCTGGGTGCAATATGAGTTAAACGGAGTGCCAATTCGTGATTTTTATGGTACTATTATCTCATCAACTTTTGGAATGAAGTTTTAACACTAGAAAGACGGAAATTTTGACTCAAGTTTTAGAAAAATATTTAATACCAGAATTTTTATTTAAAACTGTTTAAGTTATTTAATTAGCACTTTTTACCTTTGTGTCTTTTAAACTTATTTTATAAAGAAATTTCTGGTTTGAACTAAAATATATCCATATGGTTAGGGCCAAAATGGCCCCTCACCATCATTTTAGTGTTACGGTATATACTAGTACGAAATAAATATTTCATTCTGCCTCTTAATGTATTGGTACGATATGAGTTAAAAGGGTCCCAGTTCTTCATTTTGACATTACGATCATATCTCTTTTCGGAATGGAATTTTAACATGTCATGGATATCTATTAGTTCAGTCTGTCTCGTGATACCTTGGTACAATATTAAGAGCAAAGACGCCAATTTTTCATTATAGAAGTACTAGAATGTCATCTGTTTTGGAAATAAAATTTTAACATGATATAGATATCGATTAGTGAAATATAAATATTTCTGCCTTTCTCGTAATATCTTAATATGATAAGAACAAAAAGGGCGCCAATTCTGCATTTTGATAGTACTATCACTTCACGGAGTTTCGGAAAGGCATTTTAACATTTTAAAGGAGTCTCTTAGTAGAAAAAAAAATATTTCATTCCGCCTTGTGATACCTTGTACAATACAAGGAAAAATGAGGCGCCAGTTCTTCCTTTTGTATGTATTATCACATAGAGTTTCGAAATGCAATTTTACCATGGCATAAATATAGCATAAAAGAATACAAACATTTCAGTCTGTATTGTGATATTGTGATAGTTCATGGAGGCGGACTAGGCAAAGGGGTTAATTTTATGTAGATTTTAGCGTTATTTAATTTCGATTTAAAATTTGTCACAGATCGTAAACAGTTAATTTTTTAAATATTTAGGACTGCATTCCTGTATCGTGGTTCTTCCGAAAGACTGAATTTAATAGCAAGATGAAACGCATACAAGTGATATAAGTCATACTGCTTTACAGATCGTTTAATCGAATACTTTATTTTATCTTTGTAAATAGTCTATATTCATTAGTCTGCCGGACCTAGTAGGATACATGTAAGAAATCTAAATTATTTCTTGAATATACGGTTTAAGAATTGGAACTAATTTTATTTTGAAACTCAACGTGAAAGTCGACTTAAAATCAACCCCTTTACTCTCTCTGCATCCATGACTTACTACGATATCACGAAGACTGAAATGTTTGTATTCTATAACGTGTTAAAACTTCATTCCAAAACTCGATGACTTCATAGAACTGTCAAAACGATGAATTGGTGCTCTCCTCTGCTCATATCTTCCCAAGATATAACGAGACAGAATAAAATATTTGTGTTTTACTTATCGATATCTTTAACATGTTAAAAGTTTCTGACGAAACTCTGTTATGTGATTATGCTGTCAAAATGAAGAACTGACGCGCTGTTGTGATCATATCGCACTAAGATATGTCGAGTCATAACAGTTATGTTTTCACCTACTGTCAAAAAATCTATTCCACGAAATCTATTCATCTTGAAACTCGATGTCATAATAATATATAGAGCAAAACGTATGTTAATAGAGTCTTAATAGTACTTAATATGATGTCATTTTCTGCCATAAATTTTAGTCTACGGAAAGGTTCCTACCAGAATATTTTAAAAATGCAGTGTTTAAGCTTTAATTTGGAACCAATTTCATCCCGAAACTTGATGACGTGATAGTACGCCAAATGACCGATTGGCGCCCGTTGCTTCTCATATTGGACCAAGATATGCCTAGGCAGACCAGCACTGTTAATAATCTGGTTATACATCATAATTTCATCTCGAAATTCGATGACGTAGTCAATTTTGTTACCACCGTCCGGTTTATTGCTCTACAGACTATAATTTGTTCGTTGCCTTAAAAACAAAGTTACAGGTTAAAAATGTCTACCACGAATGACTTTAGCTTCCTATAATTCAAACGGAAATGCATGAGAGCCCATTACAAATACCTAGGTGTAATATTTTACGGACTTGATCCACTTTTTCGACGCTCCGTATACAGGATGATTCAGAACTCTTTGCAATAATCGACATGTAGGTTAGGAAGACGATAACAAGCAAGAATCATATAGGAAAATAGGGTCGCACACGCAACCCTGACGCGCAAGAGGGAGCTAGAAGTCGCGAGGACAGGTAGGCAGTCTGAAGCGAAAACAATGTGCATTTCGGGCATATTAGCTGAATGAAGGATGCATCCCTACACGAATAGTGAATTGGCGGATATGCACCTCGTTTACAAGGCGGCCAATTGCAGTGGAATAGCCGCTAAGGAACTGTATCGTTCCCGGTTTCCAAACCAAACGTATCCCTATTCATAACATATTTGCACGTCCGCATAATCGATTGAGCGAAACGGGACGTTTCGACACACGAATGATCGATACTGGTGTTCACAGAACAACGCGGACACGTAGACTGGAAGAAGCGGTACTATCCAAACCAAAAACGACCCAGGGGCGAGTACTCGACGTATTGCATCACGTGTTCATGCGTCCCATTTCCGCGTTTCGAGTATCTTACACCCAGACGAGTTGCATCCGTAACATGTGCAACGTGTGTAGTCTCTGACCGCCGCACAGTGGGACGATTTGCTGTTCTAGATGGACAAGATTAATTTTTCCGATTATCACGGTATTTGACGAATATGCGTATACGATAACTGAATGTCTCTATTTTCGAGATCCGTACGAGTTTTGTCAAAAAATCCGAGGTGTCGATTAATTATGACCATGAAGAACACATTTGCGCAGTTGATTTGAGGGAGTTTCAAAAGTTGCACTAGCTTCCTCTAAGTTTGAAAGCATGTCGTGACTATTCTGCTTTATTTGAAAGCACGAGTTTCATGAACAAATGTCACAGGTTTGTCACGGTCAGATTTAATCCATTTTAGCTTGAAAATAAGCAATATTAAACACGCTTAACTGATTTTTCAAAGGTTGTGATTCTGGATGATCCTTGATGTTGTTTACAAATTCCATCTTGACTTTTAACATATTATTCAGCTATAAGTAATTTTTTTTAATCAAAATGCCTTTCCTAAAGTATTGGAAACTTAAAAAAAACTCCTGCGAAATATTGCGAATCAATAAGTTTTTATTAATAAGCAAGCATCATATTAACTTGCACTGCATCTATGTATATTTAGTTCAAATCTTGCAAATCAAATTTAAACCAATATCAATAATCGAATTGAGCTGAAATTTTGCTCAGGATATGTAGTCCTGATGACAATGCAATGTTGTTATAATTTATGGAACGTAGCAGTTACTCTTTTTTTACAAGGCCACATAAAAGATTAGTTAAAGTCTCAAGACCTCTTTCAAACCACTTAATTATCTATTTGAGCTGAAACTTTCCTTACAGGTGTTTCCCGATGAGAATTCTATTAAATTATAATTTGGCGAACGTGGAAATTATGTATTTCTTATAGGGAAAAACACAAAAAAGATCGCGGAAAGATTGTTGCTGAAAAGCAGAAATTTTAATTAAATTTCAACAAAATTACGATATGTTATTGAGATACACAATAGAATTTTTTAAATTGAAAAGCAAAGTGCGTAGCAGTTGCATTTCTTTTACAGGGACGCATTAAAATTTCGGATACATTACCGTCTATATACAGAATTTTTTTTTTTCAAATCGAGTAAAATTTATATAAGTTATTTATTCACAGAAGAGCATTTTTTCAACCGAAAATAATTTATATGTTTTACAGGGTCACAAAAACATTAACGTTTTTTTAATACGATTTTATTTTTAAATTTTTATTTTTCAGAAGGACTACACAAATTTCTAGAGCAATTCTGAGTAGACAAATATAAAAAAAAGAAATGAACATACATGTGTGAATTAAATTGTGTTTTTACTTAATAGTAAAATAAGTATGTTTAACGCAGTCTTTGTAATTCATTATAATTTTCTTATGAAACATTATTGTTAAATAAACATAGTACTTCTCACTATTTGAGCATTTTATTAGGGATGCATTTGAAAAATCAGCAAAAACTAATTAAAATTCAACGAAATAATTTTGTCCACCTAGTCAGGGTTTGCGAACCTATGGCACGCGTGTCAGATTTGGCATTTAAGCAAATTTCTCTGGCACGCGGAAAATTTTATTTTACTAATCATTATACAGATAAAATCTATTTCCATTTTTATCCTAAACAATAAGATTTTGTTCCATACGGACAGACCTATCACAAGTAATGCAATCATTTTTGGATGAATTTACACATCAGAAGATATTCTTTTTCTGTGACGCTATGCAGCGTTTTGAACATGTATTTTACCTTTCTATGAGTTGAAAAAGCTGTAATTTTTAAATGATTTTCGTTTGACAGTCACTCCAATAAAATGGCAAATGTGCCCACATTATCTATGTATATTTGTAAAAATAACAAAATATGATCCAGGTATAAAGCATTTTCCATAGAACGTATAACAGCAAAACTCTCATTAATACATTATTAATACATTGTTTAATCCAACTTGGAAAATTATAATCGAGATGCTGCATTAATAATAAATTAAAAATTACTAAAATAAAAACTTGTAGTTTTTTACTTATTATAGTACGTACCGCAAGAATGAATCATACTTACGAATTAAAAATTCATTCATGTAATAGCTGATTATAATCAGCTATTACATGAATGAATTTTTAAATAAATAGATAAATCGTATTTACATTTTTAATATTTTTTAATTGTTAATGCGTGAAAGCAACTGAGTTAAAACCAGTGTTTCATATAAAAATAGTGCTCTTAAGTTTGGCACGTTACATTGTTGAAAGATATTGTTTTTGAGTTTTTGGCACGTGCATATGAAAAGGTAAGCCGCTCCTGACCTAGATCGTCAAAACGTCCCACTGTGCGCCGGTGATTACCAGCACCGTTTGGACTGGGCACGCATGTACGCGTCTGCATTCTATTTGCGACCCTATGTTCCTATATGATTCTTGCTTGTTATCGTCTTCCTAACCTACATGTCGGTTATAGACAAAGCGTTCTGAATCACCCTGTATAACTAAAATTAGATACAAATTATACATTGCGTGCATAAACTAACTAATATATATATATAACAAGAAATTCGATTGAGGGGTACGCAGCGATAGTCTTTTATGTAATAAAATGAAGAAAAGAGAGAAGGTGAAGGAATCCAGACCGGTTATATTACGTAAATTGAAGAATCTTGCGGATCCTTCAGTGCATATTGTAATCGAATGGATGAATGAAAGTTAGCATTTGAGGATATGAGAAGCATATCTTGAAATAAGCAGCATTTGTCATTGCCGCAGGCTTAATGTTGTAATAAAAATGAAAAGTGCCCAGCTAAACTGATGGCATTGAGCTCACAGACTATTCACACTAATTGTATATTATACTCTTATTTTAAAGAATAATGCCACTCAAAAAAATAAGGGAAGGGGAATTAGCCCCCGTTTCCCCCTTTATACTTAACCAGTGAACCTCCAAATCTAATCAGGGAAGCTCCTTATCATAATAAATCGGTATACCAAATTTGGAGCAAATCGAATAATCCTGCAAAAAAAAAAACCATTTATCTAAATTAAGGGGGTGGACTAAACCCCCTTTATCCTTAACCAATTAATCGCCAAAACGAATCAGGGAAGCTCTTTAACATAATAAGCCGGTATACCAACTTCGGAGCAAATCGAATCATTCTGCATGAAAAACCCATTTATCTAAATTAAGAGTGGCGAGCTAACCTCCCTTTTCCCCCTTTACCCTTAACCAATGAACCCCAAAACTAATCAGGGAAGTTCCTTAACATAATAAACCGGTATACCAAATTCGGAGCAAATCGAATCATTCTGCATGAAAAACACATTTATCTGAATTAAGGGGGGTGGACTAACCCAGTTTTTCCCCCCTTTATCCTTAACCAATGAACCCCCAAAACTAATCAGGGAAGTTTCTTAATATAATAAACCGGTATACCAAATTCGGAGCAAATCGAATCATTCTGCATGAAAAACACATTTATCTGAATTAAGGGGGGTGGACTAACTCCGTTTTTTCCCCTTTATCCTTAACCAATGAACTCCCAAAACTAATCAGGGAAGTTCCTTAACATAATAAACCGGTATACCAAATTCGGAGCAAATCGAATCATTCTGCATGAAAAACCCATTTATCTGAATTAAGGGGGGTGGACTAACCCCGTTTTTCCTCCTTTACCCTTAACCAATGAACTCCCAAAACTAATCAGGGAAGTTCCTTAACATAATAAACCGGTATACCAAATTCGGAGCAAATTGAATGATTCTGCATGAAAAACCCATGTATCTGAATTAAGGGGGGGGGGTGGACTAACCCCGTTTTTCCACCTTTACCCTTAACCAATGAACCCCCAAATCTAATCAGGGAAGTTCCTTAACATAATAAACCGCTATACCAAATTCGGAGCAAATCGAATCATTCTGCATGAAAAACACATTTATCTGAATTAAGGGGGGTGGACTAACCCCTTTTCCCCCCTTTATCCTTAACCAATGAACTCCCAAAACTAATCAGGGATGTTCCTTAACATAATAAACCGGTATATCAAATTCGGAGCAAATCGAATCATTCTGCATGAAAAACCAATTTATCTGAATTAAGGGGGGGTGGGGGGTGGGCGTGGGGTGGACTAACCCTGTTTTTCCCCCTTTATCCTTAACCAATGAACTCCAAAAACTAATCAGGGAAGCGCCTTATCACAGTGAACCTAGGAAAAAATTTTGAAGCAAATCGGATGTTTCTATCAAGAGTTATCGCGTTACGTACATACATACGTACGTACGTACATACATACATACATACATACAGAACGGGCGGGCACATTAGCTCTCAGGCTTTGATAGCCTGTGAGCTAAAAAGCTGCCGTCAGGCGGATTGATTTGCAGCGTCGTAAATATGAGTGCAGGTCGTGCGGTGGCTGAACAAGGTCAGGAGTAAAATCAGTGGGTGTTTGTCCGAGATGCAAAAACAATGCGAATTACAGTTCCATGATTTTATTTAAATAATCATCATAGAAGCAGTCCCCATATTATTGAAAAGGGCTGTGCCATCTCGAAGATCACAAGATCACAACATGTTCTAAAATTACATCGAGAATAACTCTTCGAATAAATTATTAGGATAAATCATTGAAATACATTATGAGTAGAATGCACAGCCAGGGGACTGTTTACACTCGACCAAACTCGATCGAAATTTGTCGGAAGCTCGCGTGCATCTGCTTTTTGTGACTAGCGGAGAAATACAAAATTATGACGTAGAGCGCGTTCTGGCCAATGCGAGAATAAGGGATACGCGTACAGTGTACGTCACGTCCAATGGAGATGATAAAGCAAAGAGTCCTGGCAATCTGAAGCAGACGCATTTTATGGTAAAAAAATACTCATAAGGCGGGAAAATAATCTCGGAATAAAAAAGAAATAGCTCTCGGAAAAACATTCGAATTCACAGAAATTATCAGAAATTATGATATAATATAGGAATAACTAAAAGCTTTATATTTAATTAAATAGGGCAAGATAATTAATTTAAGGGGAATTTAATAGAATTAACGATAGATATTATTAAAGAATAAAGAGTTAGAGAATATGGTGGTAATTTAGCATAAAACAGGGAAATATCGCGAAGGAAGATTTAATAATGTAACACACATATAAGATAAAAAATAGATTTATAGCCAGTGGTGGTCCCGGAGAGAGGATTGTGATACCACTATTTTATAAATAAGATTTTCGTCTTTTTCAATTACAGAACAGTTCACCTCTACATATATAGTTTCATAATTGAAGACGAAATCGCCTATATAGCTAACATTTTAGATTTTATGTTACGCAAAACTATACAAGTACGATACAAGTATGAAAGAAACTATTTTATGAAATATAAGAACTAATACAGTATACACATATAACTAAATATACATAAAATGGAGAATTATTAAACCAATTATAGCACTGAAATCGTACATCTAATATAAATAAAGCATTAAAAAGATCAAAGTCATTTAAGATCAAAGGAAAAACCATTATTTAGCATGATTCAAGTTTCTTATATTATGATAGCCATGTTCCATTTTTTAAACTTCAATGCTTCAAATAATTACAATTTAATCGCATTTCTTTCTGTTGTCAATTTAAGTTTTTTAGTTTAAATAGATGAAAGTTTTGAAAACGTATCACAAAGATAAGTTTAAATGAGGCTTCGTATCTCAAAGATAATTTTAAATGAGACTTCAGGGCTCCGAGCCGAATCCTACCAGATTTTCGATGTCTTTAATTTCAGGAATTTCACTTTTAAATTTGCCCACAGACATCTTTTTATTTTTTATAAACAGTGAGACACTGTTCATATTTAGATGTGGAAAAAGCGGTCGTTATGAGAAGATTTATCGCAGTTTAAACCAATTCTAGTCATTATTAGGATCCGGATTTTTTAAAATTCTCATCCGAAACATATTTCCCCTGAATGTAATCTATATTATAAAAAAAAATCATGTGCGTAAGAAACGTTGACGCCATATTTAAGGTGGCAACACCTGAATAATTAATATCGCTTTTACTTCATTTTTTTAAACTTCTAAATCCCAAAATTTCAAATTTTACACTATCGAATAGGGCAAAAAATGCTCTTTCAACTGCAAATTCTTTGAAAACTGTATCTCTATTTGATGATTTTTTTATTATTTTTAAAATAATTCTCACGCATAATTGTTTAAATTCTATCTATATCGCGTGCACTTAAAACAATATAAATAGTTCAGAATTTGTTTCCTGTTAATGTTCCATAACGAAATTAAAACTTCCACAATAAATAAAAATAGCAAATAAAACATTAATTTAACATACATATATTCAAACTACGTTCTTAACCCATTGGAATTATCAGAATCAAATAGGCTGCTATAAGTAGCGATCTTTGGAAATTTTGTTGGCTATTAACGCCTTACATACGGTTAACACAAAATTATCGCTTTTAAGAAATTCCATAAGTTTATTTCTATACATTATTGATATTTTTCATATAAAAATGTTTTTGTTGCTGATAGTGGGAAATCAAAAAGTATATTACGCTTAAAAAATTTATTAAAGTTTTCAATAAAAAATCCTTTTAACCAATGTTTTATGATATGGCCTAGAATTAAAACAGAAGAAAACCACTTCTGTATTTTTAAGGGTTAACCCATTTTGACGCTCTGATATATAAGGATTTTTGGAATGTTTTTTAAGAAATGCAAAGTGTTTACAAAAGTCCATTTAAACTAAATTATTTACATATGTTTATGTAAAAAAAACTTTATTTTCTTTTTAGTTGATACATTAAAGTTTAGCAGCTTCACAGCTGATGGGCCTGGGCGTTTCGAAGAAATAGAGAATCTAGCGGCAGACAAGATAATTCATTGTGTACTTAACCCTAAAGAATGCTACAAAACAAAAATTATGTTTAGTCTGAAAGCTTCCACAAAAAGCAACAGTTTTTAACAAGTTGGAAATTGCTCGTCAAACGTGGCAAATGAGGTGCGTTCGTACCATAACTAGTTTTATAAATATTTTTTGCACCGCATATTATACTGAATGTATATTTTAGTGCACTTCATAAGTGCATATCCATTTCATTCAGTTCGAACGGCTGTAATATCCTTAAAATGCACTTGCAATAAGTTTTTCCCATTGACCGTAATGTAACGGAAAACTTCTGACAGTCCCTGTAATTAATCTATACATCCGATTTCCTTAAAATTTGAAATGACTGGACAAAATTTTGGAACAATCATATATTTAAAATTTCAGATCCTTCCGTTGGGTAGTTTTTGCTCTGTTATATGCGGACAGACTGACGGACAGACAGACGGATTGAACGACGACTATAGGTGCTACGTATTTATATAACTAGTAAATCTGCAGATCAGGAGCCTCAACGTCATCTTTGCAAGTCATTGTTTTTTAACACTCATTGCATAATATTCAACTTCCTACAAATCGCTTTTTAAAGTTTTCAAATTACATAAATATTTATGAGCATACAAGATACTTCGTAAAGTTTCAGAAATTAAAAGTGTTAAACAAGTGGTTGTACATTGATGTTCTGAAATTCTGATGAGCTACTTATTCTGGTAACTTTTTAAATCAAAAATTGCATTTCTTCAGGGGGGCAGAGCCCCCCTGAACCCCCCGCAGTCTATTTAAATTTACATTCGTAATTTTTTATTGATTGTGCGGATGGTTATAGTATATCTTAGTTTTTTTTACGCTGTGATTTATAAGGATAAGCATAAGTTTTTTTATATAAATTAATAAAATTTAAATTTAAAATAAAATATTCATGTTAACCGTACACAGCAATAAATCTTGAAGTGACGCCAAAAATGTAACCCTAAAATCCGCTACATTCGGCACAACACAACGACGTGCTTAAAAAAAAAACGGTTGAAGTCAAAGAATTTGGTCCCTGTTCCACGTGCTTGTTTTGTTTGGGCCGAATGAGGGCATTTAAATCTGAGCGATAACGCACATCGTATTGCAAACTGTTTTTCCATCTATCTCTTTCCTCCGTGAATAATAGTTAATTTTATTTTACCCAAGATCTTTTTATTCCAGCATCTTTGTTTTCGATAAATGACGTCTAATTCACCTGCTATGCGTACTTACTCAAAACTTTTCATCTTGTTATATTAAGAAATACTCGAGAGTTTTTTTTTTTTTTTTTAATATGCCACCATATTAATTTTTCTATTCTTAATTTTATTTTTCATTTTCCTGTTTCACGACAAAACATTTCAATTGAAAATTGTTTAAAAGAAAATATTATTCCGGGTTTTGATTTTCTTGGCAACAATTAAAGAAATATTGGTAAATGTTATGGGGAAATGTTACGTTATATTCTCTATGAAAATAATGAACTTTTGTATTTTTAAGCAAAATATTTCAATAAAATAAATAAAATAAATGAAATATTGCCTATTTTTATTTCTGGGTTAAAATCCTTCTATATGCAAAGATACAAATGCATTAATTCATCTGTTTTGACGTTGGCTTTACTCAAGCATTATACACGCAATTATACTAATATTATTAGGACCAAATGCGTTGCTAGGCAACAGAGAAAGAAAAGGAAAAAAAATGAAATATGCATTATGTCAATTTGATAAAACAAAATCCTTTATATTATTGGAAAACATGCATAAAATTCACCCCAATATTATAAACCTAATTAAAAAAGTCTCGCAAATATATTGACATAATTTATTGGAATAATTTAATAATGTTATTTAAAAATTTCAGCATCAAAAATTTACCATTTAAATCCATTTTTCATAAGAGCCATTTCTTTCAACAAATGAAAATCTGAAAATCGTCTGACTTGCCATTGAAAAGCATTATAGAGCAAAATAAAATGTTCCATATTTCCCGAACGAATGAACCAAATTTAACCCAAAACTATACAGCTAAGTCCGGGTACCTCATCAACATGCCCAGTGAATTTCAAGCCGATCGGATGCTTTTTGCGGCAGTTATCGCGGAACAGACAGACAGACTAACAAACAGACAGACTAACAGAAACCAAAACTTTTCGTGTCTCCACAGTAAGCCTTCACTGACGTTTCGGCAATCACGAACGCACCTAAAAATATGAAATTTTAATGAAAGGACATAAATTAAAGTATATAGTAACTTTTTCACCAAAAATTTCATTACCTATAGTTACATAGTAACACGTGAAATTAATATTACGAATAAACAATTAAATTTAAAAAATCAAAAAACCCGACTGCGTAAAAAACGAACTAATTAATTATTTCTCATCAATGTGAAACTATTTTTTTTTTTCAATTCCTACTATTAGCTCACACTCTCGCTATATATATCTTGTTCAAATTTTCAATCGTTAATAAAATACTTTTTATTCATCCAATCAAGCTCAAATAAATTTTTTAAAACTTGTAGTGGACGACACTTGATGTTAATCCAGTTTTTTCAAATATTAATTTATTAATTAAATTAAATTAATAAATTTTTCCATAATCGAGAGAGCCCTCTTCTTGATCAAGGCAATTTCAGCGCCACTCTAGAGAAAAGAAGAATGGCAAAAAAAAAAAAAAAATCTCTTATTGAACTAACAAGAAGAGTGCCAACCTTGTTAATCACAGATTTTGATTATTTTAATATATGTTGTAGGGTAGAGGCCCCTTAGTGTCAGGTTCAACGGATTTTATCCAATGCTCCTTAGTTCTTGAGAAACCGGGGGGTCTAATATTAGTGCACAACTTAAATACTTACTTTGCTACAACAATGATAGGTCAGTCGTAGCTCAGTTGGTATGGTGTTAACCGGCTGATTGGCGGGCCCGGGTTCGATACCTGAATGCGCTACATTTGTTTTTCTCATTTTTTGTTTTATAAATTTACGTGTAAGTATAACTTAATAATCTCACTGTCAATTAAAATTTTTAATATTGTATATCAATTATAATTTTAACCTATTTATTTTTTTACTTTTAACTGAATAGTTGTAATAAAACATCATAAAACTGTTTATTTATTTATTTTTTAAATCACTTTTAAAATTTATTTCATATATTCTTTATCGTTGCAATGATATTGAGCAATTGTGTCAATTCGTGATTTTAAAGAAACATCATTTACGCATTGCTTTAACAAAGGAAGTCAATGAGATAATACTATTATTCTGTTTTTATAGTAACAAGCATAATCATATTAAAAATTAGCATCAGAATTAAATTACAACCGATTTTTTGCATATTAAAGATTTTTTAAATTTGTAATAGGTATGCTTGCGCTTTCAATTATTTTGCTTTCCCCTTTATCTTTTTCTGCTTTTATTTTATTTGAATATTCCTTTTTTTTATCATAACTAGATGGCACCACAACAGAATTTGTCAAGATTTTGGAATTTTTATCATTCAATAATAGATCCAATTTCTTTTTAAACCTCTTTAATGGATGAGAAATGATAGTTTACAAATAAGAAATGATAAATTTAAGTTTGTTAACATTATAATTAATGTTTGGTGTTAAAATTTTTAATTGAAATTATTAAATTATAATTATAACTATATTTATAAAACAAAAAATGAGAAAAACAAATGTAGCGCATTCAGATATCGAACCCGGGCCCTCGGTTCAGCCGGCAAACGCCATGCCAACTGAGCTACGACTAACCTGTCATTTTTGCTGCGAAGTAAGTATTTAAGTTGTCTACTAATATCAGACCCCCTGGTTTTTCAAGATGGGTGGGGCTTGTGAGTGCTTAAGCCATTTGGTAGGCCTCCCCACCTAGCTGACCCTTGGTTTTTCAAGAACTAAGGGGCATTGGATAAAATCCGTTGAACCTGAAACTAAGGGGTGTCTACCCTACAACATATATTAAAATAATCAAAATCTGTGATTAACAAGGTTGGCCCTCTCCTTGTAAGTAGGAATTCACTAAAAATATTTTTTATATTACTTGTTTATATTACTTACTTTTTTTTTTATTTATTTACTTGTATTGATGACTTTCAAGTTGTGTTTAATTGTTAGTTCCTATCTATAAACACTGTTTTGATGAGGTCTATAGATGTCTATGATGGTTAGAGTTGCAGTAAAGCTAGAGATCCTACGTACACAACTTCCAGGTTGTATAATATTTTAACGGAGCGTCTGACTGTGAATTTGTCAATGAAACATCGTCTTCATTTTGAAAGACCTGTCCAATGATATGCCACTCAATAGGGTGCGTAAATTTTTTTCGTCTCTACCGCCATTTTGTATTTTACGGCCGCCATTTTCCATTTATAGAAACAAAAGCTAGCTTATAACCTTCGGGCCGTTAAGACGAATGGATAGAGACCTCATTCATTAAAATCCATCCAGCCGTTGGCATTTTTCGAAAAGAAATCCACATACCCAGATACGCGTGAAAAACATAACCCTTCTTTTCAGCCGTGTAAAAATTACCACGCCATTTCAGTATAAAATATGTGGAGGTTACCTTTCAAAAGAACAAATTAATTGACTTATACTCTTTTCTTTAAAAATTATTACTTTTCTTTGTGTCTGTTTAACTTGGGAAATTTTTAATAATAGACAGAAATAGTGAAAATAATTTTTTTATGTTAAATGTTATAAATATAGAAATGAAATTTTATTAGTTACTAAAATAAATCACAATTAGAATTCTTCAAGAAATAAAAATAATAACTTCACTAAAAGTAAAAACTTTACAAACCGCATCTTGAAAAGGTCTCGTACTGCAAGAAAGTTTTTATCTTAAAAATTTCTTACTAACCAATAACAAAGAAATCCTCAAATTATTGCATTAAGAAAATAGTCATATAATTTTAAAGAAAATTAATTCCACAAACTTAAAATTTTCACGAAAAATAAGAACACATTAAAGACAAACACTTTTTCATTCGAATTTTAATTAATTGAAAGAATTGTATTTTTAAAAAGGCATTTCAAAAGTAAAATAAAAAATCGTTTTATTTATTTTATCTTTAAGTGAAAAAAAAAATTCAAGATAATTTTATTTTGTTAAGACGACTTTGAGTAAGTATTTTTTATTATTTTTTTCGTGAAATCACTAAAAGCAATTTTTACTTACTTTTATTGTTTTGCGAATAAAAACATTTAGAATTTCACAATGGTATTCTTAACTTTCTTAAAGATATTGATAATAAGTTATCTTAGCACATTCTTAACAATATTTAAAATACACTGTGCTAAATAGTGTGAACTAAAAAATATATATTGTTCGTCACTAATTGGCAAGCCCGGAGTTGCGTGGGCACGTCATAATAACCTTAAATATATCTAAAATCAGTATTGAATGATTTTATACATTTAAACGAAAATCGTTCTAAGATAATCTAATGTTAGTACGCCCACTGCCTTCGGCAGCGTACACTCCAGAATTTGTATGATTTTATATTTAATAATGAAAATCTACCCAACCGAAAATAGAGTTGGAGGACCCACTGCCTTTGACATTGTACTCCGGTCAAGCTTCCGCAGCTTCCGGTCTGTTTTGGGTTTATATTTTAAACGAAAGACCGGCGTTAATTATTTCGAAGAAACCTAGAGTTGGGGACCCCACTGCTTTCGGCAGTAAATACCGTGCGTAATAGACATGCTTCCGTCAGTTTTATCTTATATTTTTAAAGGAAAATCTTTTCAAACGAGTCTATGGGTCCTCAATGCCCTCGGCAGCATACATCCTCAAATATGTATGATTTTATATTTGTAAACTAAAATCTTTACAAACCAACTTAGAGTTTGGGCCCACACTGCCTTAGGCAGCCTGTTTTAAAAATGTGTGCACCGGGTGTAAAAATGTCAATGAATATAAAACTCTTTCCAACGCAAAATAATATCCAAAGCGCAATTCTCTTGAATGGAAAACTATTTCTTCAAAGACGTTGAGACACAAAAGAATCTCTGGCGAATGGGTGAAATGACATGAACAAAATATTTGTTTGAAATAGTAAATATTCGAATTTCTTTAAATGAAAGATATCTTTAAAACAGGAAAAGTATCAGAAAAAGTGGGCTTTTTAGTATTTTAGTCGGTAAAAAGGAAATGGCATTTAATGGCAAGAGAAACAAGTTTGAAATTGCACGTCAAACGTGCCAAATGAGGAGCATTTGTACCATAACTAGTTTTATAACTATTTTTTGCACCACATATTGTACTGAATGTATATTTTAGTGCCCTTCATAAGTGCATATCAATTTCATTCTGTTCAAAAGGCTGTAACATCATTAAAATACACTTGAAATAATTTTTCCCACTGGCCGTAATGTAACAGAAAATTTTTGACTTCCCTGTCATTAAACTATGCATCCGATATTCATAAAATTTGAAATGACACGACAAAAGTTTGCAACAATTATGCATTTAAATTTTCAGACCATTCTGTTGGGTAGTTTTTGCTCTGTTACATGCGGACGAACGGACGGACAGACAGACGGACCGAAATGACGAATATAGGTGCTACGTATTTATATAACTACGAACGCATCTAAAAAGGGAATAGATGAAAACGAACGCAAATCTATCTCTGAAAAATAGATTTCACCAAATGATAAATATTTTTCGAAACCAAAGGCCTTGGGGTGCATATAGCATATGCCTCAGTTTGGTGGTCAGCCTAACACGGGGCCTTTAGTGTTTAGTTCCCAAGCAAGCTTGGTGCTCTTTTTATCTACCACAAATGTAAGAAATGTAGAGTTAACCTTCCACAGTCCTGAGTCGAGTTGTGTGCCTGTAGCGTGGTAGCACGCCGCGCTGACCATTAAGCTTCTGGGTTTCATAAATGCAACAGCGGAATGAACTTGTTTTTTGGTATTTACAAAGTTCCATATCGTTATTTATTTACTTTGCCGTTTCTGAACAATTTCTCGAGTGCGAGTTTTGAATTCTTATTTCTGTCCTTTACTGATATTAGCTAATTTTACATTTTGCACACCAGAACCGCTAAAATATTTTCAATAAGTGAGCACCTTCTTGTTTTTTTATATTTCCTTCAGAAAAGCAAATGCGCCAGTTTAAAAAGTAGAAAAACAGAATACTTGAAAGAGGAGCGGAAAAAAGAAAACAAAAATTAACCAAACTTTGGAAAATATTTTCCTATTTAAATAGTAAATACTAATATATATATATATATTAAATGCGCCATTAGAAGGATAAAGATATTCAGAATATAGGCCAGTAGTTTTTTTTCTCTTTTTGTAATTCTGTGCTGGAAGCGGATGAGATAGTTTAAAATTGTAGAAAAACGGTAAAATTTAAAAACTGGAGCGAATTGAGGTCAATTAAAATTATTCTGTGAAATAGAAAATACTAATATATTTTTTTAACAAAACATACCGTTAGAAGACAACAACTGTTTTTGTAACTCTATGGGGACCCGCCAATCGCAATTTTCAAATGCAGAAAATCCGAATACTTCGCTTTCGTCTGCGTGAAGGACCACGGAACGTCAAGATGTACAGGGATAATCCTCTTGACGAAAGAAAAATAGCTATTTTGCAATGTGCATTGTGGTTTAAAATTCGTATCTAGGTTAGATATCAAATAATTAAAAAATAACTTCGAGATGCATAACTTCAGTCATTCAGGTTGTAAAAAAAAAAAACGGACTAAAAAACGGAAATACTACTGGCAATCTAGACGCCAATACTATTTCCGTATTTTAACGGAATTTTTTTTGGAATTTAACGAAAATTTTTCTGTAATTTACCGGGAAAAAGTTCCGATAAAATACGGAAATAGTACTGGCGTCTAGATTGCCAGTAGTATTTCCGTATTTTAGTCCTTTTTTTTTTTTTTTTTTTTTTACAACATTCGTGGCCAGATCTTGTAAGCTCTGTGTGCAGCGGACTCTTTAGAACACAGACATACAATCAAGCACACAAAATTATAGATTTTTGATGTTTAATAAGTTTAAACTTTGTTTTCTTTCGACGCAGATGTAAAACATTTGAAAACTTGCAGCAGCGAGTGTTTTACTGAGGTTGGTTGGTTGGTTGATTTTTGACGACCGATTATCTGCACTAGGGATATAGGCCCGAGGGGGGAGTGTATTTACGCATGGAAATCCATGGCTCGAAGAAAACCACGAAAACTCTGAACATTTAGGCCGACGGGCGCGATTGGGATCGAACCCAGCACCTCCCGTCTACCAGCTTCGAGAGCAGAACCTCTCAGCCACTGGTGCGGGTACAGATCTCTAAGCGAGGAGGGAGTTTCCGCATAACTAATTCCGAAAAAAATTATTCGTGGTACATTTCTTAAACATGTGCAGTAGAAATCTACTACAAGAATGATTGTTCAAAAAAGTGGTAAAAAATTAGGCACGTCGACACTGGGAATCCTGTAACTTCATTGAAACACCCGGTATATAAATCTCATTTTGAATATTATCAAAGCCCATTTATATTCTTTCGAAATAAGAGAAAATTAGCTTTTTTTAGAGTTCCGTACTTAAAAAGTAAAAATGGAACCATTATAAGATCACTCCTGTGTCTGTCTGTCATAGCCATTTTTCTCTTAAACTACGTAACATGGAAAGTTCAAATGGGGGGAAGTCATAAAGAATATTGACCCACATATTTTCAGATTATTAAACATTCATAAATATATTTAGTCAAACTGTAGAGGGGCGAATTAAGCTACTTGAAAAAAAACTCTTCCCTTTGTATATCATGTGGCGTATCGAGTGAAAGCTTTCGTAACACTAACTTCAAAAATACATTCCTTTTAATTTTAGATATTATATTTTCAAAGATATGTAGGAAATGTAGAGCAAAAATATGTTGCCCCCCCCCCCCCACTAATTCAGAATCTACTGAAACTAAAATTCTGAAAAAAATACAGGTAGTAGACGTTAATTTAAATCTTGAAGGAAAATTACAGCGACTACCCTAGGTCACATAGTTTTGAGATTTTCCTTTACACACAAATTTCGATTTACCGGTATTCAGCAAAAGTGTTGAGCAGCGCTGGAGGACTCTAACGTAGCAGAAGTATAAAAGCATTGCTGTTAATGGTTTTGGAAAAAATTCGTCAGTAATTATACGAGATATAGACACTTAAAGATACGGACTGTTTGGACATACATAATGACTGGGGCGGCGTACCTTATGCACCATAGGATTTTAAAGCCTAGTTAACACCTTTTAATTATATATATATGTATAATAAAATGTCCAGTAGCAGTATAAAAGCAATAAATGTCAAATTGTTAAAAACAGACTAATTTAAGGGGTCTCAAGACTCTTAAAATTGGAAAAAAAAGAAAAAAAAAGACCGTTTTCAACATTTAATCTCTTAAAAGTCTAAGATTTTAAAGCACAATTTTCATTGGGATGAAAGATATAAGTATGTTTTTTCATTTCATATATTTAAAAAATTCAAGATCCACAATTAGTATTTGTGAGGAACTTGAAACTGTCAGACATTTGTCGAGCGGAAAATTGGTATAACAGCTTACGCGCAGAATTACAAAATAGATATTGCAAATAGAATGAAAATTTTAGTGTCTACTTATACTTCAGATTATAATACTTAAACTTAACCTAAATAAACTTGCATTTAAAGCATTTTTATATTTATAATGCAAAGTTGTGTTTAGTTAATAAAAAAATTTGGAAAATTTCAACACTATAATCACATAAAAAAAAAGTTATTTTTGAACAATAAAAAGGAAATTTTAGGTTCAGTTTATGCAGACTAACATGAAATACATCGTTAGAAAATTTCATGAAAAAACATTTATAAGTTTTTGAGGTAGCCATCGCGTTACGTCCAAAAACGTCATTTGGAGAAAAATGACATCAAAGTTTCGGAAATGAAGCTTCAGCTTGAAGAAAAATTTCAAAGACAGTCGAACACAAACTCAATGAAGGAGGTGCTTTCTGGATTCTTTTCTTTAAATATTTAATGAATATTTACAGATGCATGGTTCTATACATATATACAGTAAGAATTATCAAACACTTGATCTGGTTTTTCGAAATAAGGGAGGCTTAGCCTCATCAACAAACTGTAAAAAATTACAGCGATCATGCTTTTTTAAATCACAACATCGCTTCGTATCCTTCCAGCCACAACAAAACGAAGTCTCATTCTAAGGTAGCGTCCTTCGCGCGTCCTTCGTTGCCATGGGAGCAGAGAAAAAGTTTCTTTTCACACTTCCCACCTGAACTCTTCAAGAGTTCACAATTTAAAATTCCATTATAAAATCATAAAAATTCAATTTTTCGTATCAGTGGTTCAGTAATCTAACACAATTATTAAAATTCGAATACAAAATACTAAATATAAGAATTCAAACAATATCTAATTAATCACTTAATTAGTCAAATTCAAAATATCAATAAATTCTAAATAAAACACTTTAAATTCAAACAAAGTAAAAATAATGACAGTTAAATAACACACACATTTTTTTTTTTTTTTTCAGTTAAATCATATACTTATTTATTTCAAAAAGATTCTATATATAAATAAGACTAAAAATTAAAAAAGAGAAAGAAAATATTTAGAGTCCTAAATGCAGAAAAAACAAACTAAATAAATGTCTATAAAAGTTTATGCATGTTTATAAAAAGTCTGCAAAAAGTCATTTGTTTGTCATTTTGTATTTCAAAGGGATACAAGCGCTGTATGGATCTGTTTAAGATCCCACTCGCTGTTTTTATTTCGTATGAACGAATATTGCCATCTCTTTCAGGAATGGCAGTCTGAATCGTACCAAGTTTCCAAAGATACTTATTTTTTGCGTCATCTTGAATGAAAACAATATCGCCCACTTTCAGTGGCGTATGGGCATTAGGATTTTTCAAGGAATGGGCTGTTTTCAAATCCATCAAATATTGTTTTTTCCATTTGGTCCACAATTGTTTCAATAGTAAAGATTGATATTTGTTTCTTTTCAGGAGTGTTGATCTCTTTGAACAATCTTCAATTATTTCAAAAAAATTGATAGGAAATGAAAGTTCTTTTCCAAAATTTAAAAAGTGCATTGGAGTAAGAGGTTCTGGTTCATCGCTGTCGCTATATACATGCGTCAGTGGTCGCGTATTCAAAACTGCTTCCACTTCTGTCAACAGAGTCGCTAATTCATCATAACTTAAGAGTGCTCTACCAATTACTTTTCTCAAACAGTCTTTGACTGACTTTACTAGTCGCTCATAGAAGACTCCCCACCATGCCGCTCTTTCTATAATATTCTTCCATATAATTCTCTCTTTTGTAATAAAATTTAAAAATACTTTGTCTGTCAGTATGTTGTATAAATTTTCGAGTTCATCTTTGGCCTTTTTGAAGGTTTTTGCGTTGTCAGAATAAATAATTTTGGGATTTCCTCGTCTAGCTGTGAATCTTCTGAATGCCATCAAAAAAGAATTTCTTGTCATATCAGACGCGAGTTCCAGGTGAATGGCTCTAGTCACACCGCAAGTAAACAGGACAATGTAAGATTTTTGCGTTTCTTTAAAATTTCTGATATAGATCGGACCAGCGAAGTCTAAACCGCAGATTGCGAATGGTGGTGCTTCACTAGCTCTGTCTTTTGGTAAGGGTGCGGTGATTTGGTCTGCTGGTTTGGAGAAATATTTTTTACATATTATACAATTCTTGATAACACTCTTGACCAACTGACGACCTTTAGGTATCCAAAAACGAGATATAATTTTTGCCAAAGTACTGGCTGTCCCTCCATGCATAATTTTGTCGTGTTCTTGACGAACTATTAGAGTAGTTAACCAAGAATGTTTGGGGAGAATTATTGGGTTTTTCTCTTCTGCGGACAGGTTAGAAAATTCGAGCCTTCCGCCCAACCTCATCAATCCGTTTTTGTCAATAAAGGGCATGAAATTTGATAAGGATGACGTCTTATCCACTGATTTACTATTTTTTAGAGATTCTATTTCTTCCTTATAAAATTGTTTTTGTTCAGATTGTATCAAAAAATTTTCACCTTCGAGTAATTCTTCGGTTGTTACTACGTCTTGCACTTCAGTTGATTTTTTCAGCTTCATAATGAATTTCTTTACCCAAACAGTAATTCTCAAAAGTTTCTCTAAATTACTATATTTTGAAATGTTTATGGGATTTTCGAGTTTTTTGACTAAGCACTCGCTCTGAAAAACATCGTTAGGATTTTTTTTGTATTCTAATTCATCTGAGTAAGCAATTTCTTTGTTTTCTGATATCGGCCAACACCCAGGAGGTAAACTTAGCCATTCTGGTCCCTGTAACCAAGTTGTATCATTGATTATCCTAGAGATTTTTGATCCTCGAGAAACTATATCTGCTGGATTGGCAGTACCAGGACAATGATACCAGTTATCAGGTGAGGTCAATTTATGGATCTCTTCAATTCTGTTTCTGACAAAGGGTTTAAACTTTTTAAGGGATCCTTTTATCCAAAAATAGGATATTTTTGAATCTGTCCTGTAATAAGTCGGTACATTCAATTTTAAAGCTTTCAAAATGTTACTACTTAGCTTGGCCGACAACAATGCGGCCATCAATTCAAGCCTTGGCAAGTTTAGCACTTTCAGTGGAGCAACCCTGTTTTTCGAAGCAACAAAAACTGTTCGAACATTTTCGGTGGTTGTTGCTACACGTAATTAAGCAACCGTCCCATAAGCCTTCATGCTCGAATCGGCAAAAATATGTAATTGTAGGTCATAATCATGCCAATTGGTGATGTCAGAAAAATAGTATCTGGGTACTGAAAAGTTTTTCAAATGAGGGAGTTCGTTACACAAGCTACTCCAAAGTATACGTAAATCTTCGGGTAAGGTGTCATCCCAATCTAGACCCAAATTCCAAATTTGTTGAATTATACATTTTAGTCTTAATGTAAATGGTCCTAGGAATCCAAGTGGATGAAAATCCTACCTAAAACTTGTAGAATAAATCTTTTGGTGTCTATTCTTCTTGAAACGAAATCAACTAAACCTCAAACATCAAAATAAAGTAAATCTTTGGAATTATTCCAAGCGATTCCTAAAACTTTATAAGGGAGATTTTGTTCTCCAAAAGCTTCAGAATTAACTTCTGAAGTTATGCCATTTTCTTTCCATAGTTCACTAAGTGGTAAAGAGTTCGTATGCCATTTGTGTAAATGCATACTTGCATTTTCAAATATATCAATACATTATAAACTCGTGCATAGGGCTTGATCAATATTTTCATGACTTCCTAAAACGTCATCAACGTAGATATTTTCATTTAAAAATTTTACTGTGTTTGGATATTGTTCGGTGTATTTTTTCAAGTGGTGTTTAATTGTTGCAGCCAATAAAAAGGGACTGCTACTAATTCCAAATAACACTCTGGTGAATCTATAAATTTCAAAGGGTTTAGATTTATCAAACAAATCTTGTGAAAATAAAAATCTTGTTACATCACGATCGTTTTCATCTATAATTATTTGTAGAAATGCTTGTTTTATATCAGTTGTAAAAGCTATGGGATTAAATCTAAACCGTAACAAAACATCAAATATTTCAGGATACAAATTTGGACCTACATGCAGGCAATTATTCAAAGACAGTGAGCCTGTGTCATGAGCAGAGGCATCGAAAACTATGCGTAATCTGCTCGTTGTCCTATCAGTTCTAATTATTTCTCGATGAGGTAAATAAAAAGTTACATTTTGTTTTTCTTCAGGGTCTGTAACTAACTCAATAATACCTTGTTTCAAATAATCTGCCAACACCTCCTTATACTCAAAAAATAATTCAGGGTTTTTAATCAATCTTTGTTTGAGTTTAAAAAATCTATATTCTGCAATTTTCCGATTGTCATTTAAACATTCCCTTTCAAGCTTCCACGGAAATCGAACTGTATATCGCTTATCATTGTATTTAATTTCTGACTCAAACTGCTTCATAACGTTGTTTTCCGAAAAATCTGAACCCTGTTTAGTATTAAAAAGGCCAGATGATTCGATATTCCAGAATTTTTCAATCTGTTCAAAAATAAAAAAAATATCTACTATTACATTAAATGCTAAGGGCGTATAACTGTCAGTTGTTTTTCCCTGTAGACACCAACCAAAAATGGTGTCGACAGCTACTAATTTTTTATTCAAATGTTTTATATTTCCTGTAACAATCTCATAATAATAGTCAGCACCTATAAGTAATGTAATGGGTTCTTTGGACGTGGGTGTGTCCGCAAGGGTTAAATTTTCAAATTGTTTACTTTTCATCAAATCATTGATTTCAGGTGGGGGGATTTCAGTAGCTGATATTTGATTGGTGACTAGCGCTTCTATATCTAATTTTGAACCAGGTACATTTTTATTTTCAATAGTTAGTTTAACTACTTCAAAGGCTTTTCAATGGGGTTCTTATTTCCAAATGTAAAAACCGACAATTATTCTTTTCTTATTGCCTGTAAATTCAATTTATTTGCTATTTCTTCAGATATAAAGGTTCGCATGCTCCCACAATCTAAAAGTAACCTAATTAGAGATTGTTTTCCGTTTGATTTTATTTTTACACAACAAGTTTGTAGAAGAATTTTATTATTTTCTGTAGAGGAAATAGCCAAAATTACTTTTTCACTAGCTTCATTTTCATTACCTTTTAATTCGGGTGTGTTTATTTCTTTTATTAATTTAGGTTTTAGGCATATCGTTTGATTATGTCTGCCTGAACAGTTCTTGCAACTAGTTTTAGAGTTACAATTTTTGATAACGTGTTTCCTGCCTAAGCAAAGGTAACATCTTCCTTGAGATTTCAACAAATTTCTTTTAGTGTTTACATCAACAGCCTTACACAAATCAGATGAATGTTTACTATCGTTGCAAAAAATGCAATGAGCCAGCTGCCTATCTGAAGTCGATTTATCATTCGAAATGTTCATAAATTCACAAGTAGATTTAAATTCAGATTTTGTTGTTTGACTCTTGATTTTTGTTTTATTATTTTCAAATGCTTTCATTCTCGAAAAAAATGTGTGTTCTCTGTTTTTTATTTCAGTGTGCAGAAAATCTAATAATTTATGTATATCTGAATGTGTTAAATTATCTACATTTTGTCTATTATATTCCAAAGCTAATTCTGCCGGTATTAATTTTAAAATTACGGCGATAAGCATGGAGCCATAATTTGCTGGTTCGAGTCCTAATGTGGACAAATATCGAACATTTATTTCTATATCACTGGGCAATTTTTTCAATTTTTGAATTTCGTTAACCTTATAAACAGGGGATAAATTAAGAAGCTTGTTCAGGTGATGACTAATTATCACGTCTTTTTGACCATAACGCGATTCTAAAACTTTCAATGCTGCGTCATAATTAGCTTCTGATATTTCAAAACCTTCTACAGCATTAGCCGCAGCTCCAGATAAATAACTCTTCAAATAATGAAATTTTTCAATTTTCGAAAGCGATTTATTTTCGTGAATTGTATTTTTAAAGGTATTAAAAATGAAATAAATTGCGTACAGTCGCCATAGAATTTTTGTATATTGAGTTTTGGCAATTTAACAACTGAGTTTTCATCATTAATCACATTCGATTTTAAATCTTGACTGTTATTTAAATCAACATTAACAATTTTTTTGTTTTCGGTTAATTTTTTCTTCACCCGGAATTTTGCAACTGATATTTTATCCGCGTAATCATAAACAGAATTGATTTCAGTTTCATAGTCGTCTAACCCTAAAAGGGGCTCAATTTTCTCGTCAACTGACTTCAATAATTCTGCTTTTGTATCTAACTGAATAAATAATTCTTCTAAATTATCAAAATCTACTGCACTATCCTTCACAACATTTTCTATATTATTAATCAGCTTTGTTGCTGCTGTTCTTAAAACTGTTCGGTTCTTTTTCAACTTTTCTAAATCAGACATTTCGAAATAAAATATGAAAAACTTATTTTACCTTTGCTGTCTTCTTATCACTTACTATCCTCTATATCCTTATTTGTGTTTTGAAGACATTAAAAATGTAACACATACTTTTTTTTTCTTTCATTCCCGGCATAATGCACCATGAAGAAAAATTTCAAAGACAGTCGAACACAAACTCAATGAAGGAGGTGCTTTCTGAATTCTTTTCTTTAAATATTTAATGAATATTTACAGATGCATGGTTCTATACATATATACAGTAAGAATTATCAAACACTTGATCTGGTTTTCGAAATAAGGGAGGCTTAGCCTCATCAACAAACTGTAAAAAATTACAGCGATCATGCTTTTTTAAATCACAACATCGCTTCGTATCGTTCCAGCCACAACAAAACGAAGTCGCATTCTAAGGTAGGATGCGCGCGCATCGCGCGTCCTTCGTTGCCATGGGAGCAGAGAAAAAGTTTCTCTTCACAGCTATTGAGCGGGTATAATTCTAAAAGTCATAACTTCTGTTCAAATGGGAATTTCATGGAAACAATTATATCAAAAAGTTCAGAAATGATAGGAGTTTAACATCTAAAAAATTTAATATTTCTAAAATTTTGAAGCTTTAAGAGTCCTGAAATCCCTTTATTAGAATGAATCACATAAATACTGTGGGATTCGCGACCAGTTTGCATTGAGTGGAACTCTCAATACGCCTCGAGTGATTTTAAAAGTTAATTAAAAAGTCGATCTGGAAAAACGCGGCACGGATCAAGGCGGCGTTGCAACTTTGCGACCTCCTTTCGAAGAGCGCTTAGCACAATGCCAAATTTAAACTTTGAACGAAGGTTTTGTTTTAGCTACACTGCTGTAAGAAAGGTTATTAATACGGTGAATTTAGTTTTATGAAATACCAAATGGAGTTTACATATGCAATGTTTTTATTGCCTGTACCGAATTAACTTCATCATAAACAGATTACGATAATATTAAAAAAAAAGAGTTATAGAGAATAGCTATATTTGATATTATTTGGGATCCATATCCCTTTGAACTTTCATGGTATATCCATTTACACTTTTCTAGTATATACAGTTATATCCAACCCTACGTTATATATAGTTTTTTACAAAGTCTTAGTATTCTTTTAGCAACTTTTTTTCTTTAATAATACAATTACAAATTCATATATTTCTTCTACGGAATCCTCTGTGCGCAAGTAGTACTCGCACTTGACCGTTTATTTGTTTTTTCAATTTATGCTTAACCACTTCATGCATGAAATTTATTTCCATGGGTAAGAAACATATTTTTCAGTTAAATTAGATTACGAATAAATTATTAAGAACAAATAATGTTGAGTTTTTAAAATTCTTAAGGGTACTACAAAATTACAAAACGAATCATATATGAGGTTTTTAGCGATAAAAAAACAGGGCTGCCACAAGCGACTATTTTTTATTTCTACCTCACACCACTTTCACAAAACAAAAATTATTTACATACTGTCCGAGAACATTTGCAAGAGAAATATACTACGAAATCTGTCCAAAAGGAGTGATGTGAAAAACGCTTAAGTACCAGGAGTAAGAGTTTTTCTTTTTTTTCGCTCTCTTGAAAAATTTCCTCTTTAGGAATTTCAGCGTTATCCATTTTTAATCCTCAATTATTTTATTTCTATTTATTGTCTTTCCTTATTAATAAAATTTAAAGTATTAGGATCCTAAATTTATAAACATAATGTATGCATGATGAATTTTGTTCATAGATAAATTTATGCAATTATAATAAAAATAATTCATCCATTTTATAAATACAAACATAACCAAAGTCGTTTACTTCCATTTTCAACAAAATCTTCTTAAAGGAAATAAATGCATTATGTAATAATTCTGTATGATAGTAATTTTTAAGTGTATTCTCAGGAAAACATTTAATGTCTAGCGAAAAATATGCGATAATTTTGAAAGAAATAGAAAACATTCTAGAAAACTAATAAATAGAAAATATTGATCTATAGGGCTTTATTTAGGAAAGTAAACATTGTAGAGACTTTGTCATAAATAATACATCATAAGCAATAAAACCTTCACTCTAGCAGAAAATGGTAAGCACAAATAGAAATTTGGAAAAACATAAAAAATATACATTCATAATTTTAAAGAAAATTTGTATAAAAAATTTAAATAACAAATCAATGAAATGATTATACAAAAATGTAATGAAAAGTTTTGAAATTAGAGAAAAATAAATTTAATAAAATAGAAATAAATTTAATAAAATAGAAAAAGTAGTATAGAATTCTATAGAATTATGGCCCATTTTTCTATAAGCTTGTTTAACTAAAAGCTATACCATTATCTGTATAAGTTCAATCTAAATGTCTGTAGAGCTTCTATAAAAAATATCGATAGAAATAATATAGAGTTTCTATAAAAATATTCGAATATATTATACAAAAAAAATCAAATACATTCTATAAAAAAAATCGAATTTCGCCAGCCACACAGCTGTCTCCAGGTAGTCACCCTCCCAAGTACTAACCGAGATCGATACTGCTTATACTTTCACTCCGGTGATCGATCTTGAACAAGTACTTTCAGCCTGGTATGTTCGTTGACAATTATTTTAATATTATTATACCATATTTCAAATGAAAATCAAATTTCAAAGTAATTGCTTAAGAGACGCAAAGGCCAACATAGTGAAAAAGATTCCGTGCCGGGACTCGAACCCGGGCCATCAGTATAGCGCACTGACGTACTACCGATTAAACCACATGGAACGATACCCAGCCTGGAAAATTTCTCACTATTATATGTTGGCAAGGCTACAAACGCAGCACAAGATGGAATATTTATCGTGAGCCACCGACCTGGGGCGAACACGAAACTTAATTAAATCCAGCATCGATAGAAACTATATTAATACTTGGAAATTATTCCAGAGAGAAACATTCGCCTTACATACAATATTTCAAATGAAAATCAAATTTCAAAGTAATTGCTTAAGAGGCGCAAACGTCAAAGTAGTGAGAAAGTCCCGGCAGGGAATCTTTTTCACTATGTTGGCCTTTGCGCCTCTTAAGCAATTAGTTTGAAATTTGATTTTCATTTGAAATATTGTATGTAAGGCGAATGTTTCTCTCTGGAATAGTTTCCATGTGTTAATATTATTATACTATTTCAACTTTGTTTATTTTGTGATATGGGTTCCCCATCATTAAACTCGTATAGAATTTACACCGATTCTCAAACTGTGTCAAATAGAAAAGCGACCCTTAGGCCAATGTCAGACGAGCGATTTTGAAAAGCAGCCATATGGGCGCTCTCTTTTGAGAGTATAATAATCTTTAATCTTCTGTTCTGTTCTGTTCAGACGAGCGCCCAGAAATCGTTGCGGCATAAATTCCGAAAAGCTTCACGTCGAGGCTCGGCGTTTCCTTGAAGCCGCTAGCAGCTGGAGGCGTGCTCAAGTCTTTTGTTTCTTCTATGTCGTTCAGACGAACCGTAGCTTTGACGCTGACTTTGATTTTCTTTTTCAGTGATTCGTAAGTTTTTGGTTCCGGATGCGTATCGAATTTTCTCGCTAGAATTTAAAATGGATTTAATACACATGGAGCAATTAATTTTTGAAATACAAGAGCGTCCAATACTGTAGGACACATCGTGTCAACATTTTATAAAGATTAAAATTAAAAAATAATCACTTAGTTAGAGGTATCCTTGATTTAAAAAAAAAAAAAAAATCAGAAAAACTTAAAAAAGATCAGGAAATTATCGATAAATTATATGAATTAATTTTGTTTCAGATAAACAAAAAATCATTCAAAATTATGTTAATGCTACAAGTTGTTGGACAATATAACCCCTGAAAGTGAAAAACCAGAAATCTTTTTCTACTATTCAACATTGAAACTTTCCTAGCTTCGAGAAGAACTAAATTCTTGTGGTTGCCTCGCCTCTTTCTCATACCACTGCACTGCAGGGGTTGCAGTTATTTTGACGTCACTGACTTAAAACTTTGAACTTTCTTTTAATACATTGTATCAGACTACTTTTCGTTTCTCTAACATGCAGTTGTATTTTTTAAGATGTCCGAGGTCCCTCTCGGTACCTGAATATATGTTAATCAAGAGTTTTATTAAATGTTATTAATCAAGAATTGAAGGAATAAGTTCACCATAAATCTACACTGAAAAATTCATAACCACAATAATTCAGCATCTATTTTCTTTTAAACACTTTAGCTTCGTTTGTGAAATATGTCATGCGACTGTGAGAAGGAAGATATTGGCGATTTTACGAGTGACGGGACCGGGGGTAGCTGCGTTACCGAGAATACAGGTAAGAGTTTTTTCTTATTCCTGTTATATAAATGATGATATATTGAAAAGGGCACACAGTAGAAGGAAGTAAATATTAAGTATATAAATATTTTTTATAAAAGATTATGAAGATCTGAAAGTGCTAAATTAACATTTAAAGAAGTGTGCCAAATTATTAGAGATGTCTCTATATAAATTATAAATGTTTTGCTACACGAATATAAGAAAGTGTAAGCATATTCGATTATTTGAATATAGAATTGTTATATAATTAATATATTGAATTGTTTTACGAGTTAATCATATTACTCACTGCAATATTGAAACACAAGTTATATAAGATTTTTACAAATTATATAAATTAGAAGAAAAAGAAAAAAAATGAGCATTCTCAAAGATACTCTAATTGAAAAACTAAATATAAACAACTATGATGTATGGAAATTTCGAGTAGAGAATTATTTACAAAAGGAAGATCTTTACGATGTAATCATAAATGAACCCCCAAATCCCGTCACTGATGATTTTAGTAATAAAAATCGTAAAGCCAAAGCTATAATCAATTTACTAATAGATGACAACCAGATCATCCATACTGAAAATCTTCAGACAGCACGCGATGTATGGAACGCGCTTAAAAATGTGCACGAAAGAACTAACCTTAGTAAAAAATTATACCTCCTAATAAAATTATATTCTAGCAGGTTAGCCGAAAACGGCAACATGATCGATCATTTGAAAAATATTTATCAGCTTCGCGATAAATTAACCGCCATTGGTGAAAATATTAATGATGAACACCTGGCGGCTTTATTACTTTTTTCTTTACCTCAAAGCTACGACACCCTAATATGTGCTCTTGAGACACGAAATAATGATGAACTCACACCGAACTTTATTCGCGGAAAATTAATAGATGTATACAACAAAAGAAAAAACGACCATGAAAACAACAACTACTCTGCTTTAAGGGTTAAATACACGCAACATAAAAGTAATATATTCTGCAGATACTGCAAGAAGAGCTCGCATAATATAGAGGAATATTGGAAATTAAAGAATAAAAACAATGAAAAACAAAGATCGAAAGATATCGGAATTAAAACTAATAATATGCCTAACAGGTCAGCAGTATGCTTTCAAGACAACGTAAGCGCGAACAGTTCTAAAACCAAAAATTTCGATAAGGAAAAACGCGCGGATAAAAACTTAACATTTTTCATCGGTAATGGTTCGAAAGGTCTCTGGGTCGTCAATTCAGGGTCTTCAACTCACATTTGCAATGATAAAAATAAATTTCATGACTTCAATTATGATACATCGAATGTCACTATAGCAAACGGTCAAGAATTACATTCTGAAGGTTACGGATCTGTGAAATTAAATACTGTTATGTCAGATAATACGAGTAAAACCATAACATTAAAAAAATGTTTTATATGTTACGGAGATAGAAACAAATCTAATTTCCATCAAACAAGCTACAGAAAATGGTTGCGTAGCTATATTCGAAGATAAAATGTATAAAATAGCCCACGAAGGCATAACATACCTTGAGGTGAAAGTAATTTGAAATCTGATTCAATTCAAAATGTAAATATGATAAATCACTATGAAAAGAAAAATAGCTTACATAAGTGGCACGTAAGATTGGGTCATAGAAATATTAACCACATAAAAGAATTAGTTGATAAAAACATGGCATCAGGGATTCAAATTGATAACTGTAAGCACAGTAATGAATGTGAAGTCTGCCTCGCGTCAAAACTAACCGATAAGCCTTACCCCAAACACGCTAGTTTTAGAGCTTAGAGATCAACTGAGCTGGTCCACAGTGACCTGTGTTGCCCTATGCAAACAGCAGCGGTTGGGGGAAATATTATTTTCTAACATTCGTTGACGATTTTAGTTGTTTTACAGTTATACATTTGCTAAGAAACAAATGTGAAGTTTTTCAAAATTTAAGGAATATGCAGCAATGACTGGTAACAACTTTCGCAGAAAGGTGCAGGCAATTCGGTCCGATAACGGGGGGGGGGGGGGGGGGAGTATTCGAGCCAGGATTTCGAAGATTATTTGAAAAGTGAGGGAATTGATCATCAATTCACCGTACCGCCCTCCTCGCCTCAAAATGGGGTTACAGAGCGTAAAAATCACGCCTTAGTGGAGATGGGACGCTGTCTTCTTAAGGAAACTTATCTTCCTAATTCGTTCTTGGGGGAAGTGATATGTACAGCGACGTACATTCAAAATAGGCTCGCAACTTCATCCTGCGATCGGACTCCGTATGAAAAATGGACCGGTCGTAAACCAGACCTTTCTAACATCAAAACTTTTGGTTTCCGCGCATATGCATATATTCAAAAACCAAATTAGAAAAAGTTGGACGACACCACGCAAGAAGGTATATTTGTCGGATACGACAACAGAAGTAAAGGTTTTACAAATTGCACGGACGGAAGAAAAATAGTTATAAGTCGGACAGTAAAACTTTTAGAGGATGATAATTATGACTTAGTTAAAAATAATGCGTCAAATTAAAAGAAAGAAATTCTAAGCGATAAAAATCCGCAGCCAATATTACAACTAATTGACGAGAAACAGAATAGCACCGAAAATGATATGCAAAATCAGGATGCGAACACAAATGTATCAGGCACCCCACAGATTTTACCACGTAGATCTAACAGATCTAATAGAGGGGTTCCTCCTGACAGATTCGCGTTTTTAACAAATGATGTAAGGATACAAAAGCCAAAGTGCTGGGATGATATACTGAAAATAGAAAATCCCCTGGAAAGGCAAAAATTGATAAATGCTACCTTGGACGAGATAAATTCACTCAAAGAGAACTGTACTTGAGAATTAGTTGAGGTCCCACCAGGGACAAAGGTAATCGGTAGAAAATGGGCAGTAGAAGGAAAATGGGGGTTCTATTTCAGCAGGCGTCATGCGTTGAGGAGTGAGGGGGGAGGATGAGTGACAGGTAGGAGGAGTCGAATGATTGACAGGTGAGGGGAGATAAGAAAGTGATAGACAGGTGGGAGGAGTCGAGACAGACAGGCGCCCGCGCGTCATGCTATAGTAGAGGGGTTAAAACAAAGAAGAGAGAATGAAAAGTGTACTGTAAGAGAGGGGTTAGAACAAAGGATAATGTTAATGAATCAATAAAAGTCTAATGAATTAATAAAAGTCTACTGTAAGAGAGGAATTAAACAAAGGAATATGTTAATGAGGATGATTAATGAAGGAAAGTCTGTTGTAAGAGAAAGGTAGAACAAAGATAATGATGAGGTGATTAGAAAAGATCGCATGCAATTAAAAAATACTTACCACGGAGCGGTGTCGAGACACGTCCTACCTGTATGACATCCACCGGGCTAATGAACGAAGAAGCGTGCAACAACCGGCTTCATCAAGATAAGGAGCTTGCTTCTGATTGGACGAGAGACGAACCTAGGGGGCAGCACCATCGATTCCGGCGACACCAGCGCCCTCTCTTGAGAGGATTTTAAACTCACCTGCGATGTTGTCATCCTATTTGAATAGATTAAAAGAAGTGTTTTCTAAGAGTTGAATCATTCTTCATTATGCCTTTGAGCGAGGAAGTCATTAGTGTCGTCTGTTTGTATAGTATAGTGTGTGTTATTTTTTCTTTAATTTATATTTTAACTGGAAGTGATAAGTTTGCATTTGATTTTATTTTAAAATTAAATGATACAGGAAATTAATCTTTTTCTACCTAAGCATGTTTTCTAAGACTTTACATTCTTGTTGTCATGGAGGAATCATACAAGAACCCAGCTGCAGTAGGAAGTTTTGGCGGTGTCGATGCACTGTATCGTGCTGTTCGAGGCAAAGTATCCAAGAAAACCATCCAAAAATGGTTAAGTGGAGTCGACTCGTACACGCTTCACAAACCGGTTCGAAGAAAATTTCCAACGAATCGCGTGATTGTGTATTCGATGGATCAACAGTGGCAAACGGATTTGGTAGATCTTAACAGTTTGCAAAAACATAATCAAGGTTTTCGATATATTTTAACCTGCATAGATGTTTTATCAAAGTATGCATGGGCGATTCCACTGAAAACGAAACGAGGAGTGGAAATTGTGAAAGCCTTCGAAACTATATTTTCAACGCGAAAACCCAAGTCTTTGCAATCGGATGCTGGAAGAGAGTATAAGAACAAACACTTTCAAAGATATTTAAAGCAACAAGGAGTTCGATTTTTCACGACGAATAACAATACGAAAGCTTCAGTGGTCGAACGTTTTAACAGAACTTTAAAAACCAAAATGTGGAAATATTTCACTCATAATCATACTTATAAGTATATTGATGTGTTGGACTCCCTCTAGCAGAGTTAAAACCACACACACCATTCGAGTATCAAGAGAGCTCCTGCTGACGTCACACCTGAGAACGAAAGCGATGTTTGGATGACTCTTTTTGGAGACTTACAAGATGTGAAAGAAAACCCTGCGTGTTTCGAACAGGGGAAATCGTTCGCGTGTCGAAACAGAAATTAACCTTTGAAAAGGGATATGAAACCAATTGGACTGAAGAATTGTTTATGGTGACTGAATGTGTTTCAAGAGATCCTCCCGTGTATCGAATTAAGGATTTGATGGACGAACCCATCCAAGGCACGTTTTATGCTCAAGAATTGCAAAGAGTACAACCGAAAGAAAACTTTGCTATTGAAAAGGTTTTAGAAAAACGAACACGAAAAGGTCATGTGGAATACAAAGTAAAATTTAAAGGATATCCTGTAAAATTTAATCAATGGATTCCTTCCTCAGATTTATTTTCACTATAAAACCTTTGTTTTCGTCTTTGAATCCTCATTTAGAAACATGTCGTTCTACGTGACGTTACCTTCTGACAGTTCATTGAATTATTTCCCAGAGAATAAAATTTCTTACTTTGTTACAAGACTGCCTTCTGCTTTAGATTTGAAAGGCGAGTGGGAAGTGGGTTTAACAGAACTCATTTATCCCCACATGTGGAATAATATAACGGAATATACTAATGGATATGAATATGTTTTAGGAGAGAATATCGAATGGACGAATGGAAGACCTAGACATGAAGCAGAATTTGAAATAGGTGCATTTGAAGTGAAAAAAGTTAGAATTCCACCGGGGTTTTACGAATCTCCTAACGATATTATTAAAGTAATCAACTATCAAAAATTCCATGATAAAATTTCGCTTAATTATAATAAAAATTCTAAAAAAGTACGAGTGACTTTAAAAAAAAATGCACAAATCAACTTTGATTCAGGATTAGCAGAAAGTTTAGGATTTCCACCTGGTAATGTAGGAGAACCTTTTGCAGGTCATTCAATGTCTTTTGATAGTCCCTTCATAGCCGACCCTCATGCGGATTTTAAATTAATGTACATTTACAATGATCTTGTTGAACCTCAAATTGTAGGGGATACCGTTGCCCCGTTACTTCGAGTGATCCCCGTGAAAGGACAAGACGGTGAAATGATTCACGAAACGTTTGACAGACCGCATTACATTCCCATCACTCGAAAGAATTTTCAGACAATTGAAACAGTTATAAGGACGCATACAGGTCGATTAATGTCATTTGAGCGTGGGAAGTTGATCGTGAAACTTCATTTCCGTCAAAAGTATCTCTCATAATGATTGTACCTTATCAGTGTTGTGTAAAATCTTTTGAAGATTATTACACTCAGCAATCCGGTAACGGTTTAAATTACTATCATGGAACTACACTGCAGAAAGGATGTGGATTCGGTGGACTGTTTCGTTCTTTGTTTCGAGCCGCGGTTCCTCTTTTCAAATCAGGAGCCAAAGCGGTCGGTAAACAATTGTTATCGACAGGAGTAAATGTTTTGAACGATGTGACACGCGGTGAAAATGTCAAAGTGGCTGCCAAACGCAGGTTAAAAGAAGCAGGCCAAACTTTAACAGATAAAGCCGCCACCAAGATGAAGACCATGATCGGTTCTGGACGACGCAATAAAAAGCGGAGGAAATCAAGCAAAGTCATCATTCGACGTAAAGCCAGGAAAGTGGAAGCACGTGATATTTTTGCTTAAAGATGTCTGGACTTATTCATAAAGATTCTATTGCCTGTGCTAAATCAGAACTGGATTTATTTTTAATTCCACCTACTCAAACAGCTATTGAAAAGGGATATTTTGTTGAATATCATCCCCTTGCGAATATTCATGACGGAGTACCTGTGGAGTTTAATGTTCCCGGAAATGGAGACGATTACATCGATTTATCCACATCCTATCTTTATGCTAAAGTGAAAATTACTCGATCCGATGGTTCAGCTTTAACCGACGTGGATCATGTAGCTCCAGTTAATTTATTTTTACAAGCCTTGTTTTCACAAATTGATGTCAGCTTGAATGAGAGAGCGATCTCTTCTTCCAACAACACCTATCCCTATCGTGCTTATATCGAAACATTGCTGAATTATGGAGAAGATGCCAAGAAAAGTTTACTGGGATGTGAGTGTTTTTTCAAAGATGAGAAATTGGATACTGTGGACCCTACCACCGGTGAAAACCCCGGATTGAAAAAGCGTTACGAACTAACTAAAAATAGCAAGTCATTGGATATGATTGGACCTTTACATTGTGACATTTTTCAACAAAACAGATTGTTATTAAATATGGTGGATTTGAAAATTAAACTGATTCGCAGCAAACCCAACTTTTGTTTGATGGCTGTAAAACCTTCAGAATCTACCACACCCGAACTCAATTACAAAGTGGTTTTAGAACAAGCTTCTCTGTTTGTACGGAAAGTAAAAGTATCTACAGGGGTCTTATCCATCCCCGCATATCCAGCGGAAGTCGATCTTTTATACAAGATAATGTGTTTTCGGGAACCATGCCGAAACGTGTTGTTATTGGATTGTTAGAAAATGCATCTATAAACGGACAATATAATTTGAACCCCTTCCATTTTCATCATCACAAAGTCAACTTTTTAAGTGTATACATAGATGGTCAACCGGTTCGAGTAAACCTCTCGAACTGAATTTCGAAGAAAACAGCTATATAACAGCTTATCATCGTTTGTTCACGGGATTTAATCACGATGCTGGTATTTATCTAACACGAGAAGAATTCGCCAATGGACATACCTTGTATGCGTTCGACCTAACACCGGATCTCTGTGACGGACCTCATCTGAATTTACAACATCAAGGAAATTTACGAATCGAAGTTAAATTTGCTGAAGATTTGAAGACAACACTTTCTGTGTTGGTATATGCAGAATTTGAGAACATTATAGAAATTTCGAAATCACGGCATGTTTTATGTGATTTTCCCAACTGAATGAATTCTTTACAAATCGACAAGATTTTATCACGTGATTCCAAGACCCGAAATTCTTTTTTGGGTGTGTTTGCAAGTGATCAACTACCGAGAAGAATTCAACAGTATCCTGCTTGTTTCATATGCAATGTTGACAAGTCATCGGAACCTGGAAGTCATTGGGTCGCCTTCTACTTGCTTTCACCTGATGAAGCGGAATTCTTCGATTCTTATGGAAACGCACCTGCCTTTTTTCGAGGACCTGTATCAAACTATGCAACTTATTTTTCACAAGTGACATTTAATCCACACATCTTACAAAGTCCTGTCACGGCCGTTTGCGGTCAATATTGTATTTTTTATTTGTATTCTCGATGTCGAGAAAAAACTTTAAAAGATATTTTATCTCATTTTGTAACGAAAAATATCTCGAACGATCGTAAAGTGTTTAATTTTGTCATGAAACGATTTCACGTGTCTGTGAATTTTTTTCAATAAATAGATATTTAAACTAAACTTTTTTAGTCTCTGTGTTTATTCTGTGTTTGTCTTTCCTGAAGAACGTCATGAATCACGAGCTTGTTGATTTTCCACGTTTTCAACACCCGTTTACTGCCACCTGTGCAGGACCAACACAAGTTGGGAAGAGTTGCTTTTTAAAAGAGTTTCTTTATTACAGAAGGGAAATGATTCACCCTCCACCTCAGAAAGTGATTTGGTTTTATGGTATTTATCAAGATCTGTTTAATGAAATCCCCGAAGTCACCTTCGTAGAAGGGTTTCCTTCTAATTTTAAAGAATATTTAGGAACGAGATCTTTAATTATTCTCGACGATCTCATGACTGAGCTTGAAAATGATAAGCGACTCACCTATCTATTTTCAAGGGGATGTCATCACTTGAACATGAGTGTTATTTTTGTAACACAAAATTTATTTCATCAAGGGAAAGAAATGAGAGATGTCTCTCTCAACTCTCAATACTTGATTGTGTTTAAAAATCGACGTGATCAAAGTCAAATTATGCATTTGGCGCGACAATTATATCCTGGCAAAACAAAATTTTTTCGTGAAGTGTTTGATGATGCAACGAAAATACCTTTCTCATTCCTTCTCATTGATTTAAGGAACCAAACAGATGAAGGAATGCGATTGAGAACGCAGATTTTACCCAATCAAATTCAGTACGTCTACCAGTTGAAATAAATAAGCGAGTCATTTAGTTTTTTGTTTAGTTTGAAAAATGACTTTGACGTGTCAACAGCTGCGTGATTTGAAGCTCATCAAGACATGTCCTAAAGTATTACGTAAACAGTTGTTTAAAAAATTACCTCTTCGTTCTGTAAAAGCCATCTGCGAGTGTAGTTTAAATGTTTTAAAAGGAAACATTCCACTTTCATCTCAACAGAAAAAGTCTTTAAGGAAATACAAGTCGACCCTCCGAAAAATTGGTACTAAAAAGGGTACTCTATCACAAAAGAAAAGACTTATCGTTCAGAACGGTGGATTTTTAAATATTTTAATCCCCGCTGCCTTAACTGTTTTAACAAGTTTGATCCATGGAACACGCTAGAAAATTTGCTTTGGTGCCAGAGGAAACTCTCTCCAAACATGTCCTTTCGAAAAAGCAAATGAATGAGTTTGATACAGCCATGTCGAACATTTTAAACAGCAACTTGCCAGATCATGAAAAAGTTGTACAGTATTATGAACTTTTAAAAAGAAAAATGGATTTGCAAGAGTTTAACACACCTCAACCCTCGAAACAACCTGAAGAAGAAACTGAGAAACCTATTTTGAAGAAAACATCACCTGAACCCAAACCTGAAGAAGATGAATCATCCTCTAAACCTGAAGAAGATGTCTCGTTTATTATGTCTTCGGTACCTCGTTCAATGCAGAGGCAAGCTCACACGTTGTTGGACTTTTTAAAGAAAAACTCGAGAAAATTCGAATGGGATAAAAATTTTCAAGTGTCTTTTGAAGGAAAAAGTATTCCTGATTCGAATGTAGTTGATTTATTTCATCTGCTTTTTTCTGTGAACAAGAAAACTCCTATTAAAGCACAGAAGGAATTGTTACAGACTTTGAAAGAAATGCATGTACCCGAGAACTTGATTAAAAATAGACATTTGTCGAGAATGAATCAAGAAAAAAGAAAACCTGATGTTAAAACATCTAATACTTTTGTCAAAGAATCAAGAAAGAAAAGAAAATCTGATGTACTCGTTTGGGAAAATTATTAAATAAATAATTCATTAAACTTTAAATAAAGTCTCATTATTTGTCTTTTCAACATAAATACTATTAACAAAAAAAACTTAACACTACTTACCACAGAGCATCGTCTTTACACGTCCGTTCCCATCCGCATCCACAGAACAAATGACACATGATTCAGCATAAAACCGGTTATGACGTCACACTCGAAGTCGACGCGAGCGCCCTCTACCCTCTCATACTTGTCTGTGATTGGTTAAGAGAATCACATGACTTGTGAAAGGAGCAGATGTTAGATGTGGGCGCCACTCTGTCTGCATTCCTTTCATTCCCCCCGTTCCCTGTCAATCATCTGGCGTCAGTCAGTCGCTGCATGTTTCGACATGCTCGCTTCTTGCAGATGGTGGCGCCACTCTGTCTGCATTCCTGACATTCCACCACGCCTCCTGTCAATCAACTGGCGCCAGGTTGTCTACAGGTATTGCCGTACGATGTCATCATCCTCGTTTGCGATGGGGGTAGGCAGCACAGTCGATGACGTCATACCTACAAGCTCGCTTCTGATTGATTGATAGCGGTCACGTGATCTCTTATCAGTAACCTTCATCTACGGGTGTAGACCCCGCACACATCATTCGTGTCTTGGATTTCGTAGGTGAAGGTCGTCTGTTTCGTAGCTCCCGTTTACCGGACATTTGGCTTTAAGCTCTGCGGCATCTATCCCTACTATTTTCGGCATCCTGCTGAGTAAAATCACCGTCGAAATACTTATACGTTTCATCTAGTGCGCTTTAGGTGCTCATAGTATTTTTGATTAATTGTGATACATGTTTATCACCTCCTTTTAAAAACAGTGTCTGCTAATTAGCTAATTTGCTTTGCGACATCATTTTATTGCTAACCAATAGAAACGATTAGAAGATCTTTGAAGAAAATGTCTTTTGAAAAGGAATCCTCTTTTAAAAATGTAAGTATGTTTTCATTATCTTTTTTTATTGTTTCGTTGAATTAAGTATGTTTCTAACCAAACGATGCGAAAGATTCATACCGTTTTCTAAACATTCTTTCAATGATAAAATATTCATTTATTACCACCTGTTTCAAATATTTTAATTGAACTAGAATCGAATAAAAAATTGTGTTTAAAACCCTATTGGAATACACAAGTATTCTTTGAAAAATTATAATTTTAAATGCTCAACACAAATTTTTGCACTAATAGAAAATATAATGTTGTACTATTTAAACTTTCACTATTTTCTGTAAGAGTTAAAACCTTTCACTATTTCTGTTTCAATCAAACCTTTGAAAAGAAAGTATTAAAATAGACTCATCGTATACGTATTGAGTTTAAAACCTATTTTGAATACACAAGTATTCTTTGAAAATTATAACTTTTAATGTTCAACACATATTTTTACACTAAAGAAAATATAATGTTGTACTATTTAAACCTTCACTATTTTCAGTATGGGTTAAAACCTTTCACTATTTCTGTTTCAATCAAACCTTTTAAAAGAAAGTATTAAAAAAGACTCAAAGTACGTATTGAGTTTAAATCCTATTTTGAATACACAAGTATTCTTTGAAAATTATAACTTTTAATGCTAAACACATATATTTTTGCATTAATAGAAAATGTAATGTTGAACTGATTAAACCTGTACTATTTTCTATATAGGTTAAACCTTTGAAACTATTCTTTAAAAGAAGCATTAAAATAGTTAGTTTAAACTGTTTCATTTATTAAAAGAGTCTGTTAATAATAATGAAGCATGTTATTGTTTAAACATTCTTTTAATAATTAGATAAAATACAAGTGTTAATAGATTATTTTGTTCAAACACCCTCTAATCTCTATTTCCCTTTTCTTTGCAATAATTCTAAACGTGAAAAGGAATTTGCACCTGTGAGAGGGAGATGGTTATCTGCATTACACTAACAACGTTGTCTCCATCTTATCAACGCTCCCGATTTCCCGAATCTGCAAAACGCGATAAACATCTTCGATTTCACCAGTTCTAAAAAGGGTGATGTCGTGATATCTATTTCACGACTCTAAGCAAGGCAGTGAAACCACTCCGTTGCAATATATATGATGAAATAAAGGTCTAGAACAGTGACGTTATTTTACTGAATTCTTGTTGGTCGAATTTTCGACTAATCATAGAGTCACTATATGATGTCACTTCTTAAACAAACAGTATAAATAAACAATTCTAAGGGAAAAAAACCTTACTCTGTTACATTTTTAAGTGCTGTTATTTATGAAAACTATTACTCATCTGTAATGGATAATTTTCAAAAATCAAGTTTTTTTAAACACTATATCTATATTTCAGGATATTACTAAATTTCAAATGTTGTTTTACCTATTTTTGCTATTTTTTCTTTTGTATTAAATTAAAGTAAATATATGTTTTTTTTCTTTTACAATCAATTATTTATTAGTTTATTAAAGTTGGAAAAATTAACGCATGCTATTTTTTCTTGTTATACGAAAGTAGTTAAAAAAATATATTATATGTTTTCTTTTTCGAAAATGACTAGAGATTATTTTCCGTTTACTGTTAAAGTATTTGTAAGTGTAATACAATTATTAGAAGTAGTTTACAAATTTACGTATGCTATTTTCTTGTTATATAAAAGTAGTTAAAAAATATATTGGATGTTTGCGTTTACTAAGAAATGAATAGATGTTATTTTCCGTATGTTATAAATTTAATAACGCGTAAAGATTTTTTTTTTTTTTTTTTTTTTACACGGAAATTTTATTTTTGTATTCAAAGTTTTTCTTATACAATAATTATTGAAAGTAGTTAAAATGAATTGGATGATTTCTTTTTTACGAAAAAAAAAAATATTTTCCGTTCACTGTTAAAGTCTTTGTAAGTGTAGTATAGAAAAATGTTATTGCTTTTTCACTGTTAAATTAATTGTGTAGGCTAGTTAAAAAATTTTAATTGAAAATGTATTTCATGTTTTCTTTTTCGAAAAATGAATAGATGTTATTTTTGTTCACTGTTAGAGTATTTATAAGTGTAATACAATTACTGAAACTAGTTTACAAATTTACGCATGCAATTTTCTTGTTATACGAAAGTAGTTAAAAAATATATTATATGTTTGCGTTTACTAAGAAATGAATAGATGTTATTTTCTGTATGTTATAAATTTAATAACGCGTAAAGATTTTTTTTTTTTTTACACGGAAATTTTATTTTAGTATTCAAAGTTTTTCTTATACAATAATTATTGAAAGTAGTTAAATGAATTGGATGATTTCTTTTTTACGAAAAAAAATTATTTTCCGTTCACTGTTAAAGTATTTGTAAGTGTAGTATAGAAAAAAAATGTTATTGCTTTTTCACTGTTAAATTAATTGTGTAGGCTAGTTAAAAAATTTTAATTGAAAATGTATTTCATGTTTTCTTTTTCGAAAAATGAATACATGTTATTTTTGTTCACTGTTAGAGTATTTATAAGTGTAATACAATTACTGAAACTAGTTTACAAATTTACGCATGCTATTTTCTTGTTATACGAAAGTAGTTAAAATATATTGGATGTTTTCGTTTACTAAGAAATGAATAGATGTTATTTTCTGTATGTTATAAATTAAATAACGCGTAAAGATTTTTTTTTTTTTTTTTACACGGAAAATTTTATTTAGTATTCAAAGTGTTTCTTATACAATAATTATTTATTAGTGTAATGAAATTAACAAATTTACGTATGCTTTTTTTTTTTTTTCTTGTTACGTGAATGTAGTTAAAATATAATAAATGTTTTTTTTTCTTTTCGTTATTAAACTAATTTGTAAGTGTAGTCTAAAGAAAAAATGTTATTAAATTTTTTTTACTAAGAAATGAATAGATGTTATTTTTCTTTTCGTTACTAAACTAATTTGTAAGTGTAGTCTAAAAATAAAAAAAAAAAAAAAAAAAAAAAATGTTATTAAATTTCTTTTTTTACTAAGAAATGAATAGATGTTATTTTTTTTTCTTTTCGTTACTAAACTAATTTGTAAGTGTAGTCTAAAAAATGTTATTAATTTTTTTCTTTTCTATACTAAACTAATTTGTAAGTGTAGTCTAAAAAATGTTATTTCTTTTTTTCACTGTTAAATGAATTATAGACTATTCAAAAATTTTAATCGAAAATGCATGTTATTGAAAACATATAGTTTGTGAGATTTTTCTAAAAAGATTAAACACTTATTAAAAGTATTCGATTACATGTTTAACAGTTTTTAAAACAATACACTAAGAATTAATCCTATGTTTGTTAGCAAATATTTTTTCTTTTTTAGTTTGTGGGAGATCTCGGTTTAACTACGAATGTGTGGGAGCGCATGACTGCAATTGATGAATTAACAGATCCAGAACCTTCTCAGCAAAGTTCTTCTAGGATGCAAGATCCTAGCAGCGAAGTTGATTCATCATCAGTAAAGGTAAACTTTGAAACATTCTTTATTATTTTGGGGGTTGTTTATTTAAATAAATAAGAACTAATGTTAGTTAAACTTTTCAAAAAATGATACATTATTCGAAATTAGGTTGTGAAGTATAAATTAGAACGGTGGTACTAGTTTAGTTGCAAAGTACGTAATTTAAAAAAAAAAAAATCTTTTTTCTCGTTAAAGTAAATTTGTGATGCGTTTCGTAAAACTTTTAATGTAGACAGACATAGTTTTCTAAGTTCTTTTTTTCGTGAAAGTCTATTACAAGTTGCGTGTTTTTGAAACAGAATTTTTCTGTTTTTAGGATTCTTTATCATGCGAAACCTGCGGGAAAAGTTTAAGCCGAAAAGATAATTTGACTCGACATCAGAAGATTTGTGGAAACACAGATTCAAAAACCTTTTCTTGCACCTATTGCTCGAAAGTCTTTAGCCGCCAAGAAAATTTAATTAGACATTTGAAAACACACGAGAAGAATCCTGACGAAAATTCATCTACTCCTACTAGTTTAAGCTGCTCTGTTTGCTCTAAAACCTTCACAAGAAACTTTGATTTAAAGAGGCATATGATTTCGCATAACGAAGAAAAGAAATCTTTTAAGTGTCCCTTATGCGCTATCGAGTTCACAAGAGCAGATAATCTAACAGTACATTTGAGAGGTCATGAAAGTTTAAATTACCCCTGTACCACTTGTCACGTGAAATTTAATTCAAAATTTAATTTGAATCAACACAGGCAATCCCAGCATACCAGCCTATCCCACGAAAATAGAAAAAGGAAAGTTAGTACGAAAAATTCATCTTCCAAAAAGCAAAAGACCTATACCGAAGCTTTGAATGTCTTTTCTTCAACATTTTTAACACCTGATGAAGATGAGAAATTTGACGTGGACGTTTTGGTGGAAAAACGTGGAGCAGACCTTCGTCAAATCATTGAAGAAAAACTGGATACACATCGAGGCGTTAAATGGCATATCCTAGCAAAATGTCTATTCGAAAGGAAGACTCCAGAAGGCGAACTTCAAGCTATATCCACCTATTTCAGAAGTTCGAATTATACTGAATTAACTATCGATACAATAAATGAGCATATTTATGAAGCATTTGAGAAAATTAAAAAAATAATAGATGAATTTGTAAATTTGGGATCAGGTTGGATTTTCCAACAGATCCAACATATAGAAATTAAAATAGCAGATTATCATCCTCTAGCACCCAGCAGCCATATTAAATCTCCAGAATTTATACAAAAGAAACGTGCCGTTCTCAATATAGAAAATTACAACGATTCTAAATGTTTGGTGTGGTGTTTGATCGCACATCAATTAAAGTTGAATTTTTCACAGAATCCAAAGCGATTATCACATTACACACCTTTTGAACATACCATTAAAATGGCAAAGATACCCTACCCAGTCCCTATGAAAAGCATTCCGAAAGTTGAAAATTTGAACAATTTGAGAATCAACGTATTTGCATTGGATGACCAAGAAGTGTATCCTTTATATGTATCACCCAAAGAAGATCCTGATATCATTAACCTATTAGTCTTAGAAAAGGATGAGCAGTTTCACTACACGCTGATTAGAAGCTTTTCAAGATTATTAGGTGATGTGACAAAACATCGAGCTGCTGCCTATTACTGTTACCGATGTTTACACCGATTTTGTAGACAAGATTTACTAACATCTCACACCGAATTTTGCAAGCAGCATACTGCTCAAAGGATCAACTTACCAGAAGATGGCAAACATATTCTATCTTTTACGGGGACTCATCTGCAACATCCAATCCCCTACATTGTGTATGCAGACTTTGAAAGTATTTTAAAACCTTTAACTCCAGCTTCTCAAACTTCACATTGTGAAAAAATTTCAAAACATGAAGCATGTAGTTTTGCTTTTGTTATTATTGATGCTGACGGAAAACCTTTCAAGGACAGATTCACATTGTATCGAGGAGAAAATGCTGCAGAAGAGTTTCTAAAGAAGTTAATAACAGAGACAGAAGACATTCGAGAAGAACTGAAGAGTGTAAAGCCAATGAAACTTTCCCCACAACAAGAAATAGATTTTCAAACGGCTACCCACTGCCATATTTGCAAAAGGGAACTCTTCAAGAAAAGAATGAGAGACCATGATCATGTGACAGGTGCGTACAGAGGGGCTGCTCACAAAGGATGTAATTTAAACTACAAGCAAACTCGAAACATTCCTGTCGTCTTCCACAATTTACGACACTATGATGCCCATCACATTATGATGGCTATTGGAAAATTTAAAGAATATTCGATAGAAGTGATTGCATCCACATTAGAAACCTATATAGGCTTTCGTATGGTGAAAGAGAACTGTCCCATCCATCTAAATTTTATTGACAGTTTGCAACATCTTTCAGCATCACTGGAAAAATTAGCAAGCAACCTGCATAATGATCAATTTAAAATCTTGAATCATTATTTTAAAAATCAGGATATATCCCTGCTAACACGAAAGGGGGTATATCCTTATGATTACGTAACCGATGTCAATAAATTTAATGAAACTGTTCTCCCACCTGCCTCTGCATTCATCAACACATTAACGGATGAACCTATTAGCGAAAGCGATTATCAACATGCACAAAACGTCTGGAAATCCTTCAATCTCCAAACTTTAGGAGATTATCATGACCTATATTTGAAGACGGATGTCTTATTGCTCGCAGACGCCTTTGAAAGCTATCGCAAACTGTGTCAGCAGTTCTATGATATCGACAGCGCCCATATGTATACGTTACCAAGTCTGGCATGGCAAGCTCGCCTGAAGAGATCCAACATCCACTTGGAACTATTAACGGATATCGACATGCTATTGATGTTTGAAAATGGGATTCGGGGAGGTATCAGCATGATTAGTCAACGCTATGCCAAAGCAAACATCCCCAACACGCCTGCACATAATCCAGATCAAGCTCCCAGTTACATTATGTACTGGGATGCCAATAACTTGTATGGGTGGGCCATGTCTGAGTACCTCCCCCATGGTTCCTTTCAATGGGAAGACCCGAAACAGTTTTCAGCAAGTAGCATATTAGAGTTGTCAGACGATTCCTCTACAGGATATATTTTCGAGGTGGATCTGGAATATCCTAAAGAACTCCACGCCTTGCACAACGAGTATCCTCTCGCACCAGAAAGAATCACTGTCGAAGAAGATATGTTGTCACCCTTCGCGAAGAAGATGTTAGGTAATAAAAAATTCAAGGGCACGCCAAAACTAATCCCGAACCTTCAAGATAAGAAAAATTATATCGTTCACTATAGAACATTGAAGTTTTACATCCAATCAGGAATGAAACTAACAGAAATTCATCGTGTAATTCAATTTCAGCAAAGTCCGTGGTTAAGGGAGTATATCGCTTTTAACACCGATAAACGAAAACTGGCGAAATCTGCTTTTGAAAAAGATTTCTTTAAACTCCTGAACAACGCTGTATATGGAAAAACGTTAGAAAACCTTCGAAAGCGTCGAAATGTGTAATTGTGTAATACCGAGAAAAGGGCGAAAAAATTAGTCGCTTCACCTGCGTTTAAAACCTTCAAAATCTTCTCTGAAGATCTTGTTGCGGTGGAGCGCACTAAATTATCGTTATTAATTAATCGTCCTATGTATGTTGGTTTCTGCATTTTGGAGCTTTCGAAGCTTCTAATGTATCAATTCCATTATGGTTTTGTGAAGGAAACATATAAGCATAATGCCAATTTGCTTTTCACTGACACGGATTCCCTATGTTATGAGATCTATACGAAGGATATTATTGCGGATATGGAGAAGAAAAAGGATTTATTCGATTTTTCTGATTATCCGCAGTCGCATCCTTTGTTTTCGACTGATAACAGAAAAGGATTAGGGAAATTCACAGATGAACTTAGCGGTGAATTAGCGTCTGAGTTTGTCGGGTTAAAGGCGAAAATGTACTCCCTGAAATCCGAAACAGAAGAAAAAAAACGAGCGAAGGGTGTCACAACACATATCGTCAGAAAAAAAATGAAACATGAAGATTATGTAAAGTGTCTTCAAGAACTCAAGACCAGCACAGTCACACAAGTTCGAACTGGGCAAGAGAACCACCAGTTGTATACAATGCAACAAAACAAGGTTGGTTTGAGCCCATTCGACGATAAACGATATATCCTGGAAGACGGAATCACAAGTCTCGCATATGGGCACTGCGATATCGTCAACATGTAAATAGTTTCTCATCTTATGGACAATGTGCGTGATTTTTCCATTGCCTAAGAAAATTTGTATATATTTTTTCAACTTTTGGACAATGTGCACCGTTTCCATTGCAAAAGAAAATTTTTGTATATATTTTTTTATCAAGTTTATTGTGTACAGTGAAGATTTACTTTATGATTCAACTTTTGGACAATGTGTACCGTTTCCATTGCAAAAGAAATTTTTGCATATATTTTATCAAGTTTATTATTGTGTACAGTGAAGAATTTTGTATATATTTTATCAAGTTTTATTGTACAGAGAAGATTTATTTTATTATTCAACTTATGGACAATGTGCGTGATTTCCATTGCCTAAGAAAATGTGTATATATTTATTTTGTTTCATCGAGAATTTGTAAATAGGTTAGAGCGCGGTGGTACACAAAGGAGACTTACGTCCGCGACGTGTGTCCTGGGAAACAATATGTAAAATTAGTTCACTTAAAATGAACAACTCATTGTGAACTAAGTTTATATTTTGGCTAAAAGTCTCCAATGATAATGATTAAACAAAAACATCGTTATCATTTCACTCATTCGGCTTTCAAAAACATGTTTCGGAAAATTAATAAATGACTAAAAAATTATAACTTATTTCGTTAAAACTTAAAAAAATGTATTAACCTTTTTTATTCAGTTTAAAATAGGATGACGACATCGCAGGTGAGTTTTAAATCCTCTCAAGAGAGGGCGCTGGTGTCGCCGGAAACGATGGTGCTGCCCCCTAGGTTCGTCTCTCGTCCAATCAGAAGCAAGCTCCTTATCTTGATGAAGCCGGTTGTTGCACGCTTCTTCGTTCATTAGCCCGGTGGATGTCATACAGGTAGGACGTGTCTCTGCGCTGCTCCGTGGTAAGTATTTTTTAATTGCATGCGATCTTTTCTAATCACCTCATCATTATCTTTGTTCTACCTTTCTGTTACAACGGACTTTCCTTCATTAATCATCCTCATTAACATTTTCCTTTGTTCTAATCCCTCTCCTACAGTAGACTTTTATTAATTCATTAGACTTTTATTGATTCATTAACATTATCTTTTGTTCTAACCCTTCTCTTACAGTACACTTTTCATTCTCTCTTCTTTGTTTTAACCCCTCTACTATAGCATGACGCGCTGGCGCCTGTCTGTCTCGACTCCTCCCACCTGTCTATCACTTTCTTATCTCCCCTCACCTGTCAATCATTCGACTCCTCCTACCTGTCACTCATCCTCCCTCCTCACTCCTCCTGCTGAAGCAGAACCCCCATTTTCCTTCTACTATGGGCATTTAAATCGAAGTATAACAGTCAGGGTGAAATAGAAAAATACAAGGCAAGGCTAGTGACCATGGGTTTCTCCCAGAAATACGGGATTGACTACAATGAGACTTTCGCACCCGTTGCGTCTCACCCTATAAGAAGCTTTTTAGCAATGGCTTTGCATAAAAATTTACGCCTTAGACACATAGACATTAAGACGGCCTTCCTACATGGGGATTTAAAGGAGGAAGTTTACATGCGTCAACATGAAGGATATGTTGTCCTCGGATCTGAACACAAGGTTTGTAAACTTAAAAAGGTAATATACGGGTTAAAGCAAGCTGCGAGAGCTTGGAATATAAAAATACATGATTCGTTAACAAAACTAGGGTTTAACCAAAGTTCGATTGACAAGTGTCTATACAATCGAATCATAAATAATGAAAGAATTTATATAATCGTTTGCGTTGACGATCTCCTCATCGCGGGGGGAAGATAATAACATTGATAAACTAATACATCAGTTAAAAAAAGAATACCCTGTGACGGATTTAGGTGATGCTAAGTATTAATTAGGTATAAACATTAATAGGCCTGATCAAAATACATTGACCCTAGATCAGGTTAACAAAATTCATGAACTAGTAATTAAATTTGGCTTGGAAAATTCAAAACCAACCAATACTCCTATGGAACTGGGCTATGTTAAATTAAATGATGATGAAAATCTTTTACCGGGTAATGTAAAGTATAGACAGGCGGTCGGCGCACTACTGTACATTTCAACCGTTTCCCGGCCAGATATTAGTGCAGCCGTTAACATTCTATGTCGTAGAAATGAACGTCCCAGAACTAAAGACTGAGAAGCCGTTAAAAGAACTATTAGATATTTAAAAACTACTATCGATTTAAAGTTAACGTATACCAATTTCGAAGAACCTGTCTTGAGGGCATACGCCGACTCCGATTGGGCAAACGACCCACAAAATTGGAAATTTGTTTCAGGAAATCTATTTTTCTTGGGGTCCAACCCAATCTTATGGACATCAAGAAGTCAGAAATATCTAGCAATGCTTCAGCTGAGTCTGAATTTATATCAGCTTCCAGTGCTGCGCAAGAAATTTCATGGTTAATAAATTTACTAACAAAACTGGACATGCCACAGCAGTGCCCGATAAGTTTAATGGATGATAACAAATCCACAATGACACTTGCGGAATCCGATAAATTTCATCATAAGACCAAGCATATCGATCTGAGGTATCATCTCTTAAGACACTTAGTGGACAAAGAAATAATAAAACTCCGCTACGTTAACACAGACTTAATGACCGCTGATCTACTCACTAAACCCCTTCCCAAACCTAAATTTCTTTTTCATAGAAAGAAAATAATGAACATATGATACATTACTTCAGGGGTTAAAGGGGGATGTTGGACAATATAACCCCTGAAAGAGAAAATCCAGAAATGTTTTTCTAATATTCAACATTGAAACTTTCCTAGCTTCGAGAATAACTATATTCTTGTGGTTGCCTGGCCTCTTTTTCATACCATTACACTGCACGGGTTGCAGTTATTTTGACGTCACTGACTTAAAACTTTGAACTTTCTTTTAATACATTGTATCAGACTTCTTTTCGTTGATCTAACATGCAGTTGTATTTTTGAAGATGTGCCGAGAAGATAATCTCTCGGTACCTGAATATATGTTAATCAAGAGTTTTATTAAATGTTATTAATCAAGAATTGAAGGAATAAGTTCACCATAAATCTACACTGAATAATTCATATCCACAATAATTCAGCATCTATTTTCTTTTTAAACACTTCAGCTTCGTTTGTGAAATATGTCATGCGACTGTGAGAAGGAAGATATTGGCGTTTTCACGACTGATGGGACTGGGGGTAGCTGCGTTACCAAGAATACAGGTAAGAGTTTTTTCTTATTCCTGTTATATAAATGATGATATATTGAAAAGGGCACACAGAAGAAGGAAGTAAATATTAAGTATATAAATATTTTTTAGAAAACAAGTTACGTTTTATAAGAAATGTATTAAAATAGTAAAGTATTATTATAAGGAAAAATTGAATGTAATCTTTATCAATACTAATAATAATTCTATTTTGTACCAGTGTGTGCTAAATCAAATTTAGGTGTAATTGCAAGGTTTTTTTGCGGGGTGGAAGTGGAGGAGGGGGTGAAGGAGGCATTTTGCGAAAAGTAAAAAGTATATTTGTGAAATTTATTTTATGATTGTGAAAAGTAAAATTTTGTAACGAAATATGAAATACAGTTACTGAAATTCGAAACAAGCATTTCTTAATAATAACTTCTTTAAGTCTTTCTGCTAAAGTTTTCCTTTCTCGAGGAACTTGTTTTCTTTGCAAATTAGTACAGATTTTTAAACCTAACAATATTAAAATAATTAATAAATTAGTATGCTTTTTATGGAATAGAATTTTGTGAAAAGGCCTGTTTTATTGTTATGATTTTTTGGAAGGGGACTGTTTTATTAAATGGATTTTTGCTATTTGCATAGGATTTTTGCTTGGGTCGGTTCGTGAACTGCATCAAAATAAACTATCTGGGTTAGACCTTGGACAAACTTTACGGTTTTATTTACGCTTAAGCTGAAAACTGTGGTCCCTGTAACATCTTTAAGTGTACTATTTTATGCTAAACGTAGTAATTCAAATTCCTTTTTTATAAATATCTTGTAGAGATAAGAATTACTGAAACCTCGTTAAAAGAAAAACTATCTTCTTTGCTATTTTTGAAGCAAATATAGTTAAGTTTGGTAAAGTGGCCGTTTTCTTTTCTTTCATTTTTTTTTTCTTTTGTAAAATTTTGCTGTACAGCAATCCTTTAATTTGATCGGCTTTAAAAACATTACGGAAAACTGAATTATAATTTTTTAAAAAAGCAGTGGCGATCTCCCTGTAAACGGGTTTCCATTCATTTCTCTTTTAGTTAGGGATTTTAAGACCAAATCAGCTGCTGTAAATTGCTGTTTTCGTGTTTGATCAAATAAGATCAGTTAAACATTTGAAAATTACACTAGATTAATATTAACACAATTATTCTAATTGGTAAACAAATCATATTAGATGTAAATTTCCAACTGGGCGAAAAATGTCCGGACCAGGATTCGAACCCGGGACCTCCTGGCTGAAGCCGCCAATGCTCTGCCATCTGAGCTATCCCGGACGATTCTTGTCGAACTTTTTCACCCAGCTAACCTTGATGATTACAGCATCTGGTCTGAAACCTGGTTCAGTTCAACAGAAGAAATCTCAGGTAATGGAACTCCAGATATCGCTGGATACGAAATTACACTAGATTAATATTAACACAATTATTCTAATTGGTAAACAAATCATATTAGATGTAAATTTCCAACTGGGCGAAAAATGTCCGGACCAGGATTCGAACCCGGGATCCCGGGTTCGAATCCTTTACTAAATAATGTTACAGGGACCACAGTTTTCAGCTTAAGCGTAAATAAAACCGTAAAGTTTGTCCAAGGTCTAACCCAGATAGTTTATTTTGATGCAGTTCACGAACCGACCCAAGCAAAAATCCTATGCAAATAGCAAAAATCCATTTAATAAAACAGTCCCCTTCCAAAAAATCATAACAATAAAACAGGCCTTTTCACAAAATTCTATTCCATAAAAAGCATACTAATTTATTAATTATTTTAATATTATTCTAGTGTATTCTTTAATTATTTTAATATTATTCTAGTGTAATTTCGTATCCAGCGATTTCTGGAGTTCCATTACCTGAGATTTCTTCTGTTGAGCTGAACCAGGTTTCAACCCAGATGCATGCTGTAATCATCAATGTTAGCTGGGTGAAAAAGTTCGACCAGAATCGTCCGGGATAGCTCAGATGGCAGAGCACTGGCGGCTTCAGCCAGGAGGTCCCGGGTTCGAATCCTGGTCCGGACATTTTTCGCCCAGTTGGAAATTTTCATCTAATATGATTTGAAAATTAGCTAATATGAAAAGAACTAAGTCAATAGTCTTTGCTTTCCGGTATTTTTTAATAATGCTGTAAGAAAATATTTTAAATGTAACGTTTTAAATCTGATATTATATTCACCAATTTTTTCTTTCTCTTTCTAATATTCACCTGAAAATATTTTTATTGTTAGAAAGGAAATATTATTCGCGTTGTCTTAGAATTGGCAACAATAGTTAAAAAGATCAACTCGAAATAGGAAATAAATCTCTGGTGTACGTGTAAATATATTCTTTTAATTTAAATTGTTTGACGATGTTATTATCTGGCCATTTGAAATGGGACGTAATTTCATCCGCATTTACTTCTTTTAACGCACATTAAATAATTCATTATTTTATAGTTTTCTTTTTTTTTTAAATATTCACGTGTAAAAACAATTTTTATGACGTAATTTTCAACATTTTCCTGCTTTTAACACGTAATCATTTAATTATAAATGCATAGAGTTTCTTTCTATTTATAATAGTCACGTATATATAATTTTTTTATTTAAAGGAAATATTATCGATTCCCTATATCGATTCCTGGTCTGGACATTTTTCGCTCTATTTGAATAAAAGTCAACTGTGCTACTCCATCCTCGAATATGATTTAATCATATTAATCAAGTCATTTAAAAGTCATCATTAGGTTTGTCATTTAAAATAATAAATTTAACATTGCACTTTTAAGAAACATGTCGATTTTTAATTAGTAATAAAACTATTTGTCGATTTTTTTATTACTACAAAAATAATTTATCGCATTAAAGCTTTTGTCAGATCAAAACTAATAATAAACTAACTTATATTTACCTTTTTCTGCAATCAATTAAATTCATTATGCATCAATGTATTAAATGCATTAAATTCTTTAATAAATTTAACATCGCACTTTTAATAAACATTTCTATTTTTATAAATTATCAAATTAATTTATATCATTAAGGTATAAACTAATAATTTAGTAATAATAAACTAACATGCATTTCACGTTTTGTGCAATGCATTAAATTAATAAAAAAGGTATTATATTTTTCTGAAATGCATCACAATCTGTTGATAATTAGTAAGGTTTCCACAATCACCCCTCCCCCCTCCCGGAAAAAAATGAAATTTGCAAATTCTAGTCTTTCTATATTTTAAACGGTTTTGCAAAATGGTATTCAGTATTTGCATCATTGACACGCTTTAAGAAGGTTATACCTTACTGCAGTATGTACAGTTTTTTTTTTAATCTTTTGACCTAATTCTAAGTTAAAAGGGAAAAAAACTCAAATAGTTGTTTTAAAGTTCTGCATTTATTACTTATTATTATTTATTTTCAGTTTATTCATTTAAATCACCAAATCAATCTAGTCTTTACATCAAAAATTTAATTCATTTTGTTCTATTTATTAAAGCATGTTTTTAAGTATGTATAACTAGCTATTCATAATTCCAATTAAGGAGCACATAAGTTCGTTCGAATTTGTAGATAGGTTTGCGATATATATTGAGCGATCGTTTATTTATGAAAAAATACTAATTTCTGGAGAAAAAGCTAAGATATTTATATTCACTTCCTCACATTTCATATATTACTTCTTCGCGTATTCTCGTCCCTTCGCCCACTGGTGAACAATGACCTTGCTTGCAACATAAAATCAAGAACTTTGAGTGGTTGGAAAAGACCTTGAATGGGAGTAGGCAGTCACGTGATTCACTAATTGACTGAATTGGTAGGGGTTATTTGTGGATTTACCGATTGTCGGTTATTAATCGAACCACGAGATCGGCCGGTTTTATTTTTGGATTAAATAGCATCAAGTCCAATCGATCGGTTAGTGCGATTTTTAGCCAATATCATCATTAAACTGCTTGAAAAGAGGGTGATCTATTGACATCATAATAATTTCACTGGGCGACTACCGATAATCCGCCGGTAATTCGGCTAAACGGCGGAACTGATTTCGACATCTTTTGCTGTCTTGGTACGTATTCAATTCAACGTTCGTTGCTAGATTTCTTTTTTAGATAATATAGAAATTTGGAATAAAATTTGATACTTGTTCCACTACAGGATCACGGTATTAGGACATGCTCACACAGTTTGTGATTATACAACAACAGCAACACGTCATATCACGATTTTTATACAGCTTCCAAATATGAGAAGGTGTATATTTCCATATTCTTCATGTTGTTAAAATCTGTTACTGCGAACTTCACTAATACGCGAGATATGATCATTTTTCCCATAGCTTGATCATAGAAGCATCGGATAAAGAGATGCAGTAAATTATCGCAGAATGAAGAGGTAACCTGTTTTGAAACTTGTGCATAAATTTCAGAGAATGTAATGTGCTGGCTTTAGATGTGTTATTAACATGTGTTACATAAGTGTGTTACATTAAGTGTGTTACATAACCTAAGTGTGTTACATTAATATACTTTCAAGTTTAATGATGACAAAAATGGAAATTAATCAGATGTTAAATTGTCCATATGTATGCGCTAATGATGGGCTTGATTTAAGTAAAGAACCATTTTTATTCGTAAAGAAAAAGGTATTTTTCTTATTCCTTTTCTGTTTCAAAGGTCAACTATGCTTTATAAGTATGCTATTATGTACTTTTTCTAGATTCTTTAAACATCTGAGAACTATAAAGTGTCTCTGGAGAAAATTTACTACATTTTGATAAACTTTGAGCAGCCCTCAATAAGAATTTTTGGAAGTAATGCATAAGGAATTACAAGAATTACCAAAAAAATACAAAAGAAAACTGGTTCTATTCAAGACGACTTTAAAGTCATTGATTTGCCTGCTTGAAATATTTATCTAAGCACGACTTAGGAGTGTTACGTCTCGTAAAATGATCGAAAATAAGCAACATTATTCCATTCCGATGAACTTAAATCTTTCATAGGTAGTTCTTTGTACGAAGCCAATACCTGGAGATACAATCATGAGTTGTTTAATGGAAAATCGCGTTTTTGAAATGATTGACAACAAAGGAATTTAGCGTTAGTCTTTCAAAATTGTGTATTTTAATGCAACAATGTCATATTTTAATTTCACGAAATTTCTTTAATCCTTTATCATATTATATGACATTATAAGACTTAAAATGTTCATATTAGATTTTCTTAATGTTTGCAAACTATGAATAAAATTTGATATTATTGATAAGAGCTCATAAAATTTATTAACTCGCAAAACTTTTACATCGCCGTGTGTAACAAACATGGACATACACTGTATAACCTAATATTTATATATTAGTACCTATGTATAGATATATTTACCAGCACACTTAAACATAAATTTAAACTTCTGCCATGTGGCGCGGACACATACGAACTTCTTTCTTTCAACCTTTTTTGCATTTATGTATATGGACTTAATAATTTAATAAATTTCTGAAGAAAAGTTTCTTTTACTACCGGACTTTCAAACAGCAACAGTATGAATTACATGGCATAAAAACAGTTGAAATGTCCACAATGCACAGACATTAACAGGATATAAAAATAACGAACATTGCAGCCCGTGATATCTACACTACTACAGTTCCTTTGAAGCAATATAAAAAAGAAATTAAATGTTTGGCTCTAAGAACGTCAACAGCAATTAAAAAAAAATTTTTTTTTGGTTAATGCTTGGCAAGTTTTGTTACGTTTCGTCGAAAAATTTGGCAAACATGCTGACAAATTTCTAGGTTTGACAGATGAATAATTGAATTTATACAGCTGTGGATTATTCTCTCACTATATCGGTACTCGTTTTTCAAAAACAAAACTAAGCCACAATGATGAGAATATTAAATCAGTGCGTGTAAGAGGAACGGGCTAGCTGACGAGACTATTTACAGTTTCTACGTCGCACCATACATTTACAGGACAGTCGTGTTGTGTGATTAGTATGTATCAAACTGATATGTGTCAAATACAAAATATGTACTATGCAGTAAAGGTTTAAAAGTTTAATTCTTAAATACGGAGGTCGGCGCGGAACTTTTTTGGCTACCACTACTTCCAAACAATAATCTACATGGTTCTAGAACATTTGCAAGAAATATCTATTGCGAAAAACTTTGAACATATTGGTAGCCAAAAAAATGTTATTGTGCCGAGCCATGTAATTAATTGTACAAACTTTTCTCTGCTGCTGATTATTTAAACTAATTATGATATTTGCTTTCTATTCATGATAATTTCTTTCCTGATGTTTGTTTTTTTAGAAACATAAAATCGAATATATTTAAAAATGTTTCAGGGTTTAATTTATTTGTAAAATAATATGCAAATTCTTTTTAATTTAATTAACAAATTTACAAAATTTAAAATATATTGGGGAGAGTATCCATATTTGGACCGCCGCATTGAATGGACCGCTGCAATCCTGCCGTTAATTACAGGAAGAGACGCCATCTACAGCTGAAATCCTACTCATCAGAATGACGTCATTTAGTATTAGAAGAAGTTCCCGCATTCCACGTGCTGTTTTCAGACAATTAAAAAAATATAAAAAGCTGCTTTAATCTATTTTTTTCCTACTAAACGTAAGATAATACTTTAAAACTAAAGTAAGTTGTTACGCTTTCATATACATATCTAAATTTATGTGTTTATTACTAATATTTTTCACGCGTATTTGTTTGTTTTCGTTTTTGTTCTCTGTCTTCAGATTATCCTTTTCAAAAAATGGCGCAGTTGCCCTAATTGGACCAATTTGATTTGCCTAAGCTGGACCAGATGTACGATCATAAATTTGAAATTTAAGTAATAAATTTTGAGGACTGTACACTTTGGACACTAATTTTAGCTCACAGGCTATCAAAACCAGAGAGCTAATGTGCCCGCAGTTCTGTATGTACGTATGTATGTATGCATGTATGTATATACGTAACGCGATAACTCTTGAAGGAAATATCCAATTTGCTTCAAATTTTGTAAATAGGTTCATTCTGATAAGGCGCTTCCCTCATTAGTTTTGGGAGTTCATTGGTTAAGTTTAAAGGGGGGGGGGGACGGGGCTAATCCCCCTTAATTTAGATAAATGAGTTTTTCATGTAGAAATGTCCGATTTGCTTCAAATTTTGTAAATAGGTTCATTCTGATAAGGCACTCCCATGATTAGGGGGTTCATTGGTAAAATTTTGGGGGTTCATTGGTAAAATATAAAGGTGGACGATGGATAATCCCCCTATTAATCTAGATAAATGTGCTTTTCATGCAGGATTATCCGATTTGCTTCAAATTTGGTATAGCAGTTTATTCTGATAAGGTGCTTACCTAATTTTTTACCGTTTTTCTCATAAAGAGGGAGTTCTATTATATGAATAATGGACATAAATAAAAGTATAAGCCACAATTAATGTGAATAGCCTGTGAGCTCAATGCCATCAGTTTAAATGGGCACTTTTCTTTTTCATTTCTTTTTCTTTTTAATATATATATATATATTTATATTGGGTTGAATTTATTTATACAATTTAGGCCTATATAAACATAAAAAATATCTTTTACATGTTCATGCAATAAATGGTTGCAATTTCTTTTATTTTGTATGTATTTATATTTAATTTCTTTCTACGGAGTATTTGTTTTACAAAACATTTGAAAAATAAGTTAGATCTCAAAGCACAAAAGCAATTCGAATATCAAGTTTTAAAAAATAAGCGTAATTCAATTGGAAAGAAAATGACGAAAGGGAAAAACTACAGACATATGGTAAAGAAAACTTGTGTTTTAAAAATAAATATCTAATTTCTATTCTTAATTACTTATAACGTTGATTTATATTTTGAATACATTTTGATTTAAAACAATCTCTCTTATTTTCAGACATTTGATTTAATTATATTTAATTGCTGTTGTTTTGTTTGATTGTTTCATTCTCGCAAACTTTTCTTTCAATAAAATTAATTATGTTCCCAACTCATTAAAACACCCTAATATTGTTTGGTCTAATTTTGGAGATTGGGGGTGGGGGGGTCCAACTTAGGTGACCAGTTGCTGAATTTTGACCACTTTTGACAAATTTTTCAAATTAAAATTAAACTTAAGATATTCAAAAAGAAATTGTTCTAAAGATTTATTTAGTTAGTGGATGAATAGGTTGACCACGTTTTGTGAAATTTAGCAGATATTAAAAAAATGAAGTGAGTTACACCTGAAAATAAGTGAAGTGGTCCAAATTTGGCTGCATTCCCCTTTATTTGTGAAAAGCGTTACAAAAATAGAAAACAAAAGTGAATAATATATATTTTTTAAATAGTTTAATAAATACATTTCTTTTAAAAAATACTTCAGTAAATTTTAAATTTTAAAACTCTAAACTAATAGAAAATCATTAATTATTACGGTTAATTCCATGTTATTTGCATGGCTGTAATTTAGATCATGAGATACAACTAGCAGTCGTTTGTCATTTAGGGATTTCCGTCGACGTAAATGTAAAGCTTATAATTAAGATGTAAGATAGTAACGCTACATTTGTAATTTAGAATACTTATATGAAATGTTATTCGTAAGATACATTCCTGTATTTGCTTTGATAATCAATGATGTATGATTATTTTATACATGTGAGATGATTAACGAAATAAAAAACTTTTCATCAACAAAATTTTCATTTTTTTTATTTGTATGCTTGAATTATTTTATTTTGTATTAAAATAATCAGGTCCATGTCTAAAATAAGACCATGTTTAAATTTTCGTTTGGAGTAACTTTTATATCTTTTCTTGTTATTTGTTTTGAATATAACTCTGAAAATAACTTTTGTAATACTTTTTATTAGAGACATTTTCTTAGATTTCTTTAATCTACTTTATAAACTTTATTCTTTTATATTTGATAAACATAATACACTGAATCCCGCATAATTGGGAATACATTATTAGTGAGGAGTTTATTTTCCTCTGCTTTCATAACGGCAGCAACTGGACAAGGCATAGATTCAGCAAGTCTGTGAAAATATTCCGGAGGCATGGCAAGTTAAACGACTGCTTCAATTTTCCATAAATCATTTAAAAGTGTTGATGGTAGCCCATAGGTATTTAGTAGTATATAAGTTCATAATTTTACTTTTAACAGGAAGACTTCAGTGCAGTGAATCCCGAAAAAATTGGTATCTAAATGTGACAAGTGACAGAATCAGTTTCCTTACAAATACACTCTATTTCTAATAGTCCGCGAGCCAGCAACAGATTTGCATGACCAATTTCCTCTCGGCCGATAATTTGTAAAATGCTTCAGAGAGATGTACCATGAAGCTATGTGAACGTCAGCTGCGGTTCCGTGGGTGGGTTGAGCAGCGGTAGCCTCCCAAACACGTAAAAAATAAATAAATAAATAAATAGTCATTTCCTCCCAGCTGAAAATTTGTCAAATTATAGCTAATCCAATATCTTGAAGGGAAAAAAAGTCAGCTGATTATAAAGCGGTGGGTAATGCGTCAGCTGGTCACACGAACATGAAAAAAATATACATGTTGCAAAGGAAAGTCCCTTTAACCTGAAAATACTTGCGAATGGAGAGAGCTACTGTTATGAAAGGGAGGTAACGGTATAGTAAAGCGACTAAGCCCGACCTAATGCAAACGAAAACAGCGCCCCCTAGCGGCGAATATTTGTAAGATAGCTATTGAAAATCGTAAACGAAAGGAGATAGAGATAAATTTCCAATTAGAAAGTTTTAGAGTATCAATTAATTAGTACGAAACGAATTTTGGTTCAATAAGATAAATCGTCGCCTGTATACCCAAAAATGTCCGAAATCGATGTGCGAGATTCTACTTTGCATATTCACATTCCGTAAATGTAGCAGTGCACAATTACTGATTGTGACGTTGTACTGTGCGGTAATGTCTGTCAAAATTTAATTTCTAATGAACTTAAAATTTTAGATTAACCCTTTCAGTTGCAGAAGAATTCTGTTCGTAAACTGATGAAATAATTTACTAACATCAGAATATTCAAACGAATTTCTTACAAAATAAAACCCCGCTAATTTTAACTTTCATTACAAAAGCCAAAATTTTTTTAAATATTCTTGCTGCCATTTGTCAGTTTTGGAATTAAAATTGAGGATTCCCATCTCAGGCACAATCTGAAATTGTGCACTGCTACATTTAAGGAATGTGAATATGCAAAGTAGAATCGTCGCTCATCGATTTCGGACATTTTTAGGTATACAGGCGACGATTTATCTTATCCGTGTGAACCAAATGTTGTTTCGTACTAATTAATTGATGCTCTAAAACTTTCTAATTGGAAATTTTGCTCTATTTCTTTTCGCTTACGATTTTCAATAGCTATCTTCCAAATTTCGCCACTAGGGGCGCTGCCGTCATTTGCATTAAATCGGGCGTAGTCACTTTAAAATACTGTTACCTCACTTCCATAGCTGTAGCTCTCTCCGTTCGCAAGTATTTTCAGGTTAAAGGGAATTTCCGCAAGTATTTTCAGGTTAAAGGGACTTTCCTTTGAAACCTGTAAATTTTTTTCATGTTCGTGTGACCAGCTGACGCATTACCCACCACTTTATAATCAGCTGACTTTTTTTTCCTTTAAGATATTGGGTTAGCTATAATTTGACAAATTTTCAACCGGGAGGAAATGACTAATTTTTTTTTTTTTTTTTTTTTTTTTTTTTTTTTACATGTTTGGGGGGCTACCGCTGCTACACCCACCCACGGAACCGCAGCTGACGTTCGCGGGGCTTCATGATACAACTCTCTGAAGCATTTTACAAATTAGCGGCCGAGAGGAAATAACTGACGAAATTTGCACCTGGCTCGCGGACTATAAGAAGCGGGTCTTTTACAAGAGATTAATTTGGATAGCATACGGTAATATATATACTGTGTACTTTAGAAAATTTAATTTTTTGATATTGAACTGTGCAAAATTTCCTAGGTTGAATCATTTCAAGTAGTACGGGGGAAAGTAAGCAAGTAGGTTACAAACCGATATGAGAGTTCGGAAATTAGTAGTAAATTGTTTCCAAATATGCCAGTAGGTGGCAGTACTGTCCAACTGTAAGATGCCAATTTCGAATTTATGAGACAACAGTTGTACAACATGAGCAGGGGCGTTCAAAAGTAGTTGACGAAGAACGAAGTGGTCGTCTTGTTGAGATTTCGACAGAAGAAACGGTGCGGAAGGTTTAGAAAATGGTTAGAGCTGACAGGCGAAAAACAATAGACAGCATTAGCAACTGCAACAGGGTGTTCACATGGTTTAGCCTACAGCCGACTGATGCAGACGTTGAATGTGAGGTACACAGATGACTGAGAGTGCAGTCCAAAGACTTTTATGCAGCAGGTATTAGAAAACTCATAAAGAGATGGAACAAATGTATCAATGTAAATGACGATTATATAGAGAAATAAACATGTCTTTTAAGTATGTATCTTGGTTTCTCTTTTTTTATTGGCTTTTGTGATCTACTTACTGACTTGCCCTCGTACTAATATACCATACCTCGCCCATTTCCCCAATCTTACACCATTTGATACTAAATCATGGGCAATGCGGAATTAAATTTTTCATCGGTGGAAATTCACTAAACAACTATGTTAGCATTATATAGATAAGCCATTGCCTATTACAGAAGTCAGCAGAGCTTTTTTGGGGGAGGAATATGTGGAATATGTTTACGGATACGTGTGAAGGATAGTTGCAGAATGTTTAAGTTGAGTTAGGTAACTAGTGGGCAAAGTAAAGGCAGCATTATATGATATAAATGCCTCAGACTTATGTAAACGATAGCTTGGTTGTCGTGGCCAAATACAATATGTTATCATGCATCAAGTTGCTCAGCTAAATATGGCTTTATTCCCTAGAAGTGATGCTTCCACTAGGCGAGCGGAGCTTAAGTGAAATTTTCTGGGATCAAAAGTTTCTTGAAACATCTGGACAAAACACCATCGCAGTGTCGAGGATATAAGAAGCCTTCAAACTGTATAAAGAATTAAGTTTGATAATTTGAACTCTGAATAGTGTTATCAGGTCCAGTATGAAAAAAAAAGCAGAGACAGGGTGTTAAAAAATGTGGGATGAAAACTTCTTAATCAGGACATATGAAAATATTACTCAGTTTTCGTTCATCATATTAAATTTATATAAAACAAACAATCACTAAAGAATGCAGTAGGAAGTTAGTTAAACAAAGATACTCTTAAGAATAATTGGCAGATATTTTTATGGGAATAATTTTTCAGGTACTTAATCAACAAGCATATAAGAACATAACAAACTTTTACCTGCAATGAACAGCAAAACACAAATAAAAGCACCCAGAAAACGTGTTATTAATTAACAGCAATACAGTAAATGAAACTGACCATTCTTTTATGAATTTTAAACAGGGAAAATAATTGATATTAAAATGTTGCTAATACTAATTGTGTAAGGAATTTAGTTGTACATTTCATGCTACCTTGTAAAACATCATATTAAAAAAGTCCTTCCGGTCAGTGCCGGGAGGAAGAGGTAGCTTTCATATTCCTTATTTTAAAAAAGTCCTTCCGGCCAGTGCCGGGAGGAAGAGGTAGCTTTCATAATCCTTATTTAAAAAAAGCCAAATTATATCATTCAAACACACGAAGCTCAATTTAGTGGAAACCGAATATAGGACATTCAATACTAATTTTTATCAATATAATGAATGAGAATTTCGCGAAATTAGTCAGCTTTATCCAAGCTGCTTTTCTTTAAAGTAACATATATTTGGCTGCCAAATTCGGCAATTTCTTAAAGTGCCTGTCATTTTAAGACAACATGGTGGATGAGGCTAAGCAGTGAACTTGGTCGAGACCTTAGTAATTGCTGTGCACATGCTCACTCTCATCGGAATCGGTTAATATATAGGAGTGCTGTCGCATGCAAAAAATCAGATTTTTCAAAATGTCACCCAGAATAGAAATTGAAACTGCTATATCTGAGCCATTTTTTAAGGTAAAGACAAACAAAAAATGCCCCTGAATCCTTATATCAAGGTCAAATACTTAAGAAAGAAACCTTTTTCAATTTCTAATTTTTTTGCACCTCACTTTAAATATATATATATATTTTTAATTTAATGGTCGCCATTTTGAAACAAGATGGCTGATGAATCTGGCCAGCGAACTTGGTCGAGGTGTTGATGTATACTATCCACATGCCTTCTTACATCGAAATAGGCGAATACGTGTGCTATCGCGTGACAAATACAAGATCGTTTCAAAATGTTAGCCATGCTAGAAATTCAAAGTGCTATAAATCAACCATTTTTTAAGATATAAACAAAAGAACAAATTTTCAGAAACAAAAATTGCTCCGGAATCTTTGTATCAAGGCCAAACACATGAAAAAATCTTTTTCATTTTCCAATTGTTTAATACCTCATTTTGAATTTTAAATTTAATTTTTTTAAATGGCAACCCTTTTGAAACAAGATGGCGAATGAAGCTGGCCAACGACCTCGGTCGAGACATTGGTATGTACTATGTACAGACCAAGTTACATCCAAATAGGTTCATAAATACGCCTGTTATCGCGTGACAAAAATCAGGTCGTTTTAAAATGTCAGCCACAAGAGAAATTCAAAATGCTATTACTCAGCCATTTTTTTTAGATATAGACGAAAGAAAAACTGTTCCGGAATCTTTGTATTAAGGTCAAACACATACAAAAAAATCTTTTTCACTTTCCGATTTTTTGGTATCTCATTTAATTTTTTTTATTTTTTAATTTTTTTAAATGGCCGCCATTTTGAAACAAGGTGGCGGATGAAGCCGGCCAACGAACTCGGTCGAGATATTTGTATGTACTATGTACACACCAAGGTACATCCAAGTCGGTTCATAAATACGCCTGTTATTACGTGAGAAAAATCAGGACGTTTCAAAATGTCAGCCACGCTAGAAATTCAAAATGCTATAACTCAGCCATTTCTTAAGATATAGACGAAACAAAAACTGCTCCCGAATCTTTTTATCAAGGTCAAACACATAAGAAGAAAATATTTTTTCAATTTTTAATTTTTTGGTACCACATTTCAAATTTAAATTTTTCTTAAAATTTTAATGGCCACCATTTTTAAAGAAGATGGCGGATGAAGCTAGCCAACGAACCCGGTCGAGACATTGGTATGTACTGTGTATAAACGAAGTTACATCCAAATCGGTTCATAAATACGCCTTTTATCGCGTGACAAAATTCAGGACGTTTCAAAATGTCAGCCACGCTAGAAATTCAAAATGCTATAACTCAGCCACTTTTTAAGATATAGACGAAACAAAAACTGCTCCGAAATCTTTGTATAAAGGTCAAATACATAAGAAAAAATATTTTTCCATTTTCAATTTTTTGGTACCACATTTCAAATTTTAAATTAAAAAAAAAATTTAAATGGCCGCCATTTTTAAACAAAATGGCGGATGAAGCTGGCCAACGAACCCGGTCGAGAGATTGGTATGTACTATGTACACACTGAATTACATCCAAATCGGTTCATAAATACGCCTTTTATCGCGTGACAAAATTCAGGACGTTTCAAAATGTCAGCCACGCTAGAAATTCAAAATGCTATAACTCAGCCATTTTTTAAGATATAGACGAAACAAAAACTGCTCCGGAATCTTTGTATAAAGGTCAAATACATAAGAAAAAAATATTTTTCCATTTTTAATTTTTTGGTACCACATTTCAAGTTTTAAAATTTTTTAAAAATTTTAAATGGCCGCCATTTTGAAACAAAACGGCGGATGAAGCTGGCCAACGAACTCGGTCAAGACATTGGTATGTACTATGTACACACCGAATTACATCGAAATCGGTTCATAATTACGGGAGTTACAGTGTGACATAGGTCAGATATATATATATATATATATATATAAATTTTGAACGGAGGGTGGTTTCGGGGTCTGGGGGTCATGATCGATGAAAATATACCAAAATTTTTTGAAATCGCTTTCCTCCGAACGGCTGCAATAGGTAGCTTTTTTGTAAAGAAAGCTACTTAAAGCCAACTTATATTATTCAAACACACGAAGCTCAATTTAGTGGAAACCGAATATAGGAAATTCAATACTATTTTTTATCAATACTAAATCATTATGAATGAGAATTTCGCGAAATTAGTCAGCTTCATCCAAGCTGCTTTTATTTAAAGTAACTTATATTTGGCTGCCAAATTCGGCGATTTCTTAAAGTGCCTGCCATTTTAAGACGACATGGTGGATGAGGCTAACCAGTGAACTTGGTCGAGACCTTAGTAATTTCTGTGCACATGCTCACTCACATCGGAATCGATTAATATATACGAGTGCTGTCGCAGGCAAAAAATCAGATTTTTCAAAATGTCACCCACATTAGATATTGAAATTGCTATATCTGAGCCATTTTTTAAGATAAAGACAAATATCTCGACCTAGTTTGTTGGCCAGCTTCATCCGCCATCTTGTTTCAAAATGGCGGTCATTTAAAAAAATTAAAAAAAAAAAAAAATCATTTAAAATGAGATACCAAAAAATTGGAAAATGAAAAAGATTTTTTTCGTATGTGTTTGACTTTAATGCAAAGATTCCGGAACAGTTTTTGTTTCGTCTGTATCTAAAACAATGGCTGAGTTATAGCATTTTGAATTTCTCTTGTGGCTGACATTTTAAAGCGACCTGATATTTGTCACGCGATAACAAGCGTATTTATGAACCGATTTGGGTGTTACTTGGTCTGTACTCTGTACATAGTACATGCCAATGTCTCGACCGAGTTCGTTGGCCAACTTCATTCGCCATCTTGTTTCAAAAGGGTTGCCATTTAAAAAAAAATTAAATTTAAAATTTAAAATGAGGTATTAAAAAATTGGAAAATGAAAAAGATTTTTTTATGTGTTTGGCCTTGATACAAAGATTCCGGAGCAGATTTTGTTTCAGAAAATTTGTTCTTTTGTTTATATCTTAAAAAATGGTTGAATTATAGCACTTTGAATTTCTAGTATGGCTAACATTTTGAAACGATCTTGTATTTGTCACGCGATAACACACGTATTCACCTATTTCCATGAAAGAAGGCATGTGGATAGTATACATCAACATCTCAGCCAAAAATAAGTTACTTTAAATAAAAGCAGCTTGGATAAAGCTGACTAATTTCGGGAAATTCTCATTCAAATTGATTTAGTATTGATAAAAATTAGTATTGAATCTCCTATATTCGGTTTCCACTAAATTGAGCTTCGTGTGTTTGAATAAGTTTAAAATAAGGAATTTGAAAGCTACCTCTTCCTCCCGGCACTAGCCGGAAGGACTTTTTTAAATTTAATTTTTTTTTAAATTTTTTAAATGGCCGCCATTTTGAAACAAGATGGCGGATGAAGCTATACAACGAACTCGGTCGAGATATTTGTATTACTATGTACACACCAAGGTACATCCAAATCGGTTCATAAATACGCCCGTTATCACGTGACAAAAATCAGGACGTTTCAAAATGTCAGTCACGCTAGAAATTCAAAATGCTATAACTGGCCATTTATTAAGATACAGACAAAACAAAAATTGCTCCCGAATCTTTTTATCAAGGTCAAACACATAAGAAAAAAATATTTTTTGAATTTTCAATTTTTTGGTACCACATTTCAAATTTAAATTTTTCTTACAAATTGAAATGGCCGCCATTTTTAAACAAGATGGCGGATGAAGCTGGCCAACGAACTCGGTCGAAACATTGGTATGTACTATGTATAAACCAAGTTACATCCAAATCGGTTCATACATACGCCCGTTATCACGTGGCAAATATCAGGACGTTTCAAAATGCTAGAAACTCAAAATGCTATAACTCAGCCATTTACTAAAACATAGACGAAAAAAAAACTGCTCCCGAATCTTTTTATCAAGGTCAAACACATAAGAAAAAAATATTATTTCAATTTTCAATTTTTTGGTACCACATTTCAAATTTAAATTTTTCTTAAAAATTTAAATGGCCGCCATTTTTAAACAAGATGGCGGATGAAGCTGGCCAACGAACTCGGTCGAGACATTGATATGTACTATGTATAAACGAAGTTACATCCAAATCGGTTCATAAATACGCCTTTTATCGCGTGACAAATTTCAGGACGTTTCAAAATGTCAGCCACGCTAGAAATTCAAAATGCTATAACTCAGCCATTTTTTAAGATATAGACGAAACAAAAACTGCTCCGGAATCTTTGTATAAAGGTCAAATACATAAGAAAAAAATATTTTTCCATTTTTAATTTTTTGGTACCACATTTCAAGTTTTAAAATTTTTTAAAAATTTTAAATGGCCGCCATTTTGAAACAAAACGGCGGATGAAGCTGGCCAACGAACTCGGTCAAGACATTGGTATGTACTATGTACACACCGAATTACATCGAAATCGGTTCATAATTACGGGAGTTACAGTGTGACATAGGTCAGATATATATATATATATATATATATAAATTTTGAACGGAGGGTGGTTTCGGGGTCTGGGGGTCATGATCGATGAAAATATACCAAAATTTTTTGAAATCGCTTTCCTCCGAACGGCTGCAATAGGTAGCTTTTTTGTAAAGAAAGCTACTTAAAGCCAACTTATATTATTCAAACACACGAAGCTCAATTTAGTGGAAACCGAATATAGGAAATTCAATACTAATTTTTATCAATACTAAATCATTATGAATGAGAATTTCGCGAAATTAGTCAGCTTCATCCAAGCTGCTTTTATTTAAAGTAACTTATATTTGGCTGCCAAATTCGGCGATTTCTTAAAGTGCCTGCCATTTTAAGACGACATGGTGGATGAGGCTAACCAGTGAACTTGGTCGAGACCTTAGTAATTTCTGTGCACATGCTCACTCACATCGGAATCGATTAATATATACGAGTGCTGTCGCAGGCAAAAAATCAGATTTTTCAAAATGTCACCCACATTAGATATTGAAATTGCTATATCTGAGCCATTTTTTAAGATAAAGACAAATATCTCGACCTAGTTTGTTGGCCAGCTTCATCCGCCATCTTGTTTCAAAATGGCGGTCATTTAAAAAAATTAAAAAAAAAAAAAATCATTTAAAATGAGATACCAAAAAATTGGAAAATGAAAAAGATTTTTTTCGTATGTGTTTGACTTTAATGCAAAGATTCCGGAACAGTTTTTGTTTCGTCTGTATCTAAAACAATGGCTGAGTTATAGCATTTTGAATTTCTCTTGTGGCTGACATTTTAAAGCGACCTGATATTTGTCACGCGATAACAAGCGTATTTATGAACCGATTTGGGTGTTACTTGGTCTGTACTCTGTACATAGTACATGCCAATGTCTCGACCGAGTTCGTTGGCCAACTTCATTCGCCATCTTGTTTCAAAAGGGTTGCCATTTAAAAAAAAATTAAATTTAAAATTTAAAATGAGGTATTAAAAAATTGGAAAATGAAAAAGATTTTTTTATGTGTTTGGCCTTGATACAAAGATTCCGGAGCAGATTTTGTTTCAGAAAATTTGTTCTTTTGTTTATATCTTAAAAAATGGTTGAATTATAGCACTTTGAATTTCTAGTATGGCTAACATTTTGAAACGATCTTGTATTTGTCACGCGATAACACACGTATTCACCTATTTCCATGAAAGAAGGCATGTGGATAGTATACATCAACATCTCAGCCAAAAATAAGTTACTTTAAATAAAAGCAGCTTGGATAAAGCTGACTAATTTCGGGAAATTCTCATTCAAATTGATTTAGTATTGATAAAAATTAGTATTGAATCTCCTATATTCGGTTTCCACTAAATTGAGCTTCGTGTGTTTGAATAAGTTTAAAATAAGGAATTTGAAAGCTACCTCTTCCTCCCGGCACTAGCCGGAAGGACTTTTTTAAATTTAATTTTTTTTTAAATTTTTTAAATGGCCGCCATTTTGAAACAAGATGGCGGATGAAGCTATACAACGAACTCGGTCGAGATATTTGTATTACTATGTACACACCAAGGTACATCCAAATCGGTTCATAAATACGCCCGTTATCACGTGACAAAAATCAGGACGTTTCAAAATGTCAGTCACGCTAGAAATTCAAAATGCTATAACTGGCCATTTATTAAGATACAGACAAAACAAAAATTGCTCCCGAATCTTTTTATCAAGGTCAAACACATAAGAAAAAAATATTTTTTGAATTTTCAATTTTTTGGTACCACATTTCAAATTTAAATTTTTCTTACAAATTGAAATGGCCGCCATTTTTAAACAAGATGGCGGATGAAGCTGGCCAACGAACTCGGTCGAAACATTGGTATGTACTATGTATAAACCAAGTTACATCCAAATCGGTTCATACATACGCCCGTTATCACGTGGCAAATATCAGGACGTTTCAAAATGCTAGAAACTCAAAATGCTATAACTCAGCCATTTACTAAAACATAGACGAAAAAAAAAACTGCTCCCGAATCTTTTTATCAAGGTCAAACACATAAGAAAAAAATATTATTTCAATTTTCAATTTTTTGGTACCACATTTCAAATTTAAATTTTTCTTAAAAATTTAAATGGCCGCCATTTTTAAACAAGATGGCGGATGAAGCTGGCCAACGAACTCGGTCGAGACATTGATATGTACTATGTATAAACGAAGTTACATCCAAATCGGTTCATAAATACGCCTTTTATCGCGTGACAAATTTCAGGACGTTTCAAAATGTCAGCCACGCTAGAAATTCAAAATGCTATAACTCAGCCATTTTTTAAGATATAGACGAAACAAAAACTGCTCCGGAATCTTTGTATAAAGGTCAAATACATAAGAAAAAAATATTTTTCCATTTTCAATTTTTTGGTACCACATTTCAAATTTTAATTTTTTTTAAAAGTTTAAATGGCGGCCATTTTGAAACAAAATGGCGGATGAAGCTGGCCAACAAACTCAGTCGAGACATTGGTATGTACTATGCACACACCGAATTACATCGAAATCGGTTCATAAATACTAGAGTTACAGTGTGACAAATGTCAGATATATATATATATATACAGTGGTGGTCAAAAGTTTCCGGCCAGTTAGTTTCTTTGATTTGTTTGCCAGAACGTTTCAGCGAAGAAGAAGCACAATTGGTCCAAAAGTTAGGGGTAAGCAAATGACCTCTGACCACGTGATCATTTTAATTGGTTGGTTGGTTGGTTGGTTGTATTTATGACGGCCAATTATCTGCACGAGGGATATAGGCCCAGGGGGAGTGCCCTTCGTGGGGGTCTTTCTAAGGGAACCTAAACCGTATTAACGCTTGGAAATCCAAGGTTCGAAGAAAACCACGAAAACTCCGAACGATTAGGCCGACGGGCGCGATTGGGTTCGAACCCAGCACCTCCCGTCTACCAGCTTCGAGAGCAGAACCTCTCAGCCACTGGTGGGGCCCATTTTGATTGGATACTGAAGATACTTGATGCAAAGGGGAGGAATTCAAAATCCACGTGTGCAAAAGTTTCCGGCCATTCATCATTCGTTAATTTTTGCTATCGGTACAGTGTTTTTTTTACCGTGTTTGTTAATTAATCAACGTGAATATCGTATTTGAAATTCAAAAATTAAAAGTTCAACAATTATTATTTGTAAACGAGTGGTTTGTTTGTCGCTAAAGGGCCAATCCTCTCGTGAGATTGCGGCAAAGTTATCGATCGAAAAATCTACTGTGAACGGATATTTTAAAAATATATAAAAATGGCCATGACCTTCAGGACTTGCCATGGTCCGGGAGACCCCGTAAAACGACTATTTGTGTGGACAGATTTATCAGGAGAAAAGCAGTTGATGACCCGCATAAAAATTCTGCCTCAATTCTCTTCGATTTACGGTGTTAAAATATTGTTGAAATAAGTCAGTCTACCGTGTCAAGACGCTTACGTGACGTAGGACCTTATGAAAGAGTTTATGTTAAAAAATCTTTCACGAGTAAAAAAAAAATCAGTGGCCCGACTGGCGTTTGCCAAGGAACACAAAGACTGGTGAAAGGTAAACTGGAAAAAAAGTATTATTTTCCGATGAATCGAAGTTCAACTTTTTTGAGAATGATGGCAGACACTACGACCGACGACCTAAAAACAAAATTTAAGATTCGGGATGTGTTATTCCTACAATGAAGCATGGCAGAGGACACGTTATGCTGTGGGGAGCATTTTCTGGGAAATGATCGGTCCGTTAGTTGGAATTCGCTGCAAGATGAATGGTGCAATGTATAAAGATATCTTACAAGATCATTTGCTGCCTTATTGGAGGGAAAATTATGGTCGCATCTATAAGCTTCAGCATGCTAGTGACCCAAATCATGCATGCAAGCTCGTCAAGCAGTGACTTTATCATGAAAAAATTCCGCTTTTGAAATGGACCGCTCAATCACCCGATCAGAAAACAATAGAAAATCTTTGGAACGAACATGAAAACGTGTGCTGAATTATAAATATTCCAATTTAGCAGAATTTTCCCAAAAATTGCAAAAACCGTGGAAAAAACTTACCATAGACGATTTTCAACTGTTCTTTGAATCGATTCCACATCGCTGTGCCGCAGTACTTATTCTTAAATGTACGAATACAAAATACTGAGTGTAAATGTTGTTGATCACTGTCATTTTCTGTTATAACACCATTTTTTTCCAAACTTGCCAACATGGCCGGAAAATTTTGAGAACATGCGTTTTCTTTTTAAATGAATTTTGTCAATTAAATTTATTGATATTTATTTTTTATTCCGTAAATATGTTCCTTACTATTATGTCAATAAAGTGCATAAGTGTCACTTTGAGATTCCTCTTCATATGGGTATACTTGCAAATTTTATGGTGGCCGGAAACTTTTGACCGCCACTGTATATATATATATATATGGATATATATATATATATATATGGATATATATGTATATATATATGGATATATATATATATATATATATATATGGATATATATATATATATAAATTTTGAACGGAGGGTGGTTTCGGGGTCTGGAGGTCATGATCGATGAAAATATACCAAAATTTTTTGAAATCGCTTTCCTCCGAATGGCTGCAATAGGTAGCTTTTTGTAATGAAAGCTACCTAAAACGCCTGTTTGTTAGAAACAATCGGTTATAAAAATTCCGTATTAAAACCCATGTTGATCAAATCTTAAAAGTTGAGTGTATATATTTTTTTCGACCTTTAGCTATTTAAGAACTTAACACTCAGTACGGAACAGTATGATACGTGTGGAAATTTCAGAGTTTGAATATTCTGAGTAAACGGTTCATTCGGCCCCGCAGGACATCCCACGTAAATCTTGACTTCTTACAACACTATCTGCGAATCTGTGTGTCTAAGGCATTTTTAGTCCCTTTTATGGAATACTTCTTTCTCAAGTATTATGGTCCCAACAAACACATACCTTTCCGCACACGATCGGACTGCAGCCGGCAGTGTCCGTTTAGTGTCGGCAGCATCTCCGCAACTGAAACTTAAAAGAATCTGCTTTTTCGACTGCCGGTTACCGTAATCTGTCCACTTATGGTTACATAGAATGCGCCTTACACCGGCAAGTGACGCAGAACAAATATGTGATTTTTGATAGTGGCCGGATTAGATTTGCCAACATCGGTCCGAATTCGGAATTTTTAGTCTTAGCCGAAATTTTTTCTTTTTCTTAATTTCATGTGAGTTTGGATAAGAGTTATATATTCCATATAAAATTCTAACAGTGATAAACAGAAAAATTGTCAAAAATAGCCTATATTTATTTATTTAAAAAATTGTTTTTGAATTCATTTTAAAAAGGGCTTACAATTACTTGAATCATCAAAGTTTTTTTTTTTTAATCACTCTTTAAAATTATTATTCATTATAAACTTATTCGTAGAAAAAAAAAATACTTCATAAGTTAATTATACTTATTTTCTAATTATATATTCATTTTAAAAGTAATAACTAAGTTTCTTATTTTATTTAAAAAACAATTTATTAATAAGTTTTAAAAATTATTTTACAAGCTATAAAAATATGAAAAAATCTACCCTTCTTTTTAGCATTAAAATTTAAAAGAAAGATTAAGAAAATCTCCTCCTTCTAAAAAATTATTTACTAAACGATGAAAAAAGATAAATTAATATTTCTATTTTATTTTAAGATTAAAAATTGCTGATAAGTAAACGAATTAACATTGCTACATTCTCATTAAAAATATATTCTATATTAAATCGTCAAATGACATAAAAAGAATTCTTATTCTAACTGAAAGTGATTAATTTCCAACTTATTATTTATTAAAATAATTTTTTCCATGTTAGAAAAATATGTTTATAAATTAACGCAACGCATGTAATTATATTATAATTACTAACAAGAAAATTTTATTAACTGAACAAAACCTCTAAAAATAATTTAATTCATTAAATATTTAACTATTCTTAAATTTATAAGGAAAACCAATTCGTTTGCTTTAACTAATACGCTAAAATATTTATTTCATTCATTTAAATACTAAATTAACTTTTAAATACACGCGTATAAGACAATTACAACAAAAAACCTTAAAACACTTCAAAATTCCAATTTTCCCATCTATCACTTACCTACAACGACAAACCATCACTTATCGAAAGGCCTTCCTCTTATTACCCTATAGAATCTTCTCCTCAACAAGGCTCAGTGGCTAAGTGGTTGAAGAGTTTACCTTCTGCTCTTGGGGGCCTATCGAAATATGCTCCTTTGAAACATTAACAAACATACATGCCAAGATGGCTCATAGATGGCGCAGAGCAGATTTTTTTTTATTACCGGCAAGTTTGGCAGTCTTGCCGATCTTGCCGGCACCGGTACGACTAAGCACCAGCCCAACCGACCGACTATCTCCCGGGGGACCACAAAAGTGTTGGAACCGATATTGCGCCGTTACCATCAGAATCGGCAAGCGGCAGTGTTCCAGTTGCTTCCGGATAGATCTGTGTTTGTTGGGAATTTTGTGAAAACCGTTGGGAAATTGTTCTGAAATTGTAGGATAAGGCGGTCTTTGTAATTTGGAGCATATATGAGCAGGATTCTGAGAAGTTAACGGCTGGGCCACTGTTCGGCCTTTGCTGGCATACGATTCATTGGCCAGTGGTACGACAAGGCGGACATTTCTTACTGCGAGCGAACGTGCTACAACAATTAGCCAAAGTTGGTTCAACTTGTTGGTATTACTTGGTAAAGTATTTTTTAAACATCTTTCAACTGCACGAAACCCAAGTTCGTAAAATGTACCAGAACTGTCTATAGTGAGGTTGTGCTTACTATAATCAATTACATTACGCATACTCTAATAAATATACATATATGCTAAAAGCGTGTATGTAAGTTCCTTTCATGGGAAACAAACTCACAGATGACAATAATGTGATGTTGCTGTTGCTTAGTTTTTTATTTCAATACCATTTATTTTAGCGTATACTATATTATGGTGTAATGTGCAGGAAATATCAGCTGAGTGTATACATTGTGTACACATTACTTAATAAACAAATAAAAATATCTTTTAATTGCCAATATTTCTATGGGACTGGAAAATATTAATAGACTATGTTTAAAATTGCGCTAGTAAAAAAATTTATTAAGTATATACATTTTCGTCGGTATGGAATTTTTATGGCAAAACTTGAGTGAATTCAAACAAAAATTGCTCCGTCATACATGTGCAGGAATAAAAGGAGTTGTTGTTTTTTACTTCATTTATTCTTATACATTTTATTGCAATGTATTTATACATTTATAAACGCTGTTAAATACTAAAACTAATATAACAGCCAATTAATTACAGAATATCAAAAAATAATTCTACAATGCTGAAAATAAAATTTTAACATTACTTTAGAATATTATTCAGCTTAAAATCATTTATGTTCCATGTTTCTTATTATTCTGTGTTAAGACATACTTTAAATATAGTAGTAGAATTCTAATGAATTTAAAAAATGTCTTTATAAGAGGTATTTTTAAAAGAAAATTTATGATAAATACTAAATTTAGTTTAATTCCTAAAGAATCTATATAGAGGAAAAACAATGTATTGAAGCTTTTTTCCCAATAACTGATCTTCGTTACGAACATATTTAAGTTTCATTAAATCCTTGAGTTCTTTTAAAAGTAAAACAAATTCGATTAGAATATGCTGTGTAGATTTAAGTTTATGATAGACTAATAAAATTTCTCCAAAAAAATAAACTTATTATAAATTTTAAATTTATATGGTCTTACTTAAAACAAGACATAATTGTGAATACATTAATTTTCCATTTATATTGAGCAGAATGTTACATTTAATATACATTTAAACAGGTGAAGAAGGAAGAAAACTACTTAAAATACGTGAGCCTTTAAACTGGTGATTTTTTTGCGTTGTTTTTAAATAAAAAAAGAAAACATTAATCTAATCTGTTTTGAAAAAAGTAGTTAAAATAATCCTTTTTCTGACACGAGTAGAAAGTTTGAAATACGTTTACTTAATATCATAAATTGGATTTTATCCAATATTTGACAATAAGTTTTTAATAAAAAAGGACTGAATATTGACAGCATATGGAAGTAGATATCTTTGAGTTATTACATTTTTTCTCTATAAGAATAGACGTTATTATTTAAAAAAAAATTGACTGAATATATTTCATAAGGCAAAATATTAATATTTGTCGATTCCAAGATCATTTACGCTATATTGAACTCCACATGATTTAAACAAGTTATGCAGATGTCTGAAATTGGTATGATAATTAAATAATTTTTCGCTACCATTTATATATTCAATTCTGACATTTAACCTTTAGCAGGAAAATAATCTCAATTGGTAACATTGAATTCTAAAAGCACTTAAAAACTAAATCCCATTGATATTGACTAGAAAATTATGGCTGTTATAAAATAAAGATGTCTCATTTTTTTAGCAAAACATTATATTTAGGTCACAAAAGGTGATTAACAAAAATTCATAAAAATGTTCTCTTTGATATATTCACAATGCACAATTACTAAATTTATACATTAGGATAGTTAAATAAATAACGATTCAACAGTCCAAGAGCAGTAAAGATTCATTTTAGCTAAAAAACATTGAACTTAATTATTAACGAGTTTATGCCACTGAGCGGAAATTAGCGTTGTCTTAAAAGTCCTGGAATTTTTCTGAGAAACATGTTCGAACAGTTTTCTTCACAGCTGCAGACCATCATCCAGCTGAAAGCGTTGTTCTCCAAATGTTTTCTTTAGTTTCATGACACTAAGAAATCATAAGTTGAAAGGCTTAAATTATGCGTGATTACGGAGATCGCAAATTAATTTCAGAAAGAGATTTTGAATTGCATAAGATTTGTTGACTGAGTACTTTAGTGTAGGAGAACAAGGCCGTCCGAAAATTTTCAATGTTGTTTCGGCTTCAACGTTTACTCATAACGTGTTAATGTTAATAATAATGTCGCATTTCATGCAGTTTGCAAGAAGCCTGGACCAAAGACAATTACTCGGCGAAGCGGTCGAGCGCTCCTACTGCTTACTACACTGTAAAAAATAAATCTGCTGTTACAGGAATTTTTGCTGTTGCCGTTACATAAAACGTTCTAGGAATAACAGTTTCCTAGAAAAACTTTAGTAACTTTACAGATTTTTTTTTTTACAGTGTACTGCCAACTACACGTGCATTTAGTGTCTCATTCCTGTATGAATATTCCTTTGGGGTTGTTGGATATATTTGCATTATTTCGCTAGCATCGTCTGATGTAAATGTGGCAATAGGTAGCCTTTGACTCGGTATTTACTGAACGCCCCGCATGCAATTCGTTATAATTTCATGTTTCCAATTTGGAACAACGGACAAGAAGACTATATAGATAACATAAAAATATATTATGCAACTGTTAAAAATTTAAGCATGGACGCTACTGCTTAAAGATTTTATTTCCTTTTGGAAGATATGCTAAATTTGAATTATTCTAAAATAAATACATTTGAATATTTGATATCGGACTTATTATTTATAATTTACACAAAATAATAAATAACTTTTACTTAAATACCGTAAAGTAAAATATAAAAAAAGTTTATTTTAGAATTGTGTTTAAAATATAAAAACATATAAAAGCAAATAATGATAATAATAATTAAAAAAACAAATTTTCCAGACATAAAATAATTTTGTTCTGCTCATTTAAGTTCCCACTTATTCATATGTGTGCTTGAATTAAAAAAATAATACTGTCTTGCAACCTTTCTTATAATTTCATTTTCATCTTATTGCATTCTATTTGAGAATTCAGTATTAACATATTATTTAGACATGATTCCTCATTGTGAACACCATAAAATCTTTTCTCTCAATTTTAATTACTTTTGACTTTAAAGTTAAACATTAGAAGTCTAAAACTTAACAACAAATGTATATATATATATATATATAACCATTAATTAAACATAAACTTCCACCGTCAATTATTATGAATTAAAGCTGTAAGTATTTAAAAATAATAATAATAAATAAATAAATTTAAAAAAAAAATTAAAAAAAAATTAAAAATTAAAAAAAATATATAAAATATATATATATATATATATATATATATATATATATATAAAGGGGTTCCTTAAAATGGACCCAATGTGCTTAAAATTCAATAAAAATAAAACAATAAGCACAGCAAACGTTATTCTTGCAGGTATTAATGTGCAAATTCGAGCATATCTTTACTGATCTTCTCGTTTTAGCTCCAAATATTACCGATAGTTTACTCTGCGTTCCCTAAGACTGTGAAAATGCCCAAACTAACGAATAAAAAACAACAAATTTCACAGCATTTAATCTTGATTTTATTTATCTCTTAAAACGAAAGAATGATTTGCGTTATGAAATTTCACGGTTATTTTAAACAACACAGTATATTAAGAAATTATAAGACCACTGATGATTCGTTTTTTTTTTTTTTTTGTTAATGAAAAATAATTAATATGGAAATTTTACTACGTATATTTAAAATGGATTGTAAAAGACTTTTTATATTTATCTCAATATACATTTTATTAAACATTACACTTAAAAAAAAAAAAAAAAAAAAAAAAAAAAAGAGGCGATTCTACTGGCAGTCTAGGCGTCAGTGCTATTTCCGTTGTTTTTATGAAAATTTTTCCACATAAATTACAGAAAAATTTCCATTTTTAATCAGAATAATGGAAATAGTACTGGCGTCTAGATTGCCAGTAGAATCGCCGTTTTTTTAGCCCTTTTTTTTTTTTTTTACAGTGTACTCACTTTTCTATAAACTAAATAAAAGATATTTGAAGATATTAGAAGACGACATGAGAAAATTTTAATATTACAAGTCAAACGAGAATTTTCATAAAGCGCATGCTTTAGTATTTTGTAAGGTCATTAACACAGAACTAAAAGTTGATAATTTAATTGTAATATTCAGGATTACACGAGAAAAATTGTTATCTGAATACGAAGTGAGAAAAAGTTTATTTTAAAAAGGTCATGTTAAATCTGGAAGAAAAATGGCGACGCTAAGGAAACATTCCAAAACACCATTCCTAATGGTATAATTAAAAACGATCAGGAAGGAAAAATGAAATTGGCTGCACGTGGTAATTGCCTAGCTTTTTGGCTATCTACAAAAAAAAAAAAAAACTTATTTCCACTCGTGAAATATCAAAATGAATGAGAAGAAAAAGCACATACCACGGTTTGGATGAGTCTTAAGTCAAATTCTAACAAGAAATATTGGAAATAATAATAATAATAAAACAATGTTATTGCAACTTTATCGAGAAGAAAATAATAAAATGTGCCAAAAATATCATGCCGTGGGACGCTCAATGGAAACAATTCATGTTTTTTGGTGAAAAAGTTTAACTTTGATGGCCCAGATTGCTACAAATACTAATGGCATGATTTGAAGAAAGAACCAAAATAATTCTTCAATCAACAAAAGCGCGGAATTTCCATAAGGGTTTTGAGAGTATTTGGTCATGATGGATTGTGTGATTTAAAGCGAATTTTGTGACATGAAAACTATGACGCTATGCTGCATCATTATTATATAATATTCATGCAGTGATCTGGGAGTATGTACTTTTACAAATATGTTGCACCACAATAATGATCATCTGATACCGTTTGGGTCATTATTTGGTATTTAGTAGAAGTTTCAGCAAAATAATGATTTTTGAGATATTTGCTTATTTTCAAGAACATAATGCACTCAGCTCCGAGAAAAAATTAGTTTTGAAGAGACATCTTCTTAATCTTGAGATAAACCATTTTCTCAAATGTGATTCAACATGAGGTAATACTTTTTACGCACAAAGGCAGAAGCAATTTGCTTTTGAACGGTAAAGTAATATATGCGTACATTGGGGTATATTTACTTTCGAAAAATTATGGAGAACATACGTACAGGTGGCATGCTCAGATTGAAAGTTATTATCCAAACTGTTTCAATCCACATTACAGAACTAGGTGATTGGCTTACACGAATTCACTCCTAAAACAGAATTACTTTTATCAGAGCATTCACTCGCTAGCTCGGCGACAATGGCAGGTTTCTTCAAAACGCCAAGTCTGGTTATTTCCCACAGCTCCTAGAGAGAGCCAATTTACGGGAAATAAAATTTAATAGATTAAAACGATTTTTGAAAAAAAAAAAACTTTGTGAGCCTGCATTAGCACCAAGATGATCTTCGTTTACTTGCCAGACTTTTCTAATTGGATATTGCCATGTTATGCGATGTGACATGCGATCCTTAAAACAAAACATTCCAATGTCAGCATGCGCTCCATTTATCAATTTCCACTCTTAATAAACACACTGTATTTCGTCCAAAAACCTCCTGAGTAATAAAATTTTATTGTCTACATATGGCCATTTGAAAAAGTACTATATTGAATAGATCATCAGAGCGCCCTCTGTCGATTAAAACTTCAACGAAAATGTATGCATAGATTAGGGACCGAAATTATTAATATGTCAACTAGTATTACAGCCCAACCAATCAAATCGACAAATCCAGATGGACAAACAAATGCCCACATGGTTGGTAAGTTGTTTGCTAGGCCTGTGACGTAAATTAAAACTGATTCATTAATACATCAATATTAAGTTTTACTTGTTAATTCCTAGCAGACCAAAAAACTTTTTTTTTTATTTTTATGAGAAAATGATGAGCGAAAATTTCACAAAATGCAATTTCTTATTGGTCAGTATAGTTTCAAAAATTGCGAAAAATCTATCTGGATATTCTGTTATTGTTGCCACACTAGAAAAGCTAAAATTTATGTTTAAACTGTAAAATATCATTTAAAAAAGACTAAATGTTTGTATATTTCTTAATTAAGAAAAAGAAGAAACAACGTATAAAGGCACAAATAAAATGTGTTTAAAAGCATACAGCTGTTTCAAAACCTCTAAGGTTTCCTCATCAGTGCTTAAAATAAAAGTTAAAACTAAGACATTGTGTAAAAAGAAGGGGGGGGAGAGAGGTGGACAGAGAGTCAGAAAAGCGTACCTTTCAGCTCTACTGCCAACGGTGAAATGCGACCGATTGATGCGATTTGAGGTCGCATTTCACCGTTGGCAGTAGAGCTGAAAGGTACGCTTTTCTGACTCTCTGTCCACCTCTCTCCCCCCTTCTTTTTACACAATGTCTTAGTTTTAACTTTTATTTTAAGCACTGATGAGGAAACCTTAGAGGTTTTGAAACAGCTGTATGCTTTTAAACACATTTTATTTGTGCCTTTATACGTTGTTTCTTCTTTTTCTTAATATATTGGCACAAAGTACAATCCTTCCCCACTTTTTATGATATTTCTTAATCATTGTTTTAAAATAAATGTAATGTTTATTTTGAACTGGAAAAATAATACTGAGATTGGATTCGTTAATACATACATTCTTCTATACAAATAAGGTACTTGTACCCAATATGGACAAAGCTCTCATTATGGACACTCCTAATATCTTTAAAAGTAACAATTTTGATCAAAAGATGGCGCTACATGTCCGTTAAGAAAAGCAGTTGAAAAGATAATTAAGCCTGGAAAGTGCAAAAAAAACGCGGTGTTCGCCATTTGAAAGGAAACTTGTTGTTTCGTGGTGTGCTGATCGTAATTACAGGTAAGTTTAAATTCTTATTAGGTATGGTAAAATTACTTTAAATATTGAAAAGTGGAGTGTTTCAGAAAACTTATAAAACATATTTTCGATTGCTATTACATATATTGCTTAAAAATGTTTTATTTGTTTATTTATTACAAGATTTAGTAAAACTATGCCCGATTCCCAATATGGACAACTTATGTCCACATTGGAAATACAGCAAGAGAATCTTCAGATTCACAAATTTGTAAAATATTTGTTTAATGTCATCTGAACAATCCTCCAAAAAACCTCCTCCAAGAAAAAAATCCTCCAAAAAGCCATTGCAGAAAAATGAAAGAAGCCTCCCCCCAGTAGGGTATCTGTTGGCGAAATTGCAGGTACCAGCGGTATAACTTCCTCAACAAAGGAGAGAAGTTATTTCTTATGCTGTATTGATGCTGTTGCAGACATGCGGCTATACATCACATGCGCCAGATCTGTCCATAAGGACTGTGTGGGACATACTGCCCATGATGAAGAAGTTTTTATTTGTCCATTCTGTAAGGACTCAGTAATAACAGATGTAAATTATGCAGACAGATGCAATAAAGCTAAGTAAAACCAACTATATTATTTCATAATATTTTGTAGTAATTGAGGTGCTTTGCATGGGTCTTCGAAGAGTTACAACCGAAAATGACCCCCCCCCCCTTCTAAAGTGCATGTTCTGAAGATATTTACTGTGCCCGCCTTCCCCCAGAATACTTTAAGATATATTTATTTTATCCCCTCTCTTCTAAAATTCCTTGGAAGAGTGGCTGTTCCATACACCCTGTGTAGTAAGTCAATTAGGAGCCACCTGTCCCTAATATGGACAGCATGTCCATAATAGGGACAGGTGATTCCTTATATGGGCACTATTAAATATTTTTTGTTTTTATCATTAAAATTAAACCAGAATAATTACAATGTCGCTAATTTTAATAATGATAGTCAACAGTCCAGGGACAGAGTCAACAGTCCAGGGACAGTGGTCATATATTTTTGGAGTCCTACGACGTGCACACGGGGGTGAAAAAAATCAATTTTCCTTAGGGTGCCCATATTGGGTACAGGTATTTTATATAAGAATATATATGCATGCATATGAAAATGAAAAATTAAAGCCATTTTGAAATATATGTAATTAATTTTATTCTATTTACAATATTGAAATCAGAAAAAGTCCCATTTAGCAAATTACAATTTTATTTTTTGACGTAACGCATTGTTTAATTCTGTTATTATTATTACTAATGTATTCAAATGTATTAGTGAATTCCTCATATACAATCGCTACATAAATGTGTAATAGTTATGCATGAAAAAAAATCATGGTAATGGTTTGTGTTTTAGTCAACAAATATATCATCAGATCATTGCTAATGGCTCATTAATAGTTTGCCTTTGATAAGAGACGTTTAATGTTTCCCTTTTTGAAACACTTTTTGAAACATTATTGATCTATTTTTAATTATGTTTTGGCAGGGTATGCTATAATAGAATTAGATTTTTTTTAACTCTCAATATGTCATGATTTAAAATATTTATAAGAAAATAAAGATTTTTTTCTCGTTAGTTTATAAAACGGTCATAAATATACACAGGGTGGGAAAAGACCGTATTAACTTAAAAAAAAAAAAAAAAAAAAAAAAAAAAAACACCAAAAAAAAAAAAAACACAAAAAAACCCCACAAAAAATGAAATAATGATAGGGAAGTGCAGTTTGTCATGTTGTGGGATATTATTTTAACTGCAGAATTTTGTGGTTAAATAGGTCACCGATAGAGACACTGAAGCCAATGAGTGCAATGAAAGATACGATAAAATTGTTTGTAAGAACAAGGATGACTAAAATAGCACTCAAAAGTGCATTGAAAAAATTACTTTAATAGCAATAACAAATCTTTAGTCATAAGGTTTTTCAATGAATAATTTTCAATTCTTAAGAGCCTATTCTAGTCTCGGGAAGAAACTCTCAAGCTAAAGGTTAATCCTATGGTAGCGTTTTTTACATATTTCTTGCTCGCATTTAATATTTTTAAATGATTTATTTTTGCGTGGAATACCTAGGGTTCAAGTCTATTGTTGTGGGTTTGTACATTTCGATTTTAGTTGCAGTTTTTTTTTTTAGCTATAGCATGTGATTGAATTGACATTTTAGAACTAGGATAACTTGATGTGCAGGGATATGGGTAAGAACGGGTAAAAATGCTGTATATCCTAGAAAGGTTCATAATGAGATATTCATTTATTTAATATTAATTTCATTTGTTATATTTCCAAATATTTTTTACCCTTTTTTCCTCTAGAAATTTAATTGAAGTAAAATTTGAAGATCTTCTCTACGATTCAATCTTCAAAAACGGTTTCTTCTATGCATGGTACGTCATAATTTCCTTTCAAATTATACATTTTTATCAAACATTGTTTGCACTGCAGTCACTGGAAAAAAAAGAAGCATACTTTCTTAACAGTACTCTTTTGCTTTTGTACTATAACCAGCACCATAAGGTGAAACAAACTGCTTATTCTAATTATATCCAACTCATTAAAACCTGATCTGCTCATTTTTTGTACTATTTCATCTTCAAAACATTGTTTTCTAATCACAGTATGTAAAAAACTGCCTTTAAAGGTTAAATTTTCAACAAATTACGTCACTGTTTTTGTTACAAAATACGACGCATATCTATCTATATTATAAAAGACAAACATGTCTGTGCGTAACGCTGACGTAATTTTGCGAATGGCAACAGCAGACGTACAAATTCCTCTTTTAGTGCAATTAAAAAAAAAAAAAAACTTCTAAGCCTCGAACATTATTGATTTTTACGCTGTTGAATAGGAAAAAAGTGTGCTTTCAAATGCAATTTATCTGAAAACTGTGTGGCAATTTGTTTGAAAACTGTATTGTTATTTATTCAATTTTTATTGTTTTAAAATTAATAGTAAAGCATGAATGTTTTTAATTTTTTCTCTAATCGTGTCCAGCTTATATTCTATTCGTCGTCCAGTGAATAAAATACTTCGGGAAAAGAATGTTTGATAATCCTAAGCTAGTTGCACAACAATGCATAGGCTCCTAACCTGCTAACACAAGAGTGAAAAGCTCCGTAAAGACCAGCTAAATGATTCATAAGTTTATTATTTTATACGTTAACGTAGCATGACCTGGTGTTATATGAAATAACAAAAAAAAAAAAGTATGTTTTATGCTTTAACTGACTTCAACTGTTATTTCACGATATAGGTAGGTATTTCATAGGATAACGAATTTTATTCTCTAACTATAACCAATGGTCGGAAATAGCCCGATACAAGTAGCAAAATTGCAGCAGTCTCTACATTTTATATTAGTATGTTGTGTAACGCTACATTTACCGCTACATTATAAAAAATGTAATGTAGCAAGTAACGCAATTGCAAAAATTCAATACTTTGTAGAGCAGTACTGACGCTACTTCAGGAAATAATAAATAGATAGTATCCGTCAAGATTTGAAAATAAATAACTTGATAATTTCATTAGAGAAATTCTTGAAGTTTTAATTAGTTGCTTTTAAATTAAATATTTGAAATCGTGACAAATTTCTATACTGCATAAGTGATTCCTATTTCTTTAACGCGATAGATGGTGCTGCCAGTCTAGCTTATTTAGTGAATTGAAATAATTTTACGTTTATAATTTACAACCAATTATGCTTGATTTGTATCAGAAGTTTACCTAAAAATACTAGGTAGAGCATTTACTTTTACTTACTGCGTTCTCTTTTCTTTTCTTTTTTTTTTTTTTTTATAATAATATTTATTTTTATTTCATTTTATTTATTTTTAATTACGTAACCATTAAAACATTTATTACTTAAACTTTATTTTACATTTTTATACATTTTTTTTTAAATAGTAAACCATAGATAAAGGTAATTTCTTTTATAATTCTCATATGAATATTTTTATTTATTTCCGTTTTATATTTTTATAGAAAAGAATGGCAAACTTCTCTTTCTGATAGACAGACATATTTTCATGAAAATGGTCAGAAAATATAACAAAAATTGTAGATCACATCAATTTATTTAATTTACATGCAAAATATTTTAGCTCAAATATTTTAAATATAAAATTATCATTCTTTCAAAATATTATTAAGTGTTAAATTATATGTAATTATAAAGCATTCAAATAATAATAATAATAAAATAAATATAACTTCTAATAAAATATGTCATTATTGAAATGAATTATCCCCAAAAATATTACAGAAATCATTTTTCCAGGCGTTGGGCTGGAATCTGCATCCTCTACAAAAATTCAGAGCTGTAAACTGTTGCTTTAGACCACTGCGCCAACAGGAACTCGTTCTATTTTCCTCTAAATTGAAGAGATTTGAAAAAAGAGTTGACGCATGTGAAAATGGACCAATTTTGACCTACGTAAATTTTAACTTTGCATTTTAATATACAGTGTGTCCACGTATAACCTGACCGACCTTTATTTTCACAACCGTTGGTCCTAGATGCATACTTCCAATTACAAAAATGGTTTAAATAAGTTAAAGAATTATTTTTAAAGCGATTTGGGTCAAGAAAAATATTTATTAAAAAATTACGAAATTTAAATTTTTATACGGTCCCCCGGTCCTATAAGTGATATTTAGTAAAAATTTACTGTGACACTACCAAGTAAGACAGAAAAATTCCCATTCATCTAACATTAAAATTGACTGACTTATGAAACTTTGAAATGCATGACTTATGTCACTTTTTTGCATATCAAAACAGATGATTTCGACCATGCTTTCAGGGGTCGTATATAAAGTACTTAAACTGATTTCAAGGTATCTGCGGTTTGAAAGAAATCGTACAACTATTACGATTGAGTTAAGTTTCAGATTAGTTAAAATAATTGTATTTTAACATAGGTTGTATTTTGTAAGGATTTGAGGGTATGACTTCTTTTAACAAAAATTATGTTATTTTCATAAGGTTATATTTAACTTGCAACGACCGTCTTTCCAGTTTAAAATTTTTACTCGAACTTTAACTGACTTTCAAATGTCCGATCGAAGATAAATTTTACATACTGACTTTAATCCGATTATATTGCAATATTATTATGATTTTTGACGCTTAGGATCTTATACATACTTATAATAGAGGATAACATAAAAAAAATTACCGTTAACAAATTTAACCCGGGAGAACTCGCTAGTGAGAATGCCCAATTGCTTTTCTTTTACTTTATATTCATATAATATCAGCTTTTTTGGGTTGACTTAGTACTTTTATTCACAAAATAGGTAAAATAATTGAAAAACATTTTGAAATTTTAATTAAAATGAAAAATGATTTAAATAAGAGTCTTAAAAAAGTAAGACTGTGAGAGAAAATCTCATGCAGCTAGTTCTCCCGGGTTAAGAAATGGTTTTAGATTAGATAACATAAACCTGCGATGGTTGTGTTTTTTAACTTTTATAATTACGTTTTATGTATTTTTTAACGCTAAATAAAAAAATTACCTTCACTTTTAACCATCATGTTAGGATTTTTCGCAAATCGTAAATTTAAAGGTTAAAAAATAGCGAAAAATCTGATACTAAAAAGCAGATGTAAGACTTTTTTATTCAGTTTAATTTTATGTAATTCTATAATTTATTCAATTTTGTGACTTATACTGGGTTTCTTACAGCTAAACAGCTCAGGGGTCCGATGAGGTTGGGAGGGGAGGGGGGATCAATTTTAACTTTAAGCTTTTTAACTTTGAAATTTGAGATTTGAGAAAAATCCTGACGTGATGGTATAAAATGAAGGTCATTTTCGAATTCAGCGCTAAAAAACACATGTGAATCAATTTTCAAAAGCTAAAAAACGTGGCGTAACCCAAAATTTGAAAGACGGTGTAATCTAACAGCATTTTAAAATATGTATCATTTTTGTAAAGAATTGAGGTTGTTGTTTTTCATCTTTTTATTTAACAAAAACTCTGTTATTTTTATCCTCTTATATGTTCAATACAAACTGTATATTTTGCAGTAATGTGTCAGAATGATTAAAGATTTCAAAGTTATATTGCAATACTAATTTTACTCTCAACCATTTCTTTAACCTTTAACTGATGTCACAGAAATTGTTACATAACTAGTGTGAAGCGGTCTGTGAGGCCGTTGCATCGAAAGATGAATAAAAGCTGCAATTAACTCATAGGATGTTGTTTTTGTACTAAACTTTTTGTATAGGAGTGTTATAATTAAAATTCACCTATTCATCAATCTCTGGTGTTAGTACTAAGGTTCCAGATGAAAAAAAAATTCAGTAGTGTTTGTAGATAAACTGAAATTTGCAAGTTAAACTAAGAAAATTGAAAAAAGCATCGGTCTGTGAGACCGGTAACATCAGTTAAAGGTTAATATATCTGACGATAATTATATTTCTACTAAAGTTGTGAATAACCCTAACTTCTAGCAAAAAATATGTTCCAACTTTAAACAGCTATTACTCGGTCAATTTTAATCGTAGAATAACGGGACTTTTTTGGCCTTACTTGTTAGTGTAACAGGAAAATTTTACTAAATATAACTTATAGGACCGAGGGATCGTATAAAAATTTAAATTCTGTAATTCTTCGCTAAATTGTTTTTTCGATTCAAACTTTTTTATCTTAAATCTGCACCTAATTTTGACCACTTTTGTAATTCAAAGTATGCATCTAGAACCAACGGGGGCGAAAATAAAGGTCGGTCAGGTTATACGTGGACACACTATATATGATAATAAAGTGTCATTCTTCAAATCGCGCGATTGTAAAGTCATCGTTTGTACAAAAAAAAAAAAGTATGTTCTGTGCAACAGTCAGCGACAAATTGCTGTAAGAATAGTAAATAAAATTTATGCGGTGTGTATTTATGCATAAATATGTATGTACTATAGTATCTCCCAGTTATATGCCTTAGATAGTTGGTTTAGATAGTTAGTAAATGTATAATTCTGTTTTCTTGTATCCCCCCCCCACCCCCAAAAAAATATATATATAGTTTAATTGCATTTTCATTTAATTATATTAACATATGCAACAATGAAATTATATTAACATTGTTACATATTTCTCTTAATTTTCGAAAGAAAACCGTAATACGTTTATAAACCAACATTTTTGTGTTGGCTTATTTAATTGTTTAATACCCTGAGTAATATCTCATTTATTTGACTGTATGCATGCAGACGTGATATAGCAAGGACCACTCTATAACTCGTCCTCACTTTCGAGTGTAGACTGAAGCATTTCACATAATCTGAAAGTAGGAAAGTAGAGACTGCATTTCATAAGGTAGTTTGTAAAGGCTACTTTTTAAAACGTGTAGTTGTATTTACATTTTCGATAAAATAGTTGTAGTTGTAATTCACTAACACATAAACGTAGCTTTACCGACCACTGATGATAACATATACAGTTTATTCCTAAACTCTTGGGGTAAACTGTAAGGTTTCTAGAAGACGCTATAACAATCATTTATTGTATACGAATGTATGGACACAAATGACGCGTTATCGCACAAACACAAGAAAAAGACATGAAAGGAATGTTTATTGACAGCATCATTGACAAGTGATTGGCTTTTATTTTTACTTCCCGAAAGAGACAGCTCAGACTAAGAATAAAGTCTGCGGACATAGGTGTCCCAGACGGTCCCCTTTATTGAGGTCTTAAAAAAATTATAAAATTCAGCCAAAGTTTAGCTTGCCGATAAGCGCGACAGAGGGCGAGAGTGGTGTATTATAGGGTGGGTCGAAAAAACCAAAATATTTATAATCGAAATGTAATAGAGCAGAAAAGTTGCCTTTTGTAATAAATAATAAATTCATAAAATTTTACACCGATCGGTTAATATCTTTTACCGCCGCAGGGGGGGGGGGGGCACAGTTTCCAAAAATCGCAAAAAACATGTTTTCTTCAATATTTATTTTTATTATAAAAACGTACGAATATGATTTCTAATAGGTCGCAATAGCTACATGAAGATATAAGAAATGTCCCGGTAAATGTTCATTATGATAAAATCATATCTTTTACTGCCGCAAAAAAACATATTTAAAAAAGAATTGTAAAAATTTCAAATTTTCATTTTTTCTAAATTTTTATAATTTCTATAATATGCCTATACATAAATAAATTTACTTCATATCTATTAATATGTCATAAATTTTGTTAACTATTTGTTATAGACTGGAAAATAAAAACGATAATCATTCATTTTTCTTGACGATCGCTTTATCTACTGCTGTTTCACTGCATATCAACAGTTCATATACCACAAATCACAAAAATGATATAAAATGAATAAAATATTTTAGTATTTTATTAATTAAAATACAGAGATGTTTAACCGAAACGGATTAAATAAATTTAAAATGAATAAGTATTTAAGTTAATTGAATTTTATAATATGACTTGCTTCCAAATAAAGCCATTGTTTCTCGAGAGGCCGAAATTGATCATATGTGATCCTACCTCTGTTCTGGTCCACAAACTTTGCCAGCACTTCAGTGACTAATTTCAAGTATCTGTCTACTGATTGAGTGGGATAAGTAAAATTATAATAGCTGGTATCTTTAATCGAACATTCTAAAGTCCCCAACGTCGTTAGATCGTCAGTCGATAGACAAACCGTAACAGGTGGTTTCGTTGGTTTACAGTTTTGCCACTCGAATAAATCCATACAATTTTAAGCTTCAAAGTTCAAGTCTGGAATGACGAAGTGGCGGATGGCACTATTCGTATACACAGAACTTCGTGCTTTGGCAATTTTCTTTATGTATGGGGTCCTGATGTCTTCTCCTTTATATGCTATCATTCCAATGAAGCTATTTTCATGATTAGCGAAACAGACATTTCGTGAAATTACAGGAACTATATGTTTTCGTAGATGATATGGCAAGTAACGGGGGGTACTAATTATAGTCCACAGAATCTGAAAAACATCCACGGATTCATTTTAATTGTGAACCAACTAATGCAGTACAATTGAGTACATCCTGAAAGTGTACTGCATCAGCCGATTGACAAAATTGAAAATTTCCAAAGCACGAAGTTCTGTGGACACGAATAGTGCCATCCGTTATTTCGTCATTACAGACTTGAACTTTGAAGCTTAAAATTGTGTGGCTTTAGACAAAAGGCAAAACTGTAAACTAACGAAACCACCTGTTACGGTTTGTCTATCAACTGACGATCTAACAACGCTGGTGAATTTAGAATGTTCGATTAAAGATACCAACTGTTATAACTTTACTTGTCCAACTCAATTAGTAGAAAGATGCGTGAAATTAGTCACTGAAGTGCAGGTAAAGTTTGTGGACCAGAACAGAGTGAGGACCACATATAATCAATTTCGGCCTCTCAAAGAGCAATGTCATATTATAAAATTCGTTTACTTTTAATACTTCTTCATTTTAAGTTTATTTAATCCTTTTCGGTTAAACATCTCTGTATTTTAATTAATAAAATAGTAAAACATTTTGTTCATTTTATATCATTTTTGTGATTTGTGGTATATGAACTGCTGATATGCAGTAAAACAGCAGTAGATGAAACGATCGTCAAGAACAATGAATGATTACCGTTTTTATTTTCCAGTCTATGACAAATATTTAACAAAATTTATGACATATTAATAGATATAAAGTAAATTTATTTACTTCTAGACATATTATAAAAATTACAAAAATTTAGAAAAAATGAAAATTTGAAATTTTAACGATTTTATTTTAAATATGGTCCTTTTGCGGCAGTAAAAGATATGATTTTATCATAATGAACATTTACCGGGGCATTTCTTATATCTTCATGTAGGTATTGCGTCCTATTAGAAATTGTATTCGTACATTTGGATAATTAAAAAAAATATATTGAAAAAACCATGTTTTTTGCAATTTTTTGAAATTTTGGCCTCCTTGCGGCGGTAAAAGATATTAACCGATCGGTATAATATTTTACGAATTTATTCTTTATTACAAAAGGCAACTTTTCCGCCTTATTACATTTCGATTGTAAATATTTCGGTTTTTTCGACCCACCCTAGTATACAATCTGCAAATAAATGTGGCAATAATAAAATTTGTAAAATGACAACAGACAAAAAATAATAAACATAATATAATACACAGTTGCGACCGGACATCGAGCACTGAATAAGGAGTAAAATGATCCCCTGGCTCAGCGATGCTGCAAAACAGAAAAGTCAAATAGAAAAGCGTCAATGGAGCGATTGACAGATTCAAACATGTCAGGATTCACATATTCTGCAGCTGATATTCGTACGACTAGTCGCATAAACTCGCACCACCAATCCATCGCGCTCGGAAAGTTGCATCCAGGTAATTGCACACAACAGGGGATGGTGCTGAAAGTATATAAATGGTGCTGATGGGGAAACAGTGCTGAAACGGGCTGGCACCCCATCATTCTGAAACCACAGTCTCTTACAAATGGCGATCCGAACATTGAAAAATAGTTCTGTTAAAATATCCTCAAGAAAAATACGATAACAACTTCCTGCCTTGGCATGCTCGACCAGTCTTTCGACCATCTCGCATTCCCGATTTATCGACTCTATATTATTTCTTATGGGGACATCTGAAGAGTCTTTTTTGTGTAACAACAGTTGTCTTTTTCGTGATCTCCATTGCTTGAATATCCGCTGCTGCTGCATGAAAGACGTGTCATCTTTGTATCTGTATACCAATCGCTCCATGGACGCTGCGAGGTATGTACAACTATTGGTTGACGCACTATAAACGTAAACGCGTTTAGTTTAAACATAGCACTTGTCAATGACGTTGTTAGTAAACATTCCTCTCATGTCTATTTCTTCTACTTGTACACCAATACGTCACTTACGTTCATTTATCCTCATAGAATAAATAATTGTTACAGTGTCCTCTACCATCCTTCAAATTTGACCAAGTAGTTCAGGGAAACCCTGTATATATCTAGTTGTAGAGTATACAATTTCAGAGTCTGTGTTTCGAAAAGTGCTTCAAATAATTAATAATATTAACAAAAAAGCGTGCTTTCATAAATTAATTCTTTCTTATCCAACATGGTATAATCATTTATACGACGTGTATGGATATGAAAAAATTAAACACTTTTGCTTCACAAATAATTCATTTTCTACTATTTGTTCTGTTTGAAATCAACAAATTCCTTTTAGGTAATTACCTTTTACTTTTTCAAGTAATGTTTTATTTAATTTAGCTAAGAATACTACAAATATGTAAAAATTCAACAATGGAAGTTCCATCTTCATCACGTTTAAATGTGAAATCATTAATCTGTACATTGTAATAGTCTGAGTCTTAGTCAGCGAACATATCATCAGTACTTTGCTAATGGGTCGTTAATGGCATGAAATTTATAAAGGTCCTTTCATGTTTCTCTTTTTGCAATTTCCTTGAATATTTACTTTGCTATGTCTTTTATTAAAACTTTATTTTTGAACAGGAATATTTATGATAAAATAAGATTTTTCTTTTCCTCTCAGTATGCCATAATTTAAAACACGTGTAAATAAATAGATTTCCTCTATTAGTATATATTTTAAAATTAAATAGTAGATAATTTCAGTAGTTATGTTTCGCACTAATTAGTTATAACATTTTCTTTTTAAATAATAAAAATGTTATTTAGTGAACATATTTCCATCGATATCTTAAAGTCTATCATGTAGTGTATCCAGTAGTGTACATGAAATCATATGATCTCCAAGATTTGTTTTATACACACTAGATAGAATTTGAGAAATATAGATAGAAATATGCTCATTGAATAATATCTTCATCAATTAGAGCCAATACTTGATCTGCTTTATAAGAGCTATGTATTTCCCCACAAACATCCGAAGCTAAAATAATGCAACAAATACGCATTCGTTGGTTTTTCACAAACGAAATGACATCATAGATGGCAGAAAAAAAGAAAATTTCTGAAATTGATCCTTTAGGATACTAGTAATTTGGTTTCGCAAATATGAATCTAAAATTACAAATTCCTTTAAAATATCAATCTTATACTATAATGCGAGCAAAAATTGTGTGTGTGTGTGTGTGTATGTAAATTTTATCTTAAAAACGGCTCTAACGATTTTGACGAAATTTTGTATTTTACCATTTTCGGGCATGATAAGACCATTGGGCTAGGTCACGTGTTCCAGAAAATTCGATTAGTAGGTCATTTTGGGTCGTAATGGGGCAAGGTCAAGCTAATTATATCTAAAAAACGGCTCAATCGATTTTGACCAAATTTCACATCCAACCGTTTTTCGACACGAGGAAACTTTTGGGCTAGGTCACATGTTCGAGGAACTTCGATTAGTGGGTCATTTTTGGGTCACCGTGGGTCAAGCTAAGTTTATCTAGATAACTTCTTTAACGATTTTGACGAAATTTTGCACCCTACTGTTTTCGGGAAAGACAAGACCAGTGGGATGGATCTCGTGTTCGAGAAAATTCCATTAGTGGGTCATTTTGGGTCATAATGGGTCAGGGTCAAGTTAATTATATCTAGAGAACGGCTCAATCGATTTTGACTAAATTTTGTATCTAACCATTTTCGGGCACGAAAAGATCATTGGGATGGGTGTCGTGTTCGAGAAAATTCGATTAGTGGGTTATAATGGGTCAGGGTCAAACTAATTATATCTTGAGAACGGCTCAATCGATTTTGACGAAATTTTGTATTTTACCATTTTCGGGCATGATAAGACCACTCGGCTAGGTCACGTGTTCGAGAAAATTCGATTAGTGGGTCATTTTGGGTCGTAATGGGTCAAGGTCAAGCTAATTATATCTAAAAAACGGCACAATCGATTTTGACCAAATTTCACATCCAACCCTTTTTCTACACGAAGAAATTATTGGACTAGGTCATATGTTCGAGAAACTTCGATTAGTGGGTCATTTTGGGGTCACTATGGGTCAAGCCAATTTTATCTAAAAAACGGCTCTAACGAATTTCACTAAACTCTATATTCTACAGTTTTGGATTACGAGAAAACTATTGGGCTAAGTAACATGTTCGAGAAAATTCGATTAGTGTGTTATTTTTGGGTCACCGTGGGTCAAGCTAAGTTTATCTATATAACTTCTTTTACAATTTTACGAAATTTTGCACCCTACTGTTTTCGGGCACGAAAAGACCATTCGTATGGGTCTCGTGTTCGAGAAAATTCTATTAGTGGGTCATTTTGGGTCAAATGAGTCAGGGCCACGTTAATTATATCTAGAGAACGGCTCAATCGATTTTGACTAAATTTTGTGTCTAACTATTTTCGGGCACGAAACGATCATTGGGATGGGTCTCGTGTTCGAGAAAATTAGATTAGTGGATCATTTTGGGTCATAATGGGTCAGGGTCAAGCTAATTATATCTGAAGAACGGCTCAACCGATTTTAACTAAATTTTGTATCTAACCATTTTCGGGCACGAAAAGACCATTGGAATGGGTCACGTGTTAGAGAAAATTCGATTAGTGGATCATTTTGGGGTCACTGCGGGTCAAGCTATTTTTATCTAAAAAACGGCTCAAACGATTTTCACTAAACTCTATATTCTACAGTTTTGGATTACGAGAAGACCATTGAGCTAATTCACATGTTCGAGGAAATTTGATTAGTGGGTCATTTTTGGGTCACAGTGAGTCAAGCTAAGTTTATCTAGATAACGGCTCTAACGATTTTGACGAAAATTTGCACCCTGCTGTTTTTGGGCACGAAAAGACCATTGGGATGGGTCTCGTGTTCGAGAAAATTAGATTAGTGGGTCATTTTGGGTCATAATGGGTCAGGGTCAGGCTAATTATATCTAGAGAATGGATCAATCGATTTTGACTAAATTTTTTATCTAACCATATTCGGGCACGAAAAAACCATTAGGATGGGTAACGTGTTCAAGAACACTCGATTAGTGGGTCATTTTTGTGTTACCGTGGGTCCAGCTAAGTTTATCTAGATAACGACACTACGATTTGACGAAATTCTGTAATCTATCGTTTTCGGGCACGAAAAGACCATTGGGATGGGTCACGTGTTCGAGAAAATTCGATTAGTGGGTCATTATGGGTCAGGGTCAAGCTAATTATATCTAAAAAACGGCTCAAGACATTTTCACAAAATTTTTTTATATACGGCCGTTTCTGGTCATGAGAGGACCATTGGGCTAATTCACATGTTCGAGAAAATTAAATTAGTTGGTCATTTTGGGTCACAGTGGGCCAGGGTCAAGCTAATTGAATCTAAAAACATGCTTAAAACATTTTGACTAAATTTTATATTACGTATACCGTTTCTGGGCATGAGAAGAGAATTGGGCTAAGTCACATGTTCGAGAAAATTCGATTAGTGGGTCATTTTGGGTCACAATGGGTCAGGGTCCAGCTAATTGTATCTAAAAAACGGCTTAAACGATTTCGACTAAATTTCGTATTCTATCATTTTCGGGCTTGAGAAGACCATTGAGCTAGGTCGCATGTTCAAGAAAATTCGATTAGTGGGTCATTTTGGATCACAATGGATCAGGGTCAAGCTAATTGTATTTAAAAAGCGCTTCAAAATATTTTGACATAATTTTGTATAATACCGTTTCCGGGCATGATAAGAGCATTGTGCAGGGTCGCATGTTCAAGAAAATTCAATCAAAGGGTCATTTTTGGTCTAATGGATCAGGATCAAGCTAACTGTATCTAAAAAACCACTCAAAAGATTTTGACAAATATGTGTACTACACCGTTTCCGGACAAGATAAAAACATTAGGCTGGGTCGCATGCTCAAGAAAATTCTATTAGTGGGTCATTTTTGTGATAATGTGTCGGAGTCGAGCTAACGGTATCTCAAAAATGTTCAAACAATTTTGGCAATTTTTTTTGTTATACCGTTTCACAGTACAAAAAGACCATTAAATAGCTCACATCTGTCGATGAATTTTGGTTAGTGGTTTTTTTTTAATCAACGTGTATCAAGCTTATTTTATCTAGAAAACGACTAACGATTTTCACTAAATTTTGTATTCCATCGTTTTCAGGCTCAAGAAGAGCATTGTGATAGGTCGGATGTTCGAAAAAACTCGATTAGTGGGTCATTTTGGGTCACTATGTTCCATGGTCAAGCTAAATGCATCTAAAACAGCAAGAATGATTCAGTGGGAAAAATATATCGAGATAAACAGAAAGCTAATTTTGACAGAGCTTAGCTCGGTCATTCCTGCTAGTTTAATTATTACTAGCAGGAATGACCTGCTATGATTAGCAAAATTTGTACAATCACTTCCAATATCTCATCAGAAAAATAACTATTATTTTCGTTATTCTGTATACTCTTATAAAGTTAAATATCAGCGATGTATTTCACAAAATGTTTCTGAATTTTAATTCCTCTTGATTTTACAGTTTTCGTGTGCATGAAAAAAATTCAAATGTATGGGAGAGTAGTACACAGTGAGACAGCAGCCACTTTGACATATAGTTGTAACTTTTTCTCCAAGCTGGCACACACACATAACGACCTCATCTTATGCAACCGTGGATGTAGTTTCGGCACTTCAGTTACTCGTCCAACAAAATAGTAAATAATTCTTTATTTTATAGTGGTTAAAGTTACATAAGCGTCTATTTTAGAGTTTATTTCCTTCAATATGACATGTATTTACTTAACCAAAACTAGCTATATCTAATAATAGAGTATTTCGGCAAAACGAAATAAACGTTTTAAAACGATGAAATTGATGTAAAAGATGTGGCATCCATTTTGTTACAACATAAGGAAAGTATACAGTGAAACACAGAGTTGTGGTACACAGTGAGACGCGTCTCTTTGTGTACCTACTATGTGGGTCTGATGTTAAAAATATTATTTATTAATAAAAGTAGGTTTATCTCTCTCTCGCGCTTTCTGTGTGTGAAGGGGATCATGCGATGGCTAGCGAAATCTACTAAACGTAAGAGGCTGAAAATTTTCATGAAGGTAGCCCAAGGTTTGCCATTGCCCACCCGAGGCTCATACTTTTAATATTTTGAAAATCTAGAAATATTAATTATAAATAATAAACTGCAGAACATTATTGATAGAGTGAAAAAATATATGATTTATGAAAATATATACACTGTCTGACTGTGTACAACTTGTGGTACACAGTGAGACAATTTCCGATACTCCGTTATGCTCCTTCTGTGCTTTTATAAATAACTTTTTTTAAACCATTTATAAATTAATGTGCAGCGTATATGTGTAGCTTAAAGATGTTGCAATTTTTTTTTCAAAAGAATAAAAATAGTCGCCATTCGTTAAGTAAGTAATAATAATTTTCGTCTCACTGTGTACTAACCTCCTCTATATAAAAAAATGGAGCAATAAACTGCTAACAGACATCTTCTAAGAAGAGTATACAAAAAGAAATTAAAGTTTTTATTTTCACTTTCTAAAGAGAAATCTGAAAAATACTAATGAATTGCATACCTACATGTTTCACATGATAGAAAATGACTTGAAAGCCTGCTGGCGAGGAGACTTAAGCAAATTGGCCGATATCAAATTACAATTATTTAGGACTGAACCTAATTTCTAATAGTTTTTTATAATTTCGGATGATATAGGTCTGTTCCTCAGAAAAATAATCTGTTTCTTCACATACTTTTCAAAATATTACATATAATACGTTAAACAAAATCATAAAATACAAACTACTGCATTTTATTATAAACCAAATTTTAAAAATAAAACCGGATAAAAATGTCTTCCAAATGATTTTAATTACTTTTCACCAATTTTATGAAGCACAGAGGGTGATTTGGACGCTTAAAAAATTGCTTCCTCTTAAGATGAAAAACGAATGCTGTGAAAAATGCTCGTTATCAAAATAAATAATAAGACTAATTTTGGTTTATGTTTATATTTTCTTCTTATAGCTGTAAAACCGCTACAAAATTCATTTTCATGGTTTCGAAAAATAAATTGCTCGGATAAAAAGAAGTTACTACCATAAATATTACTTATTAAATAAAATAAGCAGAATAAACTAAATTATCTTCTCTAGACAGTTTGTTGTGAAAAATCCTTTATTCAACTCAACCCAGCGAAATGGATTATTTATAGTTTAAATGTGATTTATATTTTGTCATTCTGTATGGAAATGAAACTTTTATTTTTTATGCAGATTTAAATAAAAAAATATTTCTATTCTAACTTTATATGAGAATTCAACTAGACTTTGTGTTTTATTCAGGTTTTTTTCTAGGGATTAAAAACATACTACACTACATCTCAAAAGTTAGGCACATCCACAAAATGTCGTTTATTAAATAACAATACAAAATTAAACAAAACTTACTTTTTCCTCAATACATTTCGTAAAAAATTTCAAATAAATCATATCATATTCAATAATAGTGTACATTATAATAACATTGATAAAAAATCATAAAATGCAGTAACTATACTGTGTCTCAGAAGTTTAGGCAAAATGGAAGAAAACACAGAATTTAACACTTTTACGTGATGTTATACGTTAATGATATTTCCTTTTTCAGACAACTTCAAATAATCGTATTTCCATTGAATTTAGTACGTTTTGGAATATTATTGGTAGCAAACAATACCAAGCTTTTTCAATGGTGGCATTTAGTTATTTAGTAGATCTATATTCCTTTCCATTGTGGTATAACTCACGAGTTAAGATACCCCAAACGTTCTCAATTGAGTTTAACCCGGGAGAACTCGCTGCATGAGATTTTCTCTCACAGTCGTACTTTTTTAAGACTCTTATTTAAATAATTTTTAATTTTAATTAAAATTAATTTTAATTAAAATGTTTTACAATTATTTTACCTATTTTGTGAATAAAAGTACTAAGCCAACCAAAAAGAGTTGATATTATATGAACGTAAAGTAAAAGAAAGACAATTGGGCCTTCTCACTAGCGAGTTCTCCCGGGTTAAGTCTGTGCCTAAAGCTGCACAATCTAAAACGTTAACATTTTACTCGGAAAGCCGCTGTTAGGTACTATGTGAGTTTTGGATTGAAGCGTTGTGTAGAAATATTTATTCACGACACCTAAGATATCACCAAATGAAATTGATGCTGCTCTATTGTCTCTTGATGCTTACTTGAATTCTGTTTCCGATGGAGAAATGCCTGGGAGGGTTGGCCATTTAATCGAATCGACCCACCACCGTCCAAACCATTAGCGACTTAACGCCTTGTCATCTAAGGAAGGAGGAATATAGATGTTTCCTGAGGTGATGCCAGCAACACTTTTGGCTATCAGGAGCTTCCAGATTCCGCTTCTTTTAGTCGCTGAATAATACAGTGCGTCCTTTCTTCCCGCAAAACATGTAATGTACTGGAAAAAAAGTAAACACTCCATACTAACTCTAGCACAAATTATTGTAGAAGAAAGTTACTGGTACCAAACGATGGGAAATAAAGTCTACTTTTAAATGATGCATATAAACTTTATTTAGGGGGCCATCTGAATATCAAAACAAACCCAATAATTGTTCTTTTCAATTGCAATACCCGTTTGACGCCATAAATATATATTATACTATTCAATTAGTCTAAATATAAATTTTCATGAAATTTATACGATTAGTTTAAGAGAAATTAATTATTTTTATATAAGCATATTTTAGGGGTTGTATCCAAATTGAATTTTGGTACTCGATTGTTGAAATGTTACAGAATGACTATGTCAATTCTATTATTGTATTATTTCTTGACCATATGACCATTTCACTCACTGAATATGTTTCTAATATTGCCATCCCAAATGTTTTAATAAAATGAGTAAAAAATATATTTTTTTTCAAAGTATGCTTTTATGAACATCATGAACTGTTCCTTAAAACATGATTTTGACGTTTTAAGGGTTCCGTACTGAAAAAATAAAATCGGAACCATTATAAGATCACTCCTGTGTCTGTCTGTCACAGCCATTTGACTCGTAAACTATGAAACGTGGAAAGTTCAAACTGGGGGAAGTAGTAAAAACTACTGACACCACATATTTACAGATTATTAAACATTCAGAAATATATTTAGGAAAAAGGTAGAGGGGCTAATTAAGTTGCTTGAAAAAAAAATCTTTTCTTTGTTTATCGTGTGGGGGTATCCTGTCAAAGCTTTCGTAACGCTGAAATAAAAGACATTTTGATTTCATATATTTTCTACAGCCCTGTATATTACCAATAGATTTTTATATGCCGCGCATATTAAGCTAAAATTTAATTCAGGCTAAAAATTGCTTAAAACTACTGAAATAATACTTCCACATATTATTATACCTGGGAGGTCATGTATTCAGTTCTTTGCGTGGTCCTTTATATGATTTTATTTATATTATACAAACATTTCTTAGTATACTAAATATAGTTCAGCTTGAAAAAGCATAACTCAATTGAAAGCTTCCTGTAAGTCATTCACGTTGATACTCCGCAAAGCTTACAAACTCTTTTGTGTAACCTTGTATATGATCTATATCAGTTATGAAGACCGCATACTAAGCAAAGATTTAATTAAACTTAAAAAAGCATGTCATAAATGAAATCACACTTCCAGCAATTATCGCTAATAGAAACTCGGATACAGTACTGTATCCGAATTTATTGTGTGTCCCTGTAAATGAACGATAAATGCTATGCATATCATGTTATACAATAAGTATTTTGTAGTAAGCCTCAGTAATGTATATCAGTTTCATAATATTTGAATTAGTCTAACAGAACTAAAATACGTTGCAAACCGTTTTTTCTCTGACACTATTATGTAAAGGAATTCTTTTGTGCGGGCCCTATGAATGAATAATAAGTACTTTGGACCCCATATTGTCCAGAATGCATATTTTAATGCACTTCATAAATGCATATCAATTTCATTATGTTTGAAATGACCAGCATCATTAAAATAAGCTTGAAGCAATTTTTTCGCATTGAGCGTAATGTATCGGAATACTTTTGACTGTCCCTGTAGATGAACTATAAATTCTACGCACTTTATTTTCAATAGCGATCGTGCTATTGATAACATAAATAACATACAAACAATTCAGGGAGATTCTAGTATATTTACGAGTGTTAAAGCTCGGATAGACTGGTTTCCAAGGAGACAATCCAAATTCACAAACACTTTTAAACTATGTTGGAAAGTGTTAAAAACTATTATAATATTTTAAATTACAACTGAAACATTATAAGAAAAGTATAAATTAACACATTTTGTTGTTAAAATGTTGTTCTGTTTATAAAAATTATACTTTAACTTACTTACAATAACAAAGCATTTAGGTGGCCGACAACTGATCCAGTGATGGCCGAATACTAGAATTGAGTGGCCGACTACTAGCGACTTTGGTACTTTTAAATTTACCTTTTTATAAATAAAAACTATAATAAGTTTTTATGAAACTGTAAAATAAAAGTATATATTAACATGTGTCACTGTTAAAAATATTGTATTGCTTTTTAAATTCCGCTTTGAGCTATATACTAAAAGAAAGCGCTTAAGTCGCCGATTATTGGTTCTTTTACCCTATCTTGTTGTTGTTGTTGTTGTTTCGAAAACAGTATGGTTTGTTGACTTTTAAAACAACCAATGAAGAAATTAATTTTAAGTTATCAAGCTTGAATGAAAACATTTCAAATAAAACTGCGCTCATTAGGAAAAACACAGCTGATTTAAATGAAAACAAGTACATAAAAACACTCATTGATAAGCACTCTAGACAAATAAGAAATAGATGATAGCCTACAAACGACACAAAGGTTTGGAACATAAAAATAAACTTTTAAATAAAAGAAATATTAAATATACTTAAGAAACCTAATGAAATATTAACATAAAAAAAACCCTCAAACATACACTTTATAAAGAGAAAAAGAAATTATTTAAAAAATGATCTAACTTCAAAGCAGAGTTTTTCAGAAAATACGGATGATAAAATATTTCGCTTTAAGGTATATTTTATTATGATCATTTTGGAAACCTAGTGTCGTGTATTTTATTTTATTTCATTTCATGTACTTTGAAAATATAGTGTTCTGTTCTTACGGATTTGTTTTTTTGTTTGTTTAAACTTGAGGATATTAGTAACAAATAATAAAGTTGTAAACTTTTTATAGATTTTTTTACTTTATTTTTTCCGATGTTTTATATATATATATGTGTGGTGTGTTACTTCAGAAGTAAAAAACAGCATACTAAATTGATATACAAACTTGATTTATATTAAAAAATACACTAATTAAAATTAATCATTTACTGCAAATAAAATTTATAGCCCACAATTTTTTTGCAAGTAACATTTTAATTGCCATAATTATAAATACAATTTTAATCACCTTTAATATAAATTTTAATTTAGTCCATAAACTAAATTCTTACAATTAAAAATCTCTTTTATTAACCTCGATTTGATAGCTGATTTCTAAATATTTCAAATATTCAACAAAAAGATCTCACTATTATTAATTTATTCTTGAAGGTTTTATTTGTAAAAGATATTTCCTTTCATTGTTGCTGGTTTCAGTAAATTAAGAGGTCATTAAAATAATTAGCGTGTTGGCGTGAAAAAGAATAAAAACTCTAATTATGTGTTGTGATGATAAATTTAGTTTTTCTTTCACATCACATATATTTTAAAATCTTCATAGGTTTATTTATTTATCTAACTTTTTGTCTAAAGTATGAACCTCGCAATTTCAAAGTAATTATTTTAATTCTCTAATATTCATTTCTTTTATGATTACTAGTAATTAAAAATATTGTGCAATTAGTTAAATTACTTTTTAAGTTTTATCTTATCATTCTAACTTATAAAATTCCCTTGTCGAATGGTAGCTCGCAAAGAATATTCTCCTTCCTAGTGTCACCTTTAAACAAAGATACATGACAATGTATTGGTTTTCTTGATCTTCTTCTTAGAAGCATACGCTGTCAAAATCTGCAAAAAACTGTCCAGTTATTCGAGCGTTTTTAAAGATAACAGTTTACTGAAGCGTATCTGACTATATTATTGTCAGGATAAATTTAAATTACGGTTATGTAGGCGTTTTTTTTTACAGCCTTGGGGCTTCAGATTTTCTCTAAAAACGGTCGAATGACTAGGAAGCATATATTTAACACTTAATGGAATTTTTCTCCAACATACGTTGTTACTAAAGGAATTTTGTTTAATTCATAGCATAGGATACTTTTATCATCCAGGTGGAACGTACGAGATTATTCTCTTCTTTTCGACATGTAAATAAATACATACGGGAGCTTTCATAAAATCAGTTACTTGTCCCGCTTTCTGCATGCGTTCCAATCTTTTATTGGTTCTTTCGCCAATATGACAACCTTGGAGTTTTCTTGATAATTTAAGCGAAAAATTGAGTTTTAGCTGGAGATTACATGAGGTTGGTAGAAACAGATGCTGAACCCGGCTTTTTTTCAAGGAGTTTAACAACTGGGCCAAATACCTGAGGTATCTGTATTAAGAAAGGGTTTTCATTTTTGCGTGCATGTTTCACCTAATGGGAGATTTTTCCTATTTACCATAATGTAGCGGAATTTCTTGAGTGTCCTTTTAAACGAACTATAAAAACTACACTATTCAATTCCAATACCGAGCTTACCGCAGTAAACTCCAACATCATATACTAATTTCATGGTAATCCGAGTATATTTACGCAAGATAGCGCATCGACAAATACACAGACAGACGGACGGAAAGAGAGACTAACAGAATTCACAAACACTTTTTCAACTATGATGGAAAGTGTTAAAACAGCTGTGAAATCATAACTAATGAACTATTATGCTTGCTTATATATCTACTGAAAATTCTTTCCTACATACATTATAAATTGAATATGTTTGTAAATAATAAAATAATAGACAAATTTGTTTAAGTAAAATGATATATAAATTCCGTAAATATTGATGAAATTTCTTGTGTGTCTGAAACAATGAATAGATAGTTTTTTTTTTTCTATTGGCATGGCTGTATTCTCAATCTCGCCAATGTGGGACAAGAAAAATACAGTTTCATTGTTTCCAAAATATGAACATCCTAATGTTGAGAACTAAAAGAACTTCTTAAAACACCATCAAAAACTTTTAAATGTGCATTTAAAAGTTTTAGATGGCGTTTTAAGATCTTTTAGTTCTTATTGATTCACACCAGTTTCAACTTATTTTTTTTAATACTAATGTTGGGCGATATCTCATTCTGTGGTTGGTAAGATATAGCCAATACAAACAATACTGGCCTAATATTGGCTCACCTATCTTGTAATTGCTCATTTGGAATTGAAATATTTTGAAATCAATTATTTAAAAGTACAAAATTTATAACGGCAGTTAAAAGAGTGTCGTTGAAAATTGTGATTAAAATATTTATTAAACGCATTCGATGCTTTCAGCTTTCTTAAGACAACAAATAACTGACGATGGTTATACGATAAGCTTAGGTGACTTATCAGCTTTAAATTCTGCATCACGAAATCTTCTGGAAATATTAAAGTTTTATAAATTATAACAGAAACTTTAAAAAAATGTCATATAAAACGGATTTTATATATATATATATATATATATATTTTTAGAAAATGTAAACTTTTATAGATTCAAAGCTATGCGTCTTTAGAAGGCAATTTATTTCGTAAAATACTTGAAGAAAATATTTTTTATTTCACGTTTAACTTCGTGTCTTTAAAAAGCCATAACAAGAGAATATGCTAAATTTATGTTCTACATTCTAAAAGATTTATGAATAATAAATGCACACTTTAAAACATATAGTGAATAAAAAGGAACTGTTAGTTTATAAGTGTTGTAAATATGGACATCATGAATATGTTTGCATATTATAACGCTTTCATATAAGTAGTTATTAACCACTCAAATAACACAGAAAAGGAATGGCGTAGATTGAGGGGTACTATTTTATTTTGTTGTTTATATGTAAACTTACTATTATTACTTACTATTTATTACTTAATATAAAATTGAAAACATTTTATTTTTATATTTTTACCCTCATCAATCATATTTTAGTTAGCTATCAAATTTTTCGTCATTTTGATCTATTTATTTTAAGAAAAGAAATTTAAGCATAATTGAAGAAATATTTAATATATCTCAACATAAAATAAAAAAACTGCTCCGACGTTAATAGAAATTCATAATTCTGAGATGGTTCCAAGAAGTATAACAACTATTATTACAGAATGAGGAAACATTAAGAATTAATACATTTTGATTATTTTAACAACAAACAACATAATTGTATTTGCTAAACTAATTGTATACATTTATATTAATATTTAACGATTCCTAAATATTAAAATTGTGATGATGTATAAACTAATATCCCCCCTACACACGCACAAACGTATACAAAACAAGCTCAACTATATACAGGATATCCTATATTATTGTTATCTTATAGCTAATACCAAAACCGCTAGTTTTAGAGGTATGGTTACAATAGCAAAAATGTTTCAAAGGATTGCTCTTCATCATTTCAAAAGCTATTAATGTCAAAATAGTTATTTTACAAAATATCATGGAATTAAAAAATTTTTATGGTCCATGGGTCCTCTAACTTACATTTAGAAAAACGTTCTCCATGCTCTAACCAGTATTAAGTGTACACATAATGTTGAAAAAATAAAATCCCTTTCGGCTCGGCCTACAGGCGCAGGTAGATTTCGAAGTTAAATGCTAATTTCAACAACAAAAACAACAGAAATCATGATTAGAGATAAACCCACTTTTGCAATTTTATCTTGCCGCTTTTGACGAGATTTTATTTCATTTTTATATAAGAAATGGTTTTATCAGAATCATTTTAAGTCGGTATTCAAAAAAATACTTTTCCATGCTCAACTGCTAGAAATTTTCTGGCACATTTTCAGATTCATTTTTAAAAGAAAAAATATGAAACTTGCTGACGTGATTTGTGAAGAGATTTATAAGCAACCTGTGTTTTTTTTCTCGTTCAGTTAATTAAAACTTTATTTATAGACAATTATTTTCTAAGTAGGGCAATATTTTTCGTTTCCAACATAGTCGCTTTGTGAAATTCGGTTCAAAATGCCCACTTTGACATCATTTTTTGAAATATATTCTGCCTCTATCAACAAATTGATCATTACTGTATATTATATAGTGTCTGAATAAGAGAATCTACCAATTGGATGCATTTGAGAGCAAAACTGAATTTAAAAATGAGTCAGAAAATAAGCAGTTTGTATTTGAAAACACCTTGAATACGATGATTTTTTTTCTTCAACCGCTATGAACTTTTAATCTGTTTTTGCTGCAAAAATTGGTCCTATCAAAAACTTGTCAATATAAATGTTGTAGATAATATTAAGAACATATATAATATATTCATGCGGATTTTATATCTTGTGAATTGACGAAGTTATGATATTTTTTCAACCAAAAACTCAATTTTTTGCTCCCCTTGAGCTCATCCTTAATTTTATCAAAAATCTGTGATACATAAAATTTTGACCCTATTTTTAGAAGTAATAAAAACTTTAAACTAATTTGATATGTACAAAAATTATGAAGTTATGGGGTTTTTTCAGTTTTCACAAAATCCCCCCCTTGGTCCGATCTGGCCCCATTAACGCACTTGACCTAGATTTTATGTATCAGTTTGGAAGAGATTCGTGCAGAATTACGGAAGTTATCGTGTCCATAAAAAAGTCATGTATATATATATATATATATATATATATATATATATATATATATATACATATATAAAGTTTTTTACTGAGGGTGGTTTTGGGTTCTAGGGGTTATGATCGGTGTAGATATGTACAAATTTTTCAGAAATTCCAACATAGGGGAGAATGCAATAGGTAGTATTTCACACGAAATCTACCTAAAAACCAGCACGCATATTAATATGTGTGGTTTTTGAAACCACGTTCTACAAAACTTTAAAACTAATTTGTACACTTAATAAAAAGGTAAAAATGGTCTACTATGACAAAAACGTACCGAGTTGTGAAACTTATATGAGTTTTCAGCATTTCAGCACTAAAAACGCTAAGCCAGAAAAGTGTAAGAAATGTGTGAAATCATAGAAATTTGTGCCAGGATTTGAAAAAAAATAATTTTATTAAGGCGGGAGACTATATCACATTCAGTGAATGCTTTCAACATTTTATCAAACGAGTATCACCTTTCTTATCAGGTAGATGCCCATAAAACTGAAAGTGTCAGTAAAAAGGTTACAAACTTTATAAAATAGTAGAACACACTCGAGCAAGATTTTCCTTTATAGGAAACCATGTTTACTACCTATTTAATGTGCAACAAATACAGGGAGTGTTACTCCAATACGAGACCGAAATTTTTTGATAACGTTAAATAAATTGAAAAAAGTGTTTGAAATGGGTACCATCTGCATCCAAAAAGCACTGAATAAGACGATCCATATTTCGGAATATAGTTGCCACTACAATGCTGTTATTCACTAAATTACTGTGCACTTCCAGTACTTTGTGATGTCATGACATTTTACATAAAGCAAAGTAATTATGTTGATTGATTTGGGTTTTATGGCGCAGAATCTCTTAAGGGACATGCTGCGCCAAGAAAGTAGACTAAAACATCAAAAAGTGAAAAAGAAACAATGTCAAAAAATGAGCAATGAGAAGAAGAACAGATGTAGTCAAACAAGTGTAGAAGAATACAAAATTTAAATCTGTACCTTGGTTACTGTACCTTGAATTATAAATCTGTACCTTGGAACAAAAAGGGCCAATGTCCATTTTTCTCAAATGGCAGGAAACCCAATTCCAGCTGGACATATTACATTAGCAGTAAGTAACATTGGCCTCGACAAAATATTTTGTTTTCAATTATCTGGCACTTTTAACAATTACTTTACATCGCATCATGAATTCATTCGTGCATTTAACTCAAATTTCTCAATTTTGGACATTGGTGCTTTTTGTTCCGAGGTACAGAAATAAAAGTAAATCAATAAAATGTGCATACTGGATGGGGACCCATCCAGATGTCACAAAAGTGTAAAATATACATCTGAGACTCTAAATCAAAGAAAGAAACGAAGAATTATATTTCAAAATAAAGTCCTGCATGTTTTAAAAAGTAAAGAGGGCCCCATGATGTATTTCCCCAATGAAGTAATTCTGTTGAAATTTCATATAAATATCTATTATTCTAAAAGTTACAAAAAAAAAAAAAAAAAATACGGATTTGATTGAGAGTTTAACACCCTGTATTATTGAGTGAATAAATGGATTGCGGATCTGGATTCCTATGCATGTTTTTCAATGTAATGTGCTCTATCACATCTTAAGTTTTATAATCTTTGTCCTGAAAGACCTGTATATAATAGAAAGTTTTAGATAAAAATAAATTCAAAACAGAAATTAGGAGTTTTGGATTTTAGTGTTGAAATATTTCATAAAATGCGGATTTATAATTCAGCGTCATTTTTTTTTAATGAAAAATGATTGTTTGGAATTATTATTACTTAGACGACTTAATTCATTGCTGAAAATGGTTGGTCATTCTTTGATTTTCACATACAAAACAGTTTTTAGACGCCTGCTGCAAGATGTTTAATTCAATTTTCAATTTTTCCTCTATTATCGATAAAAAATCTGTCTCAAAAAGTAAGCTCATACATACTAAAATATAATAATGAAACTGGAAAGGGAAATCTGTGAAGTAATTTCAAAATAAATACTCAAAGTATAACTGAAATTAATTACAATACAAATTTTCACTGTTACAACAAAATTTTTTATTTAGATATGATGCTTTTTTCTCTTTTCATTTAAAATCCGGTGTCCGAAATGTTTACGGGCATTATTCAAATATTAATAAGTGGCGGAGTGGCTGGTTTAAATGCTGTTTCCTCTCAGTGGTATGAATGGGCATATTTATTTCCCATTTCTTATTTAAAATGCCGAAGGATACTGAATCCATGAATCAGAAGCATTTTTCGGTGAAAGAAAATTGAAATCGAAATATAAATGCCTTCATAAAACTTTTTACGATTTTAAACCATTCAGAAAAATGCATATACCCAGGTGTTCCTAAAAACAATATTTTAGGCCAAAACGGAAGACGCGGGCAGTGTTCAGACGCCTTGATAATTTCGAAGATTGGTTGCAAAAAAGAACATTCTTTTAAAGAAAATGTGTCGTAAAACGCGCCTAAAAATGTTTAGAATGGATTGGTATAGGAAGTATATGTCCTTTAGGAACAAGCAGCCCAACGTATTATTCAGAGGCTGAAATGCTGGTATTGCTATCGGCATGACCTAAAGAAATAGCAGCGTTCTTTCTCTTGAAATCTAACCTCCTCAGATACAGACGAACTTCAACATCTAATTAAAATCGAACAGATCCCAATTAACAAACTAATAACACACTAATGAACTTAAAAACATTTTAATTAAGTGCATCTTTTCTACTTCACTCTAATGACGAACTATTGTACAACAGCATAGTAACTTTCGAACTATATGACTTTACTGATCATAAACATACTTTTTTTATGTACTTTATTTCCTCTCAGATGTTCTACGTATTTTTCGCCCGCTTCTATTTTTTTTAACTCTCTATAATGTAACTGCTTAAACCAGACGGAATTTTTAAGTGCTCCAAACATGATCGTTTTAATACAAGTTATTTTAATCTAAATGGAGTCTTTTTCTTCCCAACTAAAACACAAATTAATGAAACATTCCTTTCAGAAATCCGTGGATTAACCAAGGTGTTTTTGCAGAGTCGTTCCAAAGAAACAAAAAGCTAAACGTTAAAAAAGTATACACCGCTGAACGGGTGACACTCCCCGATCCTTGGCAATGACTTCCAAGCCGATATAAATAGGTAAGAGCCTTTTACTGACATATTTTATTGCTTGTGCAGTAGCAGAAATTTCTTATTAGTAAGTTAGCTAAAGTAAGCAACTGAACATAACGATTATTTATCTTTTTCGTTTATTCATGAGAGCGCGCGTTTTCTTTCTCTATCGAGTGTTTTGGCCCAAAAATCCATAAATCTTTCAGACACTCTCTTCAGTAGACGACAAGGTGGAAAATCTCGGATAATTTGGTCGGGCGATTGACTTTAATGATAAAAATTGCATAGTCTTTCTTCGTGTAAAACAAAATTGAAAAGGGCATCATTAAACACAGAAGAAACATTTACTATAGTTTAACTACTTTTTAAGGGAAAAGTTGTAGTCCTGGGTTAAGATTTCATCACTTAAAATTCGTAAGCCACACATTATGAAGTTTTCATGTTTTAGATTGGCCAGCTTTAAAACCAGAATAAATATCTATGTAGAATATGAGTATCTTAATTCGTGAAATTAAAAACAATGAAATCCATATGGATTTACCAAGGAAATCCATATGGATTTACTAAGGAAATCCAAATGGGCATAAAAAAGCAGGGTACTCTCTTCACTGATAACATTATTTTAACATGATGGTATCATAATTATTATTATTTTTATTATTAAGTGTGAAATGTGTTAGTGTGTACTATTAGTAAGTATCAAATGAAAAAAAAAATTTCCATTGTGCATAAACTTTTCAGATACTGTGCAGTTGTGGATTTTCGTGTGTCATAAAAACGTAAATATTTATTCATTTTTATATGATTTTTTTTTTATAATTTTACAGAATCTAATAAATAAATAATATTGTTTTGCTTTATTCTTTGTTGTCATTTAATAAACTACACTTTTCAACTGTGATAAATATTTGAGACAAAAGGTGTTACATAACATACACAGTTTTAATTTGCTGTATACATCAGTACGACGCGACATAGGAATAATATACTAGATCATTATTTGTCATGTTTGTTAAATTAAATACAGCTTTATTAAATATCTTTTTATTCATGATTCAAGACACCAAAATATATATATTTACTATTTATTTATATTTGTTGTACTGAATTATTTTCTAAATTCTTAGAAATGTCATTTATTTTCATTTTCTGTTTAAGGCTATTTGTCAAGCAATAATGATTTTCCTTGCATCTCCAATGCAGTTAATATTGATTCGTTCAAGGAAATTTGAATAAAAGAAATAATAATCACTTTCTTTTGAGGTCTCATTCTATTGTTGCACGAAAATGACTTTATGGAAATCTTAATGCAAAGGTATATTCATTTGGTTGACAAATTGCTCATATAAATCACAAACGAAATTTAGACCACCAGAAATGGATAATTTTATCATTAATTTTACCTTCATACTAAATGAGACACACACACATATATATATATATCATAATTTGTGGTCAATTTTTAGTTTAAAATGGAATGTCATAGCATTTAAAATAGGTTTATTTCCAGAAATTAGTGGTTTATAGTTTTAAGGGAAATGATGTAATTAAATTATTAAAAAATACAAATAAAATAAGTTCGACCATTCTGACTGAACGGTATTTTTTTGTTACTGAAGTGGACTGCATATTAAGTAAGGTATTAAAGTATGTTTTAAAGATATATAAATATTTACACTCCCATTCAAATATTAGAAATATTTAACGAACGCATTAAAGAACAGTGGAAGAACATGTCGCTGACCCGCAAGAAGAGTGACACATCTCGCAAAAAATCATTTTGAGTTTTATTCCACAAATATGCCCGTCATAGGTGCGCCTTGCTAAAAAAAGTTTCGTAATTGTAATTATACGAAAAATCACTTTATTACACTATATGTCCATTTGTGACCACAGAAGTGGGGTGGATTGTGCGGGGAGTTAAAATTCCTCAACTCTCCTAACCATATCCTACGTCGTCATTCTTAAGTGTTTAATGCTTTATGTATGTTTTTATTCCTGCATGCGGAGCTAAGTGTTATATTTTCATGTTACAGTAAAATCATGCAAATTTTCTTTTGCATGATCCTGTGAAATTTACTTTTGTCGAGATGTGTCCCTTTTCTTGCGGGTGAGAGGTGTTATGTTTCTTTTTCTCTAATATTATTTTATTTTATGGATGAAGATGTTCTGAGATATTCGATCATATGGTAAAACTAAAAAAAATGAAAATCTGATGTTTCTTAACCATTACTGGATAAATACGAGGCAACTTTTTCTAGAACTTCTAATTGTATTTTTTTAATTACATGTCCTTTCCGAATAACACTATTAACCCCTTCGGGACGAGCGTCTTTTACAAAATTTTTAATCTTTAATCACCGGTTTTTTAAAACAGAAATTTTTGCCTGATTGAATCGGGAAAATGCTTAGATTAACCCCTTGCGGCGCGGTGGTATGTATATGAAACCATTTCATTTTAACTCCCAAAACCCTCACTGGCACCAGAATTTTGGTAAAAAAAATTTCGGTTTGTTAGTTGCGTAAAATGTAGTTTTTTAGTATTTACAAAAAAGTTCGTTTTCAAATTCCGGTGTCAGTCATTAATTTCAGCACTTATGCAATGGAAATGCTCTGCGCCGCACAGGGTTAAGGCAAAATTTACAATAAAAATTTACTGGGGAGAATAATCCTCGATTCTGAGCAACTTACATGGCAGGAATACCGGTCGCTCGACCCCAAGGGGTTAAAATAAATTACATATACATGATAACCAATTCTACTTGTTCATGTTTAACGGGATGATCTAGCAAAGCACACTCAATCATTACTTAAATTTAGACTTGTCTATAAATAGAAATATAATCTAACACTATTCAGTTTTACAGATTACAGATTTCAAGAAATGTACTCACTTTCTAACATATTTCTGAATTTATTTTTATGATGAACGCAAATAATCTGCAAGGGTTTTTATAGAGAAACTGTGAAATTGAATAACGATTTCCTTTGTTTGAAAAAGGCAAACTCAAAATATAGTAAATTTATCGGAAGATGGAAATACTATTCGATTTAAAATCACTTCAACAGTCATACCCTGTAAGTATCATGCTTTTATGCTCAAAGTGAATCCGTACACATACGTAGTTTCACGTTATTGTGCTGATAAAAATATTAGTTTTTTTAGAAACTCCTTAATAAATATGTATATATGTACGATTCGGGTATACTTTGTCCGAATAGTTTGAAAGATTTAAAGTTGCCCACTTCAAACTTAATGAGCTAAGGGTGTCTGAGGCTGAAAATTCTCAAAAAAATACATTTTTTATTTATTGGCTTAAAAAATATCCTGAGTTTTTCGCGTTAAATACCGCAAACCGCATGCTTTTATCTTCATTAGATCCAGAGATATAACACCTTTTGCCTTGAAAAGCGATGCATCAGCTGCCCTCTGACAATAACTTTAGCTCCATTTATCTCAGAATGAATTTTTTCACGATTTGTCAACTTTAAAAGAATATATCTAAAATTCCTTGCAAGATATATGTATGAATTTTTTAACAGAGATTTTAAGCTATATTTCCAACAAACTGTTTCAGGATTTTTAATTTTGAGTGATAATTTTGAAAATATGCTAATTAACACAAAGTTCACTCATAAAAATCTTAATTTTTTTACTTATTTTTTTTTATAAAATTCCTAATCAATTTTTTAAGAAATCCTGAAGACAAATTAAAATGACACACCTTCTGTACACAAAAGTGTAAAAATTTTGTAAATCGAGCAAGTACTTCCAGAGTTACATAAAAAATAAATATGTTTAAAATTTTACAATTTAAATTTAAAAAAAATATTTAAAATTGTTCAGATTTTTTTACATACAATATTCTTATTATATTAAAATATATTTCAGAAAAAAAAATTTCATAACAAAATCTCTATAAATAAAAAAAAAAAAAAAACTGAATTTTGAGCATCGGACCCCCTTAATGCGGATATTAGGAAATCAAATCAGAATTACCTAGTGGTTAATGTGTTAGCTATATGCCAAGAAGATGACTGATAGACCCATCTTAGTCTATCCGTTAGTTTATATTAGACATCAAATATCAGTTCGTAGTGTGTAAGATTCCACTTACAGTAGAATTCACGGTCTGTTTCACTCTCATGTGCAAAATAATACCAGAGCGCTCAAAATCATGTGTTTTAATTTTATTTAAATTTCTTTCGGTTTACTAAGAAAAATGATAACTTGTATTTTTCAAAATTGAGTAATACTCGGAGCTATTCTAAACCGAAAAATACAAATTAATGAGAAAAAACTTTAAATACTCATCTCATATATTGTAGTAGAAATAAAACAGTTTTTTGCTAGCAGTCATGCATATAAAAGGATTAGCTGGAAAAATAAAAATATAAACCTGAAAACAATGAATATTTTTCAAGTATTTAGACAAATAAAGAGGAACAGGAAGTTTATATTTCCCTTAAAGGGACTCGATACTCTTTGGAAAAAAATTACTTATGACCTTTTTTTGTACCCACTTTACATGTCATAAAATGAACTTGCTAAACAAAATAATTTTCACATCAAAAAATATTATATCATGGCTGAAGTTTGAAAAAAAAATAATTTTTTTAAATGAGAAAATAAAAAATCATTTCTACTTTTTCAATTTTTAATATTTTTCACAATGATTTTTTTTTTTTTTTATATTCACAGGACTATCATTTAAAATTGTAAAAAAAAGAAAATGAAAAAAGAAATATACCTGAGACAAAAAGGAATTGAAAGGCCGCAACACAGATAAATTGAAAGAGTAATGGACACAGTGGAATTCCTTTTTCACATATTTATAATAATTTAGGAACTAATTTTTCTAAAAACTCAATAGGTTACGAGAAAAAAGGAAGGAAACGTCCTTATGATGATAAATATGAGTGAAAAAATACGATTTACATGTTTAAAAGTATTTGTATTCATTTTATTCCATAATTCTTCCATAATCCCGTTGATTGTGTTTTTTGATTATTCAATGTATACATGTATAGGACATTTCTTACATATATATTGAAGAAACCGAAGCTTTTTTAAGAGAGTTTTTAAAATTGTAAAAATAAATAAATAAAAGGAAAAAAGAACTATACCTGAGAAAAAAAAATACAATTCAAAGGCTGCAACTCAGATAAATTGAAAGAGTAATGGACACAGTGGAAATCCTTTTTCACATATTTATATCACTCAGATCTTTATGTTATATCACCAGAATATACTACATTGTTTTATATCTGCAGCAAACTGTCCAGTCATAGTACCATTTAAAAAACAAACTGTTAGATAACAGAAAATTTTCTCTATTGTGACCAATGAGAATGCTTCATTATATAGTCAAGTAAACATTATTTACAAAAACAGTTGAATGATTGGATAGCACATTTTGAACAGTGTAGGGATATCTAAAGACAATTTTAACAAAAAATTAGAAAATTGATGTTTTCGTCAATTTTCTGAAGTAAAGTGTACCGAGAACCTTTAATACAGCAATCATAACTACCTTCAAACTATAATCCACCACCGAATTATTAAACCGCTTTTAATGAAACATTTTCTCAAAATTTCACAAAATAATGCTCGAACTAAAGACTATTGTACTATAAATTTTATAAATTTTAATGGTTCGAATACATTCGAATTAAGATGCCTTCAACCGACGATATATGCCACAAATGATTCGTGAATAGTGGAAAACAAATGTGTTTACTTTTAACTATTCTTGTTAAATTTGACTTTTGTCCAATAAAATGCGAAGATACAAGAAGGATTTCTGAGGATTTCATGTCATTATTTCTATTCACTTGACAGCAAATTAACTCTCATAAATATTTCCATTTTCCTATAACCCTGACAGATTCTTTTTTGTATTTGACAGTAAAAGTTTACTCTAAACAACCATAGAGTAGGAGACATTTATTTCATTTCGTCAGCAGAGTAAGTTTTTGAAACAGTCCTTAAATGCAATATATTTCTTTTTTTTTTAACAGACATACAAAATTAAGTACACACTGCAAAAAAAAAAAAAAAAAAAAAAAAAAAAAATGTTGATTTTACAGTATAATATTGGCAACTGGGGGGCAAGTTTATAATCGTAAAATAAGCAGTAATATACCATCGTGTAAATTAATTAAACTTTTACTGCTTAATGGTATATTACTTGCTAATTTAACTCTTTATTACTGTTAATTTTACAGTTATAAACTGGCACCCCAGCTCACAGTATTATACTGTAAAATCAACAACTTTTTTTGCAGTGCATATTGTACGATATTAAAAGAATGATGGCGGTACATAATCATTGTGATAAAAGTTCTCCTAACAACAACTTTATATAAAACACTACAAAAAACTGCTAAAGCGACCACATTTCATCGTATAAAGGATAAATCGTTAACGTGGAAATGTAAATAAACAATTAAGAAAAGGCATCACAGTTGAACACCCAATTTTAACAAATAACGCCCACAGTCGATAAGCTATTTGAACCATTTTGAGAAGCCGTGTATATTATAAATATCTGGGACACTCCACATCGTTTTCGAAAATTTAATTAAGCCATAAAACGCAAAACGCATTTAAACTTACTTATTTTCAGCCTTTTTTATACACACCACATATAATCTGAATTTTACTTCAATTAGGAAACGCATAACCCAAGTAACACATCTGACAACGCAGTTCCATCGAGAATCGTTTACTCACAGTAGTGAAACCGAATTCGTTTCTGTGTCCCTGTAAATGAACAAATGAATGCTATGCACTCCATATTCTACAGCAAGCTTCTTGTTGTGCAGCTCGGAATTTATATCGATTTCCTTATGTTTGAAATAGTGTAACATTTTAAAAATCTACTACAAATGAGTTTACCTCATAGCCATAATGTAACTTAATTCTTTTGTGTGCCACTGTAAATGAATGAGAAATGCAACGCACTGCAGGTTCTACAGAACGAATCTTGTATTGCACCTGCACAAGGTATATCAATTTTAGTGTATTTGAAATAGCGGAACTTTATCAAAGTACATTACAATTTTTTTCCCCTATAGACCATAATGTAACGGAATTCTTTTGTGTGTTTCTGTAAACCAACTATAAATGCTACACATACTATTTTCAATAAGAAATGTATTTTGATTAACCTCATTAACATACACCAAGCTCGGGATAATCCCGGAAAAATTACGGGAGTTAGAGAATGTACAGAAGGCCAGACACACGGCCAGATAAGCTGAAGTCATAAATACTTTTTAACTATGTTGGAAAGTGGCTAAAATATACCGTTATAAATTGATTAAGAACATGCCTACTTTTATATGGTGTACACGGATTATAGTTTAGGAAATATGTGCATACTAAAATGTGTATTTAAATTACTGAATTTTTACAAAATACTTTAATTCCAATACTAACTTTAGACACAGTTAGCAAATGTTAAATTGTTAGTCAAATTAAATAATCAAATTGTTAGTCAAAAAAGTTAGATTGGGTAATTTAAATTCTCCTTTCTTTTACACTTCATAACACCACCTAGCAAGGAACATATTAACCAAATTTAAATATTTTTTTTTTAATGTATGACTGTATAGCGGCCATACTCAAGATAAAAATTAAAAACACTGATCCAACACAATTTTCATTTGCGTTTATAGCGTAGTCTGGCGGGAAATAGTGTAACTAAATTAAATAACATTGATTTTTACTTACCCATCATGCGTAGTATAAAAGAAGTCTTGTAATCGTTTTAAAAATCGAAAAAAAATTGACGGATTTACACGTTTCAGACACTGGTGATTTCGAAAAACATATTTTTAGAAAAAACAATGGCCGTCCGTCTGTCTCTGTGTGTGTGTGTGTGTGTGTGTGTCTGTAAACGCCCTGTCTCCCGAACAATTTGAGATAGAGACATGAAATTTGGTGTGTATTTAGTATGTAAGAATCAGAAGAAGTCAATTGAATTTCATTAACATCGATTATCCGGAACTATTTTTTTCGGACTCTCGAAATACTCGTTCTGATAAAAGATTTATAAAAACTTCCGAAATTCTTCATATTAAGGAGTGAATATAGAAGAGAATAAAAAACATAAATTTTGCTTAAAGAATGAAGACGATTGGATAATCAGTTGCCGCGATATTTTTAATTATATTTTCCACACTGTTCGATTTTTTCATGACCCTGCTTTTCATTAAATTTCAAGTCAAAGATATATTTAAATTAGAAATTAGAGGCTTAATCCGACGCAGTAAACTGTTAGTTATTATGACTATCATTTTTGGAGTTACAAGGTTGTTTCTTTTACGCATTTTAGTAATAGAGTATTTAAAGCGAAGAAGACAGGCTACCGTGGTGCATTCCACCTATCATTTCTACATACCGCTGGAGTCACGTGATGGTTGAATGCGCCAATGATGGTGTACGAAAAGAGCATCACGTCTGTCTAGCGGTCTGTAAAAAAACACTTGGGATGCGCTATGGTAGCCAGTCTCTTTTCTTAGCCTGAATTTAAAGTTCACGACGTCATCAAGTCACAATTTTGAACACTATCTACAGTACAAATTGAGATAGAGGCTTGAAATTTGGTACGTACTTACAATGTAATAGTGCGACAAAGCCTATTAAATTTCAGTAAATTTAGTTATCCCTGGCATTTATAAATAGTTTGCACACGTTTTATTTCCATATTTTATATTATGCATATCCATGATGGGTAAGAATTACGGTGGCCTCCAACGACTAGTATATGTTTTGTAATAAATCTTCAGAATAAGCTTCTTCGACGGTCAAATTTGAGTTTTGATAAAAAATTTCACATGTCGATTTTCAGCTCACAGGCTATCAAAGAGTGAGAGCTAATGTGCCCGTTGGTTCTGTATGTACGTATGTATGTATGTATGTATGTGTGTGTGTGTGTGTGTGTGTGTGTGTGTGTGTACGTAACGCGATAACTCTTGATACAAATATCCGATTTGCTTCAAATTTTTTTCTAGGTTCAATCTCATAAGGCGCTTGCTTCCCTGATTTATTTTTTTTTTTTTGGGGGGGGGGGTTATTAGTTAAATATAAAGGAGGGGAACTGGTGCTAATCTCTCCTTTAATTTGATAAATGGGTTTTTCACACAGAAATATCAGATTTGTTTCAAATTTAATATACCGGTTTATTCTGATAAGGCTTTTCCCTGATTAGTTTTGGTGGTTCAGTGGTAAAGTATAAAGGAGGATACGACAGGCTAATCCCCCCCTTAATTTAGATAAATGGGTTTTCCATGCAGAATTATCGGATTTGCTTCAAATTTGGTATACCGGTGTGTTCTGATAAGGCGCTTCTCCGATTAGATTTGGAGGTTCATTGGTTAAGTATAAAGCAGCGGACGGGGGAGCTAATCCCCCTCCCCCAATAAGGCTTAATGGGTTATTCCTCCAGAATTATCCAATTTGTTTCAAATTTGGCATACGGGTTTTTTTCTGATAAGGCGCTTCCCTGATTAGATTTGGAGGTTCATTAATTAAGTATAAAGGGGGGAACTGGGATTATCCCCCCTTAATTTATTTTTCAAGGTGCATTATTCTTTGAAATAAGTGTATGATATACAATTAGTGTGAATAGACTGAGCTCAATGCCACCAGTTTAATTGGGTACTTTTCTTTTTATATTTTTATGGCGGTAGCGCCCTGAGGGAAATTCCATAACTAAAACATAAACATGATTTTTTTTTTATTTTTCTCACGTGACAGCCACATTTCATGTTGAAATTACATAGGAAAGATTTAAATCAACTGTCCTTAACAAAATTTAAATAAAAATGTATTTTATGCATCACTGTATGGCAGCATTAAGATAAAATTACGTAGTACTGATTCAACACAATTTTCTTTTGTGTTTAGGGCTACACATGGCGCAAATAAGCGAGCTACATTCAAATTAAGTTGATTTTTTACTGTATGAAAACAATTACGGCGATTGTTTTCAATGTAAACTAATTTCATATTACAATGAAAAATTAAATTATGAATATGGAAATACTACAAATTTGCAGATGATTACCGTTACTAAATTATCAATTTATTTGTTACATAAAACAGTCAAAAGCAATATATATGCAATTAATCTATCTGCTGGCCTGTTCACCCATGCACAGTTTAAATTTCTTAAAATTCCATTATGGGGCTGTGCGTATATAACGTTATCATTTTAGGGGGTAGGGGGGGGGGCGTTGTTTTTTGATATCGCTATCATTTTTGATCCAACAAAATTTTTCTCTTTTTATTTGTAACTTGGTTTTTACATCAAAATTGTATGTTATCTTTTTTTAGTCTGTTATCCATTTATATGAAAATACAACGCTATTATTAAAATCCTTAATTAATTATAAAACCCAGCAAAGAGGAAATTGCAGGGCCAGCAGCAAGATAGGTGCTGGCAATGATGGAGAAGTGCTGGCTAATGGTCTAGTACTGCATGACCACTGCCGGACAGCTTCAGTCAACTTTGCTATTGGAAATTATCAGATAAAATTCTGGTGGGCTTCCGTTTTATCTGATGCGCTGGACCACCACTACATGGAAGTGCACGAACTTTTGCAGAATTATTGCTGGGAATCCTTACGTTAGGTGGCGTTGCGAATATCGAAAACAATGAGTATTTAAACACAAATCTGAAATGAATATCTTAACACAATTTAAGCTGTGAAGCTAATTTTTTTTTTTTTAACTGTAAATAATATAGCACCACTTCCACCAACAAAATAAATAAGTAAATGAATTGAATAAAATAAAATGAATTCTTTATTTCAACGCACTTTTTTTTTTCTTCTTAAATGTGGTTTTACTAAGTTACAAAGGATTTCGGTTTTCATAATTTACACAGTTCCGAATCAATATTAATAATAAAAAAACCCGTATAAAATATATAGGACTTCTATGCAATACAATAATTTCGATTCCAGTTTAATGACTGGGAGCGTAAATCACAAAAGAAATAAACTTAAAATAGTGTAATGAGAGCTTGAAAACTACGAGTGGTCGTAGCATACGCTGAAAGTACTTGTTCATGCCCGATCACGAAAGCCAAACAGCATCGAGCGCGGTTAGTACTTGAAAGGGTGACCACATGGGAACCGCTGCAAGTTCAAATATTTATATAGACATTTCTATTATAGACACTTCTACAGATATTTCTACAGCTCTTGGTGAAACTAGCTTATAGAAAAAAGAGCCGTAATACTTCGTTTTTTATAGAATTCTATAAGAAATTTTTGTAACGGAAAGTGCTGGGCCAGCAAAGGAATAGCAGTAGGATATGTGCTAGCACTGCAGGAAAAGTAATGTGATGGCATACCAATGCTGGCCTGCTGTTGGCCATCACTGATGGGCCATCTGCATTCCGCACGGACACTTTTTTACTGGTTTAAGGAATTGCACCATTGCACTTTGCCGCTGATGGCAGTGCTGGCTGCCATCTTTTTTCCATCTGATGGCCCACAGTTTCTTTCTTTGCTGGGAATTACTTTTCCAAAATGTGGAATACCCCAACTTTTCTTTATTCTATTTCTTTTGTCATATGTTTATGCATATATAATCCGCTGTTCGAGAAACCATATGCGAAGTTTGTTTGAAATGATACTGGTGTTTTCTAGTAAATAAAACGGAATAAACGTTGTCTACTCATTTTGTTTATAAGAAGTTCTGTCCCCCCCTCCCCGCGCGGGGGAAGTGTAAGAAGGCATTATTGCTGTTGAATGCATTATGTAACAAAAAGCTATTATTAAATATTTTTAAATAGCAACTATTTTTTAAGTGTTGTTTGATAGAAAATTTTTTCATCTATAAAGTGATATTTTATTGACTTCTCTTCAATTAATCAATGAATTCTGTGAAGAATAAAGATAACCATACTTGTATATCACTCCAAACAAAAGAAGAAAAATCCAAAAATGAATTTTTAGGCGTTGATAATGATATCATTACGTGGGGGGAAAATCATCGAAGGATGAAAAAGTATGATATCGAAGGGGGGGGGGGGGTCTCCAAAATTACCTAAAAGTTGGTAACTTTACATAAGAATAGCCCCTATATTTAACACTATTATAATAATTTATTTTCTAATTATTTATTGAGGTTGAAAACAGTATGTTGGATTATTTAGAAAAATAAGTTTGGAACGCGCGAGTCTCCTGAAAGTCCAAGGGATTGCGCTCTAAGGCACAGAGGGCAGATTTTATACATATAGACTCAGATGCTAAAGGTGGTATGTGACAAAAAAGTGTTAATCATATGATTAAACATAATCAATGTTCCTCTATCAGCTGTTAAATTACTATTTGAAAAACCTAATACTCTCAGATATTTTAATTTATGAAGTGGGCTTTTGACAATAAATGCAGATAGATATTTCGAACTTTCCAGCTCATTGGTATTCTATTCCACTGGTAACAACTGTTCATTTACTTGGTTTTGTCTCTATTTCTATTAAGGCACCCCTAGCATCCCAAACAAGTAAAATGTAAAATTCCTTTCGTTGTTTTTTAATCATTTGTAAACCAACAAATGCATTTGCACACTGTCAAACACCAATAGGGACTGTTTATTAAAATATAATAAATCATTTTCTTTTTAAATGTGCTTAGGTGTTCATTTATTGGTCGGTCTACACTAAACTGTTTTTCATCGACTTAGTAACTGCACTCAACGTGACAGGTTCAAAATCTATGAAAAACTATGATGTCAGCTTAAAGCGGTTACTTAATTCAGGTACGGAGCTTAAATAGGTGAAGGATTGTTTATTACGATAACCTTTATTCATATATTTAAATTACTTTTCAATTTTTCTCTACTTCTAATTTTTACAGACTTCTTTGTAAAGATATAGGCTTTCTCCAAATACACGAATGACTATGTTAACCCAACATTTGAGAATTTCTCAATTATGTTCTTTTTTTAATTTTACACTTTTCATAAGCTATCTTTAAAAAATATTTATATAAAATAATGTTTTTTTTTGTCTCACATTTTATTTATCTAAAATATATTTTCGAAGGGATATCTACAAACTTTTAAAATATATATTATATTTAAAACTCTTTCATATTTACCGCTATTAAGATTTCATAAAATAGCACTGGAAGAATATTTAGCACTTGAAAACTTTTCAAAACGCCTTATTTATTCAGAAAATATGAAAAAGATGAAAACAAAAGCCGAGAAAATAAATTTTTCGAAGATTACGCTTCTTAAAATAGTTTTATTTTTGAAAAATATATTGAAATACTGTGAAAAGAAAATGAAATCAAAAACCTTTTACAAGAATTTGCATTTTCATCATTCTTTCCAAGCAATATAGATAAAGAAATAAAAGATTTTTAAAAGAATGCAATCCTATCAAGTGTGATTTCTGTTTGACAATAATAAAACCTTGGATATGAAACTGTGAGAACGAAACATACATTTAAAGTACAAATAAAAAAACACTCAATATTACTTATAACAAAATTTCTTGGAAAATGAAATAGCGAACCTGTATTGCAGAAATTCTCATACATAATAATCTCATAATTATATTAATGACAGATTTGAAATTACTTAGCTTCATTTATATAACTATGATTATGCGACACATTAATTCTGTTTGTAATCAGGAAATTGTTTTCGCATAAATGCGTAAGTAGACTATGAAAATTTATAATAATCTGTATTTTGCAATTACAACTTCTGTATTTTTGTAGATTTTATCCTTATTAAACTGATTTCGCTAATATATTAGAAACTCGGGAATATGGATTTGAGAATAATCCTTAATATACAACAGTCCTAAATGTCTATTAAATTCTCAATTTCTCCAAGGCTGTAGAATTCTTTTTTTATATATCCATAATACACTACCAAAATACTTTTTCGCATTTGGTAGTATTATTCAGGTATTTTGAAGTAGAGGTCTACACGGGCCGAAATTTCCAGGCCCGAGCCCGGCCCAACTCATAGAAAAAAAATTCGGTCCGACCTGGCCCGTAAGAAAAAAATATTGGCCCGGTCCGGTGAAAAGTTAAAATCTCGGCCCGAGCCCGGCCTGGCCCGAATGAATACGAAAAAAAAAAATTTTTAGGTCGATTTGGTTACAAATTTGTCTAGAACGAGGAGTTCTGACCAAAAATATTTACCTGAACTTTTTTTTTTTCATGTTCATAATCTTCATTTATATAGAAGTGCCGTAGGCTGCGATATTTATTTCTTTAGTGAGTCTCTATTTCTTGTATGTTTCAGTTATCATTAATATGTAAGTAATTCAGCGCCATGTTTCAGTTATCATTAATATTGTTAATCCGTATCCCATGTATTGAAGTGTTAAAAATCTGAAAAATGCTATATAGTAAAATCTTCCAAGACCGAATTGCATAGAAAAGAAAAAAAAATGCTTTATAGACAATTTCCCTACTTAGCAAGTGTAAATGTATTATATATATTATTTTTCTTAAGTATTAGTACACTGCTAAAAATTAGGGGAGAAAGAAAAAAGTGAATAGAACAGTGCAAGATAGCCATGTATGGGCATAAAATAGATAGTTCATGTGTATCAATGCGCAAAACAGAAAAAAAGACGCAAAAAATTATAAGGGAGATTTTATTCTTTGAAAACATGAAAAGAATATGGAAAGATGGTTTAGGGTAACAATTTGTTTTCATGTAAATGATAAAAAAATATATTGTTTAGAAATGATGCAGGATTTTTAATATGGCGTGTGGTCTCCTCGAACAGCTAAGACTGCTGCACACCTGTTTTCCATGGATGCGATGAGGTTATCGATAAGACTTTGGGGAATGCTGTTCCACTGCTCAAGAATTACAATCTCCAAGTCCCGGACAGTAAAAGGAGGCCTCGGTCTCGCAGCAATGCATCGTCTGAGTATGTCCCAAACATGCTCGATGGGATTTAAGTCAGGAGAGTATACTGGCCATTCCATACGCTGAATTGTTTTAACTTCAAGCATGTTTTACACAAGACGAACTGTATGATGTCTGTTATTATCATGTATGGAAAAAAGAAATCACTAATTTCTGCAACATAAAATGCGGCATGAGGTCTCAGTATCTCGTCTGTATAACTTCGGATCGTCAAAGTGCCATTCCGAATGATATGCAGGCCCGTACGTGCACCTATGCTGATTCCAGCCAATAGCATCAACCACCTCATCTGTAATGTGATCTTTCACGAACGAATGTGAGATTATTTTGAGTCCCTCTTTCTCTCCATGCCAAAACACATCAGATGTCACATCCAGCCTGAATCGGGACTCGTCTGTAAACAGAATCTGACTCCAGGAACGTTGCCTCCAAACTCGATGTTCAGTTACCCAAATTCTTTGGCCGCATTGTGGCTTGAGGTCAATGGAATACAGACCATTGGCTTACGTGCATAGAGACCACACTGATAAAGTCTATTTCGGACTGTTTGGCTGGACACCCTTCATCCTGTGGCCAAGAACAACTGTGTTTGCAGCTGAATAGTATTGTCTGTTCCGTCTCGACGAGCTGTTAACAGGATATATCAGTTTCTGTGTTAGCACATTTTCGACCTTGCACTTGTCGATGACTACCACTCCATGTGTCTTGAATCGATTCCACAGCCTTTCACGGACACTTATTGCGACTCCAACAGCGTCCACTACACTTCGTTGTGTTACCCCAAATTCAACTGTCCCGATAGCACACCAAGTCATGGATTGCGGTAAATCATGTTGTTGTGACATTTTCAAGCCACCTTTTCTTAAAACACAAGCTGAGCAATTGAATTTTACAACTGAGGCAGTGAGACAGACGTTTTTGCAAAACCCCAATTTCTGTACTTATCTGCTTTTTCTAGTTTTTGATGTCATAAACTTTAATTTACATGTGAAGTTTTCTTTATCTGTTTTCTGCAACACTTTAAATTATGGATGTTTTATTTTACGTTATTTATCGTTGTAAATATTTGCGTAATTTCGTTAAAACCATGTGCTCCCCTAATTGTTTTGAGCAGTGTATATTAATTTTGCATGGATCAACACGCTTTTCAGTTTAAAACAGGATTCCGTCATTGTCAGGTTCTTTTTCACATGTTTTGCTATATTTTAATAATTGTAGAAATCTACTATTTTTAAAAAGAATAAATTTTAATGTTTAATTGTAGAATAATAGCGATTTAAAATTGTATGCATTTTTAAAATATTTTTTGGACTAGGCCTAATTTAACTGATCTTTGAAAGAACCAGGCCACTCCGAGACAATTATTTTCATACGGGCTGGGTCAAAACTAGGACTGAAAATTTTGGGCCGTGTAGACTAAGAATGAAACCAGTCCTGGCTTCATTCAGTCTGTACATTCCGAGGATTCTGTACAGTCCTGGCTCTGTACAGAAAAAATAACTTAGGCTCGGACCGGCCCGATTCTTCAGGAAAAAGTAAAGCCCGAAACCGGCCCGGCCCGGCCCGTAAAGCGTAGTCACTAGGACCGGCCCGAGAGCCGTGGATGAAAATAGGCCCGAGCCCGTGCAGATCTCTATTTTGAAGTATATTTTATAGTGTTAAATTAAAAGTAAATACTACAGGCTCAATAAATCAATATTTAAGAAACAATTTTAGCGCTGTTATATTTCTACGATATTCTCAAATCAGTATTTCGATTTAGCATATTCGTGAAACCACCTTCTTCGGGACAAAAATCTTTAAAAACGAAAATTGTACTCTTAAACTACAGAATATTTTACAGTGTGTATCAATCGATACAGCGATACTTAACAGATGTTTCAATCTAACTCTATTTTTACAGTTTAACCCTAGAACTACCGGAAATTTTACTCAAGTTTTATAAAAATATTCTACACCAGAATTTTTACTTAAAACTATTTAATTTGTTTATTTAACTTATTATTGTCTGATTTATACATTTAGTTTGTTTTGAAGAAATTTCTGGTTTGAATAAATATTTTGAATGTACATGTCGGGTCCATTGGACCCTTCTGGTAGACAGAGGGTTAAATACATTAGTATCGGGAACTTCGAAAACTCACTTGTTACTGCAATTCTGTAAGATTTTATTGTTGTATTTATGCTTGGTATATCTTCCCATATACACTGAAATATAATTATTCGACTATATAATATTTATTATTCTTTATCTGTAATTTAAATTTGAATAGCATCTGTCTAAACAGTCATAATGTACATATGTAAGTAACAATTAAAAATTTGTATTTATTATTATTTTTATTTATTTATTTATTTATTTATTTATTTATTTATTTTTGCTTTTAAAATTTAGTAGATTCATTTAAAGTAAAACTTTCAATAATAAATGCTTGATTACAATTTTTTACATGTATTTTTCGTTCAACAGAGGGAGACACTTGAATATTACAGACAGACATCTAACTCAGTTTAAAGCAGGTTTACGAAATGGAACTGGAATTTATTTCTTTAGAACCCGAACTCAATAGAAATTATTTTTCTGCTGCAAAAAGGAACCGTATAAAAATTCAATTTGCAAAATTTGAGTTAGTTAAAAGAGAAATTTAAACAAGCAATCGAAATATTTTAACTCAGGACTAAACATTTTTACATTAATTTTCATGTATAGTACAATTTGTAAGTTGTATTATAGCATTTAGTTATTTTTCAATTATTTCGAAATTTATTCTTGTATTCATAATTAATTAATTTTTGTTTATTCCCAAATTCTTAACAATTAATTAAATGGAAATACCACTTAAGTTAAACATTATGATGAAAATTAGTTTGCAAAATAAGAAATGCAGATCTAACACTCACAAATTTTGATTCCCATCCAATTTTACGACTAGATAAGCTTTTAGATCAGTATGTGTATTACATTAATAATTAGAATAAAAGTAATTTATGAAATCATTAACATTTTATTTTCTGATTGCTTTTAAATTTTACACAGCAGCAACAATTCAAGTTTAGAATTGCCATTGAACAAAATTAAAATGTTTAATAAAACTACTGTAGAAATTGCACGATTGTTTAAAAAGAGCTGTTAAGTTCCAAATATCTATTTGCGTTTATTGTCAAATGCCTCCTTTATGAATTAAAATCTCTGTGAATATTAGGTTTTTTCCAAATAGTAATTTAACAGATGTTGGAGGATCATTGATTATTTTCAATCCTCTGGTTGGTTGGTTGGTTGGTTGTATTTATGACGGCCAATTATCTGCACGAGGGATATGGGCCCAGGGGGGTGTGCCCTTCGTGGGGGTCTTTCTAAGGGAACCTAACCCGTATTAACGCTAGGAAATCCAAGGTTCGAAGAAAACCACGAAAACTCCGAACGATTAGGCCGACGGGCGCGATTGGGATCGAACCCAGCACCTCCCGTCTACCAGCTTTGAGAGCAGAACCTCTCCGCTACTGGTGGGGCCTGTGCTTAACTGTATTATTTTCATTTTGTCGCAAACCACCTTTATCATCTGAGCTCTTCATTTAACCCCTTAATTCTCGCTCCCGTCAATATCACTGGCTGAGGTGTCGTTCGTTATTTCTCGTGCCCGTCATTCCGGGCTGGAGAGTTACTGCTGGAAAAAACTTCTGAAACCAGAAAAAATTAACTGATATTTCAGTGTGAAGTCTTTGAATATTAGCGTTTGTGTTTGGATTTTGGCGCTGATTGTGATGTTGGACTTTGTATTCCATGTTTCGAAATATATCACACTCAAAAAATTATTAATAATCAAATTATAATGTATATTATATCATTTCAAATATTATTTGTAAAAATTTGTTTGATGATAATAAATAAAGATCTAAGATGTGAAAGTAAAGGGGACCGTCCACGGCAGAAAAAATGTTTTCTGAAATTTTTTTTTAAACGAAATATAAGTGTGATACATCAATTTAAAGTGTTGAAGTATACGAATTTGTAAGTTTTAATTTCATAAGAGCAAGTGTTTGCTGAAAATGAACTGGATACTAACGGTATAAAACTACTTTTACATTTGAGCTTAAAATACATCTTATTGAAATGTATGATTTTTTTACATTTTTGAATTCAATAAAATTACTATGCGTTCAAATCAACAAACTATTATCATATCTTTAAGATCTACATAGATCAAATCTTTTAGATAATATATTTTTGGCTGTATTTAAATGTTAATAATTAAATGTCAAAAGAGTAACGGAAAACATACAAAAGTTTTAATTTAAAAAAAAAAAAAAAAAAAAAAAAAAAACTACTTAAAATTTTTAACCAAAACTTCTAATTCTCTGATTTCGAGGTATAAAACATATTTTACATTAAATATTTTGTTTATGCTATGCATGGAATAGGCTTTGGGGAGGTGTCACAAGAGTAACAAACGTCTGTGTCACAAGAGTAACAAATAATACTTTTGTCGATAGTTTGATATAAAACTGCGTTACAACCAAAACAAACAGAATGCTTAAACTTTAGTTCTTTTTTCTCTGTTATTAGAGCAGTTCTTGAAATAGTTTTAGCTATAACTAAGGTTATTTTGTAAATTTTAAGGAAGATAAATTATCTTTTAGTGTTTTTTTAATGGATGGATTTATTTTTATTCATTTTTGGTATTACTTAAGATTGTAAAATAATTATGACATGTAATTAAAGATATAATAAAACAACTCAACTCGTGCATTTTTGTGTGCTTTCTTTTGGTTTGAAGCACATGGTCTTTGAACAGATATTTTATAGGTTTTGTAAAGCTTCGTTTACTAAATTCTGCTGTATAACATACAGAGGTTCTTATAGTAACTATTATGGAAAGGATTCTGATAGTATATTTTAAAGGAAAGATTTTAATATTGCTTCTTATACACGACATTGTTTTAAAGAGCAGGAAAAATTCTGCTAACTGCCAAAAATTGTAGAGAAAAAATAAGAATGATATTGAATATATTGTTGAGAAAGAAACAAAACAAAATAATACATTACGATAAGGTGAAGAAAAGTCTTAGAACCAGCAAAAGCATCAGCAAGAAAATATTAAGAATATTAAGAAAAGGAAAAAGTAGAGAACTAGCTAACCTCAGATACTGTAACGGAAAAAAATCTAACTCCACAGCTTTGGAGAATTCTATGTCGATGAAGATTTAAGAAGATGTCATTCTTCAGCTAAATCTACGTTGGTTAAGCGTGAAAAAGGTCACATCATTTCATCAATTCTAGGCGACATTTAATAAGAGAATACGCTCTTTGTTTAAAGATGCTTTCCTAAATTGAAAAATTGGAGATTCCTTTGCAGCTTTAAAACATAGTTTCATAAAACAATAGAAAATTACTCATCAGAATATCTCCATTTGTTGTTGTCACGAAAACAGTCAAGCAATTCATAATGTAGTATCTGGTGTATTTCCTGCATTAAACATTCCTGTGATGGATTTAATGACTTTGTCTGCCGAGATACATGATAATTAGAATTTAGGAATTCAGAACGTCTAATTTGCGGAGATAACATCGAAGAATTATTTGAAATGGAAGTCCATAATACAGAACTTCTTATACGTTATTGTAAATAGCAAAACGTTGATAGACGTTTTGCTATTGACAAAACGTTCATCAACATCTTCTCAATACTGTTACTTTTTCAAAACGTTGATAAACGTTTTGAAAAAGTAACAGTTAAAGAAACCTTTTCAGATTGTTTAAAAATTTTCGAAAGCAACTAAATCCATTTCTGTGGCACACATTCATTGAAAATTGTACAAGGGATTATTTTCGTAATGCCAAAAAGATAACCATTTCTCAAAGAACAGTTATGCCAGTGGATTTTCTGGAAACTGTCTTGTTTTCATACCAAGACGAATTTTTGGTATGAAATACTACATTACTGGTTAAATCCACAAGCGACTGTATTTTCAGCTTTTTATTTAGTATGATTCCAATAAAGTAGAATCTTATACTAATATTTTAGACAATGTAACTCATAATCAATTTTTTGTAAATGCTTACGTATGTAAAATTTCAACATTGCACCTTTAAGGGAATTTGTATTTTCCTAAAATGTACCTGTTTTACTTTTTTATATAATGATTGTGCTTTCCAATTTAAACAAAAATATAACTATGCAAATATGCCTGCAATGAATCGGACTCCTTTCTCAATTAACTTAACATTGAGCATATTTGTTTTTCAAATTCTCCTGCTATAGATGCGGTAGATTTAATTTGTATTGTTGTGTAATGACATATATGGAATGAAGTGCGTTCTAAAAAAGCAATTCTAAGATATACTGATCATTTTGTCAAAAGAAATAAAACAGTAAAGTTTCATTACTTTGCGAGAAAATACCAACAGCGAAGGTCATTCAACAAATACAATTTGTTAAAACCATGAAAAATGACACTATCTACTACAAACGTTACACTAACATGATTCGTACACATAATTTGTGTTTCATTAAGTAAATCATAAAACAGGAGAAGTTGCAAGTGATATTATTAATAATGAAGACAATGACTTATTCTGTTAAGTAGCAGAAACTGAGAGGTTGTGGATGTTCTGATATGGTTATAGCGTTTGTTAATTTTAGAATTTTTTACATTATTTTATGTTATTTTAAAATTAAACCATCATTAAAAGTTGTTCTGTATGGGAAATAATTTTTTAAAACTTATTTTAATTATTTTGTTTAGTATTTAAACTGATTTTTTTCTAAAATTACATTATGGACAAAATGTCACAAGAATAACAATTGCATTTTGCAAAATCAAATATAACTAATTCATGTGTTATCAGATGGGTTCAATTATTAATTTAAAAAGATATAATTACTCTGTTATATTCTGTAAATTTTATTTGTATAGTCTCATATAATTCACAGAGTTTCTGCGTCAAACACAATTTTTCAAAATTGTATTTTTTTGTGGTCACAAGAGTAACAAAATTTTCATTTATTATCTAGCGAAGTAAAATGCTTTTGTTACAAATAGTATATGGTTTAAGAAATAGGACTACATGTATTTTTAAGAAGTTGCATCAAATTTATCTTAAATATATTTTTTATTAAAAGAATTGGAAATATATATGGGAATTCGCTTTGGGGGTCACAAGAGTAACAGTGGACGTTCACAAAGGTCTTATTCGCATTAATTTGTATGGTGTAAAACAAACATTAAAACACAGAATTCTCACAGTGGCTTTTCCGCAAATGTAAATTTGTTCTATAACTTTTTTTTTTTTTGGCCTTAAAAAAAACTAATTGCATAATTTATATAGAAACTTTATAATTATTCAATTTCTGTAATAAAAAATAGGTACTTTTTAATGGTTTTTCCAACCATTAAGCGACCGTTAAGGGGGTTAACCCTTTCAGGGGCAAGGTACTTCTATTCGCAAAATTATTTGAAAATAAGCAAAAGCTTTTGTTCACGTACTTGGGACACCCAACCAGGACGCCAACCGCGAGGTTAATGGAATTAATGTCCTGGCGGGAAAAAAGAACGCACCACTATCGAGCTCTACCACAGCCCGAACGGACCCGAACAACGGCAACATTAGAACTTACTAAAGTGAAGCAATGGCATATTCAAATATGCTAATAAACGTTTTCTTTGTTCGAACTTTGTTAATAAACGAACTTTGTTCACGTACTTAATAAAAGGAAATTTTTCATTCCAATATTCCGGCGCGAATGTGGCACTTTGGGATTAAAATTAGGTGGTCCAAAAATGAGCCACCGCTCCTGAAGGGATTAATGGTATGCTTTAAAATTTACTTTATAGCTGTTCATCAGAATTTTTATTATTTTAAAATTGGTAAAAATCAATCTCAAAATAGATATGGAAATAATCAAACAATTTTAATATTGGATATTAGAGAATTTAAAAAAAAAGAATGCGATATTCCACTAAGTTTAATAAGTTTTTAAAAACTAGATTTTATAAGATGAAATAAAATAAACTTTAGCGAGAAATTAGTTAATGTTCAACTAATGATTATTATTTTTGATGTGTTCTTATTTTAACTAAAATAAATGACAAAAAAAGAAAATAAAGTTTCTACAAATGTATCCGAACTTCTAATTCTTAATGTCTAGAATTAGTTTATTTCGAGCTATTTACATGTAAGAACACAGATAAAACAATTTATGTCGTAACTTAATGATCAGAACTACGAATGATATTCCTTTCTCCATTTGAAAACGAGTGTTCTCTATTTTACTGGAATAATCTAATCTTTGGATTAAAGTTACTTAAAATACATATTGATTTTATCGGGGGGTAAAATACAAAAAAACATAGTAGACACAAACAAAGTAGTACATTTAAAATAAACATAAAAATCAGAGTTCTAGAACATTAATTGGTTAATAAATAGAAAGTACTGGTTAGGATGATTTTTTTTTTCTTGTTTTTACAAGAAAGTGCCTCTAGGAGTTTACATTTGCTGTATTAAATTAAGCTAGAGGTTTATTTTTTTCTTCTTTTTCAATTTTCTCAATCGGAAACATTTTTTAGCAAGCATTTATTATAGTAAAATCAGACTGCGTATTTGTATTTCCCATCCACTTCTCCAGGAATAGGATAAATTATGGATTGAAAGGTACATGAATTATTCGGGTACAAGAATGTCATAATAAATCTAGAATATTTTAATTAGTTTCAGAAATTATAAAATTTTTGTAATTGTTAATGAGCTTTCTGTATTGTAGGTAATCAAATTACTTCATTATTATGGGTATCAATCAGAAAAAATATAAATGAATTGTTATAAAGTGTGTATTACAAAGAATGATAGATTTACAAATGACAATAACTTCGTCGTAAAAATAATTGCAAGAAACATTCAGGATGCAATACAGACTGAAGCTTAATTTTTTTTCGTACTCGAACTGTTTTAAGTGCTCCTTTTAGTCATACAAGACAGTCATGTAATCAACCAATCAATGAACTGGCCGATTTCACTTAGATATTGTGAATCATTTGTCCGTGTAAATACTGACGCCTCTGCATCATCTATGCGCACCTTAATTTTGTTCTCTGTTGTAGACGAAGAAGGCATATCCCATAAAATGCAGCTGCAAGGAGTCATGCACAATGTATTCACAATAACTGCGTAAAATAGATTATCACTTCGATGTTTTGTGTCTGACTCAAAGCGACCATTTAGAACAATTTTGAAGGATGTGAACAAACCTTTAGCGCATATTAGATGTAAATTTCCAACTGGGCGAAAAATGTCCGGACCAGGATTCGAACTAGGGATCTCCTGGCTGAAGCCGCGATTTCAGACCAGATGCTATAAGCATTAAGGTTAGCTGGGTGAGAAAGTTCCACCAGATTCGTCCGGGAGAGCTCAGATGGCAGAGCACTGGCGGCTTCTGCTAGGAGATCCCTGGTTCGAATCCTGGTCCGGACATTTTTCGCCCATTTGGAAATTTACATCTAATATGATTTATTTACCAATTAGAATAATTGTGTTAAAATTAATCTAGTAAAACCTTTAAGCTTATTTCTGTATTCTGTTTAAAGCACTTCTTCCAATCAACGAAGTTTTATTCATTTGTAATCGGTCATTTTTTCTGTTACACCCCCTATATTTATCGACGCATTTTTATCATGATGCATCTTTTTATTTGGCTTCTATGAAATTGAAGGGAAAAAAAATATTTGCAATTTGAATACAAGATAGAAAATAAAGCTGATTAAATCCCATTATCCGAGAAAATTTGAAGACCAAAAACCGTTTACTGACAAATTGACATCTAGAAATTCTGTCTTGGATTTTTTAAAGTTTTACCTTCATAAACATACGTTCTTGTATAAACATACAAGAACGTTCAAACTAAAAAATGAAGTTGTATCAATGGTAATTCAATTTTTAAATATTCATTCTCTTTATGTTGATTAAACGTGGAAAATATTAGCAATGACATCTAATGAACAATTTTTAAATTATTCTATACATAATTTATGAACTGCATAAACATTTGACTTATTTCTTCTTTATACGTCTTGTAGTTAATGAATCACTGAATATTGAAGTTTGGAAGACCCTAGGTCCCGTTTCCCCTAGGCGAAAAGGCTAGGTAAAAAAATCTGTTATCTGTACTTCGTAGAACACTATCAGATTATCTTTTAAGTAATTCTTCAAAGATGAATTTCGTTAACTTTTTCCTAAAATTTTTCTGTAAGCATTATTGAAAATAAATTTTTAGAGTATTTTCTTAACAGGATAAATATCTTGTAAGAGAATTATCTTCTTAATATTTTTTTTCCTTTGGAGATATACTGTATTAACTTCCTTGACAAACCTTGCATTTTTACATTGTAGGCTGAAGATGCGAATAACAAATTAATTATGCAGATAGAATAACAAGGATGACAACGTAAATATTAGCTGTAATGGTACGTAAAATAGGATACAGATCCCGGATATAAATTATGAATCGAGATAACAAAGCTACTATTAGTATTTATTTGATTCCGTACATGAGTATTTACTTGTATCTATATTTAAAGATCATGAAAAACTACCTTAATTATAAAAGACAAACGTGTACAGGCATAACGTTGACGTCATTTGGACGGTGGCAACAACAGACAATAAAATTTAGCTTATACTGCAATTTTTTAATCTTCTAAACATCTCGAATTTTGAATTTTTAGATCGTCGAATAGGGTAAAAACAAAATGTAGTTTGAAATGCAAATTGTTTCGAAATTGTATCCAAATTTACTCATTATTTGATGGTCTTTAAAATAATTTTCAAGAGTGATTTTTTAAAAAGTCAATCTCCGTCGCATGCAGTCGATTACGAAAAATAAATCCGTTTGCACTTGAATTATTATAAATAGCTGAGTATTTCCTTCCAGCTTATATTCTATAACGAAATAACTAAATTAAAACTTCATCAGTAACGTGGCGCTGACCAAGGCGGAGTTGCAAGTTTGTGACCTCCAGTCAACGCGCGGTTAGCACAATGCCCACTTTAAATTTTGTACAAAATAAATTTATTGTACGAACCCTTTGTACGCGAGTATCACGAAGAGGAAAAAACAGTTACAAATTTCGAAACTTAATCCATGATATTTATTCAATATTTATTTACTATTTAAAAAAATAAATTTTAAATTTTATCTTCCTGTTAAAAAAAAAAAAAAAAAAATTCTCTACTATATTTTATGCAATGTAGACATTAAGTTATGTTTTTCGAGTTATTTCCCATTATTAATTTATATTAAGACAATTAGAATCAGTTCAAAAAACAATTTTTGGTAGTGAGACGTATTCCCGGTGACAATAGAATATATTATGTAAAACAAATATTTGAAATTTGTCTCTGTGACCCCACAGGGTGCAAAAAGTTTTGTACAATATCGTTACCTAAAGGTCATCACGTATGTGATCACGTAAATGGTCATTGATTATTTTACAAAAAAAACAGCTCTTCCTTTATTGTACCGTGGTATAGTCAGTAAATGCGCCATATTTCGATTTCGCTGATAGAGGGATTGGATGTGGGTTCAATCCTCAAGAGGACGTGATAGATTGTTTTCATGCCTGGATGCTGAACTCAAAATTTTGTATCATATTTTAAGAAAATTATCCGTTGCAATTTAACATTCTTTTAAAAATCCTTTTATTTCAATTAAATTTAACTTTTTATCCCTTTTTAGAACATTATAATAAAATTTTGTCTATAAAACATTTTTTTACTTATAATTTATTTCATATTGTTTCCATCTCCACCTCTTCTATTTACTTCAAATGTGATTTTCACAGTATTTCTAATTATATATATGTGCATATAAATATTTAGGTTTCTAGATTTCTTTTAAATGCGATGTCTGCTGCTAAATCTTTCGCTTACGAATAGTAATTGTATTACACTGAAGGATAAACACGGAATTCTCAGGAAGAGATACGTGAAAACTTGGCATGATTATTGGATTCCAATACAGATTTTCCAAAATCTTACAAAAACATGAAAGAGAAGAAAATGTAAAAATCCAATCGGAAGATGCGGTTGGAACTGAAGAGCATATGTCCTATGATTTCTTGAAAATTGTTATAAGAAATAAAATAATTAGAGAAATCTAAATATCTATTTTTATAATTTCCATTTATGATAAAAATAACTTATGATTGTCTGATAGGGTAAATATTGTGTGGTATGAGTAAGATTTCATAATTTTAGTATTTTATTATTATTTTGGATAAGAACCAAAGACGAAGGGACTATATCATTTTGCAGCGATGCTGAGTTCTCCCTGAAGATCTCTTTGATCCATAAATATTCTAAAATATAGATTGTTCATAATGTCACTAAACATTTTTCGAAATGCGTTTTAAATCCGATTTAGTTTTACGTGATCTGATAGAATCTTCTGGTATTCTGTTGGTGCCACTTTTAAGACGTGGTGGAAATTTACATTTTAAAAGGATTTATTCATTAGTGTTTTCATTTTATTGGAATTTCAACCATTAGATCGCAGTTCTACATAGAAAAAAGCAAAGATTTCAAATAAGATTTAATGTTAAAATATCTTTATATCTTAGTTTGAATACAATGTTAGAATTGCCTATTATAAAGTCTGATTTGGGATACGTACTTTACGGTATACAGTATTATATACTGTATTACGACTGTGTATTCTTAAAAATTGAAGACCGTGTCCCATAATATTACCAGTAAATGTAAAAGCAAAACATACGTCTGTCTAGTAGTACATGTTTAAAACTTTCCTAAAATCCACATCCGGTCGTTAATGAGCAAAGGACAGGATGAAGCACGATTTGCATTTCACGGAAATTTAGATCACCGGAATCCCAGCAAACTCCGAAACTCCATAAGCAAATGCTGCAGGCAATAAAAAAAATTGCATGCTCCTAAAGTAACACTTCGGCGAGACTTCGGCCAGATTTTAAATTTTTAGGGTATTTTTTTTTAAACTGTTGCATGGTAAAATCTAGATGGATGGGTGGGGCTTAGCGGCGCAAGGTTCTTTCAAGAACATGCTTGGTCAAGAAAAATTAATATATTTCAATTAAAACGCCAAAATGACACTAAAATTTTCGAACTACTTCAAAAATCAGTACAAAAACAAAAATACATTAAACTAAGAAAACTAAGGGATTTGTAAACCTAGTGCTGAGCTGTCTAGATATATTATTCTAGTAAATTCTATGAAAGTTTCGTAATACTGATCAGCCAGATGAAAAATGAAGGATAGTGATGGATTAGAAATAACAGTGATGATACATGGATGCATTCAGAAGCAACAGATCTTGCTACAACAAACAAAACAAAATGTTTTCGAATTTTAAAGAGGACCGTATCTCAGTATATTTTAAGGACAAATGTGCTGTCCTCTCAACAATAACTTTTTCAAAAGCATCTTATGTAAATTAATCTATTTTTCAGATTTTGTCCACAATTGTAAAGCATGTAGTAAAATACATAGTTTAATACCAAAGTGCAGACCTAAAAACCGAAAATTTTCCAGAACAACAATTGGAGATAATCCAATAGATTTCAAGATCTGGATGCAGACATGTGCGTCTACAGAAATGCACACAAAAAGTTTTTCCATGAGTATAATTTCAATTTGTAACACACTCTCAATAAAAAGAATATAATGTCTTATACACATAATAAGTAAGTCGTCAACTTAAAAATATCTTTTCATGATGGAGTAGTTAAGTTTATCGTTGATGTTGATTACAAACAGAGTTAACTCAGCATACTGCCTTACAATAGATCTTCTTCTTGTGCATAAAACCTAGACAGTATTAAAGTAGACTAGTCCCATTTCGAACTAGAAAAAGCCTTCTCTCTTAAAATAAAAAAGTAGGCAATATTAACTCAGACTGAGTGATTTTTCACTACTTTAAAGTATTCAAAATACACTTATCCTATAGGAGTGATTTTCATCCATCTTGCAGGGTGGTTGTTTTCCCTTCTTTTTTGATAAGCCATTTTCATTCTATTTTCGACTAGATTAATAGGCAAAACGGGTTTGATAAGTCATTTTTACACCCTTTCTTGACACATTGAATAGGCAAAACAAGTTATTTCACTCTTATTTTGAGAAGTTTTTATTTTTCTTTTTTTTTTTTTACATATATAATTCCCCAGTTTGCAAAATGTGTTATTTTTAAACCTCAATTTTGTTTTAATTTAATCTAGATACAGAAGAAATTTCATTTTTCATTTCCGAAAGACAAATAAAAAAAATAATAATAAAGATGATTGGCTTCATACCAAGACAACATTTTTCTCCCGGTCAATATCCTGAAGTACGTTGTTTTACTTTATGTTTCTAATAATGATCTTTATTAGCAATGTCACATGTATATATAATTTTCACGTTATTAGTTTTAATCTGGTTAATTATTTCATATATTATTATAACTTAATATGTTTTGCTTATGACTTAGAAAAATAATTGTAAAACATAGAATACATGTGTTAGATAACTGCAGATTTTTTTTAGTTAAACTTCTGAACACGCACATGACACAAAAATAAAAATTCACAAAATCATGTTTTTAAAGGAAAGTCAAAGCTAGTTGTGTCATAAAATAAATTAATAGTATTTTTAATAATCTCTTATTTTCTTGTATTTTTTAATTATATTTTCCTCTTTATAGTATTTACGTAATAGTGTATGTATTAAAAAATATATAAATAAAGTGTAGACGTGTACAATTATCTAAGTGAGCATAAATAAATACTTATACGCACTGAAATATTTTCAGAAAATAGAACATATAATTTAAAAATAATAATGTTTTTATTATACATGGGTTATGTGTTCCACAAATATTTCTGAGTGTCATGAGCAAAATATATTAATGATCAATAATATAAGCACCAAATGATATTTGTTTAACAAAGTAAATATCAATTTGCATAATTTTACATAATTTCAATAGAAAACTATGTGTAAAAGCGCATTTTATTGATTATAAAAATTAAGGAACAGATATGTTTCTACAACTTTTTTTAATACATTTTTTATACCATACAAAATATTAATTTAAGAAATTTCAGTTTCGGTTTAAAAGTAACAACGTTAAATAAAGCTAAAATTGTATATACGATGTAAAAATACAACAAAAATATTATTACAAGAAAAATTCAGTAAAACAACGTACTTTACCTTAAAATTTTCAGCAGGAAATAAACCATATCCTGGAATCGTTGGTAGCCATCTTGGTTTAATGAAAACAGAATTTTCTTTTTAAGATGATTACCCCCCCCCCCTCATCCCCCTGCTTTCGTGGACATGTTTATTTTTAAATCATTCACATTTTAATACCAAAATGCGTTTTAATCGAGTAACTTTAAGCTTTGACGCTTTTAACAATGATATTCCTGAAACAACAAACAAGCCAGAAGTTACTCTTTTCAAATCGGAACCCGCTCCGCCAAATTAAATATCACGTCATAGGTTTACAGCCATGGGAAGACTCTTAAATCACTCTTTTAAAGATATATTTCTATTCCGATCTAAAAGGAAGAATACATTCTCAAAAATCTATTCTTTTATTGAGTTAATAATTCATTCTCTTGAATTAACAATGTAAGGTAAAAGACATTTTTCATAAAAATTGGGAGGTTCCCTTGTAAGTCACAGTTAAGAGATCACGAAGGATCCCATACTGCCAGGCTCTCTCACAGACTATTGAAAAATTCTGAGACTAAGCGGTTTTAAAGAGGTTGCTCGCCTGTTATTTTCAAAATGGATGAGGTTATAGATAGTAAAGCTATTACGTTGAAAGTCACTTTAAAAGGGTGCAAGACAGTTATTAGATTCCAAAACATGCACCAAATGGCAATTGACCCTTTTTTCAAGAAGTTTCCAAAAGCAACCAGAAAGTGCGGTCGGTCTGTAATTATTCGAGTTGCTAGAAACTTTTTCGAGAAATTTTTCAATTCCTCTAAATTCAGTTGAAGGTTGGGTCGCTTGTTCCATGTGAAAAAAATGGGCACACAATTCCTGTGCGGCAATAATATCGAAGATGATGAGACTGCCCAACTGTGTGAATTTCGTCAATAGGCTTAAGAAAATGGCACAATAAAAACTGTAGTTAAACATTTATACTCACTTAAAACTAAATAAATATAGTACAAACTTATTTTTTTCCTGGTTTACTAAAAGGAATAATGATATTTTTACACAAAATATTCCGATTATACGGTTTATGCTAGTCCTTACTTGACTCTTCTACGAGAATATGCGTGTGTGATCCATTTGGGTAAGAATTGCGCTCTATACAGTAACATTTATGCAATATCAGGCAACATCTTATAATGTTAATCTCATAGAAACTGATCCAATTAAAACTTTGTAGACAGAATCATTAAGAGAAACAACGAGATTTAGATACCGACTACTGTTTCATATCCGTTTGATGATTTCTGGTTATGGGGTACTTGAAGTAAGGTGTGTGCCAATAAGAACGTTCCACATTAACTGCATTGAAATGTTCCATTCTGACAGGCAGGTATGCGAGTTTTTCGCAAGTTAAGTGTGTTTAACTTATTTTTAATCCTCCTGCCAATACCTTGTCCCGAGCTACGAGCAAAAATCATTTGCATCCACACATTGCCGGTTTTCCAGCTCTTTTAGTCAGTCACCTCGCATTCTGCGAAGTCTTCGTGTACGGCTGAATGCGGGGAGTTTTTCTTCTGTTACTGTTTATTTACAGCATCTTGCTTTATGCAAATTTTTCGGCAAATGTGTGGTATGACGTAACGGTTTAACTGAATGTATATATTGTGTGGTCGTGCTGTATGAGGTGGCTCTGTTTTTCATTTTAAAATGGATTATGTAAGTTTAAGCCGTTTAAGAGCATGTCTTTAAATATTTAATGTCTTAAGTTTTTCGACATCGAAGTAATGATGTTTGTTTTAGTGATTTTAAATAAAATTATAAAAAGTTCGACGTGTCTTTAGTATATAATCAGCTGGTAATGACTGTCTACACTGCGTTTACTCTGCTCTGGCTTGAATTTAAGTTGTTTAAGCTCGATGAATTCTCACATTCGACATGAGTTAACGTCCACCCAGACATTCACTAGACACACTCGGACGCTGTTTTCCGTATGAATTGTTTATACCTTGTAACGGAAGCAATATTGATATTTATATAAGGTAAAGCAAGCAGAGATCGCGCACAAAGAGATTCGACGGGAAGGAGTAGAGTGCAAAGACTCCAGCAGCATTAGTGCAGCGTCTACATGAATGTACATATTGATTGTTCCGAGTGTCTTGGATAAACATTGCTATTTTATTTTATTTTTCCAAATTAAGAGCTTCAATTTTCTTAACTATTCGTCAGAATTTTTAAAGAAAGTCCGTAGTACAAAATACTTTGAACTTGAACTCTTTTTTATAAGCTACTAACCTGGACTAAGGTTGCGAATACCAACAATTTATTTTAGAAGTGGCCACATTTAAATAAAACGCCGTGCAATCCTACCAAAATAGAAGAGTTTGGGCATCTGCTATTTAGGAGAGACGGCGCATTTACCCATGAGCTCCTGTGCCAGGAAGAGATTACGCAGCTTATTTGTAAATTTGCATGAATTGCAAATTTCGTATAAAACATTGGTATGGATCAATTTTGAAATAATTTTGGAAAAAAACATAATTATCGAAACTAAATTTGGCAGCAAATTATTTTGCAAAAAAAAAAAAAAAAAAAAAAAAAAATACTTTTGGAGATAAAAATTTTGTTAATAAATTAATAATATATTTGTTAATAAATTAATTAAATGTTTATATATGTATATATGTATATATATATATATATATATATATATTAATTTATGAACAATTAATTTGCCATAATAAATTTTGTTAACTAAAATAAATTTTCTAATAAATGCTTTTTTTTTTGTGCTAATAAGTAACGCATGTTAGAATTTCTAATACATTTTTCAGGTCACAATTCCAAATAGTTACAAGAGGAAATCGAAGAAGGAAGGATCATGTACCGCAGAAAATCTAAAGTCCACCGTAGAGGCAATACAAAATAGCTCACTTAAAATGCGTACAGCACGCAGGGAATTCATTATTCCGGAATCCACCTTGAGAGGTAGGCTGAACAAATCAGCTGAATATAAGATGCTTCCAAAAAAAAAAAAAAAAAAAAAAAAAAAATCGGGATAAAAAACTGAAACGAAAGAAATGAAGGTCAATGAAGATGAGTGCATTGAATGTCTGGAACTGTACCATGAGACAACTTCAAGCAGTGACTGGATTCAATGTATTGCTTGTGGCATATGATTGTACGAAAGCTGCACGATTCACAATAATAAGTGCATCGATTGTGAACGAAGATAACTTCAGTTAGCAAACAAAAAACATTGAAACTGTGGAAATAAAAATGAAGCAATTTTCAAGTTAAACATGTTATCAAGTAGATTATTGTTATTTTGTAAATTTAGCTGGGCTTGTTTTTTCTGATATTTTAATCTTCTTCTTAAATTAAAATTCTTTAATTGTTGTTAAAGTTCTTTCTTTTTTTTTAACATAAGGTTGAAATATTCACGCCTAATACAATAATATTTATTCACAAAAACCTTACAACAATGTCATTTAAGTGTAATTATTATAGTTAACAATTTAATTGTAGTTTTTATTAATAACAATCTCTTCTACCTATTTGCGCAATCTCTCCTACCCTGTAAGGAGAGATTGCGCAAAATAGTTTTCTTGGTTTTATTACTGCTGTTCTATTAAATTACAGCCTAACAACAAAATAACAATGGAAATCCATAAAAAACAAATAAAGTAAAAAGTATTCATGGATAGTTTAGCAAAAAAATTATTATTTAGAATTTTTATTATTATTCTTTTGAAATGTGTGCAGACTCTAATCGCTTTACCTTATGGGTAGTTCTGAAATTAAATGGAAATTTGAGTCCCAATCAATTTTATTGTACTTTTATGCAAATAATTGTTCAACTAAATAGATAATCTATGAGGGCACACCTAAAACGTGTATTAAAAATACTTTAGAATGAATTTGAAATTTAAAACTATTTTAATAAAATTAAAATCATACTAAATGTCATCTCCATGGTGTGTCCCTCCGTGCCTGTTTTTACTTTACAACATGAATGTTTCCCATAAGATATACGAAAAGAACCGTATAAAATGTATTAAGTTACAAAATGGATATACTTTACTTACTTTTAAAAATAAAATTTTGAAAATTTATATTATAAAAAATACAGACCAAGACACTTCAGTTCCCAGAAGCAGAGCTGCTTTCATGACATATCAGTTATAGTTATATAAAAAATCTACTACATGGCAGCAGAATCTAGAGCTTGGAATACAAATTAACTGCAGGCAGCTATTTATTGGATGGAATATTTCTGAAGCATGGTAATTTGTTACTTCATCTAGTTTTAATTAAAAAACTTTTAATTACCCTAGTGTACTTTAGTTGGGTGTCAACTCCATGGCCTCATTTATTTTATCAGGTTTAAAAATAACAGAATTCTGTTGATAAGTAGCGTTAAATTGCTTTATTTAATTTTGTAACCAAGTAGCATTATGTTCATGTTGTACATAGTTTAAAAAATATTAGGCCTAATCTCAGATATGTCTCTTCCATGGATGTCACCTACATGCCATTGTTATATAATGGCGGTGTTATTGACCCATAGATGTGATATTTATTACCATAGATCAAACTTTGTGCGAATTTTAATAAAAAAGCTAAAACCTTTAACAAAGATTTTACGCACAAATAACGTACAGACACGACAAAAAAAATCTCATACCATCGTTTCGAGGATTCCTGGATCCTCTTCCTCAGTGAGAAAGAAAAAACAAAAAAAAATTAAAATGGGTTTGGAGAACCCCTCGGTTATAGCCCCGAGTACTAGCTTATGGACTGATTGAAAAGGCGAAAACAAGAGTTTATAAATCTTAAAGGAATGACGTAATGAACCAGAACGAAGTGACATTTGTTGATGTAAACAATATTTTAAGGGTGCTTAAAGTATTTGTTTAATTATTGAATCTATATTTTTATTTTAGGGATAATTTTATATTAATAAAAATGTTTTTTGAAACTGAAAATTTTTATTTCTAAAATATTTAATTTTGTTTAAGTTTGATTTTTTGATGCCTTTCGGTATTTCTTTCAATACGTTACATTTTATATTTAATTAAACTTTATTTTAAAGCCTCTTATTGAATTTCCTGATCTTCTAAACTTAAAAAAATAATAAAAGCAGAACTAAATTTATTTCAGTTTTTCTGTGCTAGCCAATTTGATGATATATATATATATATATATATATATATATATATATATTTGTTTAATATATTTAAATAATATGGCCACACTAGAGTACTCTGTAATCGTATATTTAAAGTGCTGTATTTTCTATTTATCTATTAATCTATTTTTTATCTAATGGCAGGTTAATATTTTTTAGTTATGGCTCAGGCAAAAAGCAAAAAGAATTCTGTAGAGAAGAAAAGAAAACTGAGACGAGAAGCAGAGCAGAAGAGACCGGATAAAATTATAGAAAATCCAGATTTGCATGAATAATGTAAGAAAACATAACGCGAAAGGCGTCACAAGAAGAAAAAAGAAGGAAAAATAAAAGTTATTTCTCAATTGAGTGAACGACAGGAGCATGCACAAAGAAAGAATTGAGTACAAAAGACAAGGAAAAGTCGAGAGAAGAAAGCAAACAAAGAAAAAAATACAGCACGTTCTTTTAAATTCTACTACACCAGAAACAGATGATGTTCCAGAAATTATAAACAATCCTACTGCGAATGTTAAAGGTGTGATAGGAAGAGCAGGTATCCAGTCGGTAAAAAGTGGTCGAAAAATTGTTAACAGAAACAAAACAAAGGCATACTAAAGAATAAAATTGCTTGAAAAAGAGCTTAAAAATGTTATGAAAAGTTGAAGTATAAAACAAAAAAAGATTAGTATAACAAAAGATATCAGCGCATAATAAATAAACAAAAAAATTTAAACAGTCCAAAAGAGAAGGTCCAGAAAATATTGAAAGGTTAAAATATTTTTCCTAAAGTCAGAAAATGCCTGGAATTCAGTTCAGCATTGACCACTTAAATCGAGAAAAACTTTGAAAAAAATGAGAAGTCTCAAAAGCCAAGGAAAGCCTTTGGTTGGTTGGTTGGTTGTATTTATGACGGCCAATTATCTGCACGAGGATATAGGCCCAGGGGGGAGTGCCCTTCGTGGGGGTCTTTCTAATGGAACCTAACCCGTATTAACGCTTGGAAATCCAAGGTTCGAAGAAAACCACGAAAACTCCGAACGATTAGGCCGACGGACGCGATTGGGATCGAACCCAGCACCTCCCGTCTACCAGATTCGAGAGCAGAACCTCTCAGCCACTGGTGGGGCGGAAAGCCTTTGGACTTTTCCTTTCTGAAAAAAAAAAAAGAAGTACCGCAGTATGCACAAGATTTCAATGAGGTCCTGTTAATCTGTATTTAGCAAAGTGACCTCAGTTGAAGATTACGCAGAACTTAAATTATGCAAAGGTATTCGGGATCCAAGAAAAAATTTGTTTTTCGTAAGGAACAAGAAGCAATCACAAGATATGAAAAATAAATTCGTGTGGTTTAAACAGTGAAAAGTGAACAATCGGTTACAACGTATCTTTGATTTAATCCCTCAAAACTGCAATATTATTCAATAAAAAAATTAATTTGAGCTTTGATTTTTTAACATGTTACTCAAGAATGGTGTTCATTACCTGTATTGTAATCCAATTTTTGTTTTGATGTGTTATTTGACTTTCTGTATTTCATTGAAATAACATATTATACCTCTTAAACAATAAAACTAACATCGCAACCATAAAGATTTTTCAATCTATTAAATGGACAATAAAACTTATATTCGTCATTACTATTAAAGGTTGTCACCTCCATGGAATAATGTGTCACTTCCATGTTTATATGAAAAATGAAATTTAATTTTAAATAAAAAAAAAATTAACCTTGACCTCTGATCATGATTTATTTATCTCTAAAACCCTAAGAATATGTTTGAAACACAACTTAAACGCGACAATTTGAACTTTTATATTTTTACAAATTTCCAAAGTGAAATTTCCACTTAATTTCAGAACTAGCCATATAACCCTCTGTTTAATTAAATACGCAGAAGACAATTTATTTTCTTGCCTGTGGTACACCAGCGCCAACAGTCTAATTATTTATTATTTTAGAAACAAACCCATATTCTGGCAATATACACTCTTAAAACGAAAGAGCCAAAATAACTCAAGTTGAGCCGAAATCCACTCATCTCATGATTTGAAAGTCAGCTTCTCATAAAGAGTTGAAACAACTCGAATGAATGAGTTGTTTTTAGGCAACTCATGATTGAGTGGTCTCTATTTTACTCATACTTGAGTGAAATCAAATCAATGAAGGTAAAATCCAGTAGTACTTGAGTGATTTGTAACCAACTCATACTTGAGTGAAATTGAGTCATTTAAGACTAAATCCAGTAGCACTTGAGCTATTTGTAACCAAGTCATACTTGAGTGAAATGAAATAATTTAAGCCTAAATCCAGTACCCCTTGAGCGATTTGTAATCAATTCAAACTTGAGTGAAATGAGGTCATTTCAGATTTAATCCAGTAGTTCTTGAGCGATTTGTAACAATTCATACATGGATTAAATCAACTCATTTAAGAGTTCATCCAAAATCCCTTGAGTGATTTCTAATAAACTCATTCATAAGAGAACTCGCCAAAATTACCAAAAAAACCCTTGAGCGATTTCTAATTAACTGATTAAATAAAATCATGTCATTTTAAATGAAATTCAGTAACCTGTGATTGATTTTTATCAACGTAATTCAAAATAACACAGAATTCTTGCCCATTTTCAAATTAAAATAACTAATTTTATACTCCTTCATATTGGTTTATATAACTGTAATTCTTATTTAATTGTAAATGACTATTTTTTGATTGAAAAAATAACTGATTTATAATTAAATAAAAATTACAACTAAAAAAAAAACAAAACTTGAAATCACCAAGGGAAGGAAAAATCCCAATGACAACTTTTAAAAGATGACTGCTCCCCTTAAGGGTGTTCTCAAATCCAAAAGGGCAACTTTCTGACATAAGCTTGAATTTATTTTTGATCGAAAATGCATGAAACCAGCTGGTGGTGTTGTTCTAAAACTATGTAATCGAGCTGCTTTTTCCATTTTTTTTTTTTTTAAACACAATAGATTTTTCAGAAAATAGTGTCAAAGTGGAAGTTTTGAACTGAATTTCCACGCGAAAGAAGAAAAAACATACCAGAGCGGGCGAAAACGTTTGCCACATAATCAAAATCGCTTATAACTCAACAGATAACTTATTGATCAAAAAATGGAAAATCCAGTTCAATTCCAAATTGCTTCCATAACAAGGCTTTCCAATTTTATATCTTTCCGTTAAAAAAATTAATTTGTAAATGCATCAAAACGCTTTGTGCTTGTTGAGCAGACCAGTTAAGAACAGCCTTAAGATCCTACACTAGTCGCTAAAAAAGATCTGGATGCTTGTGTTAATCTTATGGAGAAGTTATTTTCAAATACATTGTTTGGATTTAAAAAAAAAATATATATATATATATATATTGGAGGGGGGGGGGGATATAGGATCTTTATGCAGGCTAATTTTTAATTTTGGTTAGTTTCTCTTATACAGTAGACGTCCAATTTTACGAACTGATGTTACTCCCATTTACGAACACATTATATGAATCCCACTGAGTTCGTAAAATCGAGCGTCTACTGTATTAAGATATAAATTTTAGAATCGGTTCCAAAAATGAAAGTATTTACAATAAAATATAAAACCTAAATTAAAAAAGTAAAGAGTAGCCACAATACATATTGTCTTCAGCTACCATATGCAAAAAGAATCATGTACAAATATTAAAAATCCAAGCAAGATATTTGAAAATATCTTCCCCATGGAATTAACATTATCACAGGTCTTGTCACATGGCTAGTGTTAGGCCTTAATAAGTAAAATTGAAAATATTTCAAAAAAGATAAACACCCACCTATTATATACTTTGTTGTAACTATCCCTTGATTTAATTCACACTACTACTTAATAGACTAACTTTTAAAGAAATATTTATTGTTAAGCCTTTTTTTATGCTAATTAGCACTGAATGATAAATGTCAATTTAATGCAGTTGATACATTTACAAATAAATTATGCACCAAAATAACTGTAGAATATTGAAAAATAAGGTTTGGGTTCACTATTTAACATTTGAAAAGATCTTTTAATGCAAATGAAAATCTAAAATGGCCTTTTACCGACCAATAGACTTACAAATCTGTCTCGATATGCAAATGTTAGGAATTTTATCCATTTTTCATGCACTATGTGTACTTTCATTTGATTTGGATTCAAGTATCCTAAAACTTATAGCTAGAATTTTGGTCATGATACTATTTTTTTTTTTTTTTTTATATGAAGAACCTTCCACTAAAAATTGTAGTATAAAAGTCAAATGCATAAATAACTGAAAATTGAGCTTTTTGACTCAAACAACGTGCAACTTAATTCTTTATATCATTTGTTGAAACTAAATTATGTTCAATAATAATTTTTAGAATTTAGCTTCTGGATTAGAAGGAACAATGTCTTGAATGGATAAACACCAACCCATTAGGTACTCTCTTGCAGTTATTCCTTCTTAATCTTGTTGAGAAATATAAAACTTTAAAATGGCATAAGATTGTAGCTTTTTATGTCAAAAGCAGGAGCCAAATGTGCAATTCAAAATATTGTGGGGGAAAAAACAACAACATTATTTACTAACAATTTTATTTAACAAAAAGAAAAAACAAACTTAGCAATGATAGCAATTTTAACAACAGATGCAGTATTTTCATTAAAAATTTTCTCGTCAAGACAAGAAAATATGTATTCTTCTCTGCTGAAGATCCTTCAGAGATTCGATAGGGCTGTTGAATTACATTCCTCGCAGTGGAATTGCATTTCTCCATGAGGTCACTATTCTCCTGTGTTAAAAGAAAATATTGAAATTAAGTTAAATAGCAAAAATTGTAATGTAAAGGAGTGATTATGAACCTTTTAAAACATTTTAGTTTTTAGATTAAAGTAAATATAAATAAATTCTTAAAGTCTTAAGCAAGTTCTTAAAATATTGTTGAAAATTCACCTTTGTTACCATTTTCAAAATGTATACAAACATATCTTTTTAAACAATAATTTAAATTTGGGGGAAAAAATGAAACTACATTTCATATTAAATTTATTCTAAATATGAAAATACATATACAGGGGTCATTCCAAGAAAAATTTAGGTCCCTTCACAAAAATCTATTTAATAAAATAAGCCCCTTCACAAAAATAAATTTAATAAAATGGGCCCCTTCGTAACATTCTTTTTCATACAAACTGTTTTAAAATGTGTAAATTGTAAATAAAACCAGCTCACTGAAAACAAACTTTAGCAAGGGATTTAAAGGAGTTTTGTCAAATTCTTCATTTAAGTTTGAGTAACTGGATTTCAACTTTCGCTACAAAATATTATTTTTCACAAAAATAACTTGTACTTTTCACAAAATCGGCCCCAAGAATAAAAACAAACAAACAAAACACACACAAACAATCGCCTCCCCATGCATATTCTGAAAGAAAAGAAAAGAAAAAATGAAATAAAAAACCATACACTAAAACTTTTAGCTTTATATAAAAAGTTACACCACTGAAAATTCAGCCAATTGTGAATAAAATGGAAAATGAATAAATGAAACCCTCTGTGCGATCACCGGGGTTCGTTGATATATATCAATCGATATATATCTTGATATATATCCAATATTTATTTTCAAAATATCAAGATTTTTGATATTTTCATATTACCTGATATTTATTTTCAAAATATCACTGTGTAAGATGTTTTTGATATTTTCAGTCAAAACAAGTGCAAATGAAATTTCCAACTGTTATGGACTGTGTTGTTCTGTAAATAAGGAATTTATGTCTCTGATAGTTACTTTTTTAGCCGAAGAAAACAAATATCTTTTTCAAACTTTATGTTTGAATTTTTTACTTTTAACTGTAGATTATTATGAGGGACATAATTCAGAACAGACACTGAAACATAAACTGTCTAATTTAGATACTCAGTTATATATACAGCTTCACTATAAAAGAATCTGATGTAAGCGTATAAAGCAAATTGTTTCTGTTTTCAATTAGTTGATTTTAAATTTTGTTCTAAGTGTAAAAAAAAAAAAGAAAGAAAAAGAAAACTGCACTTTTAATGTATTGTTTAAGTTTTCATGTTAAGTGGAATATGTTTTAGTTTCTAATTTATATTATGCTTGAATATATTTATTATCAGCAATAAGGTGACTATTTTGAAAATATCGGATATATATCAAAAATATCATATATATCAAAATATCGGATATTTTTGATACTTTCGAAAATATCATTTAAATTTGGGGGGGGGGGAAGAAACTACATTTAAATTCATTCTAAATATGAAATGTTTTATTACAACAATGATGTTTAACCTTACCCCATAAAATCTAACTAAGCAGTCAAACGGCAGTTTTCTTCCAACAGTCAAATGCATGTGTCTGAGACATACATGTCTAATTTAATACAGTATAACCTCGAAAATCAAGACTAAGACTAGATTTATAAAAATTCTAGATTTCACAAAGATAATCGAAACTTTCAATGTTCTTAACGGTACCTTTAATCATAATTTAATTAATAACAAAGTGATAATTATGTAAGAAAAAGGAAAAAATAATATCGAAAGGCTTACTTTCATTGAAATTTGTTAAAACTTTTTCAATAAACAGTGAATTTTGAAAATCCAATTGCAATTTGCTTCCTTTTTTTTTTTTTTTTTTTTTTGGGAACTATTTTTAACAAAAATGTTTTTCATATTAAATACATGTTAGGAATATCTATTTCCGAAATACAGACTTGTTTTTCTAAACTGCATAATGTTATGACAAAATTAAATTTTATATGCTATTTCTATACCGCCAACATTACTCTCTTCTATTTTAAAAATTACCTATCATTAAAAAGAAAAACTTCCAAATCTAACACATGTCACGGATTTCTATCTAATCTTGGAAGAAAATGTGCATTATTGGGCAAATGTATCTGATTGATAGATGACACTAAATAAATGAACTGAAACTGGATAGCACTGCATTCTAAACACATAGGAAAGATACACTATATGGCCATTAATGACCGACAATTTTCAATTTTAGACATTCTGTCGAATATTTAGAAATATACTTGACAGATTCTTCTGAAATTTCAGTATTAAAAAAAAAAAAAAAAACAGGTATGATCTTATATTTAACAATGTCGATTTGTTAACGGGGGGGGGGGGCAATTAGGGGCAAACAAAAAAATCAAAGAAAAAAATACTTGGGATCACCCTGTAAAATGCACGAAATTATCTACCACTACCGAATATAAATAAACAGACATTGTGCAATATGTGTAATTTTTTGTGTAAGACTAGCACGTATATTAATAGAAATATAGCGATTTATTTAAAAAATTAAAATTCTTGCATATTTTTTGCTTATAACATGCAGGGTTTTCAACCCAATTTAACGCCAGTTTCAGAAAAATTGACAATATAATAGAAACAATATAGTGCAATTGGAATATAGCTATATTAAATATTTTAGGAAATATGAGCAGTTGTATGAAATAATTTTTATCTGTGCATGCGCAAACGATAACAAGGATCATTTTACATAATTTAATATTTTATAGAGCAACTTATTAAAAAAAATCTACTAGTCAAATATCGTAAAAATTCAGAAGGATATCGGCATTAAAGTGAGCAAATTTTTAGTTTTTCTCTAAAAGTAACTGAATGATAAGGGATTTTCCACAAATTGTCAATTTTTATTAACTGACTTTCAGAAAAAAGTATTTAGTAAGTATCAACGAGTAGATTTGGAAAAAATGCTTCAATTTTTATACCTCTTTTGATCATGGTATAGGCTCGTTCTGGTGGTTATCCAATAACTAAAGCATCAATAAAAAATGGAAATTAAAAAAAAAAAAATTAAAAATGACAATTTGTGGAAAATCTCTTATCATTCAGCTGATTTTAAAGAACAACTAAAAATTTGCTCACTTTAACGCCGATATCTTTCTGAATTTTTACGACATTTGACTAGATTTTTTAAAAATAAGTTGCTCCATAGAGTTGACTATTAAATTATGTAAAATGATCTTTGTTATCGTTCACGCATGCACAGATAAAAATTATTTCATACAACTGCTCATATTACCTAAAATATTTAAATTCCAATTGCACTATATTGTTTCTATTATATTTTGTCAATTTTTCTGAAACCGGCGTTAAATTGGCTTGAAAATTCTGCGTGTTATAAGCAAAAATCATGCAAGAATTTAATTTTTTTAAATAAATCGCCATATCTCTATTAATATACGTGCTAGTCTTACACAAAAAATACACATATTGCACAATGTCTATTTATATTCGGTAGAGGTAGATCATTTCGTGCATTTTATTTTACAGGGTGATCCCAAGTATATATATTTTTTCTTTGATTTTTTGTTGCCCCCCTAATTGATCCCCTTATTAAATAGACATTGTTAAATATGAGATCATACCTGTTCATTTCAATCCTGAAATTCCAGATGAATATGTCAAGCATATTTCTAAATATTTGACAAAATGTCTAAAATTGAAAGTTGCCGATCATTAATGGCAATATAGTGTAAGATGCTAGGTATGAAGTTTACTAATATGAAAACAATTTTTTTTTCACATATGTATCTGTAAGGTCACAAAACAATTACAAAACACACACACACACACAAAAAAAAAGAAATTCCAATGACAAAAAACTTAAAATATATTTAAGATTAATATGTAAATTTATACCCTATCTTCTATTTCTTGCTGATAATACACCTCCTCAGGATTATCACGTGCCTCTTTGATAGTCCTCTTTGTTGGTACTTCTTTTGGGATGGTGTTAAATTTAACTTCATTGTTTTAAACCTCCATTCAACCATACCAGCTTGAGCGATAGGATCAAAGTATTGTTCCTAAAATGAAAATGTGCAAAAACAATGTTATCGATTTAAAATGTTTCAATGGTTTTAACTTAAAATTTCAAAACACAGACGTAATGATGAGTTTATACGAAAGTGCCTGAAACATACAAAAAAGGAAATTCATTTCCCTCCAATTTACCCAAGCAATAAATTGGACCGATGGGACTGTTGCATAATTAAAAATATATACAGTATAAAGTAAATTATCTGGAATTGTTGGGTTCACGTGTTTTTGGATAACTGGCTACTCACTGCATTAAGCTATCCCTTTGTTGCAATTAAAATTTATTAGAATAATCAGATTAAAGCTCCTTCTCAGAGATAAGTTGCTTTTTCACTTTCCTGTGTTATTCAATGGCCTTTGAAATGCCCCACAATTCTTGGAATATCTCATCACAAAATTCATATTTATAATTACTTTCTTTTTTATTAGATGCTTAGAAGAATTCTTTTCTCAAACTGTCAAAAAATTTAGATTTTGTTTTAAATAAAAAAAAGGTTATTTTTGAAAAATCTAAATCACTTCCTTCACTACCTATATATGCACATATTGTTATGAATTGGTATCAATTCTGCCTTATACCAAAATTTAAATTTCTACCCTTTCAGATTTGACAAAAAATCTGAAATCGTAATCTGAAAAAATCGTACTGAAGCTCAAAAATCATTCAAAATAGACTAAACTAACAACTGGCACTGTTGTGGTATTTGTAATTGACTGAATTTAATTTTGAGAAATTATAACCAATCCACGCCTCCTCTAAAAAATATATCTACAGTAGAGCACCTAATTCACTGACCTATAATTCATGATAAATTTTTTGAATGTAAACAAAGATTTTTTTTTTTTTAGGTAGATTTCGTAAGAAATACTACCTATTGCAGTCGTTACCATGGTGCGACTTTTGAAAAATTCCTTCATAACTTTCCATTACATGACCCCAGGAACCCAAAACCACCCCCACCTAAAAAGTTTATATATATGTATGTATGTATGTACTAAATTTTGTCCGCAGGATAAAAGTCGCAATTATGCACGGAACGTCTTCAAACTCGCCAACAACTTTTAAGATGGCTAATTTCTCGGCGGGGATTGAAAATGAACAAAATCGGTCCAAGGGAATGGGAATGGGGAAGGTTTAAAATTTTGAATACCGTCTTAACATGATTCTGATAAAACCAGCTTTTACACAACAATAACAGGAAAAAATAAATATTTTTCGTTATATTCGTTATATAATGTTATATTTTTCGTTTGTTGCCAACAATTAAAAAAAAGCAATAAAATTCTCACCACAACAATTGTTTTTCTAATGCAATGTTTTCACGTGAAAAATTAAATTAGATAAACAGTTTGACGAATTGAAAACAAATTGAATATTACGTCATAAGTTTTCTAGAGCAAGATTTCTGCATGAAAATTCAAAATGAAATAAATAGTTTGACGAATTAAAAAACAACAACAAAATATTGCGTCATATTGAAAATGTAATGGACCACAGCAGGTGAATATGTAACGTTATTGAGTTTGAAGAAACGTATTAAAACATGATAAAAACCCGAGTATGGAAATATTGACATATTTTAACACTTTGAGGTTCTCTGAATTTGATTTAGCCATTTTTAAACCTATTCCATATACATGCGTGCGTGTATATTAGAATTTTCACAAAATGTTTAGCTCCCTAGAGCTCATTCTTAGCGAAGGAACTGGGTTTATCTTTAATCTTGATTTAAGTTTTGTTGGGGAATTTCGTACTTAACTTCGAAATCTACCTCCGCCTGTAGGCCCGAGCCGGCAGGGATTTTTTTTTAATGTTTGAATGACAACGAAATTTTGAAAACTAATTCAATCAATTTTAATAAAGGACGAAGTTATTTATAGAATACAAGATAAATTTAATAAACCAAAGACAACAATCGATGCCATGTTTAAAAATAAACTAGATGGAATCCGCCAAAACTTGACGGCAACAATTTGAAAGCACCACAGAAAAAAAAAAGTATTTTACAGCTAAAGAAATTTTTAAAGGCTAATTTTTAGGAAAACTTTCAATAATTGAAAAAAAAACCCTGCATTTTATATCCAGGCAAATGACCCATTATTGCCAGAGTTACATTCACCCAGACACAGTCAAAAGTATTTTTTTACATTACACCCAATGGGAAAATAGTTACTTATTACTTTCTCAGGAAGAGTTGGACAGTTACATAATCAATGCTTAACACATGATTTCTTCATTTTAAAGACTACTGTAGAACACAGTACAGGACTTTAATTTCAGGGCGGGATTCATCACCAAAATTTTGAAATCCCACCCAAAAACACATCATGAGCAGGAGGCTTCCATCTAAAAAATTTGTTTCATTTTAAAACAAATCCTGCGAACCTTGTGATATTTTCGGACGACAGGTTGATACATTTTGCGGCGAAAGATTGTTGAAATTCATATTTTGGTCCTGCAACCGAGAGACAAATTTTGAGATTCCCCCCCCCCCAATTGCAAATTTTGTTGATTGATAATCACTAATTCCGTTGGTCAGACACGAAAATATGTTATTTTGTCCATAATGCATGGAAAATAGCGAATTGTCGATCAGTCTCAGAAAAATCAAGAATTTCATTGGTCTGAAATGAAAATATCACAATTTTTGTCGATAATGTGCAGAAAAATCAAATTTCGTCGATCGGCTACTCGAAATAGAATTCTCTCACGTGTGGGCCTCGACAAAACAGACTTTTTCTAAAAAGCCCTTATCTTAAAAAAGTTGTGCACCCGTAATTAAAAAGATCACGAATAAAATAATTTTTGTCTAAGGATTGCAAATAAAATGAAAATTTTTTCAAAGGATGGGGAACAAATGCATGTATCGTTAGAAGATAGCAGGGAAAAGAAAATGGCAACTCCTTCAAAGGATTACGAAAAAAAAAAAGCATATTTTGTAAAAGAATCCGGAAAGAAAATGCACGTTTCGTCAAAAGATAGCAGAAAAAACGTTTTGACAAGGGACCCCCCCACCCACAAAAAAAAAATAATAATAATGTGGAATTAGTCAATGTCGCAGGACCCCCCCCCCCCCCCCCCCTTGCGAAATTTATCAAAAGGCCGCTGAAATAAATAAATAAATAAATTTTGCTAAAGCGTTGCAGAAGAAAAAAATTGCCAAAGGGTTGCAAAAAAATAAAATAAATTTTGCCAAAGTGTTGCAGACACAGTTGTATAATATAGACGCATGTGCGGAAAATTTTCCAAAAATTCGGAACTTTGCGGAAAAACTTTTTAGAAAAAAAAAAAACTTAATTTTTGTCATTGTAATTTTTTTTTTTAAATACCGAAAAATTAAAAATATTCTCCAATTTTATGTACGATTTATTTGCCAGACAGATTATTATTCAGGGGTCGATGCAGGTTTTTATTCTTGGGGCCCATTTTGCGAAAAGTAGAAGTTATTTTTATTAATTTTATTATATTTTTGTGAAAAATAACATTTTTTTAACGAAAGTTGAAATCCAGTTACTCAAATTTGAACCCAGAATTTATGAACAAAATCATTTTTTACATCCCCTTGCTAAGTTTCGTAACCTAGTTTTATTTACAAATTACACATTTTAAAGCAGTTTTTATGAAAAAGAATGTTACGTAGGGGGCCTTATTTTATTAAAAGGAATTTTGTGAAGGGGCCTGTTTTATTAAGTTCATTTTTGTGAAGGGGCCCATTTTATTAAATTTATTTTTATGAAGGGGCCTATTTTATTAAATGGAATTTTGTGAAAGGGCCCTAAATAGGCCCCAAATTTTGTCTGCATTGACCCCTGTTATTGTTTGACAGACGTGATTCTGTTCCAAATTTTCAGAAAATTTAAGGCATTTGGTTTTGAAAATTTAAAAAAATCAGCCATCAGTCCAAAAATTCAGACATAAAAAGATACCACTGCGAATATCAACAAATGGTTGCCGTAAAAACGCAAATTTCGTGAAAGGATCGTAAAAAAAAAAAGAATTTCATAAAAGGAGTGCAGGAAAAAACGAATTTCGTAAAAGAATAGCGCGGAAAAAGCCTAAATTCTGTCAAAGGATTTAAAAAAAAAATGAGCAAATTTCGTAAAAGAATCGCGGAAAAATGATCATCAATTGATCGGGGGGGGGGGGGGGGGAGAAAGAAATTTGTCAAAGGGCCACAGAAAAAGGTGTGAATTCCATAAAAAACGCAAGAAAAACACGAATTTCGTAAAAAGATCGCAGAAAAAACGCGAATTTCGTCAAAGGACTGCAAAAAAGAGAGCAAATTTCATCAAAAGCGTGCACGAAAAAAACTAATTTCTTAAAAGCATAATGGAAAAAAGCCCGAATTTTCTCAAGATTGTGAAAAAAATGCAAATTTCGTAAAAGAACGCGTAAAAAACTAATTACTTCAAAGAATCGTGAAAAAAAAATGCAAATTTCGTCAAAGTTCTGCGTAAAAAGTGCGAAATTTGTCAAAAGATCATAGGAAAATGTGAATTTCGTCAAAGGATTGCGGGAAAAAACTGATTTCATGAAAGGATCGCAGATAAAATGTGAATTTCGTCAAATGATCACAGAAAAAAAAAACGAGAATTTCGTCAAACGGCCACAGAAAAAAATGATTTTTGTCAAAGGGCCACGGTAAAAACTCACCGGTCTCTTTAATGATGATACCTATGAATGGACCTCTCCCTACAAAATGTGATTTAGTTGTTTCAGTAGCAATGTCACATTATTTCTGCCCTTCTTATCATGGATTTTTAGCTTTATTTTTTTTTAACCAAAATAATTATTCTTTGATTAATATTAATTATTTTTAAATTTAAATGGTAATTACTTTAAAACTACTGTTTTTAATCCATATCGTTAAAATAACATAACACGGTATTTTACGTTATTAAACATTAAATTAATTTGCAGATAGTTTTTGACCCAATATTTATGTACACAGAAAGTTTTTGGTTTTATAGAAGTCTGGTTGCAGAAAAGACACAAATTTTTCCAAAGGGTTACATAAAAAATGGAAGTCTCTTTAGAAAACAGCACATACACAAATATCTATGTTTATTATAACAGGGATAGTTTTTAAACTTAAAAAATATACCAAACTAACTTTTGAAATTTTGGGTTTAACCCGAACCCAACTTGCAGGAATTCACACTCAGCCTCAAATGAACCTGAACCAAAAACACAGTTCACTCAACCTACAACAAAAATAATTAACGATTGTTTTAACAAATGTTAATTCATAGAAGAAACCATTAAATTTAAAATTTTATTAATTAAAAAAAAGGTCATCCTTTAAATAAACACAAAGCAAGTTTTTTTCCCAATATGAAATTTACTATGTAAATGTAATTGGTTTTATTAAATATTATGTAAAGTTGTTTTAAAAAATGACATTTTAATACCTTTAAACTTTGAAATATAAAAAGGTATTTGGCCAAACAGTTACTATTCGGCTAGCTGAATATTCAGTATTCGGCCAAATCACTATTCGGTACATCATTAAACCTAACTTGCTACTTTGAACAACACTCATAATCTTCAGTTTTAATTTTTAACTGAATTGTTTACATATCAAATACATGTGTGAATTATTAGTTCCTGCCACTTACTGAAATTAGTTTCTGCCTGATGATATGAAAAAGTAAAATGTTTTAAAATTTTACTGCTGTATGATATATTTCTCAAATCATTTTCATTTATTATTTTTTTTTTAGATTATGTGAAATTATGGCTAAATTGATCAGTCGGGGGAGGGGGTACATCATAAAAAATACCAGAAATTTTAGCGAACACAGTATTGACTAGAATAAAAAGACTTTTTACTGCAAAAACATTATCCCCCCCCCACACACACACACACCACAAGATTCTTTGACAAAATTCATATTTTTTTCATGATTCTTTAGTGAAATTTGAGTTTGTTTTTTTTACAATTCTCTGGCAATATTCGCATTTTAATGAAATTAGTGCTTTTTAACTTTTGACAAACTTTGTATTTTTTTTCCCTACCCCATTATGTGAAGATACTCGCGGGTTAATGCTATTCTTATTTGCATTTTGACATTTTGAATATATATATATATATATATGTATACATATAATTTTTTTTGGGGGGGGGGGAGGGGGGTTGGACATCTGAGCTTGATCCTCATGGCACTCGTTTACTTTTTCAATTTTGATTGCAGAATTTTTTTTTTTTTAGAGAAATTACTTTTACTTTTAGAATCTGTTCCAAAAGTGAAAGTATTGTCTAAAAAAAAAAAAAAAAAACCTGCGATTAAAATTAAAGTAAACAAGGGGCACTGAAGATCAAATCAGCTATACAATGCCACAAAAAAAGAAAAAAAAAATGCAAATGAGATCAGCCAAAAACCTCCTCATAGGAATAGCACTCGAGTGTGGTCCCTCTCTACATCACTACTCAACAAGTACAAAACATTGACACATTTTCAAATTCATTTTTTAACAGAAAGATATAAAATTGGAAAGCTCGACTATGGAAGAGATTCAGAATTGAACTGTATTTACCATTTTGTGATCAATAAATTACCTGTTGAGTTATAAGCGTTTTTGATCACATGACAAGTTTTTCACTTCTGGGTGGTTTAGTGTTGGGGACACAGAAATTTTTTGATGTTTTTATGAGGTACCTCCAAAAAACTTTTGTCATGACAATGTCATGCTTCCAAAGGAGTGAGGTGGGTGGGGTTTATATGCAAGAACTAAAATTGAGTTAGGATGGATGTAATTTCTCCCTCCTCCTCGGTGTATGCTGCTTAATCCGACAACTCGAAGTTAGGTGTTAGCTCCGTAGCAGAAACTGTGCAGCACGGCAGCAGCGATGCAGGTTATTTTAGACCTTGCAGATTAATCTACCAGCTTAAAAATAATATTGTGCTTAAAAAAATTCACCAAAAATTTACTTTGATTTAAGAGTTTTTGTATTTCTTATTAATTTTCTATGTGAAATGCATTTTCTGTTTATTTTATGGGTCACTATAAGTATTTAAGATAGTAGCTTGTTTCAGTATTGTTAGGTTGCAGATAAATTTTGGTTTGCTGCAGATGGACATCGAAAATTCTGCTATTGGGGACATTAGGAAAGTGGAACTTTAGTTAGGGTCACCCGGGGTAAAATGGGTATAAAAAAAAGCTTTTTTTTTATTTTAATGTTTCATAGCAGAAACATTATGAAATATTATCATGTTTTTGTTCAATATTTTTTACATTATGTACTTTAGGTCTAAATTCAACATAATTACCCATTTTATCTCAGTTTGAGGTAAAATGGGTATATGCTGGTTAAAGTTGAATTACATTATAATTAATGTATAGACCATTTAAAAGTTTTGTACCTTCATCCTCTGAATCATATGTAAACTGGGGCGAGGAGGGAAGACAAAAAACTGTCTCTTTCACTTTGTTTACATTTTTTTATTGACAAATAAAATCTCTTATGAAACTAATAGAAATAAGATACAAGTACACACAAATCCTATCCCCCCCCCCCAAACTGTTCTTAATTTTCACCACATCAATTTACGTCCATGCTCTGAATCATGTGTTTCATTTTAAAAGTTGTTTTTTTTTTTTTTTTAATTTAATGCAGCTCAAAAGCAGATAGATATCAGCATGAGTATCTGTAGGAAAAAATGAGAAATTAAATTAACTGAAAAATATTTTAAATCAAAAGCAATTTATAAAGTTAACTAGCTATAAGTGAATGAAAATTTATGTACAAAATATGTATATGGCAACGACTGGTACAGCTTGGTTGAGATAGACTTCCTGACAATTTGGGATGCCTCCACATCAGCAGACTTAGATAAAATGTAAAACTGTCTGCGAACTCAAATAATTTCTTAAAAAGATTTGAACATTTAACATTTATTTTTTAACACAAAATTTATTTTTAATCTGTTAAATTAATCTGCAAAGCCTAACATAATCTGCAGCACCCGCGTCAGTGCTGCACTGTTTCTGCTACCGGCCCTGGCAGGAGGGGGAAAAAAAAGGAATTGTACCTGCCGTTCCGGCATAAGCACCGCACTTACAGTATTTTAAAGTTTTTAACTCGTATGAGCCGCGACGCTTCTTCCAAAAAATACTGTACTATGGTACATGGCAAATACTTTCTAGCAAACTTTTTTTTTTTTCTCCCGTTGAAAAATAGTCTACAGACCTTGTCAATAGATTGCAACGTGCGTTACACCGATTCTTCGCCTGGTGTCTTGTTAATTGCTTTTTAAAAATAAAGAAACTTGTAAAAAAAAACCCCATCAAAACTGCCTGCAAACTTTGAAAATTTTCTGCGAACGGTGTTCGCGTGTTCGTCTGTATTGTCTCACTCTGCACATCAGCAATGTCGTCTTTCTCAAGGAAGACTTAATCCGGCAGATTACTTTGTTGCAAACTTTACAGTGTATTCATCTTCATAAAGGATATCAATAATAAGACCTGTAAATTCTTGAACAGACTTCTTTACACTGAATTTCACAACGACCCAGCCACCAATCATTGGATTCACTGCAGCGAGAACCTTTGGTTTAACTTCCTTGGATTGCTTCGACTCTTTTTACTGTTTATCCTGTTATAAGGGTGTATTCAGATCCAAACTGCTTATTTTCTGATTCATTTTTGCTTTCAAACGCCTCAAACTGGGAAATTCTCCTATTTAGAAACTACATAATGCGCCGTGCTTTTCGATTTTTTGATAAATGCAGAAAATATTGTCAAAGTGGGCGTTTTGAACCGAATTTTCGGAAGCGGGAGATCTGGGAATGAAAAAAATGGTCATACAGAGAAAATAATTGTTTAAAAATCAAATTCTAATGAATTGAGCGAAAAATGAAATCACACGGCCTCTTATGCATCTCTTCAAAAATCACCCCAGCAAGTTCCATGTTGTTACTTTTAAAAATGAGTCTGAAAATGTCCCAGAAAATTGAGCTGTTGAGGGTGGAAAAATATTTTTTCGAATACACCCTTAATCCACCCAATTTAATAAAGTTAGAACATATGTTTTAATTTAATTTATGGCCGGAAATATGGTACTTTGATTTAATGTGATTTTTCAAAAATTGTCGGTTAACAGCGATTTTTAATGTTTACATTCCAAAGCGAAGTGCGGATAACAGATGTTCGCAACTAATTTATAGCCTAATTTCATATAACAAAGCACAATTTCAGTTTTAAACACAGGATCAATAACAATTTGCTCTCAAAAGTCTTTCAATTTTGATCAATTTTCATACATTCATATCTTGACCTCAACTAGCATAAAAAAGATGGCTTATACCTATTTTACCCCATGTGACAAGAAATGCTATAAAATTTTTTTGAATAAATAAATTTACTCATTTTTTGAGTTTTCTATTAGAAAAATCCTTCTTTAAAATTCAAACAGTTTATTTTTTACGATCAAAAATGCTTATAACTCAACAGCTAATTTGTTGATCACAAAATGGTAAATACAGTTCAATTCCGAATCACTTTCACAATACATAACAAATTCTTCCTGTAGTATATTTTTCTGGAAAGAGGTTTTTCATTCACTAAAAATACTTCGTTCTACTTTCTGAAAAACAAAATGACTGCTAAGCCCAGTATATATGTAGCTAGTTTGTTTTTACCAAGTTTAAATAACCCTTCTGACAGTCTCATTTCCCAATATGAACCAAAATTTAATTTTAAATAACAGAAATGTATCAAAACACCCAAAAGACAGTGGACAACCTCTGGCCCAGTAATGGACAGGACAACCCATAAAAAGTAATAAATATAATTGTTTTTATGACTGTACTTAGAAACAGAATTTAATGAATACATAGAATGAAACAAAATAGTTATTTTCAAATAAATTTAACAATTAGGATACCAGTTATTAATAAAATATTTGTGATAATCATTTACTGTTTCCATCAGTTATTGTAATTATAAGAAGATCGATGTTTTAATTATTTTAGATGGATAGTTTAAAATACTAAATATCAGGCAATTACAGCTATCAAATTATTGAAACGGGAATTTAAAAGGTATAATTAAAAAAAAGTTTTGGAATATTAGTGTTTAGTCTCACTATTTTTAGCAATTATTCTTCCAGAGACTACTTGATGTATCATTTATAATAATTAATGGTACTTTTCGGTTAGCCGGGCGCCAGTGTTTTATATACATATTTATATACATACATGTATGTAAATATACACATATTTACATATACAAATATTGTATATATACACACATATATATGTAAATACATATGTTTATTTACATATATGTATCTATATACATATGTATATAAAACACTGGCGCCCGGCTAACCAAAAAGTACCTAATTAATATTACAAATATGAAAGAAATGATATTTTGAGTTGAATATTTTAAACACTAAATAAAATAATTTCAAAATAAAACTGTAGAACTGATGTTTGAGGCCACTGATCTGCAGATTTACTTGTTTCATGAATATTACCTATAACTTTCATTAATAGTATTACTTTTTGTGTGTGTGTGTGTGTGTGTGGCGGGGGGCTCAGAGGTGAACAAGGAAACATTTAAGACAGAAAATAGATTTTTAATAGCTTCTGTAACTTAATTGTTTTTATTTAAACGGAGAGGGATTAAGCCCTATGAGCCTCTCTTTGACTGTGCTCTTAAACAATATTTTCTGCTTCCTGGCTGATTTGATTGCCAGATTATAAAATATGCAAGGTATATATAAAAAAAGCATAAAATATTAAAATTTTATCAATCAATAAAATAACTTAAAAGCAGTTATTTATAAAAATTTTAGTGTTATTACATTCTGGTAAGTGCAATTTAAAAATTAAAAATTGATTACTTAAGTTTTCATTTAAGTCAAAGGATTTTAAATGCATTATGAACGTTACTGAAATTGCATTTTTAGCAATGCTTACATGGGGTGTCCTTTACTGGAAATTGACTAATTAAGTGTTCCAGTAATGAACACAGACAGGTCTTAAAATCTTAAAAATAAATGAAATTTTGTAAATGGCCGTTAGTACATAAAATTCTAAGTTTTCTATTGCTACTCAAACAAAAACATTCAAATATTGCAAGAAAATAAAAAATATATAAATTAATTAAACAAAGCCATTTCTTAACCTCTTCATTAAGATTTTCACAGAAAAACAGCGAAACTTTAAAACATTTTCTGCTTCTTGATGGGTTTGATTAAAAGTGTCAACAATAACCCAGTGCAAGGGGGAATTATAAAATAAATAATTAAAGATAAATATTTATCTGTTTTTTTTGTTTTTTTTTAACCAAAAACATCAAGGGCTGTCCATTACTGGCACATCTACCTATTATAGAGATGGAAACAATTCTTTCGAAATTCTTGTAATTTTTCACAAAATTATTTACTAAAAATTATAAAACATATTTTTGGTTGATATGATTCATCTGAAAAATTACTTTCACAAAATACTTAGTACTGTTATATCTCACAAAGTTTGTCAATCGAAAAAGAAAACTTTTATTATTTTCACCTCCCCTCATCCCCCCTTGGTTTTACATGACGCTATGATCAGCTTATTTATTTATTTATCAACAAAGTAATAAACAGGACATTTTAAACGAAAATAAATAAGTAAAAAATAAAAGGGCAGAACAATTTTCAAATATAGAAGCATTTCTAAAATAAGCTGCCGGCAGTGACGCTGAGCCTATGCAGGAATCTTTAGTTATTTATTTTTACAACAAATTAAGAAATGCAGGAGAATTTTTTCAAAATTTTAAAGCTTTATATGCTAGGGAGGCACAGTATGTGTGTAAATTAAGTTAGTGTGTATACGAAATCAGTTACCACGTGCTTCAAGATTAAAATAAAATCAGTACATACAATTCCACTAAAAACTAAGTATAAATTAAATGCTTTTATAAAACTTACCGAGTAAAACAGGTCCATCCTCTTCCTCAATGTTTCATCATTAAGTAAACTTCTTTAACTTCATGTTTACATTCGCCATCTTGTGAGGACAGGCGCGACGGCGAGACGAGACGAACGAATCGCAAAGAACGGCTCGGTAATGAGTGAAGTTTTATCAAGTTGAGTTGTTTCATTTTAGCTCTCCTTGAGCACAATAGAAAAATAACAGCTGAAATCAAGTTGAGCTAAACATTTAAAAATCAACTCATTCACGATCCAATAAATTAGAACTCATTTTTGAGCAACCAAATCCACTCATTCGTTTTAAGAGAGTACACTGTCGAAAAACACACATCAATCTTGCATTTTTTTTCTAGCATTTATGACTTATTTTTTATAGGGGAACCCGGGGCACAACGGGGTACCGAGGCGGAATGAAGTTTGAAGTTTTTCGGTGTCAAGGAGGTGCTGCCAGAGAGTGGCAATAAGTAGATGTAAGAAACCTGTTGCCGTTCAACTCCGGTAGCCATGTTAGTCTAGTTTTCTCAAGCGTCGGTGCGGGAAATTCTCGTTGTGTGATTTTTTGCTCCTGTATTGTAATTTCTGATGATTTTTTAACCAAGGTAAGGCATACATACATGTTTAAATTACAACTACAGTTAGTGCATGCTTGAAGTACATTTAATTGTCTTTAGTTTCATGTAGTTAAACGTTTGTTTACGTAACTTTCTCGAGTGACCTTACCTCTCTAACCTAAATCGTGTCCCCAAAATGCTTTTAATCGAGAAACTTTTTCAATTCTTCTAAATTCAGTTGAAGGTTGGATCGTTTGTTCCATGTGCGAAAAATGGGCACACAAACCTGGGCGGCAATAATATCGAAAATGATGAGACTGTGTTAGTGTGTGAATTTTGACAATAGGCTTATGAAAATGACGCAATGAAAACTGTAGTTAAACATTCATTCTCACTTAAAACTAAATAAATATAGAGCAAACTTTTTTTTTCATTTTCACTAGTTTTTTATGTTTTTATAGTTACTTGTCCTTACCATCCAATGCAAATGGCATAATGTTCTCTTTCTGAAAAAGTAAATTGTTCTATTGTCTTCTTACAATATTATTAAATTTTTGTGATTACTACATTATGATGTGTTCATAGAAAATTTTGTAGCTCTCTTAATTAACCTTTTTGTATATTTAAAACATATTTAAACTTGGTACACTGTTTAATCCCGGGTTCACCTATAGATTTTAATGCACCAATTTTTTTAATGAAATAAAAAATACCAAAATGTGATAAATCTGTATCTATTTATTAATAGATAACGTTACAAATTTGTGATTGTGGTACGGTCACTCTCCGGGTAATGTACATTTTTCAAGTCATTTTCTTGGTCATGAAAATAATGTCTTGACAGTCAAATTAAGGAAGCATAAAAAATAATTTTAACTAGTTTTGAAATTTTCTAATATGTTGCTAGTATTCACAAAGATTGTAAAAAAAATCACAAAGATTGTTTTGTGAAAAAACATTTGAAAACTTCGTTGCCTGTCCACGGACATGATAAGCATATCCTTGGAAGGTACCTTTTTGGGAAAATGAAACAATAATGAGTTTTCTTTTCCGATGGATTTTTCTGTTCCTGAACGAAAAATTAAAGCTTAAATGTTGAATACACTTACTAAACGGCTTGGAAAAGAAAGAATCTTCTATCCGCCATTAAGTATGCATGTCACCAATTTAATCAATAAGTGCACGGATTTCAACGAAAGTTTTCATACTACAATTCTAGTTTACCAGCGTAACTATTAAACTGAAAATAATCATCAGTAGTGCATAGTTTTCTTTTTAAAGTAACGTGTAAAAATTTCCTCATTTGATTGTCTACTGCGTGTAAAAGGCAGGGGATGCTAACAGCGATGACCGCCTCGGGAACTCAGCTTTTGCTTTAGAGTGTTAGTGCAATCCCGAGGGGAAGGGATGCTAGAAAATAGATAGCATTTATAAATGCGAGAGTGGCGACATATGAAAAATAAATTGATTGGTCGAGAATATTTTGGAGAGAAACTTGGCGACCCTGCCATTATCGTTAATTTATTGTTTGCTGACACGTCTGATCGAACTTGTTAACATGCGTAATGAACGTGGGTTGCTACAGTTTGGACAAATACTTTAATCAGAGCATTTGTGTAATACATATGAACCGAATAATACAAACATTAAGCCTGTGTTCTAGTACTTTCTGTTTGATAGGATTACTACTCTATAGCGCGCAAGTAGTGAAAGCCCGTACTTTCCATAGTATTAACAGCCTTTTCAAACTTTTCCGCATATTTTTTTATAACTTTTGCTTCTTTCAACACTTTATTCATATTTTTATGGGTAAAATTTGGCAAATATTTTATGTTTCTTGTTGCAAATAAATAAAATTTCATTTAGAAAGGATCAAATCGAATATTTGTGATGAAATTAATAAAACCTGCAGTTTTTAAAATTAAAAATATAAATCAGATTAAAATTGTAAAACTACATATTTAAAGAAGAAAATAGAATTTGAAAGTATCTACGCCAGTCTATCCTGAGTTGAAGTGAGTGTTTAGCCATAATTTTCCCTCCAACATCTATGAAATTTGTATTCTTAGGCGGGCTGCTGCATTAAGTATATCAGAATAGGGAGTTAACACTACCGAGCTCTGCACAATAGTACGGAGACCTACCATCATATTCTGTTTCATCGAATCCAGCGGTTTGTCCATGAACACAATGCCGTAGAATTTCGAAGGAAAATTTTATGGCAAAATGCAGATGTCCTCCCATAGAGTATTATGGGGGTATATATTTTCAAATTTGATTTTCTCTTTTAATGAGATTTAATAATATGACGAAACTTGCTACAATTTTCATTGATGCATATTTCTCATTGAAAAACTACCGATTTTACTTATTTTCACCACAAATATTTGATTATATTTTAAAATAAAATTTTATGTAAGCTCAAAGTAAAAAAAAAAAATTAACAATTTGTAGTGAAAATGTAAGTATTGCTTTTAAAAACAATAAAATTATGTAAAACAAGTCTAAAATTGTACGTCAAACGGGGAAATGAGGTGCGTTGCTACTCTAGCTATTTCTATAAATATTCAGATCTTGGTGCAATACCTGTTGCACTCTTTTGAAAAAAAAAATGCATGAATACAAAATTAAGATTATATATATTAAATTCTGTAATATGGAAATAACTGTATAATATGACTCCATCTTAAATTGGACGTAATCACCATGAAAACTTATAATCATTACCTATTATGGGATATCGTTAACTTAATTACGTATGATAGGATTTAACAGAATGTAAAAAAAAAAAATTAATATCTTTTTAAGTTTTGATTCGATTTTCCTAAAATTTCAAATGGCTCGATAAAATTCTGCAACGATTATAACACTTTTCAACTATGTTGGAAAGTGTTAAAAACGCATAATAGGTTGAAATTTGACTTTCAGCAATTTATACCAATAGACGGAAGCATACTTGAATAGTTTTTTACAGCTCTGTATTTTACCTACTATCTTTATATACACGCCACTGTGTAGCTAAAATTTAATTAAGACTAAAACACGTTTAAAACTACTGAAATCTCACTACCAGAGATTATCATCCATTGACGACCCAGTGTATCATTTTATTCTACAAACATATCTTAGTATACTAAATGTAGATCAGCGAAAAAAATGCATAACTCATTTAAAAACCAACTTTAAGTTATTTTCGTTCATACTCAGTAACCCTTACGAATTCTTTTGTGTAGTCTGTATATGATCTACAAAATTTATACACAACGGGACATGCAAAAATTTAGTTAAACTTAAAAACTCATATCACAACTAAAAATGCACTTCAAACAATCATCTCTAATATACAGTATTTAGAATGCAATATAGTATCTGAAATCTTTCGTGTGTCCCTTAAATACTACGCACTTTCTATTGTACAATAAGGAACTTGTAGTATACCTCAGCAACGAAAGTGATGACATCATTAAAATGCAATTGAAACTATTTTTGCCCATTGACTGTAATGTAACATAATACTTTTAACTGTCCCTGTAATATTTTGTGTGTTCCTGTAAACCTATTATACAGGAAGTAACTTGCTGTTTAATAATTTAACATAATTATGATACGTCGCAAACAATGTTTCCCCTATACCATTATGTAAAGGAATTTAATGTGTGGCTTTGTAAATGAGTAATAAATATTATTTGAACCGCATATACTACAGAACTTATATTTTGGTGCACTTCATAAATGCATATCAGTTTCATTATGATCGAAAGTGTGTAAATGCACTTGAGGCTATTTTTTCCTTTGGCCATAAAGTAACGGAATATTTTAGACTGTCCCTGTAATTAAACAATACATCCTATTTTCATAAAATTTGAAAGAACTCGACAAAATTATGCAACGATTATATATATTAAATTTCAAACAATTAGATTGGGTAGTTTTTGGGCTGTTATATACGGACAGACAGACACACAAAGCAGACAGACAGACGGACGGACGGACCAGCCGACGACTTTAGGTGCTTCGTATTTATATAATTACGAACGCTCCTAAAAAGACAAAAAGTGACAAAAAGAATGCTGAAATGTTTGAAAAATTGCTTCTAATGTGAAGGATTCATAATGTGCGCGCATTCAAAATGTCATGCAGTAGCGGCAGAAAATGGACCGGTGAGTTAGCTCTCCGTTATTATGGAGCTGAATGGTTAACATTCAGTTCTATTTTGGAGTTCAGTGGTTGTGTCAAACCACTCTCGCCTATTTTGAAAGAGTCAGTTGAAATCGCTTAAAAATTTTTAGTTCACAGGCTGTCAAAGCCTGTGAGCTGATGTGCACACAGGTTCTGTACGTACAGTCGTGGAAAAAAAGCAAACACCCCCAATTAACTCCTCAACAAATTACCGTAGAAGAAAGTTACTGGTGCCGAACGATTGGAAATAAAGTCTACTTTTAAATGATGTATATAAAATTTGCTTAGGTGGCCAACTACATATTAAAACTAACCATAACTTTCTTTTTTCAAAAGCAGTAAACAATTCTGACAGCATATATGAATTCTACACCATTTAATTTGCCTAAAACAAATTTTTATGCAATTCGTACCATAAGTTTCCGAGAAATTAATTATTTTAAAACGAGCGTATTTTAGGGGCTATATCCAAATTGAAGTTCGGTACTCGATTGTTACCCGAGAGAGCCTTCTTCTTGATCAAGGCAATAAAACACATTTATTGAGAATTTACAACACAAATTTCCAAGTAAACATCAATATCTATGTACAATTCACACTGAGGGAGCAGTAACCGTTACTCAAGCAGTCAATGAAGTCTACTAGATTACAGGACAGCGTAAGAAATTTCAAAATATCTAGTCATTTCTATCATAGACGGCCCCTTAAACCACCATTTTGCCGTTTTTTAAGCACATTAAGTGTTTAACATTAGCACATTACGAGTATAATCTCAGGCGATATTAATAAACCTATGAAAATGTAATTTAACATTAGAAGCACTAAATTTTGAATATTTATAATTCAAAAACTTATCATTCAAACGACTTGAAATTTGGTGTCTAGGCATAGTTTGAACCGAAGATATGAAATATCTTCTTAAAATTGGGTATTGCTATTGAAAAAAAGGAAGTTTGGGTTCGTTTGATTACGTAGATGGCCCCCTAAGCAAATTTTACACACATATAAAAGTAGACTTTATTTCCAGTCGTTCGGTACCAGCAACTTTCTTCTACAATAATTTGTTAAAAGGGAGTGTTTACTGTTTTTCCACGGCTGCACGTAACGCGATAACTCTTGATAGAAATGTCCGATTTGCTTGAAATTTTGTAAATAAGTTCATTATGATAAGGCGCTTCCCTGATTAATTTTGAGGATTCATTGGTTAAGTATAAAGGGAGGGACGGTGTCTAATCCCCCTCTTAATTTAAATAAATGGGTTTTTTCATGCAGAATTATCAGATTTGCTTCAAATTTGGTATGCCGGTTTATTCTGATAAGGCGCTTCCCTCATTAGTTTTGGAGGTTCGTTGGTTAAGTATAAAGGGTGGAAATGGGGGAACTAATCCTCCTTATTTTATCTAAATGTGTTTTTTTCTTTATATTTCGAGGGGCATTATTCTTTGAAATAAGAGTATAATATACAATTAGTGCGAATAGCCTCTGAGCTTAATGCGACCAGTTTAACTGGACACTTTTCTTTTAATTGTTTAAAATTTACTTGATTTTCTTATTTCATGACGGTTAAAGAGATAAAGCATTAAATTTCAAGCTACAGAAGAAGGGATTTTAATGTTTAAATATTTAGAAAATTTAGCTATGGATTTATTAAAAAAAAACTAAAATTCAATAAACTATATAAATCACATATTAACTATATAAACTATATAAATCATATTATCGATTGGAGTAACAGCGCTTGCTTAGTTGTTTGTAGGACTCTGGACAAAACTTTGTTATAATTTATCAATATTTCCAATGTTTACAATGTGAAAATACTGAATGTAATAAAGAAAATTTTGTTTGTGTTAACAGTAATAATTGAGTTTAACTGTACTCAAAAGAAAAGGTTATAACTTTTTTTTTCAATTTCATTCAGTTATATCATTTGAAAATTTGCATCTGAATAAAATATTTTTACCAAAATAATTCTCATGAAGAGAGTAAACGTTCTTGTATACATGGGTCAGTTTCCAAAAAGTGTACTATTCCAGTCACAAATCGTTTTTCAGTATTTAACATCAAGATTTTTGAATTAATTTATGTTTTCTATTGAAAGTGAAAGGAGACTAAATGTGTTGTGTGCATATATATTTTTATAATTACATTGTAGTTTTCATTTCTTAGTACAAAGTATGTCAGATCTCACGTCCGTGTCATGTCACACACCCAATGTTACAAAGGAAAATGATTGATTACTTATTTAATTGAAAATAAAATAGAAAATAATTGAAAATAAAATTATTATTCTAGCTACTACTATCTCAAGAGCAAATTAACTTAGCATAGTTAATTACTTTCTTTGTATTTTTGTTTTCCGAATACGAAAAGGAGTTACACAACTTCTCACCTCCATGAACCAAACATTAAGTTGCATTTTCATGTTAAAAAATTGCAAAATTATCATCAGATTTTGTTTCGCATGATACTAAAGTTAGCCAGTATGCTTGCTGTTGTTAAATTATAAGCCAGAAATTTGTTTTTATACTCAGATATTAGAGTTTGTTGTAAAAAAGCAACGATGGTTATTGGAGATTCTCACATCCGTGAATTGTAATTCAAGGTGACTAAATCAACACTAAGATGTTTGCTTACATATTGCTTATGTAATTATATCAACTGATTTTGATTTAAAGAACAAAAAAAAAATTCTCAAAAAAATAAATATGAAGGTTAATATTTAGAGCATATTCCTCACCTCCGAAAATCTCTTAATTTTGAAAATGTATATTTCAGAAAAAATACTTAACAAGAAGTTACAGTCGTGGAAAAAAAAAGTAAACGCCCCCTACTAACTCCTCAACAAATTATTGTAGAAGAAAGTTACTGGTACCGAACGATTGGAAATAAAGTCTACTTTTAAATGATGTATATAAAATTTGCTTGGGGGGCCACCTACATATTAAAACGAACCATAACTTTTATTTTTTTCAATAGCAGTACCCAATTCTGACAGCATAAATGAACTCTACACCCTTCAATTAGCCTAAAAACGAATTTTTATGCAATTCGTACCATAAGTTTCCGAGAAATTAATTATTTTAAAACGAGCGTATTTTAAGGGCTCTATCCAAATTGAAGTTCCGTACTGGATTGTTAACCGAGAGAGACGCTTCCTTTATCAAGGCACCTTAAGCGCCACTCAAGGAGTCAATGAAGCGTGTTACATTACAGTACGGCAGAATAAATTTCAAAATGTCTACTCACTTCCATCATAGACGGCCCCTTAAACCATCATTTTGCCGTTTTTTAAGCATAATTTGAAAACTACTTGGAAGAAAAATGTGAAAATTTTGAATTTCCATAAAGCAGGAATTAATAAATCTAAATCCATCAAAAAAATTGTAGGTTGCAATTCATAATTTTTTCGAATATTAATTTCATAATTCATAATTTATATCATAAAATTATAAAAATTGCGAATTCAGCTTATTTATGTTTCGGTATATTAGTATTATTACCATAAAAAAATTAGCACATTAGGAGCATAATTTCGGGAGATATATATGAAAATATCATTTAACATTAGAAGCACTCAATTTTGAATGTTTATAATTCAAAAACTTATCATTCAAATGACTTGAAATTTGGTGTCTAGGCATAGTTTGAACCCAAAATTTGAAATATCTCGTTAAAACTGGGCATTGCCATTGAAAAAAAATGAAGTTTGGATTCGTTTTGATATGTAGATGACCCCTAAGAAAATTTTATATACATCATTTAAAAGTAGACTTTATCTCCAATCGTTCGGTACCAGTCACTTTCTTCTATGATGATTTGTTGAGGAGTTAGTAGGGGGTGTTTACTTTTTTTTCCACGACTGTACACTGACTGTAAATCAAAAAAGATTGTTTTAAAACTTTAAAAGAGAATAATTGAATAACATAAAAGATGGGTGATGAAAAATATATCGAGATAGGAGATGAATGTGTGTTTTTTTTTTTTATATTCTTTCCAAATAAATTCATTATGCATTCTTATATAGAATTGCTCCTTAGTTATATTCTAATGAAATAAATAGCTTTTTATGAAATATATAATAAAATAAATAGAATTTATTATAAAATAAATAGTCTTTGCTGCACTACACAAACATAACTTTAGCATAAAATTCACCTCCGTGAATGATGTAACAGATTACCCACTGGTGTTGCGTTCACGCAACAGTTAATTTAAATGCCCATACTTAAATTTGCTATATAGCTACCACTATTTTTGTAATAAAAAATTTGCCTTATTTAATAACAGAAACTTCGATCATTAATAATAAAGCGAAGATTTTCTTTCAAAATTTGTGGTGGCAAACGTTTTTCTGAAAAAAAAAAAAAAAAATGACTATCCCTATGTTATAGTTTCGGTGGTTAATGGGTTAATGAAAGAAATTGTGTTTCTGAAAAAAATAAATATATTGTAGCTTGTTCATTACTGATTTTTACTTGCAGTAAGGGATAAGTTTAAAAAATGACAGCATTTGTCTTGAAAAACAAATTTTTTTTTTTTTTTTTTTTTTACGGGAAAAATTTGTATTGAAAATATACACTTTTGGAAGAATGACCCCACGCAGTTTCTTTCATTTTGACATGTTTAAAAATAGGAATCATTAAATATATTGTAAAATGCTTTGCGGTAAATTCACATTCAATGGTTTAGTTATCAGCAGTCTTATGAAATTTTATAGTGGTACAAGCGCTTGAAACATGCTTTTTCTGAAACATAGAATGCATATCATTTTACTAAAGTAAAACCTGTAAAAACGGAACTTGTCTGCAACGGAATCACGCCTTAAACCAATAATTTAATGATCCAGGCGAAAACAATACAATTACAACAGAAAACGTACTTGCAAAGACGAAAATCAGTCTGAGCATTTTCTACGTTTCTTTCTCTTTTTTATCAGCAATTTTTGATGTATTAAAAAATATATTCTCTAAACCCGTATAAGGCATTTTCGTTGTAAAACGCGAGGAGAGGTAGAAAATCTTAAATTCTAATAAAACTTTATAAAAAAAATATCTAAGTGATTTTAAAAGATTTATTTAAAACAGATCATCCTTTTCTTATATAGCTATCGTAAACACCAAAGAAAAGGTAATTTTTTTATTTATATAATTTTAATTAAATATCAATATTCGATGTCGCTTTCTCCATTTAATGTTCAAACAAAAGTTAATACACAAAATATTAAAATTCACAAAGTAATTTATCACGTCGTTTTTTTTCTTTATAAATTTGAAATTTAATTTATTTCAAAATAAAATTTGACATATGAAAAATCCATTAACATTTCTTGTTATGTTCTAAAATGGCAAAAAATGTATTCTACATGCTTCAAAGGATTTTCTTTAAGAAACTGAAAGATTTACAAAAGACTACAAATAAAACTAATAAATTTCAGTTAAATCTTTAGCATGTTCTTTTATAATTTTTCCACGTTGCCATTTCTGTACGTAAAACAAATATTTCAAAGTCTAATTAGAAGCTGTATGACTTAATAAAATAACTTTTCCTATAACAAGATATTAAGGAAATTAAAATTTAAGCATACGGAACATCAGTTTTATTTTTATAAAACTTTATGTCGATACAAACTTTTAAATTAAGACAAATTACTTCAAATAACTTTGAATACTTATTTTTAAAGTTTAGATTAGTTGCAGTGAAATAGAAAATTGGAATACTTTCTTGGAAAATAGACGTTTACCTCTGTTAATTAGGAATAAATAAAAATTAAGTTGCATGTCATTATAAAAAACTAATTTGAATTTAAAAGATTTTAATTTATGCTTATGTGCAATAAGCAGAAGAATATTAAGTTTTGATGAATTAAGACATTTTAATAACTCTAAAGAAAAACATAAGGATTTATTATACGTTAAAATATAATTCTTTAGTATCGAAATTTCCGGCGTATAATCCACGGACCAAACAATTATGGTGCCACCCAGAATTTTTTAAAAATAAAATGTAACATTTTAGATCGCGGTAAATATTTTTCTTCAATTACTGAATAAAATTTCTGGGTGGAAACATAATTGTTTCATCTGCGGATTATACGTCGGAAATTACGGTAGTATATTGCGATATTTATTTTTTCGCAACCCCTTAAATAATTTGTTAATGATTATATATGAAATGTATAATAATGATTACTTTTTACACGTTTATTTAAAAAAATGTCCAGATTAAATCTGAATCACTATTTTAGTATGCCTTGCCACACTTTTAAAATCTCTTCCACCGTCTTTATTTGCAATTTTTAATTGCAAAGTTTTTTTTCCTAAATACTCTATTCCGTTGAAGATTGACGAGTTGACCAAAAGTGTTTCATTTCCTAATATCATAAAATAATTTTCTGTAAGAAAACACTAATCCAATAATTCAGAACTTCCACCGACAAAATACAGAGTGTCCATAAAAGAATATCCCAGTTTCAATGGTATATTATGACGGTGCAATTGACTATTTACAACGAATAATACATGAAATTGAAGGTAAACCGAGTTCTCCAGATGTTCAATATATGCACCTTTAGTTTTACGCACACATCTAACCTAAAGTCCAATTTTTCCCACATTTCTGTTAACAAGTCCGGAATAATGGAAGCAATAGCCTCTTTAATTCTGAGTCTCAACCCTGGCAAATCAAAAGATAGCAGCGGAATCTAGACACAATCCTTTATAAATCTCTGAAGAAAATAGCCTGGCTCTCCCGGCTTTTAAATCTTCAACCCAGCAATAATGCTTTATGCTCAGGAGTCTCCATTTCGCGTATGTGGCACTGCAAGCGAGTAAATGAAGCATTACTCGCGCATGCGCTTATCTAAAACAGTTTGAGTTGCTCTATCTTTTTAACCTTGAATCAACACTCTACAACGCTTACAGTTGATATTATTAAATTTTATAACTGGGGTATACTTACATGGACTCTCTGTACTATATATTAAATGACTGATAGTTTAATCAGTATTATTCATAATTATGATATTTATACAAAATCAAATAAACGAATTGTTTTCAATTTTAATTTCATAATTTTAATTGTTGAAAATAATCTTTAGTACAAATTTACGAATAATTGTTAAAGGAATCATTTGATATGCAAAAATAACTAGGGCAATATCATTTGTGCTTTTCAAATCACACATTACATATGAAATCATTCAAAAATCACGTTTTTTTATTCACTCAGGCAGAGATATTTCTTTAGTGATCCCCCCCTCCCTCCCCCCCCCCCCACACACACATGTAAAAATAAAATTTCTTGGCTTATTTGGTGGTTGATGTTAGTGTTTTTCAGGTAGAACTATTGTCAAAGACAAATATTCACTTTATTTAATCAATAAATTTCTGCATTAAATCAAACATTTGTTTTCGGAAACAGTAGTGCTAAAAATAAAGAGAGTTGGTAGGTTAGAAAGTATAAAATACTTTATAAATTTTAAGGAGCACTTTTGAGTTTTAATGCGCGAAATATGTTTTTAAATAATATTACGTTTAATATATTTCTGCTTGCAAGTATATTTTCATTTAAAAAGATAAAAAAATAAGCCATCCCAAGAAGTTTAGAGAATCCAAAATACCGTATATTTCCGTGTATAAGCCGATCCTTATATAAACCGAGTATGTGGTTTTTCAGTGAAAAATCGTCCAAAATCGGAAACCGGTATATAAGCCGATGTTAAAAAAAGTTGATGAAAAGTTCACCAAACAGAAATACATTTACAGAAATACATACAGAATTTTGTGCATAGCCAATAGAAAAAAAAGCCCTCTGAAAATATTTCTCTCTCAAATTTTGGCTTGGTTAGATGAAAAATCCGTTTAATTGGGTTCCGCTCATCCTGTTATTACTTTCATAAAAAATCCAAATTTTTTATTTTTGTAATTAGAAAAATCTTTTTCCACTTCACGTGACTACCAACTGTTAGTTTGGCTCAAGGAAAGATGTATTGACAAAAAAAAAAAAAAAAAAAAAAAAAAAAAAAAAAAAACACGGCTTGGCTTATGAGAGTTTTAAATTAAAAGTCATTAATTTTGATGAGCAGTATAATAACTAAGTGGCTGCTCGCCATTTTGCACTCAACGAAAAACAAGTGCGAGAATGAAAAACGAAAAAAGACGAAATTTCAAACGTTGTAAAAGTAATGAAAGTTGCACGTGGACGCAAAGATGTAGTATTTTTAAGAAATTGGCGTTGATGATGAATTATTCACTATCAATATTCATTCTGATTTACCAATGAAAGAAAGCAATTTTAAAAATTTCCTTGAAAATTGTGATAACTTCGATAGTGAATGATGATCGGTGACTTTTGCATTGTAAAGAGTGGAGTATAAGTATTTTCAGAAATTTGTAAGCTTTAAATGTTTGTTTTTTTATATTTACCGCAGTTTTTATTTTAAAATATCAATTTTGGAAATTTTCTTAGACTCGTGTATAAGCCCATTCCCGTCATTTGAAGCCAAAAATATGCCCCAAAATTATCGGCTTATACAGAAATATACAGTATACAAGAATGACTAAAATGAGGGAATCTTACATTTTTTTATAGCTATAATATTTTTAATCGAACTATATAAAGAATTAGCTTAACATCAAGCGCACAAAATGTTGCATATTGAGAATCTCAAAAAGTATTTCATCTAACGAACCTCGAATTTTTTTTTTTTTTTTTCTATTTACGAAGAATTTTGCCGTTACTTTTACATTTATTTCGGCATTTTTATAAATTATTGGAATTTATAAAACTGAATAATCAATTGTCGTTACTAAATCAAGTTGGTAAAACAGCTTTTCTAGTCTTTGCTATCTGTGTGATTTTTATGTCTCCGTGCAACTCTGTCTTTGGGGATTTTTATTTAACATTAAACAGGCCGCTGACAGATTTATACGTCATTTACAAAACCATCGTTAAGAGCCGTTGACGCACTTACACGACATTCATGATTACAATGTTGTCGGCCTTTTAAAACACATTACCGTGGTATTATATCACAACAGTTGAAATCGAAACATACCGATCATATAAATTCGTATATATTGACTTGTTTAGCGTACATCAGAGAAAAATCACCAATGTAGAGCAATTATTCTAAAAGTTATAACGATTTTAAGAAAGTGTTAGAAATTACAATATTTGCATAAAAAACCCCGGCCACTTGTGCATGAATATCCGCAGCATTTGTTGCCTGTATCTTATACTATAATATTATTTTATATATTCTTTCATTGACAGATTTCGTTTTCTCAATGGCATTGGGACGGATTAAAAAAAATGTGTTAGTCTGTTTACCTGACTCACTTTTCTGTAAATGTCTTCATATTACTAGAATTAATACGAAATTTGGATACCAAATTGTAGCAGAAAACAATGTTTTTAAAATAGTCATTCTTAGTTATATTTCTTACATTTTATGTGTATGATTATAAAATTTAAAAAAAAATAAAATTTGTTTTTAAAAAGCTTTTTATAAGCATCGAATTTTTAATCATTAATCCCTGATTATTAAATATATATAAAGTTTTCATTGATTCTTTTTTAACATATGACAACAGAAGAAGAAAAGTGCCCAGTTAAACTCGTGGCGTTTAGCTCTCAGACTAATTATACATTATACTCTTATTTCAAAGAATAATGCCCCCCAAAAAATAAATTAAGTGGGATTAGCCACCCCCGTCCCCCCTTCTATACTTAACCAATAAACCTGCAAATATAATCAGGGAAGCGCCTTATCAAAATAAATCTCTATACTAAATTTGAAACAAATCGGATAATTATGCATGAAAAACCCATTTAGCTAAATTAAGGGGGTAGATTAGATACCCCATTTCCCCTCTTTATACTTAACCAATGAACCTCTAAAACTATTTGCGGAAGAGCCTTATCAGAATAAACCGGTATAACCAATTTGAAGCAAATCTAAGTACATACAGTAACGTGCGTACAGAACTTGCAAGCACATCAGCTTTGGGTAGCGTATGAGCTAAAAAGTTTTGTTGAGACTACCTATTCTAGTTTTTTTTTCTAAAATTTGTTCGCTGCGTTCAATGATAATGTCATAGATAATAAATTATTAAATTATAAAAGGGTATTTAATATATATGTATGTATATATGTGTGTGTGTGTGTGTGTGGTGTGTGTGTTACACTCTTTATTTTTTTCCCTTTCACTTACTTCTCTACTTTTTAGTTTGAAATAATCCATTGCGACAGTTTCACAATTTGACACCTTTTAGGAAACGTAGTTTGGCACATCATGAATTACATTGTTCTTGTGACTTATATATAGACATTAGGGTGCGATTCTGACATTTAAAAGAGAGAGGGCACTGGAAATACCCCTACAATATGAATGAAGATCAAAATAAAAGGAACACTTTTCTTATGAAAAACTATAAAAAGATTTCTTTCCTATGAGGTGTTTAAAACCTAGTGAATAATGCAGCTTAAGTACTAAGCCTGAGTAAATTTTTATCGAATATTCTCATATTACATATATACACATATTAAATGAATCATTGTGTGATGGTAAAAAAGTTTGGAATCTGAGTTAGTAGCATAATAACCAGCATAACAGTCCTTGAGTAGTTGAACAACAAGGAGGAATCGTTAAAATATTCTATTACTTAAGGGGGATTATCCTCCCGTTCAACCACTTTATACGTAACTAATGAACCGCTAAAACTAATCAGGGAAGTGCCTTATCAGAATGAATTTATATACAAAATTTGAAGCAAATCGGTTATTTCTATCAAGAGTTATCGCGTTACGTACATACACGTATGCGCACGCACGCACACACACACACACACACACACACACATATATATATATGTGTTATATAAAAATTTTTACTTTTGCTATTCATTTAAATTATTCTAAATTGCCGGCCAATTCATTATTTCCTTTATTTTAATACGCTCTATTATTTATTTCTAGTTAAATTCCTATATTTTTGAAACACGTATCTTAATAGATTTATTCCAAATCGTAATCTAAACTTTTAATCCCTTTATTAATTTTTATCGTCTACCAAACTGTAAAGTTCTGAACGCAGTTATTTTTCGAATGTTTATCAAAGCCATTTTTACATTTTTATTCTGTTTCATCGCATTTTCCCGCCCGCTAGGAGACGGCCTTTTCACATCAAAATCCTTCCATCAGCGGCGTCGGGATTCTTTCCTGTGACGTTTCTTGATCGCTCTCCATTGGCTGAGTGTCGGATCCCAGTTTCACTTCGAAGCTCGTTCGTGATTTTGGTTGGGTTAGCCTGAAGTTTCCATTTCAATCGTATTCCCTCGGCGCATCCTAATAAATAGTTCGAGCATGAGCTCAGAAAGAGTTTTTTTTTGTGCTGTTGGATTGTTTACTTAATTTGTTACCCGGTGTCCTAAGCCATGTAGAATAATCATCATCAATTATGCATGTCAATCAGCATGTAATGATATACAAAAAATAACGGTAAAAAATAGTTGTTGGTTACTCCAGAGTCTAAAGCGCCCTCTATCGGAATTTTAACTGTATCTGTAAAATTTATTTTCAAGAAAATACTGACATAAAGAATAGTTTTAGTGAAAACCACAAAAGAATCGACCAATTTTTCCGTTTTTTATAATCATTTGAAATTTTGGACCCTAAACTTTAAAGCCGGCTATCTCCTTCAGAATACGTTTGGGACCCTTGGTTTCCTATTTCCTATTACTCGCCTTGATGTGTTCTATCACCCCCTAGCGTATGTACCATGAGTTTAGGGACACCCTGTATGTTTACTGGATTGATTTTTGATGGCCAAGTATTTACTTGAGGGATATATATATCCTTACTGGGAACTTATGATGAAGTTCGCTAGCTGCCGGTACCAATCGCACGTTTTCCATTCTATTCTGTTTAGAGATATTGGGTGAGCGGGATGACCCTTCTGAGCGTCATCACCCTACTTTCCCCTGCACTATGTTCCGTGGTCCACTTTTACGTTAAAATATTAAAAATATTGCATGCAAAACACAGTTTATAGCACTTTATCTTACATTAAGTATTGGTATATTAAGGTTTTTACAATGTTTGAAGCACTGTAAAATATTTAATTTGGAAAATACTCGATTTCTACAAGTCTTAAATATTAGTGTAACTAGTTAGAAGTCATTAAAAGTTTCTACTTTTTCAAAACAATTTTTAGTGCCCTTCAAGTCAAATCATTCAAAATTTCTATGCTAACCAAAACGACGCTAATCTTGTAAAAACTACCAATTCTCCAAGCTTTCATCTCCGATAGTATTAGACACATTTTACAGCGAAATCCTTAATAGTCAAAAGATTTTTGCGCATTAACTTCAAGTAATGATCAAAAGATCAAAAAGTATGTCATTAAAGAAATTCAATCGGCATGAAAGCCCACAGTAAACATATATTCCACTATTTCCTTGCAATACAAATGTATTCAAATATTCAAATGTAGTGAAACCGAAATGAAAGGAGTAAAATATTATGTATTAGTTGGACAAAAAACTGATTCCCACCCCCTCACCTTCACGCCTATTTTATCGTCAACTAAGCGCACAAAAAAAAACAAAAATCAATATTTTATTAGGATTTATGTCCTCTTTAAGTGTAGGGATGACAGAAACCAAATTTATAGAAACGATTATATTTTCTTTTGTGATCAATATACAGAAAGATGATCGATATTTTAAAAAAAGCGGTTACTTTGCAAAAAAATATTAAGTAAACATTTTTCTCGATCAACAGAAAAACTTATGCGTTACCTTTTTAAACTAGTTCAAATCTATCTTCCACAAGGGAGATTTCAATTAGATAACCCGGGGATATGCCAATATGAAGGAAAATTAGTAAAAGTAATAAAAATGAAAATCCAAAGATTTTTTGTAAAAGCTATACAAGGTGATTCTGAACTTATGGCCAAATCTTTAAGGAATCATACATCATATAAGACTAAAACACTACACATTGCATAGTGGTAACCCGAACAGTAAAGTCTTACAGGGCGTTTAAGAATGTGCGAAGGACACATTACCTGTATTTCAGCTTGTTTCGCAACTAATAAAACAGGGTTCAAAACTTAACATCTGCGTAACTCTTAAAATTCTTCACCAAATGAATTCTTTTGGTTTCCGAAGGTAAAATTGACCAAAAATATTGAAATACGACAGACATAGGAATTAGGTACAAATTGGAAAATTTAATAATTTCTTACAATTTTACTATGAAGACATCCTCAAAAGCATTTAACACTTAGAGATGGTATAATTTGTAATCGAGCAACTATTTTAATTTTTTTGTGCGTGTATTTGGCAAATAAAGATATAGTATAAAAGTCATTACAAAAACTTAAACATGAAGCAGGAGGGGAGAGTGATTAGGATTTAAAGTCCGAAGTAACAAGAAAAAAATTAGTATATTTAAGAGTTGGGCACCGGCTGATTCAATATGAACACAACGTTATTTCAGTGTTAAACAGTAGTCGGCAGTCAACCTTGAATCGTACCAGTTTTGTCTTGATAACATGCTAAGAATGTTGCATTCCGTGCAGAGAAGATTAGATAAGTTTCAATTTTTCATTTTTGATGTAATATTTTTTAAAAAGTCATGTGATTGTTTAGATGATAATACAGCAAATGTCTACAAATTCAAAAATTAAATGAAGAACGGAAACTATCTTCTAAATGTCGTGTAGTTTAGTCGTAGTAGTAGTTGTCGTAAGAGTCAGATAATCTCGATAGGATTTCTATGAACTTGCAGTTGGCCGGTTAAACAAAACGGGGCTTCATCCTTCCACTGCGGGTTTTTGCTCCAATCAATGGGGCAAAGACACGCAGAGCAATGTTTTTAAAAATTTGCAATTTATCGCTAAAATTATAATTTGACAGAATCTAGGCTGATGGTAACTGAGTAAGGTTCTAATATAACATTTTAAGCAGCAATCAAACAAATTTAGACCGATGTATTCATTCGAAATCAAAATTTGTGGAAAGTGCGTATTTTTACCCCCCCCCCCCCCCATACCCTATGCAGTACTTAAAAACCATTTCTGTATATTTCAATTTCATTTTTAATAGAAGAGTTAAGATGATAAAGGTGGTATGCTACAAAATAAATGTATATATAATTATATAATTGAAGAAAATCAATGGTCACTAGTATCTGTTAAATTTTTATTTGAAAAAACATAAAACTCAGATTTTAACCCTTAAATGCCGGGTGTTGCTTTTCGGCAACATATCCAATTTAGGCACTAAAATACTATTAGAATAATATTGAAGCTATAATGCCTAATGTTGCCAGTAAAATATATTCTGAAAATATTAAATCGATTTTCAACAAGTAGATGGCAACACTTGTGCTGTTTAAGAATAAAGAATGATTAATTTTTTCATTTGTTGCTACTTGTTCTTATTGTTTTGTTTGGAAGCTTGCGAAGTACCCTATTTTGTTCTGCAGTGAGCAAGTAAAATTTATTTCTTATTATAGTTCCTAAAATTCTTGTTTGTTTAATATTATAGAATTTTATCAAGGAAAATTATTTTTTCAATTAAAAACCAGTATTGCCGATTAGTAACGAACTGTTTTTTTAGCAGTAAACCACACTTAAAACAAAATATGATTTTTTAAAGTATTTTTCCCATGATTTATTTAAAAAATGGAAGCCGAAAAACATTATTACAATGATTTTTGAAAAGTCAGGCATTTAAGGGTAATAAAGGAGGCACTTGGCAATAAACGCAAATACATATTTGAAACTTTACAGCTCATTCCTCCAAATGTTGATCGTGTTACTTACCACCTTTATCATATCAGCTCTTCAGTTATAAAATGAACAATGAATGTAAAAATAATAGTTAATACACTTTTAGATAATAATGAAGGTAACGAATATTTTTTTTTCAACTGGATTAAATCATATTCAAGGCTGGAGTAGCACAGTTGAAGCTTCGACTGTGCTACTCCAGCATTGAATACACTTTCAGATCATTTTTAGAAAAAAAATTCTATAAGTCAAAACAAATATGATAATTTTGACATTTAATTTTACTCTATTTTTGTACATTTTGATTTGTCAATATTAAAATAAAATAATTTGGGTATATTTAGTTTTAATGGCATTAGTTGAACACTAAAACAATTTAGATTATAATCATATTTATAAAAGTGGAATAAGTCATGAATAATAATATTTGAAATTTTAAAAAAGGGCTTTGGGATATTTCAAACAACATTCTTAAAAATTTTCACATATAACAATATTGAACTGAAAAGTTTGTCCGCCAATTTCATAAAAATGTGAAAAAAATGTAGCATATCTAAGGTATATATTAGAGGCTCACAACCATAGTAGACCAAGTCCATTTTGGAAAAAAATGAGATAGTCCGTTTAGAAGGTACATAAAATCTGTTTTATCTACTCCCACTGTAAACAAAGTCTGTAAACAGATGACATATGTGATAAAGTATAGGCTGAATCCATATCAACTCAGGCAGGGGGCTTACCTCCATAGTTTCAGAAGTTTTTGAATTGAACATATGTTAAAATTTAAGAAAAAGTAAGATACTTGTTTATTTTCATTTTGCCCAAAAAAATTCCTGGCCCGAGATACAGGCCGCCAAAGATGACATCCCCGGCATCCTTTCTCATTCGCGATTTTCGATAAAAATTTTAAAGTGCTCTATCTCTAGAACGGTGCAAGATATTTTGTTGCGGTTTATTTTATTTTAAAGATAATAGTCTTCTGTTTAAAATGATATACCCAATTTTGAAAAATGTATTCAACTTTTCTTGTGGCAACCTTTTGAAAAAAAAATTTTCAAAAAAAAAATTTTTTTTTCGAAAATGCCAATCCTAAAAATTTTGATTTTTTTTGCTGTTTATCAATACCATTGGGAACTATCTTCACTGTAAAGGAGAACTTCCACTTTTGAGTTTAACAAATTTTAGAAACATTTAAAAAATTCAGGGAATTTTACAGGAACTGTATATATACAGTTCCAGTAAAAGTCACTGAATTTTTGCTTATTTGTATCATATTTGTAAGGATAAGCCTACTATATATCCTAAACAAGTTAGAAATTGCAATATCAAATGTGGCAAATGAGGTGCGTGCGTACTATAACTTGTTTTATAAATATTCAGATCTTGGTGCAATAAGTTACACTCTTGGGCAAAAAGGGCATGAATACAAAATTTATTATGATTCTACATATTAAATTCAGTAATACGGAAGTGATATGAATTCATCTTAAAAGGACTTAATCGCCATGGCAACCTAGAATCATTGCCTATCATGATATATTATTGAATCAATTATGTATTATAGGATTTTTAAATAGAATGAAGAAAACTTTTATTAATTTCTTTTATGTTTTAATTTGATTTTCATAGCATTTGAAGTGATTCATACTTTATTTTCAATACCGAACATAGTAAAACAATCTCAATAACATATATCAATTACACAGCAATACAAATTATATTAATACGAGTTCAGACAGATGGGCAGACAAATCGAATCCATAAAGACTTTCAACTATGTTGGAAATTGTTAAAAACACATAAATAGGTCGGAATTTGACTTTTAGAAATTTATGTCAATAGACGGAAGCATACTTGAATACTTTCATACAACCCTGTACTTTACCTACTATCTTTTTATACATGCCACTATTTAGCTAATATTTAATTAACATTAAAACATCCTTAAAACCAGTGAAATCGCACTTCCAGAGATTATCCATAGACGTGTATCCATGTATCTAATTCTTTGCATGGACCTGTAAACATTTTATCTATATTCTCCAAACATATCTTAGTATACTAAATGTAGTTCAGTCAAAAAATGCATAACTCATTTAAAAATCACCTTTAAGCTACTTTCATTCATACTCAGTAAACCCTTAAGATTTCTTTTGTGTAGCCCTGTATATGATCTACAGCATTTGTGCACACAACGTAATATGGAAAAATTTAGTTAAACTTAAAAACTCAAACACAACTAACAATGCACTTCCATCAATACCCTTACGATTTCTTTTGTGTAGCCCTGTATATGATCTACAGCCTTTATACACACAACGTAATATGGAAATATTTAATTAAACTTAAAAACTCATATCGCAACTAAAAATGCACCTCTAGCAATCTTCGCTAATGTGCAGTATTTCCAATAAGGTAAAGTATCCGAAATCTTTTGTGTGTCCCTGTAAACACTATGCACTTTCTATGACACAGGAAGTAATTTTTTGTAAACCTCTGCAATAAAGTATGTATCACTTCAAATGCTATGAAAATCAAATTAAAACATAAAAGACATTAATAAAAGTTTCTTCATTCTATTTAAAAATCCTATAATACATAATTGATTCAATGATATACCATGATAGGCAATGATTCTAGGTTGCCATGGAGATTAAGTCCTTGTAAGATTGATTCATATTACTTCCGTATTACTGAATTTAATATATGGTATTATAGTAAATTTTGTATTCATGACTTTTTGCCCAAGAGTGTAACACTTATTGCACCAAGATCTGAATATTTATAAAACTAGTTAATACTATGCACGCACCTCATTTGCCACATTTTATATTGCAATTTCTAACTTGTTTAGGATACATAGTAGGCTTATCCTTACAAATATGATACAAATAAGCAAAAATTCAGTGACTTTTACTGGAACTGTATATATACAGTTCCTGTAAAATTCTCTGAATTTTTTAAATGTTTCTAAAATTTGTTAAACTCAAAAGTGGAAGTTCTCCTTTACAGTGAAAATAGTTCCCAACGGTATTGATCAACAGCAAAAAAATCAAAATTTTTAGGATTGGCATTTAAAAAAAAAAAAAAAAATTTTTGAAAAAAAAAAATTTTCAAAAAGGTTGCCACAAGAAAAGTTGAATAGATTTTTCAAAATTGGGTATATCATTTTAAACAGAAGAATATCTTTAAAATAAAAAAAAACCGCAACAAAATATCTTGCACCGTTCTAGAGATAGAGCACTTTAAAATTTTTATCGAAAATGGCGAATTGGAAATGGTGCCCGGGATGCCATCTTTGGCGGCCTGTATCTCGGGCGAGGAATTTTTTGGGGCAAAACCAAAATATACAAGTATCTTATTTTTTATTGAATTTTAACATATGTTCAATTCAAAAACTTCTGAGACTATGAAGGTAAGATTTTTTCTTTGGCTGCCTGAATCGACATGGATCATACCATATGAAAACAGACTTGATTAATATGGGAGTGGATAAAACACATTTTATGCACATTCTAAATGGACTATAATTTTTTTTTCAAAATGGAGTTTGTCTACTATGGTTGTGCGGCCCTCATATTACAATTTAACATTTTTTTTTTGCACACAATTCGCATAGATTTCAAATTTTATGCTTCCTGTGACCACACATTTCGAAAAGAAATCGACTTTTAATCGCAAGAATATACTGCAATTAAAAAAGTGGCGAAGATTTCTATCCGAGGAAAATGGTAAGAAAGACGAAAAATTTGGCAGCTATACATTTGGGTACATTTACCTCCCTATTTTTCCTCGCGGACAGCTTATTTTACGACATCAATCTACAGATTTACCAGTATTTGCACACTTTATAGTTTGAAGTTATGGTGTTTCTAACAGGGTTCTCTGTTAGTCCAGTAAAGATAAGACTGTAAAGTAAGTTTACACACCGGTTTTCATATGTTTTATTGCTTTTCCTTTGCGCAAATGGGCAAATGATAAATATAAATAATAATGAAATTAATGTAATAACTAGTAACTATGGAAGCGAAAAAGTAAAACATAGCAATGGACACGCGGTCTCAGAGAATGCATTTATTTATGCATGAAATAAAGCTTCCTTATTTAAATATTAGTATGAAAAAATACAGATGTTGTACCTTGAACATTACACTTTAAAAAAAAAATACTTATTTTGTAAGTAGAGTTTATGAAACATTGACAGTTAAAACACATAGTGTATTCTTCATAAACAAATCTCAATAGGCACAATGCTGTCTCTTTGCTGGGAAATTGTTTTGCAATAAAAACTCCGAAAGTTAATGTTTGGGCTAATGGCTCTACCATTGAGCTACACAGATTATATCCAGATTGACATAATTCAGTCACTTGTTCGTATAATCAGATACGTTAACTACGGTAGATCAGCCAATCACAACCCGTTACAAGTGGAAACTATTACTGCATAGGTATTAATTATAATGTTAGAGAATTCAACTCCAAATACTAGATTATTTGGTGAAGCTCGAAATTGAACAATGTTTTACATTTTAAAAATATTTAATGGTTTTAATTGTTGGTTTAAATTTATAGCATCTGGAGATAAGCTTTATTTTTATAATTAAATTTATTTTATTCAGATGACAGAAAAATCAAGCGCAAAACGAAGTAAATGATTTTACACATTTAATCTTCCAAGATAAATTAATACTAAATATATACAGGATGTTTAAGAACATGAGAATTTTTCAATGGTGATAATTAGAGCAAAACCAAACAACTTTTGTATAATAAGACTATGTGGTAATGCACTTATTTAGTCAATAACTAATGCTCACTCCAAAGAAAACTTAAGCGTTTTCGTGTTAGTTAAACAATAATGAAGATGTCTTATTTAAAACTTTCGACAGACTAGCTTTGCCTGGCGTGAAAACGGGGAAATTTTGAAGCGCACTGTAATTTGGTTAGCCATACAGCACGCACTGTCAGCTACATTCTCAATGAAGCATCTAGTTTATGTTTGTTAGAACCAAATGTTGGCCATTTGAAGCCGGTCTCGTGATGTCATTCCATTTCATGAAATAAGTAAATTTATTGGAAATATCGTATGTTCTATATTGTTTAAATTATGAACGAATTTTCAAGTTAAAATGATAATAAAACACATTGCATTTAACTGAGTACGTGGAATGTGTTCCTTCTTCCTTATACGAAAATTGTGAGCACTATTCATTGAAATTTTATCCAGGAGTTTTGAAAAACTACGTATATTGTCAATTTTATGCTGTTTTAATATGTCTTAAAAATATACAATATATAGCGTAAATCAGTGCAAGAAGGATTTGCGAAAAAAGAGTCAGCCCAATGATTTAAATTTGTAGTTTTACTACTTTATTTCTATATATTTTACTCAGAAAAACATAATTTATGATTGCTTCGAATATGTATTTTTAACAGATACCTTTGTTTTGCTCTATAATCGCACAGATTACATGGATACGGTCTTTCATTCGAGTGAATTAGGTAATGTTGTATTAAGATGGATTTCTTTTGAAAAAATTTTCCACATACAACACACTGATGTTGACTCTTTTCATAGTTACAAATGTGAAAGGACAGCTCTTTTGACGAGCTATAACTATGTGCACAGTCTTTGCAAAAAAATGGTTTTCCTCTTATATGGATTTGTACATGTCTCCTAAAGTAGGATATCTTACTAAATATTTTGCTGCATAAATCGCAAAAGTACTGCTGTCTTTTTTGGTGAACAATTTGTATATGAGCTAAAAATTTGTATTGCTCTGAAAATGTTATAAGGCACAGATGACACGTGTAGGAAGGGTGATCAAGAACTTTAAAATGTGGTCCTAATTTAGAAGGATATTCGAAAGTTCTTGAGCAGTGAGGGCATTTTTGTACAGGTGTTTTCTTACGCAGTCTTAGTATAGTTTTAAGAATAACGGGCCTTTCCTTTATAAATGAACCTGACGCCAAATATTTGTTTCTTTTTCCTACCTGTAAACCATTCACGAGTATATTATGAGAGTGAATGTGCCTCTCTAATGACGAACGAAATCTAAAACATTTTGCGCAACTAGGACACACATGCTTGTTTCTGTCATGTTGTTTGAGGTTAGGATGAGCTGCATCTGAATCAAGTGTGTTTGTTTCTAATAAGCAATTGAATGAACCATTACCATTAATAACATGTGGCAAAGAACTGTTAGTAATTTCTCCAGAATCTGGAATTTCTGTACCTGATGTCTTAGGTACAATTTTAGAGTAACGTTTTTGAAAAGCATACTTATGTATATTATGAGAACGAATATGTCGCTCTAGTGTAGCACTAAATATAAAACACTTTGAGCAGTGAGGACAGACATGCTTGTTTCTATATCTTTGATAATTATCTTTTGAGTTTGGACGCCTTTTATCTGAATTCAGTGGGATTTCTTCTGATAACCAGTTGATTTTTTTCATTTTTTTCCCTTCTTCATTAATAGAAGAACCAAAGGTTTTAGAACTTTGTCTAGAATCTGGGTTTTCTTTACATATTATTTCAGATACAACCACAGAGTTTCTCCCTTTAAGAGCATTTTTGGTTATATTATGAGAAAGAACATGTCGCTCTAATGTTGAACGAAATCTAAAACATTTTAAGCAGAGATGACAAAAATGCCTACTTCCGACAGTTTCTTTTAACTTCGAACAACTTCTATTCAGTGGTTTTTCTTTGAATAAGCAGTTAGATGAATTCGTTTCTTTACCTTCTTCAATAACACAAGAAAGTGAATCATTAGAAAATTCTGCAATATCTGGGGTTACTTCTATTAGTTCAGGTTCAACTCCAGAGTTATGTATTTGAAAAGGGTTGAGTATACTGTGGGAAAGAATATGCCGCTCTAGTGTAAAACGAAATCCAAAACACTTTGAGCAATAAGGGCACAAATACTTCTTTGAATCATTTTCTACAGTGTTTGTACAAACTGTACTTGAATCAAATGTATTTCCTTCTAATAAACAGTTAGATGAATTCGTTTCTTTACCTTCTTCAATAACACAAGAAAGTGAATCATTAGAAAATTCTGCAATATCTGGGGTTACTTCTATTAGTTCAGGTTCAACTCCAGAGTTATGTATTTGAAAAGGGTTGAGTATACTGTGGGAAAGAATATGCCGCTCTAGTGTAAAACGAAATCCAAAACACTTTGAGCAATAAGGGCACAAATACTTCTTTGAATCATTTTCTACAGTGTTTGTACGAACTGTACTTGAATCAAATGTATTTCCTTCTAATAAACAGTTATAGGAAACCATAACTTTACCGCCTTCAGTAACACAAGCAGAAAGATTTTTAGCATTTTCTTCATAATTTGGGTTTTGTATATTTATCACTTTAGATACAACCACAGTGTTAGTTTGCATCAATGATGAACAACTGCTCATATTGTCTTGTGGAACTGTTGAAATTTTTAACACATCAATTTCTGATAAATCAGAATCCACATCTTGAGTAATTTTTGAATCTGAATCGCTGCAAATTTGAGGCTTTGAAATTGAAATTAAAGAATTCGAATTATTTTCATAAGTATCAGAGGTAGAGGTTTTCTTAGTTGTATCTACGATTATATCGCGGTTCTTGTGCATACAACAATGTGTGTTGATATATGGAATCGAGCAATTTTTACAGAATTTAACTTCAGGAAAATTGCTTTTTCCTGACTCTTGCGCTTGTGAATTTCTACCATGAAGATTTTCAACCTTACCTTTGCTTTCTGATTCTCGCTTTCTCTTTGCATTATTTTCGTGTTTTATATATTCCGAAAATACACTGAACTCATTTTTGGTATTTCCCGATTTATCAGTTATTTCTTCAGACATTTCGGAGTTTACCATGCGTGAAAATAAACTTTCCAAATCTGTTTTGGTGGTATATTCTGTTGTACCACAATCTGTGGAAATATTTTGTTGAGATTCTGAATCCATTTCCGAAATATTTACAGTTTTCAATGACATCACGTTCACTTTTGAAGATTTATTAAATATGGGTGATGTTTCTGATGCCAAAGGACTGTTTACCAATGCTCGAATATCATTATTGCAACTGTTAATGTTTTGAGTACTTTCTGTTGAAATAAAGTTCTTCAGTATATCTATAATTTTTGAACTTTTCGGATCGGTGGATTTTATTTTGTTCATCATAAAATATAAAATATTGTTTCGCAATTATATTTATTATTTGCATGTTTTAAAATGCTGATTTTAAATAACATTTTCTATAGTGTTTCATTATGGTGAGTTTCTGACAGGTTTCAGAGAATGCACAAAAATTCTTATTTGAACCCCATCTTACGATCTCTAAAAAAGAGAAAACTAATTAGTACATTAAAAACAATATTTATAAAATGTAACATTTGCTTACAGATAAAAATACTGCATAGAGGAGAGGGGGGGGGGGGCAGGCACATGTAACCAATACATATCTCTCAGTTAATTTGAAATAAATTAAAAAAATTACCAATAGATGGCAGTACTGGTACCATATTTTGGATGAATTTTTAGAACAATGAGCCATTTTGATTTCTGGTATATTTCATTTGTTTGTTTTAGAAGGTGTTAAGTAAAAAGTTCTGCAAAGTTATTGAAGTAAAAATTCATTCAAGACATTTTTTAAAGTAGAATATCAGCATTGCATTCTATAGTGGCATTAATTAAGTCTACAAAAACTTTTGTTTCTTTATTTCAATTTAAAATCTTTTTTTTATAAGTTAGACTTAAGTTGGTAGATGGGGCACTTGTGAACAGAACATATGGGTACAGATGTGAACAGTTCACAGGTGTATTTTTTAAGTCTGTGAATGTATTGTTTTACCCTCGTCAAACATTGAGCTATAAATTCAATGTTTTTAGGATTCCTTCACAATTTTAATTTTCTGGTAGTTAGATAACTATTAAAATTGGTGGCTTTCCGTAAAAAACTATGTTTATTTGTTATTCTTTAATAATTTACAGTTTAAAAGTATTTTTACTTATCCCATATTAATGTATTTGTAAGATATTTTATTTTATGAAAATAAAATTTAGTTAGCCAAAAAAGTGATAAGTAGTACTGTGATAATCACCAATATTTTATATCACAATTTTACCAATTTTTAAAACGATGATGCACAATTTTGTTATACACATTGCATAACATTTAGAAAAAAATAAACACAATAACAGAATTATTCAATAACTTATCATCTAAAAGTAACGTAGTTTTGTTATGCTCGACTCAAAAGGATTAGGGATATTAGTGTATAATTTTACGAAACATTTCCTGTAACTATGTTGAAACATTTACTGATTTATTCACACAAGTAAATAGAGTGCATCTAATTAGTTTTTATCGCATATTTTAATCACAAAAAATTATTTTTGTCTTATTTATGCATGTGTTCACATGTGCCCCAGGACATGTGTGTTTAGAATAATGATATAAGTTAGAAATTCTTCATAAATGCATCCAAAAGTTTCACCAAAAGAAGAAACTAAGTGTAAATATTCATATAAATCAATTTTTGTTTCAATAGCTCATAACAATTTTGAGAAATAGTCAAAAATGGTAAAAAAGGTTCTCGTGCCCCCCCCCCCCCCTCTCCACTACGTTTAAGGGTGTATTCGAAAAAATATTTTTCCACCCTCAACAGCTCGAAATTTTCTGAGACATTTTCAGACTCATTTTTAAAAGTAAAAACATGAAACTTGCTGAGGAGATTTTTGAAGAGATGTATAAGAGGCCGTGTGATTTCCTTTTTCGCTCAGTTAATTACAATTTGAGTTTTAAACAATTATTTTCTCAGTATGAGCAATTTTTTCATTTCCAGATCTCTCGCTTCAGAAAATTTGGTTCAAAACGCCAACTTTGAGAGGATTTTTTGCAATATTATCAGCATTTATCAAAAAATCGAGAAGCACGGCTCATTAAGTAGTTTCTAAATAAGAGAATTTCCCAGTTTGATGCGTTTGAGAGCAAAAATGAATTTAAAAATGAATCAGAAAATAAGCAGTTTGGATTGGAATACACCCTTAAACAAAGGCTGTAAATTCTAATAAACAGATATTTAATATTTGTACAAGATCTATATCTTCAGAAACAATTATACTTAGCAAATACCTAAAAAGAACTTGAAATATTACAAATGCTTGATAATTACTTAAGAGTTATCTAAAAAAATTTAACCGCTGAGTAAAGCTAAACTTTTAGACATTTTCGGGCTCTATTTTAAACGCACGACACTTATAGGTATGAATATTGAAGCCATTTCTAATCGAATGCTATTTGATTTTTTTTATTAATGAATTACATCATGGGTTATAAATAAACAATTGTATTTAAAAGGCAGTATTTTCCCTTTTTGTCGCGTTAATGTGTCCGGAAATTCGATACAAACCGTCATTTTGACAGTTTTCTAAAATATATTTTGCTTTTATCAATAATTGGAGATAAAAAGCTCAATTACAAAGTTTCTGCATAAGATCTTTTGCCCATTTAATTAGTTTGCGAACAAAGATAAATTAACTAAAGTCACATAGTAGCCTATTTGAAATTGCCATCAGAATAACATGTTAATACAAACCAGCATCTACAACAAGCGTTGTGAGACAGCAAAAAAATTGGGCTTAGGCAGCTTCTGCAGGATATATTCTATATGTAAATAGTCTGATATGCAAATCCTAAAACTCTGTTCTATATCTCATACATGTTAATATTTCAAAAAGTTGTTACGCATGTCAATACTTATACAGGGTGTCCGGTCTCAACGGTGTCCAATGGCTAATCCCTAAACCGTTAGTCAGACATATAGTTCCAATTACAAAAATGTTTTAAATCAGGTAAAGAAATATTTTAAAAGCGATTTGGGTCAATAAAAACATTTCTTAAAAAATTACGAAATTTAAATTTTTATACGGTCAGCCGGTCCTATAAGTTATATTTATTAAAATTTTCCTTTTACGCTAACAAATACAAAAAAAGTCCCGTTATTCTACGATTAAAATTGACCGAGTAATAGTTGTTTAAAGTTGAGCATATTTTTTGCTGCAAATTGGGGGTCATTCACAAATTTAGCCGAAATATAATTTCGTCAGATATAAAAAATAGTCAAGAGTAAAATTAACATTGCTATATAAATTTGAAATCTTTAATCATTCTGACATATTAATGCAAAATATGCAATTTGTAATAAAGATTTAAGAAGAAAGAAAAAACAGAATTTTTGTTAAATAAAATGCTAAATTAAGAGCCTCGATTCCCTACAAAAGGGTATGTATTTTAAAATATTATTAGATTGCACTAGCCTGCAAAAGTTGGGTTATGTCATGTTTTTTAGCTTTTGATAATTGATTCTTATATATTCTGTACCGCTAAATCCGAAATTGACCTTCATTTTTAACTATCACATCAGAATTTTTCGAATATTGCAAATTTCAAAGTTATAAAGTTCAAAGTTAAAACTGAATCTCCTCCCCCATCTCATCGGATCACTCATCTGTTTAGCTGTAAGAATCCAGGATAAACAAAAATATAATTAACGAAATTATAATTAAACAAAAATATAAATTATTGAATTTAAAAAAAATGTTTTATATATGTTTTATAGTATGAGATTTTCACTATATTTTAACTTACACATTTGCGATTTTCAAAAAAATTCTAACGTGATGGTTAAAAATGAAGGTCATTTTCAGATTCAGTGCTGAAAAGTACGTAAAAATCAATTATCAAAAGTTAAAAAACATAACCATCTCCTCTACTTTTTAGAATCCAATTTTTGTTATTCTTTAAATTTGACAATTTATGATTTCGAAACATCCTGACATGATGGTAAAAAATTAAGGCAATTTTTTGATTCAGTGCTAAAAAATACATAAAAGTTAAAAAACCCAACAATCGCAGTCTTGTATTATCTAATCTAAAAGTTTTTCTTAAATATCTTGGCGGTAATCTATCCGTATTTTTTTGTGTTATGCTGTAAAATAAGTCTAAATTGTAACCACCGAAAATCATAATAATATTAGATTGTTATCGGATTTGCGCCAGTATGTAAAATGCAATCTCGATTGGACATTTAAAAGTGGGTTAAAGTTCAAGTACAAATTTTGAACTGGAAAAACATGTATATGATCGTTGAAGTAACATAAAAACTTATAAAAATAACAATTTTTGTTGAAATAATAAAAGAAAGTCTCAAATCCTGATAAAATAAAACATGTTATTTTAGCCAATTTAAGACTTAATCGTAATACTTGTACGAATTTTTTCAAAGCGCAGATACACATGAAATAAGATCTTCGAATGGTTTAAGCACTTGGTATATGACACCTCAAAGCCAAGCCGAACTCATTTGTTTTCAAAGCAGAAAAGTGGCATAAGTCATGCATTTTTAAAGTTTCATAACTCACTCAATTTTAGTGTTTTATGAATGGGACTTTTTTTTTGTCTTACTTGTCAGTGTAATAGGAAAAATTTATTAAATACAACTTATAGGACCGGAGGACCGTATAAAAATTTAAATTGTGTAATTTTTAAAAAAATGTTTTTATTGACCCAAATCGCTTTTAAAATATTTCTTTACCTGATTTAAAGCATTTTTGTAATTGGAACTATATGTCTATGACTAACGGTTTAAGAATTAGCCATTGGACACCGTTGAGACCGGACATTATTTTCGGGGGGGGGGGGGTTCATACGGGTATATTATTACTTCAAAAGTACACCAACTTTAAATAAATTAAGATAAATTTAAAATCAATCTTAATTTATTTAATCTTAAACTTGTGCTTCATTTTATTAACCGTAGTATAATCGAGTTAATCTTTATCATGATACAGTGGCGGACCCCCCCCTCCCCCCCCCCAAAAAAAAAAACGCATCACCTGTAAAGAATTAGGAAAGTGTGTAACTAACGTATTTTATGTTTGTGTTTCATATAAAGATAATGTTGCATTAAAATAAACCTTTAGACATGAAATTTAGTTTAATAAAAGCACTAATTATGCTGAATAAGTTCTGAAAAGTACACTACTTTATGAAGACAGAGAACAAAGTAATTAACCACAAATAGAATAGATAGCAAGCGGGGATGACCGAGCTGTGCTCGGTCAAAATTAGCCATGTGTTCAACCGGATATAATATTCTCACTGTACCATTCTCTCTGTATTATTGATATAAAGATTGCCATTTTATAACAGTATTATTTACAAAAACCATCAATATGAAAACCATGTTCGTACATGTTCCTAAATTTTACATTACTTACACATTTACAACGAAAGAACATCAATCCAAAGTATATTTTAGCTCTACACTGATCAATTTAACCACATATCACCAGTCCGTCCCATTAAGAATTTCAAAAAATTCCTTCACATTCTGAAAGCCTACTTTTTCGCCAAATATAGCTATATTTGGCGTCATTCTTTCATTTGGCGCCAAGTATGTGTTTTAGCATTCGTAATCATGAAAGTCGATTTTTCAGCCAAATGTCACCAATATTTCGCCAACTTCGCAGTTTCTTAACCCTGCCACTTAGTGTACCAAAATTGTCCACTGAAGCTGCTATCAGATTCACCAACTTTTCGAGCAATTTTTGAGCCAACTCTTGATTTCTTCCAACTTTTCGCGAAATATTCTCAACACTCAGTGTGATAGCAAACAACAATATCCCCAACTTTTTATCCACAGCTCAAAAAAGTCTGCGCGACTTTCCGCCCCCAAAAAGCCTTCGCGACTTCCCCACCCCCTACTTTCAACCTTTCAGCCAATCAGATATAAGCGATTGATAAGAATAGGCGATAAATATTAACGGCTGGTACTAGTTTTACTGGTTTTCTTCCAACTTGACAGCTTCCAGCAATGAAAGTTGTAACTTTTTTCTCCCTTTGAACGGGAAAATGTTGCGGTTAAAATCGGCTGAAAAGTTGGTGAATCCGATAGCAGCTTAATCAAAACTGCTCGAACATGCGACTTAGTTCAACAGTCTGGTAATCAAAAACGGCAGAATACAACATTTAGTCAAAATCGTTTAAGAGGCCGCACTAGTCACGCTTAGAAATCCGAACGCTAATGCTAAGTCTATGGGTGCGTTATTTTCAAATATCTTGCTTGGTTTTAAATATTTTAAAATGATTCTTTTTTGCACAGGACAGCCGAGGACTATTTATTACCGGGTGTAGTTTGTACTTTTCCGATTTTTGCTGTAGTTTAATTCTGAGGACACTCAATTTAGGATCCTGTGAAATTCGAGGTGTGCCCTTTCTAGTCTTATAAAATCTATTTAAGCAAAATTCAGAAAAATTTAAAAACGCACAACGAAAATTGAGAGTTCAAGCTTAACAATAATATGCTTTCCATAGTTCTACTACAATTAGATAGAGAAAATATTGCGCAAGATTTTGATGAAAAATGTAGCAAAAACTGCCTCAAGACGGATGATGAAAACTCCGCCCTGTTGAAAATCTGATTGGCTGTTACCGATACATTGTAGCAAATGGAAACGATTTAATGTTTCCTTTAGTGTGACTGGATTATTGTAACGTGTTAAAATAAATCACTACTATTTCAGACCTTGAAATTATTATTATTATTATTTTTTTTTTTTTTTACGATTAGTGTTTAATTTCAACAAAATACTCTTGAAAGAATGAATGATTTCAAATTCTTTATTTCTATGAATTAACGAAGGAAATTTACATTTCGTTTTTACAGAGGGAGATAAGAACTTGTACAAATTACTAGGGGACCAAACTTGAGTACTAGTTTATTAAGTAAAACAGTGAAAATGAAGACTCGTCCTTTTAAAATATTTTTTTAAGTTAAAATAGCTAACAAATAATAAAACTACAAAGTCAGAATTTGTTAGAGCATCTTTGTGGCCTGGCCAGGAGACTCAGTTTTAGAGCTCCTATTCTTGTATAAGTGTAAAATATTTGACAATTTAACGTTTTAAGTTTGAAAAACAATTTTTTTTTAAATTAAAAATTAGCAGAACTTAAAGTTACTAAGTTTTAAAGATTGTTAACTGAAAAATTGTTGATCAACTTGTTTGAAACTTAAGAAATGTTTTTAATATTTATTACTTTTAATATTTATTATTTTTAAGGGGACAGTACACCTTTAGCAATCGCAGAAAATGTGAAATTTGTCCTCTGTAGCACATCTTTTTTAAGAGCCCACTTCAAACAGAAAGAAATGAAAAAGCTTATTTTAAGTCTATGGAGGCGTTATTTTAAAATTTCTCGCTTTGATTTTAATATTTTTGAATTTTTTTTTTTTTTTTTTTTTTGTATAGGATAGCTGAGGACTATTTGCAACCAGGCTAGTTTTTATTTTTTCTATTTTGGTTATAGTTTTTTTTTTAAATATTAGGATAGTTTCAATTTCAGAACCCATCCAAACCGGTTCCGAAAGTATTTAAAATATATATATATATATATATATATATATAACCAAAATCGAAAATGTTAAAACTAGCCCGGTTCTATATCGTCCTCAGCTATCCTATGGGGAAAAAAGCATTTTAAAATATTAAAAAGGAAGCGAGATATTTGAAAACAACGCTCCCATAGACTCTTACTTACATTTACAATTACTCACATTTTTTCCTGTTACTAGTGCGGGTTCTTAAAGGTAACATAAAGGTATTTTTATTAACGGTAAGGAAACTTGAAAATTTATCATTAACGATAATAATGTAAAACTAAAAATAATTAGACTATAAGATAAAACATAGCATTTCATAAAAGCCTGCTAACTACCAAATTTATTTTCTCATACATAGCTGTAACGGAATCCTGGATTAAACGGAAAATGTTCATGATTCCTCTAAAAATACCTTGGAATTGTTACTGCAAAGACAGAAACAACCCATCTAAAACGGTACTTCGTACCTATTGTTCATGTTTCCGTCTTACCAGGTTTTATAGTGTCATGTTTTTAGCATGAAGGGGGTGGAATTTTAATTGCTACCAGGTGCCGCGTTTTTCACGATGCCCATATTTTCTATTTGTATATCCAACACAAAACTTTATAGTTGAAAAATGCTTATGAATTGGACTTGACTGCCCGTCTGTCCGTGTACAAACTAGCGTACATATAGTTGGATTGCGATACATTTGAAATACGTTGTTGAAATTTGTTATGGAATACATGGCATTGATAATGAAGCGTGTAATCATTTATACGTCACTTACATGGACATTCAAAAGCATTCTTTTATACTAGGTTGAGCAAAATGTTCTGGGAAATTTGTGAAAGTTGAGTTTAATGCGCAAATTAACAACAAAAACAACAAGGACTATTCTTCAAAGTAGAGACAGTCATAGTCCACGACTTTCTGCCACAGTTCTGCCGGATTCCGGATTTGCTGGGAGTACTATGGTGTCTACTTGGAATCGAAAAACTGTTGACATGCTTCTTGAACATCATTAAATGTTTCAAATTGACGGCCCTTGAAAAAGTGTTGCATTGATCGAAAGAGGCCATAATCGGATGGAGCCACGTCTGGACTGTACCATTAGTACTCCTATATACGTTACAAATTCTGGTAGCTATTAGATTAAAAACTTCCCAGAACGTTTTGCTCAACCTAATATTATGGCCTGTGTGGGCAAATAATTTGCGGTGCATTTTAATGATGGTAACTAATTTTAAACATAACGAAATTTATACACCTTATTGGGGTGCATTAGATAATCATTTCTGTAGAATATATTACGTCTAGCATTTACAGTATGTGTACAGAAGAATTCAAAAGTACATTTCGTTATATTATGGACTATGAAGAAAAAAAGTCTGCGGCGTATTTTAATAATATTTCGTTGTTACAAACATAATGAAATTGATATGAATTTATGAGATGCAGTAAAACATACTTTCTGAAGCAGTTGCAAAACATTTATTATCAATTTACAGGATCACAGAAAATAGTTGTTTTATTACAGAAAAAACTGCTTGCAGCGTGTTTTGTTTCACTATTTTAAACAATATAAAATTCATATACGTTACTGAGGTATACTACTAGATGCTTACATTAGACTATGATGTGTATCATATTTTATTTCATTTACAGAGGCATATAAAAGATGTTGGATACAATACTGCATATGAAGTATTGTCTATTTGGGATGATTAATGAAAGTGAGTTTTCAGCTATATCCTTTAACAAAATTTCTGCATACTACATTGTATATATAAATACTATAGACCATGTACAGGGCTACGCAAAAGAATTAGGAAGAATTGTTGAGAATGAGGGAGAATATATTTGTTAATTAAATTCTACATTTCCTAATTAAACTATACTTAGAAAGATATGTTTGTAAAATATAAATATAATATATAGAAGGCCATTCAAAGAATTGGATGCTTGTACGCCTACGGATGATAATTTCTGGAAGTGCGATTTCTGTAGTTTTAAGCATGTTTATACTGGAATAAATTTTATCTTAAATTGTGGCGTGCATAAAAACTTGCTGCTAATGTAAGGGCTGTACAAAAGAATTCAAATACACTTCCGTTAATTGGTAGAAATTGATGAAAGTTGATTTTCAACTGCATTATTTGTTTTCTTAATATATTAACTTTTAGAATATTTTCCATGCCGTTAAAACAAGCCTAAGAACATACATTGATGACTTTATAATTTTAATTTTTCAATAATTTGAACATTTTAAATTTACTAAGATTTAAGAACTTAAAGTTAACAATTTTTAAAGGTTGTTAACTTTAAAAGTGTTGATCAACTTGTTCGAAACTTTAAAGAAATATTTAATATTTATTACTTTTAATATTTATTATTTTTAAGGGGACAGTGCACATTTAATAGTCGCAGAAAATGCGAAATTTGTCCTGTGTAACACATCTTTTTTAAGAGCGCACTTCAGACACGGGAAAAAAATGAAAACACTAATGGGCGTCTAATAATAATACGTCTATAGGGTGATATTTTAAAATTTCTTGCTTTGATTTTAATATTTTTGAATGATTTTTTTATAGGATAGCTGAGGACGATCTACAACCAGGCTAGTTTTTACTTTTTTGATTTTGGTTATGGTTATTTTTATATTAAAATAGTTTCAATTTTAGAAGAGATTCCAACCAGTTCCGAAAGTAAAAGTAATTTTTTAAAAAATTCTGAAACTAAAAATCGAAAAAGTAAAAACTAGCCCGTTTGTAAATCGTCCTCAGTTATCCTATGCGAAAAAATTCATTTTAAAATATTAAAAAGAGAACGAGATATTTGAAAATAACGCTCCCATAGACTTAACATTAGCGCTTACCTTTCTTCCCGTGTTCTCAAAGGTATTATTTGCAACGGTAAGGAAACGCGACAATTTATCATTAACTATAGTAATGTAAAACTGAAAATAATGTGATTTTAAGGAAAAATATAGCATTTTATAAAAGCTTGTTAGATAGCGAATATATTTTCTAATACGTAGCTGTAACGAAATCCTGGTTTAAATGGAAAATTTTCATGATTCCCCTAAAAATACTTTGTAATTGTATCTGCAAAGACGGAAAGAACCCATCTAAAACGGTATTCCGCACCTATTGTTTAAGTTTCTGTCTTACCAGGTTTTATAGTGTCATGTTTTTAGCATGAGGGAATCGAATTTTAATTACAACCAGACCCCGCGTTTTTCATTAATTCCGTCTTTTTTTTTTTTGGGGGGGGGGGGGGAGGAAAAATAAAATTTCATGTCGATACGAGTGTCTCGAAATGTTCTCAGCCGACAAAGAAAATACAAAATTGTTGACAATATTTCATTTTTTTTTTCAACTTATTTCCTTTACAACTCGTAAAATGTAAGCCAACGAGTTTCCAACATTTTAGTATCTTTAGTACAGTAAACCTTATCTAACTTTGGAAATTAAGTTCTGGTCTCTGCTTTAACCCCATAATTTAAGTGAATTTTCGACTACCGAGCCTTTTTTTCAGGTGTAGGAAGAGAAAATAATCACTGGGAGCCACATTCGATGCATGTGAAAGCACTCCAAAGCTTAAGTCATTGACTTTCACAGCAAAAGCTACCGGCATGTGTGCAAGAGCACTGCCGTGATGAAAGAACACCTTTTTGGTCAGGTATGGATGTTTTGTTAGAATAGCACTCCTCAACTGGCCCAGTAGAGAAGCGTAATACTGTCTGGTGGGGAATCTGCCCTTCTCCCGGTAGTCTATGAGCACTACACCTTGACATATATATATTACCACATTAAAATGACAGTTTACTAAAAATAACAATTTTGCAGCACTTTGTCAATACTAAATGAAAGAAAATTCACTTTCTTGGTTAAACATCTCAAAATGCTCCGGCAAAAGATATGGCCCCAGTTTACCGGTTAAATGACTTGGAAAACGATACAGAACGTAATTCCTTATTATTTTAAGCAAAAACTGAATTCAACAAACTTATTTCTCGTAAAAATTCTAACATTGAAAAATTGCTTGAGCAAATATTTCACCTTTGAGTATTAGGAAGTTTTTTTTTTTTTTTTTTTTTTTTTAACATTGCTACAACTTATAAGTGCCATCTCAGAAAGTTTTTAATATAAATACTCCCGAAACGTAACATGAGTATTGGAAAACATTTTAAATCTTATAAAGAGTTGTTCATAATTAAGATGGTCTGATATACCCAATAATCGGAATTACCTCCAATTCACACCCCAGTATAATGAAGTAGATTTTTCGGGAAAATTAAAGGAGCACATTAATCTTGAAAACGTTCCCTTCCGATTCCAACACTTTTGTACTCCAGGACAATGCAATACCTTGTTAGAGAAATTTTGTTGGACAACGTTCTGAACATCTTTCTGTTAGTTCCAACTTGTATTTTTTGTACTAGCATTGTGCGATTCCTTATAAAGAAATTTCATGACGAGAACTATTTTCATAAGATGAAGATATTTAATTTTTGTGGAGTTTGTTTTATACATATTCTTTTTGTGATGCAAGATTAAAAACCTTCCGATATAATGTAAAAAGTGTGCAGATGTTAAAGTTTTGCACAGAAATAACATTTATATAATTTTCGTGACAAATATTTCAAAAATAAACAAGATAGAAAAATCATGCGCGTAAAGCATAGATTATGAACCACTTTCCAATGCATTCAACTACTATATAAAATACTATCACTTTTTATAAATATATATATATATGTGGATAAATTTTGTTTTTTATGCTATCCGAATTAGAATAAGATTCATTAGTTGTTTGAATTTATTGCTTGTTCTCTTTACAGTGTAACGCTAATCTCATTTTTTCGTTGCGACTGCTCAACCGTTTATGCCCCAAATTATGAATTCATGAAAATTTCATCTTCAAAAGCATTTTTCGTGATTTTTGGAAACTACCTTAGAAGATTTACACAATCCTTTATTAAATTTTAGAAAGATTTTTCCAATTAAAACTAAATTTGAATTTATAGTGATTTGGGGCAATATTTAACTCCAAATCTTTTATTTAAAATGTATTTTTAGTATTTTATAGAATTAGAAAATGTACAATAATGATGTTCTTACAATAGAAATATAGAAGTATTTCCCTAACTAAAATCTTTCACCCTCAATCTTTCAACGTCAAGAAAGCTGAAAAGATGCAAAGGCAAAAGAAAAATCATCCTTTTAAAAACATTTTTGTTTTGTGCAACCAATAATGCTTTTGGAACAAATTTTGAAACTTCAATAGTTTTTCATTTATACGAGTTTGAAGTAATTGATTCCTATACTTAACATAGAGCAAAAATATATTAAATGGCATAACTTGTCAAAATGGTCATATACGCATAATATTAAAATGTTACTACAGCCGACCCAAGTAAGCTTATTAATTTTTGTAAAACATAATTGTAGCATTTACGTTTCGTTTACTCTAAAGATTTTTGATAGGGCTATAGAGACCTGTAATTATCGGATTTTTACGCCAGCTGCAGTATTTTATTTGTTTCGATAAGCAGTTCAAATCTTGAAAGCTTCATATAGAAATGTCGATTAGTTTTTGATTTACACCAAAAGTATTGGGTTCCTATATTTAACATACTAAACAGCCTTACTTTTGTCAAAGTGGTTACATACTCACGACATTCAGATATGTTACAGCATTTGACCCAATTAAGCTTTTTATTGTAAGGCAGCACTAAAGCATTTAAGGTTCGTTTACAGGGTAACTTGAAACATCTTGATTTTCACTAGAACTAATGGATATTTACAAGGTGACATGAATTTTAATGATTATATACTATTTCAATTTGTACAAAGTTTTATTATATTACTTGAAAAATGCATATGAATTCAGTTTGTTCATCTTAAAGCTCAACGATCCAGGTTTCTACTTTATGAAAGAAGTTTCTATCATCTTATTATAATTATACATTTCAATATTTTTTAACAATCTTTAATTACATAAATACGTTTAATAATACACTGTTTCAAAATTAAAGTGTAAAGTGGTAAAATGGTTCCTGTTTATAACGGTATTATTTCTTAAACGAAGAATGTCGTGTTTCCAATATAAAAAAAATACTATATAATACTATTGAAACAGAAGCCTAACTAGAACAGATTTTTCCCCAGTCATGTGCAATTCCGTTTACCCAGGCTTTTACGGCAATATATATTAGTTTAGGTAAAGTCTATTATTAGGTGCATTGTTATTAATGTGCATATGATCTTTATTATTATTATTTTACAAACTCAAAATGTTTACATGTTTACTTAGAAAACCCTCGTCCTAAAAGTGGTGTTTTTCGTTTAGATATTGGTAAATAAAGTCAACAAATCGGTCCCACATAATGATAAATAAGAATGCGCATGGGAACACCAGAAGCTTCATCCTTTTACCAGTTTAATGGGAGCAGTAATACAAAAACAAAATTTAATATTACATATAGTCATATGTAAGTGCAGGAAGAACAAACATTGTAAAAACCTGCAGGTCGCCAAACAGTTTTCACATACTGTACCTCGCTCCTAGACCTGTGGAAACATTATCAGTTGTGATAAATTTTTACACGGCACTCTGAGCATGCACTTCTATATCGATTCTTTTTATGCGATATCACTTCTTTTTATGACTGTCGTTTTAGATTCGTTGCTTGGCGAAATCATTTACAACGTGTTGTTTTTGATAAGATTCAAAATTTTTGCAAATGCTTCGGAGTGTGGTACAGTATATGAAAACTGCATAGCGACCCGCAAGTATGTGTAAGGTGTGAGGTTTTAGCTAATGATTTAGAAATAATCTCATGAGTTTTAAAGTACCATATTTCTCTTTTAAGCAGTCGGCGTCTGGCGATCTCTATATAGGACATGTCTAATAATTTTGTCTTAACTATTTTTGATACTATCTGTGAGTAATGACGATTGTACACTTCTATAAATTTCTTATGACTTCACTTACGTTTCAGCATTGTTTAGTGATTAAACAAATGAACAAGAATGAAAAATTGTCAAACACTTTCAAACATATCCAGAATACTCGAATAAAATTTCACTACTCAGCTATATATTGCATATGTGGTAGGCTAATTGAGAAATCAGGTTCTTTTTAAAGAGCGAAGCTAATTGTAGAATCATCTTTCGTTTTCCAATTAGCCTGATATTTTTCAGGCTTATTGCAAAGAGCCTAGTAACCGTGAGGGCAATTGAAACATTACCACTTATTTCCCAATCAGGATAAATTTTTAAGGCTTATTAACCAATAACACGACCCGAACCCGAAAAATAAATTACAACAGACCGTACCCCGAAAAGAGAAAGGCAAAATAATTTCAGTCTACACGCAACCCGACCCGAACCTAAAAATTCCACTTGAAAGAAACTCTGAATCTGAACCGAACCAAATCTGAACCGGAAAAAAATAGTTCAATGAACCATAACCGATCCGAGCAAGACAAAATAATTTCTGAGGACATGCAACCCGAACCGAACCTAAAAATTCTATTAAAAAAACCCGGAAACTGAGACCGACAAAAACATTCCAATGAACCATAATCGATCCGAGCAAGACAGAATAATTTATGAGGACATGCAACAAAACCTGAACTTAAAATTCAATTAGAAAACGAAATCTGACGCGAACCAAATCTGAACCTGGTAAAATTATTCCAAAGAAGCATAACCGGATCCGAACAACACAAAATTTCCGTGGACATGTTACCCAACACGAACCTAAAAATTACATTTGAAAAAAATCCGAAATCTGACCCTAACCAAATCTGAACCCGCCAAAAATATTCCAATGAATCATAACCCGATCCGAGCAAGACAAAATCATTTCCGTGGACACGCACCCCAACCCGAACCTAAAAATTTCATTTAAAAAACGACATTTGAACTTCACAAAATGATGCAATGATCTATAATCCATTACGAACAAGTCAAAATAATTTCCGTGGAACCTCAAACTGACCCCAACCTAAAAATTTCACTTGAAAAAACCCGAACCCCATCTGAACCCGACAAAAATGTTCCAAAGAAACATTACAGGATCCGAGGAAGACAAATTAATTTCCATAGACACTCAACATGACCAGAACCTAAAAGTTCCATTTGAAATCAACCTGAAACCCGACCTGAACCAAATTTTAACCTGACAAAAATATTCCAAAAGAACCATAACTCGATCCCAGCAAGACAAAATTATTTCCGTCGACAGGCAACCCGATCCGCACCTGAAAGTTCTAGTTGCAATATAAACTAGCCTCAGGCAAGAAAACAAGCCCCTCAAGACTCGTTAATATACTGCCAAACGACCAAGAAGTAACAATAAATGAAATAAAATGCTGAACCATTTCCTAAACAACCTATACCTAACGGACCCCTCAATAGAGCACAAACTAATACCAGAAAATAATGAATCTAAACCACCACTAATAACAAAACAAGAACTAAATATAATAATAAAAAATATAAAACAAAACAAAGCCCCAGGTTATGACTACATAGACTACAACCTAACAAAAAGAATCCATAGAGCAGCACCAGAACTACTTCTAACATTATACAACACCTGCGCCTATATCTAAATTATTTCCCTAAATCCTTTAAAATCGGCACAGTAGTTCTATTCCACAAAAAAGGCAAAGACCCAAAAGAACCGAAAAACTACAGACCGATATGCATTTTGCAGGCTTTTAGCAAAATACTAGAAAGAATTATACATGGTAGGATAACACACCACCTCACAATAAACAAATATTGGAGTGAAAAACAATACGGTTTTAAACAAAGAATCTCATGCGAACACGCACTAAACAACCTTATAAAAAGTATAAAAAATGACAAGGAAGAAGACTACCAAACATTGCTAATAGCCATGGATATAAAGGGAGCATTTGACAACATCAGATGACCCATTATAGCCGAAAACCTAAAACAATCACCATGCCCTATATACCTGACAAACTGGATAAAAAGCTTTTTAAAAGACAGATTCATAACCCTAGAAGAGAACGGGATAAAAACAACAAAACAAACATTCGTCGGTTGCCCACAAGGCTGCCTTGGGCCACTGCTATGGCTGCTAATAGCAGACACAGCACTGAAGAAAAATTGGGGGGGGGGGGAATAACGTAAGAATCCAAGCGTTTGCAGATGATTTTATTTTAATATTAAGAGCAAAAACGAAAGCAAAACTAGTCAAATTAGCAAACAAAATAATTAAAGAATTTAACGAATGGATCACAGCTAACAACCTAACACTTAACTGGGATAAAACAGAACTACTGTATCTAAACAGAACACATATAGGAAACCTCCCAACAGAGGACACACACAAAATAGAGGGTATAAAATTTAACAACAGGGAACTCGAAGGAAAGGAACAAATTAAATACCTAGGTATAATAATTCATAAAAATCTCAACTGGCTAACACACTGTCAAACACAATCAGCAAAAGTTAGGAACACGTTCAACATGATGAGCGCTATGGTCTCACGGGGATGGGGTCTCAAATCAGACTTATTGAAAATTTGGTATAGAACAGTAGTCGAGAAAACACTGACTTATGCAGCCCCAATTTGGGGACACAACCTTAACACAAGAAGCAAGGAAGAACTAACAACTTGCCAAAGACACTTCCTGCTGGCCATAGTCAAGGCATATAAAACAGCCCCAACCGCGGCCCTTCAGATTCTAGCAGGCCTGGTTCCAATTCATCTACAAGTCAAATACGAAGCAGCATACGGCACAGTCTCAAGGCTAAGGGAAACAGTAAACTTATACGGAACAATACTTAATCATACAGACTATGTTAAAAAAATAAACATATGGCACACACACCCGGCGGAAACGATATAACCGACCATAGGACAACTTTAAAGATATCACAATTTACACAGATGGGTCAAAATTGGAATCGGGAGCTACAGGTTCGGCATTCGTAGCATATGAAAAGGAAAAGAAAATAAACACATGGTCAGCACCACTAAGGAAGTTTAATAGCGTTTTCCAAGCAGAACTATTGGCTATACTGAAGGCAGCAGAATGGGGGAACACAACAGGAGAAGAATACTGTATTCGCTCGGACTGCATGTCAGCCATTCAAGCACTTAGTAAACCTTTCAATGTTACACAACTAATAGATTCAATACACGAAACAATAAAAAAATCAGATAAAAAGTTCAAAATAAGTTGGGTAAAGGCACACGTAGGCATACAAGGCAACGAAGATGCCGACAAATTAGCAAAACAAGCAGCACAAAATCAGTCGAATAATATACCATATAACTTAGAAAGACCAATATCCAACTTAAAAAGAACAATCAAAGAGCTTATTATAAAACAATGGCAGTTCGAGTGGGATTACGGGGACAAGGGCAGGACAACACATGAATACTTCCCAACAGTTAACACAAGCAGACTAATGGGCTGCAAACTATTAAGTCAAATTTACACGGGTCATGGAGCATTCCCTGACTACCTACACAGATTTAAACGCAAAAACACACCAAACTGCGTATGTGGAGAAATTGGAACCCGTAAACACTATCTTACATCCTGCCCGCTAACACAACAACACCATCTGCTCCAAATAACAACAAATAACGAGCAACTTTGGCACAGACAACTAGCAAACAACAAACACGTACAGAACAAGGGTAAATCAGTGGACAGATGGCTAATTGAAAACAGACATAATATCACAGTAGGAAAAAAAAAAAAAAAAAACATCGATTTTTAGCGGGACACCCAACCTCATACTAACAATCTGTCTGTATCAGGTTATAAATATTTAAAAAAAGGAAAAAAATGCTCACGTTGAATTATCACTATGGTACGTATTTTGGGGCAGCGTATGAAGAATCCTCTACATGCGAAAACAGAAAAAAAAAAGGTAGATAATGTTAAATCTTTTCATTGTTATTTATAGGGGAGGTGGGGGCACATGTGAACAGTTCGCATAAATATAGCATTTTCTCATAACTGGATTAATTTCGATAAACAAAAACTACTTAATATAGTAAACAGAACTTTCTTTTACACATGGTAATTTTTTTTTAATCACCTGTATAGTTCTTCTTAGATTTTTTAATAGTTTTATAAAATCAAAAAATTGTTCACATGTGCCCCATCAGCGGGGTAGTTGTGAACACATGTGGGGTACATGTGAACACAAGGAAAAAATATCCTTTAACGTGCTTTTTATTTTTTTATTCATTTGTCATAGTAATCATTAGTTATATTTCTTTTTAAATTCACCATAAAGAAAAAAATATATACATATTTCTCTAGTTTCTGAGTGATATGTTTAAGCAAAAGATTATAAAATGAAAATAAGTAGATTTGGTGGGGAGAGGCTTAGATGATTCATTAAGTATTATTGCAATAAAATAAAAAAATAAAGAAGCAATTTAAAAAATGAAATTAAAACATTTAAATTTTGCTTAAGGGCTTTTGCTGGGGGGGAAATTTTAGGGAGGGGACATTTACATACTATTTATCGGAAATCTGCCGAATTACGAAAGGTTCTCACTCCTGTATTTACCTTATTTCCTTGTAAATTATAGATAAAGAAGGGTTTTTTAATGATTAAAAAAAATCTCGACTATACTCCCCCCTCCCCCAACTTCTTTTGCTTTTGAAAGAGGGGGGGGGGGTACAATCAGGATTTTACGGTAGTTATCAGTTTAAAAATTTTACTTTCTTAAAATATTACTGGTATATATCTCCATTCAAAGCATCATATACATAACTGTTTTAGAGATGGAAGTAAACCATCATTGCAAGGTTAGAACAAATGTAAAAGAAAAATTTGCAAAGTTGTTCAAAGTAATACTTTTGTATTAACAATGCATAAAAAATATTGCTGTAAGCCGTTTAGTAAAATAATATATAACACTTATTGCATTTTAGAAAACATTAAATTTATTTAAAGTACAATTGGACGTAAACGAGCCTGTTGTTCTTTATGTATTTGCTGAAAGATGTGTTTGTGGAAGTTTCAATACAAAATCAAATTTGTATGAGGAAAATATCTTCTATTTCAGGAAAATTGTAGATAATGGAACTGACATTATCTCTCATTAAGTTAACTGAAAGAAACAGCATCACAGAATGATTATTGGGGTACTTGTGAACTGTTCATATCTGCCCCAACTAGCCTGTTCACAAGTGCCCCACATTGCTGCTTCTGTTAAATTGATGAATCAGTAACATTTCTCAATTTTAGAAGAAAAAGAATTTTATCAAAAATGTTTATTAGTATTCATAGTATATGGCAAAACACTCAAATTCAAATAAATGAATAAATAAATAAAGTTATTCTCTTATGAACTTGGAGCAATGATTTTACTTTTGAGATCTAAAAACAGTGTTTTGGCTACAGAGGACAAACAAAATGTCATAGAGCTTCAAAAAAATTTTACCATATGTCAACAGGTGCTATCATCTTTAGTAATTTTTTTCAAATAAAAAAGCTTATAATAACTATCGAAAAACTGCGATGTTCACATGTGCCCCGTGTTCACATGTGCCCCCCTCTCCCCTATATATTTTTTGTTTTATGTATTATTTTTTATCTCTTTTTTTTTACTACGTCTCTCTTTATATATGCGCTTTCTGCAGGAGCTACCGGACCCGCTCCAATGTCAAAGCCCAGGAAGCCAGTTTTTATCCGGTGGGGTACGGTAGAAGGCCTAGGCTTATGTCCCTTGCAACGTTAAGTTTGCCTATCCATTCGGCCCAAAAAATTAACAGTTGGTGCAATTTGTCTATCTGCGGAGCTCCATTCTTTGTTTTCTGAACACCCCCCCCCCCCTCATACAAAAAAATAATAAATATAAAATAAAAAATAATAATCATTTTCATTTGACAAGTATGCATCAACAATTAGGCTTCAAAAATTCCAAGCTATCCCAATTAGATCGGGCAGCGGTGGCCAAGCTGGTAGAGCATTATACTCGTAGCCGTTGGTCTCAGGACCCAGGCTATCTGCCGGCTAAAATTCCGTCATGTACGCTAATGGCACCTGGTGCATGTAAAATCTGTCGTGGGTGCAAAGTCCTCCAAGTTACCTGTGAATTATACCTCTGGAGGTGCCTTGCCAGGTGAAGGTCTCGTCATCTGATCAAGGTTCTAAATTACGAGACCAACTTAAGTAGCAATGTGAACGTGCCAAACGACAGGATATAGTGTTAAGTAACCGGCAAAACAAAGTATACACAAACGAGCAGTAGGCGCTGCAAATAGGATGACGATCGAGGCAACGATGTCAGGTTTATTGCCGCTTCGCGGCGATTAGGCGGTCACTCGCCCCGATGTCAGGTACTAAACCCGTTAAGCTGGGGCAACCCGGCAGGTAGGGGTCTGGTCATCGGTTAGAAAGAAAGAAAGTTCTAGTTGAACTAAATCGGAAACTCGTACCCGAACTCGGGTAATGGTAGGTCTTCGGGATGATTTCAAATGGAACTCTTAAGTTCGGATCTGGTTGCATGTCAACGGAAATTATTTTGTCTTGCTAGGAACGGGTTACGGTTCATTGAAATATTTTTGCCGTTTTCAGATCAGTTTGGATTCGGTTTGGATCAGGTTGACTTCAAACGGAATTTTCAGATTCTGATCGTACTGCGTATACACGGAAATTAATTTGCATTGATCGGATCGGGGTACGAACTGATGGATTTTTATTTTAGGTTCTGGTCGAGTTTCGGGTTAAATTCAAGTAGAACTTTCAGGTTCGGATCGGGTTTCATGCCGAGGGAAAATATTTTGTCTTGCTCGGATCGGGTTATGGTTCTTTAGAATATTTTTGTCGGGTTTAGATTTGGTTCGGTTCAGATTTCTTGTTTTTTCTAATGAAATTTTTAGTTTTGGGTCGGGTTGCGTGTCCACGGAAATTATTTTGTCTTAGTGGGATCGGGTTTGGTTTTTGGGGATATTTTTGTCTAGTTCAGATTTGGTTAGAGTCAGATTGCGTGTTTTTTCTAATGGAATTTTTAGGTTGGGGTCGGGTTGCGTGTTCCCAGAAATTATTTTGTCTTACTCGGATCCGGTTGTGGTCCTTTGGAATGTTTTTGTAGGGTTATGATTTGATTCGGATCGGGTTTCAGGTTGACTTCAAATGGCATTTTTAGGTTCTTGTCGTGTTGCGTGTCCACGGAAATTAATTTGTCTTATTCCGATCCGGTTATGATTCTGTGGAATATTTTTGGCTGGTTCAGATTTGGTTGCGGTTTTTTTCAAACGAAGTTTTTAGGTTCGAGTCGGGTTGAGTGTCCACAGAAATTATTTTGCCTCGTTGGATCCGGTTATGGTTCTTTGAAATAATATTGCCGGGTTCAGATTTGGTTCGCGTCAGATTTCGGGTTTTTCTTCAAATTGAATTTTTAGGTTCTGGTTGGGTTGCATGTCCTCAGAAATTATTTTGTCTTGCTCGGATCGGTTACGGTTCATTGGAATATTTTTGTCGGGTTCAGATTGCGGGTTTTCTCAAATAGATTTTTAGGTTCGGGTCGGGTTGCATGTCCTCGGAAATTATTTTGTCTTGCTCGTATCGGTTATTGTTCATAGGAATATTTTTGTCGGGTTCAGATTTGGTTCGGTTCAGATTCCGGGTTTCTTTCAAATGGAATTTTTAGATTCGGGATGGGTTGCGTGTAAACAAATTATTTTGTCTTGCTCGGATCGGAGTACGTTCTGTTTGAAATTTATTTTTCGGGTTCGGGTCGGGTTATGGGTTAATAAGCCTAAAAAATCATCCTGATTGGGAAATAAGCGTTCATTTTTCAATTAGCCTAACGGTGTCTACGCTCTTTGCAATAAGCCTGAAAAATATCAGGCTAATTGGAAAAAGACATTCTCCATTTAGCAAGACTTTGCAAAGAGCCTGATTTCTCAATTAGCGTACGACATATATAAGATATCTAAACATTTTAGAAAACAACACATTTGATAAACTAATCTCAGAAATTATCGTCCATAGCCAAATATGTACTTTAATTCTTTTTCGCAGCGCTGTATTTGATCTACAGACTGGTGTGTATTCTACATAGGGTAGAAGTGCCAGTAATGGACACCCCTTGATGTTTGTGGTTCATAAAAAATAAATATTTAGCTTTAATTATTTTTTTTTTAATTCCCCCTTGCAAGTTTTATAAATCTGGGTTATTGTTGAAACTTTTAATCAAACCAATCAGGAAGCAGAAAATAATGTTTCAAAGTTTCGCTGTTTTTCTGTGAAAATCTTAATGAAGATGCTAAGAGCTTCATTTAATTTATATATTATTTATTTTCTAGCAAAATTTGAATTTTTTGTTTGAGTAGCAATAGAAAACTTAGAATTTTATATACTAACAGCTATTTACAAAATTTCCTTTACTTTTTAAGGTTTTAAGAAGGTGTGTCCATTACTGGGATGGGGAATTAGTGTAATGGACACCCAATATAGACAAAGTTATGGGTAATATCCATAAAACTAGCAAATCTGCAAATCACTGGACTCAAACATCAGTTCTACAGTTTTATTTTGAAATTATTTTATTTAGTATTTAAAATAATCCACTCACAATATCATTTCTTTTATATTTGTAATATTAATTATTATGAATGATACATCAAGTAGTCTCTGGAAGATTAATTGATAAAAATAGTCAGACAAAACTAAGCGCTATTAATCCAAAACATTTTTTTTAATTGCATTTTAAATCCCCCCACTGTTTCAATAATTTGATCGCTGGAATTGCCTGATATTTAGTATTTTAAACTATCCATCTAAAATAATTAAAGCATCGATCTACTGATAATTAAAATAATTGATGCAAACAGTAGGGTCACCCGGGGTAATTCCTGGTCAAAAAGCATCAACATCTAATTATTATAAAAACTATTAAAGGTATTGTTTCCATTTCTTTTGTGGAATAAGCCCCCTCTGATGGCTATATTATAAAATGCTTACCTAAATATATATGCACTTATAATTAAAATAATTATAATTTTTAAATGACCAAGAATTACCCTGGAAATGGGGTAATACTTGGCCACTTCTGGGGTAATTATTGGTCAGCATCCTTTTTCATGTAAATAAAGTAGTACAGTTAATTTTTTTATGACTGAGTAATAAAATATGTAGAATCAATCTTCAAAAAGTTTTGTTCACCTCATAATTGTGGATTAATAAAGCATAGACTTTGTTTTGGGCATAAATACAAAGTTATTTGACGTGCAAAAGACTCTTGTACATTTTACAAATCATTAATTAGCCAAAGAATTTTTATGCATTTTTACAACATTTATAAGCAGTATTTATTACTTCATTAGTATCCACTGTGAATGGATTTATTAATAACTTGCAAATTTATTGGTCCATAAAAAATACTGAATGTTTGTTACCAATTTTATTTTGCTTAGGTCAACTGAAGTTTTCGGTTACTTTTTCAAGAAATTTTCGATACAGACCTTTAATATAATACACAGCATAATAATTAGGTTCCTCTATTGCATTAAGTATATTTTTATGCACCAGTTGGGCAATTTGCAACGAGGTAGTATTTCTACATAAATTGTTCAGTCATAGAGTGGGTCTTATTCTCTGAGCACTTACTGTTTTCTTCTTATAAAAGTGTTTAATATAGTAGAGGAATATTTTATAATCTTTTTTAAAGACTGTAATATGTAATTAGTTGAAATACAATAATTGAAACATCAAAAATGACTGATCTGTTGTAAAATGTGTAAAAATCAAGATTGATGTTTTGCAGAAATTTGAGTAGCAGTTTTGAATCTAATTTTTTTTTTTTTATTTAATTTCAACTAAATGAATAATTAAGGGATATATTTCAAACCAAAGGATTAAAAGTATCTTAGATTTTTTACAGTTTCATAAATTGTTATTTTTATAACAAAAGCGAAAATGATCAAGAATTCTCTCAGAAACTCAGTGCCCAGGAATTACTATGGGTAACTCTACTATATTCAGAACTACAATTAACTAAAATGTGGTGAACAGTGTGGTTCCAGTTAATTCTCAAAAGGTTTTGCAAAAATTAAAATCACTAAATATGACAGTAAAAGGAAATTAAATGATAAAAACATTGACCAGGAATTATCCCAGTGACCAAGATTTACCCCGGATACATGGGGCAATATTTGACCAACTTCTGTAAATTATTTAAAATAGTATAAAAAATTTCAAGACTTTTTTAATAGCTAAATTAGTTGGTAATTGAACCAAAAAGAAAGAAAAGAAAAATATTTAAAATTTGAGTTGTGACAAACATCTTTGTAAAAATGTATCATAACTAAGGCCAATGTTATTTTACAGAAATTTAACAAGCCATTTGAAAAAGATTTTTTTTTTTCAAAATAAATAAATAAAAGTCCTTCCGGCCAGTGCCGGGAGGAAGAGGTAGCTTTCATAATCCTTATTTAAAAAAAGCCAAATTATATCATTCAAACACACGAAGCTCAATTTAGTGGAAGCCGAATATAGGAGATTCAGTACTAATTTTTATCAATATAATGAATGAGAATTTCGCGAAATTAGTCAGCTTTATCCAAGCTGCATTTCTTTAAAGTAACATATATTTGGCTGCCAAATTCGGCAATTTCTTAAAGTGCCTGTCATTTTAAGACAACATGGTGGATGAGGCTAAGCAGTGAACTTGGTCGAGACCTTAGTAATTGCTGTGCACATGCTCACTCACATCGGAATCGGTTAATATATAGGAGTGCTGTCGCATGCAAAAAATCAGATTTTTCAAAATGTCACCCACAATAGAAATTAAAACTGCTATATCTGAGCCATTTTTTAAGGTAAAGACAAACAAAAAATGCTCCTGAATCCTTATATCAAGGTCAAATGCTTAAGAAAGAAACCTTTTTCAATTTCAAATTTTTTTGCACTTCACTTTAAATATATATATATTTTTTAATTTAATGGTCGCCATTTTGAAACAAGATGGCTGATGAATCTGGCCAGCGAACTTGGTCGAGGTGCTGATGTACACTATCCACATGCCTTCTTACATCGAAATAGGCGAATACGTGTGTTATCGCGTGACAAATACAAGATCGTTTCAAAATGTTAGCCATGCTAGAAATTCAAAGTGCTATAAATCAACCATTCTTTAAGATATAAACAAAAGAACAAATTTTCAGAAACAAAAACTGCTCCGGAATCTTTGTATCAAGCCCAAACACATAAAAAAATCTTTTTCATTTTCCAATTGTTTAATACCTCATTTTGAATTTTAAATTTAATTTTTTTAAAATGGCAAACCTTTTGAAGCAAGATGGCGAATGAAGCTGGCCAACGAACTCGATCGAGACATTGGTATGTACTATGTACAGACCAAGTTACATCCAAATAGGTTCATCATTACGCCTGTTATCGCGTGACAAAAATCAGGTCGTTTTAAAGTGTCAGCCACAAGAGAAATTCAAAATGCTATTACTCAGCCATTTTTTTTAGATATAGACGAAAGAAAAACTGTTCCGGAATCTTTGTATTAAGGTCAAACACATACAAAAAAAAAATCTTTTCCACTTTCCAATTTTTTGGTATCTCATTTAATTTTTTTTATTTTTTAATTTTTTAAAATGGCCGCCATTTTGAAACAAGATGGCGGATGAAGCCGGCCAACGAACTCGGTCGAGATATTTGTATGTACTATGTACCACACCAAGGTACATCCAAGTCGGTTCATAAATACGCCTGTTATTACGTGAGAAAAATCAGGACGTTTCAGATTGTCAGCCACGCTAGAAATTCTAAATGCTATAACTCAGCCATATCTTAAGATATAGCCGAAACAAAAACTGCTCCCGAATCTTTTTATCAAGGTCAAACACATAAGAAAATATTTTTTCAATTTTTAATTTTTTGGTACCACATTTCAAATTTAAATTTTTCTTAAAAATTTAAATGGCCACCATTTTTAAACAAGATGGCGGATTAAGCTGACCAACGAACCCGGTCGAGACATTGGTATGTACTATGTATAAACGAAGTTACATCCAAATCGGTTCATAAATACGCCTTTTATCGCGTGACAAAATTCAGGACGTTTAAAAATGTCAGCCACGCTAGAAATTCAAAATGCTATAACTCAGCCATTTTTTAAGATATAGACGAAACAAAAACTGCTCTGGAATCTTTGTATAAAGGTCAAATACATAAGAAAAAAATATTTCCATTTTTAATTTTTTGGTACCACATTTCAAGTTTTAAAATTTTTTAAAATTTTTAAATGGCCGCCATTTTGAAACAAAACGGCGGATGAAGCTGGCCAACGAACTCGGTCGAGACATTAGTATGTACTATGTACACACCGAATTACATCGAAATCGGTTCACAATTACGGGAGTTACAGTGTGACATAGGTCAGATATATATATATCAATTTTGAACGGAGGGTGGTTTCGGGGTCTGGGGGTCATGATCGATGAAAATATACCAAAATTTTTTGAAATCGCTTTCCTCCGAACGGCTGCAATAGGTAGCTTTTTTGTAAAGAAAGCTACCTAATAAACTCATAATTTAGTAATAAATTTCAATGAGGATAGTTCAGAGTACCTCTGATTTTTTTCATTTTGATAAAGTGTTTTTAAAACATAAAAAAGACCGACCAGGAATTACCCCAGAAACTTGCTGACCAGGAATTACCCCGGGTGACCCTAAATGATTATCACAAATATTTTATTAATTACTATTTTCCTAATTTTTAAATTTATTTGAAAATAACCATTTTGTGTCATTAATATGCTTCCATTAAATTCTCGTTCTAAATAGTCAAAAAGAATTATATTTATTACTTTTTATGGGGTGTCCATTACTGGGTTTTTGGGTGTTTTGATATATTTCTGTTATTTAAAATTAAATTTCTATTCATATTGGGAAATGAGACTATAAGAATGGTTAAATATTTTGATAGTTTAATATTGAATAAACTGGAATATAATAATTATAACTATTAATAAAAAATAATTTTTAAGAAATTCCTTAAGGGTGTTCATTACTGGCACATCTACACTAGTATGAGAAAATGTTAGTTTAACAAGGAAATATATCTGAAAATTCCCCTTCAGCAATTATACTATTGGACAGAAACACACTTGAATACTTTCGTACAGTCCTGTATTTTACCTACCTTTATATAGCCACATAAGCTAAAATTTAATTCAGGCTAAAACACAATTAGAACAAATGAAATCGCACTATCAGAAATTAGCATTCAGAGGCGGCTATACATCCAATTCTTTGCGTGAGCCTGTACATTTTTATCTATATTCTACAATCTTAGTATACTAAATATAGTTCAGCTTATGCACAACTCAAAAACCACCGTTAAGCAATTAACGCTCATACTCAGTAACCTTCAAGAATTCTTTTGTGTAGTCCTCTATATGATCCACTCATTAATTGACTCCGTTTAGTATGCAAAAATTTAGTTTAACTTAAACTTATCTGCAAACAGTTTTTCACCTTTATACGTGTATGACTATGTAACTGAACTACATGTAACTGAATTCTTTTATTTGGATCTGTAAATGGATAATAAATTCTTTGCACTACATATTCTACAGAATGCATATTTTAGTGCACAAATGGATATAAATTTCATTATGTGTTAAAATGGTGTAAGATCACTAAAATAACATTTGAAACGTTTTCTCCCCATTGACAGTAATGTAACGAAATACTTTTTACTGTCCCTGTAAATGAGTTATAAATGCTACACACTTCATTTTCAATTACGATCGCTGTATGGTAAACATCAATAACATACAAAACTTTCAGGCCAATCATTTACAAGAGTTACAGCTCGGAAAGATAAACCGAACGCTTTTTAACTATATAAGAAAGTGTTATAAAGGCACTTTCTGTCCTATTCCTCCTCAAATCTCTTGCACCACTGACGATTCTATTACTTCAAACATATGTTTTATTTTTTAACATTAAAATAGGCGCTACATTGCTAAACGAATTATGTGGGATAAAGAATACAAAAATACTCAAAAGTAATGTCGGTTTAATTCCTTTGTAACCCATTTTCCAAACACCTTCAAAATATATTTTTATCCTAACATATTCGCTAAAATGTCAATAAACCATAACATTCAAGATTCCAATAACTACTCATAAAAATTTTCAAACATAAAAGCAAGTTTTCCAGAAGTTAAAAAAAAAAAAAGTAACCGAAAGTACGGAAAAAAAATCATCAAATAAAGCATATAACGCTGTAGGCTGACGCACTAGATCGGATGTAACTGTGGTAAATGCTAATCAGAAAATAAATTTCCTTAATTATTTGTAAATATAACTTTCAATAATATACTTACTACTTCAAAACTAGTTCATTCGTAGCTTATTAAATGTTCATTGTTTGATGCACATACATTAATTTAAATGATATTTTTAATTCTTTTGTTTCAATTTTTACAAGCACAAATTATATACCAAATTATGCTACCCTATACACTGACGTCTTTATATCATATGATGACCGTAATGAATGTAACTACTGTTTAAGCAGATGATTAAAAGTGAGTATTTATCAACCATATCCTACGAGTTGCTTCTGATTAGAAGTGTGTATTTTTAATTCGGTCAAATACATTGCGCTAAAATATGATGATTGCATCTTTACTTTTAATATGAATTATGCGTATTGAAATTAAATCTATATGATAAAATTAAGATTATCTTCAAAGCATGCATGTTATTTCAAAATGCTAATATTTTTCAATAAAAAGTACTTATTGTAACAATACTTACTCAAACAATCTTTAAATCTCTATATAGATGCAAGCATAAAATATCTACTTTATCTTTTGTTTCTTTCAGCGAGATTAATTAATCTGTTCGAATACAATCTAGGAAACCAACAATTAAATTAAAAATGAATGTTTAACAAACCAATGAAATCAAATTTATCGAGCACTTACACATGAATGGGGGATATTCCATTCCAGGATGGAATGGAGGACACCTACTTCCGATATCGGTTAGTATCTATGTGGGCTTTCCAGTTTGGTGGATGACAGAACTTGGGCCGCGATCCAGATAGATTTTTCGCTTAGCGAAACGAGATCCAAAAATCAGAAGCTACATTTTTGCAGACAGCGAAAAGTTCGCAAAAATGCAAGTTTTTGATTGGTCAATCTCGTTTTGCTCACAGCGAAAAATCTATGTGTATCTCGGCCCTTGTCCAGCTAAGTTTTCGCACTTTGAAAAGATCTCGTATCTCTGTAAGAGTAACAGCATGAAAGATGAACGCTTACAATGGAGGATATTCCAAATATGGGTTCGAGGCTGAAAAAGGTCACGTGATACCGGTAATTTACCCAAGGAACTTCTAACTGATAAGAAGGGAAGATACTACTGCTTTGCCTCATAAACTGTTTCATAGCAGAGATTTACATTACACGTCTACGGAGCCTTCCCTTCTTTACACTAGAAGTTTTTACCTTGACCACGTGATCAAAACGGAGATGGAATATCCTCCATTTTCAGGTATTTTGGAATCGATATTGACCCATCAGGTGTATACATTTTTGCGAAAACATTTGTCATTGCTAAAGTGCCTCTACATGGGAGTGGCGAGATGCGTATGCTGCGTTAACAATATGGCTACCAAAGACTTTAAAGATACATAGACCTGCAAACTGTCAGTTTAACTGAGGATTTTTGATCACAGCTGTTGTACGGCAGTATATATGATTTATATTTTAATTTACCTAAGAAAATGCTTTTATCAGAGTATTTTTTCATTGCGGATCATTAAGTATTAGTCTACCCTATTTCATTTAGGCCTTTTTTTAAAAAAAATACCTTATTATTCATCATTTTTTTTGTTTTTTTCAAATAGCAAGCAAGAATTTCAATAAACATCCTCCAAGAATAAAAATATAGTGTTACTTTCGTTAATATGCATTTTTTAATTACCTTTTTGCATAAAAATTAGTTTAAAAAACGTAGATTTCTTTACAGGTAATTTAAAATTTCGTAAATTGCTATATTTTGATACAGTTGCTACCTTTAATCTGAACTTTCCTACCAGTTACTTTTTTAAGTCAAACTTTAAAAAAAAGTGGAATTATAATCTTTAACAATATGTTTCCATATAAATTTCGCCTTTATTTAGGTTTATAAGGCATGTTAAAATTAGATAATCTTTTCCAAACATTTCATCCATAAAATTATTAATAAATCGCTTTATTTAACTTTATTACTGAAAATTCAATATTTAAAACGCATATTTGGATATAAAAAATATCTTCATGTAAAAACGTATGCCATAAACTTCATATATATTGATAAAAATTAAGTTTTAAGCTCATTCTAGCCATAGCACTTAATGGTAAATAACCACAGCTGACGTACAAACCTCGCGGTTCAGGTGTTTCAATTTACTTCAGATGGCTGCCATGATTTCACATACTTTTGAATGTGGACTGCCAGTCTATGAGTGTGTTCAGAAGTGCATTTCGCGCCGCGCGCGTGCTCAGAAGTTTATGTCATGGAGTAGGTCTTATAGGATAAAGGAATTTTAAAATAATTCAATTATTTCATTATTTTTAATGGTTCAAAAAAGGTAAAACCAACGACTATATTTCTTTATCCTTCCAAAACATTGTTTTCGTAACAGAAATACATGCCTATGTACACTCAGATAAAATCTAAAATAGTCGGGGAAAACATCACGTGACCTTCTTTATATACTTTAGCCCATTTAGAATTTAAAATTAGTTAACCAACCGCACACAAACTCCGCGCGAGCTGCTCAAAAAAATTGTGTGGGCGATTTGATCACGTGATTGTGCGTTGTTTGGTAGGTTGATTGATTCAATTTAAGAATTCAACTGGTGATCTAAAAGTTTTAACTTTTTAACAATTTTCTTTTTATTTATTTAAAAATAATTTATCAGTTGATTTATATCTTCCGTGATAAATAGAATGCTGTTAGTAAACCAAGATTGTGATATCAGCATATGAGATTTGTTTGTAATCGACTATACTGGATGGATTTCAATGGAATTTGCACTGTTAGTTAGACATTTTTCACAGAAGATTTTAATATATATATTTTTTATTTTATGATTGCATATTTTAATACCGTGTGGATAAGAGAACAAAATACATCATAAAACACGAGAAATAAATGACATTCAAAATTCTGTTAGTATAAGCAAAAAACTTACTTATACTTTCAGTAGAAAATTTAAAAACATTCTAATCATACTTTATTCACTACAAAACTAGACAGAAAACCTATATATATTATCTCTTTAAAAAATATATGTACAGATATTTTTAGTTAAAATAATCTACAACTATTACATTTTATTTTTATAATGTTCAAAGTAAAATATGATTTCCAGCCTAGTCTCGATAAAAATTCACTCCTAAAGTACTCAAAAAAAAGAAAATCAAGGAATTATCCTACACGCAAAAGGAAGTTTTCGCACAATATATATTATTTTTTCATTTGGATTTGCTTAATGTTTATATCATTATACATATACATACTATATATATAATCACTTAGAAACGAAACTTTGAATATTTAAAAGGCGTTCAGATGTAAAACTTTCATCTCGAAATACCTCATTTTCTCACATTTAAATAAGTATTTTATTGTTATAATAAAAATACACGTGCCTCTGTATAATAAAAATAAAAAATATATCTTCATCAAAAATATCTTATTCATTATGAAAAATATAAAACAACCAATAAACAAAACAAAAAAAATTATGTTTACAATGTGGGCTTGGAAGGATTCGAACCCAGAATCCCTAGTCTCGAGTTCACTGCCTTATCCATTCAGCCATCTAGCACACGTTCCTTTGGCAACAAATTATCTTTATAATTAGCACCATAATTAATCAAATCCATGATCTGTTCCTGAACACACTACGTGTTATTCCATCCATGATATTTACCCACTCCATGTTCCTGTCTCCTGAGCTCGCGCGCTTAGCGCGCGTGCATCTCGAACACACTCCATGTATCTTAAAAGTCTTTGATGGCTACAGCGTCTAGAATATACAGTGTGGAAATCTGCTAGCCAAACAGCGCTAAAAAGTTGTATCCCTTAAATGTGCAATGATGCTGAAATCCAGGGAGCCGATCGCAGCGACATCTGCGCTATATTTTCAAATTTCAAAGTAAACATAGTATTATTACAGCGTCTAGACCAAATCGTCTTGGGGTTTTAGAAAATATTCTGCAGATGTCGCTGTGATCAACTCATTGGATTTCAGCATCGTATGACATTTTAAGGATACAATATTTTAGCACTTTTAAAAGTATTACTTGGATAGCCGATTTCCACACTATATATTCTAGACGCTGTACCTAGGGAGCCTACACGTTTAAAAATATCGTGAAAAATTACCTCTGTTTTTAAAGTCTCTCTATTTTCTGACCAATGAGAACGCTACATTAATGCCTATGAAGCGTTCTCATTGGTCATAAAATAGATAGCCTTGAAAAACAGAGGTAATTTTTCACGATATTTTTAACAGTGTAGATATCAGAGAGGTGACATACGGGGATATTTGGGTGGTTGAGACGTATCTGGACAAAAATGAATCGGCAAACATCTTGGTGAGCTTGTCATGGGCCGAGATCTAGATGGATTTTTTGGTGTTAGCGAAACAAGATGGACCAATCCGAAGCCTGCATTTTTGCAAACAGAGCAAGATTCGCAAAAATGCTGCCTTCTGATTGGTAAATCTCGTTTCGCTAACGCGAAAACTATCTAGATCCCGGTCATTATCGCCAAGTTAATGCTTGTTAAATTGTCTCACTCGTATAATTCAACATATTCAGGCGAGTATCGCCCTGTTCTGGAATAGAAAATGCCTAGGTTTGCCACAGTTTAGACAAACACGTCTGTCTAAGCACAGTCTGGGTATAGCGCCTAGAATATATAGTGTGCAAATCGGTTATCCCAGTAGTACTTAAAAAAATGGTAAAATATTGTATCCCTTAAATGCCAAATGCTGAAATCTAAGGAGTCGATTGCAGCGACATTTGCAGGATTTTTTCTAAAACAACAAGACGAATTGGTCTAGACGCTGTTATAATACAATGTTGCAGCACCTAGAATACCTAGTATGGAAACATCCTATCCAAACAGTGTTAAAAATTTGTATCCCTTAAATGTGCGGTGATGCTGCTAAAATCCCAAGTGTCAATTGCAACGACATCTGCGGGATTTTCGTATTACTAGTATTACATTGTATAGACTAGCAATTTCTTGCAGTTGTAGAAAATATCCTACAGATGTCGCTGCCATCTGCATATTGCAGCAGTATCATTCACATTTAAGGGATACAATGTTTTAGCGCTTTTTTAAGTATTACAGGGATACCCAATTTCCACACTATATATTCTAGGCGCTATAACAATGTGTACATTGAAATTTGAAAATATAATGTAGATGTCGCTGCGATCGGCTCATTGGATTTCAGAGTCATTGCACATTTAAGGGATACAATTTTTTAGCGCTGTTTGGATAGCAGGTTTCTACACTATGTATTCTAGGTGCTGTAGTCTGGGCATCTTATGTTACGACTCTCATATTATAGCCCCTAGAATATATAGGACGCATTCGTAAAGTCGGAACTCGTTCAACTCGTGCAGTTAGTTTTCACACTAGCCGTTCGTGAACTCTCTCCGTGCACTCAGTGCGTTTCGAAACTGCATTCGTAAACGAAATCCAGTGCGTTTAGTTTTTCAACTAAATGCACTGAAGGAAAAGTCGGTGTGGTTCGTGCAGTAGCGATGGCAGATTTACTGCGCAAGCGCGTGCTCAGATTTACGAATGTAAACAAATAAATTGCAGGTTGTCATGTTAATAACAAATGTTTTATTTGTAAAATAATCAAATGTTTTAACTTTTTTTCGCCACTTTGTCTTAAATAATACCTTACAAATCACTGTTTATCCAAGCTATGCACCATAACAAATCAACCATTAACTATTATTATTATATTTTTTTATTGTTTCAAATAATAAAGTAACTCTTTCAATAATAACGATCATGTGTCTAAAGTTAAAGAAGTTATTCAGAATTCAATGAAAGCTCATTGCATCTGACAGTAGTTTTTGTAATATATAGCTGCTATCTAATGTTATTTTCTACCTTTGACATAAAATTAAAAGTATAAATATACTTATATTTTTTATCTTTATTTCAGTGCTGTGCTCATTTTATTTTTTGCCAACGCTGTATGGAATGTTTTGTAAATAAAATTTAAATTGTATACTCCTGTCATAAGATATTTTAATAATTATTTGCGATGGGCTTTGCAGCATCACTTAAAATTATTTTGCAGTAATGAATTTAGTGTGTTTTAACTGGAGCCAGTTTCTTAATTTTTTTTCTGTAAATGTGCTATTCTGAATATTTTTTTTAAGTGAGAGGGGGGTGGGGGGTATGAGCAATGCAGTTATACTCTTGAAATAAACAAAAAGACTAACTTAACTATGATTTATTTAAAAACATAGTAATTTGTCATTTCTAGGATAAAGAAATGAATTGAATACTTTGCCCAGGATTGTCACTGTACATATTAGGCTGCTCAAAGGTAGCAGAATTCTAGACATGTGCCAGTTGATTTCCACATAGCTTTAAGTTGTACATTATGTTATTACACAAGTTATCAAATATATAGTGCCTACCCTGTGTACATATTTAATTTTATAACTAACTAGCACTATAAATATAATCAGTCTGTATGATGACTGGAAGCAATTTAAACCCAAATAACTTAAGAGGCAAACAATTTGATTGGTACCTAGACTAGACACACTGAGAACTTGCCTTACCATATCATCGCTACAATGTAGTAATACAGTTGGGGTTATATCTACTTTTTACCAGCAGTAAAATATAAAATAAGTATACTTAATGTTGTACATTTTACTTTATGATCTTACTTCAGGGGTCTATACGGTTTTATTTTCCTTGAATGCCATTATTTTAAATAAAGTTTTGAGAAAAATAAAATTTTATAACGAAAAACCAAATCCAGTTACTTAATTCTACCTTTTCTTATCTCCAATTGCTAAAGTTTATCTTTCTTGTGAGCTTGTTTTGTTTTCAAATAAAACATTTTAAACCCGAACAAATTGTTTAAAAATGTGAAGAATTCACTTTTATTGAAAAAATTTCATAGAATTCCAGTTTTGAATCAATTTCTGATTTTGCCAGTACACCAATAAAAAGGGAACGTTTAAGTTAGTTTTGGCGTAAATTTTTCTTTTCTCAAAATTTGTATCTTTTATAATTAGAATACTATGCATATAAATAATACCATTATTCATTTATAATAAAAAAAAATGAACAAAGGAAATCTATATTAATACTTGGAAATTTTTCCAGAGAGAAACATTCGTCTTGCATACAATATGTCAAATGAAAATCAAATTTCTAATAATTTGCTTAAAAGGCGCAAAGGCCAACATAGTGAAAAAGATTCGAACCCGGGCCATCAGTAAAGCCGTATAGCGCACTGACATTCTACCGACTAAACCACATGGAACGATACCGAGCCAGGAAAGTTTAGTTGGTAGAATGTCAGTGCGCTATACTGATGGCCCGGGTTCGAATCCCGGCATGGAATCTTTTTCACTATGTTGGCCTTTGCGCCTTTTAAGCAAATTATTAGAAATTTGATTTTCATTTGAAATAAAGAAAATCTTTTTGTTAAATAATGTGACTTGCAAGTATAACGTTCATAAACAGGGCTTCCTGTTTAAAAGACAAAAACTATCTGTCCACAATGTGTTAAATGAAATGAGTGAATGCATATATTTTAAATGTATGTAGTAATACATGTATTTTAAATGAAAAATATGTATTTAAAGAAAATGAAAGAAAGGTTTATATTCCAAATGAAATAAATGCAATACAAATAATGGCAATGGAAACAATATCTGATTATTTATCTCTTGTGACCGATTAACATAAAAGTACCAAAAATATTGCGAATTTGAATAACTAGATCAAGAACAACAAGGTTTATATTACTCAATATTTCTCCATCCACATTATGTAAATATAACATCTGGTAACACATAAAACATTACTCAGTTTAAAAGTTAAAATATATGAAAAGTGAAAAAATTGTTAAGTAAGTGTAAAAGTAAAAATAGTTTTTAAAAAACACTCTTTTATAAGCATTCAATGTTTACCATAAAAATAACAATTTCAGAATTGCAATTCATATTGTTCCTAAAAAATTCTGTTACAATACATTAATTTGAAGTGTCTTCCATTATGAAAAATTACGTCATAAAAGCCCAAATAATGTTATTTCCAAACACTTTTCCATTGCAAAATATATTTACACATGGATATTAAAAAAGTAAGAAAATATTAAAACAAATTATTATGTGCAAAAAGCATTCAATGGGGGAAAATTAAGAGGCTACTTCAGTCAACTGAAATGACCCGCTCATTAAAGCTAATACTATGGAAGAAATTTTTAAAGATATGCCGTTTGCATTTCAGAATTTTTAAACAATTTTTCTTTTGCATTCGCTAGCTGAGATTGATCTGTACAAAGGGCGTTTTTTATTTTTTCAATTTTGTTTACACATATTTTTAGCTAGGACACTTTCATTTTCCAAACCAGTTTTGAACGTGAAAGCATCCTCTCGAAAAAAATCTGCAAACAAAATGGAAAAAGTAAAAAAGGGCAGATGTAAAGATCAATCTCAGCTATTAAATGCAAAAAACATTTAAAAATATTAAAATGCAAACGAGATATCTTTAAAAATTTCTTCCATAGGATTAGCATTAGCAATCGAGTCTTTCCAGGTGACTGAAGTCATATTTTAACAAATCTTTAAAATGTCATATTTAAAACTACTTTTCTGTAGCATCTAACAGAAAAGGAACTCTTTTACACACAATGCAATTTCTTACCTCTTTCTATAGGATTCTGCTCTTTTATACCTCTTTTTTTACACAATGAAAAAAAAATCATCTAAAAAGATTAAAATTCAAACGAGATATCTTTAAAATTTTCTTCCATAGGATTAGCATGAGCGAGCGAGTCTTTTCACGTGACTGAAGTAGCCCCTTAAGTCATATTTAAAACTACTTTTTTGTAGCATCTAACAGAAAACTTCATTATAAAAGTCCAGAAGGCAGTGACATTTGTTATTTAGCTATTTTACACAAGTTGATTTGCAGGGATGACTGCCCCGGGAACCCAGCATTTGTTTTAGAGTATAAGTGCAATCTCGGGGCGAAGAAGTTGATTTACAAATGTATGTTAGATTTAATTAATCACAAAAACAGCTGTCGAGACTGTCACAACAGCAGCAAATGTGATATTAAAAACCTAAAAATCCCCCAGTCAAATGAAAATGAATAGTAAGTATATTACAGAAGAGTGATACTAATCATAATAATATTATTCAATCTTTCATAATTGTGTAATCTCTATAAAACAGAGTAATTAGCATTTTTTTAGAGCATGCAGGGCCTGGACATGGGTTGGTTAGCATACCTTGTAGGGGGTAAAGATCTTTAATTAAAAGAGTATTGTTACTCTCTTTATTTTTTATTTATATTTTGCTTAGTTAGTTTCTTTTAGAAGTTCCCCTCAAATGTTAGTATAAAATAAATATATTGACACATTCAAATGACTATAACTGTCTCTAGGGTCTGTTCTGTACGTGTATAACATTATCAACTTTTTGGTAATTTTGGATCCCCCTCCCTCCTTTACAATATGGCATGTTATTATTCATCAACAACCCCCCCCCCCCCACACACACACACACACAATGATAACATTATCAATATCTAAAAATTCTTTTTATTTTTACAATTATTTTCTTTTTATACATTTATTATTCACATACTTAACTGGTTGAGATAAAGAGAAATCGATAAAATATCTCTATTATACATGATGTAACTATAATAACAAATAACATTTAAAGGAGATTGCTACTATTTGAAATTATTTAATAATAGCTTTTTGTTACACAGTGCATTCAACAGTAATATTGTCTACTTGCAGTTGCCCCTTGAAGGAGAAGGGGGAAAGCAAAACTTCTTATGAAAAAAACAAGTAGCAACTTTTTTTTCTTTTATCTATTAATAAACACAGCAAGTAGCATTTCAAACTTACTTCGCACATAGTTATATGTGGATGTGCATATGGCAGAACAATAGGAATGCCGAACGTTGGGGTATTCCATATTTAGGAATGAAAGAATTTTATTATTTAAAGCTTTAATAACAACTTTGTATTTTCATAAAAATAGATAAAAGACTTAAAAAAAGATAAGACTATTAATGTAGAAAAAAAAAATAGAAAATTTTGATATAATCAAAAATTATAACGATATCAAAAGATGGACTCCCTCTCCCCATAAAGATATCTTACAATATCAAGTACCGCCCTCCTCCCCCCTAAAGTGATAACACACAGCCCTTTACTGATGTAGCCTTCTATTTTTTGCATGGAAAAATATAATGATTACAAGGAGTGATTTTTTTTTTTTTTACCCTATCATTTTTTGTACAGTAATTATTTAGAGAGAGATTTTTGTTAAAGCCCTTAAAATTTAGAGTAATTACAATTTAAGGAATTACTCACAAACAACTATACCTTGTGCTCTAATTAATGCAACCCACCCAAATTCTATACGAGCACACAATCATTGTAAGAGGGAACTTTATCAGTTTTTTACCCAAATTTTACTATAAAATAAAATATTCAAACTACATGTAAATTGGGACATTAATTGTTGTAGCTTTGACATTTTTTTTTTCGTGTAAGAAAAACTCTAGATCTAATCAAATGCAACCCGCCCAACAAACGCTTTTAAAAGGAAGTTTTGTAGACCCAATCTCCACAAAAAATTTTTAAACTGTAACTACTATATAAGGACTCAATGCATTAATACGCCTATAACTTGGTCTCTAACTGATGCTAAAAAGTACATATAACCTGCCGTTAAAACGGCTATTGAGTTCTAATTACTTAAACCTGTATAAATTTGTTACGAATATATATAATCATTGATGAAACAGCACTGAAAAACTAACAATAACTCACAATTAAATATAAAACAAAAGCACACACAGAACAAGGTCACGAATGAATATTAAAAAATCAAGGTAACAAAGTTCATTTGTGACTTTGTCTCATTACAGATACATGTTTACATTCACTGATGGTGAGTTGTTTAAATTTCCAGCCGGAAACACATCCTGTATGTGCTTTTGTTTTATGGTGATTAATACAAAGTTTTATTATTTAATATAGAATCATTATAAGAGAGAACTTTGTTATTTATGGAAATTTCCTCCCTTTTAGTATAACATTAATATAAGACCTGTCAAGGTGTCAAGTTAAAAATACTTATATTCATAAACAAAATTCAGGATTGAAAGTTTCTAATATTAAACAAAATATGTTCTTAAAAAAATTCGACTTGAAGAGCTGATTTGCAGATTTCCATATTAGAAATTTAATCAATATTCATACTGTACATTTTTTTTCTTTTAACATATGAATTATGAAAAAGCAGAAATGAGTGAATGACACCAGAATTTCCAAAAAAAAAAAAATAATAATAATAATTTGAAAATAAGCAAAAGCACGGAAAATTCCCATTCCAATATTCTGGTGCCAATGTGGTATTTAGGAATTAAATTTAAGTGGTCCAAAAATGAACCACTGCCCTTGAAGGTGTTAAGCTTTTACTGATCACTATGCAGAATTTTCTGTGTCAATTTACAACTCTAACATTGCCAGATGAATCCAAGTATCATAGTAAATAATAGTAATTTATAAGATTAACCTTCAACTGATGTCACAGAAATTGTCACATAACTAGTGTGAAGCGCTCTGTGAGACTGCTCCTTTGAGAGATGAATAAAAGGCACAATTAACTCATAGAATGATGTTTTTGTACTAAACATTTGCACAGGACTGTTATAATTAAAATTCACCTATTCAAAAGTCTCTGGCGATAGTACTAAAGTTCCAAATGGAACAAAATTTCGGCAGTGTTTGTAGTTAAACTATAAAAATTTAAAAAAGCCACGGTCTGAGAAACCGGTAACATCAGTTACTAAAGGTTAATAAAAGCAAACTAAAATAACAGAAATCAACAATTTAGTGTACATTTATCAAATATATAAGATCAAATAGATGGCTTTTCACAATAATTGATATAACAATGGTAGTTTTATTTTCAGAGGTTTGTTACGCTGACCAGAATGAATAAAATATACTAAATATTATGTAATATAAATTTACTGTATCAAATAATATGAGTACATTATATAAATACTTCTGCCACTACTTTTAATATGGCAACCATATAATATTAACCATGTAATTAAAATGAAGAAAGCAAAAAATAAAATAGAGGTTATTATAATTAATATCATTGATCAAAATTTTACCATGAATTAATATTAAAGTAGAATGCCGATTTCAATATCTTCCATTTTTCACCATTCTGAGCTTTGCTAAAAATTCCACTTTTTTTTTTCTGTTTCATAGCCAACATCTAGTATACAGAATAGGGTGTAATTGAGAAAGTATTGTCAATGGTATGATGTGAATTAACAAACCATACAGCAGAGACAATACACATTCAATCAATATGCTGTGAGTTGTTGGTGATAGTGGTTAGCAGGAAATGTCACTGAAAAGGAAAAAAAAATCCACATTTTACAAGTTTGAAAGAACACAGAAAAAGATTTCATAAAATGTACAGTTTAGGTATCAAAAATATAGTCCATATTTATTGTAAAAGTAACGTTGAAATACCATAAAATTAATTATGCAATTTTTTTTCTTTTAAATCATGTAAATAAATTACTTTAAAGTCTACATTTACACTACTACAAAATTAAAGTAGTATGATAAATTTTTTATGGAAGAATAATCAGCCTTTAAACCTTTTAAAGACACATAAATTTATAGACACAAAACTTTATTATATATTTTTAAAATCGGAAATCTTGGAAATAAATACAAAAAAGAAAAATTAGTCATTTGTTGAACGTTTAGACACTATAAAGAATCGTCATCAGCTATTTATTTGTTAATGCTACGATGATTTCGATTTGTTTAAATTTGAGAAATGCAATTTTTCAACAATACTGATTACAATAAGACAAATTATATTCTACTATCATAAATAATAAAGGTTTTAAAACTTACTTCAATCAAAATACTACATTATTCATCTTCATCGCCAAGATGGGCGGAATCGCAAACAAACGTAAACAAACTATTCATGTTCAGTGCGACACTAAACGCACTGGATCGCGTTCGTAAACTCGTAGAAAACTGGTTACACCGAACCACAACTAACCACACTGATTTCAGTTTTTGCACGAAAACCAGTGCGTTTAGTGTGGAGTTTACGAATACGTCCATAGTGTGGAAATTGGCTATCTCTGTAATACTTAAAAAAGTGCTAAAATATTGTATCCCTTAAATGTACAAAGATGCCGCTGAAACATACAGATCGCAAAGACATCTGCAGGATATTTTCTACAACTGCAAGATATTGCTAGTCTATACAATGTAATACGAAAATTCTGCAGATGTCGCTGCGATCGACACTTGGGATTTTAGCAGTATCGTCGCACATTTAAGGGATATAAATTTTTAGCGTTGTTTGGATAGCATATTTGTACACTAGGTATTCTAGACGCTGTACTCATATCGAGCTACACTAAAGTACCATCACCTCTCTCTTTCTAGGGCGCTGCGATTTAGACAAAACAAACTTGAGTGCCCATATATGGGAGTATCGACATACGATTCTCAGAATGAATTTAGACTACAGCGTTACACTGCCTAGAAGTATATAGTGTGTTTGTCGCCAATAGAAGGGTAATGAAAAAAATTATCTCTGGAAGGAGGAAAACCAGCTTCTCCGCGAGAGGGCGTCGTGTTCCCACCGTCGTTGTTGATTAACGTTTGAAATCGCATTTAAACAGCTTGATCTTAATGTTAATCGAGATGTAATTAACGCTACATTTTGAAACAAATTATGCAAGTGTTTCTATTTCTTTAACATTTTAAAGTAAAGACATATTATGTTTGTTTAATGATAAATCATTATTGATATATATCAAGAAAAGGAAACGTGGTCGAACATGCTTCGTTCCTGGACGTAGAAGTAGATATAAATGCAACAAAACAAAAATGACTCTATATTTAAATGAAGAATAAATACTCAAAACGAGTTTTATTTATCTAGGTATATACCCTTAAAAATAAATATCTGTGTATGTTGCATCAGTGGTCACTTCCAAATATACATGTATATTAAATTAACTTTAGAAAGACCTCTACTTAGGATGAATTAAACTTAATATAACAAAATTACGCCTTTAGTCAGCAGTACTTTAAGATATATAAATAAAGAAATAATTATTTATTCTGATTTTATCTAATTTTAACTAAAAAAAGGGAAATTTTAAAAGAAAATGCATCCTATTAGATTTCGAAAAATCATTAATTTCTCATTTGATTTTTTGGTCAATATACCTTAAATTATTTTACCAAAAACTAAAGCTCTGAAATTCAGAAATTTTTAAAAACTGAATTTACTCTTAAATTTTTAACTGGCTGTAAAGAAGTAACAATTAATACTGATTAAAAAGTTGTCAAAATGGGGGTGGGGATGGAGGTATATTTTAGCTGTACAAAAAAAAAAAAAAAAAAAAAAAAAAAAAAAAAGAGAAAGGAAAGGAAAAAACCCTATCTTTTTACGACAATTCATCATAGTACGATATATATTCAATATATTGTTTTAGAAATAACGAAATGTTAAACCAAGAGAAACCTTGTCCTATTATTAAATTAACTTTAGAAAGACCTCTACTTCGGATGAATGAAACTTAATATAACAAAATTATGCCTTTAGTCAGCAGTATTTGAAGATATATGAATAAAGTTTATAATTATTTATTCTGATTTTAATTTTTAAAAAGAATGTTTTTAAGAAAATGCATCCAACTTTCAAGAAAGTTTTTTTTTCTAGATTTCAAAATATCATTAATTTCTCATTTGATTTTTTGCTAATATACTTTAAATTATTTTATCAAAAACTAAACCTCTGAAACATCAGAATTTTTTAAAAACTCAATTTAACCTTAGTTTATTAACTGGATGTAAAGAAGTAATAATGTATACTGATAAAAAAGTTGTCAAATGGGAGTAAATATTTCAGCGGTACAAAAAAAAAAAAAAAAAAAAAAAACTTTCTTTTTACAACATTTATCATAGTACGGTGAATTTCAATATATTGTTTTAGAAATAAAGAAATATTGTACAAAGAAAAAACTTGTTCTATTATTAAATTAATTTTAGAAAGATCTCTACTTAGGATGAAGGACACTTAATATAGAAAAATTATACTTTTAGTCTGCAGTACTTTAAGATATATATAAATAAAGTTCATAATCATTTATTAAGATTTTATCTAATTTTAACTAGAAACAAGTTTATTTTAAAGAAAATGCATCCTACTCGATTTCAAAACATCATTAATTTCTCATTTCATTTTTTGCTAATACACCTTAAATTATTTTACCAAAAACTAAAGCTCTGAAACATAAGAAATTTTTACAAACTCAATTTACTCTTAGTTTATTGACTGTAAAGTAGTAATAATGAATATTGATTAAAAAATTATCAAAATTGGGGGAGGGGGATTATTTTAGCTGAAAAAAAAACTATGTTTTTACAACAATTTATCATAGTATGATGTATATTCAATATATTGTTTTAGATATAACGAAATATTGTACAAAGAAAAACCTTGTTCTATTATTTAACTTTCGAAAGACCTCTACTTAGAATAAAGGGCACTTAATATAGTAAAATTATGCCTTTAGTCAGAAGTACTTAAGATGTAAAAATACAGTTAATAATTATTTATTCTGATTTTATCTAATTTTAACTAAAAAAAGAATATTAATTAAATAGAAAATTAATTAAAGAGCAATTTTAACTAAATAGGACAGTTTGAAACTGTTTAAATTCGTTACAAACTAGATGTCATGAAATCATTTAAATTCCTCTCTCAACTGTATTTTCATTATTAGAGGAAAAAAAGAAAAAAAAATTCTTGTGTATTTTTAATCTAGAAACTTTTAAAGTACTGATTTATTAGAGAAGAAAATAGATTTAAAAGGGTGTACATTGGAAAATGACACATACTGTAGCAGCGGCGGGAGCGCCAGCGCCATCTATCGGCTTCCTCCGTTTCCGAAACATCATTTTGATGCTGATAATAACACTGTTCATTTCTAGGCACTATAACAGCGTCTCGAATATATAGTGTAGAAATCGGCTATCCCAGTAATACTTTAAAAAGTGCTAAAATATAGTATCCCTTAAATGTCATACGATGCTGAAATCAAATGAGTCGATCACAGCGACATCTGCAGGATATTTTCTAAAACGCCAAGACGATTTGGTCTAGACTCTGTAATAATACTATGTTTACTTTGAAATTTGAAAATATAGCGCAGATGTCGCTGCGATCGGGTCCCTGGATTTCAGCTCATTGCACATTTAAGGGATACAACTTTTTAGCGCTGTTTGTCTAGCAGATTTCCACACTGTATATTCTAGACGGTGTACTTAGACTACAGCGTCTAGAATACCTAGTGTGGAAATATGCTATTCAAACAACGCTAACAATTTGTATCCCTTAAATGTGCGACGATACTGCTAAAATCCCAAGTGTCGATCGCAGCGACATCTGCAGAATTTTCGTATTACATTGAATAGACTAGCAATATCTTGCAGTTGTAGAAAATGTCCTGCAGATGTTGTTGCGATATGTATATTTCAGCGGCATCGCTGCAAATTTAAGGGATACAATATTTTAGCACTTTTTAAAGTTTTACAGAAATAGTCAATTTCCACACTATATATTCTAGGCGGTATAGTCTTGATCAAAGCCGCAAAATTTGAGGAGTGCGGTGTTCCAACAGCCCGTCAGAGTTTCTTTTACTTTCTTTTACTTTCTTTTCACTCTACACTGTTAGAAATTTGCAGTTTTTGCTGCTTAGTCACCCCACCACTTTTATGGAATATCTCTATCCTCGTAAGAGTCCATTTTTTATGGCCCCACCAGTGGCCGAGAGGTTCTGCTCTCGAAGCTGGTAGACGGGAGGTGCTGGGTTCGATCCCAATCGCGCCCGTTGGCCTAATCGTTCGGAGTTTTCGTGGTTTTCTTCGAGCCGTGGATCTTCCATGCGTTAATACGGATTAGGTTCCCTTAGAAAGACCCCCACGGAGGGCACTGCCCCCGGGCCTATATCCCTCGTGTAGATAATTGGCCGTCAAAAATAAACCCAACCCAACCCATTTTTTATGAGAGTATTTTGTGAGAGCTCCAACCGTTTATTATAATTGTGGTGGGGTAACTATGCAGAAAAACTACAGATTTTTAACATTGTAGGCACCCTCAACAGACATCTACACATACATTAGCTTGGCGATATCAGTAAGGCCTACCAAGTCCAAGTTAATATGGCACGTTCTTGAAGATTTTGTTTAGATTCGTAAACAGGCACGTCTTTAGTACACTTTGGTACAGAAAAAAGGTTTCAAAATTCAAAATTTTGATTTTTCTTTGACTTCTTTTTCTCTCAATGTTTACCATTTTCCAACATAATTGAAAAGTTTGTATGATTTTGGGTTCACCTCCCTACCTTCTGCCCATGCTCTAATAAATATGCGTAAGTAAACTTGGGCCACCACGTAACTCACATATGTTTTTGAGATTTATTAAGGCATGTTCCCTATTGAAAATGGAAGTGCATAGTATTTATAGTTCATTTACAGGGACACTCAATAGTTATATTATGGCCTATGGGGAAAAATCCTTTGTGGTTTATTTTGATGTTTTTATACTATTTGAATCATGAAGAAATTTGAATTAGTATTTTAGGGGCAATAAAATATTTCTGTAGAGCATGGAGCGTAAAGTATTTATAATTCATTTACAGAATCACACAAAATAGTTTGGTTGCATTATGGTCTACGAGGAGAAATGTTTACGGCTTATTTTAATGATGTTAGACGAAATTTATATAAATTATTGAGGTGAGCTAAAAGATGCTTACTTTAGAATATGACGTGCATAACTATTTTCGTTTATTTACAGGGACACACAAAATATTTCGGTTACAGTACTGTTTATGAAAAATAAATGCTGGAAAGGCATTTTCAGTCACGGTATGCATTTGAAAGTGTACTAAATTTTTGATTACTATTTTATGCGTGCCTGCAATAATTCTGTAGGTTCTACACGATTAAAGGGCTACACAATTTAATGCATAATCATAACTGTGTATAAGTGAAAAAGCTTAAGGGGGCTCTTCAATCACTTGAAAACACACGTTCGCTAATGTTAAAGCTATGAGAAGGTTGTTTTCGAATTTCTCGTTTAAATTTCAATATTTTTAAACGATACTTTTGCATAGGATAGCTGAGGCCGATCTCTAATAGAACTATGTTTTTGATTTTGGTTGCAGATTTTTAAAATAAAGGTACTTTCATTTTCGGAACCGCTTTCGAAAGTGAAAGTACCTTTATTAAAAAATCTGCAGCCAAAATCAAAGAAGTACAAAATGGCCCTATTAGAGATCGAGCTCAACTATCCTATGCAAGAAAAAATCGTTTAAAAATATTCAAATTTAAACGATAAATTCGAAAAAAGCCTGCCCAGAGGTTTAAAATTTGCGAACGGGTGTTTTCAAGTGAGTGAAGATTCCCCTTAAGGATGTATTTTGGTTTAGTTCTCATTTCCCAGGTGAACTATATTTAGTATACTAAAAAATGTTTGCAGAATATAATTAAATTCATGTACAGGGCTATCCATTTAACTCAATATATTACCGTGTATGCATGGACCATATATACCGTTTATAAATCTGAAAGTATGTTTTCAGTTTGTTATACTTTTATCCCAATTTAAATTTTAAATTATTATGAGGCATGTATTAAAATCTGTAGATAATATAAAGGGCTGTACGAGATTATGAAAGTGCATTTAACAAACATGATGGTAATGGCTGAAGGTGAATTTTGGCTGTGTTATGCGTTTTGTAGCTAAGCTCAACTTTAACACACTATGTAGGGTATATACAGATCTATACATCATGCACAAGGTGCTAAAAAATTTAGTAACTTTTCGGCTACGTACAGTAAATTCCAAAATATGGTTTTCAAATATGTTTTGTGATTTCTTAATTTTTCAATTACAGGGAGAGGATCAACCATGGTAATCACAGATTTTAATTATTTTTATATATGTTGTAGGATAGAGTCTCATAGTCTCAGTTTCAACGGATTTTATACAACGCTCCTTAGTTCTCGAGAAAAAGGTGGTTCTAATACTACAACACAATTTAAATACTTTGTAATGCGATTGCTATGTTGGTCATAGCTCAGTTGGTACTGTGTTTGCTCCTTGATCCTCGGGTTCGATACCGGAACGCGCTACATTTGTTTTTCTCAGTTCTTCTTTTATAAATATACTTGTAATTATAATTTAATAATCTGATTGTCAATTAAAAATTATAATATTGTGTATTAAATATAATTTTAACCTCTTTAGTTTTTATTTGTAACTAAATAGTTGTATAAAACATTATAAATCTGTTATAAAAAAATCACTTTAAATATGCATTTCATATATTCTTTATCGATGCGATTATATTGAACAATTGTGTCAATTCGTGATTTTAAAGAAACATCATTTATGTATTGCCTTAACAAAGGAAGTCAATACGATTTTAATATTACTCTGTTTTAAAGTAAGACGTATAGTTCTATTAAAAATTATTATAAGAAATAGATTACAACCTATTTTTTTCCATATTAAAGATTTTTAATTTCTAAAATTTATGCTTGCGCTTTGAATTATTTTGCTTTCCCATTTATCTTCTTTCTGCATTTATTTTTTATTTTATTTGAATATGTTTTATTTTATCATAACTAGAGAGAGCCACAACAGATTTTGTAACGATTTTGGAATTTTTATTAATCAATAATGGATCCATTTTTTTTTATCCCTTTGATTGATGAGAAATGTATAATAATGATTTAAAAATGAAAAATGCCAAATCAAAATTTAAATATGTTAACATTATAATTAATGTACGATATTAAATTTTTTAATTGAGATTATTAAATTATAATTACGAGTATATTTATAAAACAGAAAAATAAATGTAGCGCATTCCGGTACTGAACCCGAGTCTGCAGAAGAACGAGCAAACACCGTACCAACGAAGCTACGACCAACGTAGTCATGTCGTCACAAAGTAAGTACTTAAGTTGGGCAGAGAATTATATTAGAACCCCCTGTTTTTCAGGAACTAAGGAGCGTTGTGTAAAATCCGTTGAATCTGAAACTAAGGGGTATAGCATATATTAAATTAATTAAAATCTGTGATTACCAAGCTTGACCTTCTCCTTGTTAGATATCTTCTTTTTCCATTTTGAACGGTGAAGTTTCGTTACAGTATTCTGGACGTGTTGGAAAGTATTTTATAATCTATGCTTGGCGAATGTTTTTTTCTTTCGTGTTATTTATAAATATGCAAATTTTTAATTGAATTTTTTGTCACAAAATTGCGTAGCTCTCACAAGGAAGGTCTCCATCCTGGGCATACTCAGTATATGCTGAAAAAAAAATGCTAGTGAATCTACTTATGTATGTAATAAACGAGACAGTTAAAATTAGCGGCGGAATTCCAGTAGAAAATCTGTGAAAAAATAAAATACTTTCGAATAATTGGCGTCTCGATTTGGATGAAAATTTGCCATTGTTTTATTCTCCAATTAAGAATTTTTTTTTTTAATTTAAACGGCTTTACCGGTTATAAAAATAACTTAAGACGAGATGAATAATGCTGCTGTTATAAATTTCCATATCGAAGAAGTAGTTTCCATAGCAACAAAGTTGAATCGACAGTGCTCAACGGGGCATATTTTTGACTTTGGAACAATTTTAATCAGTTTAAATTTTGTTTTAAATCGTATAATATGATAGTTAAATATCTTTATAATAGTCCAAGAGCCGACACCACAATAACCTATGTTATCAAGCACAAGGAAAAAAAAAAAAACCTTAATTTTATGGCAGAGTAGAAGCAGGGTAATCTAATGATCCATTTCTGCCGGAACGGAAGTGGTTCATAAGCCAAAAATTAATACCACTAGTGTTTGACTCGTAGCTTTATCATTGTGTTTGCCCTACAAACAAAGATATGAACACATGGAGGACTGGGGGCAGGAAAGCACAATGATAAACCTACGAGTCAACCACTGGTGGTGTAAATTTTTGGCTTATGCACCACTTCACTTCCGGCAGACATGGATCATTAGATTACCCTACTTCTACTCTTCCATATAATCAAGGTTTTTTTTCTTGTTCTTGATAACATAGGTTTTTGTGCTGTCGGCTCTTGGACTATAAGCACATATAAATATATATGACAGAACTATAGTTAAAACAAACTAAAAATGATAAAGCTGAAGTTATTTAAATTAAACTTATTTAAAGAAATTCAACAAAAAAGTTTTTACTTAAAGAGTATTCGGCAAGCGTATTTTTAAAACCGCATTTTTTGAAATTTTATTTCCTCGCCAACCGGTGATAAATCGCCAATTAAACGAAATTTTCATAATTTTTTTACGGACGTTCTATCGAGGTTCCGCAGAATTTTTTTATAAACATATATACCCACAGGAGAAGGATATTCTGTATTTTTTTCAGATTTTTATGAGTATGCCCGTATGGAGACCTTCCTGTTCAGTAGGGAAAAACATATTTTTAAAAAGTTTTAATTTCAAATTTTATGTAAAAAATGAAATTTACCATTCGTGACATTTATTCTTGATTGAAAAAAGACAAATTTTGGTTAGAGATATGGTGAAAAAGACTCAGTTTTAAAAAATCTACAATTTTTAAACTTTTGGTAGGAAGTACGGCTTAAGACGAGACCGCTGTAATTTTAACCCCATTGGGGACGAGCGACCGGTATTCGTGCCACGTAAGATGCTCAGAATCGAGGTTTATTCTCACCAGTAAATTTTGCTTTATTTAATCCGAGCATTTTCCCGATTCAATTAGTCAAAAACTTCTGTTTTTAAAAACCAGTGATTAAAGATTAAAAATTCTATAAAAGACACTCGTCCCGAAGGGGTTAAATCAGATGGACACGTTATAACAAAAATCGCTATTAAAAACTCGTTATCATGTAACTTCTCAACTTAGATGGTATTTAAAAAAACTTCGGACATCGTTATTTCCGAAAAACAGTGTAGCGACGGCTCATTCAATCCAGATTAAGAGGTGATATACTTGTAAAAAAACTACTACAGACAAAGAAAATACTAGGGTATGCTGCGTATTGAAAATGCAGGGTATAGTATTTATAGTGCGTTTACAGGGGGATTCAACAGAAATCTGTTACATTATGTTTTATGTAGAAATATCGTTTGCGGTTTTTTTAACCCATTGAGGGGCAAGCAAAAAGGTCTCTAAATATTGAATTCTCACCGGAATAATCGAAAAATTTTTATTTTTAAATAAGGAAAAGCAATTTTTTAACGATTTTCCTCCAAAGTTAAAAATATAAAATTTAGTTAAAATTTTCTGGTGAGAATCTTGTTTAAATTAGGTGGGATATATTTTATCCCACCGCCCCTCAAGGGGTTAAAAGTATGTTACGCTAGTTGTAACATAAAATCTAGATGGCAGCACCAAAATTTGTCTCTTTAAGATAGCTCTAAATTTTAATTTTTCTAGCTCCATTTCAGTTTTAATTTACTACACCAGGGGGTATTTTTAGCTAAATTTTGACGATATTGTTAAACAGTTATTAATTAATTTAATAGTGCATTTTAAATAATGTAATTATTATCTATTTATTTTATATTATATTAAATGTATTTAACAAGGTATTTCATATTTTATTTCAAAATGTATTAACTGCATCCTTTGGTATCAATTACTGTGATTTCTTAACTGTTTTATTCACCTTAATCTTTATGATATTCTGGTAGACATGTGCGCGTGGATATTTGTAAAATACTGAAATATTAATCAGTATGGTGTTTATTATTTATATTTTATATCCTATAAATATTTAAATACGTTTTATTGATTCTTCCATTTCATATTATTTGTTTCTATTCTGTTTTCATTTTTAATCAATTCACTTGATTTTAATGGTTGTTTTGGGCACAGGGGAAAATAATTTTTAGCTTTAGCTTATTTTTCTCACAGAAAACAACCATTTTGCTTATATCATTGAATTCTGTGCACTTGACAACGTAATTCAATATATAAGCTTTTCCATTTTTTGTCGGTGTCCATTTTTTTCTTTTTCTTCCATAATAATTCTTATAATAAATTATTATTATTATTTTTTTTATACTTACAGCTTTAATTCATAATAATTGACGGTGGTAGGTTATGTTTAATTAATGGTTATATATATATATATATATATATATATATAAGGCAATAAAATAGGCTTTCTGTAGAGTACGGGGTGTAAAGCTTTTATCATTCATTTACAAGGTCACGTAAAATAATTCGCTAACGTAATGGTCTCCATGGAAAATGTTTGCTGCGTATTTTAATGACGTTAGATTACTTAAAAACGAATGAAATTTAAACACCTATAAGAGGTGCTCTACAAGATGCCTAATGTGGAATATGACGTGCATAATAATTTTTTATCATTTACTGGATTACACAAAAGATTTCGGTTACAGTACTGCGTATGAATGATAAGTGCTGAAAATTGCGTTTTCGGTCATTGTATGTGTTTTGAAGTTTAAAAAATTCTGTGTACTACGGCATGCGTATACATTTTATCGATCATATACAGGGCGATGCAAAAGAGCAGAAGCTTACGCAAGCGTAACTGCGTATGAAATCGAATTGCTTAAGGATGTTTTTTGATTTAGCTATCATTTTTTTAGCTGAACTATATTTAGCATATAAAGAAATGTTTGTTGGACATAAATAAATTCATATAGGGGCAGCTTAAATCTAATCCAGATTTAAACCAAATATGAAATATATAGCCTGAAATAAGGATAAAAATCTATTGTTTAATCTTGGAACCTTATCAGAGTTCGAAAGACTAACATAATTATATGATAATATACAAGGTACCCACAGTAAACGGTGTCTAATGACTAATTCCTAAACCGTTAGTCATAGGCATATAGTTCCAATTACAAAAATGTTTTAAATGAGGTACAGAAATATTTTAAAAGCGATTTGAGTCAATAAAAATATTTTTTTAAAAAATTACGAAATTTGAATTTTTATACGAACCCTCGGTACTAAAAGTTACATTTAGTAAAATTTTCCTATTACACTGACAAGTAAGATAAAAAAAAGTCTTGTTCACATAACCTAAAATTGACCGAGTTATGAAACTTTAAAAGTGCATTACTTTTACCACTTTTCTGCATCTGAACACAAATGAGTTCGGTTATGCTTTGAGGGGATCAAGTGCTTAAAGTATTCGAATAACTTATTTCATATATATCTGCGCTTTGAAATAAATTAAACAAGTATTAAGATTGAGTTAACTATTAAGTTTCAGACAACAAATGTTCAACAACAAATGTTCAGATAACAAATGTTTTCTTTTGTAAGGATTTGAGACTGTTTCATTTTATGATGTCTTTTAACAAAAATTATGTTATTTTTATAAATTTTTAATTAACTTCAACGATCGTATGTATGTTTTTCTAGTTCAAATTGTTATTCGAACTTTAACTTACTTTCAAATATCCAATCGAAATTAAATTTTACACACAGACGTAAATCCGATGACAATCTAATATTATTATGATTTTCGGTAATATACCGAAAATTCATATATCGGTAAATTTATATATCGATAATATTACTTATGTAACCAATGTATACTTATTTTACAGGATAACACAAAACATTTCGGATAGATTACCGCTAAGAAATTTAAGAAAAAGTTTTAGATTAGATAACACAATTGTGTTATCTAATCTAAAATTTTTTCTTAAACATTTTAGATTAGTTAATAAAAGACTGCGATGCTTGTGTTTTTTCACTTTTATGTATTTTCTAGCACTGAATCCGAAAATTACCTTAATTTTTAATCATCATGTCAGGATTTTTCGCAAATCATAAATTGCCAAAGTTAAAAAATAACAAAAATCGGATACTGTAAAATAGAGGAGATAGCTGTGTTTTTTAAATTTTGATAATTGATTTTTATGTACTTTGTAGCACTGAATCTGAAAATGACCATTTTTAACCATCACGTTAGAATTTTTTTGAAAATTGTAAATGTCAAAGTTAAAATATAGCGAAAATCTCATACTTTAAAACAGATGTAAAACATTTTTTATATAATTTTATTTTATTTAATTCAATAATTTATTCAATTTTTTTGCTTATACTGAGATTTTTACAGCTAAACAGCTGAGGTGTCCGATGAGGTGGGGGAAGGATGTTCAATTTTAAATTTTAACTTTTTAACTTTGAAATTTACAATTTGCGAAAAATCTTGACGTGATGGTTAAAAATGAAGATAATTTTCGGATTCAATGGTAAAAAACACATAAAAATCAATTATCAAAAGTTAAAAACACAACAATCACATCTATTTTATAGCATCAAATTTTCGCTATTTTTTTTTTTTTTTTTTTTTTTTTTTTTACTTTAAAATTTACGATTTGCAAAAATCCTTTACTCGAAGGTAAAAAATGAAAGTCAGTTACGGATTCAGCGGTACAGAATATGTAAGAATCAATTACCAAAAGCCAAAAATCATGACATAACGCAACTTTTGCAGGCTAGTGTAACTTTATAACATTTTTAAACATGTATCATTTTGTAAAGAATAAGGCTGTTAATTTTCATTATTTTATTTAACTATTTTTTTTCTTCTTATATGCTTATTACAAATTGTATATTTTTCATTATTTTTCATAAATATGTCAGAACGATTAGAGATTTCAAATTTATATGGCAATGATAATTTTACTCTCAACCATTTTTTTAATATATGTGACGAAATTATATTTCTACTAAATTTGTGAATGACCCACAATTTGCAGCAAAAAATATGCTCCAACTTTAAGCGGCTATTACTCGGTCAATTTTAATCGTAGAAAAACGGGACTTTTTTTATCTTACTTGTCAATGTAACAGGAAAATTTTACTAAATGTACCATTTAGGGCCGGGCATCCGCATAAAAATTCAAATTTTGTAATTTTTTAAGAAATGTTTTTATTGACCCAAATCGCTTTTAAAATATTCCTTTACCTCATTTAAAAAATTTTTGTAATTGGAACTATATGTCTATGAATAACGGTTTAGGAATTAGCTTTTGGACAACTTTGAGAGTGGACACCCTGTATAATAATAATACTATACTAAAATATAATACAAATATTCCTGTGCATGTACTTTTTATTTGAAAACTACTGAAGAGATTTCTGTACTTTAAAAAAAGTTTTGGCAGTAGTTAAACTATAAATTGATCGTTCGGTTTGAAATAAAAACAAAAAACACAAATGTTTTTGAAAACAGAAAGTAAATCACATGTAAAACAGTTAATATTGATCTATATTTTACAGGAGAACCAATGGAGGGATTGCAATATTTTTTTTTAAACAGTTTTGACAGTAGCTAAACTACGCATTGTTATAAAACAAATCATTAGTAATGTTGATATCCATGTCAATGTCTCAAACAAAATAGGGGCCCCACCAGTGGCTGAGAGGTTCTGCTCTCGAAGCTGGCAGACGGGAGGTGCTGGGTTCGATCCCAATCGCGCCCGTCGGCCTAATCGTTCGGAGTTTTCGTGGTTTTCTTCGAGCCGTGGATTTCCATGTGTAAATACGGGTTAGGTTCCCTTAGATAGACCCCCACGAAGGGCACACCCCCCTCGGGCATATATACCTAGTGCAGATAATCGGCCGTCAATAATCAACCTCAAACAAAATATCCAGTTTTTCATTTAAATTAACAAACCTATGGATTATTTATTTTTTGAAGACCTATCAATTTATAACTTAGATACTGCCGAAATTATTTTTAAATGCTGCTTCAGGAATTCCCTAAAAAATGGTAAATCAACGTCAGCTGTTTTACATAGCATTTCACAAATATTGCCTTTCTCTTATTTGTTAAAAATGTGCAGTAACATCTAAGTTTTATTACAAAAATTATAGTCGTTATAAATTTTTTAAGCATGCTCACATAAGTAAAATATCGTTTTTTGCGGTTTGCTTTCATAAATGTAAAACAATGCATGGAAATATCTTCTTGAATTTCCTTTAAAAACAAATGAATTTCAAAGCATGGAATATCTCAGAGAGTAAAATAAATTGATTTTAATTAGCACGGCAAATAGCATAGTGAACTTGTTTTCAAACTGAAATATAAAGCATGCATTTCAAGAAGTAGTAAGTGCTGTGTTTTATTTTACTAATCCTTGCTTAAAAAGTCCTTCCTCGACCAGTGCCGGGAGGAAGAGGTAGTTTTCATATTACTTATTTTTAAAAAGCAAGCTTATATTATTCAAACACACGAAGCTCAATTTAGCGGAAACCGATTATAGGAGATTCAATGCTAATTTTTATCAATACTAAATCATTATGAATGAGAATTTCGCGAAATTAATCAGCTTCATCCAAGCAGCTTTTATTTAAAGTAACTTATATTTGGTTGCCAAATTCGGCGATATCTTGAAGTGCCTGCCATTTTAAGACAACATGGTGGATGGGGCTAAAACTTGGTCGAGACTTTAGTTATTCCAGTGCCCATCGCTTGATGTCGCAGGCAAAAAATCAGATTTTTCAAAATGAAAAATCTGATTAGAAATTCACATTAAATTACATCTGATTAGAAAATCCACATTAGAAATTCAAACTGCTATATCTGAGCCATTTTTTAAGATAAAGACAAAACAAAAAATGCTCCAGAAGCCTTATATCAAGGTCAAATACTTAAGAAAGAAATATTTTCAATTTCTAATTTTTTTCCAGCTCACTTTAAATATATATTTTTTTAATTTAATGGCCGCCATTTTGAAACAAGATGGCTGATGAAGCTGGCCAGCGAACTTGGTCGAGGCATTGCTATATATTACCCACATGTCTTCTTACATCAAAATAGGTTAAAAAATACGCGTGTTATCGCGTGACAAATATCAGATCGTTTCAAAATGTCAGCCATGCTAGAAATTCAAAGTGCTATAATTCAACCAATTTTAATATATAGACGAAACAAAAATTGCTTCGGAATCTTTGTATAAAGGTCAAACACATAAAAAAATCTCTTTCATTTCCAATTTTCTGTAACCTCATTTTAAATTTTAAATTATTTTTTTTAAATGGCAGCCCTTTTGAAACAAACTGGCGAATGAAGCTGGCCAACGAACTCGGTCGAGACATTGGTATGTACTATATACACACCAAGTTACATCCAAATCGGTTGATAAATACGCCTGTTATCGCGTGACGAAAATCAGTTCGTTTCAAAATGTCAGCTACAATAGAAATTCAAAATGCTACAACACAGCCATTTGTTTAGATATAGACGAAACAAAAACTGTTCCGGAATATTTGGATTAAGGTCAAATACATACGAAAAAAATCATTTCATTTTCCAATTTTTTGATACCTCATTTTGAATTTTGAATTTTTAAAAAAATTTAAATGGCCACCATTTTGAAATAAGATGGCGAATGAAGCTGGTGAACGAGCTCGATCGAGACATTGTTATGTACTATGTACGTATACGCCTAGGTACGTCCAAATAGGTTTATAAATACTCCTGTTATGTCTTAAATGTCAAAATTTCATTTTCCCTGCTGTTCAATTATACCTGCTCAGACAAAATCAGGTTTAAAACAAAATTTTTCTCCTATGACTTGCAATTGCGTCTAAAACGGTTTGTTTAAGCATCATATTTAGAAAAATATATTTTTTATAATAATTAAAGCATGTAGCATAAAGTTATTTTGTTTTCTTTAAACTGATTTTATTCTTCTTCACAAATATTTCAATGTAAAACAAAGTGGGTCAAGCCTCCCATATAGTTGGTCAGCCCACCCACATGTGGGGAGCCTTGGCCCATTATTTTCTAATGATTAAAATCAACGATTTTTGAAATGTCTTATATATTACACTTATGTAGCAATTTTATTCTGATAACTGATTGTATAACGAATAAAATGATATATAAAACTTTATTCTAGGTTTAATATTTAAAAAATAAAACATCATTTTGTAAAAAGTGGGTCAACCCTCCCTAGTCTCCCCTATATATATCTGATCTTTGTCACACACTAAATCTTTCGTATTTATAAACCGATTTGGATGTAACTTCGTGTATACATAGTACATACCAATGTCTCGACTGAGTTTGTTTGTAAAACAGTATTCCGTTAGAGACAGGTTCCGTTTTCATAGGGTTTCATGTATTATTATGGCCGGATTTAGGAGCCAATGCCCCTCCTCTTTTTGTCTCCTTGTTCGTACTTTATGTGACACTCGATCTGACAACCTAGTTTCCACATAGTTTTGCTTCATCTCACTGCATTCATCCTGGTGAGATTTGTCTACAGACCTTCCTAAAGTTTTTCGATCGATGCTATGTTCTTTTTCAGCCGCATGAGCATTTAACATATCATTAACATCTTTTAACGCTTTCAGTGGCAAAGTACTTTCAGTACTAACATGTTGAAATAAATGACTGGCACCGTAATTTACGAACAAATTTATTTGAAAATAAGAAAAAAGCTATATTTCATATACATATTAAATGGAAAAGACTTTAGAAAAACTCTAGTGCCATTGCGGCGTTTTGAAATTATAATTAGAAGTGGTTTCATAAACATACCACTGCCGCTGAGAGGGTTTAAACTGTTGCTTTCATACTTTCTAATTTCCACTGCTTCTATTTACCTATTGTAAATAATATTTAAAAGAAAAAAAAGGTTCTATCAACTTTCCCTTTTATATTTCATTAAATTTTTTCTTGCAGGGGATACTATAGCAACTTTTCACATGTTTCTTTGATCAGTTTTAAACAATTTCTTTTCCATCACCCCATTCTACTGAAGCTTTATAGAATAAATGTACATTTTTTTTATATAACCATTAACCTTTCATTTTGCACAGTGTATAATAAAAATATTTCCAAAACCACATAATTAAGGGAGACTTGAGCATCTGGTCAACCATCTCTCACACTGACTGGGTCAAGCGTCCCCACATATCCCTTTTCCAAAAAATATCACATTGTTTAGTTAAGCCTAACTTACTGTACAATCCTTATGCCTGGGAGGAAAACTCGATATTTCTGTATTTCTTAAAACCTACTTACTTAAATTTCTATGATATATTTTACGTAGAAAAAAAATCTTACAAAATATTTCTAAAAAACACAACTTTTAGGGTAAAAACCCTTCACAATTGATTTTTTCCACACGTATTTCGATTATCTGTATGAAACAAAGACTGTTGTTTGAGCATTCTAGTAGCTTTGTTTGACACCTATTGATAAAATTCTGAAATTCTTTTAAATATGAAAATTGATGGGTGGGTAAAGCCTCCCGTATGGTCAACTCTCCCTAGTCTCCCCTATATATATTTATATATATATCATTTTAACAGAGGGTGGTTTCGGGGTCTCGGGGGTCATGATCGATGAAAATATAACAAAATTTTTTGAAATCGCTTTCCTCCGAATGGCCGCAATAGGTAGATTTTTGTAATGAAAGCTACCTAAAAGATGATTTGTACATTATATATGTTAAACAGATTATCAAATGAGTAAAAAAATATAAACTTTTAATAATTTTTTATGGGTAACAAGTTGGCCTACAAAAGTTTTTTCGTAATTATAGGACAGTGGGTTTAAACCAGCAAAGTGTAATTTATTTTAAATTAATTTTTTACATATTCTCTTATTACTGGAAATATATATCTACTAAAAAACAACTTTTCAAAAGTAAAAAAAAAAAAGCCAAGAAAAAAAAAAAAAAAAAAAAAAGAAAAGAAAAAAAAAAAAGAAAAACGGGAAAAGTTGTGGCTAAAAAATAGTGTGATATCAAATTTCCAAGCTTATATTATGGTACTTATTTTGCATTTTTTATTAAAAATTTACCATACGTAAGTCGAGTACCTAAGTATGCGTTGATAGAAAGCCTTTTCTCCTTTACTAAATGCATCATAACGTGTTTCTGAAAATTATTTTTTTTTTAAATTATGCATGATGGGCTTGCGCGGCCATCTTTCCATATTTTACACAAATTTCTAAGCACACAAGTACATTGTTAAGATCGGAAATTCGAAATTGTTGCTAAAGCAAACATTTTATGCTTTTAATTTATGGAAATGAGTGCCTAGAAATTTGTGTCTTAAAATAAAGTTGAAGTAACTTCAGGTTTCATCTTATGATTCTTTTTTTTTCGGAGGGGGTTAATTAATTAGTTAAAGCAGTAAAAATCAATTTTTTTTTCAAAATAAAAGACAATCTTAATTTATCTGTTTGTAGTCAAAACTAGAAGTTCAAAATTTTTAATAATGCAAACATATTACGAGCTTGTCTGCTTAGAAATTTGTGTAAAATATGGAAAGATGGCCGCCAAGCCCATCATGCATAATTTAAAAAAAAATAATTTTCAGAAACACGTTATGATGTATTTAGTAAAGGAGAAAAGGCTTTCTAGCAACGCATACTTAGGTACTCGACTTACGTATGATAAATTTTTAATAAAAAATGTTAAATAAGTACCATAATATAAGCTTGGAAATTTGATATCACACTATTTTTTAGCCACAACTTTCCCCTTTTTTCTTTTCTTTTTTTTTTTGCTTGGCGTTTTTTTTTTTTTTTTTAATTTTGAAAAGTTGTTTTTTAGTAGATATCAGTCCTTTTTTTTAAACAGATTATATATAATTGAAATAAATATACTCGCTAAAATTAGTCCTTGTATAGCCTTTATCAACAGGGAACAAACACAATAGTATACATTTTGTTTACCTATCATTCATTTTTTAGAGTAATTAATAATTTAAAATTAAGGAAAGTCAATTTCTTCTTTCAAAGTATCAGTCTTTCTCAATTTATATCTCCTTATAATTTTCTATGAAGTATGAAAATTTAGTAAAAATCAAATAGAATCAAAATAAAATACATATTTACAGTTAGTCTGTCAGTTAATTGTTTGTTCTAACTTTTTTTCCTGACGGTTTTGCAAAATAAATTTACCTTTACAAATACCTACGGATAATCCGAGAATGAAGCCCCGCAGGCATCTAAAGAATCGAAGATCTGTCTAAAGAAGTAAATCTAGCAATTCTAGACATGTTGAGGAAACATTTTTTGATAAAAAAAATCTAAAAAATTAAAGATATAAACTGTACATCTTCATTTAGATCGTGTTATAGAGAAGAAAGAATAAATATGTAATTTTACTCAAGTCTGTTTATCCATACCTATTTGCATAAATGTGAGAATATAATTTCGTATAAAAATTCCCGTAAATTGATTATCTTTAATAGTCTATTATTAAAGCCGCATAAACATTAGAATTAAATTTTTTCCAGTTAAATTTTGCCTGAAATCTATAGTCTTATCGTTCGTCAAATTTGTTTTGTGTTTTTTTTAATACCCAGACACCTTTTCTAAACTCTGACAAAAGATCACAGAAATACTGAAGTTATCCAAATACTTATATCTTTCTATCGTATTTCTTTTTTGAGGGGGGGAGGGGGGAGGAAGAGCGCTTAAGAACTTCGTTTTGTTCTTAGAATTCTGAATTAATCATTGAAAAGATCTACCTACATAAGTCTTGTTGCAGAATTTTCATTAGCTAAAAGTTGCATCAACTTTTACATCATGTGAATATATTAAATTACTTTTGCAAAATACTAGATGGGAGCCATTGATATTTTCAGAGCATTTGCCTACATTTTAAACTTAAGTCATTTACAACTACTCATTCATTTTCTATACGAATTAAGGAAGTCGTTATTTCCATGGCAACTGTACCTTTCACTATTGCTTGTTTGTTTGTTTTATTGAACACATATATAGCAGATCACGTGGGGATCACGGCGGGATTTGAACCCGCCCCCACCTACACGCTCAAGCGATTGGCGGCGTGGTGTCTTATCCACTCAGCCACGGTGGGCCACAATTGCTTTTTATAATACCCAGATACTCAAATTTAACCAGCTGCGCTTATAATTATGCTCATAACAGAGTACATTTATATGTAAGAGTGGTGACATATGCACAAGTCGTGTACTCATATTCAAATTTTTGTCCAAAGTACAGTAACTCAGTTTTCAGTAATAGACGTGGAAGATTTCGATTAAACTAACCAGGAAAGTTAAAAAACATTGGCTTTCTGATTTGATTTTATTCAAAATCGTCTCAACCAACCAAAGTTAATGTCCGGGATCATTATAAATCCGGATCAGATAAATTTTTCTCTGTTAGTAAAATTAGATTGATCAATCAGTAGCCTCCATCCTTGAAGACTTTTCGGTGTTTACTGCAAACATAAAAAAGTTTTCAAAAATGCAGGCTTCTGATTGATCAGTCTCATCTCGCTAATAGCGTAAAATCTATCTTGATCACGGCCTATTCAACGCCCTTTAAATATTCGAGAAAGCCTTGACACGCGTCAGGAAAATATCACACAAAGCAGGCAAAACAAAGAAGAAAAATCATTCATTGGCTCGTTCATATCCACGCGTCAGTGAATGATTTTGTTCCTTTGCTTTGCCTGCTTTGTGTGATGCTTTCGTGACGCGTGTCAAGACTTTCTCAAATATCTAGGGGGCGTTGGTTTATTTCACCATCATGAAGATATGAAAGGAGAGGAGCAGACATGTCAATCTTCCCGTGTGAAAAACTACATACCAAAAAAAAAACGAGTTCTTTCCCCCTCTTCTGCCCTTTTCTCTCTTGATTTTGACCGATAGCAGCCCATTTAAGAGTCTCCAGTGCAAGATGCCGCTATATATGGCGGACGCAAGGGGAGTGTGTTAGCGTGACCAATGACATAATAGGCCAGTTCATAACGTTTAAAAGTCACACGGAGATGGATCATCTTTACACGATGATTAGTACAAAGCGGTGCGCCAATTTTTTTTTGTGTCCATTGCCGTGTACAGATAATCAAATCCGTGTGACGTGATGAGCTGGCCACACTTTAGGAACAGCTTCAAATGACGTCATCTATATCTACTTCGAGGCAAACGAAAAAGACAGGCTACCGCGGTGCTACAGCGTCTAGAATATATAGTGTGGAAATCCAATCAGTCGATCACAGCGATATCTGCAGGATATTTCCCAAAACTCCAAGTCAATTTGGTCTAGACGCTGTTTTTTTTTTTTTTTTTTTTTTTTTTTTTACGTTTTATTAACATACATCTGACCTGTGTGCTTGGCGTCAAACCTGCTGTAATAATACCATGTTTACTTTGAAATTTGAAAATATATCGCAGATGTCGCTGCGATCATCTCCCTAGATTTCAGCGTCAGTGCACATTTAACGGATACACTTCTTAGCGGTTCTTGGATAGCAAATTTACACATCATGTATTCTTGACGCTGTAGCGGTGCACTACACATGTCTCTTTCTTCTTTAAAAAATATCCTGCAGATGTCGATGCAAATGACTGTTTGGAATTCGACATCGTTGTACATTTAAGGGATTCAATACTTCCGCGATTTTTTAAGTATTGCTGGGATAGTCGATTTCTACAACATATAATCTAGACGCTATAACGGAGCTATAGTTTCTAGAAGATATAGTTTAAAAATCGGCTTATTAAAATGGTGCTAAAAAATTGTATCCAATAAATGTTGAACGAGGCTGAACGACGAATGTCGATTACAGCGACATATGGTAATTCCAACGTAACTATTTCAAAAGAAAACGTTTCGCTCAGAGAAGATCTAGAAAATGTTGCTCCTATCGACATTTGTCATTCAGTGTTTTTCAATATTTATGGGATTCAATTTTTATCACTTTTTAAAACATTACTGGAATTGCCGGTTTCCACAATATGACCGTGATCTAGGTACATTTTTCTTTATTATCGTAACGAGATTGAGCAATCAGAAGTCAGAATTTTTGCTAACTTTTCACTGTTTACAAAAATGTACCTGGATCCCGACCTATATTTCTAGCCTCTATAACTGAGCTCAGGAATAGTACAGAAAGCAAACTCCGTATTTTGAAACATTAAGGCCGTGATCTAATTAGGAACAAGTGTGTCTCTATAATGAAGTAGCGACACACGGCCAATAAATGTGTATTGGTAAAAGTGATAAAAACAAATCGTTAAAGTTCTTTGTGAGCATGCCATTATCGTCAGGCTAATGCATTTTGAATTATTTCCCTAGTCTAATAGAGATCGTCCATGCGAGTATCTTCTAATGGAAGATATTCCAAATATGGATTCGAGGCTGAAAAAGTCACGTGGTACCGGTAATTTACCCAAAGAATTTCTAACTGATAAGAAGGGAATCAGGAAACTACACTGTTAAAAATATCGTGAAAAATTACCTCTGTTCTTAAAGGTTTTCTATTTTCGGACCAATGAGAACGCTGTATAAACGCCTATGAAGCGTTCTCATTGGTCATAATACAGATAGCCTTTAACCCGTTAATAGTCGCGCGTTGGTCTTTTCCCCTCCCGAAACTCCCCTCCCTTCCTGTAACTCATTTCCCGTTAAAGTTACGATAGCCAGATTCCGTGTAGCTGACCTTGAGTGTTCACACTCTTGTGTAGTAAAATGGCAAGTCATTCCTGCTATTTCTTAGCATTTTATCGCATTCTTAAGTTTCAATCGGTCTAAGTGACCGCGTTGCGACCACTTACGTTAGTTGAATTTTTCCCCCTCGTGTTCATCCTTTCCCATTTCCGCGAAATCTGTGGGGAAGGTTTCTTCGAAGTACGGACTCTCTGTCTGTTGTTATTTCGTCTTTCTTTCCTTCTGCTATATAATTCGTTCAAAGAGTGCTTTTTTTACTTTTAGGATGTGACTTAAAATTGTTTTATTATATTAGTTGTGTAGTCAGTTCGCACAAAAAAATGATGGATGGTCACTTACATTTTTTTTTCATTGTCAAATATTGCGGGAATAAATTCTCAAATCGATAATTATTTAAATATGGAAAAAAAAGGGAAATTCATCATCATTATTTGAAAGAACTTGCTTTCCATTTATTACCCGAACATATAAATGAAAGAAAATAGACAATAACACTGCAAAACCATTAAAAAAGAGAGAAGAGAATTTTGTGAGAATCAGTAAAAAAAATTGCCGTATATCCAAAATCTGAAATGTATCGTTTTTGTACAATAAAACAAATTCGAAAGATAAAACAATCTTCTCAGAAATGTAGTGTGTATATTTGCGAAGAACATACATATAATTTATTTGTACAATAAGAAAAATAATGAGAATTTTATAATGTAGGTTAGAAATTACGCAAATAAAAATCTCTTTTGGATAATTCAGTGAATGTTTATACTATGATTTTAAAAAATATATTTTAAGTATTTTTCATAAAATTTATCTATTTTTAAATTTTCATACTGTAAGTAAAAACAAATTTTTTTAACAATGCCGCAGAAATTATTATTGAAATCCAATAGAGGCTTGGGGACAGTATCTAACAAATTTAAATTTGTTGTCCTTCATCAATTGTTCAAACTATTTTTCAGAATAATGTTTTCCAGAATATGAGAGAAAATTCATTTAAATTAAATTATTTCTGCATATTTATAATTTCGGAGAAAATTTTCTTATTGTTTTTATTAATTTAATGAACGTTATTATAAAACAATAAATTATAACATTAATACCTTATTATGAAATGTACAATTGAATATTCATTTTAATTAAATATTTTCTGTAAAATACATCCCTATTAAGATGAACCTTTCAGTGATTCTATTAATTAAAATAATTTATCCATCTTAGGATTTAAATTTACAATTGCAAATGTATTTAAATTAAATATATAATTTCAATAACTTATTTATTATTTACTTTATATGAGGGAAATTCGTATCCAGAGTTTTTATTCAAGGGCGCTGCTCCCACCCTGAAATAAGTAGAAAAACTACAAATCGTGCATTTTCATTTGAAAAATGGATTTAATCACAAAATCTCGAGAGCCCCCCCCCCCTCCTCTCCCCCCTCATACACACACAGACACCCTACAAAATAAATATATAAATAAAACGTAGTTACAACATTTACATTTATAATTTCGAAGTTAAGTATTTTTTACCTTTTTCTTTATTATATATATATATATATATATATATATATATAATTATACATTTTTAATAATATTTGGTTTATGTGCTATTTGTGATTTCATAATTATTGGTCATTTTCCTTATTTTGCAATGGTATTATTTTACAGAATGTTTATATATATATATATTGTCTTTAATTGTTTATGGCATCAAATTTGATGGTTTTTCATATGTTTTAAATGAATTAATCGTCCGCAATATGCTGGTGAATTATTGGTATTATATTGGATTTTCTGTTGCATGTCATAGGTTCCATTTTTATTTTCAGTTTAATTGTTCAATTTAATGTCAGTGTAATATATTAATGCTAAATTTATTAATTTTATTTTATTAAATGGATATAGAGTGCCGGAGTATCAAAAAATTCTACCTGACTCTGATTCTGTCCTTCCAAAAATAAATAAATAAATAAATAAATAAATAAAAATACCCCTATCATAAATTTAGATTCATATTAGTAAATGTTTTCCTACTAATTATTGATTCATAGTAACATCAGAAATTCAATCAAATCATTTACTATTTACTTTTAAGTATTTATGCAAAACGAAGAAAGAGTTATTAAAAATATTTATCTAGATGCCAACTGAATATATACTTAAGCGAAATAAATAATTGCTGTAAAAGGTTGTAAAATGAATAATTGCTGTAATCTTTTAAATTTCAGTCAATATTTTCACCCTACTTTATCCGTTTTCGATCATCTGATAACACCGGCAAGTTTCCCCTTCGTTTTCGGCCTGCTGGTAACGGCGGTAAATGGACCGAGCGCGACTACTAACGTTCTAAAAAATGTCGCGACTACTCTCGGGTTAAAAACAGAGGTAATTTTTCACGATATTTTTACAGTGTACTACACTGTTAAAAATATCGTGAAAAATTACCTCTGTTTTTAAAGGCTATCTATTTTCTGGCCAATGAGAAAGATCCAGGGGCGTTTATGTAGCATACTCATTGGTCAAAAATTAGATAACCTTTATAAACAGAGGTAATTTTTCACGATATTTTTAACAGTGTACTGCTTTCTCCCATGAACTGTTTCATTGGCTAGCGGGGATTTACATTACGTAGACGGAGCCTTCCCTTCTTTACGCTAGACGTTCTTGCCTTGACCATGTGATCATAACGTAGATTGAATATCCTATATTAAAGAAAACGGATTGCCGTACTTTCGACAAAAACTTGAAATGAGCATGCCTCCAGTGCATATATCACCACTCTTATGTATAAAGGATCTCTGTTATGGTGTTGTTTCTGATACAGCGCCTAGAATAGCTAGTGTGGAAATATGCTATCCAAACAGTTCTCAAAATCTGTATCCCTTAAATGTGCGACGATACAGCTAAAATTTCAAGTGTCGATCGCAGCGACATCTGCGGGATTTTTGTATTACTATTATTACATTGTATAGACTAGCAATTTCTTGCAGTTGTAGAAAATATCCTGCAGATGTCGCTGCGATCTGCATATTGCAGCATTATTATTGCACATTTAAGGGATACAATATTTTAGCGCTTTTTTAAGTATTACAGGGTTAGCCGATTTCAACACTACATATTCTAGGCGCTATAGTTTCTGAGCGCTGTTGGTTAAATTTCGATATTTGTGTTTTAGAGTGAGCAATAGAGAAAAGTACTAAAACTATTGAAACAACAACTTCTTTAATATTGAAATGTATAGGAAAGGAGTTCAGAATCAATGCCTTAAATAGTTTTGAATATGCACTGTTGTTATGACATCAATACCCTTCCTGGATGTGGAAATGCAAAATTGTGTTCAACATAAATGGCCGCAATCTAGATAGATTTTTCGCTGTTAGCGAAACGAGATTCATCAATCAGAAGCTTGCACTTTTGCGAACTTTTCGCTGTTTGCAGCAATGCAGGTTATTGATTGGTGAATCTCGTTTCGCTAACAATGAAAAATCTATCTGGATCCCAGCCTACACTGTTAAAAATATCGTGAAAAATTACCTCTGATTTTAAAGGCTCTCTATTTTCTGACCAGTGAGAACGCTACATAAATACCTATGAAGCGCTCTCATTGGTCAGAAAATAGATAGCCTTGAAAAACAGGTAATTTTTCACGATATTTTTAACAGTGTAGATACAGCGCCTAGAAGATACAGTGTGGAAAACGGCTACAAAATAATGCTAAAAAGTTGAATCCCATAAATGTACAACGATGCTGAATAACAAGATGTCGATCGTAGCGCCATCGTAGTGATTTAAAAACGATAGTCATTCTAAAAGAGACTCTTTAACCTATTTCACGTCATTCCTTAACTAAATTAGCTTATAACAGACCAAAATATCTTATATTTATAGTTTCCGATATTTAACATTCTATAATTTTTGAAAGCGCAGTGTTTATATTGAAAAGGGTCACGAGATGGCGCTCGTATCAGCATATTGCCGCAGAGCATTGTTGGAGATTTATGGGATACAAGTTTTTAGCACTTTTTAAAGCATTATAGGAATAGCCGTTTTCCACACTGTATCTTCTAGGCGCTGTAGTGTAGATTTCTGTAAACATTGCACTTCATCCATGGCACTAAGAAAATGACTCAAAACTTTTATGACATAGCTCGGGATCCAGAAACAGCAAAAATTCTCAAACATGCAGGCTTCTGATTGGTTAAACTCATTTCGCTAACAGAGAAAAATCTATCTGAATCTCAGCCATGGTATTCTTGGATGAAATCAATGCAAAAGGATAATATAAAAAAATAGTATAAGACTTCTAAAATGGTTTGGCGAGTTTATCCCTGTTTGGCATAATTTATAAACTTTAGAATTAATTACTAACAGTTTTTCGCTAATTAAGAATAGAAAATTTGAGTTTTTAAAGCTGAATTTTATAAAAGCACGTAGATTGAGTAAATATCTGTCCAAAAATGCAATCCTTACTTTTTTTATGTCCATTATTTAAGTCTCTACCTCGATTGAAGCATAAGGTGTGACGAAGAAAATAAATTTGTCATTTTCAGTATCTCGACGTTATTTTAAAAAATCTATATCTCTGTTTATAATTAATTTATGAGGATGCATTTGGTCTCAAATTGTAGATCTTTTCCATTAGGTCCTTCTGGTTTTGGTTTTATTTTTCTGCGATGATTGGTTCTTTTGATATGGGAAATTTTACGCTGGCATGTTTGGTCGATTTAACATGGAGAAGCTGTCTTCAGTATAATAAGCAGTTACGGTGTCTTGCGTTTTATTCTTGGCGTTTGTTTGTTTGGCGAGATTAGCATTTTTTTTTTCAGCTTGGCTTGGCAGAACGACCGTCCTGCTTGATTTTTTTAATATTTAGAAAAGGAATTTCTGGGTTTTTTTTTTTTTTTTTTTTTTTTTTTTTTTAGATTTTATCGTATTCAGTAAAAACAGCAAATTTATTTAAGTAATATTGATATGCCTTTATTAAAAAATAAAAAACAATAACTTTCATTTTTATTCAGACAAGAATTAAAATATTAACATTTAAAAAAAGAATTTTTTTTTCAGATGAATCTTATTTCATTAAAAAGGAAACAATGATATTTCAATGTAAATAACAAATATTTTACACAAAATGTCTTTCATAAAATTTCACGTCATGCAGTATACATAAGAGATAATATATGAGCAGTAGAATTTAGATAGCTTTTGAATTATGTTTTTCATAATTTTATAATATGAGGTAAATTCATTTTAAGGGGTTAGATACGTTCTCAACCTTCAAAAAAGCGATTATTTTGTTTTTGCGGTAATGAAACCCTTATAGTGTACGTATAAGTACGGGCAAAAAGATTTAGAGTAATATATCAATTATTAAGACAGATATGAGCAAAAATGTGAGCGCGCGCACGATCAAAATATATTGAATCCTAAAACTTAAAACGCGATTGTCTGGAAACAACATTTTTCAAAATGCGCAGCATAATATCTTGAATGGTTTTACATTTAGGATAAAATTTGCGCTCATCTACAAATAATTAAATTATCTAAGGGTGATAGAGCAGTTTTAAAATTTTATGTTTTATATTTTTCCTATAATTATACTTAATTGGTCAAAATTTTAAACGAAAAATTAAAATTGTTTTATCAAAATAGCGCAATTTTCTTTTTCTTTTTTCAAAAATTCAAAAATTTCAACCTATAGCCCTTAGCTACAACCTTATTTTACAAGCAGAAATTGAGATTATTATTATTATTATTATTATTGGTTTTTAAACGAAATTAGGATGCTGCTCATCGAGCCCGGATATTTTGGAAGGGTCAACACGGCTGCAAGTGTCCGATGTAATGTGTGACCAAATTTAACAATAAAAAATATTTTTAAATACTTGAAGCAATAGAAAACAACGTAGAACTATTATTAGGGTTCCGTACTTAAAAAGTAAAAACGGAACCATTATAAGATCACTCCTGTGTCTGTCCGTCTGTCTGTCTGTCACAGCCATTTTAATCGTAAACTATGGACCGTGGAAAGTTCAAATTCGGGGAAGTAATAAAAACCATTGACCCAAATATTTTCAGATTAACAAACATTCATAAATATATTTAGTAAAAAAGTAGAAGGGCTAATTATGCTACTTGAAAAAAAAAAACAATATTTTCTTTGTATATCGTGTGAGGGTATCCTGTGAAAGCTTTTGTAACGCTGAACTCAAAAATACATTCCTTTTGATTTTAGGTATTATATTTTCAAAGATATTGTTGAAAATGTGTCCCCCCCCCCCCATCTAATTCCGAATCTACTGAAACTTTATGAAAAAAATAGAGGTAGTAGACGTTAATATAAAACTTGCCAGAAAATTATAGCGATTACCCTAGGTCACATAGTTTTTGAGTAATTAGCATTTTTCTGTTATACAGAAATTTCGATTTACGGGCATTTAGAAAAATTGTTGAGCATCGCTGAATATACCTATCGTTGCAGAAGAATAAAAGCATTGTTGATAATGATTTTCGAAAAAAATCATCGGTAATTAGCTGAGATATTAACCCTTAAAGGTACGGTCAGTTTGGACATACACAAGGACAGGGCGGCGTACTCTATGCCTAGTTAACGACTTTTAATGATATATATGTGTAATGTAATGTCCAGTAACAGTATAAAAGCAATAAACGTCAAATTGTTAAAAGCATACTAATTTAAGGGGTCTCGGGACTCTAAAAAGTGGAAAAAATAAAAAATAAAAGGACCATTTTCATCATTTAATGTCTTAAAATGTATATGATTTTAAAACACAATTTTAATTGGAATGAAAGATATAAGTATGTTCTTTCGTTTCATGTATTTAAAAAATTGCAAGATACAGAATTAGTATTTATAGGGGGTTCGAAACTGTTAGACATTTGTCGAACAAAAAATTGGCATAACAGTTTACGCCCAGGATTACAAAATAAATATTGCAACTAGAATGAAAATTTTGATGCTTACTTATACTTCAGATTGTAATAATTTCCCTGAACTTAAATAAATTTGTATTTAAAGCATCTTTATATTTTTAATGCAATGCTGCATTTAGCTAGTACAAAATTTTGAAAATTTCAACAGTAAAATCACCTAAAAAAATATTTTTTTGAACAATAAAAAGGAAATTTTAGGTTCAGTTTATACAGAATAACATGGAATATATGTTTTGAAAATTTCATTAAAAAATATTCAGAAGTTTTTGAGGTATCCTGCGCGTTATACCCAAAAACGACATTTGGAAAATAATTAAAGTTTCGGAAACGCCACTTCAGCTATTGAGCGGGTATAATTCTAAAAGCCAAAACTTCTGTTCTAATGGGAATTTCAAGGAAACAATTATATCAAAATATTCAGAAAAGATAGGAGTTTAACATCTAAAAAAATTAAAATTTCTTAAATTTTGAAGCTTTAAGAGTCCTGCGATCACTTAATCCTTTCCGGTACGGAGTAATTCTATTTATAAACTTATGAAATAATGAACTGACACCAGAATTTCTAAACGAATTTATTGGAAAATGCGAACTTGCTTATTTTCACGTACATGATAAAACGAAAATTTTAATTAAATATTCTTGGTGCCATTTGTCTGTTTTAGAATTACAATTAGGTGTCCGTTTTTTAAGGGCTTCGCCCTCGAAATATTTAATTAGAATGAATCGCATAAATACTGTGAGATTCGCGATAGTTTGCGTTGATTATATCTATCAATACACCTAGTGTGACTTTAAAAGTTAATTAAACACCTATCTGGAAAAACTCGGCACTGACCAAGGCGGCGTTGCAACTTTGAGACCTCACTTCGAAGCGCGCTTAGCACAATGCCAAATTTAAACTTTGAACAAAGGTTTTGTTTTAGATACACTGTAGAAATAAAGGTTATTACTACGCTGAATTTAGTTTCATGAAATGCCAAATGAAGTTTAACTATGCACTGCCTTTATTGTCAGTACCGAATTAAGTTCATCATAAACAGATTAGGATAATATTAAAAAAAGAGTTATACGAATAGCTATATTAGATATTGTTCCATATATCTCTTTGAACTTTCATGGTATACCCGATTACACTTTTCTAATATATTCAGTTATACCCAACCCTACGTTATATAGTTTTTTAAAAAGTCTTAGTATTCTTTTAGCAACTTTTTTTTTTTTTTTTTTATAATACAATTACAAATTCATATATTTACTCTACGGAACCGTCTGTACGCGAGTAATGCTTACACTTGACCATTTATTTTTTTAATTAATTTTACTTCCTTCCTAAAAGAAAATCAAAAATATGTCAATTTTTTGCAGCCGAGAACGTATGTAACTCCCATTCAATGTTGAAAAACATACTATCAAAAATTTTTTATCAGAATTGCAAAGTAATGTTTGCATTTAAAGTTAAATAGTCTCATTTTGGACTTTATCAACGAGTCTAGACAAAATGTCAATTGCGCTATTCCTTTTGTTTGAAAAAAAAAATAATTTGTATTTAAAGTTCCAATCATTATATATATATATATATATTTTTTTTTGTAATAATGTCTAGACATAAGTTTGCTAATATGAAAATAAATGAGCAAAATGAAAGTTCGTAGATTGAATTTAAATGAAATAATATTAAATGAAAAATTATCTTTTAAACAAAACATAGAAAGAATCTTTAAAAAACATCCTCACTTAAACAAAATTGTAAATGTTAAAGATATGGTGGGTTTTCAAAAAGAACAAATACAAAAATAATAATGATGAAAATTAAATCGAAGAAGAAACAGCGTTCGTTTTAAAATATCCTTTTATAATACATTTGTATTCATTTTAAATTAATTCAATTGCGACATAAACAATTCTTTTAAACTCTTTGTTAAAAAAATGTAACTAATTCTTCTCAATAAATCTCACACTTTATCAATTATTAAAGTTGTCTATGCAAAAATGTTTTCCTCCTATCCCTTTTGTATTTTTCTCATGTATTAATAGTTTTTGTTTTTCAAATACATATGTACCCATATGAAAAATGTGTAGTTAACAACGTGATAAATATTAAGTGCAATATTAGGATAAAAAATACAAAATGTTTTCCCAATTTTAGAAACATATTTATTTTATTTTGAGTAATAGTCTCTGTATATAATTTTCCCTTCTTAAATACACTGTAAAGCCACCATGAACTTTTTTTTAGTTATATGAACCTCGCCGCAAAATTGGACGTTAAAAATCGACCGAGATGTGGACAACTTCTATACAAATTCAACTTGTATACAACGTAAGCGCATTTGCGTCAAGGTATTTTCACACTTTGAGTAACCATGCACTGTATCGAAATTTCACAAAAAGCTGAGCAAAACTTGGAAATAAAAGTTGCACTGTTTCTACGCACAACGTTTCACAATGCCATTAAAAATTTTAAGTTTTCTCGTGTAAGTGCAGTAAACGCATAACATTTTATTTTAGGTCACACGGTTATTTTGAATATTTTGAAAATTAATGATCTTGATTGTTCAAACCTAAACCCTCGAAATAAAACTTTTTTGGCAACAATGTTTAATGTTTTATATCATGTGCTGTATTTTAGGAAATATATATAAATAGATTTTCTTGAAAAATAATAGGGATAAAACCCACCAGAAAATGGACATTTTCGTAATTCCTTACATGTCAGTATGGAAAAGTTTAAAATCGAACCGAATGCAGTCGAATAAAAAAAAAAAAAAAAAAAAAAAAAAAAAAAAAAAAAAAAAAAAAAGAGACGAACATTTTGCAATATTTTTTTTACATTTAATTTAATTTAATTTACTCTTTTTTGGTACATTGTGAAAACAATTTATTACATTATTTATTATTTTGCTCAATAAATGCACGAAATATCTTCATATTTGCACGGAGATTCACAAAATTACACAATATAGAGCTTTTGAGACTCAAGTTTAATAAAAAAGAGACCCATTTGTAATTTATTAACGCAATTTTGTATTCTGACTATTGGTTTGTTCTCCAAGAAAATACGGAAAAGCGGGAAATATTGAAGTTTTTGACGGGTTTTCGAGATATTTCGCCAATGGGTTGTGCTATTAAGTAGCTAACGTCAAATAATTCATATTTTATACAGATTTTACAAAATAGAAAAGAATGTTTTTAATTTGAAAATTCAATAAGCCCATAAATCGAATCAAGCCATTGGAAACGCGAGTGAAGATTTGATTCAAAAGTATTCTCTAAGTCGTGTTCTTTATAAAATAATGTTGGAAATGGAATAAAGATGTTGAAAATTTACAACAAAATGTGTGGAAAAAAAGGATTACTTCTAAAAAATTTAACAAAAGGTATGTTAAGCCATGAAAAAATAATAATTTTCAAGGAAGCTTACATGAAAAGCAGTCAATAGCGAAAATTATACAAATATGACAAATTTATGCTTTATTTTAGTCGAAATATATTTTCTAATCATCGCATTAGAAAAATACTGTACCGGACATTATATTTTATTATATTTATTTATATAAATTAAGGATAATATTAAATTTAACTAATTGCAATCAAACATAACTTAGTAAATGCTTGAAGGTAAGAAGGCTAGCAAAATTGAATTTATTTTTTATAAAATATTTTCTTTTTTATTTGCTTAGTATTTAAAAACTTCCTCGTAATTTTCCTTTTCCGCTTTTTTCTTATAATTTTCTCCTACCCTGTCAGGTCTCTTATCTGTTCGCCCTTTACACATGCAGTTTTCTAAACCCGCTATATATATTATAAAACGCAAACGTGTCCGTGCGTAACGCTGACCTCACATTGACGGTGGCAACACAAAACCACTAAATCTAATTTTACTCCAATTTTTTTAAACATCTAAAACAGCGCACATTTAAAACTTTTACACCGTCGAATAGGAAAAAAAAATGTATTTTCGAATGAAATTTATTTGAAAACTGTATCGCAATTTGTTTGAAAAAAGTATGGCTATTTACTAAATTTTTATTGTTTTAAAAATTTTACAGGCATGATTTTTTAAAAATCTATGTCTATCGCGTTCAGATGATTACATAATATAAATCCGTTTGTTCTTAAATTAATATAAGAGAGAATAGCCGAATTTGAAACACTTCACTTATTTTCAGCTGTAACTCGCTTCATTTTTGGAATATCTGTAAAATATCACTACACAGGGTCAATTTATTCATCGACTAACAAAATAAATCTTTAAACAATTTCTTTTTGAAAATCTTAAGTTTTATTTTATTTTGAAAATTTTGTCAAAATTGGTCCAAATTCAACGACTGGTCACCTAAGTTGAACCCCCCAGTTTCCTAAATTGGACCAAACAATATTTGACTGTTTAATGAGTAGAGAATATAATTAATTTTATTAAAAGCAAAGTTTGCGATTAAAGAAAACGAACAAATTAACAGCAATGAAATATAATGAAATCAAATGCCTAAAAGTAAGAGTAATTGCTTTAAATAAAAATGTATTCAAAATATAAATCAAAGTTATAAGTAATTAAGAATCGAAATTATGGAACTAATAGCCAGTTACTTGAATATCATGCAAGAAGTGATGCAAGGCTTTCTTTTGTTCATTTTTTATTCCAGCGCACACAACATGGCACCATATTTGTCAATCTGAACACTGAATCATTTTAGTTATTTTTTTTTTCACAAATTAAGGAAAACCCATCATCACTGTTTTAGATTCTGAAGCATTAGACTTTTTTTTTTGCAACAGAAGTTTTCTTTACCTTATGTCTGTAGTTCTTCTTTCCCATCATATTCTTTTCAATTGAATTACACCTATATTTTAAAACTTGATGATCCAATTGCTTTTGTACTTTGAGAGCTTGTTTTTTATCGTTTTTTATTATTATTTTGATTTCAAGGTTTACTGTATATGGCGAAGATGTTAGTACAGGTTTTTCTTCCAGACTGTTTGACTGTGCCGTTTTCATATATATTTTTTTTTACTCTCTTAGTTTTAGTAAGTTTCCTGATTACTGACTCTGACTGGGAAATCACATTAAAAAAAAATAGTGTCAAAAGCGTACAGATCTTGAAATTCATTACTTACTTTTCAAATTTATGATCGTATATCTGATTCAATTTAAGCAACTCAAATTGGTCCAATTAAGTCAACTGTGTAATTTTTTAAAGCAAATAATTGCAAGACTGAGAACAAAAACAAAAGCAAGCAAATGCGCGTGAAAAATATGCACAATAAACACATGGATTTAAATATGTTTATGAAAACATAACAACTTAACTTAGTTTTAAAGTATTCTCTCACGTTTAGTAGGAAAAAATTAGATCAAAATAACTAATTTTAGTTGTTTTTTTAAATTGTCTGAAAACAGCACATGAAAGACGGGTGTTTCTTCTAATCATACATGACTTCATTCTGATGAGTAGGATTTCAGAGGTAGGTGATGTCATTTTTTGTAATTAACTGCAGAATTGCAGCGGTCCATTTAATGTGGCGGTCCAAAATATGGCTACTCTCACCTAAATAGCTTACCATTTGTTTCCAGTTTATATGACAAAACGAAATTAAAACATTGATAAAACAATAAATAAAACAATAAAATATAAATAAAATACAGTGATCTCTCACTTATACGACTCTCGGTTATACGTCGAATTCCCGTGGTTCCGTCTGCGCTTTATGGGAAACAATGCTAAACTTTTCTCAGTTATACGACTGCTTCTCTCACTTATATGACGCTTTAAACGGTTCATGCGATTTTACATTTCTCATTCAAGAATTCATTTTTATAATCTTCAAAGTACAAATCATTCACGTTTTCTTACCTTTATCCTTTCACTATTGTAAAAGTGTTTATCAATAATGAATAACATTTCTTATCTACGTTCGTGAGTTATTAACGATTAAATCTATGGCGGGAGCGGGTTGTATGGAATTCCCCTGTGTTTGCCAATGTGTAGAATGTGATGAAAAACTTCTTCTGTCAGAACTGAGAATTGCTGAAGAAATCTATGAGGATATCATTAATGAAGAGTAGAGCGAAGAAGATGTGGGCAATGTTCCTGCTGCTGTAAATTTTTCAGAAGCAAGTGCCGCTTTAAATACATTAAAGAATTATGGTCCATCAAAATGATTATTCCCAAAATAGCTTAAAAGCTTTATTAGACTTTTAAAAAAATCTCTTTTCATCGACGACAGCGACAAACTAATATCACTTCATTTTTTGAGAAAATCGGATCTGTAAATCTTTAAAATAAACATGGTGGTAAGTGAACTATTTTGTGAACTTTTTTAATATATGTTTTATTTTTTAATATATTTTACAAATTTTGTTAAAATATGTTCTTAGTACTCAAAACTTATTTTTTTTAATTATAGGTAAAATAATTAATGCATATAAAGTTTGAAAGTTGTGTAATAAGGCGATATCTCACTAATACGTCTCTTTCAGTTATACGACTTTTTTCTACAGTCACTTGAAAGTTGTATAAGTGAGAGATCACTGTATAAATAAAATACAAATTTAAGACATGGGATCAAACTATGCACTTAAACCATTAAACTGATCAGAATAAAAAAAAGGCTGATTTTAAACAATGATCTTTTGTGATTTCGCTTGCTGTTAACTGCTGGTGAGCGACCAACACAAAACTATCGCTTTTAATAAATTTTTAAACTTCATTTAAACTAATTACTATTTTTCCTATAAGTATGATTTTTTTTGTCAATGCATATTCTGAAAAAAATGTTAAATATAAATAATATAATATAGTTATTAATTAAATGATTTTCATCTATATTCCGTACCCCAGGAAGCCCAGGTATACTCCCTCTCCCCCCCCCCCTGTACTTATATTTCTTTTTTCACGCATGCGGCATCCTTTTTTTACCAGTTTTCTTTTATTCCTTTTATTATACATGTTTTGTGCTCCTTTCGCTGCACTTTTTTTTTTTTTTACTCGCCTGAATATAACATATTAAATATATTATTTTGGTCTGAAACAATTGTTATGAATTTTACATTTGCATGGCGTTATTAAATAAATTATTTTATGCTTCTAGTAATTGTTCGTGCGCATACACGAAATTTGTTATTACATCAAACTTATTACTCGTATGCAGTAAAAATCTTCATAATTCGAATTCTTAAATCGATTAGTCATAAACAATAAATACTGATATTTTTTTTTATTTCGTATATGTATTCGTATGTATTTTCTTTTACTCCTTTTACATTCAATATTCTAGAATTCGTCTTTCAGAATATTCGTATTTCATTCTCAACAAAATATTTTGCTAGAGAATTATTTTTATTTGCGAATCTTCGTTTATTTCACGTTATAAGACTTCGAAAAGATTGTATTAGAATCCAATATTCATGGGTCACATTTGTCTTCAGAATTTTGATTTAATTTTTTGATCTACTATAAGCACTTGGAAAGAAAAGGTCACAAATAAATCTGCTATTTTACAAAAATACTTCTACCTATATGCATAGATATACACGTGCATGCTGTAAAAAAGACAAATATTTCTGAATCTAGAAAATATAACGACGAACGAAAATGAACAATAATCCCTTCCGAGTTACATATGATTCCGTCAAATGTTCTTTATTTTTAAAAACCTCAGAAATGAATCTATTGGGTCGATCGGAAAGTCGTGTCGTGTTGGGGAAATCAATTCTTACCAGAAAATTCTATAAATTAATTATTAGATATTGATTCCGATATTTGATGTCTAATAATTTTCGGGCAGAATTTTCCGGTATGAATTGATTTTCCCAACACGACACGACTTTCCGATCGACCCAATATTTTCGAAATTTAAAAAATCTTTATAAAAACAAATTTCTATTGTGGCCGCCAGAGATTTTCGGAAACTATTTAGAGTTGTTTTTATAGTGTATTAATCAGTTTTCCTAAACTAGAAAATCGGTTTTCGGGGTCTATCAATTCTGAGTTAAATAAAGCTGCCTATAATGATAATGTAAAGAACAAACATGTATGTGAGTAACGCTGATGCCATTTTGACGGTAACCAAACGATTAAAGTTAACTTTTGCTGTGATTTTTTTATACTTCTAAACATCGCACATTTTAAATTTTTACACTGTCGAACTGGGAAAAAATGAAATTTCAAATGAAATTTGTTTAAAATCTCTATTGCAGTTTGTTAAAAAATGTATCGCTATTTAATAAATTTTAATTGTTTTTAAAATAATATTCAGGCAACATTTTTTAAAAATCCTTGTCGATTATGTAAGATAAATCCGTTTGTACTTCGATCAATATAAATAGCTCAGAATTTCTTTCCAGGTTATGTGACATAATGGAATTAAAACATTTATTAGTCAACAAATAAAACAATAAATATAAATAAAATACAAATTTAAGACATGTGATCAAACTATGTAATTAATCTATATAGATATCAATGATATCATGGAGATCGCAACACAGCAGCGCCAACTGTAGCGGAAGTTTCATCCAAACTTTATTTGTACTTTTTTATGTCCAGATCAAATAGCGTTCTTTGGCAATTTCTTCTGCTGTTAAACCCTGGGGAGAGACCAACACAGAACTATCGCTTTTAATAAATTTGAAAACTTTATTTAAGCCAATTACTACATTTCAGACAAATATGATTTTTGGTATTGTTAATGAGTATTCAATAATAATAAAACAATGCAAAAAATCTAATATAATTACGAATTAAATAAATGGTTTTTATCTATATTCTGAAACCCGGCAACACCGGGTGTATACCTTGTGTTATTAAACTTTTCTTGCTAGAGTCACAAAATAATAAAATTTTAATGTTAATGTTAATATTAATATTGTTAATTTTAAATATTTGTTTGTAAAACATGTTATTTGAACACGAAAATGTTTATTTTAGAATGCATAGCATAAAAAAAAACATCTATTCTGGTTTGAAGAAACTGATTGACGCTCGAAAAAAACTGCCCATATGCGTTTCTGAAAACTAGCGGCAGCAAATGAAACTTTGTTTTTATAATTTTGTTTTAAACTTTGAAAATATAAGGTTTTCTGGAGTTTCTAAACATAAAGAACACTTTTCGGAATCGTGGGTAACTAAAAATAGTTTTTTCTAAAATTTCGTTCGTGGTTATATTACCCTTTCTTAGATTAAGAAACATTTGTCTTTTTTTTTTTTTTTTTTTTTTTTTCACAGAAGTGTGGTTAAAAAATAGTCTGTTTGGAGACATCTGAAAAATTGTAATGAACTTCGCATTTTATGGTCAGACATGGGTCTAAGAAAGGAAAATACCGTTAAAAATATTAGAAAGAGACTTCAATTATCAAATACTTGCTGTATTTTGATACAACAAGGCTATACGTAACGTATACTAACCACGATTCATCAGCCAGTCAAATATATATTCTCTTGGACATTTCCAATGTCTCTTGATAAAACATTAGTGGTACTCGTGCTTGTCATAAACGCACAAAATAATTTACATGATCCAATTATCAGCAACTAATAGAGCTTTGCTGTTTGTGTTATCACAAACTTACCTTGGACGAACTTACCAAAAACGAATCTAGATTTGGTGACCCGCACAGCACACCCTTGCGGACTACGCTCACTCAGGTCTCATATAAACCAAACCTTGAGTTAGTGATATTTTATTTCAATCCGGATTAAATTAAAATTTTCAGCATCATCGTTAACATTACTATAGGATGAGATTTGATATTCTTCACACTTGAGTTTAATTACGGCAGTAATTAAAGTTACCGGAGAGTACTTTCTGTTTCAGGAAAAAAAAAAAAAGCTGAAAAAAACGCCCTGGAATAATAATTAAAAAAGTAAACATCGCATAAAACTTTTGGAGAAAAATAAAAAAAAAACGCAGAAAAAAAAACTTACTATGTTGGTCTAAAAAATTTAAACTGGGTTCCTTTGAAAAATGACAAAAAATCGCCACGGAATTCGAAAACACACTAAACTTTCAAAAAAATTCGTAAAAATTCAAAATTAGCGATACGAATTACAAAGAGCTTTATTTTAAAGATAACAAAATTCACTTTGGGCTAGATTGAAATCGATTCCTTTCATGAATGTCAAAAAATCTTTGCATAACGCAAGAAACACATAAAAATTTCCTAAAAATTAAAAAATCGCAGAGGGCAAAATTAACTATTTTGGGCTAAATGATTGAATTCGGATTACACTAACGAAAGTCAAAAATTCGCCGCGAAACGCAAACAAAAAATTGTACAAATTGCATAGAAAAGTCGTAAAAAATTAAAATATTGCTACACAAATTCAGAATAAACTTAATTTAGCCCAATATAGTAGATTTTTCGCTCATCGTACAATCGTAGGTGAAAAAGTCTACTATATTGAACTAAAAGATTGAAACGAGATTCCATTTAGGATAGTCAAAAATCCCAGGAATGGAAGGAAACCTCTAAAAATCAGATTAAAGAAATAGCGATATAAATTCCGAAAATCACAAAAGTTTCGTGATAAAAATTCAAAAACCACAAAGGACAAAATATTCTATGTTGGGAAAAAAGATTCCCTTTAGAAATGTCTAAAAATCGCCGAAAATACGCGAAAAAACTGTAGAATTCCCATTAAAAAATCCCCAAATATTCAAAAATGGCTGTTTAAATTTCAAATAAACTTTATACAAACGAGGACAAAATTTATTACTTTAAGTTCAACGATTGAAACCGAATTCCTTTCATTAATCTGAAAAAAAAAATCACACAAAACGCGAAAAAGCGTTGAATCGAATACAAAATTAAATTAAAATTTTTTTATCAAAAAATCCTTAAAACTGGTTTTGAAGTGCACAGCTTCAGATATATAGTGCCTTCCTGTCCAAATATTGTAGCCTTGTACGCAGAAGTCCCTTTAAAACATAGCATACAAACACACTCGGAGACAGATACACATAGACACAAATTTCTACTTATATTATTATAGATAAATGCAAATGTATGATAGTTTCTCTTACTTTGACAATACCAAAAATTGTCCCATCAGCAAATTTTGTACTAAATTGTCTTAGGTTTTTCATAAAATTCATCTCCCGATGCCAAAAAATGTCTACCCAATGCTTAAAAAACGTCGTTATATTTCCTTAATTTATTTTAGATACCACTGTCGTCTAAGTGGGTTTATTTTTTTTACGATCACCCTATATATTTACATTTTTATTTGTAAGTCAGCATTTTATTTTATTTATTCCCAGACTCATAATTTAAAATTGCTTTTCAATTACAAAATGAGTTTAAACCCAAAGTAATCACCGTAAATATCTTCATTCAGTAAAATATAAAACATCAGTTTTACTTAAATGTCGAAAGCCTATTTCCCGCCAGTGGTCGCTATAAGCGCAAAAGAAAGCTGTATTGAATCAGTACTACCTATTTTCATCTTGATAACGACAGTCATATAGCAAAAAAAAACACTTTTCGTTTTTGTATTTATTGCTAGGTGACATTATCGTTGTTTAAAAAAATTGTAATACCATATCTAATTTTAACTGGGAGTATAGTTGCTGTAGGAAAAAACATAAAAATCCATTTTAAAATTTTAGTTATGAAATTTTCCACCAGGCGCGCTACCAGCGTAAAAAAAAAATCTTATCATGTAATTACTTTTATTAAAATATAAAATTGTCGTGGAAGAAGCTTATGAAGATTTATTAAAAATATATATAAAAATAAGTTTATTTAAGTTTTAGTTACCCTATTTCCGGCCAGTGGACGCTATAGACACAGAAGAATGTTTTTAATCTGTATTACATAATTTTACCTTGGTGTACGGTTATTATATGAGATGACACAAATAAATCCATTTTAATGTTTTATGCAATTTCCCACTAGGGGTACCACCATCTTAAAAAAGCTATCATGAAAAAGTTTTTATCAAAACATAAATTTCCTCGTTGCAGAATTTTATTCTGAAAATTTGTTTAAAAAATAAGAAATCAATTTTATTTAAATTTAGTTTCGCTTTTTCTTGCTAGGTGGTACTATAAACACAAAAGTAAATTGTGTTCAATCTGTGCCACCTGCTTTCAACTTCAATATATCTTCCACAGAGTAAAAGGTATAAAAAAATAGTTTTATTAAAATTTCGTTACGCTATTTCCACCTACTAGGCGCTAGCCTAGTAGGTGGAAATAGCGTAACACAAGAGTAAATTGTGTCGAATCAATTCTACCCATTTTTATCTTTAATACTGCCGTCAGACAGTGAAACATAAAAAAAAAACCCATTTTTGTTTAAATTTGGTTAATATATTCCTCGCTAGGGAGCGTTACTTGAGTAAAAAAGATGTGTTTACACAAAAAATAATCATTTTAAAATTTTAGTGTTACCTTTTGTAAAAGGAAATTTCGTGCAGTTTTATATGTAGACGACCTCTTATGCAAACAAATCATTCATATTCGAGATAAATACACAATGTTGAGTCTTAAGACATCTTTGTTTTGTTTTCCTTCTAAACGATCTACGAATAAATCTAGGTGTATCTTTTGTACTTAAATGTACTGCACATTAAAAAAAAAAAAAAAAAAAAAAATTACATTTTGAAAATTTTACTTAATTAAAAGTTTCAAAATTTGGCGTTTAAAATGCTTCAAATTAGGCAAATGCTTTTATTAATGTTTTGTTCGTCAGGATTAGACATCAAGTTTCTGATGGTAGAAACAAAATTTTGAAAACTTTACTAGGTAATGAGCAATCGTGTGTTTACTTTCTTCTATATTTACAAAAAGAAAATATTGGATTCGTGAAAAATTTCTTCATCCGGTTTTCGACAGATTTATATGTTTTAGAATGTCTTGAACACTATTTTTAGAAAATAACTTTATGTGAGTCTGTTGTCTGTCTGTATGTGACAAAAATTTTATGGGCGCTCTATCTCAAGAACTAATGCACAAAATTTAATAGATTTTTAGATTCAGACCTTCATATAAATTGGTACCTTGATTGATACCTTCGTATCAGATACCTTGATATAAATTGGTGTTGATTAGTTTTTAGTATAAATCGCCTAACATGTGGCGCTGCAGTGCTGCAATTTTCACGATTTCCACAACAGATCTATCTCAAAAATTAATGCACGGATTTTCATCAAACTTTAGCTCCAGTTAGACGTTGACATAAGTTGTTGCTGATTAGGTTTTGGTGTAAATTTCCGACAGATGGCGCTGTATGCTGCATTTTTCACGATTTCCACAATAGCTCTATAGTCCAGGCAATAGAGACCGTACGGGGACCCTACCTAGCAAAATTAATGGTAGTACTGGAAATCGGCTTTCTAGATGTTTTTTGGGTCGCTGAATCCGAATTTGTAACTTCCCACCAAAATCTCCCCCGGCAACCCCCCCCCCCCAAATTTTGGTAAAAAGCTCCCCAAAAAGGTTTTTATAAAAAAAATCCATTTTAGGTAGCTTTCTTTACAAAAAAGCTACCTATTGCAGCCGTTCGGTGGAAAGCGATTTCAAAAAATTTTGGTATATTTTCATCGATCATGACCCCCAGACCCCGAAACCACCCTCCGTTCAAAATTGATATATATATATATATATATATCTGACATATGTCACACTGTAACTCCCGTAATTATGAACCGATTTCGATGTAATTCGGTGTGTACATAGTACATACCAATGTCTCGACCGAGTTCGTTGGCCAGCTTCATCCGCCGTTTTGTTTCAAAATGGCGGCCATTTAAAAATTTTAAAAAAATTTAAAACTTGAAATGTGGTACCAAAAAATTATAAATGGAAAAATATTTTTTTCTTATGTATTTGATCTTTATACAAAGATTCCGGAGCAGTTTTTGTTTCGTCTATATCTTAAAAAATGGCTGAGTTATAGCATTTTGAATTTCTCGCGTGGCTGACATTTTCAAACGTCCTGAAATTTGTCACGCGATAAAAGGCGTATTTATGAACCGATTTGGATGTAATTCGGTGTGTACGTAGTACATACCAATCTCTCGACCGAGTTCGTTGGCCAGCTTCATCCGCCATTTTGTTTAAAAATGGCGGCCATTTAAAATTTTTTTAAAAATTTTAAATTTGAAATGTGGTACCAAATAATTGAAAATGGAAAAATATTTTTTTCTTATGTATTTGACCTTTATACAAAGATTTCGGAGCAGTTTTTGTTTCGTCTATATCTTAAAAAATGGCTGAGTTATAGCATTTTGAATTTCTAGCGTGGCTGACATTTTGAAACGTCCTGAATTTTGTCACGCGATAAAAGGCGTATTTATGAACCGATTTGGATTTAACTTCGTTTATACATAGTACATACCAATGTCTCGACCGGGTTCGTTGGCCAGCTTCACCCGCCATCTTGTTTAAAAATGGCGGCCATTTAAATTTTTAAGAAAAATTTAAATTTGAAATGTGATACCAAAAATTGAAAATTGAAAAAATGTTTTCTTCTTATGTGTTTGACCTTGATAAAAAGATTCGGGAGCAGTTTTTGTTTCGTCTATATCTTAAGAAATGGCTGAGTTATAGCATTTTGAATTTCTAGCGTAACTGACATTTTGAAACGTCCTGATTTTTCTCACGTAATAACAGGCGTATTTATGAACCGACTTGGATGTACCTTGGTGTGTACATACTACATACAAATATCTCGAACGAGTTCGTTGGCCAGCTTCATCCGCCATCTAGTTTCAAAATGGCGGCCATTTAAAAAAAATTAAAAAATTAAAAAAATTAAATGAGATACCAAAAATTTGGAAAATGAAAAAGATTTTTTTGTATGTGTTTGACCTTAATACAAAGATTCCGAAACAGTTTTTCTTTGGTCTATATCTAAAAAAAATGGCTGAGTAATGGCATTTTGAATTTCTCTTGTGGCTGACATTTTAAAACGACCTGATTTTTGTCACGCGATAACAGGCGTATTTATGAACCTATTTGGATGTAACTTGGTCTGTACATAGTACATACCAATGTCTCGACCGAGTTCGTTGCCCAGCTTCATTCGCCATCTTGTATCTAAAGGGTTGCCATTTAAAAAAAATTAAATTTAAAATTCAAAATGAGGTATTAAATATTGGAAAATGAAAAAGATTTTTTTTATGTGTTTGGCCTTGATACAAAGTTTCCGGAGCAGTTTTTGTTTCTGAAAATTTGTTCTTTTGTTGATACCTTAAAAAATGGTTGATTTATAGCACTTTGAATTTCTAGCATGGCTAACATTTTGAAACGATCTTGTATTTGTCACGCGATAACACACGTATTCGCCTATTTCGATGTAAGAAGGCATGTGGATAGTATACATCAACACGTCGACCAAGTTCGCTGGCCAGATTAATCAGCCATCTTGTTTCAAAATGGCGGCCATTAAATTAAAATTTATATATATATTTAAAGTGAGGTGCAAAAAAATTAGAAATTGAAAAAGGTTTCTTTCTTAAGTATTTGATCTTGATATAAGGATTCAGGAGATTTTTTTGTTTGTCTTTACCTTAAAAAATGGCTCAGATATAGCAGTTCCAATTTCTATTGTGGGTGACATTTTGAAAAATCTGATTTTTTGCATGCGACAGCACTCCTATATATTAACCGATTCCGATGTGAGTGAGCATGTGCACAGCAATTACTAAGGTCTCGACCAAGTTCACTGCTTAGCCTCATCCACCATGTTGTCTTAAAATGATAGGCACTTTAAGAAATTGCCGAATTTGGCAGCCAAATATAAGTTACTTGAAAGAAAAGCAGCTTGGATAAATCTGACTAATTTCGCGAAATTCTCATTCATTATATTGAGAAAAATTATTATTGAATCTCCTATATTCGGTTTCCACTAAATTGAGCTTCGTGTGTTTGCATGATATAAGTTGGCTTTTTTTAAATAAGGATTATGAAAGCTACCTCTTCCTCCCGGCACTGGCCGGAAGGACTTTTTATTATTTTAGGGGAAAAGTAGCTAAAAATTCAGAAAGTAGACAAAATTTGCAACAAATTAGATATATGGCATTATGACGTAGGATGAAGGGGAAGTGGGGATCTGCCTCGGAACATGCGCCGCAGTGCTGCGTGGACTAAGTTGCGCAATTCCACTTAACCACTCACACGTTTACATTAGCTCTCCCATCTTCCCTCCGTACTTTCTCTGTAAGGTTTACTTTAAGTTTTTTGCGTCGCTGAATCCGAATTTTTAACTTACCCCCAAAATTTCCCCCCCCCGAAAACCCCCCAAATGGTTATTTTTAACTTAAATTTCTTATTGTTTTAGGGGGAAAGCATTACGAAATTCAGAAACTAGACAAAATTTGCAACAAATAAGATATATGACATTATGACATAGGATAAACGGGGAGAGAGGAGGCTGCCTCGGAACATTCCCCGCGCGCTTTTCTCAAAAACCAGATTTTTTTCAAAAAATCAATTTTTTAGGGGGTTGCCGGGTAAAATTTTGGTGGGAAGTTACAAATTCGGATTCAGCGACCCAAAAAACATAAAGTGAGTCGAAATCCAGAACTAGTATTCATTTTGCCAAATAAAATCCCCTATTGCCTGAACTTTATAATTTCGTGCACGTAGAGCCGCAGTGCATGTTCAGAGGCAGCCCTCACCCTCCCCGTTCATCCTAATTTATAATCTCATGTATCTTATTTGTTGCAAATTTTGTCTAGTTTTTGAATTTCGTAATGCTTTTCCCCTAAAATAATAAGAAATTTAAGTTAAAAATAACTATTTGGGGGGGGGGGGGTTCCGGGGTGGAACTTTGGGGGAAAGTTAAAAATTCGGATTCGGCGACCCCAAACTCTTAAAGTAAACCTTATAGAGAAAGTTCGGAGAGGAGATGGGAGGGCGAATGTAAACGTGTGAGTGGTTAAGTGGAATTGCGCAACTTAGTTTACGCAGCACCGCGCGCATGTTCCGAGGCAGATCCCCCCTTCCCCTTCATACTAAGTCATAATGTCATATATCTAATGTGATGGAAATTTTGTCTACTTTCTGAATTTCTAGATATTTTTCTCTAAAACAATAAAAAAATTGATATTTTTAATAAAAACCTTTTTTGGGGGGCTTTTTACCAAAATTTGGGGAGGTTGCCGGGGGAAATTTTGGTGGGAAGTTACAAATTCGGATTCAGCGAACCAAAAAACATCTAGAAAGCTGATTTCCAATACTACCATTAATTTTGCTAGGTAAAATTCCCTATTACCTGGACTACTATCTCAAGAACTAATTTCATAAAACTTCAGATTCCGTTTGTGTAGAAATAAATTGTTGGTGAGTAGGTTTCGGTGTAAATCGCGCAACATTTGATGCTGCTATTCTGCATTTTTCAGGATTTACACGATTTTAGCGATAGTCATATCTGAAGGAATAATGTACGAAGTTTCAACAAACTTCATATTCTATGAGACCTTGACATAAGTTTGCGCTGATTAGGTTTTCGGGTAAATCATATAACATGTGGCGGTGATATGCTTCATTTTTCACGATAGCTTTATCTCACAAAAACTAATGCGCGGAATTTAATCAAACTGCATGTTGTGTTACGCTTTCACAAAAATAGATCTTTTTTAGGCTCGGCTGTATACTGACCAACAGTTGTCGTTTTTATGCTCTTTGGTTTGGGAAAATTGGTTGCAGACATCTAAGATGGTGGGCGACGAAATTCAATGATTTCTTTGAAAAATGCGATGCATAGATCTCCTTCTTAAATGCACAGAACTCAACGAACCTATACATTTAGAATCCTAATAATAGGCATAAAGGGTAATTTTATTTTGGCACTGTTATAGCGAATTTTGACGTATTAACATGCGTGAGATAGAATAAAGTTTTGGGATTGACACATCCAGCTAGTTTATGTTTCGAAAAAGACGATATTATGTTTACATCTGTATCGAATTTCCTGCTCATTTCAGTGCCAAATCATTGTTCAATCAAAACCAAAATGTAGCCTAACCTAAACCCAATTTCTGGTTCAATAAAGCACCATTTCATAGTTCAGGTTAATTACCAAATAATAGTACTGATTTTTACAAATTTATAATTGCAGCTACTGCAACGATAAAATTTGGCTTAACTTAGCCACCAAATTTTTCAAAGTGGATCATAAAGCTTAATTAAATTAGTCTAAATTTATAAAAGTGATTTAGCATCTTATGTAAATCTCGTCGTCAATTTTTTGTAGATTCTGAAGCACAAGCATCCATTCCTTTGTTCACTTTCAGTTAGTGCGATTTTCAGTCAGAACGATAATTTTTTTAGTTACCCCTTCGTTTGTGAGGGGAAACTTTTGAAAACTGCGCCAAGTACTAAACGAGTAATACTTTTTTAAAAGTAAAATGCCGTCAAATATTTGAAAATAACATTTTCAGTTAATACCGATAAAACAAATATCATTAAAATAATTCTAAAAAGCTTTTCAAAGTATGCAAGTTCACAAAGGCTTAGAAAATCAAATATCGTGTTAGCGCAAGATGTATTCCAAAAAGCAGAGGAAAAAATGTGAAAATAGAAACTGATAAGTTTTCGCATAAATAACTAACAATGTATGTAAGTTTGAAGCAATAAATTGCATTACGATTAGTTTTAAATCAAATTATATATATATATTAAAAATTAAGCTATTAGTAAGCATGGAATGTACGCTAATATAAGTAACCTAAAGCATTGTCGTCAAGGAAAAATTAAAATTGACTTTTCATTGTTTTCCAGATGTTACTTATTAAATTGGGTCACATGTGTATGTTAATGCAATTTCATGAAAATTAGATAAACGTTTCTTAAAGTTTCAAATGAATCTGTAATATGTACTCATAATAATAATACCTCATAAACAATATCGTAGCACATTGTTGCACTCTTTTTTTTTTTTTTTTTTTTTTTTTGAGAAAATTGGATATGGATATGTTGCCAATTTTCTCATTCAATATATGTTTCGATTAGTGTGGTACTATTGCGGGATCAATTAAATGCGCTAAACGAGGGACACCTGTATATGCATAGAAAACTCTTGGACCCAATGACGGGGTTTAAAGTTTGAAAAGTGACACTTCATATTTTATGTATTTTCTATTAAATTTGTACTCATTTTAGTAATGTAAATAAAATTAAAAATGGCAAAAAAAATTATTATTTTTTTTAGAAACATTTAAAGGACATTTTTAATATCGCCACTCGAAAAAGATTCACTACAGCTTATAATCCAATTAAATTAAAACGGAATTCAATATAATATCATAAGAAATTTAATGAGAAAAACACAAAAATAATGTATGTACAATGAAAGTAATCACATAAGTTCTCCACACGAGAACTCCACATGCCAAAATCCTGGCTACAGCATATCATAGCATTTGCCACGTGCTTACAGCAAAAAAAGAACTAACTCTGTCCAGTACGGAGCTCCTAAGTGCGCAACCTTCCCCTAGCTGTCCCAAGCACTGAGTGACTCCCTTTTCTATCTTCCACTCTAGCGGCGCTTCTGGACATTCCATAGCTTTTCCCTAAAGGAATGGAAATAGACCCTTTTTTCACTCAAAAGCAGGGATTTTTTTATCTGTGAAAAATTCTACTTCTCCGAGGCGTTATTGCATATTCTATTACAGATGTTTGCAATAAATTTGGCAAATCTTTTCCATCTTCTTATTTCACTTTTTTATTAATTATGAAAAACTATGTTTCTAAGGTAATGCATTAACATTTTTTTTTCAGATGTATATCTTAAATGGTGATAGTAATCATCCTGGTCAAAAGAATATGAAGTTATAAGACCTATAATTTCTGGCGCGCAATTTTGTCCGATACATAGCTATCAACTCTCACGCTTTTTTCTTACCACTAAAATTTAATAGAAAGTATTGCTTTATTTTATCTCCGAAATCAGCTCTTATATATAGCAAAAAGTTGTGTTTCATTTCAGTGGTAACAAAAAAGCGTAAAAGTTGTCAGTTACTTTGTATATTTCTGCTTACTAGTCTGTCGACATCAGGGTAAGCATCTTGCACCTTCCTAATAGCAGAAGCTGCACGTAAAATGATGTTATTGAAGTTCGAAAATGTCTTGGCACTTCGTCCTGTGCGCAGTCCAGACAGTACTTTTGCTATAACTTCTCATTCCTACCACATGATGATTGTTATAAACATTAAACAGATATAACTGAAAAAAAATTAATGTTAAATTACAACCTTAGGAAAATAGTTTTTCAAAATTAATTAGAAACACATGAAATAAGCAGATACAAAGGTATTGCTAATTTATCGCTCGCACTCTGTAAATAAGAGTCTATATCTAAAAGCATGTAAATAAGCATGTCTAAAAGCATGTCTTTTATTTCTTATGAACTCTCTGGGAGTTTTTAAAAAATAATTGGTTAGATCTTCAACAACATTCAATATTCCTTCTTCAATATCTTGCAAAAGATGTGGTAAAATTCGTTATATTGGTTACTTAAAACAATTCCTTGATGTAAGGAAACTTCTTCCAATAAGAAAGTTAATATGTTCAAATTTTCAATGTTTTCTCATATTTTACTAGAATGTTTTGCAACTATAAATGTTATTACAATATATTTTTAAAAAAAAATAATAATTAAGTGTAATAGTGTAAGACTTAATTTTTTTTCGAAAACTTTGTGAATTTTATGAAATTTTAATAAGAAAATATTAACGACATCTATTTTTTCATGAATTATATTTGTGAATGTTTTCTTTCGCCTAGTTTCTTGAATTATGAAGGTATTGGCATATTTTGGATTTATTAAATTTTTGTTAAATGTAAATGTTTTTATAAATTTAGAAGTAGTACCAATAAGGAAATTTATACGTTATAATAACAGTTTAGAAAAGCTGTTGTAATTTGTATGTAAAAAAATTAATTATAGGATCGCTTATACTTTTAATATTCTGAAATAAAGAAGTAATCTACTACTGCAAAAGCAGCAAAACACAAAAACAATTCAATTAAAAATTTTAAACAATTATTTTTTTTATCTGTGAAAATTACTAGAAAACTATTCCGCAGTTTCTATCTTCGCATATTATCTAGCAAATAGGAAAAACGGTGAAAAAATGTTATTCAAATATTTGGGCAGATGTTGATGTACTTTTAATTATGCAGTGATAAATTATCTCTGTCTACATAAAACAAATGTTAACAAATTATAAAACAAATTATAAAGCAAATGTTTGTGAGACATTAGCGTCATGTATTAGTTTAGTTTAAAGAAAAAAAAAATATGTTGCTATAATAAATTATTTTCAGGGAATCGTATCATTTTCCCTATTAGCAATCTATCTTAAAAAGCAACAACTTGTCCTTGACTAACGCTGACGTCTTATCGACGATTGCATCACGTGACCAATAAATTTCACTTTTACTGCAATAATGTTAATTTCTAAACTGCGCACATCTTCGATTTTTACACCGTCAAATAAAAATTCTCTTTCAAATGCAATTTTGTATGAAAACAGTGTGAAATTTAACTGGCATTTTGTACCGTTTTAAATAATTTTTAAGTATGATTGTTAAAAAAATCCATCTCTATGGCGTATCGCCCGATTACGGAGATTAACCTGAGACTCCTGTAATAAAGGAGGCTGTGTTAAAGGAGCCCTAGATTAACACGTTTGCACTTAAAACGATATCAATAGTTCAGCATTTGTTTCCGTCTAATATTTCATTACGGAATTTAAACTCTATCAATGAATCCATAAATTGATAATACAAATAAAACGCAAATGTAAGAGAAGTGTAATCTGAGTACGCACTTAAATTGCGGAAATTATCAGAATCAATAAGGCAGCTGTGAGTAGCGATCGTTGGGTATTTCTTCGGATATTAATTCCTGGCATGCGGCTAATGCGAAAGTATCGCTTTTAGTAAATTTCAAAACTATATTTGAATACATAATTAATTTTTTTCATATAAAAATACTTTTTAGAGTTGTTATTGTACAATGTATTAGAGTTTTCAACAACAAAAATGGTTTTAATCAATATTCTGTAAAAAGGGAAGTGACAGTTGGATCCGCTGGTAATAGTAAATAGGGTGTTATGTAGCATAAATCAAGAAACATAATAATTTATTTCAAACTTAAGTTAGACTATATAATTTGTTTTACGATCAGGATTTTTTAAAATGGTTATTAGATTTAAAAATACATACATTACGTCTGGATTACTTAATAATTAAACACAATTTCCATAACTACAGACATACACACATTAAAATTTTTATTAAAAACAATTAAAATATAGTTAAAAATATATATAAACGTTTCGGCTATTTTCATAGCCCTCATCAGTAAACTAACAGAGTCACAAAACAGCAAGAGCCACAGTAAACGAAAAAACAGTTAAAATTACGGTCTAAGTAGGATAAAATAGTCAGCAGGAACTTGGGTTGCTTCGTTGATTGGCGATTCAGCTAAAACGGTTCTCCAACCCTCAAGGAAGACACGGCTAAAATAGACGGGGCAATTGGATTCCACAATTCGTGCACTCTCAAAATCGGGGACATGATCGAACTCAAGTGCATGTGCCACCAATCTTGAATTCAGAGTACCTTTCTTAAAAGAATTTTTATGCTCCTTGAGTCTAGCATTAAATGAGCGTCCAGTCTCACCAATGTAAATCGAGCTGCAACCTTTACAAGGAATTTCATAAACGACACCATTCAGGTCAAACTTCGAATATTTATGTTTAAAACTACTGAAAAAATTACCAATGCGGTTCAAGGGAACATGAGCTGTCCTAACATTAACATTCTTGAGTACGGCTGAAATTTTCTCCGAAATATTACTGTAATAAGGCAAAGATATAGTTCCTATGGGATTGACACGCTGGTAAGGAGTGGGATACTGGTCTGATTTGCTCGTAAGTTCCGAAATAACTCTAAGACACCAACGACGTGGATAGTCGTTGAGACGTAAATCATTCATTATCTTCCCAATTTCATTATCAAAACTTACTCTGTCACTGCAATATCTCAAGGCTCTGTTGTACAAGGATCTGATGACTGTGGTTTTTTTTGTGAAAGTGGGCTATTGGATTTAAAATTTAAATATTGCCCGGAGGAAGTACTTTTTATGTAAACAGAAGTTTTCAAAATAGAAATATTATTAACAATTTCTCTCTGGAGCAATACATCAAGGAAAGGGAGTGACCTGTTATTTTCAAACTCTATCGTGAGCTGGATAGAAGAGGAAAAGGAATTCGCTTTGTTTAAAATCTCCACAAGTTCATCTTCTTCAGCAATTATAAATACGTCATCCACATACCGCCTCCAAAACTTAAACTTATTACCCAAACTGAAAATAATATCTTTCTCCAAATACTGCATAACAATCTCTGCTACTCTCACGGACAGGGGGGAGCCCATTGCAGTTCCTTTTATCTGTTTATAAAACGTATCTTGAAAAACGAAACAATTTGATGTCAGACAAAATTCAATGAGTTTAATAACAACGTCCATATCTAAATTAATCGCATTAGCAAAATCGGGCCACATGCTCTGAACAGCGAGGCAGGCTAGATTTATTGGTATACATGTGAACAAAGATACCACATCCAAAGATGCCATCACACATTTGTGAGGTATAACGAAACTCTTCAAATCATCAAGAAATTTAATTGAGGAATTAATACTGTAAGGGGAGGAGACGGTCATGGGTTTGAGCTAAACTGACAAAAATCTAGATAATTTATACAATGGGGAGTGGCTGTAATCGATAATAGGTCTAAGAGGAATATTAGGTTTGTGAGTCTTCGGTAACCCATAAAATCTTGGAACGAGACCAGTATAACACTTAAGACTTTTGGCAAGAGTAGGACAAAATCCACCGGACCTCGTTAAATCACTCAGGAGGCCATTCATGTTTCTTTGGATACTCGGAGTTAAATCTTTATTAACAATACTATAAGTTTGATCATCGTTTTGATTTACTGAACGATGATCAAACTTATAGTATTGTTAATAAAGATTTAACTCCGAGTATCCAAAGAAACATGAATGGCCTCCTGAGTGATTTAACGAGGTCCGGTGGATTTTGTCCTACTCTTGCCAAAAGTCTTAAGTGTTATACTGGTCTCGTTCCAAGATTTTATGGGTTACCGAAGACTCACAAACCTAATATTCCTCTTAGACCTATTATCGATTACAGCCACTCCCCATTGTATAAATTATCTAGATTTTTGTCAGTTTAGCTCAAACCCATGACCGTCTCCTCCCCTTACAGTATTAATTCCTCAATTAAATTTCTTGATGATTTGAAGAGTTTCGTTATACCTCACAAATGTGTGATGGCATCTTTGGATGTGGTATCTTTGTTCACATGTATACCAATAAATCTAGCCTGCCTCGCTGTTCAGAGCATGTGGCCCGATTTTGCTAATGCGATTAATTTAGATATGGACGTTGTTATTAAACTCATTGAATTTTGTCTGACATCAAATTGTTTCGTTTTTCAAGATACGTTTTATAAACAGATAAAAGGAACTGCAATGGGCTCCCCCCTGTCCGTGAGAGTAGCAGAGATTGTTATGCAGTATTTGGAGAAAGATATTATTTTCAGTTTGGGTAATAAGATTAAGTTTTGGAGGCGGTATGTGGATGACGTATTTATAATTGCTGAATAAGATGAACTTGTGGAGATTTTAAACAAAGCGAATTCCTTTTCCTCTTCTATCCAGTTCACGATAGAGTTTGAAAATAACAGGTCACTCCCTTTCCTTGATGTATTGCTCCAGAGAGAAATTGTTAATAATATTTCTATTTTGAAAACTTCTGTTTACAGAAAAAGTACTTCCTCCGGGCAATATTTAAATTTTAAATCCAATAGCCCACTTTCACATAAAATCGCAGTCATCAGATCCTTGTACAACAGAGCCTTGAGATATTGCAGTGACAGAGTAAGTTTTGATAATGAAATTGGGAAGATAATGAATGATTTACGTCTCAACGACTATCCACGTCGTTGGTGTCTTAGAGTTATTTCGGAACTTACGAGCAAATCAGACCAGTATCCCACTCCTTACCAGCGTGTCAATCCCATAGGAACTATATCTTTGCCTTATTACAGTAATATTTCGGAGAAAATTTCAGCCGTACTCAAGAATGTTAATGTTAGGACAGCTCATGTTCCCTTGAACCGCATTGGTAATTTTTTCAGTAGTTTTAAACATGAATATTCGAAGTTTGACCTGAATGGTGTCGTTTATGAAATTCCTTGTAAAGGTTGCAGCTCGATTTACATTGGTGAGACTGGACGCTCATTTAATGCTAGACTCAAGGAGCATAAAAATTCTTTTAAGAAAGGTACTCTGAATTCAAGATTGGTGGCACATGCACTTGAGTTCGATCATGTCCCCGATTTTGAGAGTGCACGAATTGTGGAATCCAATTGCCCCGTCTATTTTAGCCGTGTCTTCCTTGAGGGTTGGAGAACCGTTTTAGCTGAATCGCCAATCAACGAAGCAACCCAAGTTCCTGCTGACTATTTTATCCTACTTAGACCGTAATTTTAACTGTTTTTTCGTTTACTGTGGCTCTTGCTGTTTTGTGACTCTGTTAGTTTACTGATGAGGGCTATGAAAATAGCCGAAACGTTTATATATATTTTTAACTATATTTTAATTGTTTTTAATAAAAATTTTAATGTGTGTATGTCTGTAGTTATGGAAATTGTGTTTAATGGTTATTAGAGTTTCCAATGAAAGGAAATGTTTTACAACACTGTTCTGTAACCCGAAGATGAATGCCCTAGTTTTTTTAAGGTGATAAATAATTATGTCAGAACTTTGTAGCTTTAACAAGATGTTTAAGGGATCTCAGGACTCTTAAAATTGGAAAAAATGAAAAAAAAAAGTTTTCAAAATTAAATATCTTAAAATGTATTTGATTTTAAGACAATTTTAATTGGGTTGAAAGGTACAAGAATGTTCTTTCATTTCATGTATTTAAAAATTGCAAGATGCATAATTAGCATTTTCAGGGTGCTCCAAACTATCAGACATTTGAAGAGCAGAAAATCGGCATAACAGATTACGCGCAGGACTACAAAGTAAATATTGCAACTAGAATGAACATCTAGGGGCCTACTTATACTTAAGATTGTAATAATTACCCTAAACCTAAATAAATTTGTATTTAAATCATTTTTATATTTTTAATACACAGTTGTGTTTAACTAATACAACATTTTGAAAATTTCAACAGCATAATCACTTAAAAAATATATTTTTTTAATAATAAAAAGGAAATTTTAGGTTCCGTTTATACAGACTAACATGAAACATATGTTTTGAAAATTTCAGGAAAAATATTCAGAAGTTTTTGAGATATCATGCGCGTTATGCCCCAAAACGACATTTGCAGAAAAATGACTTCAAAGTTTCGGAAACGCCGCTTCAGCTATTTATCAGGTATAATTCTAAAATCCATAACATTTGTTCTAATAGGAATTTCAAGGACACAGTTATATCTAAATGTTCAGCAAAGATAGGAGTTTAACATCTAAAAAAAAAAAAAAAAAAAAAAAAAAAAAAATCGAAAATTTTAAAGCTTTAAGAGTCTGAGACCCCTTAACTCGGTAAGGTTATTTTTCTTATTAAATTTTGAATTTTTAATTACGAAATATATATAAGAAATATACAAGTTATGCACAAGTGTAATATTGTGTAGAATAAACAATCTTTGTTTTGATTTTATTTGTGTAGTTTTTGTTTTAGATTTCCACTTAGCTTTCGTTAAAAAAATAATAAGGAAAATGATGAAATCGTCCTCAATCTTACTTAACAGGCGACTAATGTAATGAAAAGATGTTACAAATTTAAAATATACATTTTATTTAAAAACTTCTTAGTACTTTCAAACCTTCCAGGTTCATCATCAGAGAATATTTTGGTAACTAAATGTTGTTTATTTTATACAAATACGTCACTCTGTTTTGAAAATGAGAGGGCCAATAATTACTAGAGTTAAAAGTAAAAGTAGCAGTAGCAGTTTCATGGATTGAATTTAATTAGAGGAAATGTATATTATTATTATTTATTGCAGCTCCATTTATTTTATGACATCACTTTGTTTCCCATACGTCACTTTCTATTGGTAGAAGAAAATATTTAACTTTTGTACTTTAAATTGTATTACGTCATTTTGCTCAGGTTTTCAGGATTTATTTTCAGGATATTGAACCACAAACTGGGGATATTGTACGATAGGGCATCTTTACAAATTTGATTGCTTTTATACAGGCTTTCTATTTATTCTCTTATAGTGGATGCATAATAATTGGATGTTGTGAATATGATTTTTGCCTGATCAAATTCTATTGCGATATTCTGATTGAAACTTAAACGAGAGAGAGCTGTGGATTGACGAGAAAATTTCATGTCTGCTTTATGTTCTTTTATTCTTTCTTTGAGTTTTCTTTTGGTCATTCCGATGTACTCCATTAATCTATTGCTTTCAGTTCTAAAAGGAATGGTATATACACCAGCTAATTCATCTTCCGGTATTGGATCTATTTACGTACAAATTATCTCTTTTAATTTTCTTGATGGACATGTTATTAAATTTATGTTGTGTTTCAGTAGAGCATATCTTACTTTTTCGTACAGACCAGGGAAGTAGTTAAACTTTTTGTATATCATTTCTTTATGGTTTTCTCTTTTGATATTGTCATGAAAACTGAATTCATAGATAAGTTTACTGATGAGGATTGTTGAAAAGCCGTTTTCCTTAGCGATTACTCTAGTGGTATTAAGCTCTTTCTCTAAATATTTTTCTGAACATACTTTAAAAGCTCGTAAAATATAAAATTTGTAAACTGCAATTTTATATAAAAATGGTGATGAAGTATTATATGGGATCGTATTATTTGATCTGATCGGTTTTCCATATACATTTCTGCCAGTGCTGAGGTTTTCGTTGTTTTTAATTAAATTAACGTCGAGAAAATGTAAACTTCCATCTTTCTCAATTTCAAGAGTGAATTGTATATTATCATCTAATGGTATTAAGCTCTTTTTCTAAATATTTTTCTGAACATACTTTAAAAGCTCGTCTAATGTAAAAATTGTAAGCTGCAATTTTATATAAAAATGGTGATAAAGTATTATATGGGATCGTATTATGTGATCTGATCGGTTTTCCATATATATTTCTGTCAATGCTGAGGTTTTCGTTGTTTTTAATTAAATTAACGTCGAGAAAAGGTAAACTTCCATCTTTCTCAATTTCAAGAGTGAATTGTATATTATCATCAAATTCATTTATTTTATCTAGAAAAAGTGTAATTCATTCAAACCGTGTAAAAATAATATATATTTCCTCTAATTAAATTCAATAATAATAATACATATCTCCTCTAATTAAATTCAATAATAATAATGATATATATTTCCTCTATTTAAATTCAATAATAATAATATATATTTCCTCTAATTAAATTCAATAATAAAAATTATATATATTTTCTATAATTAAATTCATAATTATAATAATAAATATTTCCTCTAATTAAATTCAATCCATGAAACTGAAACTGCTACTTCTACTTTCAACTCTAGTAATTATTGGCCCTCTCATTTTCAAAACAGAGTGACGTATTTGTATAAATAAACAACAATTATTTATCAAGATATTCCCTGATGATGAACCTGGAAGGTTTGAAAGTACTAAGAAGTTTTTAAATAAAATATATATTTTAAACTTGTAACATCTTTTCATTACGTTAGTCGCCTGTTAAGTTAGATTGTGGAATTTGTTATGTTCACATTGTATATTTTATGTGGAATCAAGGTGAAAATTGCGTTTCGTCTTATGAAATTATTCGTCTATAATTAATTTGAAGCTTTTAATGAATAAGTTCTATTATTATGCGATAACCAGCTTTTATTTATTATTATTTTTTATTGCTAAAACAAATTCAAAATTTGACAGAAATTAGGGTTTTATCACGTTTAGCTATCGAATGCCCAGCCATTTTTGTAATAAGTAATAAATCATACGATCAGTCACCATCCGAAATTTGAAATAAAACAGTTTTAAAAATTGCCCTTAGAGTTAGTTTAAGACCACTGGAAATGTAGCACGAAAAATGTCCACCAAAAATGCTGGAAAATCACTTCGTGTTTAAGTTCAAGAAAATGTTTAGAAATGAAAAATGATGACAGAGTCAGTGACATCAGTGTCTCGGCCGCAGACGTTGCAGGAACTTAAAAATTTTAGATTAAATGTTCATCTTAGTTAGCATGAAAGCTACACAAAATTTTAAATTGTCCAATTATAAAACAAATACTCTAGTCGTTTATAATGTATTTATGTATTTTGCACATTTTTTTATTTATTCTGATGCAAAATTTGTAAATATAAATTAATTATTCAAAAATATTAATAAGAAACTTTGCTGAAGCAATTATAGACCTCCATGTATACAGATTTTAAAAGTATGTCAAGGTAAAATGCTCTGCCATTTTCCCTTTATATGTGTAACAACCTGACTTTTCAAGATTTTCTGGTGTTTAACAACTCTAATTCAAAAAGTACTAATGAACTAGAACCTTAGAAAAACAGAAAATTATAAATTAAAATTGTTTTGTGAATATCTTTATGATTGTATACCAAATCCGAACACCCAAAGATAATGTACTTAATTAATTCGTAAAAGGTTTCAAATAAAACGATTAAGGCACCGCAAACCTTTGAAACGTCATTTTCGATCAAAATATCGATTTTTCACTTTTGCAATAACATTAAAATTAAATATTTTAACTGGCGAATTATGCTTAAATTGTGTCTGTATCTTAATTAGAACGAGAGTTTCAGCTCTTGAATTGTATTTAAAAGTTATTTTTAGCATTTTCTCAAAATGTTCTTACTATAAGCAAAACATCCTATAGCAAAAAATTATGCGTGAAATTCCTTGAAATTTTGTCTACTTTTTTTTTTTCTTACAAATGTTTATTGTGGGAACAGCTACACTTAGGATAATATATTAATTAATTTTTATATTTACAGTGGTATAAGTGACAAAGTAGCAACAAATTTTATAAATTTTTCATTAAGTGAGTACTTCAACTGCCACAGCATCTGGGATATAGCTGCTATTATAATGCGAATAGTCTTTGTCCTAGAGAAAGTTTCATTTGCTTCAAAAGACTGAACATATTTGATAATATTTCATTGAAATGAAATTTTAAATATTTAAGTGAACTGTAACGAAACATTTTAATCGGGAGAACATTTTTATCGTATTTAAATAAGTATTTTATTTTAATAATAGAAATAAATGTCTATGTATTATTAGTATACAAATTTATTTGTATTCGATTTATTTCATTCTATTCTAAAAATATGACATTTTTTATGGAGGGAAAAAACCCGACAAAGCATTTTTAAATAAGAAAGAAAAGGAAGGTATTGAATTCGAACCCATGGAGATAGACTCGAGCTCATTGATCTGATCAATCGGCCTTCGAGCTCATTTCAGGCATGCAACGAAACATTATAAGCAGGCAAATCTGTGATCCGCACGTCTAATTCTCAAGTGTACTGAAACTATAGCGTCTAAAGGATATAGTGTGTTAAACAGCTATTCCAGTAATGCTTTAAAAAGTGCTAAAAAATTGAAGCAGATGTTAATGGAGGATATTTCATTTACATTGTGATCCCGTGGTCAAGGCAAAAACTTCTAGCTTAAAGAAGGGAAATCTCCATAGGCGCAATTTAGTCAGCGAAAACAGTTCATGGGGAAAGCAGTAGTAGCTTCCCTTCTTATCAGTCAGCAGTTCTTTGGGTAAATTACCGGCATCACGTGACTTTTTAGCTTCAAACCCAGATTTGGAATATAATGCATTGCCAGTACATCCACAAGCTCTTCAATGGCTGCCACTTTTGCTCAATAAAATACTTACACAATGTTTTCGTTTGAGCAAACAGTTGTCACTGCAACCGATATTTATGGTTCAGTATCTTTCGACATTTAGCGTCTTCAATTTTTTAGCCCCTTTTAGGATAGTTGGTGCCCCTGCGAAAGACGCTACGAGCGGCGCTTGCTTCGTCGAACGTCAAATACTGCGGACGCAGGACTGCGGGAACGGCTTGAAATAGCGTCATAAATGATGTCTCGAGGTTAACGAAAAAGACAGGCTACCGCGGTGCATAGATTAACATACAAAATGGGACATTGCCATAGAGTGTAATAGTAATGTGATTGCAATCGCAGCGCCTTTAGTGACAATGGGGAAGAAACGTCCCATCTTTGTAAGATATGATGTAATATTTTTGTTATTGGGCGTCTACCATATTGTTATCTTTCTTTTTTTAATGTTGTCTATTTATGTTTTCAACAGAATGTTACACCGATACATGAACATAGAATAGATATCCTATTCTATTCTATGTTCATGTAGAAATTCTATTCTAGATATCTAATATATATTTCATGTTCATGCACGAATATATTTATTTATTTATTTTTTTTTTTTTTTTTCGTAAATGATGAGTGAACGATTTAAGTGCAACGAAAAACAAGCTAAAAAATTTGTGTCGAATATTATAGGTCGAGTAAATATGATATAATTGGATTTAAAGCTACATAAAACGATGGTGTAATATACAAATATACGAAATATTGCACTCTACAAGTCCTAGAAAATTTTATAAATATCCCCATTTGGTAGAAAATATTTTACAGCCGATGTTTTATTAACTGATGAAGTTTAATGTATTAAACAATTGCTACAATAACCTTTTAAAATTCATGCATTTTCACTTTCTCACAGATGAAATAAAAAGATTGTTTTTAGGGTTCCGTTCTTAAAAAGTAAAAACAGAACCATTATAAGATCACTCCTGTGTATGTCTCTCCGTCTGTCACAGGCATTTTACTCGTAAACTATAGAACGTGGAAAGTTCAAATTGGGGGAAGTAATAAAGCCATATGACCCACATATTTACAGATTATTAAGCATTCACAAATATATTTAGGAAAAATGTAGAGAGGCTAATAAAGTTACTTGAAAAATCTTTTCATTGTATATCGTGTGAAAGCTTTCGTAACGCTGTACTCAAAAATACATTTGTTTTAATTTTAAGCATTATAATTTCGGAGATATAGTCGAAAATATAGTACAAAAATATGTTCGACCCCCCCCCCCCCATCTATTTCCGAATATATTGTAACTAAAATTATGAAAAAAAAATAGAGGTAGTAGACGTTAAGCTAAACCTTGTAGGAAAATTATAGCGATTACCTTGGGTGACAAAGTTTTTGAGAAAAACGCATTTTTCCGTTGCACACAAATTTCGATTTTCAGGCATTCGGAATAGGTGTTGAGGAGCGTTTGAGGAACCTATCGTAGCAGAAGTATAAAAACATTCTTGAAAGTGATTTTCGAAAAAAAACGTCAGTAATTAGTCGACCTATTAACCTTTAAAGGCACGGACGGTTTGGACATACATGATGACGGGGGTGGCGTACGCTATGTACCATTGGCTTTTAAAGCCGAGATTGTAACTTTTAATGATATATTTGTATAATGCAATGCACAGTAGCAGTATAAAAGCAACAAACGTCAAATTGTTAAAAACTGACTAATTTAATGAGAATTAATCACATAAATACTTTGGGATTCGCGGCTAGTTTGCATTGAGTGCACTTCTCAATATACCGCTCGAGTCTTTAAAAGTTAATTAAAAACCTATCTGGTAAAACGCGGCACGGACCAAGGCGGCGTTGCAATTTTGCAACCTCCTTTCGAAGCGCGCTTAGCACAATGTCAAACTTAAACTCTGAACACGCGTTTTGGTTAAGCTACACTTAAAATAGTAAAGATTATTACTACGCTGAATTTAGTTTTATAAAGTATCAAATGAAGATTTACCTCTTGTGCTCTATGACATACGCAGCGTAAGTCATGCTATTTTGGCCATTTCTGACAACGATATCTGGCTGATTTTTTAATTAGACATTCCGAATTCTCACCAGAAAGTTTTAACTCTAACAGCGCAGAGCACAAGGTGTTAAATATGAACTACTTTTATTGTCAGTACCGAATTAAGTTCATCATAGGCAGATTAGGATAAGATAAAAAAAAAGAGTTATACAGAATAGCAATATTTAATATTATTTAGGCTTCACATTTCTTTAAACTTTTATGGTATACACATTCATACTTCTGTAGTATATACAGCTACAAACAACCCTACGTTGTATAGTTCTTTACAAAGTCTTATTATTCTTTTAGCAACGATTTTTTTAAATAATACAGCTAATAATTTATATATTTATTGTACGGAACCCTGTGGGCGCGAGTAATGTTCGCTCTTGACCGTTTATTAATGTCAATAACGTATAATAAATTCAATAATATTTATGATATTAACATATAAGAAATAATAATAAAATTACAGATAGGGATAAATTCCTTTTTACAAATTTTTAGAATTATATAAATCTAAAAGTTTAAAAAGATGCAAAACATACAGATACTGATATTACACTTGATAAAATTGTATTCGGTATGAATAAATTAACACAATACCCGAATTTAATTTCTTACAATTTTATCTCATTAACTTACATATTTACGTTTCAACAGAATTTTCTGGGGGTTTTCTTTTATATTATTATTAAAATTATTCTTTTGCAAGTTAAAGGTGAACGAACAAGTGCGATAATAAAAAAGAAAAGTGCCCAGCTAAACTGATGGCATTGAGCTCACAGACTATTCACACTAACTGTATATTATACTCTTATTTTAAAGGATAATGCCCCTCAAAAAAATAAGTGAAGGGGAATTAGCCCCCGTTTCCCCCTTTATACTTAACCAGTGAACCTCCAAATCTAATCAGGGAAGCTCCTTATCATAATAAACCGGTATACCAAACTTGGAGCAAATCGAATACTCTTGCAAAAAAAAAAAAAAAAAAAAAAAAAAAAAACATTTATCTAAATTAAGGGGGTGGACTAACCCCCCTTTATCCTTAACCAATTAATCGCTAAAACGAATCAGGGAAGCTCCTTAACATAATAAACAGGTATACCAACTTCGGAGCAAATCGAATCATTCTGCATGAAAAACCCATTTATCTAAATTAAGAGGGGCGGGCTAACCTCCCTTTTCCCCTTTACCCTTAACCAATGAACACCAAAACTAATCAGGGAAGTTCCTTAACATAATAAACCGGTATACCAAATTCGGTGCAAATCGAATGATTCTGCATGAAAAACCCATTTATCTGAATTAAGGGGGTGGACTAACCCCCCTTTTCCCCTTTTATCCTTAACCAATGAACCCCCAAAACTAATCAGGGAAGTTCCTTAACATAATAAACCGGTATAATAAATTCGGAGCAAATTGAATGATTCTGCATGAAAAACCCATTTATCTGAATTAAGGGGGGTGGACTAACCCGGTTTTTCACCCTTTATCCTTAACCAATGAACTCCCAAAACTAATCAGGGAAGTTCCTTAACATAATAAACCGGTATACCAAATTGGGAGCAAATTGAATGATTCTGCATGAAAAACCCATTTATTTTAATTAAGGGGGTGGACTAACCCCGTTTTTCCCCCTTTATCCTTAACCAATGAACTCCCAAAACTAATCAGGGAAGTTCCTTAACATAATAAACCGGTATACCAAATTCGGAGCAAATTGAATGATTCTGCATGAAAAACCCATTTATCTGAATTAAGGGGGGTGGACTAACCCCGTTTTTCCCCCTTTACCCTTAACCAATGAACCCCCAAAACTAATCAGGGAAGTTCCTTAACATAATAAACCGCTATACCAAATTCGGAGCAAATCGAATCATTCTGCATGAAAAACACATTTATCTGAATTAAGGGGGGTGGACTAACCCCGTTTTTCCCCCTTTATCCTTAACCAATGAACTCCCAAAACTAATCAGGGATGTTCCTTAACATAATAAACCGGTATATTAAATTCGGAGCAAATCGAATCATTCTGCATGAAAAACCCATTTATCTGAATTAAGGGGGTGTTGTGTGGACTAACCCCGTTTTTCCCCCTTTATCCTTAACCAATGAACTCCAAAAACTAATCAGGGAAGCGCCTCATCACGGTGAACCTAGGAAAAAATTTTGAAGCAAATCGGATGTTTCTATCAAGAGTTATCGCGTTACGTACATACGTACGTACGTACATACATACATACATACATAGGGGAGATGGGGGCACATGTGAACAGTTCGCATAAATATAGCTTTTTCTCATGACTGGATTAATTTCTATAAACAAAACCTACTCAATAATAAATAGAACTTCGTTTTATACATGGTATTTTTTTTAAATCATCTGTATAGTTCTTCTTACATTTTTTAATAGTTTTATAAATTCGAAAAATTGTTCACATGTGTCCCATCAGCGGGGTAGTTGTGAACACACGTGGGGCACATGTGAACACAAGGAAAAAATATCCTTTGACATGCTTTTTATTCTGTTATTCATTTGTCATCGTAATCATTAGTTAATTGCCTGTGAAATTCACCTAAAAGAAATATATATATATGTGTGTGTATATTTCTCCAGTTTCTGGGTGATATGTTTAAGCAAAAGATTATAAAATGAAAGTAAGTAGATTTTGGGGGTGGAGGCTTAGATGATTCATTAAGTATTGCTGAAATAAAATAAAAGAATGAAGAAGCAATTTTAAAAAAGAAATTAAAATTTTTAAACTTTGCTTAGGTGTTTTTGTTTGGGGAATATTTTAGGCAGGGGGCGTTTACATACTATTTATCTCAAATCTGCCAAAATACGAAAGATTCCCACTGCTGTATTTGCCTTATTTACTTGAATATTATAGATAAAAGAAGGGTTTTTTAATGATTTAAAAAATATCTCGAATATAACCCCCCCCCTCCCCTAACTTCTTTTGCTTTTGAAAGAGGGAGGGGGTTACAATAGGGATTTTACGGTAGTTATCAGTTTAAAAATTTTACTTTCTTAAAATATTACTCATATCTATCTCCATTCAAAGTATCATATACATAACTGTTTTAGATATGGAAGTAAGCCATCATTGCAAGTTTAGAACAAATGTAATAGAAAAATTTGAAAAGTTGTTCAAGGTAATACTTTTGTATTAACAATGCATAAAAAGTATTGTTGTACACTGTTTAGTAAAATAATATAAAACACTTATTGCATTTTAGAAAACATTAAATTTATTTAAAGTATAATTGAATGTAAACGAGCTTGTTGCTCTTTATGTATTTGGTGAAAGATGTGTTTGATGAAGTTTCAATGCAAAATCAATTTTGTGTGAGAAAATATCTTCTATTTCAGGAAAATTATTGATAATGGAACTGACATTATTTATCATTAAGTTAACTGAAAGGAACAGAATCACAGAATGATTATTGGGGCACTTATGTACTGTTCACATCTGCCCCAACTTTTCTGTTCACATGTGCCCCACATTGCTGCTTCTGTTAAATTGATAAATCATTAACATGTCTCAATTTTAGAAGAAAAAAGAACTTTATTAAAATATTTATTAGTATTCATAGTATATGTTAAAACACTCAAATTCAAATAAATGAATAAATAAATAAAGTTATACGCTTATCAACTTGGAACAAAGATTTTACTTTTGAGATCTAAAAACAGTGTTTTGGTTACAGAGGACGAACAAAATGTCAAAAAGCTTCAAAAAATTTTTACCATATGTCTACAGGTGCTGTCATCTTTAGGAATTTTTTTCAAATAAAAAAACTTATAATAACTATTGAAAAATTGCGATGTTCACATCTGCCCCCTGTTCACATGTGCCCCCATCTCCCCTACATACATACATACAGAACGGGCGGGCACATTAGCTCTCAGGCTTTGATAGCCTGTGAGCTAAAAAACAGCTAAATAAATCAAACATAAATACAATATCGTCTGCCGCTCTGCTTCGTTTAGAAAAGAATACATTCAAAACATAGAGCGTAAACATAATTCATCAACATAGGTAATTTTCGGAGACTTGTTAATTCTTCCCCCTTGTCGATAGTGACGTTAGTACCGTTGCCATTACAGATTTTGCCGTAAATTTCCCATCTTGTATATTAATCTATGCCACGGTGAATCCCAAGTGTCTTTTTTTTCAGAGACCACTAGAGTGACGTGATGCACTTTTCGTACTACTGCATTGGTGCATTCGAGAATCACGTGACTCCAACGGTCTGTAAAAAAAGATACGTGGAATGCACCGCGGTAGTCTGTTTTTTTCTGGATAGCCCCATGATGTCTCCTCATACTCTATCGCGACCAACGACGTACAAAGCCGACAACGACATACAACGGCATACATGATTTTAAAACGTGACGCGGACTGGATCATCTTTACACGGCGATAGGCACGCGCTGCTTTGTACCAATCACCGTGTAAAGATGATCCACTACGTGTAACATTTTAAACGTCATGGACTAGTCTTGTATGTAGTTGGTGGCGATTCTATCCTCATAGGGTTGATTGGTTGTCACAAATTCTAGGCATTGGCGCACATTGGAGTATTTGATCCAAAAACCTGGCCAAAAATGCAAAAATTAAAAATTCGTCAATAATTGTAAAAATCATATTTTTTAATAGCTAATTAATTGGTGCATTGATCTATGTCTATTTTAGGAACCTGAGTTATATCCGATGGCTCCTGGCCTCAGCTGAAGAGTAAGTTTCTTTCTGAGAAAACGCGATTTTAGCTCACAGGCTATCAAAGCCTGAGAGCTGATGTGCCCGCCCGTTCTGTATGTATGTATGTACGTACGTACGTATGTATGTATGTATGTACGTAACGCGATAACTCTTGATAGAAACATCCGATTTGCTTCAAAATTTTTTTCTAGGTTCATTGTGATAAGGTGCTTCCCTGATTAGTTTTGAGAGTTCATTGGTTAAGGATAAAGGGGGAAAAACGGGGTTAGTCCAACCCTTTAATTCAGATAAATGGGTTTTTCATGCAGAATCATTCGATTTGCTCCGAATTTGGTATACCGGTTTATTATGTTAAGGAACTTCCCTGATTAGGTTTGGGGGTTCATTGGTTAAGGATAAAGGGGGAAAAGGATGGTTAGTCCACACCTTTTAATTCAGATAAATGGGTTTTTCATGCAGAATTATTCGATTTGCTCCGAATTTGGTATACCGGTTTATTATGTTAAGGAACTTCCCTGATTAGTTTTGTGGGTTCACTGGTTAAGGATAAAGGGGGAGAAGGGAGGTTAGCCCGCCCCTCTTAATTTAGATAAATGCGTTTTTCATGCAGAATGATTCGATTTTCTCCGAAGTTGGTATACCGGTTTATGGTGTTAAGGAACTTCCCTGATTAGTTTTGGGGGTTCATTGGTTAAGGATAAAGGTTAAAGGATGGCTAGTCCACCCCCCTTAATTTATATAAACGGGTTTTTTATGCAGAATTATTCGCTTTGCTCCAAATTTGGTATACCGGTTTATTATGTTAAGGAGCTTCCCTGATTCGTTTTGGGGATTCATTGGTTAAGAATAAAGGGGGGGGTAGTCCACCCCCTTAATTTAGATAAATGTTTTTTTTTGCAGGATTATTCGATTTGCTCCAAATTTGGTATACCGGTTTATTATGATAAGGAGCTTCCCTGATTAGATTTGGAGGTTCAATGGTTAAGTATAAAGGAGGAAACGGGGGCTAATTCCCCTTCACTTATTTTTTTGTGGGGCATTATTCTTTAAAATAAGAGTATAATATACAATTTGTGTGAATAGCCTGTGAGCTCAATGCCATCAGTTTAGCTGGGCACTTTTCCTTTTTTATTTTTTTGTGTTTTGACATTGTTGTTATGTTTAAATATAATTTTTTGTGGCTCAATGAATAGTTGAATTGAAAATAAACAGGTTTCACGTGTTTAAGAAAGGTGTTAAACTATTTGTTAATTTAAATAGTTTTGTTTTTATTGTAATAAAAAAAACATTAAATGTGTAAAAGTGTTATTTTTAAAGCGCTTTTGGCTCTAATTTATACACATCGAAAGCTTTTTAAATATGTGCCGCACTTTGCCCGGCCATGTTTGAATTATAATCGTATTAGTTATAGTCTTGAGTGTCAATTTCTGTAAAAAAATCTTCCGCATATTGTTGCCATTTTTTTATAAATTTTTTTCTCGGGTTGACTATTTAAAGGCTCTGTTTTGCGGCCACCTAATTGAAGAGATAAGAACTATATATTTACTGTCGTATTGCAGGTTTTTAGCCCACAGGATTTTACCGGAGAGCTTTTGCACCTACCTATTCTGTCTGTATGTATGTACGTACATACATATGTACGTACGTACATATGTACGTATGTAGGTACGTAAATACGCACGCAACTCGACATCTATTGATAGAAATATCCGATCGCCTTCAAATTGTATATACTTATTTATTGAAAAAGGGTTCCCTAATTAGTTCTTGGGGCTCATGTGTGTAACATAAGAAGAGAAAGGAGGGAATTAACCCTTTCGAGGGCGGTGTCCTTAAAAAGGGACACCTAATTTTAATTCTAAAACTGACAAATGGCACCAAGAAAATTTAATTAAAATTTTCCTTTTATATTGCACGTGAAAATAAGCAACTTCATATTTTCTAATAACTCCGTTTATCATCTAAAAAGAACAAGCCATACAGTAGCGAGACCCTACAACTTCTTCTTCCAGCAAGGTATGATGGTAGTCCCGATAAAAGCCAAGAAGAGAGTGATGAAGAAGATGAAGAAGAGCTCTGAAGAATCATTTTGAAACTGGTAATATATTAAATACATTCAAAAACTAGCAATCTATACTATCTAGACTCCTCTTTACTGAACCTACTATTAATTATAACACTATTAAACATAAATTTAATGCAATAATTATTATTACATGTAATTTAAATGTAATAAGCATTATTAAATGTAAATAATAAGTTTTATGTATAGTAAAATTAAATACATTTAGTTAAACAATAATAGTGAATAAGAGAAACGTATCAACAATAACTTTCTTCTTAAAAACAATAAATAGTTGAGGTTACAAGTCGCTCAACTTCCAAACTCCCTTCGGTAATTTTAAGTCAATAAACATGTGATTTATTCGAATTTTTAAAATATCTACTTATAAATTAATATTTTAGCTTATTATCTCTTTGTGCTCTTCTTAAATGATGACTCTTTTTTTTTTTCTTAATTGTCAAAATATTTATAAAATATATATTTATTATTATGTGAAGTGTTATAATCTTACTTACACTTCGTCAGCTTTTAAGATATAAAATATTAAACTAAGTTATGGATTTGTATGTATAGTTCATAGTATGCTAAAAGTTAGTTCAGTGAAACGCATAGCACAGTTAAAAATGTCCATTCAGCCATTTCCGTGAATAAACGGAAATGTACTTGAGAACTTTTGTGCAGCCCTGTATATGATGTATAGAATGTATCCACACCAAGTAATATTTAAAAAATTGTTGTATTTTAAAACGCTTATCACAACTACAAATGCACTTCCAGCAATTTTTGATCATACACTTCAATAGTTAAATTAATTTTTTCAGCCATATTCTTTTGTGTGTCTGTAAATGAACGATATATTCTATGCACACCATATTCTACAATAAGTGCCTTAGTACACCTTAGTTATGTATATAAATTTCAGCACGTTTAAAAGTGTGATATCTTTCTTTCTTTCTAACCGATGACCAGGCCCCTACCTGCCGGGTCGCCCCAGCTTAACGGCTTTAGTATCTGGCTTCGGGGCGTAAGACCGTCTAATCGCCGCAAAGTGCAAATAAACCTGACATCATTGCCTCGATCTTTATCCTATCTGCAGTGCGTACTGCTCGTTTGTGTATACTTTGTTTTGCCGGTTGCTTAACGTTATAGCCTGTTGTTTGGCACCTGCACATTGCTACTCAAGTTGGTCTCGTAATTTAGAACCTTGATCAGATGACGAGACCTTCACCTGGCAAGGCACCTCCAGAGGTATAATTCACAGGTAACTTGGAGGACTTTGCACCCACGTCGGATTTTACATGCACCAGGTGCCATTAGCGTACAAGGTGGATTATAGACAGCAGTAGGCATCGACCCCGGCATCGACCCCGCGGCTTTAGCTGCGGATTCGATGCTCTACGAACTGGGCTACCGCTGCCCGTACTACTTCTGATTGACCTTGGTTTTAGAAGCCGAATTGTTGGTGTAGACACTTGTAAAAAAATGAATTTTGGAGGGAGGGGGGAAGCAAAAAAAGAGAAAAAAATGGAGGGCCGCAGATAGAGAAGTTGCACCGAAAGTTAATTTTGGGCCGAAATGCTAATCAAACATAAGGATGCGGGGGGATGAGCCTCCGCCTATCTACCGTACCCCAGCGCGTATAAACTGGCTCCGTAGACTTCCCACTGGAGAGGGTCCGGTAGCTTGTGCAGGCTATAACCTATGTGCAACTACGAATAAAAAAGAGGCGGAAGTAAAAAAAAAAAAACCTGAAAGGGGTTAGCTTGTACATGTTATTACACTTAAAACTTACTTATAGCTATTTACTTAACTATAATTTATTATATATATATTGTTTTAATATTATCGTACAGTACTAGGTCACATAAACGAACTAGAGTAATTTACTTTATATTACTTAAATGTTGCCTGGCTAATTAAAATTAATTTATATTTTTAACCATTTCTAATATTAGAATCAGGATTTTATTTATTTATTATTACTATTTTTTTTATATTATCTTATGGCAAGTTAACTATGAATTGGCATACTATTACTTAGCTAGGAGGGAAAGGATAGGAGACTAACGAGCTGACCTAGTGAGATTAATATACTAATTTCTAATTCAGCTAGTTGCTTGAGGTTGTAACTTAGACATAAGCTATGGGGGTTGGGTTTGACCTAAATTAACATTTAATTTAACAATTCATTATATTTGTCTTGTATAACATGCTTATCTCACCCAGTGGATTGTTCTTCTGAGGAGGTTTCCTCATCTTGGTATTTGGTCACTGTCGTGGTTGTTGTCTTTTTAATATTTTGACATATTCTTGTGGGTCTTTTCTATTTCCTTGATTAGATATATGCTTCTCACATACAGTGAGATGCTTGTCTTTATCGTAGGTTGTTTTTCTTTATGACTCTATTAATGGTGGATGTCTAAATTTGAGGTTTTGTCACTTTGCGAACTTGCCGCTGATGGGTTGACTTGTTGTGGTCTTTGTGACCCTTTGAATTGACTTTTATCACTTAACAAGTTCATTTTCCTCAGTTTGTATGTTACCTTGATACGTGAATGCGCACATGACGTACAGTCCATTGGAACCTAATGGCTGTTATCACGATTTATGCAACATTGTTGCGAGCTATTTCAAAAGGCTTGTACACTACTGGAGTGGGGCTTGTTCCATTAGTCCGTCATTTTTTTTATGATTACTGTTTTCACAAGATGTATCGTTATAATTCCTCCTTTGTTGTAGTTGGATTGCTTTAGTATGTAGTTGGCTTCTCTGTTTCATTTAAAACACATCTTTCCTTATCCACTTAACTATCTTCCGATGATTCGTTGGGTTTGTGTGAGTGAGCCGTAGCTGTCAGTTCATCATAAATAACTTCCACCTCTCAGAAGTGCGATAAATCGTTTTTTTCAAAAGGTTCCTTCACCAGCGGCCGCAGTCAACTTAATAGTTAATCTCGGGCCTTTTTTTTTTTTTTTTTTTTTTTTTTAAATTAAACCTGAAAATAAGGCAGTTTGTTAGTTTGGGGTGGCGATGTTCGCTGGGAAGGTATGTGTTTAGCTTTGTTCTTTTATGTTTTATTGAGAGATTGAGTCTATGTTTCCTATTAACCATTTGATAACTGCTTTGCCCTTGTTTTGTACATGTTTATTGTTTGCTAGCTGATTATGCCAAAGTTGCTCGTTGTTTGCTGTGATTTGAATCGGACGGTGTGGTTGTGTTACCGGGCAGGCTGTTAGAAAGTATTTTGGGGTTCCGAATTGCCCGCATGCACAGTTTGGCTCAGCTCTGCGCTTGAATCTGTGTAAATATTCTGGGAATGCTCCATGTCCCGTGTATATCTGGCTGAGTAATTTACAACTCCTTAGTCTGTTTGTACTTACTTTTGGAAAGTATTGATATGTTGTCCTGGCCGTGTCCCCGTAATCCCACTCGAACTGCCACCGTTTAATAATCAGTTCTTTAATTTTTTTTAAGGTTTGTTATTGGTCTTTCTAAGTTATATCGAACTTCTTTTATTTTATTTTCTGCTGCTTGTTTCGCTAATTCGTCGCCATCCTCGTTTCCTTGGATGCCCACATTTGCTTTAACCCAGCTAATTTTGAGCCTATTATTTGAGAGTTTAATTGCTTCTTGTATATCATTTACTAGTTGTATGGTGTTAAATGGTTTGCTTAATGTTTGGATGGCTGACATGCAGTACGAGCGGATGCTGTATTCCATTCCTGTGTTGTTGCCCCAATATGCTGCTTTTAGTATGGCCAGTAGTTCGGCTTGAAAGACACTATTAAACTTCCTTAAACGTGCTGACCACGTTTTAATTTTTTGTTCATTTTTTAAGGCTACGAATGCCGAACCCGTAGCTCCTGATTCCAATTTTGAGCCATCTGTGTACATATTTATGCTTTTGACGTTGTGCCTTATTCTTGGTTCGAATGTTTCTGCGGGGTGTGTGTTCCATGCGTTATTTTTTTTTTTTTGTATAGTCCGTGTGATTTATTGTTGTTCCATGGAGGTTTACATTTTCTCTCAGTCTTGATATTGTACCGTATGTTGCTTCGTATTTTACTTGTAGGTGTATTGGAATCAGGCCTGCAAGTACCAGAAGGGCCGCGGTAGGGGCTGTTTTATATGCCTTAACAATGGACAGCAGGAAGTGTCTCAGGCAAGAGGATAATACCTCCATGCTCCTTGTATTGAGGTTGTGGCCCCAAATAGGGGCAGCATAAGTTAGTGTTGTTTCAACTACTGTCCTATACCAAGTTTTAATAATTTCTGGTTTTAAGCCCCAATTCCTGGATGCCATTGCTCCCAACATGTTGAATGTGTTTCTTATTTTTGCTGCTTTTGTTTGGCAATGCGCTAGCCAGTTGAGGTTTTTCTGTATTATGACTCCTAAGTATTTTATTTGCTCTTTTCCTTCGAGTTCTTTGTCATTGAATTTTATGCCTTCTATTTTATATGTGTCCTCTGTTGGAAGGTTCCTTCTGTGTGTCCTGTTTAGATACAGCAGTTCTGTTTTATACCAGTTTAGCGTTAGTTTATTTCCTGTAATCCATTTATTGAATTCTTTGATTATTTTGTTAGCTAGCTTAACTAATTTGATTTTTGTTTTTGCTCTAAGTATTATTATAAAATCATCCGCGAATGCTTGTATTCTTACGTTAATTCCCCAATTCTTCTTGAGCGTCGTATTTGCTATGAGTAGCCACAGCAAAGGCTCCAGACAGCTGCCTTGTGAAAAGTGTGATATTATTAAAATACAGAGCAAACGATTTTTCCCCATAGACCATAATGTAAGGGAATTCTTTCGGGTGTCTCTGTAAATGAACCGTAAAGGCTATAGACTTCATTTACAATACCAAACATGCCATAGTGATACCCAATAACCTAAAGATACCTAACAATTTCAAGCCAATCGGACTATATTTACATCGAAAAATATTTTTGACCTGGATTTCGGTTCAAAAACTCCACTGTGCGGCGCACAGTGGAGTATTTGACCCGAAATCCTGGCCAAAAATATTTTTCTATGTAAATATAGTCCGATTGCCTTGAAATTGTTATATGTTATTAGGTATCACTATGGCATGTTTGGTATTGTAAATGAAGTGTATAGCATTTACGATTCATTTACAGAGACAACCAAAAGACTTCCCTTATATTATGGTCTATGGGGAAAAATCGTTTGCTCGGTATTTTAATGATATCACATTATTTTAAACGTACTGAAATTTATATACATCACCAAGGTGTACTAAGGCATTTATTGTAGAATATAGTGTTCATAGAATATATCATTTATTTACAGGGACACACAAAAGAATTTGGCTGAAGAATAAATTTAACTATTGAAGTCTATGACCAATAATTGCTGGAAGAGCGGACAGTGTGGTATTTAGCCCCAAAACCTGGCCAAAAGTATTCTTTTCCTCTAACAACTACAGATCTGCGTTTTTATTTGAATTATGGAGTAAAAATGGTAAAACAAAATCTTATTTATAAATCAAAACATTTATTCATCAATTTCATCACTATTACTCTCATCAAGAATATTAACATTTGTGATATCACTTTCTGATAACAAATTTATAACTTCAGAAGATAAGGGCTGTCTTTTATTATTTGTGTTGCATCTCATGCCCGTTATTAGGGGGTCAAAAGTTAAAAGAAGCCTATTCAGGACATCCATATTGCAGGCCACGCACGAAAACTTTCTTGTGTAGTTTAATCTGAACGACCTAATATGTTTATTGCGAGCTTCTGCAACCTCTTCACTTAGTTGACCTATTGGCAAAATAGCTTCTTTTATGACATCTGCTTCATGACAAAGTACCTTGTGCATTGTAGGGGACATGGGATAAAAACCATATATTGTCACATACATTTCAGCAGTTTTTTGGCAATATTTTTCAAATTCATCTGTATTGATTTTATACCCGCAACACAATGTATCTAATATCACTTTTAGTCGATATATCAAAATCTTATCGACTCCGGTTATTGCTGCCGATATTTCATATTCTTCAAAAAACCTTCTGCTGGTATTTCCATCGTTCGTATTCCCAAAATGTGCTTTGGGAATATCCACTAAGAGCCCGAGTTGTTGTTTGAAATTATCCTGAATTTCTCTTTTTTTATTTTCTACCGCTTGCTTCTCCTCAGAAGAAAGGTGGGCGTTCCATTTTCTTACAGGTAATTTATATGCTACGTGTAATATACTCTTGAAACATCGTATACGAGCATGTAGCAAGGAAAGCCCGAAACTTAAATTTTCTTTCTTACACTCCCTCTTCTTTGATGAGTCATTAAACTCAGATGAAGTAGCATCGCATATGTAGCACCTCATTGTAGATTTCGTGTGTATTGCGGCATTGCATACTTTTCCATCCACCATGGTGAATAACATTCTATGTCTTATGGACACATTGTCAATTTATGTGCTGGTAAGTGCTGTGATTTGTGATTTGATATCTTTTATTTCTTCTTTTGTAACGTCATTTGTTTTCTTGATGAATCGAATTCTTATAGGTCGACAGTAGCGAGGTGATGATGGTGTTGGGTTTTGCTAGAGAATTTTCTTTTCGGGCCCGTAAAGTAACTGAATAGGAACCACAGAACTTTGAAAAATATTGGAGTCAGAATCGGCTTCATTTTAAAACTTCATTTTATATTGCCTCTGCTGTGACCCGTCACAACCCCACTTACTTATAAAAAATAAAGAACGTTTTTCGTCATCACTCAAAGGTTCTACAACTTCTCTTAGATGTAAAATCAATCGCGTTGCCGTATGATCCATCAACTTTTGTACTTTTAATTCGGCACACGTCTTTGTCACCCTGTGAATTTCTGGACAGCATTCTTTTATTACCCTTTGAAGAACAGAATAGCACTGAAAAAATCTTTTATTCGTTTCTCGTATTCTCTCATACTGGGCTTTAGTAAGTCTTGCATCTGTATACATGGACAAAGCATGTAAAGGTGATAACTTTCGAGGTTGTTCTTGTTCTTCACTACTTTTTTTTCATGGCCTTTACATATTTTTTTGCTCTTCGGGGACTTTTTGTAAGATCTTTTACGATATTGGAAGCATCTACTTTGCCTGATTCCCGCAATTTCATTTGGGTAGCGTAGGTCAATACTTCCACGTCTTTTGATCGAAGGTCTTTGGTTTTGCGGCGTTTGCTTCTTTCACTTGATTCTACAAAAAATTTTTGAGGACGACCGGGATTGACTCCTGCAACAATAACAATTACTTACAAAATATATTTGTAATAATAAAAACAAGTTTCATTTCACTGCACAGAAAACGAAATATAAGCAAAAAACGAAGCACACAATAATAATAAAGTAAAGGGTTTGCATCTGTTGTGTTTCACGTACCTGCAATTGGCAGCAATATAGTGCCGTTTAACCATTCGACATTGTTTTCTTCGAATCTTGACCTTGTTTTATGAGCAGCTAACCATTTTTGCTTGAATTGGTTTTTAATAACAGAGAGCTTTTGCTTCATCTCAGCTATCCTTGGATCACCTTCAGAATAACTTCTTAATAAATCTTCCTCTATAAATTTAAGCTTTCCATCAAACGTTGACTCATTTGAGTGTTTCATGATGGCATACAACTCATTTCGAGTCATAGACCTAAATCCAAAAGGCCTGTTAACAAAATAAATAAAAAACTAAATAGCAGTAATTTATATCAGAAATTGTAGAACCTAACGAAAAAAAATTCGTTAAAAATTGGGGAGCGGTTTCGGGCGGCTGATTTTTTTTATAACTATCTTTTATACTAAGTACTGCATGTTACACAATAGTTTTCATAGCTTAGATATGTTTAGAAATATAACAAAATCATTTCTAAATATTACAGATAATTATATTTATGACACTGTTAATTACATCTAAGTTATCGACCATAACGACAAAAAACAGCTGGATATTTATTACGCAAATATAGTGTTTATAAAGTACATACCTGGTTTAGAATAGTCCATCACAACAATAATCACTAACTTGTTAAGACGCAAAACTACAAGAGATTTCAAAACACTTAAATCTGAGCGCATCGGAAAATAACACGACCACTGTAGGCGAACGGCAACTTCCGACTGATCACGTGACTCGCTGTGGCGCGCAAGCGCATTGAGCGTTTTGCAATCAGATGCAGAAACTACTTAACATAATGAGGAATAATAAAGCAGGGTAGGAAACCTATTTTTAAAATAATCATTTTTGTCCAGGTTTTGGGACTAAATACCACACTGTGCGGCGGTAAGAAACTCCAAGATAGGAGAAACAAAATGCTTTAATTAATAATTTAGGGGGAATCTAGCGGATTTTAAGAGTAATCGATAAGTAATTTAAGGTAACTTTCCCAAAGGTAATATATAGCTTAATCCCCAAAATTTAATCATATGTTATTTAATACGAAAATTATAAAATCTGGGAAATACTTCCGTCACCTAGTATTATAATAATATTCTGGTCAGCTTTGTAGCAACTCTATCTAAACACTTAGCAGAATAAATTGTTATAAATTATTATAATTATTTTTAAAGTTTTCTCATGGTATCGATTACAAGATTGATTTGTTTATTTAAAAATAACAATATAATTTTTTACGTAATATTAAGATTTGCCACCAATAAACGGTGGCTAACACTTTAGAAGAAGAATTTTTAACCTTCTCAGTACTAAGATCTAAATATTGCTTAAATACCTAATATTTAAAAAGGGCTGACCCTATAGGTAATTTAGGCGTCCCTAAATAATTATAATTTTCCTACGATGCGACGTTACATTTGATCGACTAGCGAAATTAACACACAACTGAACACAAGAACAAAGAAATAACGAAATGAGGGATGGGCCTACATGTATGGTAACGCTGTACCCACAGTGAACTACATTTGGCAGGATGTCAAAAATAATCTTTATTTTCTTGAAATGTGATAAATGATAGAAAGCTTTCATTTATTTCGTGATTTGCCTAAGATGGGTCCATGTGACTCCATTCGCAATTTCTACAAATAAACAAACAAATTTAACTCTGCAAAACTTACCAAGTAGATAAAATCACGAAAGAGACCTTTATAGGATAATTTCAAGAAAATAATTTTTATCATACATATTCTAAATGAGGAAGAAAAAAAAACTGAAAAATGTCCAGATGAGGTCAAATTGACTCCATCTTAGTACTGTGAGGTTTAATGTGTGCGCTTTTATAGCCTTTAAAAATAGTTTTCATTGATAAAAATACGTTAATGAGGAAGATTTACGTCATTTTCACGAAAGAAAGGAGGATGTGCGATGCAAGTCTACATAGTCTCCATGACAAAAATCCGAAAAATACAGCGTAATTCTAGATATATTTCATTTCAGTTAGGAAATGATTTTTATTCATAAAAATAAAAATTAGCGGACACATTCCACAGTAAACAAAAATGTGTTTGGATATTGAACAATGTTTGTTAAAGTTAGAAGTCAAACTAAATAATTCAATTTATGAACTGATACAACTTGTAGGAGGGAAAAAATAAAATTGGAGAGAATTAACCCATATTACAACCAGCGCCGGTGTCTTCTAGTATTAAATCATAAAATGATTTAGTTATGTTAAACAAAACATTTTTGGAGAATTTACACACTTATTTCAAAATTACTGGATGGTTATACGGTACAAACGTGGAGATGAGGTACACAGTTCTGCCACCATACTTTCTTCTGTACCTTTGCATTGTTCATTAATCGCAGGACAACTAAAGAACTTCGTACAAATGTTTGCGTCATACTCAAAGACGTTACATTTTTATTTGATAATTTATCTAAATGCATTTCTTTGTGACAGTAATTGGGTTACCTTTATCACCTTTAGTAATTTTTGAGACATCTTCACATACTCTTTCGCTAATTTGAGCAGTGTACGTTAATTGTTAGCGGCGTATCTGTGAGATTATTTGTTCAGCTTTGCCCATTTTGGTTCTATCAATTCAACTTTCAAATTAGTTTGCCTCGGCACCGGGTTTCTCTATTATTCATTATGTGAAGAAATATTTTTTTTAATCATTTTGCATTTTCTTTAAAAAATGGTTTTCAATGGTCATTTCTTATGACTATTTCTGTTTTAAGAATGTTCAAAAGATTTTAATTTAGTTCGAAGTAAATGTATTTCATTTTCAGTGCATTTTGTAATTTTGTTTTTTATTCCAGAAACTCCCATTTATTCAGTATTCTTCTACTGTGATACTTCTTTATGTAATAAAACATATATTCCTTTGATACGTCTATTAATGTCCATGTTACATATAAAAAGAGCAAAAAAATGTTAATAAATCAGAAAATGTATTTTTTTAAATATTTCCTTGGAATCTTATTTAGATTAAAAACGAAACGGAGAGTATTAGGAGGGGGATTTTAATTCATATGTTTTAAGAAACAGGTTTATACATAAAAAAAGAGTTCTTATTGAACTCATTTTAACGTCTTATTAAAAGTATCTCTTTATCTAAAACATATTTTGAAATATAAAAATTTAATGCAGATGCATGCTTTATTTTAAAATCTTTATGTAAAATGAAGTAAGGTCGTTGTGCCTAAATGAGACGCGATTCCCCATGTAGTTGTCGCATTTAGGGTATATTTGGCATTTCGTTAAATAAATAAGTGTTTTATGAAGCTGAAAATTATTGAATACTGTGTCATTAGTTCAAAACTAACTTCTTTCGTAAAAATTGAATAGCTATTTTTACGTTAAGCCAACAATATACCATTGTCGTATTTAGGTCCTTTTTGTCGCATTTACGGCAGTTAAAGCCTAAATGAGACGTCCAATGTCCTAAATGTGACAATGCGTTTTATACATGTCAGTTCATCTTAAAATATTCATTTAATTTCTATACATATTTTAATTACACTGTAGAAAAAAGGGACTATAGTTACGCTTAATTTGAGTTTATGAAATGCCAAATGAGGATTAAATATACTCTAAGTTTGGTGTAAACACCGAATAAAGTGTCATGATACACTCAAAATGGTTTAAATATACTCTAAGTTTGGTGTAAACAGTGAATAAAGTGTCATGATACACTCAAAACGATTTAATTTTAATCTTTTAAAGAAATTGTTGAAACCGAACCCCAGTTCGGGTGTAAAGTTTTAAAGCGACATACATGATTCAGTCCGCCATTTTCAAATCTGTTTATATAGCTGTGTTCCAGGGCTCGGATTTTGTTCCAAATGTTTCTCAGTAATGATCACTAAATAAAAAGCAGTTAACCAGATTATTTTGCAGTACCCGAGCTGAAAGGTTCCTTCATAGCTGAAAAAATTCTCGTCTTCTTTGACTAATTTCTTCGGAATAGGGTAAGAACTTAAAACTTATGTGTAACTTCATATTTTAGAAAAATTCCTGTTTAATGTTAATACTACAATCATTTTCCAACATTTTTATACCTACTAGCTGCTATATTTATAATTTTATGAGTATACGAAGTCAACTTACTTTTACAGTGTAATGGTGCCATTTTCAAATTTTGGCATTTTTGTCACTTTTGAGATGTTCAGTATACAATGAATTCCGCTTGTTAACTTTAAAATAATGTTCGATTCAACTAAACTAAAGATCGTAGATTATTTTTTAACTAAGAATTTTAAGTTTTCAATAAGTTTTAACGATTTGCGAGCCATTTTAAAAAGTGTCGTCTTTAGGATTACGACTTTCGTTTTCCATAGAAAATACACGTAAATAACGATATTCTTAAGCTTTTTTAAGTACAAAAGCTAACTTTTTCTGAAAAACTAATGTAATATTCAGCTCATTTAAAGCTTAAACTTCAATATTCTATCTAGTTTTAAAAGTTTTGAACACTTTTAGTGTATTTTCCAGTTATCCCACGATCATAGAAATAAATGGGATTTTTACTGTTGTTGACATATTTTAACATAGCTTGTAGCACACTTTGTATTAATTATTTAGAAAAACTAATAATTGTTTTATGTTCTATAAAATACGGGCTTCATTTAGCCACTTACCGTGTATTCCTGGGTTGAGTTTAGATATGTTTAAAAAATTCATGAAATTTGGTATAAAAATTTTTGTCTCAGACCACTTTCCCATAGCGTTAAGCGTTTTGTTTACTTTGTTTTGCGTCTTTTTTAACTATTTAAACCTTATCATTTTTCTTAACTATTAGTATCTTTTAAAAGCTTAGACTTCAACCTTTCTAGCGGTGTAGTGTTTATTAATTAATTATGCCGTTAAGTATTTTTAATTTGCATTTTAAAAGTGATAAAAATTGTTATTTAGCGTTTGAGAGGTTGGTGGTTTTTAGCTCTCTGTATCCGATTTTTGTACAATTTGTAATGTTTAGTTGTATTTATGGTATGTTTATTTTATTTTGCTTAGACTACTTATTCGAAAACCAGTCAGGCCTACGCTGAGTTAAAAAAAAAAGAGTCAAGTACACGTGACGTAAGTCGAGATGTAACGAATGAATGATTTGTGAGGAAATTTCGTTGTTTACCAAAACTAAAATGTTTAAAATAAAAGTTTAATTGAGATAATAAATTATCGTAGTTAAAACAATGTTTAGCAGCCTCTTTGCGTGAAACTATTTATTGTAAATTATCGTTGCATTAGGTTAAAAATATAATCTTTAAATTGTTTTTTATTTTACTGTTAAAGTGCAAACCAAATAAACAGTAGTGTGACTTTACACCAGATAAGCAGTAGCGTGACTTTACACCAAAAATGGTGGCAACTAAGTTACCACTAAAAGGGGTGTTTGTTTACACTACTTGATAGCTGGTGGCTCATTACACCAATTTTCAAATGGAATATCATTACACCACTTGGGGAGGCAACTTAGTTGCCACAATTTTTGATGTAAAGTAAGGGAATTTTTATTTACAGTATACTTAATAAAGAGATAAAATACACAAAATTGAAAGTTGAATAGCCTACTATTGAAAAATTAAATAAACAAGTAATTTGAATTAAAAATCATAACGGTACATAATCTTGAATACATTATACCATTATACTTAATGAATACTTCAAAATCCATATTTAACAGACTTTAACTTTGACCATCGATAAAACAAGAAATAAATAATGAATGACTGATACAACAAATTTTACCATACATTTTTCTTTTCGGTTTGCTTTTAACTTATTTTTGATTTTCACCTTCCGTGCATGCCTCAGTTTTTTCTTTTTGACTTCAAAGTGGTATGGATCTATCTAGATTAGGTTGTTGCAGCTTTACTTCCAGATTATTTTAGTAACTGACTTCAGGTTTCAGACGAATTTTGTTTTTAAAATGCTGCTTTTGTTTTGTTTTGTTTCTACGCTTTAATTAATCTCTCTTTTTTATTTTTTGACGCTGCTTTTGTTTTTTCAGTGTTCTAATATGTTTTTCCATATACGCTATGGTTTTTAAACATGCAGCAAATGTTGACTCTACGGCTTTTCGTAGGATTTTAAATTGTTTGCGAAACTGTTTTTAACAATCGGCTTGCAAACGCAGAAGATGGATTACCTTCCGCAAAGTACGAAAATGCAGTAACGTTACATGGAAATAACGGCCATTTGTGTTCCCACGGGGCCATTTCCAAAGATCATCTGACAATGACAACGTAACACTGCACACATTTTCAGTATGCAATAGTAAACCACTGCTCGGGAAAGTACCGCTTACGTTCAAGGAACACTCGAGAATCTGGCATGTGTAAAGCGAACATGTAAAGTAAAATTATATTTCCACGTTACTTTTAGTGGAAACTGGTGGCGTTAAAGTTTCACATAAGCAGATTAAAAACATCACATCACAAGCATATCTGAAAGCAGATAAACATTTTAACGTTTAGACTCAAAAACAAATGATAAAGTTCCATGTATATTCCAAAGAGGCTTGTTCTTTCGAAGCTTTTTTATAACAATTGCAGCATTTCTTAAATATGCTTATTTTTTTTTTTTATTTTAGTTCCATAATTTCTGTCATTAAATGAATTGCTCTTCAGAAATAGTGAGGGCAGTTTGTCCACTAGTAACGGGTTCGCCACTCCTGCCTTACAAAATACAGATTCGTTTTATGAAATTAAATTTTTTTAATTGTTTAGGATGTAATAATTTTACCCGGATTTGACTAACAAATAAAAATTTATATTCCCCCCAGTTTACACTAAAAACATTGTTTAGATATATATTTATCCTGTGTCCCCCCACCGTAAGCTATTACCGGGTGAAGTAAAAAAAGGCCTCCAGTCAGTGAAACCTTATTTTGGAACTTGAATTGTGTTTCGCGTTATGTCTTTATTTGAAAAACGCCAGAAATGCTTTTAGACTGACTAAATATTTGCTAAATTATTCTGGAACGTTGTACTGAGAAATCTGTAATCTACCTGTGGAATGAATAGATACATTGGTGGCGAATGCGCGTGCTAGCGAGTTAATTGTCATGAGTACATACGAGTAGTAGGAATACTTCAGAAAATAAAATTATAAATTCCTGTTATAAAAACTTATGGGGAAAGGGATAACGATTCCGAAATACACGCGGAACGTTTTTTTTTTTTTTTTTTTACGGTGCACGTACTGAATTGGGAAATGCCATTTTTTAAATTTAAAATTTTAAAGATGAGTATTTTTCTATTTTGATCATTTGAAATATATGCGCAGTAACAGAAAACACTATTCGAGGATCATGTTGGAATTCTTAATTTATTGTCTCAACACAGCTTATTTAAACACAATTTCTGCTTTAAACATAATTTTAACGCAATTTTTGAAAATTCCATATACATATACCTTAGTTAATATCCTAAAAGTCTCCACGCATTTAGGACATTATCTAATAGGCCGCTGAAGAAAACAAGTTACCTAAATGAGTAGAAAACTTTAGAACTCAAATCTCAAAACTTTTCGCGTTTTCACGAGATAACTTTGCTTGTAAATGAAACACACATGGTAGCCATTGACATCTGAAATTTTATTTGATCTTCAAAGTTATCAGAAAAAAAAAAACGAACTAATTTCGGAATTTTTTATCGCATTTAGAAAACATTGGGGCGCTATAAAATGAGCGACGACCATTGGAATGGGAATTTGTTTAATATAAAGCGTTTTAAATGTAGATAAATGTTTCGGGTTTTGTTCATTAAGATCGGATGCTTCATTACACAGCATTTATTTATAATTCTTGCATTAAGATTACAAGAAAACGAACATTATCGCATTTAAGGGTCATTACATTTAGGCACACCGAGCTTATATTCTTTCTTCTTTGAAAAGCATAAAATGAAATTCGCGGGAGAATAGCCTTTAAAACTTAAATAAAACAATACCGTATAGCAATAACAATAGTTATAAACAGCACAAAACAGTAATTCCGAGAGAGATAAGCTTAGATAATAAGGCGTGTTCCAAAAAAATCCGTACCACTTCAAAATTTTATTAAAAAAAATAATAGGCCTGCAGCAAAACTAAAAACAATTACATAGAATAACTAAAAAGGCTTTTTCTACAGTATGCTTCTTGTCATAGACGACGCTTCACATAACGTAAAAAATTATTAAAGAGTTCAGTTATTCAAATTTGCGAATACTGTTAAGAAAGCTCAATGTGTGGGGTGGTTTATCGAAACAAAATCCGATACTCAAATGCAAAGAAATTATCGAAGGAAGTACGGGGAAACGCCGCCATCTCGTTCAAGAATTAGTGAGTGGTATCTCAAATTTATGACAACGAGAACTGTGAATCATAAAAAAAAATCCCTGCCGGCTCGGCCTACAGGCGGAGGTAGATTTCGAAATTAAGTACTAATTTCACGAACAAAAACTAAATCAAGATTAGAGATAAACCCAGTTTAACAATTTTATCTGGCCGCTTTTGAAGAATTTTACATTTCATTTTTCTGTAAGAGCTGGTTTTACAGAATCATATTAAGGCGGTATTCAAAAAAATAATTTTCAACGCTCAACAACTTGAAATTTTCTGACACATTTTCAGACTCATTTGTAAAAGTAAAAAAAGGAAACTCGCCGAAGTGATTTTTTGAAGAGATTTATTAGCGACCTGTACCTTTATTTTTTGTTCAATTAATCAAAACTTGACTTACAAACAGTTATTTTCTCAGTAGGATCATTTTTTTTTTTCGTTTCCAGCACTATCGCTTCGAGAAATTCGGTTCAAAATGCCCAATTTGACAGTATTTTTTGAAATATATTCTGCCTTTATCAAAAAATCGGCCAATACAGCACATTATATAGTTTCTGAATAAGGGAACATGCCTGATGAATGCGTTTGAGAGTGAAAATGAATTTACAAATGAGCCAGAAAATAAGCCGTTTGGATTTGATTACACCCTTAATACGATAATTTTTTTCGTCACCCCCTATTTTTGTTTATTTAATTTTTTTTCTGTAAGAGTTGATACTATCAAAAACTTGTCAGTATGAAAGTTGTAGATAATATTGAAAAGATGTATAATAAATTTCAGCGGATTGGATATCTTGTGAATTTACGAAGTTATGAATTTTTTTTTTCTCCCCAAAACCCTATTTTTTCGCCCCTTGAGCCCATTTTTAATTTTATCAAAAATCTGTGATACATAAATTTTTGGCCTTTTCCTTGAAGTAATAATAACTTTAAACTGATTTGATATGTATTATAATTAAGAAGTTACGTTTTTTCGGTTTTCACAAAACCCGTCCCTATTTCAAACTCCTTGGTCCGATTTTGCCCATTAACGCACTTGACCGAAATTTTCTATCCTTGGTTTTATGTATCAGTTTGGAAGAGATTAGTGCAGAAGTATGGAAGCTATCGTGTTCATAAAAAAGCGATATATAAACCTATAGATATATAGATATATAGATATACGAGGGCTGTTTTTTTCAACCTCCGATGTGCCGTAAAATAAAGAATAGTGTAAATAATAAAATCATTTGATAGCCTGGAGTCAAGTACACTCAAAGCAACTTTTCGACATAATTGCAGTGAAGATTGAGTCATTCGTCATACTGATGGGCGAGGGGGGGGGGGGGGGCATACCCTATTCAAAGAAGGTCGCCGCGAGTGTATTGAGGTAGGTCTTCAAGGCGCCTTGAAAATTTTTGTTGTAATGAAAAGTAAAATAGAGTGCTGTTCACCCAGACCTATCTTCTGATCTAGAAAGAGGTGACAATCACTCGGTTCTAACCGAACTGATGGCCCAACAGCTTCTTTCTCGAATCTTGGGGGCGGGGGTGATTCGATGGAATGTGTTCGATTGGTGAAAGAAGCTGTTGGACAATCAGTTCGGCTAGATTTTAAGCATTTTCGAGATCTGAAGATGAGTCTGGGAGGACAGCACTCTATTTCACCTTTCATTTCAACATATATCTTCAAGACGCTTTGGAGACCTATCTCAGTAAGCTGGCGGCAACCTTCTTTGAAGGGGGTATGCTCCCCTCGCCCACCAGTATGACAAATGTCTCAATCTTCACTACGACTATGTCGAAAAGTACCATTGAGTGTACTAGACTTCAGGCTATCAAAGAATTTTATTATTCACACTAGTCTTTATTTTATGACCCATCGGAGGTTGAAAAACAAACAGCCCTCAGCAAAAGTTTTGAACTGGGGCGTGGTTTTGGGTTCTAGGGTGTCATGATCGGCGTAGATCTGCAAAACAATTTTAGAAATTCCAACATAGGGGAGATTGCAATAAGTAGTATTACTTACGAAATCTACCTAAAAGGATATTCTTCATGCTACAAAAGGATCTTATGTTGAAGTTTAGCAAGGCAGTAGAAAAAACTTTTTGAGTTATTCTATCTATTGTTGTAACTGGTTTTGCTGTAGGTCTATTTTTTTTTTTTTTTTTTTTTTTGAAATAAAATTTTGGAGTTGTACGGATATGCTGAGCTCAATGGATCCGTTATCATATAAATAGGGGTAAACGGAAAAAAGGTGACAGGAAAAAACGGGACCGGAAAAAACGGGACACGGAAAAAACGGGACCGGAAAAAACGTGACAAGGAAGTGTTAAATATTGAACTTGTCGATAAATAAATGTTAAAAACTAATCTAATGTTTTTCCACTGTCAGTTTCTTACAGCGTGGGGGGGGGGGGGGCACAGTTAATGGGTGAGTTAGACAATTCTAAGATTTGGTCCAAGAAAACACAATTTTAACATTTCATTAAGAGAAGTTTAACATGACTTCTACAAGGGACAAGCTGGTGCTTTCTAACGGGGGGGGGGGGGGGATTAAGGAAATACAATTTATAGATTCTTTCAACTGCAGATTCGCGAACTCGAATCCAAATATTTTTCGTCGATGTCTACGAATGCTAATATTGAAAAAAAAATTGAAAATTCGCTTACGATAATTCTAATTAACATCACTACTTGATATTTGATATTCGCGAACGGTAATACCAATATTTTCCGTTGATGTTTAAGAATGCTATTATAAAAAAAATTCCTGAATATTCACATATGAAAATTCACATTTACACTACTACTTAATTTGGACATTATGTGAATAAGAATGCTTTCCGTTGATAATTAGAATGCAAATATTGAAAAATGTTGTGAATGTTTGCATACGAGAATGCTCGTTTACATAACAACTTGTTTTTCGACTTACGCATGTATAATATCATATAAAATTTATTTTATTTTTTTTTAATTTTAAAGAAGTTAGTTATAATAGATTCGATTAGAAAGTTATATTTTTATTATTTTTATTTTATTTAACGCTATTTGATATTTTTGTTTATTAACATAAAATTATATTAATAATAATAATAATAATATTTTTTAGACTTTCTGAATCACTTATCAATTTATAATTTTTTATGTCCCGATCAGTGGCATTAGTATTTTCAGATATTAGCAGAACAAATAAAGAAAAAATAATAATAAATAAATATCTTTGTTAAGATATGCCTAAAATTAGAAATTTGCATAGTTTGTTACTTTTTTTTTGTTGTTGTTATATTAAGCTATTGATTGAAGTCAAATTTTTTGCAATTTTTGGTTTCATCATGGAATTTCCAGATATATTATTCTAAACATTTAAACTAAACAAAATAAATTAAAATAAACATTTCTATAAGATACTGGAATCACGGAAAAAAGCGCACGTAGGAAAAAACAAATCGGATAAAAGACCACGGGAAAGTATTCTATTTATTAAGTTGTATACATAACAGAAAATATAATATGAAGTTTGTTTTTTAAGGAATTTAATATATATTTTTAAAACACAGTAAACCTTATATATTTTTTAACGACATGAAGGCCATATTTAAATAAACAATTAAAACTAAAGTACAGTTTTTCCACTGTCAGCTTTTTACATCGTAGGAGATGGGGGGGGGGGGAGGTACTGAGTTAATGGGTGAGTTAGACAATTCTAAGATTTGGTCCAAGAAAACACAATTTTGACATTTCATTAAGAAGTTTAGTACGACTTCTACAACGGACAAGTTAGTGCTTTCTACGTTGGGGGGGGGGGGGGGGGTATTAAGGAAATACAATTTATTGATTCTTTCAATTCGCTATTGATAGCTTATATATAAGCAAAGATGTTTTATATATTTATAAAACTTTAATCAATAATGATTTTTGGGAACAGTGGAGGACGGAGGGGGAGGGAAAAATTACGTACACAGCTTATAAAGGGAATAAAATAAAGACGAAGAGAGGAGGCATTTTCTTTCGAGGAATTTTTTCACTATACTGCTTTTTAGCTCGCAGGCTATCAAAGCCCAGGGGCTAATGAGCACGCAGGTTCTGTATGTATGTATGTATGCACTTACGTCTTATGTACGTAACGCGATAACTCTTGACAGAAACATCCGATTTGCTTCATTTTTTTTTCCAGGTTCATTCTGATATGGCGATTCCCTAATTAGTTTTGGGGGTTATTGGTTAACAGTAAAGGGGGGCTACTCCCCCCACCTTAATTTAGATAAATGGGTTTTTCATGCAGAATTATTTGATTTGCTCCAAATTTGGTATACCGATTTATTATATTAAGGAGCTTCCATGATTAGTTTTGGAGGATCATTAGTTAAATATAAAGGGGGGAAAGGGGGCTAGACCCCCTTAATTTAAATAAATGGGTGTTTCATGCAGAGTTATTCGATTTGCACCAAATTTAGTACACCGGTTTGTTATGCTAAGGAGCTGCCTTGATTAAATTTGGAGGTTTATTGGTTAAGTATGAAGAGGGGGGCGGGGGCTAGTCCCCCCTTAATTTAAATAAATTGGTTTTTGATGCAGAATTTTTCGATTTGCTTCAAATTTGATATATCGGTTTATTCCGATATGGTACTTCCTTCATTAGGTTTGGAGATTCGTTGGTTAAATTTATAAAATGGGGGAAAGGGGGGCAAGTCCCCTCTTCTTAATTTAGATAAATGGATTTTCATGCAGAATTATCCAATTTATTTTATTTTTTTCTATGTTCATTCTGATAAAGCGCTTTCCTGATTAGATTTGGAGCTTCATTAGTTAAGTATAAAGCTTAATTTACCGATATGGTTTTTTCATGCAGTATTATCTGATTTGCTTCAAATTTGCACCGGTTTACTATGTATACCGGTATACCGGTTTACTATGTTAAGAAGCTTCCCTGATTAGATTTGGGGGTTCATTGGTTAAGTATAAGGAGGGGGGCGGAGGCTACCCCCTTCATTTTTTTTTTTTTTTTTTTTTTTTTGTGCATATTCTTCGAAAGTTATATTTTGCAAGATTATATTATACTGTTGTATTTTACAAGATTATATTATACTGTTATATTTTACAAGAAAACCCTATTGTTCCATTTGCTCCTATGTCCCATTAGCCCCCAGTCTCCCCTATATGTATTTTTCCTCAATATTTGTTATCTGGATTTTTTGTTATACTGATAGCATGAACTACGGGTGACATGAACAAAAATTTAATTCCCCTTGAGGTTCATGTTAACGAGGTTTGACTGTATTCACTTATCTTTATGTACCTAAACTTAATTTGGTAGGCAGAAAAAAAAAAAACCGCATGGGAAAATTAAGATTTATATTTCTCATCAATTCTGTGGAAACTGATCGAGAAAAAATTCTGGAAATGTTCATACATATAGGAATAAAAAATATTTCGTACACTGTAAAAAAAAATCTGTAAAGTTACTAAAGTTTTTCTAGGAAACTGGGATTCCAAGAATTTTTTATGTAACGGCAACAAGAAAAAATCCTGTAACAGACGCTGTTACAGTAATTTTTCTTGTTGCCGTTACATAAAGATTTCTTGGAATCCCAGTTTCCTAGAAAAACTTTAGTAACTTTACAGATTTTTTTTTACAGTGTAATCGTATTAGCGAATGTGGAAACGGAAACTATGAAACTTAGCAATTAAATAATACATTAACCCTTTATGCGACGACAGTTCTTCAAAATACCATTAAAATAACTGTTTATAAAATTCATTTAATACATCGATTAGTAGTAGTACAGTTTAGAATGAGTTACAGACGCTTTACTCTATCATGTTCGAAAGCATTATTGGTTACACAAAACAAAAGTATTTTTAAAATGATGATTTCTTTGCCTTTGCATCTTTTCAGCTTTCTTGATGTTGAAAGATTGGGGGGGGGGGGGGTGGATTCTGTTGTAAGAACATGACATTTGTACATTTCCTAAATCTACAACAAGGTTAAAACAATGTGAGTTCTTAAATTATTGCCCCTCCAGTGGCCGAGAGGTTCTGCTCTCGAAGCTGGTAGACGGGAGGTGCTGGGTGTGAACCCAATCGCACCCGTCGGCCCAATCGTTCGGAGTTTTTGTGGTTTGTTTCGAACCATGGATTTCCATGCGTAAATACGGGTTAGGTTCCATTAGAAAGACACACAAGGAGGGCACCCCCACCTTTTGGGCCCATATCCCTCGTGTTGATAATTGGCCGTCATAAACACAACGAACCAATCTCTTAAATTATTATACATCAATCTGCAATAGTTAAGCAAAAAATAATTCAGTCTTTAAACTTGTGAGGTCTCTAGAAATGTAGCATATGGCACTTCAGGGAATATTTAAAAAAGATAAATACAGCTGAGTATTTGTTCCAATAATCCGGTTCAAAGTTATTCATTATACGCTATCTCAAATTGTGTGAAATATCTAAAATCAACACCATTACCTGTTATTTACATGAAAATATCTCATAAAACACGATGGGTGGCACGTAAAAATTTCACAGAAGAAACAACCCTTTTATTATACATTATTCGTCTGTCAGATTAATATCATTCAACAAAAACCATTCTGGAAAACTAAGGTTTATCTTCTATCACTTTCAAATATGTATATTGAAGTGAGTTGTAAAATTCCAATGTATTTTTCGTCAACATAATACCTGTCTATCATTCTTTTAAAACTACAATCTGCAAAACGCCTGTTACAATCAAATAGAAAGCAAAATATTTTGAATGATTGTCAATCAATAATAAGAGGAACTACTCTCTTTGTTGAAGGATTAAGTATTTAACCTGGGTGGTCCCATGCTTCGAAAGCATGATTTTTCATTAAAGTTCAAAATATGGGTACATTTTTTCTTAATAGCCATATTTATTTAGTTTGAAATATTTTAATTTTATTCAATTATATATTTTTTAGTAAGCTATAGAATTTATTTATTTATTTATTATTATTAATTTTTTTTTATTTATTTTTTATATTTAGCCAGGCCTTTACGTTTAAAAATGAATCGGAAAATTTGTCAAAGTTTCGCGTTGTTGAGTAGAGAATTTGAGAACCGCCTAAATGTATATATATTTATTTTCGGTTGTCCGATTCCATGACATTTTTAACTTAATTTCGTTATTTGTTTTTTGAACCGGAAGACGAACCAAATTTAATGCCTTCCCCTTCTACCCGGCAGCCCAGGGTATACGCCCCCTAGCTTCCCTCTAGTTTAAACCCTGAGGTCATGTAAAGTTAGTTAAACAGTATTTCCAAATCTAATCGTATGTAATATATTGCCCTCTCTTTAAAACGATCTAATTGTTTGATAGGAAACAAAATATTAATAAAATTAAATAAATTATAAATAACTATTAGTTATAATATTAAAACTTATGGAATTATATTAAGAGTACCTATATATTAATACTAGTTTATCCCTGTTGTCTATACCAGCCCCGCCCATTTATCAGAATTAACATAGAAAAAAATAAAATAAATTGGATAATTCGGCATGAAAATCCATTTATCTAAATTAAGAAGAGGGGACTTTCCCCCCTTTCCCCCTTTTATATTCAACCAACGAATCTTCAAACCTGAAGGAAACGCCATATCGGAATAAACCGATATATCAAACTTGAAGCAAATCGAAAAATTCTGCGTGAAAAAGCCATTTATTTAAATTAAGGGGGACTAGCCCCCGCCCCCCTCTTCATACTTAACCAATAAACCTCCAAATTTAATCAAGGCAGCTCCTTAGCATAATAAACCGGTATACTAAATTTGGTGCAAATCGAATAACTCTGCATGAAAAACCCATTTATCTAAATTAAGGGGGTCTAGCCCCCTTTCCCCCGTGTATACTTAATTAATGAACCTCCAAATTTAATCATGGAAGCTCCTTAACATAATAAATCGGTATACCAATTTTAGAGCAAATCGAATAATTCTGCATGAAAAACCCATAGTAGCCCCCCTTTACTCTTAACCAACAACCCCCAAAACTAATCATGGAAGCGCCTTATCAGAATGAACCTGGAAAAAAAATTAAAGCAAATCGGATGTTTCTGTCAAGAGTTATCGCGTTACGTACATACATACATACATACATACATACAGAACCTGCGTGCACATTAGCCCTTGGGCTTTGATAGCCTGTGAGCTAAATAGCAGGATAATGAAAAAATTCCTCTAAAGAAAATGCCTCCTCTCTTCGTCTTTATTTTATTCCCTTTACAAGCTGTGTACGTAATTTTCCCCTCCCCCTCCGCCTTATAAAAACATCTTTGCTCATATATAAACTATCAATAGCGAATTGAAAGAATCAATAAATTCTATTTCCTTAATACCCCCCCCCCCCTCCGTAGAAAGCACTAACTTGTCCGTTGTAGAAGTCATACTAAACTTCTCTTAATGAAATGTTAAAATTGTACTTTCTTGGGCCAAATCTTAGAGTTGTCTAACTCACCCATTAACCTCCCCCCCCCCCCCCCTACGCTGTAAGAAACTGACAGTGGAAAAACTTTACTTTAGTTTTTAGCATTTATTTATCGACAAGTTCAATATTTAAAACTTCCTTGTCACGTTTTTTCCGGTCACCTTTTTTCCTTGTCACGTTTTTTCCGGTCCCGTTTTTTCCTTGTCCCGTTTTTTCCGCTCTTGTTTTTTCTGTCACGTTTTTTCCGGTCCCGTTTTTTCCGGTCACCTTTTTTCCTAGATTCATAAATAGGATACAGCAACTTGTGCTACCATTAAAATTAATCAGAAATCATTCGATTACAAGATTTTGCTTTTGGTCTGATTTTTCAGTAAATCATTTTTAGCGGTCAAAATAATAAAATGTGAATTCTATATTTTCTAAAGAAACAAGCAGTTTCGAGAAAATATTTTTATTCTACATTAATTTATTCTTATTTCAAGGTTTTTGGACTAAAAAGTTCGAAATTAAAATTAATAAACGTTTTGACCCTCTAACGTTAAAATACATTTATATATATATTTTTACATATCTCCTAAAAATATAATCTTATTTTCATATTTTGTATAAATATACTACTTAAAAATCCAACCATACATTCCTTTTAATTTCAATAATATAAGAAATAATTAGTTGAAAAAATATTAATTATAATCTAAAAAATGTTGCGTTATATTCTATTTATAAATGCTTCCCATTCGGGTATACAAAATTTCACTATTTTCTTTCCTGTAATTATTTTAATTATCTTTAGAAATCATTATAAGACCTTAGAAAATGGTGTAGTAGTTGAAAAAGTGACGGATTAGTTTTGGTTACAATTTAATTTATTTTAAAATAATCCAAAAATTTTTCTTTTGTCCCGTATCCAGAAAACTTAATTCAAAACTCTAGTGCGCGTGCAATTAAAAAAAAACTTTTTAATGCATTGAAAGTCCATTTTTAGAAGAAATACTCGATATAAGTATTGGGCATCAATTTCGAGAAAATCCTTAAAATTTGAATTTTAAAGCTCAAAAATAAATCGTGGAAACTTCCAGCAAATTGAAATTTAGAGTAATTTAAATATACAGAAAATTGCGCTAAATTTTGTGGTTATTAAAAAAATTAAAGCACCATGTTCATTTTTAATATTGACAATCCTCAGCTGCTAAAAAGGACACATTTTCATTCTCAGTTGACTAGTACCGCTTATATTGGGTATTTAAAATGTTAAACGTATGGCAAGTAAGTTAATTGTTTTAATTACTCTCTATGTTTTACATTAATATTCTCTAGCTTCTAATTTTAATAATAATAATTAAAATACTCGCTTGAATATATAGGGTAGTTTAGGGTAATTTTTAGACATAGGAATCTGGGGTAATTAACAGACAGCAGTAAATACTCACTAATTGCCCACTAATCGGAATCAGGCCAAAACAGTTTTATTTTTAGTTAAATCAGCTATTTTTCTATTTCAATTAATATTTTCTTAGTGATTAGCAGCTTACGCTGTCTTGTACAAAATTGGTTTCCTAAATGCTATCAAAAATTACTGTTTAACTTTTTGCTTCCCTGATTTCAAATTTTAATTTCTCTGGTGTAGCGATACTAGCACAAGTGCTACTTCGTGTTTTGACACTAGGGTATGTTATCTTTTTGGAAACAATGAAGTAGCATTGTTTTGATGTCGATCTCGGGAAAAATTGAATTTAAAAAAAAGTGTAGCTTTCAAGAAACACTGCAGTAATTATCAGACAGCCTTCGGGGTAATTTCCAGACGCTAATATGTGTTTCAAAATCCATTCTGGGTGATTCTGCATGGTAAATCAATTGCTTGCGAGTAACTTAAAAAGGGTTCTATAATAAAATATAATTTCCAAAGGCCATGTGTAAGTTCAGATGAAAATACTGGGTGGAATTTAAAATGAAAGATTCATGATGAAACACAGAGATTTATGAAAAAGTGAGAGATACATGAAGAAGTGCAAGATACCATTCCACAATCAAATATGAGTACCCAGAAGCCAAGGGGTATAAGTGACAAAATTGGAAAAATTGAGTTAAGTGCACAGGCGATCTGGACATATGTCTGTTTGTTTGTAGGTAAAGAGATATAAGTGATTTTTTAATTACGCGCTGCATTCTAGGGGTTAATTACTTAACCACTTTCCCGAAACCGTAAAACGCGTGGACCCCAAGGGATATAAGTGCACTTATATCCGTTGACGGCAACATAGCTGAACCGCGACCAAAGACATAGAAGTTCATGACTTTTAAAACGCCACACGAATTTGATCATCTTTAAACGGCGATTGGGGAAAAAAGACGAAGATTTTCTAAAAATCAGTTGCAAAACACAGTAAACAAAAAGGAAGAAACAGTTTCTAGCGTACCTTCTCGCAATGAAAGAGGCAGAAAGGAACCGTCAAATAAAATTCAACAAGACCGTATTGATGTCATCAAAGAACACATAAATAAGTTTCCACGATACACTAACAGTTATATTAGAGAAAAGACCCCAACCGTAAATACTTGAATCCAGAACTCAATTTAAAGGAGCTGTAGAAACTCTATGTTTACTTTTGCCTTGAAGAAAAGCGCGTAGAGCCGGTCAAGAAAAGTTTCTATAGACACATTTTTAACACCCATTTTAATCTCAGTATTCGCCGACCGAGGACTGATACATGTGTCATGTGTGATAAGCTACAATTGAAAATAGACCATGGAAATGCAGATGAGAAACAACAAGCAGAAACTCAAAAGGAACTACATCTCCGCAAAACAGAAGCTGCCAGATTAGCCAAAGACGCATTCCACAATTTAAAGTATGATTCAAAGATCGCGATATGCTTTTACTTGCAAAAAATCATGCCAACCTTACATATAACCAATTCTAAGGCTAATTACCTACGTCAACTTTGGAGGTACAACTTGAACATTCATAACCTTGAAAGCGGAACTACCCACATGTACATGTGGTATGAAGGCCAGTCTTTTCGTCGTTGCCAAGAGATCGCATTCTGTCTTTTGAAGTTCATAAAGACCCTTCCCTCTCAAGTCAAGCATATTACAGATCTTAGTGACAAATTGTGGTGGACAGAATAAAAGCCCCTTGATTGTGATCTTCTGGCAGCACATCATACAAAATACACACGTAGAAACAGGCGATTATCGCTGATTTCAAGACACTCCTGCAATGAATTTGACCAAGGCTTTGGGCTCATAGAAATCAGAAAGAAGAATAATAAAAGGCTTCTGTATTTTCCAGAGCACTGGGCTCAACTTTTAAAGGATTCCGGCAAAAACTTCACTGTAGAAGTGCTAAAAGATGAAGATTTTATTAATCGAGTCACTTACATCATTCTTTATAAAGACAGTGAAAGGTATCTGAAAAATGCAGTGGCTGCATTTTGAGAAATAAAAACCTTCACATTATTCTGCAAAGAAACTGCTGGTGGTGAATTAGAACCTTTCCACTAGCTAAATGCTATGCCGTGACGGAAGATGTCCTAGAGTTCTGCTGCAGCTTCCCATAGCACAAGAAAAACCAAAACTCAAGTACCTAATTTTAAAAATCTCATTGGACTATTGCAGTTTGTTCTATTTTGGTTTCGGTTTGGACTATTGCAGTGTAGCATTTTTACTACGGTGATCTTCCTCACCAAGTGGCACCAGGACAGACTGAAGCTCCACACGCTTCTGAAGGTCAGGGTGGTGAGCCTAATCGTGCTTATGAAACTGATGAAGATGAGATAATGTAGATGTGTTTTTCCCATGTTATCGCTAAAAGAATATTGATCCATATTTTGAAACGGCTGTGCGTCATCCCTTTTCCTTTTAGAATGTACTTTCTTATACGTTAAATAAATACATTTTAACAGTTAAAAAATTTTTAAATTTCAATGTTTCAAAACTTATATTAGAACAATTTTTTTTTCCTTTCATTAATTTGCATAAACATTATTCTTAAATTTTTATCAAATTTTTATTTCATAATATTTCATTTTTAAAACTTACATTAATAATAATTTGTCCTTTCATTCATTTGTATCAAGATTGTTCTTAAATTTTTCATAAATTCATTTTTTATTTCATAATTTTTCATTTCTTGTGTACCGCTTGGAAGCCAATGGGTACACGTGCCGAATGATGATCAATATTGCTTAGTTATAAAAAAAATAGTACTTTTTGTTACCACTTTTTTGTTGCACAGTTGTTAAAATACGAGTTCAAAGATCACTAAGAAATAAACAACAGTTTCATATTCCAATTCAGTCAAATATAATTGATGTTTAATTTTGAACTAAATTTACTCCAAATCTAAATTTTGTCACTTGTATCCCTTGGCTTCTGGGGTCCTCATATATATGTTATATATTGTGACCAAACATACTATCTGGGACAGGTACAAAAGTTGTTTCACAAAGATGATTATGAGAAAAATCTGGTGGAAGTTGAAATGAAATTTTTAAACTGGCTTTGGTATGACTGGTGGCCAAAGAAAGATCAAGATGGAGGTGCTGCCAAGTCCTTTTTGTTTTTTTGGACTTATAGAGGCTCAGTATGTTGATCCTTTTCATGCTAAAACTAATGAAGATGTGAAAAAATTGTACAATAATGTTAAACAATTTTACAATGATATCTTTACTAAATGGTTAGGTAAAATGGTTAGGCCTGTCGAAATTAGTTCTATTTAAAAATTTTATTGTAGTGTGAAAAAACAGGTTAGGTTACTATTTTTTTTTTTTTTTTTGAAAACGAAATTGTTGTCGAGTTTATGTTCTTATTTAATGTTGATTTTTATTCAATCATCAGAACTGTTTAAAAAGTCTCGAATTCTTTACTGATTTACATAAATTTATGTAGAACAGATATCGCTACTGTAGCTAAACTGCATTTGTGTGAAAAAGTACCATATAGCATACTTTTATTACCAAAAATATAAGTGATTTCAGGTGTACAGTTACAATTGCGTTTCCATGCCTTTTTTCTGTATTCAGAATGGTCTAATATGTACCCCATTTTGGGCAACATTTAAAAATAGTGTCTAGTTTACCTAGATGGTGTTCTAATCAGACCCTTAAATAGCCTCAGAAATAGCTGTCTGGAAATTACCCCAAAATACGGGGTCATAATTTTCGGACAGGATTTTATTAATTTTATTTTTTTTCTTATTAATCTTAATTATATGAAAATACTACAGAATAATCACCAGGCATGTTATGATTTTACTAAGAGAAAGTTAAAAAAATTGTCATTGATTCCTGAGAATTACAAAAATTTTGTTTTTGTATGAAAATTACCCCCAGGCTACCATAATTAAAGTAATTCGTAATTACTAGTGGCTATTTGAGTGTGCTTAAGGGTAGTTTTAATGTATTTTCCTGCTGAACCACATTTAATACACAAGTAGTTATTTTTGGTATATAAATATGTTCATATACAGGGCTACACAAAGAACATGATACATTGCCGTTCATGGTTCGTAATTGCTAGAAGTATGTTTTAAGTTGTTACATGCGTTTTTAAAATGAATTAAATTTTAGCTTATTATGGGATGTGTAAACAGTGTTTAGATAATATATAGGGTTGTACAAAAATATGTGAAGGTATTTTTTTTTTATATTGGGGAAAATTGTTAAAAGTGAATTTTCTAACTGAAAAAAATATTAGTAGGTTGAGGTGTATATATACAAATCTATAGATCATATACAGTGCTACACAAAATATACAGTTTACTTTTTTGATTATTGAAGGTAATTACTAAAACTGGGTTTTAAATTTGTTATATTTTTAAAAAACTGTTTACTTACATATCTTCTTTCTCCTTGTTTAACGATGAAGTTTCATTACATTTTTCTGTATGTGTTGGAAAAATCTGCCTCACAATCTATGCTTGGCGCATGATTTTTCGTTCTTGTTTAATTATATCATTTTAGTCTACAGTTCGCCGCGTTATTCTTTTTTATCATAAACTGTAAATCATAAAGATTAATTTTATTCATCTCACTATAATTGACTTTTTTATTAATAAATAGAAAAATATCACTAATTATATTGCATTTATTTAACTACTTCATAATTTTTTTTTCATATTAATCTTTACAAATTTCTCATAATATTATCTTGAAGTAAATTAGTTTGATTTATTTTTATTTATCTAATTAAGCCTATAATTTCAGTCAAAATATGGTAGAACTTATGCTTTATTATACATATGAAAATTAAATTATTGAGAATATTTTTTACAGCTAATGTTAGTGGTTTCTGTTTGTCATAGTATGCTGTTAAAATAGAATTGCATTTATTATTTAGTAATTAATTATCTAATAATTATTATTTTACCTTACTCTTTGGAAACTTTTTTTAAAATCGTTAATATAATTATATAAATATATTTCGTTTGCTTTTTTAAGTATCAGTTCAGTTAACAGATGGCAGTAGTCATGGTATATTATAACTTAGCATAATAATCGTAGTATATAATAATTAAATATGGTATATTGTTGTTGTCGTGGGTTGTTAAAATAGACAAATTATTATAATAGTTTTTCCATTATTTAATTATATAATATTTATTAGTACTTTAGCTTCTGTTAAATTATATAACTGTGTGTTTATTTCATTAGTTTGATGAAATAATATGAACATGTTTACTGTTGCACGTAATTTTTCCATGTGATGGCAAGTAAAATTTCTTTTCTCAATAATATTTCTTTTCTCATATCAGAATTAATTTTAATGATTTTATTCTTTCATAATGGGAATATATTTATTATTATGAATGTTTTCATCTCAGTATAGCATTACCATTTTTGCTTATTTGGCACAGAGTTTATCTATTCTTATTTTTCATATGTTTTCTAGCAGTTCATCGTGTAATTTGTATAAAATTCAATCATTCTTAAAGAGGACACAATTTTTTTTTGTGTAATGGCACCTTTGTTATTATTTTATTCTGAAGGATCTGCGAATAAATGTCGGTGTTTATTTTTTTTTATGTACTGGGCTATACAAATACTTTTCTTTCTGAACATAAATATATATATATATATATATTTTACATTCATAAGTTTTATGTTATATTTCTTAAAATACAGATTTTAGAAATAGGCGAATTTAAGTTGCGTGCAGATTTTTTTTTTTTCAAAAAGAAGAAGATAAATTTATTTTGACATTTCCTCAAGGTTTATATAAGTATTTCTATTCATCTTCTTACGAACACTGAAATGATTTGCAAATAACGTTTTCTAACAAAAAAAATGGCTTATATTGGATTAAACCTCTCACGCATGCATTATTTTTAAAAGTATGAATAGCATATTTTAGATATCACAATATTAAAATATTTATTTGCTTAAAAGACGTTATAAATTACATTAAAAGTTAATTAAAAATCTATATTTACATGTTTCAACTCTTTTAGTGAGTCGTCATCAGAATGTATAACAGAAAATTACAAATGCATATGGAAAATGGAAAAAATCATCGAATATAAACAAGTAATCATATAACGCGCCCTACAATTTTGCGATTGCGCGTGTTCCCTCTATGTCGCGGCGCCGTAAGTTGTCCAACCATTCAACCCGTCATCTATCCTTAATAAGAAAAAGTACATTAATAAAATGCAGGATTGTATCCACAAAATGAATTGCAAACCGTCAAGCATAACCCATTACGTAAAATTTATGACAAAACCAAAGAGTTATGGGTTGGACAACTTACGGCGTCGCGACATAGAGGGATCATGCGCAATCGCGAAAATATAAGGCGCGTTATATTATTACTTGTTTATATTCCATGATTTTTTCCATTTTTCATATATATTTGTAATTTTCTGTTATACATTCTGATGACGACTCAGTAAAAGAGTTGAAACATGTAAATATAGATTTTTAATTTACTTTTAATGTGTTTTTATAACGTCTTTTAAGCAAATAAATATTTTAATATTGTGATATGGTTAGTAGTGGGCATAATTTAGACTTATTACTCGTACTTATTTACATTTGTAGCATATTTTACTTTTAAAATAAAATTAAAATGGATTATTAACAAATAATAATGTTGATCTTTCTTTTAATTCTCATTTATTATAAACAATAAAATTTATTGCAAGAAATAAAAATTATTATTAAGATTCATTAAATATTTTTTGTTATATATCAAGCTTTAAATATCTTAACAGAATGTAAAAAAAAAACATTTTTGATTGAGTTTTTGTTAAGATCCAAGAGCAGAAATTCTCTGATAAAAACTTTTCTCGTCCAGAACATAAAAAAAAATTGTCAAAAGTAGATTTTTCAATGAATATTCGTAAAGGAAATGGCTCTGCTATTGTTGTATTTCACAAACATTTTTGCACTTTACATGTTTCTACGGATACAGGAAAAACGATACATTACGGATTCTCATATGGACTGGGGGTTATTTTTCTATGCAAAATCATATGACGTTTCCATACATGAGAGCGTTATATATTTTTCTTCGGTTTAAATGTGGAAACAATATGGATTTCATGGTTTACACTAGCGTGTGTACACACATACATATTTATATTTCTCACTGAGCATTTAAAATTATTTTCATTTTTAACAGAAAGGGAATATAAGTTTAATGAGATCTTATGCTGGCTTACTAGTGATGCAAAAGAAATTATAAGAAAGTGGTTCGCAGTATACAATGCTTGGTGAAAAAAACTACTTAAAACACTATTATTGGGTTAAGGAATAATTCACGGGCGTCTTTTTTCTAATTGAAAAGTTCGCACAAAAATAAAACGCATTACTAAAATGGTTTCTGTTATTTTAGAGATAATTTTTTACTCTAAAAAATAGTGTGTTTTGTTTTTTATAATTTATAGCTTTATGTGTATTTACACAGCATTGATGCACTGTCACTGCAAAATTGTTGCATTGCAAAATGGACTGTCAAATTGACAAAACTGAGCATTTTCGACACCATTTCTTTTTTGCGTTTCAATGTGTTAAGGCTAAAGAAGCTGATAATGAGATTTGTGCTGTGCATGGAGAAAGAGAAATGTCTCAAAGTACTACCCACAGTTGGTTTTCGCTCTCCAAAAATGGGAACTCGGACCTCAAGGATGGATAACACACTGGTTCACCAATTTAGTTCGATTAAGACCAATTGACAACTTCTTCACGAAAATCAACATCAGACCACCAGAGTAGATAAATTGTGTTAAATAAGTGGGTAAGTGTGATCACAGATCGCACAGAGGGTTTCCTTTAATATTCCTTTCGAAATACTTTATCCTTTTGAAAAATCTGTTAGTTCCACATTTCGCAACCAGGGGGCGCACTCTATTCTGAACAAACCTCTATCCGAACTAAACTCCATTTTACAACCTATCCGTAGATATATTAGCCTGGCGGTAGAGATAGTAGAGGTAGTATAGATACCGCCTGGCGGTAAAAAGTGGAACTAAAATATGTAAGTCTATAGTGCATAATATGAAAGAGTTGTCAAAGGGGTGTCGGCAAAAGTTAGAAAAGTGCCAACCCGGTGAAAAGGGGGAGGATAAAAAATTGCTTAACAAGCTGCACAACACTGCAAATAAGGGCGTCTTAAATTCAGACACATATGTGACTGAAAGAGTAATTCAGACACTTAAGTGTCTGAATATGGAATTTCAGACATCATAGGTGTCTGAAATTAAGACACTTAAGTGTCTTACTATATGATCTTGGTATAAACACTGTAAACTGAAATGTCTGAAATTCAGACACATAAGTGTCTGAAACTGGAGTGTTCAATTTTCAGACATTTTAAAGTGTCTTAATTTTTAAGACACGTGTATATGTCTGAATTTAAGACATTTAAAACATCTGAATCGTATCCATTTTTGATCACCCTGCAAGTTTTGCTATAGGCAATCAATTGTTCACTGTTTTTTGTAAGCTTTATACACTGTAAAAAATAACCGTTACAATATGGAAATTATATTGCCAATTGGGACGCCAATTTACGTATTTTAATATAAATTTACTTCCGTAAATTCCAGAAAATTTTCCATTTTTTGCATATTTCTCCATTTAAAAGGTATAATATAATCTTTCAAGGTCAAATCCACATATTTCGCAATCAGAATTTTCTAAACTCACGTATATTAGACATGATTTATTTATTTATATTCAAACTAGTGCATTGGCACACCTACTGGGGGAGTTAAGGGGGCTGAAGCCTCTCCCAGACTAGACTAGATATTATTATTTTTTTAATTATGAAAGAATATTATTATTTTTTAATAGATCCTTAAAAAATCGGAATTTTTAAAAAGATATTAAGTTTGTCGCACATTTTTGTTTTCTCTTTTTTAAATTTTATTATGAAATTCGAAATTATAGCATGTTTAAAATGTACTTAATTATAAACATTAATTACTTAATTATACTTAAGTAAACTAATTAATTGATGTTTTTAAAATTTACTTTAGAAAAAAAAACTATTTACTTAATTATAAATTTAAGATCCAGTGCAACTTTTTGCACACTATTAAGAAGTGAAAATTGTTCTAATGGGTGCTTATAATATTTCTAAAAAAGGTTCACTACTGTCTTTTGCATACTAGAAATGGATTCATTAGAATAAAACGTGATCGTCCAGTTGCCTCAATCACTTACATATGCGCTGTGAATGTACATTAATAACCCGATCCTAGTAGGTGATCAAGCTGAGAAAGGAAAAAGGAAATAAGATACAGTACCTCCACTCTTGCAATAAATAAACTAACACTTATACTTGTTTTATACAAGGAAGACTTTATTTCTTTCAGTACTGGAGTATGCAGGTGAAAAGTGGGGTCCACTGCTCGGCATCCGATGATCATGAAGTATCTGTGCGACTAGACATCAGTCTTGATTTTCCCTAAGGATCTCCTCAATAATTTATGTGAATATACGCTAAAAACTAGTTGAATAAAAGTACTAAAAAGAGATCCCTAGGAGAAGAGACTTAGCCTCGTTATAAAAATATTCTCTAGCAAAAAGAAACACGGCATTTACTTCCGACATTACCGGCACATTCGGGGCACGAGGCCCGCGGAATGCGCGGCGAGCGAAAACCGTACGACGCTGTACCAGTCTGCACTATTACTGTCTGCCAGGAGAGAGAGAGAAAGCTTTTAAACTCACGCGCGGCAGCTAAAAGGTTGCCGTAAAAAGGCGAGAGTGCGCCAAGAAAAGCCAGGAGCGAGACGACCTCGCTAAAACGGCGCAAAGAGGATCGCAAAATGCGATTTACTAAACATCGCGTGCTGAATTTAAAACAGTACTTAAACTGAAAATGGGAAATGAAACCAGTAAATTTAAAACAGAAAAGGTTAGATTAAATAAATAAGAGATGTTTAAAAGTAAGATTAATTAAACTGCCTGGGGAAAGGAAACAAAATATATTGCTACACAATATATTACACCCCGACAAACATTGAAAAAGGAACTTTTAGTCCATAGCTATAAGAGCTGAAGCAAGGTCTGAAACTCCAATGCTTTATTGCAGAAATAAAGTTGATTTCTTCACACTAAGAATTCCAAACAAGATGCAAAAATGAACAAAAGGACTAAAAGTGACTGATATTGAACTAAAGGAGACAAGCAATTAAATGGAAAAACAATTAAATGAAATGACTGAAAAAAAACTTACCCAAAACAAGGTAAACAACAAACCCGAAAAGAAAAAGTGAAGTTGAGAAAATACCGGAGTATCATCAGATGCCATCAGGACTACACGGGGAACAGACGTTACCCTACAGGTGGGTAGCTTTGAAAAACAATCAGTACATGTACACAAATGTTGAGAAAAATTACAGTTATACCTTATTAAACCTATATAAAAATTACATTATATTATGTTAAAAGAAAGAAAAGGGGGAGTGGTACCACAAAAAATTAGGAAAGTCCAAAACATTATACACATAGTACTAATCACATGAAAAAGACTACTCACAACATGGGCAAAACTGCATAACGCTAAGAGCATACTTCCTATCGAAAAAAAACTTTAAACACATACAAATATAAACACACTGCTATAGCAATAAAATTTAACACCAAAAAGTGATAATCAAAAATAAAAAGTGTGTGTGTGAGCTCACAAATTGAAACAATATGTACGTACACAATAATTTATTAAACCATGGTAAAAATTGATAGACTAAAAAAGATTTTGTAAACATGTATGTTTACATGAAAATAAATATTCACATAGAATATTCTTACTTTTGTTTACATCTCTTTTGAGATTTTGCTAGCATGTTATTATTCTGAAAAAAATTGTAAAATGTAAATATATCTTTTTTTTTAAACACAAATTTGAATATTTTCTTGTAAGTACATTCTAGAGAAGAAACATAACACAACATGAGAAGAACATAGACACATAAAAGAAAAATTTAAACTTTTCCTTTTTTTTGAAAAAATTCAAGAAAATTTTGAAAATTCAAAAAGGTTTTGAAAATTCACTAAAATTTTGTCACCAGACAAACACTGGTAAAAAAATTCTAAAATATTATTACAATACTCAAAGCATTCTATTATGCCTATAAGTATCATTGACATGATACATAAAAAAAATGACAAAGTCATTCGCAAAGAATGGTTGAGAAAAAATGATTGATACCCGTAAACTATTGTAAAATTTTAAAAAATGTAAAGAAAGTGGAAATGTGAAACAAACATGTTTCATGAAATATTAGTCTAACGACTACATTGTGACATGAAGTCACCACTGGAATGTTGCTAGAAATTCAATCTTAAAAATTGAGAATGATACCAAAAATGCATTAAAAAAATTTACAGCCTACTAAATAACTAACAATGTGACACGAAGTCACCACTAAAAAATTTATTGGAAAAATTAACTTTTTGAAAAAAAGTCAAAATGTAACGTACAAAAAAAATTTCATTTTATTCTTTTTCTTTTTGTACTTCAAAATGTGACACAAAGTCACCACTAGTAATTGAAAAATGTGCAATCTTGAAAAAGAGTCAAAATTTTTTTTTAAAAAATGTGCCCCAAGAAATTGCATTTCACTACAATTTTTGGAAAACGGTGTGACCACTATAGTCACCACTGGAATATTGTAAAAATTTAAAAACAATTATTGCTAAGTTTAAAAATGCATTTGAATCTTATAACACTACACTACAGTTGAAATGTGACAAAGTCACCACTAGAACCTGTTGAAAAAAAATGCACTATAAACATAAAACAACAATGTATACATATGTATTTAAAAAACTGAAAAAGAGTTCAGAACATAAATTAATTTAAAAGAAATACTATGACAAAAATTTCACCATCTGGCTGCAGATGTTGGATGTATTGAACCGCATCTTTAACTATGTCAAACATAAGTTGAAAAAAAAACAAAAGGATTATTTAAAAGTTATAAGACAGATGTCCTAATCTTGTAGCTGTAAAAATATGCTGGTATCAGAAGATAGTATCACTGCATGTAAGATTTTACGCCAAAGAAAAAAATGTTCTATTCTGCTTGAAAGAGTTCATGCTGTGAAGATAAATTAAACACTGGACGTAAAAGTCACAACAGTTTCACTATTAATATTGTTCTGTATTTTATCACATAACAAACTATATATAAAATACTTGAATTTTTCACAATTCTATGTCTTCTCTGAAATGTTAATTTTGCGAACAGTATGAAATAGCATGGTAACATAACACTGATGAGTAGAGAAAAAATGATGAAAACACTTGAATATGCTGATGAAATTATGACACTGTAGAGTAAAGTTTCGTAAAGAAAAACTGGATACTGTTCCATATGATATGTATGCCTTTCACTTAACTGGTATTCTTGTTAGGTTTTCACAAACTATAAAAACTATTTGATTTTTATAAACATGGATAAAACATCCAAGTAATTAAATCTGTAATTACATGGAATTGAATTAATGACTGAAAATTAAATCTGTGTCATAATGGTTCAATACACACACTATATCTGTATAATAAAATACAGCTTTTTGAAATACAATTTCAACATTGACACAAAATATAAAAAACTTGAAATTATTTATCATTCCTTAAAATAAAAATTGACTATTTAAAATTGTGCTATAAACATGGATATGTTTTGAAGAAAACAAACTGCATCATATAATGGCTGACTACGCAGACCACACAAATTCTGTATTAAAATACAGCACTCTTATTTTCTATTGTAATGGAAGAATTTTTGCACGTATCCTCATAATGCAAAAATAATTTTCATGCCGCACATAAACCCAAATAGTGCTAAACATGAAGAAAAAATTCCATATGAAATGGACACCAAATATGTATGTGAAATTTTGATGCAAACTTGAATTCTTCTACTTTTATGTCTGCTTTTATAAGCATTCTTAAAAAAAATCTTGAGAAATAATTACATTTAATACTTAAATTCATGAAAAATGAAACTTTGCCCTGAATGCTGTGACAAGATCTGACTGCTCTCTGAAATAGCTTTAAAACACTTGAATTTTGTCAATCTTCCACATCACACAATACAAAACAACACTTAAAATTTTCTTTTTAAAAACAAAATCTTCTTACTTGAGGCAAAAAATTACTTAAAATGTAAAACTGATGCAACACTTCTTGACAGAGCACAACGTGCTAAAATAAGGTATATTCTTGTATTACATTTCTATCTATCAACATCCATCATTTGAACTATTAAATCTTGAAAAAAGCATTATAAATGTCGTAAGAGACATCATATTTTCTCATATTCACTAAAATTTTCATTGCAAATGAAATATTTGAAAGAAAAAAAATGGACTTAGAACAAATACTACACGTGCACGATATTTCATCTTATTCAGCAATTTATCTTCATGTATTATTTATTTCTATACTTTCACAAAACTGCCACATTATTATTTTATTTATTCTTTTTTTTTACTTAAAATATTGTTCGAGCATCTCTTTTTTTTGAAGAGGAAAAAAAACAAACTGGAGCACGTGGTCGCCGGACAAAATGATGATGCAATCGCTATAAGACTTAAATCCGAATGCATCCATTAAAATACACTTGTAAAAATGAAAATCAGTAAAAGAAAAAGCTGGAGTAAATACGATTAATCAGTAAAATTTGTTATATACATAAAAAGTCATTGAAAAACTTATGCTTCTATATTTCTGCTCGATCACTCAAATGCACTATCTATGCACCTGGCACTAGCACCATTTATTAAGAGGTGAAAATTGTTCTAATGGGTGCTTATAATATTTCTAAAAAAGGTTTACTACTGTCTTTTGCATACTAGAAATGGATTCATTAGAATAAAACGTGATCGTCCAGTTGCCTCAATCACTTACATATGCGCTGTGAATGTACACTAATAACCCGATCCTAGTAGGTGATCAAGCTGAGAAAGGAAAAAGGAAATAAGATACAGTACCTCCACACTTGCAATAAATAAACTAACACTTATACTTGTTTTATACAAGGAAGACTTTATTTCTTTCAGTACTGGAGTATGCAGATGAAAGGTGGAGTCCACTGCTCGGCATCCGATGATCATGAAGTATCTGTGCGACTAGACATCAGTCTTGATTTTCACTAAGGACCTCCTCAATAATTTATGTGAATATACGCTAAAAACTAGTTGAATAAAAGTACTAAAAAGAGATCCCTAGGAGAGGAGACTTAGCCTCGTTATAAAAATATTCTCTAGCAAAAAGAAACACGGCATTTACTTCCGACATTACCGGCACATCCGGGGCACGAGGCCCGCGGAATGCGCGGCGAGCTGAAACCGTACGACGCTCTACCAGTAACTGCACTATTACTGTCTGACAGGAGAGAGAGAGAAAGCTTTTAAACTCACGCGCGGCAGCTAAAAGGTTGCCGTAAAAAGGCGAGAGCGCGCCAAGAAAAGCCAGGAGCGAGACGACCTCGCTAAAACGGCGCAAAGAGGATCGCAAAATGCGATTTACTAAACATCGCGTGCTGAATTGAAAACAGTACTTAAACTGAAAATGGGAAATGAAACCAGTAAATTTAAAACAGAAAAGGTTAGATTAAATAAATAAGATATGTTTAAAAGTAAGATTAATTAAACTGCCTGGGGAAAGGAAACAAAATATATTGCTACACAATACACACTTTAACCTTTATAATATTTTGATAATTTAATAATAAAACTTTAAATTGTTTGATTGCAAACACACTTTCAAATTATCCAAATACGGAAACACACCAAAAAAAATCGCAAAAACAAAGGTATATATTAGTACAGTACAGTATTTCATTATTTAACATTTTAAAAGCATTCAGAATTACGCCAACCAAAACTTTCCAGCTTGTTACGACGCTTGCATTTTTTTTACAACCATAACACTGCCTCTAAAATATGCTAGTCCCCTCCAAATCGCAATTCTGGATGCACACCTGAATCTGTGTGGTATCCAAAGTGTATGCTGATTCTATTTCCCTCTGAAATTTAAAGAAAATGCCAAGTTTAATTACGAAATTTTCGCAAAAGAAAAATAACTGGAATATATCTCAAAACTGTGGCGCCATCTATATTGAATAAGAAATATCGAACTTATTATTAATTTGCGCATTTAAGTGTTTGATGGTGTTTTGAGAAGTTATTTTAGTTCGTTATAACTATTATTTTGGAATTATGTGGAATATTTCTGAAAATTTTTACTACATAACGTTTTAGCTAATGATTGAGTATTGATTTAATTCAGGAATGATCTCATTTCACCGTAAGAAAATTAGTCTGATCGAAAAAAAGGAAGATAAAAATTATTTGCGCAACTATAAAACACTGGTTTTTATTATTTTTGAAGAAAAATTATATACAATATTTATATCTGAGAAATTTTGTTCAGAATATATGGCATACGGAATATGGAATATATAGGAATTAATGAGTCCAATTAAAAAAAAATTGCCATATATTCAACCGATCTGAAGAAAAAAAAGAAAGAAAGAAAAATCAAAAAATAGAACACTATATTTCTTCACACACTTTTATATACGCATACCTTCGCATTAACATTAAACACAGGCTTTGGGCAAAAATATATGCATTTTTTTTAAATGAAAAATTGATTTTATTTTTAATCGACGTTGAATTACGCCCCCCCCCCCAAACACACAACTGAAACGGGACAAGCCCGAATTAAATATATATAGATATTAATTAAATATATATGCAATATATATACATATGCACTGTTAAAACATTTTAAATATTTTAATATTTCAAAAATAACGTCTGTCATCTGTATTAACAATAATATTTCTGTTCTGAAAATTTCTTCGGTAGAAGTAGAAAACCTTCTGCTAATCTTACATTGCAGGAAAAGCAAAATATTCAAAATTCTAGAGAGAAGATGTGTGAAATCTTTCAAAATTATAAGCAGATAGACAAAATATTTACCGTTTCCATAAAATAAACTGTGAGTGACAAGTAACTAACAATATTTGAACTTCCTAGCTGTGAAGTCGTGGCCGAGAGGGATTATCGCATAGTCTGCAGACCATAAGGTCGCGAGTTCGTATCCCGCGACGGGTAGGTGCAATGTTGTTAAGGTATATGTTAAATACAATGTTGTTGTAAAAGTAGTTAATCATGTAAAATGTGCGAGACTTTGTATTGAAATACATGTGTACCCTTCTCTTTTTTTTTTTTTTTTTAAATACAGAAATTTTCCAATAAATAAATAAATAAATAAATAAATTTTTCCAGAAATTGAAGAAAATTTTCATTAAAATTTTCATTAAATTGTACTGGCGTCTTGATTGGCAGTACAATTTTTATATTTTGAAGGATTTTTTTTTTCTGTGTATAAAGCTTTCCGAAAAAATGGCTGCTTTTGCAGAGAAATTAAAGGTGGTCAAACATGGATGCATTTCAGACATTTGAAGTGTCTTAAATTTAGACACATACAAGCGTCTTAAAAATTTAGACACTTTAAAATGTCTGAAAATTGAACACTCCGTTTCAGACACTTATGTGTCTGAATTTCAGACATTTCAATTTACAGTGAAGTTAGACCCCGATGTGCTAAATAATATAAATTTTTGAAAATTTTATGATTTTACCTGTAATCGCAAGTGTTCAGCTATAAGTATGAAAAATTTCAAACCTCCAGGGGGCTGAGTTAGAAAAATTGCCTAAAATAGACAAGTTAGAGACCGGAGGGGTAAATATAAGATTTTTTGAAATTTTTATGATTTGTGGTGTGATCGCAAGTGTTCAGTTATAATTATGCAAAATTTCAAGTCTTCAACTTAATTAGCGGCTCAGTTAGAAAGAAAAGCTTAAATACATAGGTTACAGCCCAGAGGGTTAAATATAAGACTTTTTCAAAATTTTATGATCTGTCATTTGATGTGAGGTGTTCAGCTACAAGTATGCAAACTTTCAAGTCCCCAACATATATAGTTTCTGGTTGGTTGATGGTTGGTTGATTTTTGACGGCCGATTATCTACACTAGGGATATAGGCCCGAGGGGGGGGAGTGACCTCCGTGGGGGTCTTTCCAAGGGAACCTAACCCCTATTTAAGCATGCAAATCCATGGCTAAGCATGAAAACCACGAAAACTCCGAACGATTAGGCCGACGGGCGCGATTTGGATCGAACCCAGCACCTCCCGTCTACCAGCTTCGAGTATAGTTTCTGAAAACGGGCTCTGTGACGGAAGGACGGACAGACAGAGGAGTGAGACGAATAGGGTTTAGTCAGATGAACGAAACCCTAAAAACTACAGTGAACTCCCTTTACACAAAGGGACGATTTTGAAAATATGGGATAAACGCATATGAATTATTCCTCAACCCAATGAAAAAGTTAGACTTCGAATATTCGAAATATTTTGTAACTTAATAAGAGCTTTTTAAAAAGGTTAAGGTAATATCTGGAATGAAAGACTTATCAAATAACTCATACTGTTTTTGATACTATTGGTCTATATGTTGTTATTAAATGTATGTTGATGCAAGACTTTTAACATATGCTCCATTGTTGATTATTTTTGTGCTCGAAGTGGATCATTTTAGTGGTGGTCGCGTATAACTTTCAACAGGATCCAACAGTATGATTCCATTATTTTGTCTGTATTACTTTTTGAGCACATAGTGTGAAGTAAAGTAATGTATTCACAATTCGTGTGTGTGTGTGTGTGTCTGAACATGATAATTCCAAATGGTAGTTCCGAATGAGGTCGCATTTAAAGAATATATTAAAAACCACTATCCGATTAACTTTATAGATTTTCGTAAAAATCGGACGACTGATTAGGTAATTAATCCATTTTAAACCAGTTTTAAAAGCAGTTTGCAATCGATTCTATAAGGAAAACCACCGAAGTAATGTGACAGATTATAAGTGATAAATACTTTAGTGATGTAAACCATCATTAGCAGTGGAGATCTAACGTCCCCAGTTTTAAATTCGTTTCATATCCAGCATTCGACTCCAGATTAGAGTCATTTCAGATTTTTTTTCATGTGAGAAATTTTGTAATCGAAAACATGAAAGAAAATCAAAATAAAGTCGAACCCGGTTAAGACGCTCAAGGTTAATAAGGAATTCCGCTAAACACTTGGTCTTAATCTGGTCCCTTGCACACTGACCATAAACTTAACTCAAAAATATCTCGTTTAATATGCGAACTGTTATTACCCGATCCTGCTTAATACACAATAAGGTTTTGGACACATTAAGGTACAAAATCTCACTTAATACGCGAATTCATAGACCAAGATTCGAATTTCTTCTCTCTTCTCCAACATTGCCAATTTAGTGGGAATTTTTTATTCAGACATCTACTGCTATTTCCGACTATCAGAATTCGACATATTTAATGAGAGATTAAAAAATAAGGCGAATATTACTAATCGGAAAGAGTGGCAGATATTTGAACAAAACATCCTGCTAAATTAGCAACACTGCAACTCTTCTTTGAATCTACGTCCTGATATTCTTTCTCTCCATTTGTGTGTGTTTACTGAAGTAGAGAAAGACGGACAAATTTTAGTGGTTATTAATGTTACTTATTCTTCCTTCTTTGTGCAGTGTACGTTGTCGATTCTTGCTGTTTCCTCTCATACACTGTAGTAAATAAAGCATCCCTAGTACTGTGTCCTTTTAACCGCATTTGACCAGAAAGGCAAACGTCCTTTCGTTTTCAATGTTATTTATTCGTTGCTTTCTTCTGATGTCTGCCTGCGCCTGTTTTATTCATGACTTGCACCACGAGATAAGTGGCGTCAAGTTATCTCTTATTGTGTTGTCCGGTTTTAGTTAATTTTGTGTTAATTTGGAGGATAGTCATAGAATCAAAATGAAGACACTGTTGAAAAGATAAAAATAAATAAAAGTAAATACAAACATAAAAATTTAACGAATTATCATAAAGAATAATGATTATTTTACTAATACATTTTTAAACTTATTATTACCATTTATGTATTTGCATGTGATGGAAATACCGTTTTTGTTTTTTCTAAAGACAGACTAAATTTTAATATCATCTGTAGTAAAAGGACAATATAGAAAAAGATTTTTTTTCTCTCTAAGAATGCAAGAACAAATGTAGCTATTTTTTCACATGTAACAGGTGTCATGTATAGAAAAACCGGTAACTGATTCCATATTATATAACTTCCGTGAAAAATCACATGAAGTAAAATACTCATATACATTGTGTCCAGCGAATAAGACCCTGATTTCAAAATTAAATATCTCAAAAACAAAGATCAATAGAATTATGCGGTAAACGGTTTGTTTATTGGCTAAGCTGTAAAAATCTTATGCAGAAGTTTCAAAATTTAGTTGCAAAAACCGTTAACAGATGGCGCAGTAATCGCAATACTTGTAAACTGCTTCGAAGTCCAGAGCAATGGCGTCTCATTCCTAGAAGGCTCCCTACGTAAAAACGAATATTGGGAAAGTCCATTTTTTCATTGGGGGAATGTGCAGAAGTGGAGACATCTGGTCACAGAATTATTGCATCAGCTTTAATTTTAGAAAATTTCAATTAATAGAATTTTCAATAAAAAGTTTGGAAATCATTATAAGAATTTTTTAAATATTTTGTTAAATTCAATCTTTAATGTCATATAATTATTTAAATCAAACTGCATATATTTAGAAAAATAATTTTGTACTTTTTATTTATTTTTTATATTTTTAAATCACGGCATAATATTTTGGTATTATTGTTTATACCCGAATTATTATAAATAAAAAAGTAATTTTTCATTTTTAATTTATTTTTAAATCACGGCATAATATTTTGGTTTTAGCACAACACATATATTTCTTTTCTTTGTAAATAAAGTTTTAGAGACAGAAATTATGCATTAAATTATATCTTTAAAAAAAATGATGATAAGTCATATCATCAACGTCAAAGCAAAAGTATTTTGGATGCTGCATTCTTTTCGAACACTTCGCATCCTATCGCTAGAAGTTGCACCATATTTCTGTGCTCAATAATAAAAAAAAATGAAAACGAGTTTTTAAAATTAAAATTATTTTTTAACTTAATTAAATATTTAAAAATAGAAACTTTGTATTTCTTCATTCAAACTATTCTCTACAATTAAAAAAAATGATTTATGAATCATTATTATAAATGCTCAATGATTTTTAAAAAAGGGGTTTCTTTTAACATAATTAAATTTTAAAACCAGAAACTTTAGATTTTTTTATTCAAACTTTTTTTACAGTTTAAATAAATATTAAAAAGTAAAGATTTCCATTTTTTTTCAAATCCTCCTCTACTAGGATTCGATTCCACGATCTACCAATTAGGGGAGAAAAGACATATCACAGAGATATTGGTAACCGGACTGAAGTAGCTTATAACAAAATTTTAAACAAATCACAATTCTGTCAACACATGGCTCCGCTTCTGCACATTACCCAAATAAAATATTTTTTAAGTTCTTATATAATGATTGTTAAACTTTTTATTGAAAATTCTATTATTTGAAATTCTGTAAAATTGAAGCTGAGGCAATAATTCTGTGACCATCCACTTCTGCACATCACCCCAACGAAAAAGCGGTCTTTCCCAATTTTCGTTCTTCCTTAGGAAGCCATCTAGGATTGAGACGCTATGGCTCTCGACTTCAAAACACAATTTATAGGCATTGCGGTAACAGCGCCATCTGTTAGCGGTTTTTGCAACTAATTTTTGAAACTTCTGTACAACATTTTTACAGCTTAGCTAATAAACAAACCGTTTACCGCATAATTCTATTGATCTTTGTTTTTGAGATATTTAATTTTGAAATCAGGGTTTTATTCGCTGGACACCCTGTATTTTAATACAATAAAATACTCATTTTTTCCCTTCGAATATTTTCTACAGAGAGAAAATATTCACTGTAAAGACATTAAGAAGGAATTGCTTTAGGCAACGAAAGAAAATTTCAAACGATAGAAACTTGCCAATAATGATTTTTAACATGTCTCTTTTTTTTTTTTACATACATTTCTTTTTACATATTAGAAGAAAAATGTGAAGAGAATTGAATTCAAAAATATGTATAGAAATGATATTTTTAATGTTTTAAACGCACTCACATGAGTCACATAAATTGGACATTATAGAAAAATATGACTGTGAAGGACATGTCAAATAAAAAAAAAAAATGCATTCGCAAAATCAATACATATTTCCGCATCAAAGCTGTGTAATTTTGCTTAAAAATCCTGTAACAATCGAAAAAACTGTAGATGCTTATTTGTCCTAGAGAAAGAAGTTAAAAACAAGAAATACGATAGTGTTTAAAGAATATTGTTTGACTTGTTTACTTGAGCTCCAGTTTTGAACATAACTTTTAATGGTCATAAAACAAAGCGACGGCTTCACGGATAGCAAGGATTCTCAATAAAAATTTTAACCGCAAAGTGGATGGTTGGACAGATTTAAAAATAGGCATGGAATCGTATACAAGTATGTTTGTAGGGAAACGACAGCAGTGAATACTGAGCAATATTGCCAAATTTGGCAGATTGTTTATTCATAAATACCAAATTCACATTAGAAAAGTTTAAATATATATATATATATATATATATATATATATATAATCAGAGAATATCTATCATTATGTAAAGCGAAAAGAACTTCCTCACTCTTTCTGGTCAGAATTCCTAATTTCTGAAAAAAAAAAGAAATAAAGTAAAGATCAAGTACTTGTCGAAAGAATTACATAAGACACAAAACAGATAAGCTAACAAATAAGCATAAATTTCAGAACATTAAATCACGAAACTCCCACTGCTTAAAAAAGTTACGAGTTTTGCACTGTAAAATACAAACCAGAATTGGATGACCTTCTCGTTTCGGATATGCTCAACATCTACAGGAAATACGGGAAAAGGTAACGAATGTATGGAGAAATTTCCGGTCCACTTGAAGAACATTCCAGTTTTAAAAACGTCCAAGACGAGATTTTGCAGCCAAATTCGAAGAGTGTAAAGCAGCAGATGAATCAGGGACTAATTAAGTCCCTAACACAAAATTAACAAAAGTGTTTTGTTCATTTTAAACTGATAAATGTGTCTAGTTCACTCCCTGTGGAAGGAAATAGAAACCCAAAACTGGCATATATCAGGTTTCTGGAGAGAGTGCAGCTTCAATACATATTGGGATAGCCTTAAACCCAAAGCAGTTCAATCGGTTTCCAGAAGGACACTTTTACATCAAACAAAAGTTATGCTAAACTTGAAGAATTGGATGACCGCCTTCTGTATGAATATCGAATTGATACAAGCCAACGCAATGGTAGAAACCAGATCTTCTTCAAAGACTAATTGGCATCACAAAGGCACCAGTAAAAATGGCATTGGAACCTTAGAAGACATTATCAATGAAGCAAAAATTATATATTTATGTATGTGTTCAAATGGAGGTATGAAGAAAGAAAAAGAGGCAGACAGTGTAATGTCTACCACTTGCGAGTGAAGTAATTGAGGATGTTGTCAGATGAAAATGGCTTTGTTTGTTTGAATCGGATAAAAGCTTCATTAGCGCTGTGGTGGAACTTCAAATATATAGAATCGAAATATTTGCTTTGTTTATTACTGAAATTCGGCATTAGTCAGGCGATTAAATAAGACGAATATTTGTATTCAAATTTACTGGTGGAAGTTTTCCACCGCGGAAAATCAAATTCTTCGACATTGACAGGAGGGATGTTTATGTAGTCACAATATGGCAGAACCGCACAGCCTGACTACCGCCAGAGCAATCTGCCACCAGAAAATAATAATAGGTATTTTTGCTTTAATTATGACAAAAAGTTTTCAATGAACCACGTTTAAAAATGGAGGAAATTACTATTCAAATTTACGGGTGGAAGTTTGCACCAGCTTTAACGTTACCCTGCGGAACCAGCTGCAACAGACACTTCAGAATTTTGAGGATTTCATTTTAATTCAGAGTCCATAACTCCAAGAATGGCGAACAACCAGAATCGTGATCTATCTTGACATTTTCTGCTGTTACAAATGCCTTCAAATTTTTGCACAGATACGTCCTAAAATTTATGTAAAGAAATGATTATATTCACTGTTAGTGAAATTTTTTAACGTATATTATATCAATAACATGTTTTATAATGAATGTTAATAACAATCTCGATGCGCTAAAATCGCAATACATGAAATTTTACGAAGATCAGTTGTTAGACAAAGACAGGAGAAAAAAATGTCTAAAATTTGTGAAGCCTGTTAAAATGTCATGCTGATGATATTTTAAAAGAAAGATAGATTTCTTATTACTTAAAACAATAAGGATGTATTATAATGTTATTCATTATCAGAAGTACTAAATATCATTTTAATAACTAGGTTGTCCTGAAAAGATTTAAAATGTTACCCTGCGGAACCAGCTGCAACAGACACTTCAGAATTTTGAGGATTTCATTTTAATTCAGAGTCCATAACTCCAAGAATGGCGAACAACCAGAATCGTGATCTATCTTGACATTTTCTGCTGTTACAAATGCCTTCAAATTTTTGCACAGATACGTCCTAAAATTTATGTAAAGAAATGATTATATTCACTGTTAGTGAAATTTTTTAACGTATATTATATCAATAACATGTTTTATAATGAATGTTAATAACAATCTCGATGCGCTAAAATCGCAATACATGAAATTTTACGAAGATCAGTTGTTAGACAAAGACAGGAGAAAAAAATGTCTAAAATTTGTGAAGCCTGTTAAAATGTCATGCTGATGATATTTTAAAAGAAAGATAGATTTCTTATTACTTAAAACAATAAGGATGTATTATAATGTTATTCATTATCAGAAGTACTAAATATCATTTTAATAACTAGGTTGTCCTGAAAAGATTTAATATCTTTAGTTTGTGTTAAAAAATATTCAACTAAAATGAGTTTTTTTTGTTGTTTTATTTTTTGATGTTACGTATTAATTGACTATAAATTCAAACTTGAATCCATATTTTTTTTCAGTTATCATTCCAGCCAATCCTATAAAAGCAAATAATGAGTTTAACTTAAATACACTTATATTTATATAAATATGTTTAAAAGACACACTTTTCAACCGTAAACGTATAAACTAAAACTGACTTAGATTTTTAGCTGCATAAATAAGTCATGTTCCTGGAAAAATACAGAGAAATATGTAAATCACGGTTAATACACGGTCCCACTTAATATGCGAATTATATCCAGTCCTTTGAAATGCATCTTAACCGAATTCGACTGTACAGCTATACCACACTTTAATAATAAGCTACCACTATATCTAAAAAAAAATTATTATATTTTTTTATCAATTAAATTAAATCATTCCGTTCTATATAAAATTTTAAAGGTTTATAAATAAGCCCGAAATTTTATATTTTAATAAACTAAACTCTTAGATGTAGAAATACATTTGCAGATATAATAAAACATTAGTAAAGTTATTAAAGTAGACCAGGACGATATTAGATGAAAGCAGCTATCTTAACCAACAAACTGTTAAGTTCATTTTGCTATATCCTCATTAGAATTTATTAGTGCTTTAAACTCTTCGGAAACGGTAGTTTGTAATTCCTAAAGTAATTACTACTCTATTTAGGGATTTAGAACTTAATCCTTAATGAAAACATTATCGAGTATGATTGAAAGTAGCAGAGTATTTAATTTATATCATAATTTTCAGCGATTTTCATTAGAACTAAGTAACCTCTTAAATGGATTTACTTGAAGTTGTTTTGAGGAAGAAATATTTACATAACAGTCTTTGTCATGCTTCATTTGCATTATATTAGCAAAGAGTGATATAACATTTATAAAATAACTCTGAGATTAATTGTTTTCGCGTAAGATTTCCTGGTAACCATTATTTAAAAACAAAAATCACGATAATAACGCATATTTGTATTGGTCATTTTTGTAGAAACTGTGAAATATTAAGGCAAATTTCATGGGAGTTTATATCTAATTTCATATGAAAATTTGTTGTCACTACTTAAAAAATCGAAATATGAAAAATTCTGTGAATTTCATTCTCTGAATTAGATTTTCTACAAAATTTGCCTATCTTTCTCTATCATGATTTTTTTTTTGTTAATGAAACATCAGATTAGACAATAATTCATTCAAATTCGTTCACTGTAAATTAATATTTTTTTACTAGCTTTTCCTTTAAAATTCCTATATGTATATATATATATATATATTTATTTATTTATTTAACATTTATTATTTTCAATTACAAGTTTTTAATTTTATTTATTTTTCGTCTAACGTTTTTCTTTATTTTGTCCAGTGTTATACTCCTTCTTATCTCTTGCCATGCCCACTACTGACTGGTTGATATCTTTTGTTTTGTTTTTTGCCATTTCCTTCAAACTGACTCACACCCTTTCTTTCCTCTCTATTTCAGTTCGCTCTTTCTTTTAACCCGAGATTGCTCGCGCAGGGTATGTCATACCCAGGCTGGGCACAGTTATTACATTTCTCACCACTAATTTTCGAAAAGTAATCGTCAAATTATTTTTGTGAGCAATGTCAACGATTAAATAAAATGACGATTTGTGTTTGAATTTATTGGTGGCAAAGTGTTCATCGTTCATATCCTGGATATGTGAGAGCATTCCCGGGTTAAAATTGTATGCATAGTTGTAACACGCTTTTTTGACCCTAATGAAAAAAAGACGCCTTCAATACGCGTTTTTTATGTATTTTATGATGTTTTTACGATTGTTTTCTTATTTTACGCCCGTATTTTAGATATCTATTACATAAAGTAAGAAACTACTAATTACAGCCGTCATATGAGGCATTCTCACAATCTTTTGACCTTTATGTCTCTGAATAATAATTTTAATTTTAGTACACATTTCTGCATAGGTGCCAACTTTTCCGCTTTTTTGCTACCACTAAAATATAATAGAGATTTTCGCCTTGTTTAATCGTGAGATTTGGACGATTAAATTAGACAACATTTACTATAAACTTTTAGCGGTACGAACAAAGCGTAAAAGTTGGTAGCTACGTTCTTGTGTTTTATTTTTCATATACTGGGGAACATCCCATTGCATGATTGCATAACAATATTAATGAGATAAATAAGTTTTGGACGGTGTGTTTTTTTTTTCCCATTACCGTCCCTTTTTCCTATACCATCCCCCTTTTTTTCCTTCCGTCCCTTCTTTAACACTCTTTAAAACAATGTTATACCAAAATTTTGTACTAAAAATACTACACTGTTATTATTTCTTATTTGAATGTCCTGTGGGAAATATGCAAATTCATTATAAGTAAAAATTTAGAAGAAAATAGAAAGTTATACTGGTAAAATTGTAAGCAAAATTAAACTCGCAAGTTTAACTTAAACCTCAGTTAAATAAAAACGTTTTCGCTGCTGACCATTTTTTCTTTATTTTGAATCATTAAGGCATTCGTCTATCAGATTAAAATGTTATTTTAGCAAGTTTAATTTCACCAGATTTTTATTCCCGAAAGTCAAAAGATTGTGAGAATGCCCCATATACATTATCTGAATTTTGTCATGCGATAATAATCACATTTGTAAATAGCTTTGGATGTGAGTAATCGTATATAGAGGACTTACCAAGTTCTCGACCGACTTCGCTGGCCAGCTTGAATCTCAATTTCTGTTCAAAATGGTGGTAATTTAAATATTTCAAACTCAAAAGAATGTACAAAAATACTAGGAATCTTAATTTGTTTTTCCTTAGATGCTAGGCCTTCATTCTAGATCATTTTTTCTTTCGCATCTACGTAAAAAATCGCTGAGATATGGCGGCTTGAAACAACGAAGCGGAATAAAATTAAGGAATGCTTCCGGAGTCATGTTCACTCCTAGTTTATATTTTAGTCAACGTGGTTTCTCGTACATTTAAATTCATTTTTGTAACTTTTCTTGCAACTCTCATACTCCTAAAACTACACAGTCAAATCATAAAATGACGTCATATTTAAAATAAAGTAATATATGTTACTATTTATAAAATATTTGCACACACACACATGCGCACGTACATATACATACGTAAAAGTGTCTGCCAGCGTGAAATTCTCACAAAGCGTGGGAATATTTTGGGAATTATTTCCAATTATCGCGGAAAATACCTAGCCAGAAACGAAGTCAACTATGAGATATAACGAATTTCTCTAAATGACCATTCAAATTCAACTTCAACGAAATTTGGAAATCTCCTATAATCGGGTTCCATGCATTTCAACTTTCGTGTTTTCATGTAAAATGAATTGAATCCTTAAAAGAAAGGAATAGGAAAGCTACATTTTCTTCCCGATATTGGTCGGAAGGACTTTTTAAATGTTATTGCAAAATAGAAAATGTATGTTACTAACTAAAGCGAATTAATTTTTCCTTAATAGAAATAATTATTTTAGAAAGTTATGTATATAGATAAATAAGTTAAGAGAATCTTTAACATATTTTTAAAGCAAAAATAGATATTGATTTTCTGTTTTTGTACATTTCATTTTAGAAAGCACTCTGCTATGTTTTATAATTAAATTATTACTGAATTTTAGATTTATGTAATACTTTTAGACATGGAAAAAATTGTTAATTCTATATTTTAAAATTTTCAGGCGCTTAAAAATAATAAAAAAATACATATACAACTGCAGAAATGTAAAATAAACTATTCCTAAAATTTGAATAGTCACTTCATTAAATTATATTTGAGCCCTTTTAAAATTCCCTTCTTTATTCCCCACACTAAGGTACTAAGTTTGCCTGTTAAAGAGAGATGCATATGAAATTTTACTTTCTGTTTCAAATAATATTCTACCCCAATTTATGTAAAATCTCAATTTATATTACAAAGGACAAACGTGTTTTTGCGGAACGCTGATGATGGCAACATCAAACGATTAAATTTACCTTTCACTGTAATTATTTTAAACTTCTAAACATGTCACATTTTAAAAAATTACACCGTCGAATAGGAGGAAAAATTAACTTTAAAATATTTTTTTAAAACTCTTTAGTAACTTGTTTGAAAAATTTATCAGTTTTAAAATAATGTTTAGGCATGATTTTTAAATCTACGTCTATCGCGTGCAGACGTTTACGTGAGATAAATCCGTTTGTTCTAAAATTAATGTAAACTAGCTGTTTAACCGTCTCTACGCACGGGAGTTCATGAATTTAATTCTAAAACTAAAATTAAGAATAACTATTCGATTTAGAAAAATATTTTTCAACTACCGTGCATTTTTTAAAATGAAATTTAATTTATCATGTTGCTATGGCAGCAGACGATAAAACGCTATCTTTGGAATAAGGGGATAAATAGAATAAAAAGTTTTGTTGATGTTTGTGATAATTAAGCGCAATTGAATAATCTCTAATTATTTGCATGTGAGGTAAAATAATAATAATAATCCCCGCTACAGCTTCTAAGTATTGCAGCGGGGCGCACGCAATATGTATATCTGTAATTATTTGCATGTGAGGTAAAAGAATTATCGTAATACCCGCTACAGTTTCTTAGTACTATAGAGTGGCGCACGTAATATGTATAGCTCACATTGGTTAGAACTTGCGTGATTACGGGCTGAACATAAAAAAATGGCAAAAATTCGTTAAAAACATTAAAAAAAAAATCTATTTAAAATTTTCGATTTTTTTGGCCCAAACCATTCATGGGCCTCTTACCAGAAACCCGTGTGCCAAATTTTGTAGTCCTGCACCTTGTGGTTTAAGAGTTTTTGAGGTTACATAGATACGCTCACGGATTTTAGTAGGAAGGACAGCTCAGAATTTGTGTCCAGCTTATATGATATAACGAAATTAAAACATTCATCAAGCAATAAATAAAATAATAAAATGTAAATAAAATCCAAATGTAAGACATATGATCAAACTATGCTTTTAACCGCTTGAATGCAGAGGAGCACGATTGCGCTCTTCTTGTTTTATGCTAAAATTAGGGAGAGGGTGATAGCGCTCCTATTTGTTGTCTCAGTTTGGTATGCATTTAAGCTGGTTGCAGCATTAACGAAGTGTACTATATCAGTGTATATCGTCGGCTTACAAGTATTTCTATTAACTGTTTCAGGAGGCGGTGGTAATTTTATGAATTTACTTAATTTTAATTCTAAACTGACACAATGACACCAGAATTTTGGTTTAAAAAAAAATCTGTTTATGTTGTATGTAAAATATAGCTGTTTCTTTTTTCCAAAAAATGTGTTCGTAAAATTCGGTGTCATTCATTCATTTCAATATTTTAGCAATGGAAGTGTTTTGCCCATGAAAGGGATATACCGAGCAAATTCGCCTTTTTGGCATATATCCACAAGATTGGTTCCGCATTCAAACGGTGAAACCAATAAAATTATCAGAAAAAATAAAGGCCAATTTTAAGTAGTGATACTTGGCGATTTCTTCGGCTGTTAACTTCTAGCGCGATGTCAATACAAAAGTATCAATTTTAATAAATCTCAAACCTTTATTTTTCTATTGAAATATTGTTCTATTGAAATATTTCTATTGAAATATTGTATAACTAATTACTATTTTTCATATAAATATTATTTTGGTATTGTTAACGCGTAATATAAAATGATATATTAAATGTAAAAAATCTATAATCTAAATATCTAATAAATGGTTATTATCTATATTGTGTAACCCAGAAACCCCGGGTATATCCCGTTGTTTCAATTAAAATAAAAATTGAAACAAGTATTTAAATATCCTAAATAAAATCATTAAAAGCTTTATTCAAGTAAAATAGCATAAAAGAGAAATGATTATCTAAAAAAGGCTTAAAATATTATACCAGTTTTTTTTTTTTTTTTTAGATTTTCCAACGTAGTTGAAAAGTTCTTATGAATTCGGTTTGTCGTCTGCCGTATGTCTGCCACCTGACTGCCGTCTGTCTGTCCTTCCTCTACTTGCTTAGATATACTGGGATTGTTATACAGTGATATAAGGTACTGTGGTTTACCTTTTGAAAATGGAGTTTACATAAATCATTTGTACCTATTTATAAATTGCAATTCGATTACATAGACACTCAAATGAATCCTGTTACATTATGGGCAATGGGGAAAAATCTTTGTGGTGTATTTTAATGGTGTTATGCTATTTCGAACGTAATTAAATTTATAAGCATTTATGAGCTGCACTAAAACATGCTTTCCGTACAATATCGCATGCAACGCATTTAGCATACATTAATAGGGTCACATAAAAAAATTCGATTACATAATGATCTGGGGGGAGAAAAGGTTTGGAGCGTATTGTTATAATGTTACACTTTTGCAAACATAATGAGTTTCATATGCAATATTGAGGTTCATTAGAAGATTCTCACTATAGAATATGACGTGCATACCTGTAATCCTTCATTTACAGGGAGATAGAAAATATTTCGATTACAGTACTGTCTATGAGCGATAAATGATGGAAGAGCGTTTCCATTTATGGTATCTGTTTTAACTTTAATTAACTGTTTGCGTATTATGTCGAGTGCAAAATTTCTATAGATAATATACAAGACTTCACAACATAATTCGTAAGCCTTACTATGTATGAGCATGAAATGCTTAAGGTTGTTTTTTAACTGAATTAGGCATTTTCCAGCTGAATTATATATAGTATACTAAGAGAATTTTGTAAAATATAAATACATTCATATACAGCACGACACAAAAACTGGATGCATTGCAGTCTATGGATAGTAATTTCTGAAAGTACGATTCTAGTTGTGTTCTGCGTTATTTTCCTGAAATAAATTTTATTTTTGATATGAGGAGTGTATAAAAATCTATAAATAATCTGCAGTGTTGTACAGAATTATTCGAATTCATTTCTGTCTATCGCTGGAAATTGCCGAAAGTGAATTCCCAACAGAGTTTTGCGCTTTGTAACTAAGCAAAAGTTTTACAGCCTTCGTATTCGAGATACAGATATAGAGAACATATAGAGGGCTGCACAAAAGAATTCCTGTATCTTACCAGCTATAGACGGTAACTAATGAAATCTGGTTTCATCCTTTTAAACAACGAAGTTCTATTAAAGTATTCTGGAAGTAATGGAACGTATTTTATAATCATATGATTATCGTGTGAATTTTCTTTTTTGTTTTAATTTCTAAATAAAAGTCGCGAAAGTCTTGGAAAGGCGCTTGAACAGGGTTTTATTTGGTAGTAAGAGTTATACAACTAGCAGTCAATTTTACAAACTGTTCGTTAAATTATAAATATTTCTTAAGTTTGGCAGTCTGATTAATGTTGAAAATAAATATAATACAATTAAATCTATCTACTACATATCTTTTTGTCTATAAAGAGTTTTTTAAAACTATCAGTAAAGATTTCTGTGACAGAGCACAAAAAATTTCACGAATAAAATAAATAAAGTTAAGTAAAACCCCCACAGCCTCAAATATGTAACTTACTCATTTATTTAATAATTTCACTGTGGTATGAAGGTGTATCGTAAAAAATGAATAAGACAGATCGTTTTGCATCAGAAAAGTTTTTCACAATAACCATTTTCGTTATTTTTATTTTTTCCTCTCTTCTCTTTTGCTTGGTAAGCTCATAAATTAATTTGAATAAGGATTTTAAAAGAAATGTTGCTTTTTATAAATAGTATTTAAAATATTTAAATATGAAACAGTAGACAGACTTTAATACAATTACTAAAAACATACAAAACAATTAAAATGAGATAAAATCATATAAAATTATACGTTATAAAATAAACGTTATAAAATAAATTAAGTTCCTTCCTGAATAGCCACAAGTTCAAATATGAAAAAGAAAAATTAAGCGGCGTTGTGTACAAGATTCCATGCAATGATTGTGATAATGTTTACATAGGTGAAACCGGCAGATCCATGGAAATTCGTCTTAAAGAGCACATCGGTGCATTTAAAAAAGGTAAATTAAATTCCAGGTTAGTGCAACATGCACTTGACAAGGATCACACCCCCTCCTTCACAGATTCTTCAATTTTGAGAAGTAATTGCATAGACTATTATTATAGAATTTTTATGGAGGGATGGTTTACTAAATTGCATCCATTAACCCTGAATGAATCAAGTCCTGTTCCGAATGAATATTTTGTTTTTTTTTATTACCCGACTACGGCAAAGCCAAAGGAGGGTTATGATTTTGACAGGCTATGTATGTATGTATGTATGTATGTATGTATGTATGTATGTATGTATGTTCATCTGTTCCCTCGTAACTTCTAAACCACTAATCAGAATTCGACAAATGACATATCATTAGAAGCGTCTTAATTGTCCGCTGGTTATAGGCTATATAGATTTTCACCAAATTCAATGTGGCGCCTTCTAGCGGACAAAATATACAGAGTAAAAAAATAAAGTTAAGCTAGATATGCCGTGTTTGGTATCATTTTAAAGCGCTTCACTTGTACATTTCGAATATATATATATTACTAGCATTTGCTTGTGACTTTACTTGCATTTATGGGCTAATTGCATATAATTCACATCTTTTCGTTCTTAATTTCTTTGGTACTTAGTAATCAGAATAAGACCACTGCAGTGCCATTAGAAGGGTCTTGATCTTGATATTCTGTTGGTTGTGAGCTATAAAGTTTGTCACCAAATTTACTATTATGCCCTCTAGCGGACAAAAAGTATAAAAGCGCTGTTCTCATACAATTTGACGACGCATCCATAAAAGCCGATATTAACGGACTTGTCAGAATCGAGCCTTGCCTCACTGAATTTGACGGCTTGAGGGGGTCTGGGAAAATTCAGCGTAAAATGCTCCCGCTGATTCTTTCTTGGGGTTGTACTGTACATAAATTACAAGGTTGTACTCTGGATAAAGCAGTTATCGATCTAGGAAAGTCATTGTTTGCTAAAGGACAGGCCTATGTCGCTCTCAGTAGAGTCAAAACCATAGAGGGTTTGTTTATAAGTGCCTTGGATCATAATAAGTTGCTTAAAAATCCACATGACAGTCAATCGTTAGCAGAATTAGATAGATTAAGAAATCTTCCTAGGTCATCTTAATACATGAAACCTTCAATCTACATTACACATTTACACATTACACTAACGACCTCATCCACTAATCGGTCCATTACCCATTTGCTGCCATCGACGGATATGTGCGTCACTACTACCAAATACTGGAAGCGTCATACGTCAAAAAATAAAGTTAAGATAAATATGCCGTGTTTGGTATCATTCAAAAGCGCTTTACTTGTACATTTTGAATATATCTATATATTACTAGCATTTGCTTGTGACTTTACCTGTATTCATGGGGTACTTTTATACTTTTTCAGCGTAGTTTTTTGTCGTAGTTGGGTTTTTAATCATTGACTTTAACTTTGACTGGGTCCGGTGTATGCACGTTGTTTTGTTGTAAGTTGATTCGAATACTGATGAGGCTATGCGGTGTATAGCGAAACGTTTATTTTATATTGTATAATTTTATATGATTTTATCTCATTTTAATTGTTTTGTATGTTTTTAGTAATTGTATTAAAGTCTGTCTACTGTTTCATATTTAAATATTTTGAATTCAGACGTTAAAATGTATATATATCTTAATATTTAAAATAATTTAAAATCCAAGATTATTTAAGAATATTTCATAAATAAAAGAGATGTAAGGTTTTAAGATAAAGTAATATTACTAAAACTGTAATTTTATAAAATATATAACGTGAACATTAACAAGTAAAAATTAAATTTAAAAAATCAAAAAACCCGACTGCGTAAAAAGCGAACTAATTAATTATTTCTCACCAATGAGAAACTATTTTTTTTATTACTTACCTATTTTTTTATTTACTTGTATTGATGACTTTTAAGTTGTGTTTAATTGTTAGTTCATATCTATAAATACTGTTTTGATGAGTCCTATAGATGTCTATGAATGTTAGAGTTGCAGTGAAGCTAGAGATCCTATCTACACAACTTCCAGGTTGTGTAATATTTAAACAGAGCTTCTGACTGTAAAATAGTTAATGAAACATCGTCTTCATTTTGAAAGACCTATCCAATGATATGCTACTCAATAGGATGCGTAAATTTTTTCCCGTCTCTACAGCCCTTTTGTATTTTACGGCCGTCATTTTGAATTTATAAAAACAAAACCTAGCCTATAACCATTGGACTGTTAAGAAGAATCGTTAGAGATCTCCTTCATTAAAATCCATCCAGCCGTTTGGATGTTTCGAAAGTATAAAAAATCCCCATACCCGGATACGCGTCAAACACATAACGCTTCTTGGCAGTCGGGTAAAAAGTTCAATGTTGAATCAAGGTGAAAAATTGAGTTTCGTCTTATGATATTATTTGTAATTTTATTATTACCAAATTATTTATATCAAATACTTATTAGTCTTTTTTATAGGTAATTCAAGAATATGTAAATTTGTATTACAACATCGTTCTTGTATTTATTCTTTAACTTAAAACGCCAGCCGAAATGGGAATGAAACATTTCCAAAACGTGTTGTCTAATTCTTTGATAACGTTGTTGAAAAATTTAAACAAGGATCATTAACCATTTTTAAAACGAAGGGAACAGAAAGTGAGCAATTTATCGAATGCTTAAGAGATAATAAAAAATAAAACAGCGAAATTCTAAACGCTTGAATATCGCACATCATCTAAATCTACACCAGACATCATTCTACAAAGCACGCAAAATATTGTTTTATTTTCACCTGTGCAGCGGTTAACATTGAAAAAAAATTGAAAATTTAAAGAAATTAAAAAATTGAAATTAATGTATATTCATAAAGTTATAGATTTAATGATTATTAAAAAAAAAAAGATTTGTAATTAGACGTTTTGTTAAAAAAAAGGAGCTTTGCTCTGAGATTCTCGAAAATCCATGGTGTCAAACAGTCGAACAAGCAATAAGGTTACTTAAGTTTTAATTTGATTATTATCAAAACGATTATATCTAATACTCATTATTTCCTTCTACAGGTAAGTAAAAGATTATTGTTTTGTAATACAACGTTATTTTGTTCCATTTGAATATCGTTAAGAGGCGTTGCTTTATTTCTTCAATAAATATTTTCATAATATTGGACGACACGTTTACACGTTTTCCAAATGCTTCATTATCTTTTCGGCTAATGTTTTGAAACAAAGAAGAAACATAAAAATATTGCTGCATTGCCATTTATTAATAATAGACTTATTCGTAAAAAATAGTGATATATTTTAGAAATTATTAATTTTGGAATAATTAAATTAAAACTTTAGTAACCCTACTTTTATTTCTGCATTTTGAGTATGACATATAAAAAAGAGAAGCTGGGCCACGAACATTAATGCAAGGCCATGTTTCATTATTGGGAAAAACGTTATTTAACCATTTTTATTTTCAACCGTATTCAAAAACTTTATAGAATTTTTAATGCAAACAATAATACAAAATACTTAATAAGGGGATATTCTATATTCTATATTGAATATTGAATATTCTATAATGGTTCATGCTTAGTTTCCTGTTCCATGAAATGCAGCATTTGACTTAAGGTTTGATTCTAACCTTCTTTGACTAGCACATTGATATCGTAGGTAAAATATCGAAATTTCACATATCTGGTGTGTCGATATATAACCGGATTAAATGCGTTACATTTATAATTTTATTTGATTTTTTTGGTTAGTTATAATGTCACATAAATTAAGAAATCTACCTAGATTCAAGGCACACTATCTGGTGAAAAGTACCTGGACACCTTCGGTTTTAGACGTGTTGTTTAACTTTTCGAACTCTTCCAAAATTTCTGATTTGAAAAGGATATATTTGACCTCATATTTTACATCTAAGGTTTAGTCACGAGGGCAATTAGGGGACAAAAATAATCTTTCAAAATTAGGGGAGACTAGGGAGGGTTGACCGTAGGAAAGGCTTAACCCATCCATCAGTTTTCATATTTAAAAGAATTTCAGAGCTTTATCAATAGGCATCAATCAAAGCTACTGAAATGCTCAAACAACAGTCTTTGTTTCATACAGATAATCGAAATACGTGTGGAAAAAATCAATTGTGAAGCATTTTCGACCTAAAAGGTGTGTTTTTTAGAAATATTTTGTAAGTTTTTTCAGATAAAATATATCATAGAAATTTAAGTAAGTAGGTTTTAAGTATTGCATAAATATCGAGCTTTCATTCCACGCATAAAGATTGTAGAGTAAGTTAGGCTTAACATAACAATGTGCTATTCTTGAGAAAAGGGCTATGTGGGGACGCTTTACGCAGACAGTGTATAGGAGGGTTGAAGTTCAAATCTCCCTTAATTAAGTGGTTTTGGAAATCTTTTTATTATACACTGTGCGTAATGAAAGGTTAATGGATATATATATATAAATGTATGTAATTTTATTCTGTAAAAGTGCAGTAAAATGGGGTCCTGGAAAAGAAAATGCTTAAAACTGACTAAAGAAAGATGTGAAAAATTGCTATAGTATCCACTGCAAGTAAAAATTTAATGAACTTTAAAAGGGAAAGTTTATAGGAACTTTTTTCCATATAAATGTTACTTACAATAGATAAATAGAAACGGTGGGAAACACTAGAAAGGACTAGAAAGTATGAAAGCAGCAGTCTTAACTTTTTCAGGGCAGTGATATGTTTATGAAACCACTTAATTTTAATTCTCAAACGCCACAGTGACACTAGAATTTTGCCAAAATCTTTTCATTTAATATGTATGTGAATATAGCATTTTTCTTCTTTCCAAATAAATTTGTTCGTAAATTCCGGTGTCAGTCATTTATTTCAAAATTTTAGTACTGAAAATACTTTGCTCCTGAAAGGTTAAAATATGTTAATCATAAGTTAAATTCTCATGCGACTGCAAAAGAACATAGCATTGATCGAAAAACTTTAAGAATGTATGTAGACAAATTTCACAAGGATGAATACAGTGAGGTGAAGCCAAATTATGTGACAACTAGAGTTGTCAGATCGAGTGTCACAAAAAGTAGGACAAGGAGACAAAAAAAAAAAAAAAGCGGGACAATAGCTTCTAAATCCGGACATAATAATACATGATACCTGAACCTGTCTCTAACAGAATACTGTCTTAACCCTTTCCGACGCGGTGTCCTTAAAAAAGGACATCTAATTTTAATTCCAAAACTGACAAACGGCACCAAGAATATTTAACTAAAATTTTCCTGTTATAATGTACATGAAACTAAGCAAGTTCGTGTTTTTTAATAAATTCGTTTATAAATTGCGGTGTCAGTCCATTATTTCTTCAGTTTATAAACATAATTACTCCGCGCCGGTAAGGGTTAAATGTTAAAATTTCGTTTTCCCTGCTGAACAATTATACCCGCTCAGACAAAATCCTGTTTAAAATAAAATTTTTCTCCTCTGACTTTCGATTGCGTCTAAGCAGGTTTGTTTAAGCATCATATTTTCAAAAATATTTTTCATAATTATTAAAGCATGTAGCATAAAATTATTTCGCTATTCTTAAACTGATTTTATTTATCTTCACCAATATTTCAATATAAAAAATAGGCTCAAGCCTCCCATATACTGGGCAAACCCTCCCAAATGTAGGGAGCCTTGACCCATTATTTTCTCGTGATTAAAATCAAGCATTTTTTCAATTTCTTATATATTACACTTATGTAGCAATTTTATTTTATATGTTTGTATAACAAATAAAATGATATGTAAAACTTTATTCTTCGTTCATTATTTAAAAAATAAAAAAACATTTTGTAAAAAGTGGGTAAACCCTCCCTTCCCCATTCTCCCCCATATTTGAGATCACTCTGTAAAATAAGATGCTCGAAATGATCTGTAGCTGTAGCACACGTCTTATACAAGTCCTGTACAGCATCAATACAACATTTGTGTAATAATAGCATATGTTTTCCTGAGTATATAAATTTTTATTTAAAACAAAAATGATAGCATTCAGGGTTTTCAACAAAGTTTAATTCTACTTTCAGTAAACTTGACAAAATGCAGCAGAAACAAAGTACTTGAATTAAAATATAAATATACCGAAAATTTTATGAAATATGCACATCTGTATGAAATACATTCTAATTGTGCTTGCGCGAACGATAACTGTCTCTTTTTTTTCATAACTCAGTTTTTTTCGTAGTTAACTGTAAAGCGCAGTTGATACAGAAAGTATATTTTCAAATATCGTGAAAATTCAGAAAGATATAGGGACCTGGATTTCAGTTGCTTTCCAAAAGCACATAGATGATAAGGGATTTTTGTACAAACTGTCATTTTACATTTTTTACATTATTTAATATTTTTTTATATTTTTTAGTTTTTCTTAGTAAAAACCAACCCATTTCAAAATAAAATAAGAGAGATATCAAATACGAATCAATCATTCAAAAGCTACGCGTTGTCGTATCTTAAATACATATGGATCAATATCTGAAAACCGGACAGTTCCATTCGAAAATTTTTATCTTTTAAAATTAATGCTCCAACTACCTCATACAATTATATACTATAATACATGTTTTGTCATTTAAATTCTGTAGTGGTTTGAGATCAAGGATGTATATTTTTTGCGTAGGATAAACTTTTATGGAAGAAAGTGTCTGTTAGAATCATAATCAGTGTCTAATAAATGGGACTGAGGTGATGTTTTTGTCTTAACAGCTGCACAGTCATTTTGTTGAATAGTTTTGCACACATGCATATTATTAAATATGCCATGTGACATTTGTATGTTACATAAATAAAGTTGAAATAAGCTTTTTTTTTTTATAAATAAAAATTTAAATATGGGGACATGAATATGATTGATGCTATAAAAAAATACTCATCCTTATTCAGAACAAAATCTAAATATTTCTAATTATGAACCAAAGAAAAGAACAACTTACCTTCATCCATAGTGCCCAGTTGAAATGTAGTTGTTGTTGCAATGGAAATAATTCTGCCAGCTCAACCTAGTATGCGTTAAACTAAATGTGTGTTTAGAGGGACTGAGATGATGGTCAACCTCAGGGACGAATATATTTACTGGAATTTTTTACTATATAATCTATACTAATAAAGGTGAATTATATTTTCACACACTGTATACATATAGGTATAAGTATATAATAGCAAAAGTTAATAATATTTATAGAAATGGTTACAGCATACATTAAATATTGAATAATTGTATCTGCGCACAGGGACTGAAATGATGATTTCGTTTGCTTGAAGCTTAAAATTTAATTAATTACTTATACATCATTATATGTCCATTTATCATTTGTAATTATTATAAAAAATGTTACAATATATTACATTTTTCAGTTTTTGGTTTTAGTATAAATAATGAAATATTATTGGCAGTTGACGTAAATTGTCCAATTTTCAGATATTGACCCATACTTCTTTATTGGAAGTTGGTTAATAAACAATGGCAAATTTTGAAAAAGTATTTACCATCTAGTTACTCTTATAGAAAGCAACTGAAATACAGCTCACTATATCGTCGATATCTTTCTGAATTTTCACGAAAATCATCTGCCCTTTTTATATGAGTTGCCCTCTATAGTTGACAACAAAATTATATTAAAAGAAATGTTACTGTTCCCTTACGCGCAGATAAAATAGATTTCAATGAATATTTCATAAAATATTTAATATATTTGTAATAAAATTACAGTATTTTGTTTCTACAACAATTTTTAAAGTTTTCTGAAAGTGTCGTTAAATTTGGTTCAAAATAATAAATGATATAAATAAAATACATGCGGAAAGTTTTGAAATTTTAAAATAAACTTTTATATCTCCATGAATATAGGTGCTAGTCTTACATGAACAAATACGTGTTTTATACACAGGACCTACATTGTCAACCACTACAGCTACAGATAATTTCAATGATTTTGTTTTACAAGGTCATTTGAAATATTTAATTTTTTTATTAAATTTATCGTTGGTTTCATAATTGCTCTCCTGACTAAATGTTTTGCTGAAAAGGTTTAAGTTCAAGATGTTCTTTACATTCGTAAATTTTCTGAAGATTGCGTCAAGTTATTCGACAAGTATATTGGTCTAGATATTCGACTAAACGCCTAAAATGTAAAGCTTCTAGATACTTGACCAACTAGTATATAACAGAATAAAATGCACGATGATATTGAACATCCGCATACCCTTTTACCTGAAAAAAATATTTTTTTCCTCAGCGCACCTATTATTATTATTATTACTATAATTATTATTAAACTGATCATAACACAGTTCATACTCTTAAAATATTTGTGTTAGAATTTATTCATAGCTGCCATATTTTACGGTTTTTCTTACCAATATCTTTTAAAAGAAAATTTTGTCTTATTTAATCGCAAAAAGTTTAAGATAAAATTCGATACATTTTGTCAAAAATAGCGGTAGGAAAAAGCGTAAACGTTGGCAACTATGTTTATTTATAAGACAAATATAAAGTGTTCATAATTTTAAAACTTTAAACCATTGCAGAGAGATTTTTATTAGTTAAACCACTTAATTTAATTAAAAGTTTCAACATAATGCTTAAATAACAGTACACTTCTATCACTTTAAAACAACATTATTTATTTCAAAATGAATAATGTTCGAAAATTCTTGTAAATTTTCAACATTTCAGAAACAGAATTACTGGCCCATAGGTGTACAAAAATAAATTAGACAACCGCAACATACTTTTTTTATTTTTATTAATCCAAAGTTTATAGTAATATTTTAATTGTGTATGCACAAAAATTTATCTTGCCACAATAAATTCAAAATTAAATCACAGAGCAAAAAGCATCAAATTAAAACAATATCATATAGAATATTTTATAATATATGCTGATCTCATTTTATTCAATTTGTAGATTTTCTCGGTTCAGACTTCATTAAAGATGTTGTTTACCAAAGAAATATATTTCATGGTGTGTTTTTATTATTATTTCTATGCGGAATTTGTTGGTTCTTGAAAAAAATATTCTGCGAACTACAAATTTTACGTCAAAAGCAAATAATATATTTTTATGAAAGTGATAGAAATGTTTCCTAGTTGAAGTCGAAAATATTAGATTTTCTCAAGGCAATACAGATTTCGTGATTTTTATATTAAAAAAGCAATATTTGACTGGGATATTTGTAGAATTAACTAACTTCGAACAATAATTCTGACATTTTTAGCAGTTTTTATTTTTGAAACTCTTTTTGTTTTAATAACCGTACGGATGTTCTTACTTTTGAAACCAGGCCCATATCAGGAGCACTATTTCAGCTGCTATCGTGGAAAATTATCACCCACTTTCAGCTTTAAAAAAAAGAGATAAATGAGAATTTTTCATTGTAGAATTTTGTTTTAAATTGGTCGAAATAGCATATGAATAACAGTTGTAAAATCTACTTTAAAAACAAAACGAAAGTAGGCCAATATTGTTTATATTATCTATCTATGGCCTATAATTACTAAATATTGACCACTACTGGCAATATCATCATAAAATATTAACCCAAAATTAAAGTGTTTAAAAATATTTCGGCGTTTTATTGCCAATATTTTCAATAGAAGGCCAATATTTCTATAATAGTGCTAATTAAAGGCAAATATTGTCAGTGCAAAGTAAATTTTTCATGCCTATATTTGCAATGTAAAACGGAGACATTTGTAATTGTGTTCAAGTATTTCATTGCAAAAATTGTTCAATGTAAAGGAAATATTTCGACATTTAATTTTCAACATAAAGACAATATTTCATTAAAGTCTCCATTTCAATACAAAAATTTTCAATTACAAATCCAATGATTAAACAGTTCTATATTTCGTTTGGTGGAGTTTCTATTAATGGAATATCGGGGTAATATTGGACCTAAACACAAGAATTTTTTTAAACAGGTTCTATTTCACAGAACTAAAAAAAAAAAAAAAAAAAAAAAAAAAAAAAAAAAAAAAACATGGATTAAACCTATTTTTCATTTTTTTTACTTTGTATGTGGAAATATATAAAATATAGAAGTTAAAATGTATTTGCAAAAGACGTTTATATATATAAAAAATCTTTTCTTTAAGAAGTTCTTTAATCTTTCTTTTTAATCTTTTTCTTTAAGAAGAGGTCCTGCAATTTTATATGCTTTTAAAAAATTCAAAAGTTTATTATAAATTCTTTCTTATTTTTTAAATTAAGGAAGTTAAACATAAAACTAAAAAAGATCTGAAATCTACACACTTTTTTATTTTATCATGTAATTCTCGTGGATTTATCAGTATTTTCTTAATTGGGTAATTTAAAGTATACTATAATGTTAGTCAAAATGCCAGTTTAAAAGATATATAGATCTCATGAAAGGATATAGTAACAGTATGAATTTCTATATGTGTTACTGATAATTCGAAATATATCAAGACAAAAAGAATATGCCACTATCTCTTTTCCATTTCGAATTACAACAATTTAGATTTTTTCAAATTTTCAAAAATCAGCCTTTTTGACATTTTGTAACAAAAAATAGGGACAGTGGCATTCATTTACGATTGGCATGGAAAATACTCTACATAATGTGTATAATGTGTAATACTATGTAAATTCTTTTACGTTATTGCAAATGGTCTATGAGATGCACAGTCTTGAATTTAGAGAAATGACGGAACAGCCATGAAGTATAGTGAGATTTAGAAACAAGACAAGTCAATCTTTGATCCTACTCACTATATTACTGTTTTCGATTCCTTAGTCTCCATTCCATCGTGTTTCAAAAAACATGGGATACCTCTCCATTTTTTTTCTCATAATTCTTATTTAAAAATGTATAAATTGAAGAAGTTAAAATACATTTCCAAAAAAACTTTTATTAGAAAGCTGCAATTTTACACGTTTTTATAAAATTCAAAAGTTCATGAAATCTTTCATATGTTTTGAACTAATGAAGTTAAACACAAAATTCCAAAAAAGATCTGAAATCTACACCTTTTTTATTAGATCACGTAATTGTCATGGATTTATCTGCATACTTTTTTTCAATTGAGTACTTTAAAATATACTGCAATATTTGTCAAAATGCCAGTTTAAAAAATATATTTATATAACATGAAAGGAAAGAGTAGAAATACGAATATCTATATGTTTTACTTCTACATACAAACACGTGCAGGTAAAAAAGTGTGCTTTTATCTCTTTTCACCCTTGGGTTATAATAATTTACATTTTAAAAACTTTTAAAAAATCAGTGTTTTTGTCAGTTTGTAACTCAAAAGGGCGAAGTGGCATTCAGGTACGATTTGCCACGGAAAGAACTTTTATAGAATGTCTATAATCTGTAATTTTTTTTTTATTTAAACCCCTCCATGAGATACAAAGTCTTGAATTTCGAGAAATGACGTTCAGCTACGAAATAAAATCATATTTAGAATCAAGACACTTTAATCTTATATGCTGCTCTCTATATTACTATTTTCAATTGTGTATGAAATGTAGCAAAATAAATTCCAGTTATCCTAATACCAAGTCAAAATGGGTCACTCCATGTTGTATTTCGAGAGAAACAGGAAAGACCTTCTTTTAACTCATACACATAAAAAAGAAATATTTCTTTTTAGATAAGGAAATGGAGAAGTGAAAATAAATGATACACAAAGAAAACATAACCCAAAGCAATTAAATTTTGTCGTAGTAATAAAAATCGAAAATGCGCGAAAATTTTAATATAATTAAAAGAAGGAACCCCGTAGCTTAGTGGTTAGAGCGGCACTCTACCACGCTACAGCTGCAAGGTTCGTTTCTGGAGTCTGGACTGGACAAGGTTCACTCAGTTTATAGAAGAAGCAATAAAATTTATACCTAGATAATGATACATCCAACGAAAGAAATTGAACTGGAAATTTTAACCAACTGTATAATGCGGTCAAAGAAAAGCGATTCCTTCAAGCGATGAAACCTAGAAAATTACAAACAAGTAACTTGCATAATTCCATATTCTGTTCAATACACACTGTAAACTGAAATCTCTGAAATTCCGACACAAAGTGTCTTAAGGGGGTCCGGGGCACAAAAATCTTCAAATTTTCAATCTTTTTTTTTTTATTGGATTAAAAATTTCTCTGCCGTTTTCTGCTTAAAATGACGTTTAAATCATGTTTCTATCTTAATTAGAACAGGAAATATTAATTTTTTCGTTTTGGTTTGTTTTCAAAATCTGCCTTTCAAGCTATGATTGTCAAGGAAACGAGTTCTTGTGAAATTGCGTTTTTCTTCATGATAGGTTTTTTTCACAATTTCTCATATTTAAATTCTTATAACTCAAGAACCGTTAAAGATACAGGTGTGAAACTCGGAACATATCTTTTTCAATTATTTTACTTTACTTTTGAGCCAGCATATTTGAAAAAATATTTACTTTTGAAAATATGATTTTTTTAAAAAAAGTTGCACCACTTTTTTTGTAATTTTTTCGTTAAATGTTTTTAATTTTTTTTTAAATTAATATCTTTTAAAATGCTGGCTCTAAATTAAAATATATATATTTCTGTTCATTTAAATGAAAAACAATTCAAATTCTACAAATAATATTTCGAGTTATAACGATTTTAAGTTATACCGCTTTTTTCAAAAATTTTAAATTTAAATTTTTTTTTAAAAAGCTATGAGAAGTTTTATCATTTGATTTTGTTTACAAATGATATGGTTAACCATCACAAAAAATTCAAAATTTTAACGCAATAAATAAAATTTTTTGGAAAATGTGTCCCTGACCCCCCTTAAGGAACTCAGGGTTTAATAGATACCGAAAAACATGTAAACAGAGCTCTCGCTTCGAGTCTGTATAAAAACCGAAGTATTCAATGTAAATAATTTAAATTTTCTGATATTTTTAAGGTATGTTTGCACTCTTATAAAATTATAAAATGAAGTACTTCAATGTAATAAAATAAAAAAAATATAGCAAAATTTATGTAACACAATTTTCGAAAAAAACATTTAGGTGTCATATCACCATCCGTAAGATATATTAACGTTGAATTGACATAAGAACCTAATTTTTGCTTTAAAAGGATCAAGTAACTTTATAGAATGAATTAAGAATATAACTATCACTCAAAGGAAACCTTGTTGAATAAATTTAAAAAATTGAAAATTAAAAAAAGAAATACTAAAAAATACAACTTTTTTTTCATTAAAAATACTCAAAATATTAAACTATCTAAAATATATTATTTTATCTAGCAGGACGGTCGTTCTGCCAACCCAAGCTATAAAAAAAATGCTAACCCCCGCCAAACAAACAAACGCCAAGGACAAAACGGCAAGACACCGTAACTGCTTATTATACTGAAGATAACTTCTCCATGTTAAATCGGCCAAAAGTGTCAGCGTAAAATTTCTCATATCAAAAGAACCAATCATCGCAGAATAATAAAACCAAAACCAGATGAACCTAACAAAGAAGATCTTCAATTTGAGACCAAATACATCTTCATAAATTAATTATAAACGGACATATAGATTTTTTAAAATAATGTCGAGATACTGAAAATGATCGATTAATTCTTTTCGTCACACTTTGTATATAAGTCGAGGTAGAGACTTAAATAATGGACAAAAAAAAGTAAGGACTGCATTTTTGGACAGATATTTACTCAATCTATGTGCTTTTATAAAATTCAGCTTTAAAACTATAAAATTTCTATTCTTAATTAGCGAAAAACTATTAATTAATTCTAAAGTTTATAAATTATGCCAAACAGCGATAAACCCGCCAAAACATTTTAGAAATCTTTTACTATCCTTTTATATTTTCCTTTTGCATTGATTTCGTCGAAGAAAACTATGGCCGGGATCCAGCTAGATTTTTCGCTGTTAGCGAAATGAGTTTGACCAATCAGAAGCCTGCATGTTTGAGAATTTTTTGCTGTTTCTCAATCCCGGCCTATGTCATGAAAGTTTTGCGTCATTTTCTTAATGCCATGGATGAAGTGCAATGTTTGTAGAAATCTAGGCTGGGATTCAAGTAGATTTTTCGCTGTTAGCGAAACGAGATTCACCAATCAATAGCCTGCATTTCTGCAAACAGCGGAAAGTTCGCAAAAATGCAGGCTTCTGATTGATGAATCTCGTTTCGCTAACAGCAAAAAATCTATCTAGATTGCGGCCAAATTATGTTGAACACAATTTTTGAATTCCCACATACAGGAAGGGTAATGATTGTCATAACAACAGTACATATTCGAAATAATTTAATACATTTATTATGAACTCCTTTGCTATACATTTCGATATTAAAGAAGTTGTTATTTCTATAGCGTACTTTTCTCTATTGCTCTCTCTAAAACAAAAATATCGAAATTTAACCAACAACTCTCAGAAACAACACCATAACAGAGAGCCTTTATACATAAGAGTGGTGATATATGCACAGCAGTTTCAAGTTTTTTCAAATTTTTGTTGAAAGTACACTGTTAAAAATATCGTGAAAAATTACCCCTGTTTTTAAAGGCTAGCTATTTTCTGACATATGAGAACGCTTCATAAACATCTATGACGTGTTCTCATTGGTCAGAAAATAGATAGCCTTTAAAATCAGAGGTAATTTTTCACGATATTTTTACGCTAGCAAAGAACTTTAACGATTTGTTTTTGTCACTTCTACCAATGAACTTTTATTGACCTTACGTAGCTACTTCATTATATAGGCACACTTGTTCATAATTTCGTTATCGAAAACAGATGTTATTTAACAACAATAATCTAAATAACACAGCAGAAAAAAAAAATTGTGGCTTCCGTAATAAATGAGTTTTTTTACATTGGTGGCAACAACATTTTGTTAGGGGTTCAGGTAGATTTTTCGCTATTTTCTAAACTAGATTGTCCTGTGAAAAGTCTGCATTTTGCGAAACTTTGGAAAAGAGCGAGGGCTAACGAAAAGGACAGGCTACTGCGGTGCATCCAAAATTTCTTTTTTACAGACCGCTAGAGTACAGCGCCTAGAAGATACAGTGTGGAAAACGGCTACAAAATAGTGCTAAAAAATTGAATCCCATAAATGTACAACGATGCTGAATAACAAGATGTTGATCGTAGCGCCATTGTAGTGATTTAAAAACGATAGTCATTCTAAAAGAGACTCTTTAACCTATTTCACGTCATTCCTTAACTAAATTAGCTTATAACAGACTAAAATATCTTATATTTATAGTTTCCGATATTTAACATTCTATAATTTTTGAAAACACAGTGTTTATATTGAAAAGGGTTACGAGATGGCGCTCGTATCAGCATATTGCCGCTGAGCATTGTTGGAGATTTATGGGATACAAGTTTTTAGCACTTTTTAAAGCATTATAGGAATAGCCGTTTTCCACACTGTATCTTCTAGGCGCTGTAGCTAGAGTGACGTGAGGCTCTTTCCTTACACCTGCATTGGTGCATTCGAGAATCACGTGACTACAGCGGTCTGCAAAAAAATATACGTGGAATGCACCGCGGTAGCCTGTCTTTTTCGTCAGCCCCGGGAAAAGAGCAAAAAGTGTGCAAAAATTTAAGTCCAGATTGTTTAATATCGCTTCGAAAATACTGAAATATTTATCTAAATCCTTACAATTCACTGTTTAAAATTTCGTGAAAAATTACCCCTGATTTAAATCAATTTTCTGACAATGGAGGATATTCCATCTCCGATTTGATCACGTGGTCAAGGTAAAATCTTCTAGCGTAAAGAAGGGAAGGCTCCGTAGATGTGCAATGTAAATCCCGCTAGCCAATGAAATGGTTCATGAGGCAAAGCAGTAGTATGTTCCCATCTTATCAGTTTAGAAGTTCCTTGGGTAAATTACAGGTATCACGTGACTTTTTTCAGCCTCGAACCCATATTTGGAATATCCTCCATTGAGAACGCTGCATAGACGCCTACACTGTTAAAAATATCGTGAAAGATTACCTCTGTTTTTAAAGGCTATCTATTTTCTGACCAATGAGAGCGCTCGATAGGTGTTTATGAAGCGTTCTCATTGGTCAGAAAATAGACAGCCTTTATAAACAGAGGTAATTTTTCACGATATTTTTAACAGTGTATGAAGTGTTCTTGGTAAATCATCCAAAAAATCCACGGAGCTCCATAATAGTAGGGGAGCTAACTCACCCATCCAATTTTTGCCTCGACCGTTTTATACTTTCAGTGCGCGCAAGTAATGAATCCTAACTTTTCTTAATATTTGAAGCATTTATTTCAAACCTTTCCGCATACATTTTTCAATTTTCTACACCTTTTTGATACTTTTTAAGCAATACTTACTAAATTTTGCATTCCTTTGTTTGTTGTTGTTTAAGTTATCTACAATTTCTTTTTAAACAATTATCATATTAAAACTTTGCGATGAATTTAAGTAAAATCTATAGTTTTTCAATAAAAATATACCTGTCAGTGAAGATTGTAACAACTTCGTTATATTTTTTAAAAAGAAAATCCAATTTGTAAATATTTACTCTGTACTATTTTATGAGATATATCTATATTTTGCCTCGAAAATTCTTTGTTGTTGTATTCCTGAGCGGACTGCTTGATTTAGGTCGAGGTCCGGGGCCTCCGTGGCCGAGTGGTTAAGACACCACGCTGCTAATCGCTTTAGAGCGTAGGAGGCTTGTCGGGTTCGACTCCCGCTGGCTCCATTGCACACTCTTTGTGGAGCTCTCGGATGTAAAAATTCTCTGTGTTGCAAATTCCATTGTGCTATCTCGTCCCTGTATATCGACGATGACTTATAAGCGGGCCTTGTTGTCAAGCACACAAATCTGTGTATGTGTCCAATAAAATAAACAAACAAACAGGGTGAGGTCCAGATAGATTTTTCGATGTTTAGCGAAACCAGATTGACCAATCAGAAGCCTGCATTTTTGGAAACAGGCAAAAGCTCGCAAAAATACAGGCTTCTGATTGGTCAATCCCGTTTCGCTAAACAGCGAAAAATCTATCTGTATCCCGGCCTTAATGTATCAAAATATGGAGTTTGCTTCTGGAGATCAGTTATAGTACAGCGCCTAAAAGATACAGTGTGGAAAACGGCTACAAAATAGTGCTAAAAATTGAATCCCATAAATGTACAACGATGCTGAATAACAATATGTCGATCGTAGCGCCATCGTAGTGATTTAAAAACGATAGTCATTCTAAAAGAGACTCTTTAAACTATTTCACGTCATTCCTTAACTAAATTAGCTTATAACAGACCAAAATATCTTATATTTATAGTTTCCGACATTTAACATTCTATAATTTTTGAAAACACAGTGTTTATATTGAAAAGAGTTACGAGATGGCGCTCGTATCAGCATATTGCCGCTGAGCATTGTTGGAGATTTATGGGATACAAGTTTTTTGCACTTTTTAAAGCATTATAGGAATAGCCGTTTTCCACACTGTATCTTCTAGGCGCTGTAGTTATAGTGTCTAGAAATATAGACGGGATCCAGGTACATTTTTGCAAACAGTGAAAAGTTAGCAAAAATTCTGGTTTCTGATTGATCAATCTCGTTACGATAACAGAGAAAAATCTACCTAGATCACGGTCATAGTGTGGAAACCGGCTATTCCAGTAATGTTTTAAAAAGTGCTAAAAATTGAATCCCATAAATATTAAACAATACTGAATGACAAATGTCGATTGCAGCGACATTTTCTAGATCTTCAACGGTTGAAACGTTTTCTCAATTGATTTCTTTTGCAATAGTTACGTTTGAATTACCATATGTCGCTGTGATCGACATTCGTCGTCCAGCGACGTTCAACATTTATGGGACACAATTTTTTAGCACTTTTGATAAGCCGATTTTTAAACTATATCTTCTAGACGCTATAGCTCAGTTATAGCGTCTGGGATAGATGTTGTAGAAATCGACTATCGCAGCAATACTAAAAAAAGCGCTGAAGTATTAAATCTCTTAAATGTACAACGATGTTGTATTCCAAACAGTCACTTGCAGCGACATCTTCAGATATTTTTTAAAGAAGAAAGAGACATGTGTAATGCACCGCGGTAGCCTGCCTTTTTCGTTTGCCTCGGAGTAGATATAAATGATATCTTTTGAAGCTGTTCCTAAACTGTGACCAACGACATACAAAGCCAGTTTATCACGTCACACGGAGTTGATTATCTGTACACGGCAATGGGCACAAAAAAAATGGGCGCGCTGATTTGTACTAATCATCGTGTAAAGATTATCCAACTCCGAGGCAGGCTACCGCGGTGCATTCCACGTACCTTTATTTACAGACCTCTGGAGTCACGTGATACTTGAATGCACCAATGCAGGTGTACGAAAAGAGCATCACGTCAATCTAGCGGTCTGTAAAAAAAGACACTTCAGATGCACCGCGGTAGCCTGTCTTTTTCGTTAGCCTCGATCCAACTCCCTGTGACGTTTTAAACATCATGAACTGGCCTATTATGTCATTGGTCGCGTTAACACTCTCCCTCCTGCGTCCGCCATATATAGCGGCATCTTGCACTGGAGACTGCTAAATGGGCTGCTATCGGTCAAATTCAAGATAGAAAAGAAAAGTAGAGGGGAAAAGAACTCGTTTTTTGGCACCTAGTTTTTCTTACATCTTCGATTCTTTATATGCTTGCGGGGCTTCATTCTCGTATTAGCCGTAGGTATTTGTAACGGTAAATTTATTTTGGAAAACCATCAGCAAAAAAAAAGTTATTACAGAACAAACAATTAACTGACAGACTAACTGTAAATATATATTTTATTTCGACTCTATATCTTTTTTACTAAATTTTCCACCTTCATAAAAAATTTAAAGAAGATATAAATTGAGAAAGGCTGATACTTTGAAAGAAGAAATTGACTTTCCTTACTTTTACATTATTAATTACTCTAACAAATGAATGATAGCTAAAAAAATGTATACTATTGTGTTTGCTTCCTGCTTATAAAGGTTATACGAGGATTCATTTTAATTTGAGTGTGTAGAATTATTTAAATTATATATAATCTGTTTTAAAAAAGAAATGATATCTAATAAAAAACAACTTTTCAAAAGTAAAAAAAAAAAAAAAAAAAAAAAAAAAAAATGAAAGTCGTGGCTAAAAAATAGTGTGATATCAAATTTCCAAGCTAATATTGTGATGCTTATTTAACATTTTCCATTAAAAATTTACCGTATGTAAATCGAATACCTACGTATGCGTTGATAGAAAGCCTTTTCTCCTTTATTAAATGCATCATAACGTGTTTCTGAAAATTACATTTTTTTAAAATTATGCATGAGGGGCTTGGCGGCCATCTTTGCATATTTAACACAAATTTCTAAGCACACAAGTTTGTAATATGTTTGCATTATTAAGAATTTCGAACTTCTAGTTTTAACTACAGACAGATAAATTAAGAAAGTCTTTTATTTTAATACAACAAATAGATTTTTACTGCTTTAACAAATTAATTGACCCCAAACTCCGAATAAAAAGAATCATAAGATGAATCTTGAAGTAACTACAGCTTTATCTTAAGACACAACTTTCTAGGCACACATTTCCATAAATGAAATTTATAAAATGTTTGCTTTAGTAACAATTTCGAACTTCCGATTTTAACTACGAACACTTGCTTTAAAAGTCCTGAGATCCCTTAACTATAAAACATCATCTAGATTTTTTAACATTATCTAAAAAAGACAGAAAAAGGTAAACTAATGTTAAACCTATGGAAGCATTTTTGACGAATTTCATTTTCACAGATTATGAAAATAAAATGTGTCGGCCGTAGACAGTTAATAGTAAACTAACGTTAAACCTATGGGAGCGTTCTTGCCCAATATCTTGCTTGTATTTGATACAATTTTTGTAGCAAACAACGAACAAAATCCTCAATTGACGCCCTCTTCGCCTTCCGTTCTGGCGTCCGGGGCACACAACACGTCTGCCCCTCTCTAGTTTCGGCCCTGGTTCGATTTAAATGTATAAATCATGTGATATCGTGACTTTGAATGGTGGTTTAAACATGTGGGCTTTTCCTTGAAAGAATATATTTTATCTTTTAAATGGAAATTTTTAAATACAGAAATATGCAAAAAAAATGGAAATTTTTCTGGAATTTACGGAAGAAAATTTACCTTAAAACACAGGAATTGGCAATACAATTTCCATATTTTAACGGATATTGTTTATATGGTTAAAAAGTGAAAAAATGACTGCTAATTGCCGAACATGCAGGTGTCAAACATGTCGCGATTCAGACGTTTGAAATGTCTTAAATTCAGACACGTACACGTCTCTTAAAAATTAAGACACTTTAAAATGTCTGAAAATTGAACAGCCCGTTTTAAGACACTTATGTGTCTGAATTCCAGACATTTCAGTTTACAGTGTTTATGCCATGATCGTAGTAAGACACTTAAGTGTCTTAATTTCAGACACCTATGATGTCCGAAATTTCATATTCAAACACTTAAGTGTCTTAATTACTTTTCAGTCACATATGTGTCTGAATTTAAGACGCCTGTATTTACAGTGCACTTATTCAGTGTATCGTTATTCTGAATATGAACTTTCATTCAACAGGATGCAAAGGTTTGTTAAAAATAATATGTTTGGATATTTTAGAAGTATTTATATAATATTGAACGTGACGAATATTGGGAAGAATTAATTTCCAGATTATAACATAAATTCTAAAGTTTCCAAAAGCAATTATTTAAACATTTTGAATTAAGTCGTCCATACATTTTTCCTTAACAAAAATTTCATTATCATTTCTCGGCTTACGTGGAATGCGTAGGTTTATAGTTGAATTATTTTAGAATTTATGCCGATTTCCTTTTTGAAATAGACAAGGATATATATTTATAATGTAATCGTGAAATGTAAAATTGACCGAAGTAAGTCATGATATAGATTTCCCGAAGTGTCTTATAACAACTTATGAAATGCTATTTACTATAATTTTCTATTTCTTTTCCATGCAAATAGCCACGATTAAATTACAGTATAGAAAAACGTACTAAATAAAAAATAAATAAACCGGCTTCAAGGAATTGATTCTTACCTCGTTCTTTTGTGGGAACATTTTATTGTTATAACATTAGAAACATGCACGAGAAGGATTGTACCCTAACGGAATCCGAAAGATCTAGTTGAAGTTAACTCAAAACTCAATCCAAAAAAAGAAAAAAATCTCATTGGCCATAACCCGACCCAAACCTGACCCACTTCAACCAGAAATCAATGAAAATAAATCCAAATATTAATGCAATTATGAAAAATGACTCTATATTATACCTCTAATATCAGCTTCATACTTTTCGCAGAAAAATTAATATATGGATATTCATTTACATTCAGTTATATAGTTTTTCTATATGAAACAATATTGTGGACTTTCTTTCGAAAAACGGTTATGCAATCCCGACACGAAATCCAACTCGAACCTGCAACAATTAGAGTCAACTAGATTCGAAACGAAAATAATTAGCACGGATTTGATTCTACCCCAACCGTACGTTGAGTCATGTTTAGATTAAATCGGTTTACCGACTCAATGCAGAAATCTAATTCAGATTGATTTTAATTTATTTATTGGAAATTTCGTTCATTTTAACATGCAGTAAAGGACGATACATTATTTTTTTTAATTTCCCTATTAGTAAGAAAGAAAAACTATACATGATTTGACGACTATTTTCAAAACGTAAAGCGATACTATTTACTTTAAAATCTTATTAAATTTCGTTAAAATTGGTCCTTTTCACGAAATTTAAAGCTTTTAAAATATAAAAATAAACCCCAGAAAACAAACAGGCAGACAAATACATAAATTTTAGGTGCTGGTGTTAAAACGGGACTACTTGCAGCCTGAGACATTTACAATGAAAAAAATAAGAAAATTGAGGCATCTGTTGAGTATTTATGCGTGGAGATATATGCACTAGATACCCAAACATCATTGGACACTTTCGTTTTCAAACGCTTTATCGAATATGTAAAGAAATACTTTACAAACTATTTTTGGACTTAGAGAATATAAATAAAAACTGGCCCAAGTGTTATTTTTCAACAAGGATTGGATCACGAATGTAATTACGAGAACGAGGACGAACTTAAGAATAAATACTATTTGCGATTACTCTGCAAAATAAAATGCGCTAAATTGTTTGTCACTGCAGTATATATATATATATATATATATTAATATTGTGCAAGATTTTAGTTCCTTTGTATAAGAATAGCACGTACATTCATGGCGATATAACGATTTCTTTAAAAAATGCAAGAATTTTTCAATGTCATTTGTTTATAGCATACAGGGTTTAAAACCAAGTTTAACGCCAATTTAAGAAAATTTGACAAAATATAGAAGAAACAACGTCCTACAATTATCATATAAATATATGAAATATTTAATGAAATATATAAACGGTTGTATGAAGTAATGTTTAACTGCGCATGCAAGAAATAGTCCAAAGATATTTTTCAAGATTTATAAGTCAACTTTATAGAGCAACTAATTTAAACAGACCAGTCGAATATCCAAATATCTTGAAACTTAGAATGATATAACCTCCTTTGTTGAATGCCTGTTACAAAACAGAATACGGTGAATAAAGTTCTAATTGATACAAGAAAAATAGAAAAGTATATGAGTTATTCTCCGTTAAGAGACAATATTGCATCCCCTTATGTCTAACAAGAAAAATATTATCAGAAACAGTTGTTCTTTCCTATATATGTATTTCCACAATTGTGTTCTTTTTCAAATAAATTTATCAAGATGATTTATTAACTATAATTTTTTTTTAATAATTTAATATAAGATAGTCATTCCCTCACTAGTTCCCTACCTCTTCTATGTAATTTTAAACATATTTTTCTCATATTTAATTAAAATAAGTATTTATTATGAAAGTATATTAGCAAAGTTAAATAATTATATTAATCATAAACACTAGTTTCTTATTTTTTACTTAATAAAAATGTTGTTTTAATTAACAATTAACCTTTCCCCTTCTGTTTAAAATCATTCCCTGAAATTTTGAAAGAAATCTAAATTTCAGCCACAAGAGATCAGCATTGTTCCCAATATCAGGGTTATTTTGTTTGTTGCATTGACACCAATGTTGCCAGATTGGGGACTTTTTAATTCAGATTATTTTATTGCCACCACTTTTTAAAAATAGTATAATTCGCACTATTTTTCAGAATTTTTAATCCATTTTTAAATAGGGCGGGTATTTCCAAAAAGCGGTGACATTCAACAATCTGGGGACAAAAAAGTTCCCAATCTGGCAAAACTGATTGACACCTTTCTGTTTGGGAGTCTTTAGTTTGAGGTGGACATTGTATGTTGCAGAATAAAATAGAGAAATAAACATTCGTGCATTTGTGTTTTTTTTTAATCATCATTCCTTCACACAGGATATCTACACTATATGGCCAAAGGGTGGCCGGTCACTTGCGATTTTAGACGTCTTGTTAAATATCTAGAAAAATACACGAGGAATTAGCCTGAAACTGCAGGTGTGTAAACAGTATAGTATAGGTCATATATTTCTGCGAAGATTTTTTTTTTCCAGAAACCCCATAGGGGAACGTCAACAAATTAAAAAAAACGAATATCTTTTGGATAACTCTGTAAAAACTAATGTAGCAAAAGCTTTAAACTCGAGATTATTAATAAGTGGCTTATTCTAATATGCTGTGTTCATTTTTATGAGGATAGCATGTATACTTATAGAGAAATTTAGGTTTTTATAAAACAGTCCCAAATTTCGCCAAGTTTTTTGCTTATAATTTGCAAAGTTCTTAATATAAAAAAGAGTTCTTTTCAGAAAATATGACAAACTACAATGTATACAATACTCTGTAGTCAGAATTAAAAAATAATAAAACATGGATGAAAAATGAGCAGGTATACTAAAAAATGTTTCACTGCTCATGCGAGAATGCAATCAAAATATAATGTGCATGATGTATTAGCTAACCATATAGAGCGACTTTTGTGAAAGTCTCGAAATCATAGCTTGAAAATTCTGAAAATTATCGTCGATAGAATAAGCTCGAAATCCGTTGTTCCCTAAAGGAAGCAAAAATATGAGGGGTTGTATTCAAATATAGTAGTACGTGCAATATTGTGCACTCTATCTTGGCACTAATCAACAGATATTTGATACAGCCCCTCATCTTTTTGCTTGTTTTTGGGAACAACGGATTTCGATCTATTTCTATCGACGATAATTTTCAGAATTTTCAAGCTATGATTTTGAGACTTTCACAAAAGTTGCTCTATAGACTTAGCTAATACATTATGCATATTTTATTTTGACTGCATTCGCTCATGCGCAGTGAAACATTTTTTAGTAAACCTGCTAATTTTTCCTCCAATTTTTATTATTTTTTAATTCTGATTGCAGGGATTTATGTACATGTACAATGTTGATTGTCATATTTTCTGAAAAGAACTTTTTTTTATATTAAGATCTCTGCAAATTATAGGCAAAAAACTTGGCGAAATTTGGGACTGTTTTTATAAAATTCTTAATTTCGCTACGAGTATACATGCTATCCTCATAAAAATTAACACAGTATATTACAATAAGCCACTTATTAATAATTTCGAGTTGGAACGCTTTTGCTACATTAGTTTTTACAGGGTTATCCAAAAGATATTCGTTCTTTTTCAATTTGTTGACGGTCCCCTATGGAGTTTCGGGAAAAAATCTTCGCGGAAATATATGACCTATACTATACTGTTTACACACCAGCAGTTTCAAGTCAATTCCTCGTGTATTTTTCTAGATATTTAACAAAACGTCTAAAATAGTAAGTGGCCGGTCACCTTTGGCCATATAGTGTATAACAAGGTCAATCAAAATTAAGAAATTATTCATAAATCATTTTCAACAATTCTGTGTAACTTGAAAAAAGGCAGCCATATTGAATTTTATCATTCCATCACCCACCATTCCCTCGCCCCACCAGTGGCCGAGAGGTTCTGCTCTCGAAGCTGGTAGACGGGAGGTGCTGGGTTCGAACCCAATCGCGCCCGTCGGCCTAATCGTTCGGAGATTTCGTGGTTTTCTACGAACCTTGGATTTCGAAGCGCTAATACGGGTTAGGTTCTCTTAGAAAGACCCCCCCCCCGAAGGGCACCCCCCTTCGGGCCCATATCCTCGTGTTGATAATTGGCCGTCATAAACACAACTAACCAACCCATCATTCCCTCACATTTTTTGAAATGAGATAATGATAGAACTTGTCAAAATAATTTAAAAAGTTTAACTTTAGTGTTTCAAAGCACTAACCAACAAAATATATACATTTTAGTACAAAATGTCATTCTTGGTTTCCATCTATTTAGATAATTTAGATCATGTCCTATTTAGATCAGGACTTTGAGACTTTCTTTTCAATTAAGAAAAATGTTGAGCAATTGAAATATTTCATGTTACTCCAGAAGAAATAGAGATTTGTAAACAAACTTTTGGTGCGGATTCTAATTATGAAGCCTTCGAAGGAACTCAAAAAGTGCATCAAGTTATCTTCAGGAAAAACACACCTAAACTAACTTTATAAGTTTTAGCTGCTTTGATTGCAACCAACAGGATTGCAGTCACTACCACCTCGCGGAAGCATATTAGAGGTGTGGAAAGAAGGCCAGTACAGATGCCCAAACTTCACATTTACTAAACAAAATAAAAAAAGTAAGATTCAGAAAGGTATTTATGTAATAATAAGAATTTTTAAATTTTATTGCACATTAATACATTAGTATACATTTTACATTATCTGTAGGATGTTGGGTGTTACTGCTGTATGAAAATGCAGAATATCCTGAAGAAGTTATAGCACAGATAAATGACAAATTTCAAATCAGTGCAATGTATCCCAGCAAAATCCCAGGGACATATAAATGGCTAGCACTAAAAGCAGACATTCATATTTATCATATTTCTGATGTTATAAAAAATATTTGTACCACCCGTGCCGTACGGTAGAATGATCACCTTGTTTACATTTCCCTGTTTACATTAATTAAATGAATTTATCCTACTTAATTGATTAATTTATGTGTAATGTTAATTTTACAATTATTTCGTGGCATTGTACTAACATAGAAATTGAAAAATATTAGGTTTGTGTGTATAAAATAGAAATTATAATAAAAGGAGCTTATTGCCACATATATGTATTTTTAAAAGAATTTCCTCATATGCAAAGTATCATTCCCTCACTTTTATAAAAATTTAAAATACTCATAACTTTGTAAAATTTTCAAAACATTCGCTGCTGATGTATTTTCTATGTTGATTTAACATTAGAACAAACATTTATGTAACAATTTTCAAAAAAGTAAGTAATTCCTATTTTCACTTCAGTGCTTCTCAAATTTGCCTCTTTACGGAGAATCACTCATATGTTTTCTTCATCGATTTTTTTATAGTTGTATATAGTTTATTTTTTTATGATTTATTACAACGTGTCATCTACATAAAGAAATTAATTTAATTCTTAAAAGTTGGGTAGGAACACTATCATTTCATTCAACATTTATTTACAGCATGCCATAAAACAATGAAATGGGAAATAGAAGTACATAGTGAGATATAAAATATTGAAAAACAAAACAATCCATATGAATGATAACGCTCGTTATTTAAACGTAACTATAAATTATGTATTTTTTTAACGATATGTGGCGGAACCCTCGAGCGAGACAAAAAAAGGCGTGAATAATGGAGGGTTGAATAAATATAAATCATTCAATTCAACATTGATTATAACTATATGTATGGTTATTATCACTGACCAGGTCTTCGCCGTTTAGGTCAGCTGGTTTTCTATAAAAAAGGTTTCATTTAATTTATACTACGAGGTGTTGTTTTAGTTATTCTGATATGTATTGTTGTCTGAAGTATCTGTTTATTAATCAGTGTCTCAGGAAGATTTCTTGATTTCGTATTTAGCTTTTAATTTTGGCAATAACATAGTAAAATCTTAATACATTTTTTTTTAATTCTAAAATCTCTGATTTAGTTGAATAATTTGTTTAGCAATGTGGATAAAAATTTATAAGCATGTCATCCAGTTAAAACTTAAGACAGTGTTTGTGAGTATTAAAATTAAATAAAAAAAAATATATTAAGAACATTGATGCTTGTTTATTAATGCAAAGCTATGAAACTTAACGAATCGTTTACCCTGCTTCAAATACAGTATATTTTGAAACACCGCATACATGAATGCCATTTCGAAAATTCGTTTAGTTAAAACATATAAGGTTAAATTATTTTGATTGTAGTAATATCAAACTAAAGCTTTGGAAGACGGTATCGGAATTAATAATTTTTCAAGTATGGAATTAAATAACCTTAATAGCTTCTTCAATCCATAAATTTTACTTATTCTGTCTCATAATTTTAAGCAAAGATTAACTTTAGCTTTAGGGCACAATATATTTACTGCTGAATTAACTCAAAACATAAGACATCTGGTTCATATAATGAAAACTTCCTTAAATATATGAGACTAGTACTTTACTGTGAAATAATATCTTATTCATTAATATAGACTTTAAAGCGTGTGAAGTTCTATGAAATCACTATTAGTCCAGGCAATAGGGAATTTTACCTAGCAAAATTAATGGTAGTTCTGGAAATCGACTTACTTTATGTTTTTTGGGTCGCTGAATCCGAATTTGTAACTTCCCACCAAAATGTTCCCCGGCAACCCCCCCCCCCCAAATTTTGGTAAAAATCCCCCCAAAAAAGGTTTTTATTAAAAAAAATCAATTTGTTTATTATTTTAGCGGAAAAGTATCTAAAAATTCAGAAAGTAGACAAAATTTGCAACAAATTAGATATATGACATTATGACTTAGGATGAAGGCTAAGGGGGGGGGGGGGGGGGATCTGCCTCGGAACATGCGCGCGGTGCTGCGTGGACTAAGTAGCGCAATTCCACTTAACCACTCACACGTTTACATTTGACCTCCCATCTCCCCTCCGAACTTTCCTTATAAGATTTACTTTAAGTTTTTTGGGTCGCTGAATCCGAATTTTTAACTTACCCCCCGAAAACCCCCCAAAGTAGTTGTTATTAACTTAAATTCTTATTGTTTTAGGGGAAAAGCATTAAGAAATTCAGAAACTAGGCAAAATTTGCAACAAATAGGATACATGACATTATGACGTAGGATAAACGGGGAGAGAGGGGGCTGCCTCGGAACATTCCCCGCGCGCATTTCTCAAAAACCAAATTTTTTCAAAAAATAAATTTTTTGGGAGGTTGCCGGGTGATATTTTGGTGGGAAGTTACAAATTCGGATTCAGCGACCCAAAAAACATAAAGTGAGTCGAAATCTAGAACTAGTATTAATTTTTCCAGGTAAAATCCCCTATTGCCTGGACTTCGTAACTTAGTGCACGTAGCGCCGCAGTGCATGTTCAGAGGCAGCCCTCCCCCTCCCCATTCATTCTACGTCATAATGTCATCTATCCTATTTGTTGCAAATTTTGTCTAGTTTTTGAATTTCGTAATGCTTTTCCCATAAAACAATAAGAAATTTAAGTTAAAAACAACTATTTGAGGGGGGGGGGGGTTCGGGGGGAGGAGAATTTTAGGGGGAAGTTAAAAATTAGGATTCAGCGACCCAAAAAACTTAAAGTAAACCTTATAGAGAAAGTTCGGAGGGGAGATGGGAGGGCGAATGTAAACGTGTGAGTGGTTAAGTGGAATTGCACAACTTAGTCCACGCAGCACCGCGCGCATGTTCCAAGGCAGATCCCCCCTTCCCCTTCATCCTAATTCATAATGTCATATATCTAATTTGTTGCAAATTTTGTCTACTTTCTGAATTTCTAGATACTTTTCCCCTAAAACAATAAAAAAATTGATTTTTTAATAAAAACCTTTTTAGGGGGGCTTTTTACCTTTTTTTGGGGGGGGGGGTTGCCGGGGGAAATTTTGGTGGGAAGTTAAAAATTCGGATTCAGCGACCCAAAAACATATAGTAAGCATTTTTCCAGAACTACCATGAATTTTGCTAGGTAGAGCCCCAAAACGGTCTCTATTGCCTGGACTATATGGGAAGTTTTTTAATCATTACAAATTACTTCTGTTTTAAAAGAGGTGTCTGAAGCGGCCAAATCCTTACAAATGTAAGTACGTAAACAGAAACACTGACTTCAGAAAACCCCTATAAATGCACTCGTTTGTAAAAATAATTTCTTTACTCTTTGGGGAATGAAAATCCTCACATTTGGTGATATTTCAATCGGAAAAGGTATTGAATTATTATATTACTCTCTAATAACAATTATAATTTTGGATCCCATCAGAAAATAGAAAATAGTCAGATATAGTGTCTGACATATTCTTGGCTTTGTTTTTATGTTAAAACTTTAATCAAAAGGAAATTCATTTTAACAGCATTGCTTATCCAACTATGTTCTATCAGAAGTTTGAATGAGTCTAATTAAATAAAGTTGATAGAATATAGATTAGCAGCGAAATACTCTTAAGAACAAACTCGTAACATTCATAAAAGTAGGCTACGTTTCATAAAACACAAATTTAGCAATATAAAATCTTAAAATTATCACGCTGTAAATAATAAAGCATATATTATATTTAAAAATGTAAGCATGTTGTTATATTTAAAGTGTATTTTATATTAAAGTGTATTATATTCAAAGTGTTATATTTAAAGTGTAAGCTAAAGTGTAAAACCTCAAAAGATGTGATTTGTGATACATTAATTTAAATTCAGACCCATGTGAAAGATTTTTCTAACAAAAATAAAATTTATAGAAAATAAAATAGAAATATTTTTGTTCTGAATTTTATTCAGTTATTTTCTTCTTGTTAGTACATGTAGAAATTTTTAACAGATTGCACTAAGCTCTCTCAAAAATACATATTAATAGTTATTTTTCAACTATTAAAAGTTACTAATACTTATTTAAATTGTTAAATAAAAACATTTCATATTAAAAAATAAAGTCTTCTATTTTCCAGGCTAATTATAATCTTAGTATTTTATATTTGACATATAATAGGTGAACTCATAACAACTTCATCTATAAAAAAAAACAATTTAAAAAATGTATTATAACATATTTTCCCACTAAAGTCTCCAATTGAATCATATATATATTTCCCCATCAGTCTTTTAAAGCAAACTTAAATAATTTTAAAACTGACCAAATTACAGCATTAATAGTTTTTGTGCTCATTACGCTGTACAACGCTAAACTATAAAATAAGAGATTTTTTTTTTCATCTAGCAAAACTTTGCGAAAATGTAATATAACCTTTTCTGAGTTATCTACGATTCCGAATAGCGTACCTTTATGTTCAGAAACCTTAGAAACCAATAGATTTCCGAGATTTACTGAGGCATTTCTTATACAAAAGCTTCTTTTGCTGCCCGTTTCCAAAACATGTAAAACAGTGAAATGTGTTCGAGTAGTTTTACCGTGTATTAATCTGCTTACTCAACATAAAATACGGGTTATTTCAGATGGTGTGAATTCTGTAGTAAATATTTTTAGCCGTGTAACAGAGGTTATACATACAAGAATAATAAAAAAAAAAGTAATTTTAATATTAAAGCAAATGCTAATGCTGTTAATTTAGCATGTTCTTCTGTTGAACATGTTTGTTGAACATCAAAATGTTTACTTGAGAATTGATAACATCCAAAAAACAAATGTCTCCTGATGAGAAAACTAATTAACACACTATAAAAATTTCATGGAAAATTTCGTTTATTTTATTTTTATTTATTTATTTATTTTTCAAATTCGCAGCAACAGATGCTTGTGTCAGAAAAACTTCCTTAAATCTTTAAAATCTATTAGTTTCTAAGATTTCTGATAATAAAGGAATGCTTTTTGGTATCGTGTATAGCTCGCAAGTGGTTATACTATATTTTCATGACGATATGCTAGATCCACGCATATCTTGTTTTTATACTGCCTAAAGATTAGTCAAGCCTATTATGGCTCATATTGACACAAATAAGCAATTTTTGACACTAGGTATAAAAATTTTGAATTATTTCATGATACATTTCAAATAAAAACAAATTTGTGTTATTTAACAAATGTTTTTGCACTTTTATGGAAAGGAAATTCAGTTGTGTCAGTTTACGAATAAGCATGCGATATATCAATCTACAAACTTTCTATGATTATAAATATTGTAAAGAGGTGAAAAGAAATTTAAGTTATGTTTGGCTAAAACAATTATTTTATTAATGAAATTTAAGTTATGCCAAATCTAGCATCTATATTTAAAAGTAGAAATAGTCTTTTAATATGAGATGCCTGTTAACTACTTTCCATTTTTTTTCCCTTGAACATATATCCCCCTCAGTCTGGGTCAAGACACAAATCCTATTTCAGTTTTTATCGAAATTCTATATTTGTATATAAGATGCTGATAAAAATAGATGGAATTGATAAAGTAAAAATTGTATTTCTACAAAGTAATGGAAATAAAAATGGTGTAAAAATAAAAAATACTTTTCTACAAATATCGGTAAATAAAATCCTTATCCTTAATGAACGTAAGGCGTAAAACTGTCTTTAGATAACACATAGCTACGGTGAAATTCTTTAATTAAAAAAAAATTGTCAGTATTAAGAAATCAATTAATTAATGGGGTCATCAATTTTCCCTTCTTCAGTCTTAATAAAACAAAAGTATTGGATTCGTAAAAATTTTCAAATTTTAGTTTTCGACCAATATACATCATGTTTTGAGATGCCCGGAAAATGATTTGCATGTCTGTGTGTTACACCCACATTTTGCGAGCTGTAACTCACGAACTAATTGCGCAACAATTCTAAAAACTTCCTATTTAGTTAGAACTTCACATAAATTATTGCTGGTTTGGTTTTTACTGTATATCGTTTAGCAGGTGATGAATATATACCGTTTTTCTCCGATTTGCGTAATAGATATAATCTTAAGATCTGTGGAATGGAATCGTATAAAATTTAATATGTACGATGCTTATTATTAATGACAAAGCTTATTCAAATTTGTTTGTAATAGTTTAAAATTGAAGCTGTTATATTATGTTTTAGCGATGAACATAACTGTATCTTATTAGCAATTGAATTGAAATGCATAAAATTTTATATTTGTGGTGATAATTGTTGGCTGAATAATTGATTTGAATATCCAACAGGAGGCGTTGTTACGAAATTTTTTCTTATTTTTATTATCTGTATAACTATATGTTTAATTCAAATAAATGCACTACACTCAGTTGTATAATTGCTGGCGTGTAACTGCGGTATTAATTTAATTTATTAGAATAGTATAGAAGAAACTTTTGTGATGACTATATGATTCTAATTATTCTGGAAATAGTTTATTATAATAGATAGATAATAGTTTATAGTTACCGTATATGCTCCCGTATAAGCGGAAAATTTTTGAACTAAAATTGTCTTTTAAAAAGGGGAGTTCACTTAATGAGGGTCAGATTTTGGAAGAAAAGTTCCTAGCTACAGAGCTTTCTGACTGGTGTACGCGAATTGATGTTTGCACCAACAAATCATTTAAAGATAGATGCGAAAAATTTGTATTTAGTGGATGTGTTTGTTCCGCAGATGTACAGTCGTGGAAAAAAAAAAGTAAACACCCCCTACTAACTCCTCAACAAATTATCGTAGACGAAAGTTACTGGTACCGGACGATTGGAAATAAAGTCTACTTTTAAATGGTGTGTATAGAATTTGCTTAAGGGGCCATATACATATTAAAACGAATTCAAACTTCATTTTTTTCGATGGCAGTACCCAAATTTAACGAGATATTTCAAATCTTCTGTTCAAAATATGCCTAGAAACCAAATTTCAAGTCATTCGAATGATAAGTTTTTTAATTATAGACATTCAAAATTTAGTACTTCTAATGTTAAATTACATTTTCATATTTTTATTTATATCTCCTGAAATTATGCTCCTAATGAGCTAATTTTTTGTTTAGCAATAATACTAATATACCCAAACATAAATACGTTGAATTTGCAATTTTTTTAATTTTATGATATGAATTATGAATTATGAAATTAATATTCGAAAAAATTATGAATTGCAACATACAATTTTTTTGATGGATTTAGATTTATTAAGTCCTGCTTTATGGAAATCCCAAATTTCACATTTTTCTTCCAGGTAGTTTGCAAATTATGCATAAAAAAACGGGAAAATGATGGTTTAAGGGGCCGTCTATGATAGAAGTGAGTAAATTTTTGACATTTATTCTACTATCCTGTAATCAAATAGATTTCATTGACACTTAAACGTGCCTTGATCAAGAAGGCGGCTCTCGGTTAACAATCGAGTTCGGAACTTCAATTTGGATACAGCCATTAAAATACGCTCGTTTTAAAATAATTAATTATCTGAAACTTATGGCACGAATTGCATAAAAATTTGTTTATAGGCTAATTGGAAGGTATAGAGTTCATTTATGCTGTCAGAATTGTGTACTGCTATTCAAAAAACAAATTTATGGTTCGTTTTAATATGTAGATGGCCCCTTAAACAAATTTTATATACATCAATTAAAAGTAGACTTTATTTCCAATCGTTCGGTACCAGTAACTTTCTTCTACGATAATTTGTTGAGAAGTTAGTAGGGGGTGTTTACTTTTTTTTTTTTTCCACGACTGTACAATAAAACAAAGGGCGGCAATTTGAAAAAAAGAAGTAATCGATGTCTCTTGGTCTAAAGAGGTTGGATGTCAATTCCAAGGGAGATGGTTGCGAAATCATTTTAAAAGTACTGTATTGACAAAAGTTTAATTAACAAATGTTTGACAAAATATTGATAAAAGTGATTTTTAAAGTACTGTATTTGTATAGAGACACTGAAGACAATTTTATTTACGAAAATGCATCAGAACTTGAGTCCGATTTTACCAACGAACGGGATTTCATCAAAAATCTTGGAGATAGGGATTCTGAATTTGAAGGATTCGTTTAAAGTTTCTTAAATTTTTATGGAATTATTTTTGTTTGTTTAGTATTATATTAAAAATTGGATTTTTCTCTGAAAACAAATTGGAATTTTTTAGGGTCGGCATATACGCGGGTTACGAATTTTACTAATATTTTGTCATTCAAAATAGGCGGGTCGGCATATACGCGAACGGGCTTATACGCGAGTATATGCGGTATGTTCCTAAACTTTAACGAAATTTAATACACTTTTACAGTTTACGAAGATATAATATAACCTCTTTTGTGATACCCACGCTTCGAAAAGCCTTCCTTTTTTTGCAGAACCCTCATAAACTGATAGGTTTTATAGCGTTAAATGAGCATATCTGAAATAAAATTATATTTTGCTACCCGTAATTTTCCTAGAAGTTTTTACTGTTTTATCAGGTTTCTTTTCAACTCGAATGCAAACTTTTTCGGATGTTTTCAATTCTCAAGTAAACATTTTCCTGTTCAACATACACATTTGCTACATTAACAGCGCAAACATAACATTAAAATTTTAATTTTGTTGCTCTCCAGTATAAAAATTCTATTACAGAGCTTAAATTGTTTAGCAATCGATATTTCGTGTTGTGAAGATTGATTAATACGCTATAAAATCTACTCAAAAAAATTACTGAACCTACGGGTAGTAAAAGAAACTTCTGTTTTAGAAAAAATTCTGTAAATCTCGGAAATCATTGATTTATGAATTTTTGGGAGCAAAGGGAACGTTTCTTGGATTTGTCGGTAACTCGCATGATGTTAAATTATCGATGTCGTATTAAATTTCGTAATAATTTCTTTAAAACTTCGTAATAATTTCATTAATTCCGTTAAAAGAAACTTCTGTTTTAGAAAAACTTCTGTAAATCACGGAAATCATTGATTTATGAAGTTTTGGGAGCAAAGGGAAAGTTTCTTGGATTTGTCCGTAACTCGCATGGTATTAAATTATCGATGTCGTATTGAATTTCGTAATAATTTCGGAAACTTTTTTTTTTTTTTTTTTTTTTTTTTTTTACAGCGTAAATAAGAATAACTTCAAAAGTATATGAATTTCCATTATCCATTATTTCCTTGAACCTCCATTATCATAAATATGCAATCATATTTTGGCAATATCTAAAGAAAAAACAGCTAGTCCATTGATCGAATATACATATATTTGCTGTAATGTTTATTAAAGAAGCTTAAATAATTGCATTTTCAACAATTTCTAGAAAGTGAAAAGCTATGGATAAAATAATTTCAGTAAATACGTTTAGAGCAGTGATGAAAAATGACGCGAAAATTCAAACTTACTTAAAACTTAACTGCTTTGAATTTAGAGGCACTCTCTTAAAGTAAAGCTCATTAGTGTATGATAAGAAACAAGAAATGTTTTGATAAAGCTTTTGTTTTTTACTTTATTTAATAATAGGAAATGCACTACTAAATTGATTTTAAAAATTTACGCTTCTGAAAATTAAAATTTTAAGTTCGTTTTATGTAGTTGATAAATTATTTATCTTCATACCACTTGACAAAAACAAGACAATTAAGAATAAGAAATATTAAAGATAATAAATAAATATTAAGAAATTAATTTCTTTATCAAATACCAATTTATGCCTTGCCCAAATTATGTTCTCTTTTCCCTATACTTTTAGTTTATTAATTATGCTTTTTTTATGTTTAATTAATATTTTATTAAAATATAAATATTTTAAGACTCTTCTTACTAATGTTGAATGCATAACAACTTTCAAAATACTTAACAACAATACATGTTTAAAAGCTCACAGATGTTTATATGACCGACAATTAAAAACATTTATCGTGTATGCTTAAAAAATATATACATAATTAATAATTCAGTGTCTTCAAAATCAACAGAAAAAAAAAGTTAAATCGACAAGAACAGACCGTAACACAATACGAGTTTCACAAAAACGCACAAAAAGGAATGGGATATTTTATTAAAGAAAGTTTCTCTGTCATTGTACTTACATTTTCCACAGGCAAGTAGAATTTCAGCTGAGCCATCAGTTTGTATAGAAGTGCAGCACAGTTCGCAATGCAGCTAATATTAGAAACAATACTCCGGAGAGCATTATAGAAGATTTTTGTTGTAATTACTGCCACATGTTGGTTTAAACAGCGTCAGCCAGCACTTGCATTAGTGCTAGAGCACTAACTGCTGGTGATAAATGTAACTATTTTCTCATTAAAATTTTCAGTTATTTAAAATTACCGTGTTTTCTGTGCAAACCACATCACGCAACTATGTTTACTTTTCGAAATATTGATATTTTTAGATTTGGCTTACTTTTGGGTCACCCAGAATATATTAAAAGGATAAATAATCATTTCTATGAAACAATAATCACAGTATATAAGGAGAAAAATTGAAGATCTATTCTGGAATGAAGTCATTAAATGGACCTAACAGTATAAGAATAATGTCTCAGAAAAGACGAGAGAAATATTTATTCATAAAATATGTATTCCATTATTTCAAGCAAAACAAGGATCTTTCGCATAAAAGCTAACACACGAATAAGTCCATTAACTGAATAAACGTGTCATAAGTTATTAAATCAATATTTGTGTTAAAGGCAAAACTATATCATCAATTCTGCAATAGAAAACAAGAGAGAACTGTCGTCAAATTTATAGAAAAATAAATATTAGGGGAAAAATTGTGAATAAATCAAAGTTATTGTTCAATAACTTTAAAGCAATTACAACATAATTTATAACATTTCATTTCATGAGATAAAAAGGTTACTGTATAAAACAAATTCAATGTCACAGCGTGAATAATAAATGAAATGCGCATAAAAGTATTTGAAGAAGTGTATAAGAATCGTCGAAAGAAAAGTTGTTTTATAAAAACACTGAAAAAAACGAAGTACTCAAAAATGAGTAAATCGGCGTACTCATATGGAATTGAGTATGTTTGGATCAAAAATGAATATATGTTTTTTCAATTTTGAAACATCACAAGTTATCAAACCAAACAAAAGAATAATTTTGTACCCTGTAACGGTTTATTTCATTTATGGTGGCATGAAATATGTTCACGATGATTAAAATATTAAATTATATGCAGTATTTTAAAATAATTTAAAAGTTCTTACAAATGAAGCTCTTGTTATAAAAATATTAGATTTGGGTATCTTGCTAATAATTTTGCTATTTTTCTTAGTAAATAATCAATTAAACGCTTCTTTTTAATAATTTAGAACGGAAAATAAATGTTAGTCCATTTTTACTTTAATTTGTAGGTTCAGTACATTAACGATTCATAATTGAACACAACCATAGGATCAAAAATGAGTACATGTGTATCTCAATTTTGAGTACATTTGGATCGGAGCTATTTTTAGTATGTCACGTATTGAAAATTGAATACTTTTTACTCAATTTTGAGTATCCATTTTTTTTTTTTTTTTCAGTGAATAGCTATTCCATTATCTTAGGCAAAAAAGTAGGTTTCGTATAAAAGGTAACACAGAAATAGGTCTATTAACTAAACAAACTTGTAATAACATAATAAGTGAATATCTGTGTTACCGACAAAAATATACAGTAGAACCTCGATTATCCGAAGTAATTGGGACCGACCATATTTTAGAAAATCGAAATTTTCGGATAATCCAGATTACTTCAATTTTAAGATTAAGGGCAAATAAATATGTGCGCTATTTCTTATTATGGTAACAAGTGCTTAATAAAAATAAATCATTAGCAAAATAGAAACAAGAATAAACTACCTGAATTTTAATTTTGAAATTATGTCCTTTTATATATTTCACAAGGATTTGAAACAAAGTTTTATTTGTTGAAGTTTCGATTGCCGTTGCTTTTTAGCTCGAGCACGAAGTTCTTTTAATATTATTGATTCACTAGTATTACAGTTGTTCTGCTGCCTTCTGCATCAAACTTTTTCATTTTTGCAGCATCTCTCTTCATAACACTAACCGCTGTAATACCAATGCTGTGTTCTTAAGCTTATTTTGTCATACTCTCACCCGATTCTACATGATTTATGATTTGAATTTTTTCTTCTATACTTAAAGTAAAGCATTTTTAGGAGATTTTTCTTGTACACATGATAAAAATGAAAATTTTTACTGCAGTAAAAATCTCGTACGGGAACTCAAGTTAAATTCAAAGAAACTGTAAGAAAGGGGGTCCAAAATATTTATCTGTACTCGTGGTTCGGAAAGGGCCGCTTGCACACGAGGAATATGATAGAAAAAAAGTTTTAAAATGGATTTCGGTTAATCGAGAGTTTCGGATAAAAGAGGTTCTACTGTATATTCTATTCTGTAATAAGCTATTAGAAAATTGGAGACAACTCATATTTAAATCTTAACTCTTATACCTAAAATTTATAGAAAAGTAAACAATATAAAAAAAACTATTTATGTACGATCAAGTCACAGTGGTTGTTCAACAATTTTACAACAAATTATCTCAATTTTGAATTCGATATTATGGCTATTTAAAACAGAAACAAAAATATGGAAAGAATTTATTCCATTTACAAGCGCTTCCTGAGAAAATGTAATCGAATTTGCATAATTATCACAAAATACATATTACAGAAATGAAAATTAAGCATGCAGACATTTCAACGTTTTTTTACATTTTACCGGGAAATTTAAATACTATTAAACTAAATATCAATAAATCTTATGAATGAACAAAATTATAACGATTACCAATCATTCATGTATAGAATTATAAAACCTACCATAAACACGTTCGGCTACCTTGAATTTTCGAAACAAATGAATATTAGACCTAATCAGAATAATAATAATAAAAATAATCATTTAATATCATTGTTGCATGTAAGGTAAATATCTAAAATTATACGTGAGTCTAATGATAAATAATGTGAATGCAACAGCAAATATTTATATTTTATTAATTTGAATAAATCTCGTTTACTTATGAGGAATTTTATTTTTTATACAGAAACATAAATAAAAAATGATTAAATGTAAATATATCTGGTATAAAAGACAATATTTCAGCTAATTTCTTTATCAGATTCCTTATCACGAAATAATAGTTAATATTTTATGTGTTACATACATTATACAGATATGCAAAAATAATATAATTCTTTTGAAAATTTAATTCAATAATTTTAGTTGCTACCTTTGTTTTAGTTGTGCTGAAATCGAAAATGAGGTTAGATTAATTCCATTTTTCACACAGTTAAAGAAATGGATACAGTGTGCATCTAAATTCACTATACATTTAACAGGTTTTTAATACAATTACAATAATACAATCTTAATACAATACTTGGGTTCTAAATATAATTTGTTTGAGGTGATCTTATAGAATATTTTCATATGAAGTAATACTAAACATTGGATGTGCTAATCTACGTGAAATTACCAAATGAAAGACATGCAGGAAGACTTGACCCTTAGTATGTTCACATATTACACAGCTTCCAGAATATGGTAATATATAGCTGCCAAGCTCCATAATATTCATCTTCAATCTTCTGCACAGTTTGTATGTGGCAGGCATACATGTTTAACTAGTACCGTAGAGTTTGCCAAATAGTGCAATTGGGAAGAGAGTGATTCCGGCTGAGATTTTGCGTGGATGTCTTGCGGTTACACTTAACCATATCTTGTACTTTTCGCATAACATGTGATGTTTTCAGAAATCTGTCTTAACAATATTTATTTTTAACGCTGCCAGTTTGCTTTATTTGGTTTTCTAAGATTTTAATAGCTACTTTGGAAGAGGGTGATTTTCTTAATTTTCGGTTGAAGTCCTTTTTCTCATATTCATAGCCAAGATTGCCACATCAGGAAGGCCATCTTGTAAAATTATGAGTGCAATTAGTCCGCTAAAAGGTTCTCCTCAATTTTGATTGCTGCTAAATCGACGGATCTCTCTAATCAATTTATCCCCTATAACGATCGACTAAATGAATTATTTTCTATATTACGAATTTTACGTACACGCTAGAATGTAAACCAAAATTAATGTCCACCAAAATTATGTTTTCGCAATCAACCAATTGCTATAATCTCTAATATATCTGTTTAAATGCTTTTGACATTATAGCTACATGTTTCTAGACAATTCATTACTGACTACCGTTTCACTTTAGTCATATCTTTCGATTCTCGAAATTTTTTACAATATCAGACTATTAACGCCTTCTTCGAAACAGACACTAGTTACGACGCATATTTATTTTTACATGTTGCTGCATGTCCTACTGCTATTGTGGGCATGCTCCTCTTACATGTAATTTAATTACATATAACAGGATATTACAAAACTGTTTCTAAAATTTATTATTTTAAATGCATTTTATTCATTATGAAAACATTTTAAATGTTATATTATGCATATAACGTATTTTGAAAAGCAGGCAGAAAAACGGTTAACAAAAAAAATTCCAAATTTGCAAATCATTGCTTGTATCAGATTCTAGTACACTGTAAAAAAAAATTTGTAAGGTTACTAAGAATTTTGTTGGAAACTGGGATTCCTAGAACTTTTTATGTAACCACAACGAAAGATAATCATGTAAAATTACAAAAGTTTCTTCAGTAACTGTTACTAAATATTGCTTAGTAAACGTACTAGTGATTTTTTAGCGCGTTTCCCAAAAACACTCTTGTAAATTTACTAAATATTGTTTAGTGAAGTTACTAATGCTTGTTTAGGGAGTTTAATAAATAAGTTTTAGTAAATTTATCAGTGAATATGTTGTAAACGTACTATCCATTTTTAGGGTGTTTTCTAAAATTTTTTTCGTAAATTTACTAAATATTGTTCTGTAAATTTACTAACGGTTTTTCAAGAGTTTCTCTAATTAGTTTTTGTAAATTTACTAAATATTTCTTAGTAAACTTACTAGCGATTTTTTAGGGAGTTTACTAAAGAATTTGTGGTAATTTTTCCAAAGATAGTTTAGTAAACGTACTAAGGATTTTTTAGAGAGTTTCCCAAAGAATTCCTTGTAAGTTTACTAAATATTGTTCAGTAAACTTACTAACGATTTTTTAGGGAGTTTACTAAAGAATTTTTCGTAAATTTACTTAGGATTATTTAGTCAAGGTACTAACGATTTTTTTTTAGGTAGTTTCTTAAAGAATACTTTGTGAATTTTCTAATGATTTTTTAGTACACTTACAAAGGAATTTTTAGTACATTGACTAAGAATTTTTTTCGTAAATTTGCGAAGGATTTCATAGTACATTTACTTTGAATTTTTTTAGTATTGCACCCAAAACTTTACATATACTTTAGCAAAAAATTTTTGGTAACTTTATTAGAGTAGCATCAGAAAAATTACCAATGATTTTTTAGTATTGTATCTAAAATAGTTTTAGTATTCTCGCCAGAAAGTTTTTTGTAACCGTGCAAGAGATATTGCAGTAAAGTCAAAATCCTTCGATCAAAATAAGTAATATGGCCTGACGTGTTTTTCAGTAATACCACAGCAATTGCCAGCAATTGAAATATTTGTATGTTATGCTTTAAAAAACTGACTGAAGCTTCACTGCAGATATTCAAATAGGTACAAAATCATTTCCATATTAAATGAGCATTATAACAACAGCAGTAAATAAGCAGATAAGCAGAAACCGATCTTATGGTTTTTAGTTAAATTAAAAAAGCGAATAGAAACAATAATGAAAGTAAAGTATCATTACTGAGTTTATAAAGTATGTCTAAATTTTTAAAAAATGTTATCGATACACTGTTAAAAATAAAGTGTGATGTTTCACCAAGAAAATGGTGAAAAGTCGCTGAAATTTAGCTGCAATCAAGATATTGTCGATAAGTTTTACCAGTTTATTGGTGCTTTCTCAAATACCATTATATCAGTAAAATGTTAAACAAACATTCAGGTTTTTTATAAATCCATTTTTCTGGTGAAAGGTTGAATCAGGATTTTTTTTTAATCCAATTTTCTGATAAAAGGTTTATCTATAAATCAGGAATTTTTTTTAAATCCAATTTTCTGGTAACAGTTTGAACCATAATTTAGTTTTATTTAATCAAATTTTCAGGTAAAAGGTTGGACCACGAATCAGGATTGTTTTTAAATCCAATTTTTTGGTAAAAGGTTAAATCATAATTCAAGGTTTTCTCTATTCTAATTTTTTGCTAAAAGTTTGAATCACGATTCAGGATTTTCTCTCATCTTTATGGGAAATGGTTACACCGGATTGTAGCTTTCTTTTTTCCCCCTCACTTTGGTTTTCAATTTCTCATTTTATGGTGTAATAATAAATAAAATTTCAGATTATGGAGATTATCTTGCAGTAGGAAAGCTTTTTTTTTTCATTAAACCGGAAATTATTTAAGTTTTAATTATTGATTCTATTGTCTTTGAAATATATTTAAAAAACAAATGTAAACCAATTTGATCTAATTTCACAAAGTAAGTGCATTTTTTTCCCCACAAATACTACCATTCTGTCTTTTTACATTTTGGAATATTTCTTCGCACTCAGTTACACTTATAGTCCATTTAGTGTTTGCTTATTCACAAAGAAAATATAAAAAAAATAATAATTTTCTTTAGATTTAAATACATACCCTGTTTTTATTATTGTTTTAATTTAAACAATGTCTGAATAAATTTCTTCAACCAATATTAATTTTTGCACGAGTTTGAAAAGGTTTTTTGCATAATGCACTTAGCTGCTACTTTCATGTTTTTTTTTTCTTTAATTTTTGTGAATCTATAGATGCTGAAATTTTCATATTATACAGTTTTGAAATTTTTACCTTCTTTTCACAAAACAAAAAATAAAATAGAAATATTTTTAAATTTTATATTGCAACACAGCTCAATTATGCAAAATTAATTGATTTGAATATAAAACAACAAAAAAAGTTTAGTATTTGTTTCTGTTTAACATTCAATAATGAATATAACATTTTTGAATAAATAAAGCACAGACATAATGAATACATAATCAAAGTATATACGTAAACACTGAAATAATCAGCATTAAAAAGGCAGCTATAAGTAGCAGAATCTATTTAACCTCTAATATCAGCTAATACAAAAGTATTACTTTAAACTTTAAAGCTTTTTTTAAATACACAATGTATTTCTATAGTATATTATATACTTACTTTGAAGGGTTAATTTAATAACAGCAGTGTCGCCACCAAGCGACTAATTATTCTTACATATATAAGTATTTTTTCAGTATTCCTAAATGATAATCTATGACGACGATTTGTTTATTTTTTAAAAATACTCGTAAAAAAGAAAAATATTCACCACCAGCAGCCTTGCAATAGCTGAAAAATAAATGGTTACAGACACTATTAAATAGCAACACATTTAAGTTGGTTTGCGGTATGCCGCTCCATTTATTGAAAATACAAATTATATAACCATTAAATTATATGTATAGTATGTCAGACTAATATTTACTGTAATATAATATCATTTTACATAGAGTTTCTCTCAGACAGTTTTAGCAGGGTGCTACACCCTCTCTGACCATTCAGGTCATCAAATATAAAGAATTCTTGAAGCTCAGTATGTTCCGAATCAGGATTTCAAGTCAGGTAAAATGGAATAGATCCAAGCATCAGGTTAATTTCTCCACCTGTTTTAAAGGAAAGAGTAAATATTTTAAGACATAAAATATTTCTTGTGCAGACATAACAATAATCAAATTTCACACAGGGGAATTAATCAAAAAATTAAACAGTATATCAATTCAAATCTCTTTTACAAGGAAATCTTCAGCATTTAAAAAATCAATCAGTGTTCGAAATAATTGGTCGGCTGGTCCGAGAACACCAAAAATTCATTAGGACCACTAATTTGAAAATTTTAATGGTCAGCAGGAACTCACCCCCCCCCCCCCTCTCTCACAGGGTCACAGGTAAACTTGAATTTTCCCGTCTCAGAGAAAACGGCAACCAAACACAAATCGCACAATTTTATTTATCTTAAAAAATAAAACTGCATTAAACCTTAGTCAATTGAAATATTGGAATTAAAATATCTAAATTAATAATTTTATAGTTTTTCTTTGTGTGCCGTTTATTTAATTTTTAGTTATAATTTTATATTTTATTAGGCTGAAAATTTTGGATAAATGCAAAGAAAGTTTGTAAGAAAAAGCTGCAAAATTCTCCATTTGTTAGGTAGAAGGAAAATATTGTGAAATTCTTAAATCAAATGTGGAAAAATATTGCAAAAAGAGTTAGTTGGTTGAGGGAAAAAATTCGCCAATCAATCGTAATTAACAAAAACTAATGCTTGCCATTTAGCTGCAATAGGGTGTTAACGATTTTAATCAACGATTAAATCATGATTTTAATCAACTGATTTTTTTTAGAAAATTTGTGATTTTAATCAATGATTTTTTATGGTCTATTGCAATGGTCTGTAGGGAAAAATCATTTGTAGTATATATTAGAATGATATTACACTATTTCAAACATATAGAAATTGATACACATCACTGAAATGTACAAAAAGATGCTTACTATAGAACATGATGAGCATAGCATTAATCATTTATTTATGGGGGGAAACAAAAGGATTCGCTTATATTACTGTATAAATAAACAATAATTGCTGGAAGTTCGTTATCTGTTGTGGTACGAGTTTTTTTTTTTTTTTTTTTTTTATTTAACTAATTTAGTTACTTCGTATGTATAAAATCTGTAAATCATATACAGGGCTGCAAAAAAGATGTATACATTTCCGTTTATTGACGAAATATGTTGAAGGGGAATTTTCAACTGTGAAAATGCCTTTCTTAAATGAACTAATGTTTAGCATACTATTTGGTATATATTCAAATCTATATATCATATATAGCGTCACACAAAGGAATTCGGATATTTTTCCGATGACTGATAATTGCTGAACTTTAATTTTCAAATGTGTTTCGTGTTTTGTAATTTGCTTACTTAGTAAAAATAATAAAAATGTATTTTTTACGCAAGCAACGTTAAGCAAGACCTTTTTGAACAAAATGAGTTTTCCAGTAGTTTTAAATGGATACTCAGTTTTACCAAACCAGCGAGGTAAAACCAGATTTTTGCATACGTTTGAAAAAAGCTATTTTTTTTTTATATAAACAATTATATATATTTTTTGTTTGAAAAGAATGTTTTTAATGTAAAACGAATCCTTGGCTATAATAAAACAGTGTTCAAAGTTTGTTTTCCCATTTCACAGCATTTGAGACTAACAAACTTTTATGGTACCCGATTTTGCCCCACCTTTCATGATATATATATATATATATATATATATATATATATATATATATATTTAAAGGATGCTGTAGAAGAAAATAGCATGAAACATTTATTAGCTCCTTTCTACATCTGTTTCTACTAAATTTTTTTGTAACATGCCATTTATCTTTTAAAATAAGCAATTTTTCTATTCGCATACACTTTACGGTAGTTACCGCGATGTATCACCAATATTAACACGTTGATATATTCCGATATTAAATTTACGATATTCTACCAACCTAGCAGTTAAACTTTTGAAAAAAAAGATCAAAAAAGTTTTTTCGAAAACTTGTAGCAATTTATTCCAGGATGATATTTTAGAAGTATCGGCAAATATATATATATATATACACATATATATATGCTTTAAAAGTTAAAATCTTCTAACTGATGATGCAATTGATTTTCAAAACCATGAGTTTTAACTCTTTCAAATACATTGGTGAGTGTAGGTCACTTCGCGCCTCACAAAGACTATATTTTTTCTACCATAAAACTAACTAAACGTCCGTATTTTAACACAATCTTTTTAGAGCAACTCAACAGGCCAGATTTACATTTACCTACGAAAATTTCGAAACATTCGGACAAACATAAATATTTTTTACTAAATAAAATCTGCAAAAACTTCGACAAAATTAGCAAAAACCAGAGTTACATCGTGGTAAAAATCTTACCAGCCTTTTCCCCACTAAATATTAATATTTTTTCACTCGGGCTACGAAAACATTATGTTTTTAACATCTAAAAATTTCAAAGAGTCTGGATGATAACGACAAACTTTAAGAATTTAAAATACTGGAAGAACCTTGTCCCTCCCCCACCTCCCTTTCCAGGCATATTTCAAAATTACACATAAGACTCCAAAAATCAAATTATGCAGAATATTAATACCAAATAATAACAACAATACCAAAAAGCATATACTTTCAATTCTCTTTGAAATACTGCAATACATTTAAAAAAATACAAAATTAATCTTTTAAAAAAATTCACTGTCCGAAGTCACTTTTCTGTTTTTCTGCGTATTTTACTGTACGACCCACATTACGTATATATTATTGAAAAATACACACTTAATGTTATACAGTAGCTTTGAAATGATCGAGTATTGATTTGGTTCAGATATAAATGGATTTAAGGGTGAAAAAAATTAGTTTGAAAAGAAAAAAAAAACCCACCAAGATTTTGATATGAAAATAAAATCTATATCTATCTATATTATAAAAACAAATATATATCTGTGCGTAACGCTGACGTCATTTTGCAAATGGCAGCACTTTGAAATCTGGAATGAAATTTAGCTTTTGCAATTTCCGTGTTCAGCTCGTCGTCAGCTTAAAATTCCGAGTAAAATGAGAACTACATTTAATATTTTTGTTGACCATTGTCACAATTCTATTTCAAAGACCCGTGATCGGGGGGATGTAATTCACAATTATGTGGGTGGGAATCTGGAAATTGTTTTAATCCCTTCCGTTTAGGTCTAAAATGAAAATACTAAGTTTTATCCCACGTACTAGGTGAACATTAGAAAATATGTACATATTTATAGTCGAAAAACACTTTTTTTTAAATTATCTTAACAATATCACAGAACAATTAATTCTTTCAAACACATTGTCAATACAAATGTCGTAGAATTTGCAATTCTGAATAAAATGAGTACCTATATTAATATTTTTGCTGAACATTAAGGTCGCAATTCTATTTCTAAATTTTGCCTTAACCACTAATCAAGAGAGAGAGTTATCAATCCGCCCTGCCTCCGTTTATTACATACATGTATTTTCTTTAAGTTGTTGAGGCCCTCGCGATGTTTTTGTAATTATATTAATGCTTTATTTTGTATATTTTGAGGATTATAATTTAGTACTTATCGAGAAAGAGGTACATAATTGACAGTCGTTTTACATGCCATTTTTCAACTGATATCGCCAACCTTAAACCTTAGTTAAAAAGTAAAGCTTTTTTTTTTTAATATTACGAAGGTTTTAAAATTTTATGAACTTAACTTAAGATGCTCGTATACTAGTCGAAAATAATTTTTATTAAAACCATCTTAGTCCTTTTCGTAAAATATCGAAGCTTAAAATCGTGCTATTGGTTGACCTATAATTCCTCTAGCGACAAGAATCCTGCACACTCATTTGTTCCCTCGCTCCTCCCCACTACTTTCGACCTCCTTAAATGTGATGCATACGCACTGTTATTCACTATGTATGTCAAATTAAATACGACGCATAATTCAAATACAATATCAGAGATCATAAACAATATTTCCCATCATTTACAAATCCTTTTTGAAATATGCTAAAAATCATGAAATAATGCACTTTTTAAGTTATCTATTTGTTCGTAGCGGCAAAGCCGCACCTAGTAGGGCGGCTTAGTACGTTTACTTCTGACCTACGTCGAAGGGATTAAAACAATTTTCAGCTTTCCCGTATTTAATTCCGAATTCGGCCTTTTTTTTCATTTCCTACCACTGGGCTATAATCTGTAATCAAGAGTTTAAGCCATAACTCTGAAAATATCCAAAATAAAGCCTAAAATAATTACAAAATCCTCAAATAATACCTCAATAAATTAAAAAAATATATATAAATTAGAAACAGAGTGAACTGAGCCTCGTCTGTTCTGGCTTCAATCACTTGATTTACGAATTAGGCAAAACTTTGCTTTATAATTGTAAAAATTCAACAAAAATATTAAGTACACATTTCAATCAGAATTTTAACCTCTACAACATCTGTATTGACAATGTTTTTGATAGAGTTAGTTTTTTTAGATATTGCTATGGTAATTAATAAAAATGTGTTTTTTGACTATAAATCTGTACATATCTTCAACAACTCACCTAGTAAGAGGGAGAAAACTTAGTACATTCATTCTAGACTTAAAATAAAGGGATTAAAACAATTTCCAGCTTTCCCCTAATTAATTCCAAATGCGGCCCTTTTTTCCTCCCCTACCACTGGTCTATGAAGAGTTTTAAAGACTTTAAAACTGTATGTGCTCTAAGTTTTTTTTTTTTTTTTTTTTTGGGGGGGGGGGATGCCAATTTCGAGTAGGAAGAAAAATCTTGATTATTTATTGTGACAATAAAATGAAACAGAACAGATTTTTTTTTTATTATTATTTAAGCAGTTTTAAAGAGTTTTGAAACTTTAAGTATTATTACTGTGAGAGGTGAAGAAAACGGGGAAGCGAAATTTTGAAGGTGAAATTCAGATAAAATTTTAATCAAACGGATATGGTGGAATGAATAGTTAATGAAATTTAGGACTGATTATTTATTCACTTAAAGTAACAAATACAGTAGAGCAATTTTTTTTAACCTTTAACTGATGTGAAAGAAATTGTCACATAACTAGTGTGAAGCGGTCTGTGAGATCGCTCCAACGAAAGATGAATAAAAGCCGCGATAAACTTATAGGATGTTGTTTTTGTACTAAACTTTTTGCACAGGTGTGTTATAATTAAAATTCATCTATTCAAAAGTCTCTGGTATTAATACTAAAGTTTCAAACGAAACAAAATTTCAGTAGTGTTTGTATATAAACTGAAATTTGTAAGTTAAACTATGAAAATTGAAAAAAACACTGGTCTGTGAGACCGGTAACATCAGTTAAAGGATAAAAAAAAGTTTTAAACAGTTTAAACTTTGGTATTGAGGAGAAGGGAGTAAAAAGGGGAGGTGAAATTTCAGAAGACAGGTTAGCACAATGGCGGTTTGATCTTTATTTTTTAAATCAGAAATGAAAAGAAATGCAGAAGAGTTCCACCCCCGATTAAGAAATAATATGACAGTAAAGCACTTTTAAGGACTTTTAAAATTTTGTATGAAAATAAGCACTTTCAAGCACAAAAATCCTTTTGAAAAATGCAAGTACTTTTAAGGACCGTACGAATCCTGATATATTGAAAATTTTCCGACTACAGAGTAGTCCTGCACGTGTCAAGTTGCACCAGACACAAAACCGAATATTATACTTAAGTCAACCCGCAACTCGACCCGAACTCTCCAAAAATATTTTCTCGATCCGCAACCTGACCAGAATCAGCCAAAATAATTTTCGGCAACCTGCAACTCAACCAAGACTTATTTCAACCCGAACCCGAAATAAAAGGAAAGGAAATCGTGTTTTATTGATATTATGAAATGTAATCTACAATTACATCTCTAATAAAAATTTATGTTTTATGTAGGAAAATGGACAAATGTATATACTTTAATATTCAAACATATGTGGGTATCATATGCCCACAAGTATTTGAAGTGAGGACAGCTTGTTAAAAAGCGCCATCGATATTCACCATCATGGTTGATCTCAATGACGCTTGGTGACAAGTTGTCCTCAACATGGCTCACAATCACATGACACACCTAAGTGATGTAGGATGGGTGGGGGCTAAAGTTACGCACTTATCATTAATTTTGATTTTTAACGAACACATTGATCTAAACTTATGTGACGACTGATTAAAATATTGTATTAAAACCTTAGGCACGTTCCACTATCAAACGACATTCTGTCAAATTATAATTCCGTGAGAAATTGTAATTTTTAAAAAACATTGCTCTGCGTATCTTTGCCCCATTGGCTGGGCTAAAAGTACGCAGTGATGAGGTAAAGATACGCAATGCGCATTTTTGCCCCATTACGGCCGGAGTTTGTCCCATTTTCACTAAAATGAATGAGTAATGTAAAATAATTAGTAAATTTCGATAGTATTTAAACTGAAAATTCTAAACTAGAAAATGAAAAAACAGCGGTTAATCTCTAACTGTTGTGAAAAAAATTGTTTCATAAATACTGTAAGCGGTCTCCAAGACCGCTTAATCGTTAATTGAATAAAATGGTTGACTGACTCATAAGAGGCGCTTTCTGCGCTAAACTTTATGCAAAGGACTATTATAGTAAAATTTCCAGCATTCAGAAGTCTTCAGCTATACTTCTAATTTACCAAACTAATCAAAATTAAACTAACATAACTACTTAAATTGAAAATTAAGAGTTAAACTGTGAAAACTGAATATTGCAGTGGTCGGTGAGACCGTTAACAGGAGTTAAGGATTAAGGTTTAAAACAAAAGCGATTCATGAAACAATATTGATTTTTAAAAGTAGGTAGGTAGGTACCTAAGTTCTATATAAAAAAAAAACTTAACTAGAAAAAGGAAAATGTAGTTTACTAACTTATATTAGTTAAGTAGCTATTATATTTTATATAACACAAATTTAGAAATTGTGGAAAGCTTTGCATCTAGCTAAAACGATAGGGCAATGTCCCGTATCTTAAACATGTGCGTATCTTTGTCCCAAGAAGGATGCGTACTTTTACCCTATTCTGCAGTATTTTGCTTAACCGGCTACCCATAAGTATAAACAAATGTAATCGAGGCAAACTACCGCATTTAGAAGCTAAAAATCTTTCGATCTCCACTAAAATTTTGGATTTGTAAAAATTCCAGGTACTGTCAGCTAAAGAATAAAGTGAAATTTTAAAAATATTAGATCAAAATTCGAAAATTTAAACTTACCTCATTTTCTTAGCACAAATTGCTACTTTTATCAAATGTTTAAACAAATAACTAGTACACTTGAAACAAAACTGCCACCTATTGGTCATGAGAGCCGAAATGTTGCTTCATATGAAATCAGCCGGTGCGTATTTTTCCCCGCTCGTATCTTTACCCCTACCTACCCTGTATCTCTCTTTGCATGAGAAAGTAAAATCTCGGCATTTTGTCGCTCAGAAACTATCGTAAAATTAAAATGCAAATGTTTATATTTAGGTTTTTTCCAAGTCTAAGATTTTCACAAAAAGTTTGAGCAGAACAATTTTTCAGATAAAATAAATACATATTTCAATATGAATGAGTTATTATTAAATTTACTCCTTAACCTTTAACTGATGTCACAGAAATTTTCACAACTAGTGTGAAGTCAACTAGTGTGAAGTTGTCTGTGAGACCGCTTTATCGAAAGATGAATAAAAGGCACGATTAACTCATAGGATGGTGTTTTTGTACTAAACTTTTTGTGCAGGATTTTTATAATTAAAATTCACCTATTCAAAAGTGTCTGGTGATAATACTGAAGTTCAAAAGGGAACAAAATTTCGGTAGTGTTTGTAGTTAAACTGAAAATTGCAAGTATATAAAAAATGGCAAAACTATAAAAATTAAAAAAGCTGCGGTCTGAGAGATCGGTAACATCAGTTAAAGGTTAAGAAATAAAAAGTACATACGAAATGTGATAAATTCTTTTTATTTAAGGCCATTTTTATTTAACCATTTATTCTTCTCTAGGAATTGGAAAAAAATATTACCAACATTTCGATTTTCATATACACGCAAACACATGTATAATATTTCTGATAGTTTTAAAACACATACCCATGATACGTGTATATAGATAGAGAAGTGCCCAGTATTCAGAGTTAGAAGAATAGGAGAGAGTATGGAGGAATGGGACACCTTTTACAAAAATAAGAAAATGAACTTTGTTTGACACAAAAACAATATTTCAGTTTATAGAATACAAAATGAAACACTTTCTAATGTCCTTTAACAATATAGAAACATAATTTCAGAAACAATTTTATAATTAAAGAAATTGCAAGTTTCAAAATTTGTCCCATGCTTAGTTTAATCCATGCTCAGACCCATGCTTGAAGGCTTAGTTTATATTATGGATAATATACAGTATAATGTTCCATAAATAGGGAAACTATTACATCTATGCATAAACAAGTCATTAATATTCAGAAAGCATATGAAGAAAAATTACTTCTGATTCTTGAAATAATCTTTTACTTTATACAATTGAAATCTTATGCAACTTTTTTCAACTAGAGATTGGGCTACCATTGCTTCATCTAGTGTGCGATTGATGAAATGTCTAGAATGATCATATTCAAAAATTTTTATTACTACCAAAACAAAAACAAATTTTGCAGGAAAGTAAAAGATAAAATTTATTAAGTTAAACCAGCTCTTTGCATGTTCACCAACATAAATGAAAAACAGTGGAACTTCGAAGGATCACTTTTTGCTTCCTAATTGGTTTGATTGACACTATCAACAATAACACAGATTATAAAGTATGTAAGCGGTGAGGGGGGGGGGGGGGTTATGAAGAAAATTTTAAAGTAAAATTTTTATTGTTTATTTTTTTTTATTTTTTTTTTTTTATATAAACAAAAAACTTTGAATTTTATCCATTACTGGCACATCTGCCCTATACCTAGATTTTTAACCTGAAAAAAAAAATATTTTGGACATTCTTTTGAATAATCAGTCAACCCGAACCCGACACACAAAATTTAAAACCCAAACCGACCCGATCCGAACCAAAAAAGTAAAGTAAACCCGACCCGATGTTGGAATCTAGTATAATTAATACCGATTACACAGCACGACTCTAATATTAAGAAAGATAATTTTGGTATACATTTTAAGCAGAAGAATAGTGGAATATTTGGCCTTCATTATCAGTCAAAGAGGGGGAGTACTATTCATTGTATCACTAATTAAAAATAAAATATTTAATCTGCTAACCACATTGCAATAAAATTTTATTTATTACATTAAACATTAGAAATTGCACGCATGTAATAAACAACGATGTAAAGAATAGTCATTTGACTGAATGATAAATATTTAACAATAAAATAATAGGATGATTACGCATTAATACCTACTAAAATCATGTTACATTATAATTCGAAATCAAACGGTTTTACTGTGTAGTTCATTTTTACTTATTAGGAATCAAGGAGAATGGAAATATAACAAAATTTAACTCATAAAGAAGAAATACTTACTTACCTAATTTGAAATCATAATCAAGATGGATGCCTTGAACGCCTCTGTGGATGCGTGAACAGTCATTACGTCATCATTGAAGTCCTTTCTCATTGGCTGACAGGTGCGACTAAGATATTTCATGTATTTGTACTATGCGAGTGGTAAATATTTTACCCGGTTACAGATAAAATTCTAGTAAACATACAGATTTCTGTAGTTTTACAAAAACTAGTTTTGTAGGATTACAGATTTTTTTTTACAGTGTATCATATATCATCGCCTGAGAGCAACAGTAAGACATTTAGTAATAATAAAAAATGAGATGTCTGATTTACTGCTATGAGAATCTGTGTTTACATCTAGTGGAATAACTTCTGAAACACAAAGTTATGTTTAATACTATATCTCAGATGTGTTTATAAAAAATCCCTATTGTTCCACTAGATGCAGACACAGTTTTTGATAGCAGTAAGTCAGACATCTCATTTTCGATTATTACTAGATGTCTTACTGTTGCTCTGAGGCGACGAAATTTCGCTAAAGTAGTCACCCCAATTCCGATATGTGAGCTTATAATTCACTAGGTCCAGCAATATGTCAGTCATATGTATATTCTTGATAGTTTAGTATTAAAACGTGTACCGTTGCCCACTGTTTTCTATTATTATTCAATAACGAAATGAAGAAATTAACTTTAATTTAATGTTACATATAGAAGACAATATTTCTTTCTCCAAAAACATAGTATACTGTTAACACGTCTACCTGTATAACAATATTCACGTGTATAGTTTCGGTTGTAACTAATAAATGGCTCACTCTGTCAAGTACAGTATCCAAAAAAAAGGTAAAATTGGTTCAGCAAAATCTCGAATAACTAATCTCTGTTGTCTCTGAAGAAAGGAGCCGCTAATTAATTGTTAATGAAACTGGAGTTGTGATATTATTAATTTTTGGGGAGGGGGAGGCTATTCCATTTGTATATAATTTTATCTCCAATTTTGTTTACTGTAGTTTATTAATTATATTATTTTTTTTATTCTGTGTTTGACAGAGAATAAAAAAGTGAAATAAATAAGAATTCTACTCTGACCTTCTGTATTCGAATTTAGATGATAAATTACAAAACTTGAAGTGAATTTTCGAAGTTCTCAATCATTAAAACGCAGAATGTCTAAAAAGCCATAAATTGTAATCATCTATTATAACTCTTTCTTTACAATTTATAATGACAATCTGTCTATTTTTATGAAATAGCGTCACTATTAGATCAAGAGTACAGGGATGACATTATTATTTCTTTAGCAAAACGAACGAAATTTAACTTAAATATGTGATTCTGAAGAAAAACAAAAGACGAAAGACAATGACTGTTGAGCATTCATTTGGAAAATTGTAGTTACTTAATGTTTCAAAAGAAATCGTCTATTTTATTTGAAAAATAAAGAAATTTTAATATTTTTTAAAAAAACTCATTCACTCTAATTAATAAGTAAATTTTACTCTGTGAGCTTTTAAAAAAAATATTTTTTAAAGGTTACTTTACGTACGTAAAATAAAGGGTTTTGTTTTTCAAAATTATGTATTTGTTTTGATAAAATCGTGTTTAATGTATAATATTAAGATATCTTAAATATCGCATAAAACATTTTTATTAATCCAGAAAGATTCTATAAACATTTGGATAAATAATACATTACTAGCTAAAATCACGTAAAAAACCCTGTGTGTTGGTAGTTTTATAATTTTATAACTAATTTTTTGGTTCTTTTATTTATTTATTTTAAGTTTGTAAATGTATTTTACATTCCGATTTGTAATTATTATTATAAAATTGACTTTATTTATTTGTCATACTTGATCATAAAATGTATGATTGTTGCGAAAATTACTTCTGAGTTAAAGCTCTTCCATGATTGTAAATGAAAAATAATAATCCAGATTTTAGATTATCATTAACATCAAATTTTTACTAAGTTCATAAATGACATGAACGAGGAACGTGACACAGGAACGTTAGACTCAGACATTAAGATCTTTTAAAGGAAAATTTTCGAATGAACCATTCCAGAAGAAGAACAACTCAAAATAACTATCCTTAAAACCATCTCTTAAACCACTATTCAATTCTATGATGGCTAAAGCATAAATTCAAATACTTACACTAAATTCTAGATAACAACATGTAAACATCCCTTTAGATCTCTTTAAAGACGCAGAAACCGTAAGCATAATTTATTTAGAGTGGAGATTCTCCTGATACAGCTTGATTTTTAGTCCATTTTAGACAATTTCTTTTTATTTAAATAACGTTCATAGAAATATAGTTTTCGGTACTACATTTTAGTAAATTCGTCTAAGTGTGTGATATTTTAAAATGTTGATATTTAAATTGACCTAACGTTAACTAAATTTCACCATTCAGCAAATTTGTGTAAGTGATTGTTTTCTAAAATATCAACAGAAAAAAAATCGCATAGATTCTTAAAATATATTAAATTAGTTAGAGGCAAAATTTAAAATTGGTAAGATAAATCGACATTTCACAAAATGTGGTATGATTGAAATTTATGATCAAGTTTTGGCACTAGTTTTTTATTTCCTGTACTTAAACGGGAAACTTTTTTGAAGATATTTATAAGTCTGTGTTGCGAACGTAACGTCTCCTTAACACGGAAGAGTGAAACGTGTGTTAAATATAGGAGTATCTTGGTAGACGTAGAAAAGGCAAAGCACATTTTTCTCCCTCTCTCCTTCTAGACCTGTTTTTGTTCTGCCGGAAGTATTTGGCCTTTTGCAGCGCTGCATCCAAACTTTGTTCGCATACTGATTTTTTTATGGTGCTCCTTCCTTTCAACTGATTCGACAATACTCCTTTCACAGAAGCGATCGGACTCCGCCGGAAAATGAACCACATCCCTCAGTCACGTCTAACATCAATAGTGGCCGAGAAAGCTTTTGTTTGTTTCTCCCATCTCAGGCCGGGGTTCATGGCATCAGATCACGTGATTTAAAGCCGAGCTAGTCAACAAACACAGGTCTTGTTTCTCTGCCTAGGGCGACTTTATCGAAAGATTGGATAAGTAGTGAACATGTGATTGACATCATGAACCCCGTCCTAAGCCACCTCTCTAACAAACAAGAACTTTTTATGCCGGTGCAGAAACTGGCCGAGCGTCAGTGAACCTTCTCTGGAGAACAGTTTAGAAAGCTTCTCCTGGATTATTACTGAACGGCGCATAAGCACCTCGGCGTGGATATTGGAAATAATGACAGACAGATTAAATACAAAAAGAACGAGTACAACAACACTCAATTTACAGGAAGATCGGCGACTGAATATAGACGGACGTCACTTAAAGACAGGATTGCAGCAAACTTGTGGGTAAGTGGCATATTACTTATGCAAGATTTTCCCGTTTATGAATCCTCACCTCTAGCTTCTTACATAGTAAGGAAAACGAGAAAATTGTGAAAAATTCTATAATTGTTAATTCTTTACCATTTTTTTCTAATTTAAATAAAAAAGTGCCTTTTAGGAGATTCCGTGGCAAGTATTCGAAAGGTATTTAATTTTGCTAAAAAATCATGTACTGATGGTAGAAAAGTTAATCCTAATGTATCTGGTCACAATAACGAGACCGAACCAAAAACTAAAACGAAGAAATCCTCACCTCCTACACTGAACTGTTGACGTAGTGGAACAGTCTCTTTTTTACTGAAAGCAAAAAGTTCCATGCGCTTAATATCAGATTGAAAAAATTGAATAAAAATCTCGGTTAGTTCTGAGCTTGATTATAGAAAAGTTTAAAGCACTTTAACACAGAAAAATATCTACTATAAAAGTTCCCTTCTGGAAAATGAGAAAAAATGAAATTTGTGCTTAGTAGCCGCCATGCAGAGGCACCTATGGATTTTATTAAAAATGCTGTTGATAACTTTCATGATTTCATAATCGTTTACTTACGTAGTTATATTGTGGCATCATGAGGAATCCATTCCCACTCAAATTATATCTGTTGCAGATACCAGACAGCAGAACAAACTAGCACCTTTGCTCGGAATTTCAGAGTTCCTGTGGCTGCGGTTGCACTTTGAGCAATACCGGGGACGTAAAGAACCAATACAATGACACAACTGCCAAGTGTACTTTACTTGGCGGCAGTTTGTTATCTCGAAGCGAGATGCGTCAAGGGTGCGTGAGCACGCAAGTTTACAGACTGCACAAAGCCTTACGAAGACACATGAAATTTACTCTGTATAATAGAACGTAGGAAGAAGGCACTGATCTTGCCCATTTCCAAACTAGGACAGGACCGTCACGCCCCTACAAGATTCACACTTGTCCTCACTTGCCTCTCTAAAGTCTATGAATAGATCCTAGTGAACCGTATGAAAAAGTTAGTGACTTCCAATTCGATAATCCTACCTGAGCAATTTGTGTACCGGACCAAACATCCAACTTATCCCCATGTTTGGTGAGTGATTGAATGAGTGGCTGACGACAAATATAAACAGACTAAACGTTTCCAACAGATAGAAGACTACAGCGGCTTAATAATACAAAATGAGTTAGTGCAAGAGAGGCTTAAAATAATTCAGCTTCGTGTACTACCAAAAACTTTTCAAGAAGGCATGAGAATATTAGAAAGAACAGTGTGTGCAGTTATTTGAAAGTAAAGATCTTAGCGACTTTGTAAAACATCGGTCAGTTGTGGCTATATTGATATAGAAGAAATGCCTTCAGGAAACATTTTGGAAGAAAAAGTTAACCGAATTCTCGTAACAAGAAAACTCTCACACAGTCTTACAACCTGGACAGCGCTGCAATTGAACCTACGAGCATCGGTCCAAGATATATTTTTCTGGCTAAAATGCTTACCATTGGACTGAATGCGTCGTAGCCCTTCAGGAACATGGCTCATATGGAAGGATACAGAAGAATAGTAAGAAGCGTGAAACTAGCCATATCAAAAGAAAACTTGAAAAAGCGTCTACAGTTAGCCAGAAAATAACGAAAGGAGAATTTAAACTTTTGATAAAAACATTCTATTTAGTAATGAAATCAAACTTGAATTTTTTGACACAGTGAATGTGCAAAAAACATACTGCAATGAACAGCTGAAGAATTCTGTCATTCGGAGATTTGCGATTCTAAGATCTGGGAATGCATGACAGAAAGGACCTCAGAAATCTGGTTTTCATTGAATCAATAATGTATGAAATACATTGTTTATTCATGTTGAGTGAGAATTAACCTTTGAAAAGTTACGGTTCTCAGGAAAATGGATCTTTAAACACGTCAACCATCTTATGTGCGCCTCGTAAAAAAGTTAATTCCATTGCGCGTCTATTGGATACGTAGGCCTTCAGACCATCCACGATAAAATCCAGGCCATTTAATAATATTTAGGAGCATATCTGAAGAAACATGAACACCAGAAATTCATTTCATATAAAAATACTTGACGAAAATTATAACAGATTGATGGAGGAATGGTGTTTAATTGTACAAAGGACATGGTGCACCGTAAAAAAGATTGACAGCATGACACGACGAGGCTAAAATGGGAAATATATTTAAAAAATGAGTGCTAATACAAAAGCATCTAGAAAGTGAATGATGAGATAACCTAGATGGGAGATACCTCGATGGAAAACGCCATTCAGATACAGTTATACAAATGAAAGGACCGAAAACTGTCAGTCGAATCGATGACATTGGAAACAGTGTAGTGGGTTTGGAATGTACTCTTTTACAGATCATGAAATATATACGGATTTTACTGAATAAGTAAATTGGGTGAGTTGAATGTGAATATTGTGCACTTTGCGGTATTTGTATTTAATTCGCAGGAATGTGTTCGTCAACACGGTAATTTTTTAGTGTTCTAGCTTCAACGACATTTTGTTCCTTTGGGTACTATTTATACTTTAGTAACATTTTAAATATATGACTACAAAATCGTCCCACGACATGTATTTAAAGTTCTATGTGGACTTAGAGAGACAGGGAGGTTTGCATAATGTGAAAAGTTCTTTAAGTTCGCTGCTTGTCATTATTTACTTCAACAAGAAGTTTTTTAGAGTTTTTGGCTCTTCCAACCAATGCTTAAAGAGATTTTTAAATGAAGAAGGGAGATAAATGGTCGAAAGCACTTTCTGGGTATTTAATGACAAAAAAATTCTTCCGCTTTACAAGATTCAGTTTCACTGCAGACAGCATTCTTGTTTCCACAGAGGAGCAAAATATTCCGCTTGATGAACCAAAGATCTCAGTTGCGTCTGATCGACATTAGTCTAAAGGCCCAAACATGACTCATAAAACTTTCCTTTGGAGTTATTCTGAGACATGATAGTCACAGAATATAGGCATATTCGAATATGGGATCTGAAACATAAATACAAGTCGAATCCAAAGGCATATTCTAGTTTCCTTTATGTTGTCGTCATAGTATATTTATAAACCTACAGATTTCTGAGAGATTTATCGGAGCCTTAGCTTGAATGCGACCATCTCACACTTTAACTGTCGTGACTGATAACTTCCTAAATGAAGGGGGATTCCCATAACGTGTACCATGAACTTGGTATCAAGGTCAAACACATAAGAAAAAAATATTTTTCAATTTTCAATTTTTTGGTACCACATTTCAAATTTAAATTTTTCTTAAAAATTTAAATGGCCGCCATTTTTAAGCAAGATGGGGGATGAAGCTGGCCAACGAACTCGGTCGAGACATTGGTATGCACTATGTACAAACGAAGTTACATCCAAATCGGTTCATAAATACGCCTTTTATCGCGTGAAAAAATTCAGGACGTTTCAAAATGTCAGCCACGCTAGAAATTCAAAATGCTATAACTCAGCCATTTTAGGTAGCTTTCATTACAAAAAGCTACCTATTGCAGCCGTTCGGAGAAAGAGATTTCAAAAAATTTTGGTATATTTTCATCGATCATGACCCCCAGACCCCGAAACCACCCTCCGTTCAAAATTGACATATATAGATATATATATATATATATCCATATATATATATATATCTGACATTGTCACACTGTAACTCTCGTATTTATGAACCGATTTGGATGTAATTCGGTGTGTACATAGTACATACCAATGTCTCAACCGAGTTCGTTGGCCAGCTTCAGCTGCCATTTTGTTTCAAAATGGCGGCCATTTAAATTAAAAAAAAAAATTAAAATTTGAAATGTGGTACCAAAAAATTGAAAATGTAAAAATACTGTTTTCTTATGTATTTGACCGGAGCAGTTTTTGTTTTGTTTATATCTTAAAAAATGGCTGAGTTAAGGCATTTTGAATTTCTAGCGTGGCTGACATTTTGAAACGTCCTAAATTTTGTCACGCGATAAAAGGCGTATTTATGAACCGATTTGGATGTAACTTCGTTTATACATAGTACATACCAATGTCTCGACCGAGTTCGTTGGCCAGCTTTCTCCTCTTTCTTGTTTAAAAATAGCGGCCATTTAAATTTTTAAGAAAAAGATAAATTTGAAATGTGGTACCAAAAAATTTAATATTGAAACAATATTTTTTTCTTATGTGTTTGACCTTAATACAAAGATTCGGGAGCAGTTTTTGTTTCGTCTATATCTTAAAAAATGGCTGAGTTATAGCATTGTGAATTTCTAGCGTGGCTGACATTTTGAAACGTCCTGATATTTGTCACGTGATAACATGCGTATTTATGAACCGATTTGCATGTATCTTGGTTTGTACATAGTACATATAAATATATCGACCGAGTTCGTTGGCCAGCTTCATTCGCCATCTTGTTTCAAAATGGCGGCTATTTAAAAAAAAATTTTTAATTTAAAATTTAAAATGAAATACCAAAAAATTGGAAAATGAAAAAAGATTTTTTTTGTATGTATTTGACCTTAATACAAAGATTCCGGAACAGTTTTTGTTTCGTCTATATCTAAAAAAATGGCTGAGTTATAGTATTTTGAATTTCTATTGTGGCTGACATTTTAAAACGACCTGATTTTTGTCACGCGATAACAGGCGTATTTATGAACCGATTTGGATGTAATTTGGTCTGTACATAGTACATACCAATGTCTCGACCGAGTTTGTTGGCCAGCTTCATTCGCCATCTTGTTTCAAAAGGGTTGTCATTTAAAAAAATTAAATTTAAAATTTAAAATGAGGTATTAAAAAATTGGAAAATGAAAAATATTTTTTTTATGTGTTTGGCCTTGATACAAAGATTTCGGAGCAGTTTTTGTTCCTGAAAATTTGTTCTTTTGTTTATATCTTAAAAAAATGGTTGAATTATAGCACTTTGAATTTCTAGCATGATTTACATTTTGAAACGATCTATTATTTTTCACGCGATAACACACGTATTCGTCTATTTCGATGTAAGAAGGCATGTGGATAGTATATATTAATATCTCGACCAAGTTCGCTGGCCAGCTTCATCAGCCATCTTGTTTCAAAATGGCGCCGATTAAATTAAAAAAAAATTATATTTAAAATGAGGTGCAAAAAAAAAATAGAAAATGAAAAAGATTTCTTTCTTAAGTATTTGACCTTGATATAAGTATTCAGGAGCATTTTTTGTTTGTCTTTATCTTAAAAAAATGGCTCAGATATAGCAGTTTCAATTTCTAATATCGGTGACATTTTGAAAAATCTGATTTTTTGACTGCGACAGCACTCGTATATATCAACCGATTCCAATGTGAGTGAGCATGTGCACAGCAATTACTAAGGTTTCGACCAAGTTCACTGGTTAGCCTAATCCACCATGTTGTCTTAAAATGGCAGGCACTTTAAGAAATCGCCGAATTTGGCAGCCAAATATAAGTTACTTTAAATAAAAGCAGCTTGGATAAAGCTGACTAATTTCACGAAATTCTCATTCATAATGATTTAGTATTGATAAAAATTAGTATTGAATCTCCTATATTCGGTTTCCACTAATTGAGCTTCGTGTGTTTGAATAATATAATTTGGCTTTTTTAAATTAAGGAATATGAGAACTACCTCTTCCTCCCGGCACTGGCCGGAAGGACTTTTTTAAGATATAGACGATACAAAAACTGCTCCGGAATCTTTGTATAAAGTTCAAATACGTAACAAAATAATATTTTCCCATTTTCAATTTTTTGGTACCACATTTCAAATTTTAAATTTTTTTAAAAATTTTAAATGGCCGCCATTTTGAAACAAAATGGCGGATGAAGCTGGCCAACGGACTCAATCGAGACATTGGTATGTACTATGTACACACCGAATTACATCCAAATCGGTTCATAAATACGAGAGTTACAGTGCGACAAATGTCATATATATATATAAATATGGATATATATATTACAAAATTTAAATTTTTGCGCCAAGTATAAGTATTTTATGTAATTTTTCCTTTTTCAGTAATATTCCGTATATTATACCGACTTATTAAATTAAAAACCCTATTCTATTAAACACTATAAGATCTTAATTCATATATTAATAGTTATTCCAAATTGCGTAATTCAAAAAATGGCTCAATTTATTCATCTTTATTTAATAAAACTTTTATTATTAAAATTCCTATTAAATTCCGCTATTAAATCCCGGTATATCATATTCCCCTTAAATCTTTATTTGACTGCTAAAATATTATTCCGTCTTAAAGAAAAAAACCCTACTTTTTTCAATTTATTCTTTTATTTAAAATATCCAGGTGTAATTAAAATATTTCAAATATTAAAACTTTCGCAGACATAAATTCATGTCTTTTATCGTCTGAAGAGGGAAAAAGGAGTTATTTTTGCATAATCTCGACTACAGATTTTAATATTTGTTTATGCTTTAGACGTCTGGGGCCAGGATATAAGATATTTCTAGAACAATCTTTTGAGGGGAGTATAAATACGGATGGCGGGAACCAGAGAGGAGCTTTTTGAAGCTTTTTAGCTTTTTAGTTTTTTAGCATGTAGAGGTGAACGCGATGTCATGTCATGTAGAAGTGTAAAGAAAGAGAGAAGGGTAGCGGATTGCAGTCGTGGCAGACTGGATATACAATGCGACTGCTCGATGGAGGTAGTAATACGGTGGAAGAGTACTGTTTTATATGTGAGTAGAATGAGGAAGAAACGGTATTGTAATGGGTACGGAGATGTTAGTTGTTTACGGATTTAAGTATAGAACGCAGTCAAGAGATGGAATGTTTTTAAAACTAATTGTGTGATGAGAATAGACTTTATTCTTTGTACCATTGAAGGAATGAGCATCTTCCCTAGATTCAATCGTGAGTGTGGAAATAAAGTGAATAGTGTTTCAAGCGACTGCCTTGTGTGAATTCTTCATTTTTCTTTATTATCTTAAACCAATCGGCTGCCGCCTGTGCTGTTTACGAATGGAAACCCCCATTATTTTCGACAATACCAACTACTTGCCATCAAAACGTCACAGGGAAAAGAAAAAGTCGACAGGATATTGAAGTGACGGCAATAACAGCGATTATGTCTCCAAATTACAAATTAGTAGAAGTACTGATGCACGATAGTTTATGATATTTACTAAAGATCATTGCCGGAAATTTAAAAATCTACATCGCCATTGTGAATGGCAAAGTATAGTGCTGGTGATTGCGAGACAATATGACTGGAGTGAGTTCTTTTCACAATATTTTTGCGCTTCTTATATTATTATTTGTGTTATTGTTAGTAAGTTATTGAGATTTATTTAGTATTAAGTATGAGAATTATTTATTTATGAGGTTTATTTATTATTTCGTGAAGAGTATTTATTTATTTATTTATTTACTTATTTATTTATTGTAAAGTTTATTATGAAGTCATGAGAATTATTTATTTATTTATTTATTTATTTATTTATTTATTGTAAAGTTTATTATGAAGTCATGAGAATTATTTATTTATTTATTATTAAAATCTGAAATAGAGTACTTTATCAATTATGAAGGGAAATAAAAGTGCTTCTTTTATTGCAATGAATACTGATATAATGACTGAACCTAAATTAGTTGAGTTTGATCCTAGTACTGGAATGGAAATTCAGGCTTGGTTAAATTATTATGATGATATGAGTAATAGGGAAAATAAAGATTTAGAGTGGAAATTTAAATCTATTCCACAGTATTTAAAGGGTGAAGCACTAAAAGTCTATATCAATGACCGTATTAATTGTACTAGTTATGAACAGATTTCAAAAATCTTGATAGAAAATTCATTGAACTAAATGTTCCAAATTTTTCTGATTTCTCAACTCTAAAATTAGATAAATTAGATAATTTAGAAAATTATTTTCACAAAAAAGTAGGAATTGGGAGGAAACTCCGTCTTTGTGAGACTCTTCTAATACAAGGGTTGATAGATGGATTAAAACCAGAGTATTGAAATAATATTAATGTAAACCCTCCAAATAGTACCACTGAATGGTACCGGCTTGTTAAGCAATTTGTTGAAATTTCCACTCCTCAAATTTCAAGCCAAACAGTAAATCAACAACCAGTTAGACAAAATTTTCAACAATTTCAACCCCCTAGTTCTTGGACTCAACCAAGTAGACCTAATTTTCAGCCAAATAGGCCCAATAATGCACCTAGGAATTGGATTCCACAAAGACAGTATCAAAATCAGGGGTCTAGAAATTTTCAAAATAATTACTTTCAGAAACCATATCCTTCTAGACCATGTAGAATATGTACAAATAAAGGTGTAAATAATGCATATCATTGGGAACAAGAGTGTTTATTTAGGAATGATGCAACATACTCTGATACTCTTCCTAGTAATTCACCTCCTACTATTCCTAATATTTGACAACTAATTGTGTATGGATGTACCAATAGATATAATTTACCATATATAGTGGACACTGGATCCACTACTGCAATATTACCCCTAAAATTTGTTAAAAACTAAATGCTAACATTGAAACTATACCTACAATTACATTGGTCAGGCAAAAGGGGTGTTAAAAATAAATCAAAAATGTAAAATTTCTCTTAAAGTGGGTAAAATTACAAAATGTATTAACATTTTAGTGTGTAATACTAATTTGGAGTATGCTATTTTGGGTTTAAGGGAATGTTCTAAATTTAATTTAACTATAGATTGTAGAAATTGTACTGTAAATCCAGGAAGGAAAATTATAAATAAGAGTATATCCATACATAATGAGAAATCTCTTCATTTTCATACTGTAGATATGAATAAAGTACAACAAGAGAATGATTTAGTAACAGTTGATTATGATGAGAATTTGAATTTACATAATGATGATAGTGTAATAACAGCTAATGATAGTATTGAAACTTTGAATTTAGGTAAAAATGATATCGAATTACCATCTAATTGTGAAAATTATATGACTACTCAGGACTTTTTTGAGAATGATAGAAGTGATTTTAATGTGCAACCTGATTATGGACAGTTCATAACTTCTCAAAATTTTCGCGATGTTAATAATTCTGATTCAGATTTAATTGGGGATTTAAATTTAATTCACAATGGTAATTTAAGGGAGATAGTTCAAAATTATAGGGATATTTTTGCAAAACATAAATATGATGTGGGTAGGATTAATATTGAGCCACAACGCGTTTTTCTAAAATCTGACCTACCTGTATCTTTGAGGCCCTACAGAACTTCCCCCTTAGAAGGAAAAGAAATAAAAAGTCAAATCCAATCTTTATTAGCGGCTGGACTCATAAAAGAAAGTAATAGCCCATATTTTGCCCCCATCACTTTAGCTATGGAAAAAGAAGGCAAAACGACCCGATTATGTATAGACTATAGGAAACTAAATTCAATAATTAAAAATGATGCAGAGCCCTTGCCCCGTATCGATGAAATTTTAGATAAATTGAGTAGTACTCAGTACTTTTCAACTTTAGACTTAGCCTCTGGCTACCGGCTCATACAAATGCATCCACCTGATACCGAAAAATTAGCTTTTGCTAGCAACTTTGGCCTCTTTGAATGGCTAGTTCTTCCGTTCGGTATAAAGACAGGCCCCCCAATATTCAATAGAACTATTAGAAGTATCCTTAACAAATATAAAATAGATTTCGCGTGTCACTATTTTGATGATATTATAATTTTCTCCTCCTCTCTAGAAGAACACTTAAATCACTTAACTCAAATCTTTGAAATCTGTAAATTAGAAAATATTAAACTTAAACATTCTAAATGTAAATTAAGCCAAAATAAAATTGATTTCTTAGGCTACAAAGTCACCAATGGGACTTTAACTCCAGCTAATGCAAATATTGAGACCATTAAAAAATTAATACCCCCTCTAATGTTAAAGAATTACAACGATTTTTAGGTTCTATTAATGTATACCATAAATTCATAGACAAATATGCTGAAATTAGATACCCCCTTAATAAATTACTTAGAAAAAACACAATATGGGAATGGAACTCAGAATGCCAGGACTCTTTTGAAAAACTAAAAAATGCCTTAATTGCAAAACCAATCCTCAAACTTTATGACCCAAAATTGCCCCTCCATATGTTTGTAGATGCTTCTCAGGTAGCGGTGGGTGCAGTTCTAAAACAACCTGATAAAGATAATTTCTTGCATCCTATTGCTTACCATTCTAGAATTTTGAAGAGTTATGAACAAAACTATTTTATAACCGAGATAGAGTGTTTAGCAATTATAGATACTCTTGATAAATTCTATCACTATTTCCATGGAGTCAAATTTACAATCCATACCGATCACGCATCTCTAGTATGGTTAAAGAGTGTTAAGAACTTAAGAGGTAGACATTTTAGGTGGTCACTTAAACTTAGCATGTTTGATTACGAGATTAAGTATGAGAGGGGTTCAACAAATGTCAAAGCAGACATGTTGTCTCGAAATCCTGTTGCTTACTTCAATCAACATGTAAGTTTATTGTTGGACAGAAAAAAAATCATAGAGTTGCAAAACAAGGATAATGTCTGTGATAAGAAATATAAGAAAGAAAATGGGATTATTATAATTCAGAGAAAGGGATTCAAAAAAATAGTTGTACCAATGTCATTGAGGAAAAAATTACTCCATATTGCTCATGATAATTTTGGACATTTAGGAATCCAACAAATGCTTAACTTAATATCCCCTAACTATTATTGGCCTAATATGACTATAGACATAACACAATTTGTTAAACATTGCGACACCTGTCAAAAAAATAAAAAAACAAAACAAAAAAGATTTGGCTTGTTACAAGCTATGCCAGCCACAGATCAACCTTTTGAATGTCTTTCTATTGATACTGTGGGTGGATTTAACTATTACAACTCAACAAAAAAATTCTTACACATAATATTAGATCACGCAACTAGATTTGTTTGGGCTTTTCCTTCTAAAAATGTTACTACTGAAGCATATACAAACTGTTTAAAGCAAATTTTTAATGTTCAAACACCTCAAAAAATACTGAGTAATAGACATAAAGCTATTAATTCTCCAAGATTAAAAAAATTCCTCAGAAAACATCATATTCAACAGCGTTTTACGTCATCACACCATCCACAAACCAATGGGAAGATAGAGCGCGTTAATCACCAGGCTTAAATGTAAAGTCAATTCCACTTCTTCTAAAATACCTTGGACAAGATTATTAGACCAAGTCATCCAAGAATACAATAATACCCCACATTCCATAACTAAATTCCCACCTGCCTACTTATTTTATGGTCAATTGCCCAATCAATCTCCTTTAAAACAAAACTACTATCCTACAGTCAGTAAAGCACTCAAAATTGCAAAAGCGCAAACTCATGAATTTCATCTTAAAAGTAAAAGACTATATGATAGAAATTTTGTTGAATCCCCCTTAAAAATACAAGATTCTGTAATTTATGAAGAATTTAAATATCCTAACACTCGAAAATTAGAACCTACTTTCTCAGGACCATATAAAATTATAAATAAACTTTCTCAAGTAACTTATGAAATAGATAAATTTAATTATGAGACAGGACTAAATTCAGTTATTGTACACGTTTCTAAATTAAGACCCTATTTTTCACCAAATGATTTCAGAATGTTTCATGAGCAACCCATAAAACAAACAAAACCACAACAAACATCACCACTACAATTGCCATCACAAACTCAAACTAAAGTAAAAACCATAGATTAAATTTTAATTCTTTAAATATCTTTATTACATTAGTTTTCAACATTAACAGGTATGTCCTTGGTGGCCACGGGGATATTACTTATGTTTGGAAGTTTTTGGGATTAGGTAGACACTCTATGCAGGCATAGGATGTGTATTTGATTTTGGGAATTTTCAGATTGATGTTGAAAAATAAAAATTTTTTTTTTTTTAATTTTATATCAAGTTTATATCAAAATAAACTGTATTTATTTTATTCCATTTTTTACCAATTGTTTACAAAAATAGTAAGAATTGATAATATTATTATAATTGTATAAACCTAGAAAATTGATAATGGTGATGAGATTTTGTAGTGATTGTGTAGCAATAGAAAATTAAGTACATAAACAAATTATCTTTTATTCCTATTTATTTTCCTTATTTTACCATTCTAAGTTTATCAAATGCACGTCTATTCATCAAGAGTATCAGAGAGATAAATTATTGTAACTAAATACTGGTTGAGAGTCCACTTTCTAAATATTTAGAGTTAAATTTATTAGGACTTTGGATTTTTTTTTTTTTTTTTTTTTTTTTTTTTTTTTTTTTAATGTTTCGACTTGCAAAAAATATTTTCTTATATAAGTAAAAAATAAGAAAATTATTTAATTGCTATGTATTATTTTTATCCTCTACCATTATTTTCCATGTCAATAAGTAAACAATCTGTGATATTTTCTTAGAATATAATATTGTTATTAAGTATTATTATTGTTAATATTGTAGTATACTGTTGAGAATTTTATTATTATTATGATTATGAATTGAAAGTATTATATTATTTATTGAAAGATTCATTATTTATTAAAGAAAAAGAGAACATAACTTATAAGTGAAAAGTTATGATATTTACTAGAACATGTGAGAAGCATTAAAAGATGGTGTCTCCCAATTAGAATGGGAAAAGGAGCTCAAAAAAGTAGTTGATAAACAAATGTTAAAAGGTAGTTGAATAACTACTAGAAATTTGTTTATTAAAATAAAACTACTATTGTGATGACAAATAGCATTTAAACATAATGTAAAGAGTTTAACAGGCAGAGTAGTCAAACAAATTTAGTAAAAAATATTTATTACAGCTGAACTTTTTACTTAAGGACTGTACCACTATTTTTGCTAAAGGACTGTTATGACCTACGAACTGATTAAGCCAATAGAACTTAAAATTCTACTTGAAGTAAATAAAGTGTTAAATATTAATTGATTGGAAATATGTTTGTGATAAGGGAAATGGAAATACACTAAATTTCCATAAGATAAAAGAATTTGTTGTTATTTATTACTATAGTTTTATTATTTCTTATTTCTTATTGCATTTATACTTATTCTTTATTTATTACTGTGTTTATATTTTCCTATGCACTTACAAATGGTAAGTGATGTTGTAACCATTATTTGTATTCTTTTAAAGGGGAAATGCTCTCAGCTAAATTTAAATGCTCTTAGTATTAGGTAGCTTTCATTACAAAAAGCTACCTATTGCAGCCGTTCGGAGGAAAGCGATTTCAAAAAATTTTGGTATATTTTTATCGATCATGACCCCCAGACCCCGAAACCACCCTCCGTTCAAAATTGATATATATATATATATATATATATATATATATATATATATATGTATATATATATATATATATATATATATATATATATATCTGACTTATGTCACACTGTAACTCTCGTATTTATCAACCGATTTGGATGTAATTCGGTATGTACATAGTACATACCAATGTCTCGACCGAGTTCGTTGGCCAGCTTCATCCGCCATTTTGTTTCAAAATGGCGGCCATTTAAAATTTAAAAAAAAAATTTAAATTTGAAAAGTGGTACCAAAAAATTGAAAATGGAAAAATATTTTTTTCTTATGTATTTGACCTTTAAACAAAGATTTCGGAGCAGTTTTTGTTTCGTCTATATCTTAAAAAATGGCTCAGTTATAGCATTTTGAATTTCTAGCGTGGCTGACATTTTAAAACGTCGTGAATTTTATCACGCGATAAAAGGCGCATTTATGAACCAATTTGGATGCAACTTCGTTTATACATAGTACATACCAATGTCTCGACCGAGTTCGTTGGCCAGCTTCATCCGCCATCATGTTTAAAAATGGCGGACATTTAAATTTTTAAGAAAAATTTAAATTTGAAATGTGGTACCAAAAAAATGAAAATAGAAAAAAATATTTTTTTCTTATGTGTTTGACCTTGATAAAAAGATTCGGGAACAGTTTTTGTTTCGTCTATAACTTAAAAAGTGGCTGAGTTATAGTATATTGAATTTCTAGCATGGCTGACATTTTGAAACGTCCGGAATTTTGTCACTTGATAACAGGCGTATTTATCAACCGATTTGGATGTACCTTGGTGTGTACATAGTACATGCAGATATCTCGACAGAGTTCGTTGGCCAGCTTCATCCGCCATCTTGTTTCAAAATGGCGCCATTTAAAAAAATTTAAAATTTAAATGAGATACCAAAAAATTTAAAAATATTAATTTTTGTATGTGTTTGACCTTAATACAAAGATTCCGGAACAGTTTTTGTTTCGTCTATATCTAAAAAAATGGCTGAGTTATAGCATTTCGAATTTCTATTGTGGCTGACATTTTAAAACGACCTGATTTTTGTCACGCGATAACAGGCGTATTTATGAACCGATTTGGATGTAACTTGGTCTGTACATAGTACATACAAATGTCTCGACCCAGCTCGTTGGCCAGCTTCATTCGCTATCTTGTTTCAAAAAGGTTGCCAATAAAAAAATTTAAATTTAAAATTTAAAATTTGGTATTAAAAAACTGGAAAATGAAAAAGATTTTTTTATGTGTTTGGCCTTGATACAAAGATTCCGGAGCAGTTTTTGTTTCTGAACATTTGTTCTTTTGTTTATTTCTTAAAAATGATGGTTGAATTATAGCACTTTGAATTTCTAGCATGGCTAACATTTTGAAACGATCTTTTATTTGTCACGTGATAACACACGTATTCGCCTATTTCGATGTAAGAAGGCATGTGGATAGTATATATCAATATCTCGACCAAGTTCGCTGGTCAGCTGCATCAGCCATCTTGTTTCAAAATGGCGGTCATTAAATTAAAAAAAATTATATTTAAAGTGAGGTGCAAAAAAAATTAGAAATTGAAAAAGGTTTCTTTCTTAAGTATTTGACCTTGATATAAGGATTCAGGAGCATTTTTTGTTTGTCTTTATCTTAAAAAATGGCTCAGATATAGCAGTTTCAATTTCTAATGTGGGTGACATTTTGAAAAAACTGATTTTTTGCCTGCGACAGCACTTGTATATATCAACCGATTCCGATGTAAGTGAGCATGTGCACAGCAATTACTAAGTTCTCAACCAAGTTCACTGGTTAGCCTTATCCACCATGTTGTCTTAAAATGGCAGGCACTTTAAGAAATCGCCGAATTTGGCAGCGAAATATAAGTTACTTTAAATAAAAGCAGCTTGGATAAAGCTGACAAATTTTGTGAAATTCTCATTCATAATGATTTAGTATTGATAAAAATTGGTATTGAATCTCCTATATTCGGTTTCCACTAAATTGAGCTTCGTGTGTTTGAATAATATAAGCTTGCTTTTTTGTTGTATGTATGTTTATAAGTTGTTTTTTTTAAATAAGGAATATGAAAGCTACATCTTCCTCCCGGCACTGGCCGGAAGGACTTTTTTTTTCTCTTGCATTGCTAAAATTTACTTTTCCATCTCTTCGCTGACGTCTCTAAAATTTTAATATTCAAAAATCAACTTCCAAAAATATTAGAAGTTTTTTGTCTGAAATTGTAGTTAAAAACCACAAATTTCATACAAAGTCTTTGGGGGAAGGGGGATAATATTACAAAATTTAAATTTTTGCGGCAAGTTTAAAGTATTTTATGTAAATTTTCCTTTTTCAGTAATATTCCGTATATTATACCGACTTATTAAATTAAAAACCCTATTCTATTAAACACTATAAGATCTTAATTCATATATTAATATTTATTCCAAATTGCGTAATTCAAAAAATGGCTCAAATTATTCATCTTTCTTTAATAAAACTTTTATTATTAAAATTCCTATTAAATTCCGCTATTAAATCCCGGTATATCACATTCCCCTTAAATCTTTATTTGACTGCTAAAATATTATTCCGTCTTAAAGAAAAAAAACCCTACTTTTTTCAATTTATTCTTTTATTTAAAATATCCAGGTGTAATTAAAATATTTCAAAGATTAAAACTTTCGCAGACATAAATTCATGTCTTTTATCGTCTGAAGAGGGAAAAAGGGGTTATTTTTGCATAATCTCGACTACACATTTTAATATTTGTTTATGCTTTAGACGTCTGGGGCCAGGATATAAGATATTTCTAGAACAATCTTTTGAGGGGAGTATAAATACGGATGGCGGGAACCAGAGAGGAGCTTTTTGAAGCTTTTTAGCTTTTTAGTTTTTTAGCATGTAGAGGTGAACGCGATGTCATGTCATGTAGAAGTGTAAAGAAAGAGAGAAGGGTAGCGGATTGCAGTCGTGGCAAACTGGATATACAATGTGACTGCTCGATGGAGGTAGTAATACGGTGGAAGAGTACTGTTTTATATGTGAGTAGAATGAGGAAGAAACGGTATCGTAATGGGTACGGAGATGTTAGTTGTTTACGGATTTAAGTATAGAACGCAGTCAAGAGATGGAATGTTTTTAAAACTAATTGTGTGATGAGAATAGACTTTATTCTTTTTACCATTGAAGGAATGAGCATCTTCCCTAGATTCAATCGTGAGTGTGGAAATAATGTGAATAGTGTTTCAAGCGACTGCCTTGTGTGAATTCTTCATCTCTCTTTATTATCTTAAAACAATCGGCTGCCGCCTGTGCCCCCATTATTTTCAACAATACCAACTACTTGCCGTCAAAACGTGACACAAACACACACACACACACAGACACACACACACACATATATGTATATATATACAGGGTGTCCGGTCTCAACGGTGTCCAATGGCTAATTCCTAAACCGTTAGTCATAGACATATAGTTCCAATTACGAAAATGTTTTAAATCAGGTAAAGAAATATTTTAAAACCGATTTGGGTCAATAAAAACATTTCTTTAAAAATTACGAAATTTAAATTTTTATACGGTCCCTCGGTCCTATAAGTTATATTTAGTAAAATTTTCCTTTTACGCTGATAAGTAATACAAAAAAAAGTCCTGTTGTTCTACGATTAAAATTGACCAAGTAATACCTGTTTAAAGTTGGAGCATATTTTTTGCTGCAAATTGGGGGTCATTCACAAATTTAGTCGAAATATGATTTCGTCAGATATATTAGAATATGGTTGAGAGTAAAATTAACTTTGCATTATAAATTTAAAATCTTTAGTCATTTTGACATATTATGCAAAATATACAATTTGTAATAAACATTTAAGAAGAAAGAAAGAAACAGAATTTTTGTTAAATAAAATGATGCTAAATTAACAGCCTCAATTCTTTACAAAATGACACGTATTTTAAAATATTATTAGATTACACTAGCCAGCAAAACTTGGGTTATTTCATGTTTTTTAGCTTTTCATAATTGATTTTTATGTATTCTGTACCACTGAATCCGGAATTGACCTTCATTTTTGGTTATCACATCAGGATTTTTCGCAAATTGTAAATTTTAAAGTTAAAAAGTTCAAAGTTACAATTTAATCTCCTCCCCCATCTCATCATACCACCCAGCTGTAAGAATCCCAAGATAAGCAAAATTATCGAATAAATTATTGAATAAAATAAAATAAAATAAGTTTTACATGTGTTTTATAGTATGAGATTTTCGCTATATTTCAACTTACACATTTGCAAAAAAATTCTAACGCGATGGTTAAAAATGAAAGTCATTTTCAAATTTAGTGCTACAATGTACGTAAAAATCAATTATCAAAAGTTAAAAAATACAACCATCTCCTTTACTTTATAGTATCCGATTTTTGTTATTCTTTAAATACGACTATTTATGATTTGCGAAATGTCCTGACATGATGGTTAAAAATTACGGCAATTTTCGGATTCAGTGCTAAAAAATATATAAAAAGTTAAAAAACCCAATAATCTCCGTCTTGTATTATCTAATCTAAAACTTTTTCTTAAACTTCTTGGCGGTAATCTATCCGAAATATTTTGTGTTATCCTGTAAGATAAGTATAAATGGTAACCACCGAAAATCATAATAATATTAGATTGTTATCGGATTTGCGCCAGTATGTAAAATGTAATCTCGATCGGATATTTGAAAGTGGGTTAAAGTTCGAATACAAATTTTGAACTGAAACAACATACATAAAATCGTTGAAGTAACATAAAAACTTATAAAAATAACATAAATTTATTAAAAGAAATCATAAAAGAAACAGGCTCAAATCCTGACAAAATAAAACATATGTTATTTCAACCAATCTGAAACTTAATAAATGTTAACTTAATCGTAATACTTGTACGATTTTTTTCAAAGCGCAGATACACATGAAGAGAGATCTTCGAATACTTTAAGCACTTGGAATGTGACCCCTCAAAGCCAAGCCGAACTCATTTGTTTTCAGAGCAGAAAAGTGGCATAAGTCATGCATTTTTAAAGTTTCATAACTCGCACAATTTTAGTGTTATATGAATGGGACTTTTTTTGTCTTACTTGTCAGTGTAATAGGAAAATTTTACCAAATATAACTTATAGAACCGGGGGACCGTATAAAAATTTAAATTTCGTAATTTTTTAAGAAATGTTTTTATTGACCCAAATCGCTTTTAAAATATTTCTTTACCTGATTTAAAGAATTTTTCTAATTGGAACTATATGTCTATGACTAACGGTTTAGGAATTAGCCATTGGACACCGTTGAGACCGGACACCCTGTATATGGATATATATATTTTATTTCGAAATTAATGAAAAATTACCGCATGAATGGCGCTACAGCAGCACATATCAAATGCAATAAAACATACTTACTATTTTGGAGTTATGGTGTTTTGGCATTTTGAAATGGTGAAGTATATATGTCAATTTTGAGCGGAGGCTGGTTTCGGGGTCTGGGGGTCATGATCGATGAAAATATACCAAAATTTTTTGAAATCGTTTTCCTCCGAACGGCTGCAATAGGTAGCTTTTTGTAATGAAAGCTACCTAAAAGAGACGGATATATAAAACCAATTGGAACTCTTTTTTGATGGTAGGTGTGAGGTTGGCATATAGAGCAAGATAGAGATATGCTCAACCCCCCCCCCCCTTCCTAAGATAATAAAAAAAGATGTAAGCTTTAGGATGTGTGGGACGGAACGGACTTTTTTGGGGTAAAAAAAAGGAAGATCTTTGCTCTGAGCATGCAGCTGAAGGGTCTCTCCTAAGACATTTGTTATGGCGGACTTGATGATTTTCAAGAGATAGAATGTAGTGTCCAGAGAAACGTATCTCCAACTATGTCGTTTAGAAGTGAAACATATCCTGTCAGAAGGTTATTAGATAAGAAATTTCAGCACCTGTCATGCTGCAGTCTACTTCAGAGTTTGGGCGTAGGAAAATAGAAGTTGTTGTCTGGCGTAAGATATCTAACCTAAAAGACGTAACGTGAATCAGTAGCAACGACCATGCATTGCGGATTCTCGTATCCATGTTGATGGCATCTTAAATATTTAGCTAGAGCATATCGTTAAGGGTTACTCCGTGGATTTAATTCATCAGGAATGCTGAAAACTTTGATAATGGATTCCTTCCCGTGTATGCGCTGAGAACTTTGTCTTCATTTGATGAATACCGTAGTAGATTTAATTCGTCAGTAATCCTGAAACTTTGATAATGGATGTCTTCCCGTGTATACGCTGAAAACTCTGTCTTTAATTTATGAATACAATAATGGATTTAATTCATCAGGAATGGTAAAAAAAACTTTGATAATGGATATTTTCCCGTGTATGCGCTGAAAAGTTTGTCTACATTTAATGAATACAGTAGTGGGTCTAATTCATCAGGAATGCTGAAAACTTTGATAATGGATATTGTTCTGTATCTGTGATGAAAACTTTGTCTTCGTTTTCTGAAAGCAGTAGTGAATTTAAATAATTCGGTGTACTGAGAACATTGATATTGGACATTTTTCCGTGTGTGTGTGATGAAAACTTTGTCCTCATTTGGTGGATATAGCAATGGATTAAATTCATTTGGTATGCTGAAAACTTTGGTGAGTCATTTATGTTTAACTTTATTACAATGGCAATGTTAATTTAAATGTATTTTAAGCTCCATGAAAAATATTATTGAGAGTGTTATGAGTGTTATTTTTTTCTTCTAACTATCACATACCTTTATTGTCTAACATTCTATATTACTGAATTTGAATAGGGAGAAACAAATTAAAACTAATTGAGACAAATGTTAATGAGTCGAGGAGCGATAGAGTAAAATTAAAATTTACTAGAATTTTCTGTTATACTGTATGTTGAGTAAATATGATCTGAAGATACTAACATTCATTGATGTTCTATCATACGTAAATAAATTATGTTATTTGTATGAAATTAGTCTATTTTCTTCATTTCAGTGTTTCTTTTGATTTTAAATTAAAAGTGGGTAGATGTACTGAATATGCTTCATTTTAAAAGCATTTCTATAACAAAATTTAAAAACGACAACTTCATAATATGTTGGATAAATGAGATTTATAATTTATTATAAAAAGAAATAATTAATGGTAAATTTAATATCTGTGGTGATCTCTCATGCAAGGATTATATTGAAATAATTACGAATTAAAAATAATTAGTGAAATTACAACTTTCACAACGCAAACCTTTACTTTAGAAACTTTACTACATTATATGGTCAGGCAGTTGGGTCTATTGATCATCTTGATTAACTTTTTATTCAGTATTGCTTCTCTTTTAGATGTGTTCAAAATTATTAAGATATTGGTTGTCATTTTGACTTTTGGTGGGAGCTATTATACTACTTAGTTAAGGAGGTATTCAAAATTTCTAAAGTTGGTTTCTGGCAACAGATAAGTTAATCATGAGGGTAAATTAAAGGCGACATATTGATTTTTTTTAGTAAAATAAAGACCCAACATAGTGCTCACCGCTCACGTTTGAAACGCAGAAAGCAATCATATATTAAAATGTTTAACGTCTCACCATAAAATAAGAACTAAACTATACACTATACGATCAATCCTTTTAACTTAAAACCTTTCCTGGTATACTAGGAGTGTTGAGTAAAAGTTACATTAAGATCCAATCAGTGGAGAAAATTTGAGACATATATACAGACACAGATACATAAGGACTTAAAAAATCTTCGATTAAAAAATTACTAGGTCATTTCATGTTACTACGGGTGTAAATATTTCATGTACACAGATAATCGTAGTAGAATGTGGCTAATTCTTTCAGTAATATAGATGTTCATATCCTATATTTAGATTATTAAACAAAATATACTTCTTTATTTCTTTATTTCGAGCTAAACTGTGAAATGTCAACATTTTATTTCATATCTAGAACAATTATTAGATATTATAAAACTATTGAAACAGCTACTATTTGTATATCCAAAGCATTTGTAAATTTTATAATAAAAAGAGTAATTACTAACGCTTTTGCCAGATACGGAAATTATAATATTCAATGTTAAATGACTAACTCAACATGAATAAGACTGAACTAACTTGATATTAAATTAAAAAATATATTATATTTTAATGAATTCCACTTTGTTTGTAAGTATACTAAACGAGAGACTTAATTTAGTTAAAAAACATAATTATTTTTCTTTCTTTTGATCTAAGAAATTTTAAATTACATTTTTCTTTCACAAAAATTTAAATGACTTCATTATTAAAATCCTCTTAAATTTAATGAAAAGTATTTTAAAAGTTGCTTTACTTAAAAGACAATGAACTTTAAAACTAACGTTAGAAAGTTTTAAAATAAATGTTATATAGATAAATTCCTTAATTACATTTTTTCTTTATTATTCATACTAATGTATATTCTCTTAGAGCAAAATTTTTAAGGATAAAATTGAGAAAATGAAAAAGAATTGCCATTTTCTATGTAAAAGATGTAGGGTTAATTATTATGAGACGCAATACGGAACTTTTCATAATTACTTTCGATGTTTTTACTCTAGTCCAAATTAAAAAAGTACTGTAAATTATGTATGGGGTTTTTCAATCTGTTTGTGGATAAAAAATATTGTATGTTATAAAAATAAATGTACAAAAAATTAAAAATCTCTCATATATTAGCCCCATTGAATAGCGTTTACACGACACGTAAATGGGGCTATAGCAATACGCCTTTATTACTTTCTTCCATCTTCAATAGAAGAAAGTATTGTAATCGAAATTTTTTACACTTCCAGTTTTCGACGGATTTATACGTTTTAAGGGTCAGAGATCCTAAAAAACATGTTTATAGAAAATGTGTATCTGTCCGTGCGCCCGTATGTCGCCATTGTACCATCAAAAAGTGTATGAAGTTATGCATAAAATTTAACCAAACTTTTTTTTTACTTTTTAGCTATGGCAAGCAGGTCCTTCATTAATTTAGAAAAAATACGCCCAAAGGGGACGCTGTAATAGCGATTTTTGTGCCATTTTGAATATTGTACCATCGGAAAGTGTAAGAAGTTATGTATAGAATTAAATAAAAAGTTTTTTGTAGGTTTTTGGTCATAGAAAGAAGGTCTTCCTTGAATTTGGAAAACTTCTGCCGGTAGGGGGCGCTGTAATAGCAATCGCCAGAAGAGGGCGATGTAATGGCTATTTTTGTGGAATTTTCAATATTGTACCATAGAAAAGTGTATGAAGTTATGCATAGAATTGAACCATTTTTTTTGTGTATGCTTTTGGCCATGGCAAGAATACTCCCTGAATTTGGAAATATTCCGCCGAAAGGGGGCACTATGATAGCGATTTTCGAGTAATTTTCTTGATTTTTCGTAGTTCGATGAAGCGATGAAAACTTTCCATCCTGATAAGCCGACTATTTGCGAACAGCCGATATACAACAGAATAACGGAAAACTATTGATTTTAATAAATATCATGATCGAGATTAACTAGCTTTTACTCCGATTAATTGACTGATGCAGAAATTTAAGATGGCAGTCAAAGTTGTTATAGTATTCAACTAATAAAATAAAATATTGACATTTGTAATAACATTTTGAAATATTCAAATATATAGGATAGAAAAAAGTTTTGGGATTGGCACATCCAGCTAGTTTTTAAATGATTGTAAGCATTAGGAAAATTCTTGTCGTGAAACAAAGTTGTCCCGATGATACGTTTCAGCTGTATTTTTTTTCTTTTAATTTGCCTGAATTTTGAGACATTGTTTTTGGTTCTACCAGAATACTGATAAAACCCACTACAATAGTAAATATACTCTCAAGTGCCAAAAAAACTGTTACACCTGAATAATAACGTGTAGGATCCCCATGAGCAAGCAGAAGTGCCACAACACAACGTGGCATGGACTCGACTAATGTCTGAAAATATTCTGGAGACAATTCACACCATGAATCCTGCAAAATTGTTCACAAATCTACAGGAATGCGAGATGGGGGAGATCATTTCTTAACAGCACGTTGCAAGGCATCCAAGTTATGCTCAATAATTTCATGTCTGGGGATTTAGGTGACCAATGGAAGTGTCTCAAGTAATAAGAGTGTTCCTGGAGCCACTTGGTAGCAACTCTCGACGTGTGGCGTGTCGCATTGTCCTGCTGTAATTTTCCAAGTCTTTCGGAATGCACAATGGGCATGAATGGGTGTAAGTGATCGCATAAGATGCTTATAAACTCGTAACCTTTAAGAGTCGTCTTTAGACGTATGAGGTATCCGATATCATGACAACAGCACATGCCCCATACCATCACAAATGCTCCACCACTTTGAAAAGTCCCCTGTTGACATGTAGGGTACATGGATTCAAGAGGTTTTCTCCGTAATCCGTACACGTACAATTGGAAACGAGACTCGTGAGACTAGACAATGTGTTTCCAATCATAAACAGTCCAATTAAGATGTTGGTGGGACCAGACGAGGATTAAAGCTTTGTACCGTGCAATCAATAACGGCACTCGAGTAGACCTGCGGCTCCAAAAACACATATCAATGACGTTACCGTCATTGATATGGGCCACTTGTAACAACAATATCAATGTAAACAATATCAATGCAACAACAATATCCTTATCAATAACAACAATATGAATATCAACCGTTAAACAATCTGCAATATGACTCTTGTTTATGTCCCAGCATTGAAATCCACTTCAATTTCAGGAAGTGTTATACGTCTTTCTCGTTAAAGGATTCTCGTCAGATGTCGACATTCCCGTTCCTTCAAGATCTTTTTCGGGCTGCGCAGCTGTCGGAGATTTTATGTTTAACCGGATATTTGATATTGACGGTACACTCCTGAAATGGTCATGCACGAAAATCCAAATTGCATCGTTACCTCGGAGATACAATGCCCCACCTCTTGTGCACCGAATGTAACGCCAAGTATAAAATCACATAAATCGTGATAACCTGACATTGTAGCAGCAGAAACAGATATAACAGCTTCGACACTCACCTGCTGTCTTATATTGGTGCTGCCGACAGCACCACGTTAAACTGATTGTTTGCACACCTCCATTATTTGCATCGTATGCATGTACCAGATCTTCTGAGTCTTCAGTGTACATTTTATTAAACCTGCCACACTGTCACCACTAAGAGTGACAAATGCCAGAAGAATAGATATACATTTTATAACGGGAACATAAAAAACATGCGTCCATTTCAGCATTGGGTGCTACGTAGCTCCTGTTGACATGATGCAGATTACTCGGTATCTATACATCAATAAAAAGATATAAATGTGAAGGACCCGTAGTTCGAACTTTTTATAGATTTTTTTTTTCCCTTACGGAAATAATTCTGGCTACAATCTGGCTATAACAGTGAAATAAACTAAGTGAAGTGATGTAAGTTGAGCGAGCTAGTCATAATTGCTAAGGAAATTCATGCAAGTTAAGTGATATTAAAATTGGCAATGAATCAAGAAAATATAAAATAAAATTAATGGAAGTGTCTTTTCCGACTCCCATCACCAACAGCGGCTAAAATTTAAAACCCCGTTATTAGTTCTTTTAATATCTGGCTAAGGGTTTGCTCGTAGCAGAGAGCGGTACAGCAGGTTGGTGTCTCAGCACATCCTGCCCACGACCTTTAAGCCTGCAATAAATCGTCTTTTATTTTTATTCCAACCAAACGTCAATGTTGCGGATATTGCGACAACAGTGAAAGAAATTAAGAATAAAATATCTTTCTTTAGCATTGTAAATGTATATAATATTAGAAAAAATATATATAAATCGCATTTAAATAATATACATAATAATACAAATGTTACGTATTATAAAATGATCGATTAGAGCATGGATACAAACATATTATGTAACATTATGGTAGTTGGTTGTACAGTTATTTATTATAGAATAATTCCTTTTCGAACTTTTACGCTGCAGAGTTAAAGCTGCACAGCGAGTAATAGCGCTACCCGTAATTTAATATTTTGCTTTATATTCCTATAAAACTCAACAATAACAGTTATCTAACTCTTATTTTCCACATAAAATGTTTGTAAATAAAATAATAGATACCTTATAAAATTGTAAAAAACAATCTTATTTTTATTATGAATGAATAGTCTATTGCAAGCGCTCTGTTGTATAAATTCTTTCATTTTTAAATGCTTATTTACTTTATTCTATATTAATAAGAAGAAAGTAAAGGGTTAGAAAAAATGAATTTGGTGCATTTAACAAATACGAGACGTTTTGAATAAAATTTCACAATCTCTACCAATGCCTGTCTGACTGTTACTCTGTGTGCGTGTTACTGTACTTTTATAAATGTTGTATTTCAAGATCAAATTAATGCACATAATTCCATGAAACTCCATATTTCGTTGGACTTTGACAAAAATTTTTGATAATTAGATTTTGGTGTGCATCCTATAAAATGCTGAGCTTATATACTGGCTCTTGCGATGTGCGTATTCCCTTTAGGACTGCTAAATCTATGTGTGATAGAGTTGCAACAAACATAGTTTGTAAGATATTTACAATGAAAATCTATTCTGATACAGTTTTCTATTTTTGCGAAGAACAGTCAAAATATTAGTTTCTGTTAGACAGGGTGTTATAACTGAAGTTATATATATATATATATATTGGCCTTTCGTTTCTTTTGATTAACCAACAGAGAGTATTGTTGCAGTATGTTTTTTAACACTTTGCAACTATGTTGGAAAGCGGTAAAGTGTTTTTAGTTTCGGTTTTCCTGTCCTACTGTCCGTGCTGTCGTAAATATATTCGGATTGTCATGGCATTTTTGTATGTTACTGACGTTTACAGTAGAAAGAACGCTATTGAAAATAATGTGTATAGTATTCATACTTTGTTTACAGGGACAGTCAAAAGTATTCCGTTAAATTATGGTCAATGGCAAAAAATCGTTTCAAGTGCAGTTTAATGTTACACGATTTCAATCAAAGGGAAATTGATATATATTTATAAAGTGTACTAAAACATGCATTCTGTAGAATAAGGGGTGCAGAGCATTTATTATTCATTTACAGAGCCACATAAAAGAACATCGTGAATAATGGTCTGCGAGGACAAATCTGTTTGCAGCCTATTTTACTTATGTTAAACTATTTCATTATGTTACTGAAATTCATTCATTATTGACATTGCATTACATTTCTGATATACACATATTATTGACACATATTATTTACTACAAGATGCTTGCTGTAGAATATGATGTGCATAGAATTTATCGTTCAATTAAACGAACACAAAAAAAAAAGATTTAGGATACAGTATTGTATCCGAAGTTCTGTCTATTAGAGATAATTGCTGGGAGTGCGTTTTGAGTTATGGTACGTGTTTTTAAGTTTAACTAAATTTTTACATACTGTGTGGTGTGTACAAATTGTATCGGTGGTGTGGTATCTATATATACAGTGTTACGAAAAAGAAGTTGTAAGTAATTTTGAATATGAGCGTTAGTTGCTTAAAGCTGGTTTTTAATAGAGTTATGGATTTTCAAGCTGAATTATTGTATGATAAGAGATGCTTGTAGAATATAATAAATAAGTAATCTATAGTCTCATGCAAAGAACTGGATACATCGCAGCCTACTGATGATAATTACTGAAAGTTTGATTCGGTATTCTTAACAGTATTTTAGAATAAATTAAAATTTAGTAATGTATGTGGCGTGTATAATAACCTGTAAATAATATATAAGGCTGTACAAAAGTATCTAAGTATGTTTCCGAATATTGATAAAAATTGCTGCAGGTGAATTTTCAACATATTACGTGTTGTCTTTATAAAATTTTAACATACTATGTGGAATATATATAAATCTATAGATCAAATTCAGGAATGTACAAAAGAATCGGGCTGCTTTTCCGGGTATGGACGGTAATTGCTTAAATCTTGTTTTCAAATGCTTTTTGCGTTTTCTAAAATGTTTACTTTATCTTATTTACCTTATTAAACAACAAAATTTCGTTTAAGTATACTGGAAATGTTGGAAAGCGTTTTATAACACATGTTTCACGCATGCTATTTCTTTTTTACACTAAAAGTGATATACACTGGCGGAAAAAAAAATCCCAACACCAAGAAAGATTTGTGTTAGATAAACGAAATTTGGTAGGCATGTTTGTACATCTGAAAGATGACATCGATTGAAATTTTGCGCTTCGCGCATAAGTGTGGCGCTAGTGGCGCCACTCAGAACCTGCAGATCAGGTTTACTTTAAATGCGTGCTGTAAAGTTCGTGGGCGTTATTTAGCTACGAAACGTGACGTAATGAGTTGATGTTAGCCAAGAATGCCTTTAACAAGACTAAGAAGCCACCGTCAACAGCTCCCCGAGTTGGAACGAGGTCGCATATCGGGCTACGATAAGGTGGATTTTCTTTCCGCGATATTGCAGAAACACTTGGCTCGAATGTATCCACTGTGCATGATTGTTGGAAACAGTGGTCAAGGGATGGTGCTGCCTCAAGAAGACCGGGTTCCAGGGGGCCACGTGCACTCCTGAGAGGGAAGATCACCATATTTGGCGTACGACGGTGGCGCATCGTACTGCGTCTGCGGCAGAAATTCGAGCTGTAGTTGGTACCACAGTGACACAACGAACTGTTAGAAATCGGTTACTTCAAGGACAGCTCCGAACCAGGCGCCCTGTAGCGTGCATTCTACTGACTCCAAACCATTGCCGTTTGCGACGTCATTGGTGTCAATCCAGAGCTCATTGGAGGACGGAGTGGAGATCTGTTGTGTTTTCTGATGAAAAAGAAACACAACAGATCTCCACTCCGCCCACCTGGCTTGACACGAATGGAGTCGCAAACGGCAATGGCTTGGAGTCAGTAGAATGCACGCTACAGGGCGCCTAGTTCAGAGCTGTCCTTGAAGTAACCGATTTCTAACAGTTCGTTGTGTAACTGTGGTACCAACTACAGCTCGAATTTCTGCCACAGACGCAGTATGATGCGCCACAGTCGTATGCCGAATACGGCGATCTTCCCTCTCAGGAGTGGACGTGGCCGCCTGGAACCCGGTCTTCTTGATGCAGCACCATCCATTGACCACTGTTTCCAACAATCATGCACAGTGGATACATGCCAGCCAAGTGTTTCTGCAATATCGCGGAAAGAAAATCCACCTTATCGTAGCCCGAATATGCGACCTCGTTCCAACTCGGGGAGCTGTTGACAGTGGCTTCTTCGTCTTGTTAAAGGCATTCATGGCTAACATCAACTCAATACGTCACGTTTCGTAGCTAAATAACGCCCACGAACTTTACAGCACGCATTTAAAGTAAACCTGATCTGCAAGTTCTGAGTGGCGCCACTAGCGCCACACTTATGCGCGAAGCGCGAAATTTCAATCGATGTCATCTTTCAGATGTATAAACACGCCTACCAAATTTTGTTTATCTAACACAAGTCTTTCTTGGTGTTGGGAATTTTTTTTCCGTCAGTGTACATTATCAAAAATACCACAACTCTTTAAATTATTATATTAGAATGATGTAGAAAAAAGTTTTGCGATGGCGGCAACGTTTTAGTTTTACTTACTGCAACATTTTAGTTTACTTGTATTTAATTATTATAGATTATACAGGGTGTCCGGTCTCAACGGTGTCCAATGGCTAATTCCTAAACCGTTAGTCATAGACATATAGTTCCAATTAGAAAATTGCTTTAAATCAGGTAAAGAAATATTTTAAAAGCAATTTGGGTCAATAAAAACATTTCTTAAAAAATTACGAAATTTAAATTTTGATACGGTCCCCCGGTTCTATAAGTTATATTTGGTAAAATTTTCCTATTACACTGACAAGTAAGACAAAAAAAGTCCCATTCATATAAAACTAAAATTGTGCGAGTTATGAAACTTTAAAAATGCATGACTTATGCCACTTTTCTGCTCTGAAAACAAATGAGTTCGGCTTGTCTTTGAGGGGTCACATTCCAAGTGCTTAAAGTCTCATTTCATGCGTATCTGCGCTTTGAAAAAAATCGTACAAGTATTACGATTAAGTTAACTTTTATTAAGTTTCAGATTGGTTGAAATAACATATGTTTTATTTTGTCAGGATATCAGACTGTTTCTTTTATGATTTCTTTTAATAAAATTATGTTATTTTTATAAGATTTTATGTTACTTCAACGATTTTATGTATGTTTTTTCAGTTCAAAATTTGTATTCGAACTTTAACCCACTTTCAAATATCCGATCGAGATTACATTTTACATACTGGCGCAAATCCGATAACAATCTAATATTATTATGATTTTCGGTGGTTACCATCTATACTTATTTTACAGGATAACACAAAATATTTCGGATAGATTACCGCCAAGAAGTTTAAGTTTTAAATTAGATAATACAAGACGGGGATTATTGGGTTTTTTAACTTTTTATGTATTTTTTAGCACTGAATCCGAAAATTGCCGTAATTTTTAACCATCATTTCAGGATATTTCGCAAATCATAAATTGTCGTATTTAAAGAATAATAAAAATCGGATACTATAAAGTAGAGGAGATGGTTGTATTTTTTAACTTTTGATAATTGACTTTTACGCACTTTTTAGCACTAAATCTGAAAATGACTTTCATTTTTAACCATCACGTTAGAATTATTTTTGCAAATGTGTAAGTTGAAATATAGCGAAAATCTCATACTATAAAACACATGTAAAACTTATTTTATTTTATTTTATTCAGTAATTTATTCGATATTTTTTCTTATTTTGGGATTCTTACAGCTGGGTGGTATGATGAGATGGGGGAAGAGATTAAATTTTAACTTTGAACTTTTTAACTTTAAAATTTACAATTTGCGAAAAATCCTGATGTGATGACTAAAAATGAAGGTCAATTCCGGATTCAGCGGTACAGAATACATAAGAATCAATTATCAAAAGCTAAAAAACATGAAATAACCCAACTTTTGCAGGCTAGTGTAATCTAATAATATTTCAAAATACGTGTCATTTTGTAAAGAATTGAGGCTGTTAATTTAGCATCATTTTATTTAACAAAAATTCTGTTTCTTTCTTTCTTCTTAAATGTTTATTAGAAATTGTATATTTTGCATAATATGTCAAAATGACAAAAGATTTCAAATTTATAATGCAATGTTAATTTTACTCTCAACCATATTTTAATATATCTGACGAAATCCTATTTCGACTAAATTTGTGAATGACCCCCAATTTGCAGCAAAAAATATGCTACAACTTTAAACAGGTATTACTCGGTCAATTTTAATCGTACAACAACGGGACTTTTTTTTTGTATTACTTGTCAGCGTAAAAGGAAAATTTTATTAATTATAACTTATAGGACCGAGGGACCGTATAAAAATTTAAATTTCGTAATTTTTTAAGAAATGTTTTTATTGACCCAAATCACTTTTAAAATATTTCTGATTTAAAACATTTTTGTAATTGGAACTATATGTCTATGACTAACGGCTTAGGAATTAGCCATTGGACACCGTTGAGACCGAACACCCTGTATACTGTACATTCCATACAAACTAAGCAAATCATATGTGGCTGACATGGTCACAGATTTTAATGAAAATATGTAAAATGCGTAAAGTAGATTACATTTCTGTAAGAGTAGATACAAAGTAATACATTTCAGGATTGTTTAACCCGTTCGGGACCATGGGTGCCTATATGCACACTCAAAAAGTTCTTACAACACTTGAGTTTGATACCAGTAAATGAAGAAAAGAAAAATTGATTTTAATTAATTAAGACATTTTCGTGATTTATAAAGTTAAGTCAAATAATTAACAAAAAGTGGTGGCAAACGAATAAAATTCGTATAAAAGATGCTGGTCATGAAAGCGTTAAGTATTAATACATACATCAAAAATTGATACAAAATCGAGATTTTGTTTATATACTTTACATTTCAATTTTGACTGTTGGCCTTAGGAATTGAAAGGCTATATCAAAACATTTTTCATAATTAAGACTAAATAATAATTAATAGATTGGCGCGTAGTGGACGTTTTATTCCTTAATAAGAAAAAAAAATAATGGATAATTTTGAGGGGAAAATGCAAAATTTCTACTACTTGTTTGAACAAGGAAAGCTCTTAATTTTTTTTTAAATTATTTGACATTATAGAAAAAAGTGTTTATTTTAAATATTGAAACTTCCATTCTTGTCTTTAGTTTATTTTTATCTCAAGAATATTTTAAAGTAGAGTAGACTTAACCCCTTAATTCTCGCTCCAATCATATTCACGGGCTGTGTGTTTTATTCAGATTGTTTAATTCTCAAAAGTTTTATAATTGGCTTTATTATGGTATCATTATTCCTGTCATAAAATAAGGTGAATATTTCTTTTTGAAAAAAGTGGTGCCAATAAGCAATTTGAATTTTTAACTTAATGCGACCTTTAAGTGGTTAAACAAATAATTCGATAGTAATAATAAATGAAAATTTATCAAAATCATCAGCAAAAGAAGTAAATAATTTGGAAGAAAGATGGGAAGCTTGCCAAGGTTTTGTTCAATATCCTATCGACCAAAAATATTGTGTTGCTCGTAAGTTGCAATTCTCTGAAAAAGTCATTCTGCTATAATTCCAAAAAGTCACGTAAGTTGCAAAATATAATTTTCTTAGTTTCTTAATTAATTTAATTTGAAAACATTATTTATTGCTTAAACTAAGAAATTTAATCAAATAAACACTATAAATCGTTTACAAATGTATAATTAAATTAGATGTATTTTTTCTCCTTAAAAATCCAAAAATCTCATGCAATGCAAATTCAACATATTGGGTTGCTACATCCAGTTGGTATTTCTATAGAATTATGATTTGTTTGTAATTAAAATAAGGAAAACCGAATTCATTTCCTATGAGGAAACAGAAATCATAATGAGGTTAATTAAATACAGTGTTATATGTCGTTATCTAGAGTAAAAGACTTGATTTATAATTAATATCAGTTACCAAACAAACATAATATTCCTGTTTTTAATGCTTCCTATCATGAAATTGATTCTATATTTCAATAGTTTTATATGATAATTAGAGCATAGAGTCAATCAGACCTGGGAAGAATGATAGAATCACTAATTGTATAAAATATACCTGAATTAGCATATTTAAAAAACGGGAAAATTATATATTTTCCGTCTTTTAAATATGGTCATTTAGTGATTTCTGTATAAACTTTTATTTCTCGCACATACTTTTTCCAAACATGGGATTTTTTATGTAAATTATTATGTTGATTGGAAATACACTTGTTTGTAACTGATTTACGTTTAAATTTGCAATGTCTTAAGCACAGCGAATGTCATATATTATTCTGTGTTTTAATATTATTACATATCAATACTGGAAGGATGTAGATCGCTCTAGTAATCATTTGTCATGACAGATATCTGTCAGCGTATCTGCTAAAGTAAGTCAGAACATTTCGATAATAACATTTCAGCTATAAATCGGAATACATTTTAGACCGCTGAACATCCGTAATGTGTATTCATAATTAATCGATATCGAATTCAATAACTTTGTAAATATACTACGGTTAAGAAAAATGCGGTTAATTAAGAAAAATGTGAAGCTTGCCAAGGTTTTGTTTAATATCCTATCAGCCAAACATATTGTATTGCTCGTAAGTTGCAATTCTCTGAAAAAGGCATTCTGCTGTAATTCCAAAATGTCACGTAAGTTGCAAAATATAATTTTCTTAGTTTCTTAATTAACTTAATTTGGAAACATTATTTATTGCTTAAAATAAGAAAGTTAATCAAATAAACACAATAAATCGTTTCCAAGTGTATAATTAAATTATACATATTTTTTCTCCTTAAAAATCCAAAAATCTCATGCAATGCAAATTCAACATATCGGTTTACTACATCCAGTTGGTATATCTATAAAATTATAATTTGTTTGTAATTAAAATAAGGAAAACAGAATTCATTTCTTGTGAGGAAACAGAAATCTTAATTAGGTCAATTAAATACAGTGTTACATGTCATTATAAAGAGTATAAGACTTGATTTCTAATTAATTTCAATTACCAAACAAATATATATTATTCCTGTTTTAAGTGTTTAATATCATGAAATTGATTCTGTATTTTAATAGTTTTGTATGTTAATTAGAGCATAGAGTCAATCAGACATGGGAAGAATAATAGAATCACTAACTGTATAAAAGATAATTGAATTAGCATATTTAAAAAAGGGGGAAATTATATATTTTCCGTCTTTTAAATATGGTCATTCAGTGATTTCCGTATAGACTTTTATTTCTCGCACATACATTTTTCAAACATGTGATTTTTTATGTAAATTATTATGTTGATTGGAAATATACTTGTTTATAACTGAATTACGTTTAAATTTGCAAAGTCTTAAGCCCAGCGAATGTCATATATTATTACGTATCAATACTGGAATGATGTAAATGGCTCTGACAATCATTTGTCATGACAGATTTCTGTCAGCGTATCTGCTAAAGTAAGTCAGAACATTTCGATAATAACATTTTAGCTATAAATCGGAATACATTTTAGAACGCTGAACATCCATAATGTTTATTCATAATTAATTGATACCGAATTCATTAATTTTGTAAATATATTACGGTTTTTAATATGTCAGATATTTAAACATATAATAAATATTTTATGCGATAGAAAATAATTAGGGGAACGTAGGGCAACCTTACTATTAATTGCTTCGTGAAACCAGATTTTCTAACAGAATTTAATGTAACTGCGTTTATACAGTGTATTTATCTTGTATCATAATATAATTTTAAACAAAAGAATAGTTTCTCACTTTTTCATTAATATATGATAACTTATAAAAAGTCAAATATGATTAATGCAGGTGCATTCGAGGCAGTTATCTCGGTCCCTTTTTTTAGTGGTCCCGTGGGAATAATCAGGATTTTCATTAAACGGGGCCAAATGGTTAATATTGACCAAAAGTGATAAAAATTCATATATTTTCAAACATTTAGAAAAGAAGAGCGGTCCCCATTCCCCTCACTGTCTCCCGTACCCCTCCATCCACACACACACACACAAAAAAATAACTATATCATTAGAAAACTGATGATTAATTTTTTTTTATAAGAACTTAGATTTCTATTATTTTAAAAATAAATTCTTCATTAATGTTTTCCTCGTCACAAGGCATGCTTAAAACGTTAATTATGACTGATTGGAAGCATTTTCTTTTAGACATCTTATAATATACGTAGAGAAGCAAAGTAAAAGTTTGCAAACAAATACTCCTTTCAACCAATCCATATTTTTTTTCTATTATTATCCTACTAGAAATTTTCTTAAAGTTGTGACCATCTTTTTGTGGTACCCTCTATACAGATGTAAATAGTACCTAGTACGAAATTTATGCATAAATGCAATATGTTGGAAGTTTAGAACTATCCACTTCCACATTACACGCGAACAATTTGTATGGATAGCTAAAAGAGAGCCGCCCTAAAATACTACTTGTCCCGGGGCCCTAGATAGCCTAAGTCAGGCTTTACAGGTTTACAGAATAGTTATAAATATAAAAATTTCTTAAAAAATTAAATTGATAATACTACTCGGTCAAAATTTTCCTGAATACTGAGGAGCAGTGTTGAATTCAGGTGGTGGTCGGGGGGTTACAGTGAGATGTACCCCCCCCCCCCCCTGGAAGACTTGAGATATTGTGTTTCCAATGGTAAAGAAATGCAATACCCCCCCCCCCCCCCTACCCCAGAGAAAAGTGTCCGAATTCAACACTGCCAAGGAGTACTCAGAAAATTGGCCAAGTATTCGATATAGCTGCATTAAGCATTAAAATAAGTGTTGCTCTAAACAAATGTGCAAGTAATGATTTTCTGTACTTGAATAAGCTTAGGACTCTCTTAATAAATGTAATAAATTAAATAATGAGTGATCAAAATGGATACCTCAACAAATTGCAATATATAAATTAAACAAATATCTTATTTTTCTCAAAGCAACAGCTACAGTATACTGTATACCAAACGGAATCCTTAGAGCACTTTTCCATTAATCGACACAATATGAATGAGTTGTACATGATTGTTATCATATGACATTGTTTTTACACAAAATGTACTTATATACGCTATAACAGAATCAACATAAAAATTAATAGGTAGAAAAGGGAGTATAGTACATACGAATGCATTTTGCATGCACTAATGTCAGATAGCGGCAGATTTGTACGATATATCAGTGTTCTGTCAATTAATGGAAAGGTGCTTTTAAGGAAGTACAACAGATATACAGCAGACAATTTGCATTCTTGAAATATATAATATATATATATATATAGAAAATTTATTATCGTATAACAAACTAACCAACACGATGCTGAAAAGTCGCACACTATTGTTGCTATCTGACTTTGGTGCATACAGACTGCATTCATAATACACTATGTTCTTTTCCACCTATTACATAGATGAGGATTTTGACAAGCAGAAAGATTCAAATTTTATGTTCCTATTTATTTGAATTTTTGCTAAGAATTATTCTCTAAAATTTTTTAACATTTTAAAGCAGCCATGAACTTTACCGTCAAGTTTACCGTCTAGTTAATATTATATTTTAGTAATGCATATCTCAATCTCTCATAATGTTGTGGGATATAATCAAATGTGGAATAAATAGACTTGCTTAAACTTAATTCCACCTTCTGCCTTGGCTGTTAATCAAACAATACAACCTTACCAATTCTTACAAAATTTGTTTGTCGTTTGTACGGAGTGAATCTTTCGAGTACGTTTAACAATTTTCGCTAGCTGTCTTCTATACTTTGAGTACTGTCATTTTTTTTTTAAACCAAAGTTACAGAACGTAGTGGCTTAAACTTTTTATTTGCCTTGCATTTTGGTGGGGAAGCAAAGAGGAAGAATGGAATTTTAAGGAGGGGGGATTCTTAAACCTTGAATTAAAAAAATGAACTCAAGTACAATATTTTAACAAAAAAATATTTATTTTATTTTTTAAGATGTATGTTAGCACAATGGACTCTAATATAATATATTTATTTATGTATTTAGGAAATTAAAATTATTAATGTTTAGATCGTTCCACAATTCGGACATTGTTATTAAATAATCTTTTGGGGTACATTTGCTACAAAGAAAACTTTGCAAAATACATAAAAACACGTAAGATCATTGAAGAATTACTTTTGAAATTTAAAAAAAAAGAAGTTTTACTATTAATTTTAAATCTCGCCATTTTCTGTCGATCGTTACACACATTAGTTGAGCATGCTTAAAGTCAAGTTATAGTATTACACGTACCAAGTACACTTTATTTATACAAAACACGGTAATTATTTACGATAAAACATTATAACAAATATCTTTTTATACGTTTCAGGACACCAAATGATCTTTAAAAATAAATTTATCGAAAATAAAATCAGCGTTTCGATCGTTACGCGATTCGGACATTCCGCTTTCTTATTTGAGAAAAGTACATTTATTGCAAAAAAATCTTACAAAAACACATACAAATATTTAAAAAAAAATTTAATAATTTTAAAGTTAGATAAAAGAATTTAAAGTACTTACTTGATGTATTTTTCGTGGAAATGATAGCTTTGTGGCGATCGTTACTTTTGGACATAACAAAGTACAGAAAAATTCTTTATAGAAAAGTCCTATCTTCAAAAAAGCAATAAATCAGTCTGCCATTTCTTAACGAAATTATAAAAAAATAATCCGTTTCCTTTATGCGTTCGTTGTTTACCATTAGAACCACCTGGAAGCAAGTTAAAACTCTTTTTCTTGGTGGTACATTGGAGCAATTAACATTATGAATGTCCAAAATTGGTCTCTTTAGCATAAAGTAATAAAATTTTAAGATATTTATACAAAGCTTTTACAATAAATTATGTTATTTTCTGTCTCTGAATAAAATTAAAAACTCAGTGTAAAAAAAAAAAAAAATTAAAGTCAATGATAATTAAAGTTATTTTTGAAAGGCTTAAAGTTATGACGTGTGTCAAGTGCCCACCTTTTGAGAACCGCCCTAGAATAAATTTCAACGTACTCTGTAGAATATAAATAAATTTATAGCTCAAATACAGGGCTGCACAAAAGATTTGGATTGCTTTTCGGGCTATGGAAGATAATTGCTTAAATCTTGTTTTCAAATGCATTTTGCGTTTTCAAAAATGTTTACTTAGGTATCTTATTTACCTTATTAAACAATAAATTTTCGTTTAAGTATAATGGAAATGTTGGAGTATGTTTCATAATCTATGCTTCACACATGATTTTCTTTCTTGTTTATACTAAAAATGATATACATTATTAAAAATAACACAACTCTTTAAATTATTATATTAGAATGATGTAGACAAAGTTTTGCGAAAACCGCAGTATTTAATTTTACTTACCGCAACATTTTAGTTTACTTGCATTTAATTATTATAGAGTCATTCCATAAAAATTAAGCCAATCAACTGGGGCTGACATGTCACAGATTTTAATGGAAATCTTTAAAATCTATAAAGTATATAACCTTTACATAAAAGTAAATAAAAAAATAATATATTTCATGATTGTTTATTTAAGTATTAAAACTTACATCAAAAGTTGATACAAAATCGAGTTTTTGTCTATATAATTTCATGCCTATATATTTCAATTGTGACTTATGCCTTAGGACAGGCATGTGAAACTCATTTACCGCCGAGGGCCAAATTAAACATTCTATAGTAAGCCGCGGGCCACATTAAAAAAATGATAATAATAATACAAATGCACAGAATAAAATTTGTACAAGAGACACGAAAAAATACTCACAATTGCTTTTATCAACAAAGAAAAAAAATTGAGTATTATAAATTACGTTTATTTTTAAAAATTGCTTCTACACGCTAATCTACATTTAGCATAGGCATAGTTGTCAATCTTCCGTGTTTTCGCAAAGTGAAAAATAAAAATAAATATATTTTGAAACAGAAAATCTATTTAATAAAACATGTCATATATAATCGGTCCTTTTTTTATTTCATTTATTAAATACATTTCCTGGTTCAAATTATTTTATTTGACTTGAAAAATAACAAAAGGTACTTTTTTTATTTCAAAAAATTAGTCGATTGATGAATAGTTACAGAAATATGGAAATTCCGTATCCATGGCACTTATATGGAATCGTGCTGATTTTTGATTGGTTGCAGTAATAAATTCTGAACAATAATTTGAACTTAAATTATTAGAGATGAGGGAAACAGATTAAAATGTTTCTTGAAATTCAAAAATCTTCTTTCGAAATCATTTTTTAATACTTTTTTTTTTTTTTTTTTTTTTTGTAACAATGCAATCCGATACATCCCTGAAAAAACTCGACTGATGGCAGGCACTAGGCAAAAGATAATTAAATAAATGCAAAATGTCAAAGGCTTCGCGGGCCACCGATAAATGGTCGGCGGGCCATTTGTGGCCCGCGGGCCGCGTGTTTGACATGCCTGCCTTAGGAAATGAAAGACTATATGAAATTTTTTTTATTATTAAGACTGAATCACAAGTACTAGCTTGGCGAATTTTAGTAATTGTCTTTTTATTCCTTAATCAGAAAAAAAATAATGAAAAAAGTTTAAGGAAAAGTGTAATATTTCAACTACTAGTTCGAACATGAAGAAAAGCTCTTATTTTTAGAGTTCCGCTCTTAAAAAGTAAAAACGGAACCATTATAAGATAACTCCTGTGTCTGTCTGTCACAGCCATTTTACTCGTAAACTATGGAACGTGGAAAGTTCAAATTGGGGGGAAGTAATAAAGACTATTGACCCACATATTTTCAGATTATTAAACATTCAGAAATATATTTAGGGAGAATTCTACATTGTTAAATTATGTTACTTGAAATGCCTATGTATTACTTGTTTAATTATGTTACTTGAAAAAAAAAAAAAAAAAACTCTTTTCTTCGTGTATTGTGTGGAGTATCGTGTGAAAGCTTTTGTAACGCTGAACTTAAAAACATATTTCTTTTGATTTTAGGTATTATATTTTCGGAGGTATCGTCGAAAATGTAGCGCAAAAATATGTTACACCTCCGCCACCCCCCCCCCCCATCTAATTCCGAATCTACTGAAACTAAAATTATGAAAAAAGTAGAGGTAGCAGACGTTAATTTAAACCTTGCAGGAAAATTATAGCGATTACCCTAGGTCACATAGTTTTTGAGAAAATCGCATTTTTCCGTTACACAAAAATTTCAATTTACGGGCATTCAGCAAAAGTGTTGATCAGCGCTGGAGGTACCTACCGTAGCAGAAGTATAAAATCATTGTTGATAAAGATTTTCGAAAATAAGTGTCAGTAATTAGCCGAGATATTATCCCTTAAAGATACGGACGGTTTGGACATACACTGTAAAAAAAATTCCGCAACGTTCCTGGGAAAAAATGGGCAGCTGAGTTGCCCATTATTTCCAAGAAACATTTCTTGAAAATGACTGGAACTTTACTATATATGTTAAAAAATTTCTACAGAAATGCCAGTAAGTTTCCTGCGAAATACCAGGAATATTTCTGTTGACAGCAAAACATTACTGACATTTCACAGCATGCAGGATCCGCAGACGATTTTTACATTTCCAGTTGACAATTTTCGCTTTATTATCATTATTTTTTAGAATGAAAAAATATTTTGAAATTGACATCAAAATTATTATTTATAATTTACACGAAAAAATAAATTGTCAGTTAAAATTCAATAAAGTAAATATATATATGATATATTGTTTCTGAACTTTGCTTAAAATATAAAAATATATAAATGTAAATAATAATTAGAAAAAAAATCTAGACATAAAATATTTTGGATTTTCGTCAGTAATTATGTTAGTTTACAAGTTAGATAAAATACATATAAATTTTCATGAAAAAAAAAAAAAAAAACATCTAAACGTAATTGTATATTTTTTCCGAAAATAAAAAAAAATTCAAATTTGCAGCAATTCAAAGTGTCAAATATATATCAAATTTAAATAAAATTGTAATAAAGTGTTAAAATATAAAATTAATTAAAAAAGAAAAAAAAAGTCAAGAGGTAGCATCGAACTCGGGCCGTACGGGTGGCGTGCGAGCCTTCTGCGTCCACACCACGAAAGACACGTTGAGAGCTGCAAACTAATGGGTATTTGAAACGTTTGCTAAACCTCGGCATCTAATTTCTGAAAATCTAAGGCCCATTTGAAGAAATCCTTTCACAAAAATAATTAGAGATAAGAACTCTAAAACATACTTTAAATTAATCAAAATCGGTGAGAATCATGTTTGATGGTCCCCTGGTTAATGGAGATCCAAATAATAGGTGTATTCTTTTACACGGTCTGCTCGTTAAACTTTCCACAGACAAGTACGAGAGATAATCTCTTAGCGATGTCACAGAGGTATTGTATTTTCATCTGAATTGTCTTGACAATAGAGACGTAAAGGATTATGTCGTCTATTGATTTATTTGCATTCCATATTGATTTTTTTACATTAATTTAAGGAATTCGTTTTCGACACTCGCGCGCGAGCAACGGATTATAGCAAAAAAAAAATAATAATAAAAGGCGGCCGCAGCGTTTTGCTGTTTCCAACTTTTGTTCAGGAACGTTTCAGATAAGAAAACCAGAATTTCACAGGAAAGAGCTAAATTATTCTGAAAACCTGAGAAAAGGCGAAACGTTCCTGGATTTTACATGGAACGTTACCATTTTTTTTTTACAGTGTACATAATGACAGGGGCGGCGTACTCTATGTACCTTCGGCTTTTAAAGCCTAGTTAACAATTTTACTTTCTTCTATCTTCAATAGCAGAAAGTATTGTAATCGAAATTTTTTCGACTTCCGGTTTTCGACTGATTTACACATGTTAGGGGGTTTACAGAAAATGTCTGTGTGTCCGTGTGTCCGTCTGTCTGTCACCATTGTACCATCCAAAAGTGTATGAAGTTATGAATAGAATTGAACCATTTTTTTTTTAAATTTTAGCTATGGCAAGGAGGTCCTCCCTTAATTTGGAAAAAATCCGCTGGAAGGGAGTGCTGTAATAGCGATTTTTGGGCAATTTTGAATATTTTACCATCAAAAAGTGTATGAAGTTATATATAGTATTGAACCAAATTTTTTTTAAAGTTTTTGACAATGGTAAGAAGGTCCTCCCTGAATTTGGAAAAATTCCGCCGGAAGGGGGCTCTATTATAGCGATTTTTGTGCCGTTTTCAATAATGTACCATCGAAAAGTGCGTAAAGTTACGCCAAGAATTGAATCAAACTTTTTGTGCATGTATTTGGTCATAGTAAGAAGGTCCTCCCTGAATTTGGAAATATTCCATCCGAAAGGGGCGCTGTAATAGCGATTTTTGTGCGATTTTGAGTATTTTACCATCAAAAAGTGTATGAAGTTATGCATGGAATTGAACCAATTTATTTAGTGTGTTTTTGGCCATGGCAAGAATGTCCTCTTTGAATTTGGGAAAATTCCACCGGAAGGGGGCGCTGTAATAATGATTTTTGTTCCGTTTTCAATATTGTGGCATCGAAAATTACGTGAAGTTATGCATAGAATTGAACCAAAATTTTTGTGTATGTTTTTGGCCATGGCAAGAATGTCTTCCCTGAATTTGTAAATATTCCGCCTAAAGGGGGCACTATAAAAGCGATTTTTGTGCAATTTTCTTGATTAGTACTTCCATTATACACCGGCGGCTCGTGAATCGACGGGAACTTCCCATCCTGATAGCCCGACGATTTGCGAACAGCTTATATACAACAGAATAACGAAAAACTATTGATTTTAATGAATATCATGATCGAATTAACTTGTTTTTACCCGACTGACAAGAAGGGTTGTGTGTTTCACGCATATCTGGTTATGTAGATTTCTTTATACCTTCGAAACATCACAAAGGCTGGATGGATTTTAATGAACGTGGTCTCTATTGATTCGTCTTAACCGTCCGATGTTTATAGGCCAGGGTTTTTTTATAAATAAAAAATGGTGGTGGAGCCGAATTTTTTTTTACGCACCCTATTGTGTGGCATATCATTGGATAGGTCTTTCAAAACAAAGACGATGTAAAGACGATGTTTAAATATTACATAACCTGGAAGTTGTGTAAGTAGGATTTCTAGCATTACTGAAACTCTAACCATCATAGATATTTACAGGCCCCATCAAAACAGTGTTTATACATAGATAAGAACTAACAATTAAACACAACTTAAAAGTCATCACTACAAGTAAATAAAAAAATAGGTAAGTAATATAAAAAATAGTTTCACATTGATGAGGAATAATTAATCGCTTTTTACGCAGTCGGGCTTTTCGATTTTTTAAATTTAATTTTTATTTGTTTCTTTGATTAATTGACTGAAGCAGAAATTTAAGATGAAAGTCAAAGTTTATATAGTATCGAACGAATAAAAGTGAAATACAGAAATTTGTAACAACATTTTGAAATATTAAATATATAACATAGAAGAAAGTTTCGGGATTGGTACATCCAACTAGTTTAATGATACATATGTGTAATGCAATGCCCAATAGTAGTACAAAATTAATAAATGTCAAATTGTGAAAACAGACTAATTTAATTGGAATGAATCACATAAATACTATAGGATTCACGATCGCGACTAGTTTGCATTCAGTAGATCTCTCAATACGCCTCGAGTGACTTTAAAAGTTAATTAAAAACCTATCTGAAAAAAACGTGGCACGGACCAAGGCGGCATTGCAATTTCGCGACTTCATTTCGAAGCGCGCTTAGCAGAATGCCAAATTTTAACTTTGAACAAATGTTTTGTTTTAGCTACACAGTAGAAATAAAGGTTATTACTACGCTGAATTTAGTTTTATGAAATGCCAAATGAAGTTTAAATATGCACTACTCTTATGGTCAGTACCGAATTAATTTCTTCATAGACAGATTAGCATAATATTAAAAAATGAGTTGTACAGAATAGCTATATTTGATGTTAATTAGATTCTCCTTGAACTTTCACGGTATATCCATTTACACCAAACCCTACGTTGAACTTTTTTTTCAATACAATATATTTTTTCAATGAAACTTTTTTTTCAATAATACAATTATTAATTTATATATCTCTTCTACGGAACCCTCTGTGCGAGATTAATACTCGCACTTGTCTTTGTATTTCTTAACACTAGAACGCCCGCTACCATTTCCCCCCTAGAACGCCCGCGGGAGTCGCTTCGACTCCTGTCTGTTTCAAAAGAGAAAAAATAAACGAAACGCATAGAAATGAATAGAAAGAGTAAACATAATATTTATATTTGAATTTAAGATTCATATATACATTTTACAATTGAAAGGACAATATTTATATACGCATTTTTAGGAAATTGGAAAATATTTTCAAAGAAAATACTCACAGAATCGTTTCAAATTTTCAATCTGAAATACAGTTTTTGCAGGTATAGTCAGTTTTGGCCAAGCATTTTCCACAAACCATTTTCTTGCATGTTATGCAATCATTGAAAGTCATGTTGCCTTTACATAGTTTTATTTCGCATTTTCTTCTCTTTAGGGATTTTGTTTCAGATGATGTATCAGGGAGTCTTTTTCTTGTTGGTTTATTTTTAGCAGATGTATAATTTTGACGCAATTCATCTGCTAATAACTGAATAAATGCTTGCCTGCTTATTTTTGTTTCTCCGGTAACTTTTTTATAAATGATCCAGTCATTTATTGCTGCTAAATCTAAGAGATTGTAAAAAGTATGCACAGGCCACCTTCTGGAGGGCGCCTTCACTGAATATGTCCTAGCCATTTGATCAATAACATCAACACCACACTTAGTTTCATTATAAAATCTAACAGTTTCCGGGGTTTTCTTTTCGTTTTTTTCAATATCAATGAATGAGTGGAGAGTGCTAAGAATAATAACATTTTTCTTTCTCTTTCCTTGATACACGGTTAGAGTAGTACCGGTTTCTTCGTGTTTTAGAAATTTTGTTTCGTATAATTTATATTTCGAATCCTTCAAAGATTTTGGAATTTATCTCCTAGTTTTTCTCATAGTGCCTACTAAACTATTACCTTTCTTTTTCAGTTGTTCAGCCAAACGCAGGGACGTGAAATAATTTTCAACCGTGACGTTAAGGTCTTTGTTTAGAAATGGCTGTATCAATCGCATAACTACATATTCTGATAAAGTTTGATCTGAAGGCCGTTCTTCACATTTGCCTAAATAAGGGAACGCATTCAGTAAGTACTTTGTTCGAAGGTCTACTGCAAGCCAAAACTTTTGTCCGTATTTATCCGGTTTTGAAGCTATGAATTGCGTGAAAGGACAACGCGTTTTGCTTGGAAATAACTGTTCATCTATTGTTATATTTTCACCAGGCTTGAAACAGGCAATGCAGTTTTCAGTGAATCTATTCCATATATCAGATATCATTCCAAATTTATCTGTTTTTAAACGTATAGATCTGGTAGATTTCAAATCGAATCTCAAAAAGCGTAAAATTTCACAAAACTTATTTCTTCCCATAGTTTCAGTGCAAAAATTCAAACCCCATGAGTTTGACCACAAAGAAAGAATATCGATTCCATTTTCACCACATGCACCTCGGGCATACAAAATTCCAATAAAGGTATATAGCTCGTCTAACGTAACTGTCCAGTTATCGGTTTCAAGAACACGTCTTGCCTCTGTTTCTGTGCATCTTTGTATTTGTTCCAGTATTTTGTTATCTACAAATAACAGCCATGCACTCAAAACGCTTTCAGATTTCACGAATTGTTTGGTATAAATAGTTGGTCTGACTGACACATGATATTTTGCTTCGGATATCTTCCAGAAATTTTCTTATTTGCACAAATTTTCCAATGTGCGCCATCTGGAGAGACATGAATACCATCTCTTTCAGATGCAATAATTAGCGCATCTTCATTTGTATCGGAATCCGATGAAGAATTATTTCCAATACTAATTTCTTGAATTTCGTTTTCATTTTCTGATAACTCACCACCTTCAGATTCATTATCTGAAAGCTCACATAATAGAGCAGTTATTTCGTCCGGTGTTAGAAATTTTTTTCGTGACATTATGTTTTATTTCTAATAAAAAGGAAGAACGGATTTGCTTAGCTATGATGAAACACAAGACAGATAAAAATTAAAACAAAAATTCAATTAGAATGATACAAAGAATTTTGCAAGCAGTACGCAATCATTTCAGCAGGTGCATGGAACTAACCATTTTTTCAACAAAAGGGGTGTAGGGAAAAGAGGAGCAAAAACATTTACTTTCCTGATAACAGATAAAAATATTATGAATCCCAAGGTCATGTTACGCAAAAATAATGAAAGCATTTTACAAATTTTACTTTGGAGTCGATTCGACTCCGTTGGGCGTTCTAGGGGTAATGCCTCATTATCAATTTATTAAATGTGCAAATAATTTATAAATTTCAGAATAAATAGAGGTTATAAAAATAATAAAAGTCACGGAAGCGGGTGGAAAAAAATCAAAATTTCTCAGAGATATGGGTATTTTAGGGGCATTTGGAGTCGAAACGACTCCATCGGGCGTTCTAGTGTTAATTATTTGATAAAAGTGATCATAGATAAAGATAAAATAGATTCATAGATAATGGGAGACTATTTTAAATATAGAAACTTTCATTTTTGCCTTCAGTTTATTTTTGTCTCAAGAATATTTTTGAACAGTATAATTGAGCAAATAATTATACAGTAATCATAAATTAACTTTTATCACAATCATCAACAAAAGAAGACAATAATTTGGAAGAAAAATGGGAAGCTTGTCAAGTTTTTCTTCAATATCCTATCGACCAATCATATTTTATTGCTCATATGTTGCAATTCTCTGAAAAATCCATTCTTCTGTAATTCCAAAAAAGTCACGTAAGTTGCAAAATATAATTTTCTTAATTTCTTAATTAAGTTAATTTTAAAATATTATTTCTTGCTTATAATAAGAAAGTTAAACACTATAAATCGTTTCCATATGTATATTTAAATTATACATATTTATTTCTCCTTAAAAATCCAAAAATATCATGCAGTGCAAATGCAACATATCGGTTTGCAACATCTATCTGGTATATCTATAAAATTATAATTTGTTCGTAATTAAAATAAGAGAAAAAAAAATCATTTACTGTGAGGAAACATAAATCAGAATCTGGTTAATTAAATATGACGTTATTATTGTCATTATCAAGAATACAATTTTGATTTATAATTAATTTCAGTTACCAAACAAATATATAATATTCCTCTTTTATGTGTTTCCTATCATGAAATTGATTCTGTATTTCAATAGTTCTGTATGTTAATTAGAGCATAGAGTCAATCAGATCTGGGAAGAATGATAGAATCACTAATTGTATAAACGATACTTGAATTAGCATATTTAATAACGGGAAAATTATATATTTTCCCTCTGTTAATATGTTTATTCAGTGATCTCTGTATAGGCTTTTATTTCACGCACAGACGTTTTTCAAACATGTGATATTATAACGTATTATGTGATATTTATGTAAATTCTTGTGTTGATTGGATGTTACTTCTTTATAACTGATTTACGTTTAAATTTGCAAAGTCTTCACCCAGCGAATATCACATATTATTCTGTGTTTTTAATATTATTACATATACCAATACTAGAAGGATATAGATGGCTCTAGCATTCATTTGTCATGACAGATTTCTGTCAACGTATCTGCTAAAGTAAGTGAGAACATTTCGATAATAACATTTCAGCTATAAATCACAATATATTTTAGAACGTTGAACATCCATAATGTATATTTATAATTATTGATATAGAATTCAGTAATTTTGTAAATATTTTACGATTTTTAGTATGTCAGATATTCAGACATATAATAAATACTTTATACATTAGAAAATAACTAGGGGAAAGTTGGGAAAAACCGCTCGCCTTACTATTAACCCCCTTCCTTTATTATCCCGAGTTTTATCTCGGGTTCATATATATCACAATTAATTATTAACCTGTGCAAACTCAGGCGTGGCATAATTTGTCACTATGATTTGTTTTATCACGTTTTTATTCCACTTGAATCTTAAAAAGAGAGAAAATATTCTTATATAATATAATAAATTATAAATTACTAATTATATATAATATCTGATTGGCAGTTTTCTACGTTTTGTGATATGAAATGCAATGATGTGATTGTAAAAAATGTGATGATTTTTTGCAGTTTTCTTTTAAAAAAATTGGTAAAGGAAGCGGTTAATTGCTTCTTGAAACCAGATTTTTCAACAGAATTTAATATAACTTCGCGTTTATACAGTGCATTCATCTTGTATCTTAATATCATTTTAAACGTATTAGTTTCTCACATATTCATTAATAAATGATAATTTATAAAAAGTCAAGCCATCTGGTATTACCAAACAGGTGCACTGTGTATTGCCTGACTAATGCAGGGGCATACAGTGCAGTTGCCCCGGTCTCCCCTTTTTAGGGGACCCCCATGGGAATAATCAGGATTTTCATTAAAAGGTTCCAAATGGTTAAAATTGGGTAAAAGTAATCATAATTAATGTATTTTCAAACGTTTAGGAAGGAAGTGCGGTCCCCCTTCCCCTCACTGCTTCCCGTACTTCCTCCACCAATACACACACACACACACAAAAAACGATCTATATCATTAGAAAAATAATGATTAAAATTTTATTGTAAGAACTTAGATTTCTATTATTTTCAAAATAAATTCTTTATTGACATTTTCCTAGTAACGAGCAAGTTTAAAACATTAATTATAACTAATTGGAAGCATTTTCTTTTAGACATCTTATAACATACGTAGAGAAACAAATTAAAAGTTTGCAAACAAATACTCCTGTCAAACAATCCATCGATTTTTTTACTATTATCCTACTTGTATTTTTTCTTAAAGTTGTGTACATCTTTTTGTGATACCCTGTATAAAGATGTGAATAATATCTGGTTCGAAATTTATGCATACATACAATATGCATGACGTTTAGTACTAGCCACTTCCACAATATTCGCGAAAAATTCATATGCATAGCGAGAAGAGGACCCTCCTGATTGATGCTTGTCCCGGGCCTAGATAGCCTAAGTCGGGCCCTGACGCTGTAGAATTTTACTCCCATCTGCTGGCTAAATGTTGATTTCGTAAATTACAACATATATATGAAACTACTCGTATGTGACAATCCCAAAACTTTCTTCTATCCCAATCGTATTAATACTTCAAAATTCGCTAGCACAGTGCCAAAATTGTATGGTAATCCGTGCCCTTCATGAGGATTCTAAAGATATAAAATTCCGTGCATTAGTTCTTGAGATATGACTATCGCTAAAATCGCGTAAATCATGCAAGATGCAGTATAGCAGAGCCACCTGTTGGATGATTTACACCAAAACCTAATCTGCAACAACATATGTCAACTGTATCTGAAGTTTGGTGCAAATCTGCGCATTAGTTTTTGAGATAGATTTATTGCGAAAATCATGAAAACTCCAATATATCAGCGCCACCTATTAGGAGATAGACACGAAAACCTTATCAGCAACATCTTGTGTCAACGTCTAACTGAATCTGAAGTTACATGAAAATTCGTATATTAGTTCTTGAGATAGAGCTATTGCGAATCGTAAAAAATGCAGCATAGATGTGCCACCTATTAGACGAATTACACCAAAACATAATAAGCACCAATGTTTATCAAGTTGTACCTGAATCTGAAGTTTGATAAAAATTCGTGCATTACACTGAAAGAAAAAGTCCTGTAATTTTACAGCAAAAAGTGCTGGCAAATTGGGTGCCAGCACATTATGCTGTTATTTTACAGGAATGCCGTTATTTTAATTTGACAGCTCAGGCGTAAATTTTACTACAGATTTAGCTGTTATTTTTACAGCAGTGTCGTAATTTCATTTTACAGTATTGTCGTAAATTTTACGGCACTTTTAGCCGTAATTTTTACAGCTGTGATGTATTTTAATTTTACAGTACAGCCGTAAATTTTACTGCAGATTTAGCTGTTATTTTAACAGCAATGTCGTAATTTCATTTTACAATATTGTCGTAAATTTTACAGCAAAAAGTGCTGGCAGTTTGGGTGCCAGCATATTATGCTGTTATTTTACAGCAATGGCGTCATTTTAATTTGACAGCTCAGGCGTAAATTTTTCTGCAGATTTAGCTATTATTTTTACAGCAATGTCGTAATTTCATTTTACATATTGTCGTAATTTTTATGGCAGTCTTAGCCGTTATTTTTACAGCTGTGATGTAGTTTAATTTTACAGCACAGCCGTAAATTTTAATCCATTTTTAGTCATTGTTTTATAGCTGTATCATACTTTTTGTTTTACAACACAGCCGTATATTTTAATCCATTTTAACCTCTCTTTTTACAGTTGAGTCGCAATTTTGTTTTACAGTTAAAATTACTCTTAATTTTAATACACTTTTCACTACTATTACAGCAATGTTGTGTTTATAATAGGTTTTTCACTGCATTAATATTGCTTATTATTGTCTTATAGCAAAGGAAGAGGGTAGAGATAAATCTTCAATAGACACTTTACCAAAGAAGTAACATTTTGTTTTTAAAAATTACATACAGTTCTTTGAAGCTCACTAGCCAACAAACATTTTTAATGTAAAAAGAAAAAAAATGATTTAAATAAATTTCTTTCACAAGTGAAACATTTTTTGATCATAATTAATTATGCAGTTTTAAAATATTAATAAAATTGTTTAATGCACATTAAAAATATTAAATTTATATAATTTAGACCACAAATCTATATATACATATTTCATTTTATTGATACAATAAGTATCTTTCAAATCTTTATTTTTGAGAATGCATTGAAATTAAAAGCATTTTATCTCTTATGAGCAGAAAATGCTTTCTTCCACCCTCTTTTTGTTAAAAATAAAACATACATTGTCAAAGGAAAATGTTCATAAATAAAAACATGGTAAAATTGAGCTTGAGAGTCTTAATTTTTAACCTTAAAAAATAAAATAAAATTGAATAAATTGGATCTCTGAAGAAAGGGAAAAAAAGAAAATTTTGTGGACAGAACATTTTTTATATATTTTGTTACTGTAATACATGAATATATTGCTGTTGCCTTAATTCCACAAAATGGCTAATTTTTCCTCCCCTTCAGAGATTCTCTTCGACATTGACTGTCTGTGCAACTTCAGTGTTTGGTGAAATTTATTCAAAATTGTAATGAACAGATTAGGAGTTGATAAGCATCAAAACTAAAGCTCCAACAAATGCTGAAACAAATGACCAGTTAACCCTCTAATGCATGATTTTTTATTTTTTCTTAAAAAAATATATATATTTGCTTCCTTGACAGTCATAAATTACAGGAAAAATATTGAAAAAATTTCACTCTTATATTTTTTAGTATTTTGAAGATTTTTTAATTGTTTCCAAATGGCAACACCATGCATTAACCACAATTTTTTTTTTTTTTTTTTTGAGCTTTGCCAACTAGCAACACTGTGCTGTTTTATTGCATTTTTTTTTCTAAATTATAAGATTTTAAATGCATACAATACTTTGCATACACTTAGAAAAATAAAATTATATATATGTGTGGTATGTATACATATACGTATATATATATATATACTAAATATATATAATAATTTTAAATCAAAATTTAACTTACAAGTCATATAACAATATTAACCAAAATTCTAAATAAAGTCGGCATGTAATAATGTTATACATTAATTGTTATCTATCAACAAAGTAATAATGGCACAAATTATAGTTCTAAAATATTAAATGAACATATGAAGTTAGATGCTACAATAGAATCATTTTTAATTTATAAATGAATAAGAAGATATGCTGTCCTGATACAGAACACAATTGAAGAATTGTAAAAAATATAATTAAATAAAAAATAATAAAATGCGGAAAAGCAGCCATATTTATCCTGCATTTTAAACCAATTGAAATCATTTAAATTTTAAAAACCAAAATGGGCTTATAAATAGTAATATCACATGCAAAATACAATGAAAAAATCATAGGCAAATAAAATATACCCTATAAATATACGGGCAATGCTGCAGAATACCATAGAATTTTACATCAATAATATTTATCAAAGTTATGAATGGTAACCAATAGAACATTCATTGTTTTTGTTTAAACGTAGAGGTACCAAACATTTAATTCATTTTACCCTAGTGTAACCTATACAGCCCAGAACTTTACACCGTTGTTTTTTATCTAAGTGTTGTGACCAGTGATCAATTTTATCCTTCCTGACATCTTTAGAAGTTTCATAAAGCTGAAAACAATCGACAACTAAGTTGTTACTATAAAATTTTAATCATCGGCATTTTTTGATGATGTAACTGGAACCTTCAGGAGGGCATGGACACGGAAGAAAAAGGGGAGGAGAATAGAGCTCCTTTAAATCTGAAAAAGATGTAATTTAGCCATTTTTAGGTAGCTTTCATTACAAAAAGCTACCTATTGAAGCCGTTCGGAGGAAAGCGATTTCAAAAAATTTTGGTATATTTTCATCGATCATGGCCCTCAGAGCCCGAAACCACCCTCCGTTCAAAAGTTGATATATATATATATACATATATATATATCCATATTATATATATATATATATATATATATATATATATATATATCCATTATATATATATATATATATATATATATATATATATACAACCATTAATTAAACATAACCTACCACCATCAAAAACCGTAATATTGTGAATAAAGCTGTAAGTATAAAAAGTGCAAATAATTTATTATAATAATTATTGTGGAAGAAAAAAGAAGAAAGTGGACACCGACAAATAATGGAAAAACTTATATATTGAATTACGTTATCGAGGGCACAGAATTAAATGATATAAGAATATGGTTGTTTTCTGTGAGAAAAATAAGCTAAAGCTAATATTATTTTTCCCTGTTCCCAAACAACCATTATAATCAAGTGAATAGATTAAAAATGAAAACAGAATAAAAACAAACAATAAGAAATTGAAAAGACGGGGGGTCCATCTTCCGGTCCCAGGCCCTTTTCAGGCCCATTTGTCGACACAAGGAACCACCCGTGAAGCAAGCCCCGTGACGCGTCCCGAAGGTCGCCGCCAGACAAGCCCCAACAGAGCGGAACCCCGCGCCAACTCCGGTCGAACCGACACCGCTGCCCAGCGCACACGGTGACGGCTATTCCCAAGAAGAGACGAACGGCAGCTACGACAGTCCTCACCACCCAGCTAGAAAAACCAAGTGGTCCCTAAACTTGGTTACTCGAGCCGGTAGACCCCGCAAACCATCGCAGGAACCAGACGCCTATAAAGACGCTGGGCCCACGGGCCGAACCGAGGCTTCCCGACCCGAATTTAATTTACGGACAGGCCCCCAAGATCAGATACCATTTTCCGGCAGAGACATTTTTGTGGGCCAGCCGATCGGAAAGTTAGTGAGGAGCCCCTAGCTTGAAAACCAGGGAGGACGGGGAAAATCCCTCCGGCCGTAAGCGACCCAGCTCCTGGCTCTTCGCCCAGTCCACCCGGCTCGACCGACGGAACCCCTCGCGGATCACGCCGGGAGCCAGTTGGCCCGGACTAGGTGCCGTTAGCGACCCCAGGCGGGCACGGAAAGCTCCACCTAGACGGAATAGACTCCGCCTCGCTAGGGGGTTGGATGGAACGGAGTCCCGCCAGCCCCCACCGACTCGACTCCATCCTAGGACAGAGAAGCCAGCGGAGGCCGACAGAAGCCCGCCCACCACTACCTTACCTCACGGCCGTCGAGGGTACCCAGGCCCGAAGACCCCTGACCCCGTGCAGTGACCGACCGCTACCTTTGTTAATGCGTTCGAAAGTTAGGTGGAGACACCTCTAGGTCCTCATCACCAGGCGAGGCAAACTCCGGTACCGCATAGACACGGAGGACCTGGATCGGACCAAGAGTTCACCTGAGGCACGATGAGCCGCCGCGTTACCGGCGAGCCTCCGGCCCGTTTCCCTGCGGGAATAGTGTTCGATGGTGGACCTGCCGGCCGACCCCCTCCCATGGGACACGGCACGACATGGAGCAACCAGAACCATACTGGCCTCCCCACGCGACCGCTCCTTGGTCAACGGGGGCACCGCCAAACCCTACCACCCTGAGGGTCGGCTCCCAACTGCTCCAGCTGAGGTCCTCGGAGGGATGAGCCACCCAAGTCATAAAGTAACCTGGGCGCTGTCCGTAACCCTCGCCCTTCGGTTGCTCCGGGAGTCCCTGCATGGCGTTCCCGCGAGCCCCGTCGTCACTAGCGAGCACCGAGGACTTTCCACTACAAAGCCCTCACTCATACTTCAGGCTCCCTCTTAGTCAATTGGTGGATGGGGTCCTATCGCCTTAGCTATCCTTTGCCCAGAGTCACCACCCGGCCACCGCCGGCTCTGGGATCAGACTATGGAGCGTCGCTACCCGGCTTGCCCAGAGAACCCGGGTGCCGGAGGACCGGCGTACACAGCTCGCCGAAGCGAGCACGGCCCTATACACAACGTCCGCTAACCGTGGCCACCGTGCTCAACGCCTGTCGGAGATGAGCCTCACGAGGAGGTGGCGAATCGTCCCCATCCGGCCCCCTCGCATTCGTACACAACGAACTCTGCCGAGCTTCCGGTCTAATCCCCCACTCAAGGGGTCGGTTCGGAACCACCCGGAGGGGCGGCCACATAAGAAATTGAAAAATCAATAAAACCTGTTTAAATATTTATAGGATAAAATACAGATAAAATTATGACTAGAAAATTAAATAACATTAAATAAATCTTTGCAATGATAGGAATGAAAAAATTAATGGAATCCTAAAATAGGTATTAGAAAACTACGTGGTAGAAATCATATAGATAATACATATAGATAGTGCGCTATTGCAGCAATGATCTAAGCGTATAATATTTAAAAGATTGCTAAATAATTTAGCGACCTAGGAATATATATAAATATATATAAGATACCAAAAGGAAAAAACTTCAAAATAAATTGTTGACATTCAAAATGAAAATATATATATAAAAACATCATAAAAAGCTTACATTCATAATTACTTGCGCAAATGCATCATAGTAATTTGAATGCTAATATATAACCATTACTTAAACATAACCTACCACCATCAAAAACCGTAATATTGTGAATAAAGCTGTAAGTATATATATATATATATAAAGGTGCAAATAATTTATTATAAGAATTATTATGGAAGAAAAAAGAAGAAAGTGGACACCGACAAATAATGGAAAAACTTATATATTGAATTACGTTATCGAGGGCACAGAATTAAATGATATAAGAATATGGTTGTTTTCTGTGAGAAAAATAAGGTAAAGCTAATATTATTTTTCCCTGTGCCCAAACAACCATTATAATCAAGTGAATAGATTAAAAATGAAAACAGAATAAATACAAATAATATGAAATGGAAAAATCAATAAAACCTGTTTAAATATTTATAGGATAAAATACAGATAAAATTATAACTAGAAAATTAAATAACATTAAATAAATCTTTGCAATGATAGGAATGAAAAAATGAATAGAATCCTAAAATAGGTATCAGATAACTACATGGTAGAAATCATATTGATAATACACATAGATAGTGCGCTATTGCAGCAATGATCTAATCGTATAATATTTAAAATATTGCTAAATAATTTAGCGACTTAGGAATATATATAAATATATATAAGATACCAAAAGAAAAAAAACTTCAAAATGAATTGTTGACATTCAAAATGAAAAGATATATTTAAAAACATCATAAAAAGTTTACATTCATAATTACTTGCGCAAATGCATCATAGTAATTTGAATGCTAATATATAACCATTAATTAAACATAACCTACCACCATCAAAAACCGTAATATTGTGAATAAAGCTGTAAGTATTAAAAAAAAAAAATGCAAATAATTTATTATAAGAATTATTATGGAAGAAAAAAGAAGAAAGTGGACACCGACAAATAATGGAAAAACTTATATATTGAATTACGTTATCGAGGGCACAGAATTAAATGATATAAGAATATGGTTGTTTTCTGTGAGAAAAATAAGGTAAAGCTAATATTATTTTTCCCTGTGCCCAAACAAACATTATAATCAAGTGAATAGATTAAAAATGAAAACAGAATAAATACAAATAATATGAAATGGAAAAATCAATAAAACCTGTTTAAATATTTATAGGATAAAATACAGATAAAATTATAACTAGAAAATTAAATAACATTAAATAAATCTTTGCAATGATAGGAATGAAAAAATTAATGGAATCCTAAAATAGGTATTAGAAAACTACGTGGTAGAAATCATATTGATAATACACATAGATAGTGCGCTATTGCAGCAATGATCTAATCGTATAATATTTAAAATATTGCTAAATAATTTAGCGACTTAGGAATATATATAAATATATATAAGATACCAAAAGAAAAAAAACTTCAAAATGAATTGTTGACATTCAAAATGAAAAGATATATTTAAAAACATCATAAAAAGTTTACATTCATAATTACTTGCGCAAATGCATCATAGTAATTTGAATGCTAATATATAACCATTAATTAAACATAACCTACCACCATCAAAAACCGTAATATTGTGAATAAAGCTGTAAGTATTAAAAAAAAATGCAAATAATTTATTATAAGAATTATTATGGAAGAAAAAAGAAGAAATTGGACACCGACAAATAATGGAAAAACTTATATATTGAATTACGTTATCAAGGACACAGAATTAAATGATATAAGCAATATGGGTGTTTTCTGTGAGAAAAATAAGCTAAAGCTAATATTATTTTTCCCTGTGCCCAAACAACCATTATAATCAAGTGGATAGATTAAAAATGAAAACAGAATAAAAACAAATAATATGAAATGGAAAAATCAATAAACCTGTTTAAATATTTATAGGATAAAATACAGATAAAAATATAACTAGAAAATTAAATAACATTAAATAAATCTTTGCAATGATAGGAATGAAAAAAATTAATGGAATCCTAAAATAGGTATCAGATAACTACATGGTAGAAATCATATTGATAATACACATAGATAGTGCGCTACTGCAGCAATGATCTAAGCGTATAATATTTAAAAGATTGCTAAATAATTTAGCGACCTAGGAATATATATAAATATATATAAGATACCAAAAGGAAAAAAAACTCCAAAATCAATTGTTGACATTCAAAATGAAAAGATATATTAAAAAACATCATAAAAAGCTTACATTCATAATTACTTGCGCAAATACATCATAGTAATTTGAATGCTAATATATAACCATTAATTAAACATAACCTACCACCATCAAAATCCGTAATGTTGTGAATAAAGCTGTAAGTATTAAAAAAAAAAAAGTGCAAATAATTTATTATAAGAATTATTATGGAAGAAAAAAGAAGAAAGTGGACACCGACAAATAATGGAAAAACTTATATATTGAATTACGTTATCAAGGGCACAGAATTCAATGATATAAGCAATATGGTGGTTTTCTGTGAGAAAAATAAGCTAAAGCTAATATTATTTTTCCCTGTGCCCAAACAACCATTATAATCAAGTGAATAGATTAAAAATGAAAACAGAATAAAAACAAATAATATGAAATGGAAAAATCAATAAAACCTGTTTAAATATTTATAGGATAAAATACAGATAAAATTATAACTAGAAAATTAAATAACATTAAATAAATCTTTGCAATGATAGGAATGAAAAAATTAATGGAATCCTAAAATAGGTATCAGATAACTACATGGTAGAAATCATATATATATATATATATATATATATATATATATATATATATATATATATATATATATATATATATATGGTCTTTGTCACATTGTAACTCTCGTATTTATGAACCGATTTGGATGTAACTTCGTTTGTACATAGTGCATACCAATGTCTCGACCGAGTTCGTTCGCCAGCTTCATCCGCCATCTTGTATGAAAATAGCGGCCATTTAAAATTTTTTAAAAATTTTTAAATTTAAAATGAGGTACCAAAAAATTGGAAAATGAAAAATACTTTTTATATGTGTTTGACTTTAATACAAAGATTCCGGAACAGTTTTTGTTTCGTCTATATCTAAAAAAATAGCTGAGTTATAGCATTTTGAATTTCTATTGTGGCTGACATTTTGAAACGACCTAATTTTTGTCACGCGATAACAGGCGTATTTTTTTGATGTTTTAAAAAAAATTATGATGAGTTATCAAAAAATTGAAAAATTAAAAAGATATTTTTTTATGTGTTTGTCCTTGATACAAAGATTCCATAGCAGTTTTCGTTTCATATATATCTTTGAAAATGGTTGAATTATAGCACTTTGAATTTCTAGTATGGCTGACATTTTGAAACGATCTGATATTTGTCACGTGATAACACGCGTATTTATTAACCAATTTAGATGTAAGAAGGCATGTGGATAGTGTATCGTAATGTCCCGACCAAGTTTGCTGGCCAGCTTTATCAACCATCTTGTTTCAAAATGGAAACCAATTAATATATATATATATATATATATTTAAAGTGACGTGCAAAAAATTAGAAAATGAAAAAGATTTCTTTCTTAAGTATTTGACCATGATATAAGGATTCCGAAGCATTTTTTGTTTTGTCTTTATCTTAAAAAATGGCTCAGATATAGCAGTTTGAATTTCTAATGTGGTTGACATTTTAAAAAATCTGATTTTTTGCCTGCGACAGCACTTGTATATATCTTGTATATATCCGACGTGAGTGAGCATCTGCACAGGAATTACTAAGGTCTGGACCAAGTTCACTCGTTAGCCTCATCCACTATGTTGTCTTAAAATGGCAGGAACTTCAATATATCGCCGAATTTGGCAACCAAATATAAGTTAATTTAAATAAAAGCAGCTTGGATAAAGCTGAGCAATTTTGCTAAATTCTCATTCATAACGATTAGTATTTATAAAAATTAGTATTGAATCTCCTATAATCGGCTTCCACTAAATTGAGCTTCGTGCGTTTGAATGATATAAGCTTGCTTTTTAAAAATAAAGAATGTGAAAGCTACCTCTTCCTCATGGCACTGGCCGGAAGGACTTTTTAACATTTGACTCCCGTTTAACAAAAAAAAATTATATCTGCCATTGGGGGGGGGGGGACCCTCAAATCGGGAGTCCGGGGCAGTTGCCCGCATGTCCTTGCATTAGTCAGGCCCTGGCTTTACAGTAAACTGAGAAGATTTTGTATTTAATTAGAGTCGTTTATCGAGTTAGGGTGACATACGGTGATAAAAGAGAAAAAAAAAAAATATCTTGCGAACCAGTTGTGATACAAACAATGCCCAAAATGTTTACAAAAGCGGAACTCAATTCATGATGTTGCCAAATGGCAACAAATGTATATTCATGCGCGTGCAATTTTTGTTCCAATAAACATAACTGAAAATTATTTAAAATAACTTTTAAAAGTATATTCTTTTCAGAAATATTTTTTTTTCAAATGAAATTTTGCATGTTAAATATTTTTTATATGAGTTAGAAATCCAACTATGGCTATCAAAATGGAAAGTATCAAAAGTTGCTTTTTATTTGTAATTTATAAACAACTATTGCCAACTATGATACTTTTTATGAAATAAATCTAAATATAGGACCAACATGAATACGTAAAGCATGAAGTTCTCAAGAGACAACGGTAAATAAACAATAAGGTGGGAAATTTTAATATGTTGCCAGTTGGCAACAGTTTGAAGTAGAGGGTTAAAAGGATGAAATATATTATTCAATACTGTTGCTAATGCAAGATATCTGCAAGTAATATGTTATTTTTTTCCTTATTTTTAATAAAATGTTTTGGTCGAAAATATTGTAGTATATAATTCTTTATCTTTAGTAGTTTGCAAATATTTTTTAAATTGTTATGTGTGTCAGTTAATATTTCTTTTAAATGAAATGGGAATTAAAGATTTGTGTGTTAGTGATATGATTTGTTTTTAAATTATTAAAATTTTAAAAAATCCAATTTAAATTAGTTATAATTTTTTAAAAAGCCAACAATTCTTATATTAACTGTGGCAAATGTCGATTCTTAAGATATTCTAGCTTGAGATTATAGATGAAAAAATAGCTTCAGAACTTACGATTGAATATTTTTTATTTTTGAAATATGAACTCTGAAATGTGGCATGGGTACATGAACTCTGGTTTGGGTTTTTATCAATTTCAGACACTACTTATAAAAATCATGTGCTTTGTTTGATTGTTGCAGATTAAATAATAAAGTATAAAATATTTTTCCCATTTCATTTCAGCAATTTAAATTTTTATTATTTTTCTAACCATTTGCACATTACTTTAAAATACTTAAGGAATCCTAAAAAAGTTGATTTGTATCTTATTCTAAACATTAGTTACTTTGAAATGCTACAAGTAAATTATTTAAAACCCATTTAAATTTACAAGCTTACAAATTAATATTAAAAAGACAGCGTACTCTCGATATCTCGAAAAGCTCAATATGTTGAAAAAATATTTTCTCCTTTGATATTACCTCTTATTCTAAATGGCTTCATTATCTTGAAAACTGTTTTTAGCATTGCTTCCACTATGAGATATCGAGAGTATACTGAAATAAAAGTAATTTATCAAATATAATATATAAATAACCATATTCATGTATTATATTTGATAGTTTCTACTTGATTAAGTGCTTTATTCAAACAATGTTATTTTTTCTTGTATTCACTAATCACTGAAAAATTGAATTTATAATCATGAATCTTAATTAATAAGGACATTTTCAAATTTTAACACGATCATAAGTTTTATGAAGTATTTAAAAAACTAAACAATGACATTTTTTAACTCAATTTGTAAAATTTTAAATATATTTACATTAAAAATAAGAACAATAAAGAGAAGAGAATTTATGAAGTTTGTGCTTTAATATCTAAAAGAACACAAAATCATGGATGTGAAACATTATGTACACTGTTTCTTATAACATGTATTTTTCTATGAAATAAAATTATATTACCATTTAAATATATAAAACAGCTTTTATGATTAGTGCTTTAAGTATTCATTTTTCCTTGTCAACAATAGTCATTCATTCCTTTTAGACACACTTAAAATTTCCATTTTTCATATTAAATATAACTATCTAAATAAGGCAGACATCCATGATTTTGCTGAAAATTTGGCCTTTTTTTCTTAGATAATATCATTAGGAAGAAACGATAATTCAAATTTCAGCAAAGAAAAATTTTAATGCAAAACAATTATCAATAAATTAACGATAAATTAGAACCACTCAAAAGCAGACATATTATTTAACGGGGAAAAAACACGTGGAAATATTCCATCCTTAACAATTTTTTCTGTTTGTTTCCTCTATTTGGGTTTATATTCAACATGAATCTGAAAACAAAAGAAAAAAAATTAACATATAAAATAAAGATTTTGCATCTTACTTACAAAATTACATTTCATACATCAAGGCCGCCAACTTTTTAAGAACCTTCTATTTAATTACTTTAACAGAAATAAACAATTGAACACATTAGAGAACAAATGTAATAGGTAGGAGAGAGGGGGCACATGTGTACATACATACACTGTACATATTTCATTCAGTTAATTTGAAATTTAAAAAAAATCAAAAAATTACCAATTGATGGTAGTACTGGTACCATCTTTTGGTTGAATTTTCAGAATAATAGGCCATTTTGATTTCTGTTAGTTCTAATTTGTTTGTTTTAGAAGATGTGAAGTAAAAAAGTCTTCTAAGTTATTGAAGTGAAAATTCATTCAAGACATTTTTTAAAGAAGAATATCAGCATTGCATTCTATAGTGGCATTAATTAGGTAAGTTTACAAAAATTTTGTTTCCTTATTTCAATTAAAAAAATCTTTTTTTTTTATAAGTTAGGCTGAAGTTGGTAGATGGGGCACTTGTGAACAGAACATATCGGGGCAGATGTGAACATTTCACAAGTATAATTTTTAAGTCTGTGAATGCATTTTTTTTTTAAGTTTAAAAGTTAATTACCCTTGTCAAACATTGAGCTATACATTCAATGTTTTTAGGATTGCTTCACAGTTTTAATTTACTGGAAGTTAGATAACAATTAAAAGTGACTCAAAAGGAGTAGGCATATTAGTGTACAATTTTACGAATAATTTCTTATATCTATGTTGAAACATTTATTGATTTATTCACACAACTAGAAAGAGGGCATCTAATTAAATTTTTTCACAGTTTTTATTCACAAAAAATTATTTTGGTCTTATTTATGCATGTGTTCACATGTGCCCCAGCTATGTTCACAACTACCCCTACACCGGGGCACATGTGAACAAATTTAGACAATTTTTAGAATGATGATATAAGTTAGAAATTCTTGATAAATGCATCCAAAAGTTTCACCAAAAGAACAAACAAATTCTAAATATTCATATAAATCAATTTTTGGTTCAATAGCTCATAACAATTTTGAGAAATAGTCAAAAATGTAAAACTTGTTCACATGTGCCCCCCTCTCCCCTATATGTTCACTTTTAAGTTTTTAGGAGAACAAAAACAAAGTCTGGATCTGTATTATAAATCCATAGGTGCATATTTTTTTTAACCTCTGAACACTGATACTAACAGAAGTTAGGAAAAAGTGAAAATATATAAAAATGGACATCTACCTTTGTGCTTTAGTCCAACATATTGTCCTATTTTTGCTTCCATTGAAACTTTTTTCTAATGCTATGAGTTTATAAGGAATAACTGAGTGCAAAAAATATTAAACAAGAATGTTCAAGCCAAACTCTAAGCCTACTCCATATCCATTCAAATCTAGTTTTACATCGAAATGTAGGTAAAAAATATGATAAAAAAATAAATTATCTAAATTATAAAATCAAAAATTTGTCGCTTTATAAGTAGGGCAGAGTGGGGTGGAATGAGACAGTGGGAGGAATGGCACAGTAGGTTTTTCTCTTTATGTATCATTCTAAACATTTAATCAATCGCAGACTAAATGAAGCAAAGGTAGACCAGTTTTCAGTTGAAAAAAGTTGTTGATCTGCATAAGCGTATAATTGTATAAAGAATATTTTAGGAATCAAAAGTAAATTTGCTTCATATACTTTTTATGCTTTCTGTATATTAATGACTTGTTTATGCTTAGATGTAATAGTTTCCCTATTTATGGAACATCATACTGCATGCTATCTATAACTTGGACAAGTCTTAAAGCAGTACTTTTGTGTATACAAGAAGTTTAACATAAAAGAAGGTAGTGGGGAGGAATGGGACAAGTCAAATTCCTTCTTTTTAATAAGATTAATTTAAATTACCAATATGCAAATACTTTTAGTGGGTAATATATTAATTATAACACCGATAATATATCCATTTACTTCAAAATTTAAATAAATTGAACTGGTGATTTTTGAATGTCATCTGTGACTGACAGTCCTGAATTTTCCTGAATTATGGAATCCTGAATGAAGATACTGGAATTTTATATTGTGGCACAGACATTACCAATCTACAATCTCTCTTAGGCTATATATATAGCCGACATTAGACTATTTGTGCTTTATCACACTTTTTTTAGCTTTCATATACCTCCCTGTTAGTGGGGAGGTATGGGACACATTTTAAAATAACAATTTCTTTAATTATAAAATTGTTTCTGCAAATTATGTTTCTGTATTGTTCAAGGACATTACAAAGTGTTTCATTTTGTATTCTATAAATTGAAATTTTTGTTCTTGTGTTAAACAAAGTTAATATTCTTAAATGGGTAAAAAGTGTCCCATTCCTCCTCACTCTCTAGTATTATCGAAATAATTGATTTCAATTTAAAGAAATTTCTAAATTCAAGTCAGTTGAAACTGGTTTGGTAAGTTCATCCCATTCTGGAACTTTTCAAATTTAATTTAGTTAAAAAGGAAAGAAATGAACATCAAAATGGAATTGGAATTTATAAATTACATACAGGAAATCAGAACATGGGAACACAAATAGTTTTAACTAAGAAAATGCAACTCTCAGAATAAAGCTAAAATTCAGAACACGAAGAAATTTAATGCTCCAATTATTATTTGCAATTTGAGAATTCTTCACATGGAAATAAATAAATCTGACGAACACACAAAGTCATGACATTAAGTAAACTAGAGCTTGCTAAAAATAGTTCAATGTGTATAATTTTTTTAATCTTGAGCAAAATAATGGATACAGTAATCGCAACAACTAGATTGAGTATAAAATTTTTAAGTATTTTAAAGCAATTCATTGGATTAAATAAAAAAATCTTAGAAGTATACCCCTATTTTTGACTTGATAATTTTTATTAATAAATTCTTTTTATATGTAATGCAAAAAGATTTTTTCTTATAAAACACCTTCAAAAGTCAAAAGTTAGTTTGTAATAAAAGCAAACCATCTTCGCCTTTTAAAATTAGGCATTTGCAGTCCTGATATTATGTGTATATATTATGTATGCATGTATGTATATATATATATATACAGGGTGTCCAGCGAATAAGACCCTGATTTCAAAATTAAATATCTCAAAAACAAATATCAATAGAATTATGCAGTAAACGGTTTCTTTATTAGCTAAGCTGTAAAAATGTTATACAGATGTTTCAAAATTTAGTTGCAAAAACCGTTAACAGATGGCGCTGTAATCGCAATACTTATAAACTGCTTCGAAATCCAGACCAATAGCGTCTCATTCCTAGATGGCTCCCTACGTAAAAACGAATATTGGGAAAGTCCATTTTTTTCATTGGGGTGATGTGCAGAAGTGGAGACATCTGGTCACAGAATTATTGCATCAGCTTTAATTTTAGAAAATTTCAATTAATAGAATTTTCAATAAAATGTTTAAAAATTATTATACGAATTTTTTCAATATTTTATTAAATTCAATCTTTAATGCCATATAATTATTTAAATAAAAATGCATATATTTAGAAAAATAATTTTGTACTTTTTATTTATTTTTTATATTTTTAAATCACGGCGTAATATTTTGGTATTATTGTTTATACCTGAATTATTATAAATAAAAAAGTAATTTTTCACTTTTAATTTATTTTTAAATCACGGCATAATACTTTGGTTTTAGCACAACACATATATTTCTTTTCTTTGTAAACAAAGTTTTAGAGACAGAAATTATGCATTAAATTATTTCTTTTTTAAAAGGAATTGATGATAAGGCATACCATCAATGTCAAAGCAAAAGTATTTTGGATGCTGCATTCCTTTCGAACACTTCGGATCCTATCACTAGAAGCTGCACCATATTTCTGTGCTCAATGATAAAAAAAATGAAAACGAGTTTTTAAAATTAAAATTACTTTTTAACTTAATTAATTTTTTTAAAATAGAAACTTTGTAGTCTTTCATTCAAACTATATTCTCTACAATTAAAAAAAAATGATGTATGAATCATTATTATAAATGCTCAATGATTTTTAAAAAAGGGGTTTCCTTTAACTTAATTAAATTTTAAAACCAGAAACTTTAGATTTTTTTATTCAAACTTTTTTCACAGTTTAAATAAATATTAAAAAGTAAAGATTTCCATTTTTTTCAAATCCTCCTCTACTTGGATTCAATTCCACGATCTACCAATTAGGAGAGAAAAGACATACCACAGAGATATTGGTAACCGGACCAAAGTAGCTTATAACAAAATTTGAAACAAATCTCAATTCTGTCAACACATGGCTCCGCTTCTGCACATTACCCAAATAAAATATTTTTTAAGTTCTTTTATAATGATTCCTAAACTTTAAATTGAAAATTCTATTAATTGAAATTCTCTAAAATTGAAACTGATGCAATAATTCTGTGACCAGATGCCTCCACTTCTGCACATCACCCCAACGAAAAAGTGGTCTTTCCAAATTTTCGTTCTTCCATAGGAAGCCATCTAGGAATGAGACGCTAGGGCTCTCGACTTCAAAACACAATTTATAGGCATTGCGATTACAGCGCCATCTGTTAGCGGTTTTTGCAACTAATTTTTGCAATTTCTGTACAACATTTTTACAACATTTTTACTAATAAACAAGCCGTTTACCGCATAATTCTATTCATCTTTGTTTTTGAGATATTTAATTTTAAAATCAGGGTCTTATTCGCTGGACACCCTGTATATATTCTTATGTTTATTTATGTTCATAACTTGTTCATCTTTAGAATTTTACCAATTTGTTCATATATTTGTGATTTCATCTTTATTATATATATATATATATATATATATATATATATATATATAAACACATTTTTAGTGCAGTTACAGGAAAATATACACATCTAAAAGAACATAATCAAAACAGATGTTTTGAAAAAAATTAAAAAAAAAAATTAAAAAGTACAGTGATACAGTCTAAGATGGAACCACTTGGGACCAAAATAAAATTCCGCCTTAGACAGATTTCCGTCTTAAACAGAAATACTTTAGTGATATTTTAAGAATTTGGGACTCAAAAATTTTTCCGCCTTAGACAATATTCAGTCTTAATCAGATTTCACTGTACTTGTTACAAAAAAACTTTTATAAATACTTAATTGTTAAAGAACAGACAGACAGGAAAGCAAATTGAAGTTATAAACCTTTCACTAATATTGGAATTCTTTAAATTTTTAAAGGGTCGAATTCAATTTAAATACTCAGTACCCATAAATGCATGTACAAAGAATATATATATATAATCCTGAAATGTAATAGGAAAAAAAAACAGAATTCCAGTATATAACCTGAAAACAATCATCTCAAATAAAATAATTACGAAGGATAATTTAATATATGTTTAACCATCTCACTGATTTTAAAAATGTCGAATATACAGTAATCTCTCACTTATATATCAGTGCAAGGTACTGACCAGAAAACGAGAAATGATACACTTAAATTGAAATAACATTACATATCTATACACAAGACATCCTAAAATCAACATGTAACTGAGAGAAACGTATAAATGAGGTGATGTGAGAGATTACTGTGTATTGTTTTTTCAAAATGTTACTTTAATATATTTAAGAAAATTACATTTGAATTAATTCTAGTGTTGCAGCAATACTCTCAGTAGACTTTATATTAAGTGCATAATATTCTGCCATAAGCATAAAAAAAATCACCCAAAGAATTCTTGATATCATCATTCACAATTGCACCATCAATGAGAAGCATAAAACATCCAGAATCGAATACTGTTTTACCTACCAAAAAATAAATAAATAAATAAGTAAAAGAATAGACGTTTTAAATTTTTTGAATCATGCAATTTTAACTATTATACTCATTTTATTTACGTCGTCTGTCGCTTTCTTTTTACTTGAAACTGCATAGGTCCAATACAACTCGCTTGTCAATCAACGTCATACATATATATTATTCTCAAAACAAACTTTTTATATTTAGCTAAACAGCCTTCATGCTCTGACAATGGAGAGAAAAAAAAATTCTTATGACCAAAATTCATCTAGTTATATGAATCTTATTTTAGAAATTTAATGCATTTAACACTATGCTGGATCTCATTTACAATTTAGATCTAATTGCACTTAGCTGTGAGTTTTAGATTTTATATTCAGTAGAAGTTCTATATAACACAATACTCCATATAATGCTCTTGGAATGTAAACAGTAAAATTCACAGTTAAAAAACTCCTACATTCTCTGATGAAAAAATAAACTACTACTCTCTATTAAAATAGCAATTAAAGCCTTTGTGCAGGAATATTAAAAAGCAGGAAATCAACGTTTAAAACGTTGCTCAGCCTTGCTTTTTCTTGCCCGCTGTGTCTTGCTCTATCTTGCACTGAAGAAGAATCTCTCAAGTAGATTCGAAACAGCTCTTTGCTGCTTTTTGTGAAGGTTGCCTATACTCCATGGTCGAAAGACTTTAGGAAACTCGGAATGGCAACAGCCAGAGACAGAGAGAGACGATGTAGTTCTTTGGATGTGTTCGAAAAGACGCTCGTGAGATATGTAATCGGGAAGCGTATTAACTAATAATATATATATTGTGTGTGTGTGCTATAATTGTGTTCGTCTAATGTAAATATTAAATGTACTTAATTGGAGCATTTAATCTCTTCTATGTGTTCTTTCTTCACCAATATCGTGGAATACCGAACCGGGTCATCATAATGGCGCAGCACGACTAGGATGATGATTTTCAGCTTTTAAATTATAATCAGTGTTACTGCCATATTAAATGGTATCGCGGAATGGTGTTGTGAACAGCAATAAAGTTATTTCGATAGTATTTGATTTGACAGCAAGGAGAGTTCAATGGCAGGCCTGGCTATCACAAAGGTATATATATTTTTTATTCCATCGAGAGCATATTTCAAATGTATGTTATTAAAATTGTTATTTAATATGTATATTGTTTTATATTAGGCTTTGAAACAACGGGTTAATGTTTATTCAATTAATAGAATAAATATAGTATCTTATTCAGTAATTACGTTTGAAAAATGAATAATTATTGATGGTGCGCTGTTTGTAAGACTTAAGAATTATATTATTATTGTATATTTCATAATATGAATGCAGAATTATGTATCATGATTGTTAAAATGATCGAATGTTCAGATAGAATGGTGTTTAACTATGTTTAGCATGAAAGTTTAAATTCTGTTATTTAAATAAATATTCTCTAGTTATTGTGTTAAAAAAAAAGAAAAGAAAAGAAAAAGAAACATAAAAATGAGTTTAATTATCATTTTAAAAGTTCATAATACGTCTGTCTATGAAGCTATTTATTCGCTAAGAATAAACTTTGCACTAGAATAACTGAAAAGTGTTACCTAAGTAAATTATCGTTTGGAAAAAAAAAAAGAAACAGATTTATTCAAATGTTTTTATTTGTTCTTTTATCTTTGGGATTAAGATAAAAAGGTGCTATTTCAAAGTATGTAGAGGAAGTGTTTTTTTTGTTTGTTTGTTTGTTTGTTTGTTTGTTTTGTTACGTATTATTCTGGAATTCTTTGAAATGACTCATTCAGATTAAATTTGGAATAAAAGTTGGGTAATCTTTGTTCAGTGAAACTGATAATGTATAAATTTGATTATTACGGACTGGGTTGTTTATTTATTTTTTAATTGTGGCAGAATATTAAGCATTTGTTTGTTTTGTTTTTGTTGTTGCTTATTTTCGATTGACCAATAATTGAAAGGAAATATAGAGATTTAATTTGAGTTTTAAATCAAAATAAAAGAAAGATTCTCAGACCTTGGATACAATTTAAATTAACTAAAAGGTGTTAATTTAAGATTGTGATTTATGAATATTTGGTTCGTTTTGAAATATAATTTAGTAAGAGATTGAAGTGTTAAAAAGAAAATTGTTAATGTATTATGTATTTTGAAGGGTGTATTTAAAACTTAATACGCAAGGCATTGACAAATTCGTATTTTGTTAGAACACAAATGTTTAATTTATTTTTTTAACTTGACATATTGGTTTATATATATATATATATATATATATATATATTAATTATTGCAAGAATTGTTTTCTAAATATATTTTTTTGTTATTATTGTGCAAATGTGTTTTAATTTAGTCAGTAATACTAATATAAGTATTTAAATAAAATAAATTTCATTCAATTTGAGGGGTTATTTACAAAAGAATGTTCGGGTTTAAATTAAATTTGGTTTAAGGCGTTCTTAGGGAAAGTTCCAATTAGGGTAGAAACACTGTTTGAATATATCTGATTGCTTCGATTTTTTTTCTCAAATATGGCGTTTTTAAGCAAAGGTAGTAGAAAAGAAGATTTACAGAAAGTAGCGATTGAACTTGGAGTTCAGGATGTCGAAAATTTAAAAATTATAGATCTAAAAAAAGCTATACTAGAAGTGGAAGACTACGAAGAAGAATTTAAGGGATTTTTGAGTTCTGTAATTGAAGAAAGGAAAAAGAAAGAAGAAATGGAGAGGGGAGAAAGAATACGTCAAGAAGCGAGACGTCAAGAAGAAAGGGAAGAAAAAATACGGCAAGAAGTAAGGGAGTAGCGAATTGCCAGGGAAGCAAAAGAACATGAATTGGAAATGAAAAAACTGGAACAATTGCAGAAATTTCCGGAACAAAGAAATGAATCGAAAATTGAGATAGCGCCAAAAATTCAATTAGCACAGATTGTCCCGAAGTTTGATGAAAAACGTAATGAGATGGGATTATTTTTTATAAATTTTGAAAGAAGAGCGGAAATGGCACAAGTACCGAAGAAAGACTGGGTAGCTTACATATTGGCAGTTTTACCGGTGGAAATTGCAAATATGCTAGCTAGAGAACCCCCGGAAGATGCAACTAATTACGATTTTGTAAAAACTCTTATCTTAAAACGATACAAGTTAAACCGTGAAAAATTAAAACAATGTTTTTACAGACATCACAAAACACATGAAAAATCATGGAGAAATTATACACAAGATCTTTTGAGTTATTTTACCGAATGGATCACAGAAATAAATATTAACACTTTCCAGCAATTAAAAGACTTAATAGTAACCGAACAATTAAAATTTCGTGTGCCTGTAGAAATAAGAGAACATTTCTTAGAAAAATGGCTCACATTTACCACGCCGTTAGAATTGGCAGAAAAACTTGATGATTACGAGAGCATTACCGACAGTTTTAAAAGAAAAGAATTTCCAAAGAAAAATTTATCTAACCCTCGAAATCAAAGTTGGAATAATTACAGTTCGGAATCAAAAAAAGATATGAGAAATGGTAAACCGAAATTTGAACCCAAGACTGAAGCCTCTTTCGGAGTGCAACGAGAAAAGAGAGAATTTCGTTCGCACAAAATATACCTGTTTTGCATGTGGTAAGGAAGGGCATGTGAAGAAGTATTGTTCCAAATTGAATACAGTAAAACAAGATGGAGGAAAAACTTCCAAAAGCGATCTTGAGAAAAAGGGTCCAAATGCAATTTGTTTGAATGTGAATATTGCGGTGGAAGAAACAGATGGGAGACTCCTTAAGGTAGATCTAGGAATCGGTAACCAGAAGTTTCAGGGAATCATCGATAGTGGTGCGGAGGTTGCAGTGCTGCGGAAGTCGGTGGTGCCGGAAGAGTATTTACAGTCATGTGGAAAAGTATTCTTGAGACCCGCAATAGGGAGTCCTGTAGAAGCAAAGCTTGTTTCCGTTCCGCTCACTCTTCGGACAGAAGATGAGGTTATTCCGTATGTACGAGTACAGGTTGCGGTAGTGGAAGGATTACACGAAGAAGCTTTGATCACTCCCAAGGTTTTCGCTCTGTTAAAAGAACAGCAGAAGTTGTATTTAGGGGATGAAGTAGATATCATCCCGGTTGAAGAAAAAGAAGAAAAATCTGTATTCAATGTGGAGGGAAGGTGTCCAGAAGGAAACCTGGAAACAAATCTAAATAATGAAGATGAAGAAAAAGAAGCTTCAGATTTGGAACTAATTCCTACTCCGGTCGAGGCAACTGTTTTGCCCGAAAATGTTGGTAACGAGGACCAGAAGGAAAGTTATTCCGTTTCACAAGCGCAACTGTTGAAAAAGGAGCAATTGGCTTGTTCTACATTAGAAAAATGCTTTGAAGGTGCAAAGTGGCAGAAAAATAATTATTGGGTAGAATCCGGTTTGTTGTATCATAGAGGCAAGTCTGGGGGACAAAATTATGTTCAACTTGTTGTACCTGCCTGTAGAAGACAAGAAATTTTGAAATTAGCACATGAAACACCAACTGGTGGGCGTTTAGCTGCTAAGAAAACAAGAGATAGAATTTCTATGTCGTTTTGGTGGGAAGGAATGCCAAAAGAAGTAAAACAACTATGCGCAGCTTGTCATGATTGTCAAATGCGCAGAAAAACAAAAGTAACGGACAGAAGGGGTCGGAAGACCAGAACTACCATTACAAGTTGTAAATGCAGATATTTTAGGACCAATTGAGCCGAAGTCTTCTCGAGGTCATTGGTATGTTCTGGCTATTATGGATCAACATAGTCGTTGGCCTGAAGCAATCCCTATTAAATCGTTGACAGCAAAAGCAGCTTGCGAAGCGTTTATTGAAGTTTTTGTTAGAACTGGAATTCCTAGAATGATTGCCATGGACAATGGAGGAAATTTTGCTTCAAAATTGACAAAAGAGCTTTTGAAACGATTGGGGTGTGTCCCTAAGTTTTCTACTCCCTGTTACCCACAATCAAATGGATTGGTTGAACGATGGGTGGGAACAATGAAATCAATGCTACATCATGCCATAAACTCTCATGGTAGAGGTTGGGACAAACAACTACCATTTCTGTTATGGGCATACCGAGAAGTCCCCAATGCCACAACTGGTGTTGCACCATATTTGTTGGTGTACGGTCGTCCACCTGTAGGACCATTAGCTATATTGAAATCAAGTTGGGAGGATGAAGTGGTACTTCCCCAAGGAATTGGAGAGTCTGTAGCAGATTATATGTAGAAACTCCGGGAACGTTTAAAAGACGCGGCAGAATATTCAAAGACCGTGGCTGAAACCCAACAACAGCGATACGTTCATCATCACAATTTAAGGTCGAAAGATACAACATTCTCCGTCGGAGATGAAGTACTAGTACTAATCCCTGATTCCACTAATAAACTGTGTTCAAAATGGAAGGGACCAGGAGAGATAGTTCAACAGAAATCGGTGCATTCCTATGCAGTCAAACTACCTGACGGAAGTATTCGACATCTACATCAAAACAAATTAAGAAAGTATATTCAACCAATTAGAGCTATTGGTGTTATTTAAGAAGTGGATGAAGAGTTTGGAGAAGTACAACATGCTCCGATAGAACAACACAGTGTCGTTGACGAAGAACTGCAGAAAAATATTAATTCAGGCAATTTATCGCCAGAACAACAAAAGGAACTAATAGCCCTTATCCAAAAATATAGAGTTGTTTTTGATGGAGAACTGAAGAGAGCCAAAGTTGGTTCACATAGCATAAATTTAAAACCTGGTGTTGTAAAAAAAAACCACATCTTTATAAAGTACCAGAAACTTTGAAAGCTAATGTAGAAAACCAAATACAGGAATTACTAAGGAAAGATCTTATAGAACCTTCTTCTGCGGAAATAGTGTATCCACTGGTGTGCGTAGCTAAAAAGGACGGAACAATCAGACTGTGTGTAGATTATAGAGAGTTAAACGCCGCCACCAAGATCTCCCCTTTTCCTATGCAGAATTCCGACAACCTAAAATTTAAAGCTGGTTCGGCGAAATATTTGACCTCGCTAGATATTTTAAAGGGATATTGGGAAATCCCACTCGAAGAGAGTAGTCGAGAATTGACCTGTTTGTGTCACCAAAAGGCCAGTATCAATGGAAAGTAATGCCTTTTGGATTGTCTGGAGCTCTGGCTACTTTTCAAAGAACATTGAATCAGACCTTGAGACCGCATAGTGATGATGCAGAAAGTTTTCTTGATGATATTATAATTTTCTCTTCTAACTGGGAAGAACATTTGCAACATATAAGAGAAATTTTGGAAACTTTAAAATCTCTGAATTTTTCAGCTAACTTGACAAAATGCTCCTTTGCAGCATCTGAAGTCAGATATTTAGGGCATATTGTGGGTTCAGGTAAACATGGACCTATTCCCGAGAAGCTAGAAGTAATAAAACACCTCAAAGCTCCCAAAACGAAGAAAGGACTGAGATCTATATTAGGTCTATTTAACTATTACAGAGAGTATGTCCCGCATTATGCTAACCTTGCAAAGCCTTTGACAGATCTGACCAGAAAAACTGTTCCAAATTATATTTCATGGTCGGAAGATGCTGAAAATTCGTTCAATAAGTTAAAGGAAAGCTTATGTGAAGTGTTGGAAAATGTCTCAGTGTAAGTGATTTTATGTCCAACATCACCTCGCTTGTGAAATGACAATTTCCTTGTGACATATGCAACGCGTCTTCATTTCTTTTAGTTGTGAAATATGTTCCAAGATGGCGACACTTCCCTGAGCGAAGTTCTCGTAAGATCACGGACTAACGAACAATTGTGTAAAAGACTTATGTTTCGAAAAGGCGACAACAGATAGCAGCACTAGAGAACTTTTCTGAACATATAGACTCATTTAATCAGAACCTTTTTTGCTTGTTAAGCAGTTTTATTGTCTCCAGACTTTTTTACTCTGTTTTAACTCTTGTGGGCCCCTTTTTACTTCTCACTCGAATGGCCGATGTTGTCGGGCCAACAGCGCACGAATTTTTGTGCGTTGTTCTATTGTTATAAAGAAAACCTTGTATCTGCGTGGATTCAATATCATGATTCAAACTACTAATCTTATTTTATTCTTCTTTTATAGTGTGAGTGTGCATCCTTATGTAATCAAGATATAGCATTAGATTAAACGGTTTTATTCTGCACTTCTGCTCATCAATGAATACCACTTACACATTTTTTCAAATAAAATTAATCGAGTGTTTCTAGGTGATCAACGTGAGAAGTCAAGCACTCTGCGTTCACTTACCAGGAAGGTAAGAAAAAAACTTTCTATCTTTCATTATTGATGTAAATACTTTTGGTATAACAATTTTATATTTATACTGGGTCCTTAGCTAGATACTAATCGCGAACTCACCCTTTCTAGATATTTTAAAAGATTATGAGACTGAATTGAAGGGGAAAGTAAACGATATTATATATATCGTTATTTGTTCATGCACATTTATTTTTATTTTCATGTATATATTTCAATATTTCATATCTCATATGTGCATCTTGTTCATCATTTTATCACAATCAGATAAACAAATTTTTATTACTGGGTTTTTTATTTATTTATTTATTTATTTATTTACTTTCCCCTTCAACTCAGCCTTCATAATCTTTTAAAATATCTAGAAAGGGTGAGTTCGCCTTAGCTAGATGCTAATCGCGAGCTCACCCTTTCTAGATATTTTAAAAGTTTATGAAGGCTGAGTTGAAGGGGAAAGTAAATAAATAAATAAATAAATAAATAAAAAACCCAGTAATAAAAATTTGTTTATCTGATTGTGATAAAATGATGAACAAGATGCACATATGAGATATGAAATATTGAAATATATACATGAAAATAAAAATAAATGTGCATGAACAAATAACGATATATATAATATCGCAAAAAAAGGGTATAATTGTGAATGAATATTGATTGATTATTATGAATAAATGATTATTTATATTTATATTTATGAATATATTCTAAGAAATTATTTTAAGAAAGTCACAAACTTCTTATAGTAAATATATTTGTTATCAAAGAATTTATAATACTTGAATAACAGCGCTATGTCTGCCTCAAAAGAAATTACGGCAGTAGAGAAATTAAACGATAATAATTATAATCATTGGTGTTTTAAATTAGAAAATTTGTTAATTAAAGATGATTTATTCAAATATATAACAGAATCTCCACCTGCCGCACCCGATGATACATATACTATAAACGCGGCTAAGGCGAAAGCCATAATTTGTTTATGCATTGAAAATACACAAATTGTGCATATCAGACATTTGACATCTCCCAAAGACATTTGGGAAAGATTAAAAAGTGTTCACCAAAGGGCGAATTTATCATCCAAATTATTCCTTTTGAGGAAACAATATTCGCAAAGGCTCAACGAGGGCGGAGACTTAAATTTACATATCAACAATATTTTAACTATCCGCGACAAACTCGCTGCCATTGGAGAGCTTATAAATGATTCGCACATTGTGGCTCTTATGCTTTGCAGCTTGCCTCAGTCATACGCTCCTCTTATAACGAGTATGGAGGCTAGAGACGAAAAGGATCTAGACCTCGAGTTTGTAAAAAACAAACTCATCGATGAGTACTCTCATCGGATCGAATACAAAAACACCATCACACGACCAAGGGACACATCATATAAAATTGTAAATAAAGGTAACAAAAAGTATTGCAGTTTCTGTCAACGAGATGGGCACGCTCGTTCAGAATGTTACAAATTGAAAAACAAACAGAAAAACAATTACCAAAGAAGTAAAAATTATAACAGTAATAAATTTAACAACCATGCCAACTTTAAAGCCAATCCGGTAAACCCCAAAAATCAACACAATGGTAGTAAAACAGACTCCTCGAATTTTTGTTTCAACAGCAAGTCAAATATAGAGGATGAGGTCAACTAATCGATCATTCCTCTCTTCCCAGTGGAAAACAATTTTGAAATTGAGTCAGTAAAAATTAACCAAACACAAACAACAGATCCAAACACATATATCATTGACTCGGGTTGTACCAGGCACGTTGCATCAGCAAAAACGAATTTTGCCACATTCACAGCCGGGAATTTTGGGAATATAACAATCGCTAATGGAAAAAGGCTTAATTCGGAAGGTATGGGCGACGTAAAAATAAAAACATACAAAAACCACTACATTACACTAAGAAATGTATTGTACTGTCCAGAACTAAAGGGCAATTTATTGTCAGTTAAGAAAGCCACTGAAAATAATATAAAGGTAATTTTCGAGAAAAATGCATGTTTATTTGTCAAAGATGATAATATAATCTTGACAGCTAAATTAAATGATAATCTCTACGTATTAAACCCTGAAGATGATTACGGCTATACTATAAGTACTCAAACTTTCTGTAACAATACAAATAGTATTTCATTGTGGCACCGAAGACTCGGACACAAAAATTTTGATGATATTAAATACCTTGTTAATCATGAATTAGCCAATGGGATAACAATTAACAAATGTAAATATGGCACGCAATGCACCAAGTGCATTGAAGGGAAACTTTCCGCTTTGCCCTACCCTAAAGTAGCCACAAACAGAAGCACAGACATCGGTACCCTCGCACATCCGATATATGTGGCCCCATGAATACTGAAACGATAGGAGGGAAAAGGTACTTTATAACATTCACGGATGATTATAGCAGGTACACAATAACATACTTAATCGCGCATAAATCGGAAGCCGTTATCAAACTGAAAGAATACATAGCGCTAACAAAAATAAATTTGGCAAGTTGATAAAGGCAATAAGATCCGATAACGCAAAAGAGTATATCAGTGATGAATTTGAAAACTGCCTGATAGAAAACGGGATAGAGCGTCAATTGAGTGTTCCCTATTCTAGCCCACAGAACGGCGTTTCAGAGAGAAAGAATAGAACGATAGTGGAAATGGCTAGAACCATGTTGTCGGACGCCAAGTTACCTAAGCAATTCTGGGGGGAAGCTGTCATGTCCGCCACCTACCTCATCAACCGTCTACCAACAAAAGCTAACAAAAATAACATGACACCCTATGAACTTTGGCATAAAAGAAAACCCGATCTCTCGAACATCAAAACATTCGGATGTAAGGCATTTGCCTATGTCGACAAACCTAAAAGAAATAAATTAGACGAGAAAGCCATCGAGGGAATAATGTTGGGATATGATTTCAGAAGCGAGGGCTATAGGATATATACGAGTGAAAATAAAATTATAATATCTAGAACCGTAAAATTCTTCGAAGAAGGTATAAAAGATGAGGACATTAAACCCGCCAAAGAAAATCAAAACAACGAACAAACTCCCGCAGATAATATTGAAATTGATCTAGAAGAGCGCGACGATTATCAGAATAACACCCCGACCGACACATCCCTTGAGCCGAGAAGATCGCAAAGACAAAATCGTGGCGTACCACCTAACCGTTATGGAATAAGCGCAAACCTGTGTCAAATTCAGTAGCCAAAGTCATGGACAGACCTACAAAATATCAATGACGAAGAAACTAAAGATAAATGGCTAAAAGCCACTAGTGAGGAAATAGATTCTCTGAAGCAAAATAATACTTGGAGATTAATAAAACCTATCCCGGGAAAACGCGTCATAGGTTGTAGGTGGACGTTTAAGGCAAAAAGGGGAGCCAACGGGTCTATAGAGCGATATAAAGCCAGATTAGTCGCTAAGGGATATGCTCAAAAATATGGAAGCGATTTCGACGAGACCTACGCATCTGTTGTAGCGCATACCACCCTGCGAGCATTCTTAAACGCAGCGGTGTACAAAGACCTTAAAATAACTCACCTAGATGTCAAAACTGCTTTCTTACATGGCGATTTAGAAGAGGAGGTTTATATGCATCAGCCAGAGGGATACATAACAAAAGGGGAAGAAGATAAAGTGTGTAGTTTAAACAAAGCGATTTACGGCCTTAAGCAGGCAGCTAGGGCGTGGAACCAAAAAATAAGTAAATCTCTAAAAGAACTAAATTTCGTTGAATGCGCGTCAGACAAATGTCTGTACAAAAGAGTCCAAGATGGAAAAATCGCATACATAATAGTGTATGTTGATGACATCTTAGTCGCAGGAGACAAAACAGACACACACGAAATATACACTGAATTATCAAAGCAATACGAAATCAAAAATTTAGGTCAAGTAACACAATATTTAGGCATAAACATAAAGGAAACAGCAAACGGTAATCTAGAATTAGACCAGGAACACAAAATAATACAAATCGCAGAAAAATTCAATTTGTTAAATGGTAAGCCTACGTATACACCCATGAATACTAACTACTTTAATCTAGATCCAAACCGGAAACTAATGGGAGATAACGCAAAATTCAGACAGGCTATAGGAGGGCTTCTATACATTGCAACTTTAACTAGACCCGACATAGCATCAGTCGTTAACATCCTGGGAAGAAGGAATGAATCCCCAAGAGAAGTCGATTGGCAAGCTATCGAGAAATTAATTAGATATCTGCTTACTACCAAAGATCTTAAATTCGTCATAGATAAAACAAAACCTCCAATCCTAACGGCATATAGCGATGCCGATTGGGGGAACGACAGAATAGACAGGAAATCAACCACTGGAAACTTGTTTAAATTAGGAAATAATATATTGGCATGGTCATCGAGGAAGCAGAGTTGCACAGCACTCTCGTCCACGGAGGCTAAATATATCGCTGCCTCTAATGCAGGTCAAGAAATCTCGTGGTTATCAGACTTGTTAAATGACCTCGAACTATGTCAACAACTACCCGTAACATTGTACGAAGATAACTTATCAGCCATAAGATTGACCGAAAACGAAAAGGCACAGACAAGAACTAAACACGTGGAAGTTAAGTATCACCACATCAGACATCTATGCCAGAATGGCATAATCAAAATAACTTATTGCCCATCGAAGTTAATGCTGGCAGACGTGCTCACCAAGCCGTTGCCTAAGCCTCATTTCGAGTGTTTGAAAAATAAGTTAAACATTTTACGCTCGTCGGTTTGACATAAAAAGCGGGGATGTTGGAAAACGTCTCAGTGTAAGTGATTTTATGTCCAACATCACCTCGCTTGTGAAATGACAATTTCCTTGTGACATATGCAACGCGTCTTCATTTCTTTTAGTTGTGAAATATGTTCCAAGATGGCGACACTTCCCTGAGCGAAGTTCTCGTAAGATCACGGACTAACGAACAATTGTGTAAAAGACTTATGTTTCGAAAAGGCGACAACAGATAGCAGCACTAGAGAACTTTTCTGAACATATAGACTCATTTAATCAGAACCTTTTTTGCTTGTTAAGCAGTTTTATTGTCTCCAGACTTTTTTACTCTGTTTTAACTCTTGTGGGCCCCTTTATACTTCTCACTCCAATGGCCGATGCTGTCGGGCCAACAGCGCACGAATTTCTGTGCGTTGTTCTATTGTTATAAAGAAAACCTTGTATCTGCGTGGATTCAATATCATGATTCAAATTACTAATCTTATTTTATTCTTCTTTTATAGTGTGAGTGTGCATCCTTATGTAATCAAGATATAGCATTAGATTAAACGGTTTTATTCTGCACTTCTGCTCATCAATGAATACCACTTACACATTTTTTCAAATAAAATTAATCGAGTGTTTCTAGGTGATCAACGTGAGAAGTCAAGCAGTCTGCGTTCACTTACCAGAAAGGTAAGAAAAAACTTTCTATCTTTCATTATTGATGTAAATACTTTTGGTATAACAATTTTATATTTATACTGGGTCCTTAGCTAGATGCTAATCGCGAACTCACCCTTTCTAGATATTTTAAAAAGTTACAAACCTTTATACCCCAGACATGTCCAAACCATTCAAAATAAACACCGATGCTTCCATATCGGGTATTGGTGCCTGTTTAATGCAAAGGGTCAAAGACGGCATGTTAAAGCCCATAACCTTTGCCAGTCAAAAGCTTACTCCAACTCAATCAAAGTGGAGCACAATTGAAAGAGAAGCATATGCTGTAATCTGGGCACTTGGGAGATTCGAAGTGTGGACTTATGGAACCACCATAATATTGCATACGGATCATAATCCCTTAAAATACTTAACAGAGGGAACTCCTAAGAACGCTCGATTACAGAGATGGTCGTTGGCACTATCTCGCTATCAGGTTTCTATTGCTCATAAACCAGGAAGTTCTAATGTAGTGGCAGATGCTTTATCTCGCATTTATGAGTAGAAAAAATCTGTATATATATATTTTTGTATTATTTATTTCATTATTATATATTGTATAATGTGTATTTGTAATATGTGTATTTTTAGTATATAGTGTATAAGAATTTATATATCTTAAGTAGTTTAAGAAAATGCTCTCGATGGGACAGGTAAAGGACTTTTTTAAAAAGAACTTTTTTTTAAATAGGACTTTTTAATTAGAACATTTCATAGGACTTTTAAGTAAGACTTTTGTTAGAACTTTTAAATGTAGTTTCACAGTGTGGAACACAGTCCAACATGTAGAAACTGGAGGGAAGGTGTGAAGGTTGCCTATACTCCATGGTCGAAAGACTTTAGGAAACTCGGAATGGCAACAGCCAGAGACAGAGAGAGACGATGTAGTTCTTTGGATGTGTTCGAAAAGACGCTCGTGAGATATGTAATGGGGAAGCGTATTATCTAATAATCTATATATTGTGTGTGTGCTGTAATTGTGTTCGTCTAATGTAAATATTAAATGTATTTAATTGGAGCATTTAATCTCTTCAATGTGTTCTTTCTTCACCAATATCGTGGAATACCGAACCGGGTCATGATACTTTTCACGTATTATTTGTGCATTTTTAAACGTTGGTTTCCTGCTTTTTAATATTACTCTCTAGCAGACTAAACTTCAGATATTACTCTTTAAATGAAAAAAAAATGCTTCATTATAACAAAATAATTTTTAAAGTGTGAAGTGAAGATTTCAATAATTACGCTATCTGATATAAATTGCAAAGAAGATCAGAAAACTATACTTTCAGGAAAAATTATTTTTTAAAAGATTATAATTGCTAAAGCATGCTGATATTGACAATATTTTAAGGAATGTTGAGTTTAGTGCTGATGATTTAATATTTTTCTCCTCTGACTAATATTGATAAATTGCTAATATTTAATTATTGTTAAATAGCATATTTTTGTATATTAAAACCATTTTTATTTCTAAATTACAGTTAAGTGTTAGGATTGATATATTACAGACATATTTTATCATGTTCATAAGACTAAGTTTTAAGGATGTAGGAAATGTTCTATATAATGCAAAACCTTGCGTTTTAAACAAAACGAATTTTAGGAAACTTGCCTCCAACGGGGCGCTCGACCTCATGATCTGCTGCTCTGCAGTAAGCGGTTTACCTCGGAGCCACGGATTCACACAGGAGAGAACGCCAGTTTCGCTATATTTATTGCGGTCTGCCTTGATCAATCAGAAGGCTCCCCCAAGCTCAAAATGGAAGTTCCATTACAATATTTATTTTAAATATAAATCAGAGAAACTTAATATGACATAGTTGAAATAGTTTATAACATTTATAAGTCACCTTCCATGAAAAGTTAACAACTATATTATTACACGTGACTGAAAAATGCGAGTTAGGTATTTATAACACAATAAAGAGAAATGCAATGTTATTAAAGCAAACAAATGAGTAAATATAAAGATAAAACTTACCTTTAAGCACAAAACAGCTTCATTCACTTAAAACGGAAATATCAAACATAATTATTAATGGAAACAAACTAATAAAAAGCGATAACACTACAGCAGGGAAGGCAACGATGAATATCGTAAACATGGCGGCAAATGGCATCACGGGATAGCCATGAGAGTTCGGATCGGCAGATGGCGTTTCAACAACTTCGTCTGAAAATTACAGCATGACTGTAAAATTCAATTTTCGCACAAAAAAGAACTATTAATGGCATATTCTGCTCTTTTTTCCGCCGTTTTATCTTACAGTGTACAGACAGATTCACAGAGTGACAGACAGACTCGCAGACAGACATTTTCTAAAAACCATCAAGTCGTGTTCAGGACCTTCTAAAACGTATAAATCCATCGAAAACCTGAAGTCGAATTTTTTCACGAATTCAGTACTATCTTCCCGTAAAGATAGAAGAAAGTAAAAATGGGTACATGATAAATAAGAATCATTGGGGACTCTCATGTTATAATTTTTTTCCTCCCATAAGCAAACGACAATATTTTTTTTTAGTGTAAACTAGAGCGTTGTGTTCAATGCATGGGTTTCAAGTAATTTTTGACAGTGACATTAAGTTTTTGTTAGTAAATATCTTTATTTTGGGAAGTACATGACGTCTAATTTTTATAAATAATCAATAGGAAGGCAAGTGTGCAACGGTTTTTTAATATAATAATTGGACATAATGAGTTTCGGTAATTGTAAAATTTATTTAAAATAATGCATTTTTCCCATTTATATTTAATTTCATATTTATAAAACTTGGAGTTTATAGTGATACTTCCCGATATTTCAAAAAAAAATCTAAAACTTTATGTTTGTGTTGTTTTTTAAATTAGTCCCGCAAATGTCCACTTATTAAAATGAAGAGTGTAAAAATATTGCTTTAACAGACTATCATGTAAGCATTCTGAATTACTAAATCTTGTTTTCAATTTATATTTATAATATGAATTCCAATCAGAAACTTTTTTTAATAATGTAAAAATGGTAACATGTATGTATTTTTCAGATATTTGGATTGGAATAAAAGCAATATCGATTATTCAAAAAAATATTTTATAAAGATAAATTTATTCTATTTTATATTCTCTATAGTATTTTTTCAAAAAATTAAATCAGTTATTTATATTTTAAGGAATTTTTTTTTATTTAAGGCTAAGCTGAGTTAAGCCTACTTGTGATTTATAAAAAATACTTGCAAAAGTACATGATTTTCCATGTAAGGTCTACAGAAAGTTTAAAGATCCGAAATGCATTTATTTATTCTGCGTTAATTTTTAATGCCAAAATAATTATTCCATGATAGCTATTTAACGTCATACAGCAGCACAAAAATACCAAATAGAACTAAAAATTATATAGAGCAGGGTAGTACACAGTGAGACGAAAATTGTTATTACTTAACAAATGGCGAAGATTTTTACTCTTTTTAACAATTTTTTCTACAACGTTAAGCTACACAAATGCGCTACACATTAATGTATAAAAGGTTTTAAAAAAGTTATTTATAAAAGCACAGAAGCAGCATAACGGAGTATCGATAATTGTATCACTGTGTACCACAAGTAGTACACAGAGAGACAATGTATATATTTTCATTAATACTCTATCAATAATTTTCTGCAGTTTATGATTTCAAATTAATATTTCTAGATTTTCAAAAATATTAAAAGTATGAGCCTCGGGTGGACAATGGCAGACCTTGGGCTACCTTCATGCAGATTTTCAGCCTCGTACGTTTAGTAAATTTCCCTAGGCATCACACTCCAACACACACAGAGAGAAAGAGAAAAAACATTCTTTTATCAATAAATAGCATTTTAAACATCAGAACCATATAGTAGGTACACAATAAGACACGTCTCACTGTGTACCACAACTGTGTGTCTCACTGTGTACTTTCGTAGTAACAAAATGGATGCCACTCTGTTACATCAATTTCATCGCTTTAAAAAGTTTATGTCGTTTTGCCGAAATAGTCTATTATTAGATATAGCTAGGTTCTGTTAAGTAAATATATGTCATATTGAAGGAAATAAACTCTAAGGTTGACGTTTATGTAACTTTAACTACTATAAAATAAGGAATTTTTTACTATTTTGCCGGACGAGTAACTGAAGTGCCAAAACTACATCCACGTTTTGCATAAGATGAGGTCGTTATGTGTGTGTTCCAGCTTGAAGAAAAAGTTACAACTATATGTCAATGTGGCTGCTATCTCACTGCTATCTCACTGCTATCTAACCCTTACCCTGTATTTTTTAAATAACATTTTTCATAATGATATTTTTTTAAATAAAATAAAAAGTTTTAAACGCTATTCTTCCTATTTAAAATCTGATCTAAGGAGCACAGGCTTAGCAACCTAAAATAGTGTGCGTAGTCAAGAAGAAGAGTGACTGGAATAAAAGAACAATTCAGATTCCAAGGAAAGGTGTCATGTCATATCTCTTTTCTAAAATATTTTTTTTTAGTTTTATTATATAGTAAGCAAAGGAAGAAACGTTGTCGGGATCAGAAGATCCCGCATCGGCAATAAAAACCGAAAATAATGAAGCCGAGTTGAAGCGATAGAAGCTACTAAGAGACCAGATACCAGGTTCGGACTCAGGCTGAGAGGTCGGTAGATACAGGCCACCCGCGTAACAGTTCGTTCGATAGTGCGGGACACGGACAACGTCTACAGCCATCGGCGATACCGCCGGAAAAGGACTGCCCTCAAGGGAAGACATATTAGAGGAGTGACCCAAATTATTTGTTACACAAAAGGAAAAACCCAGAAAAAAGCCTTCTACGCTCAGCCATCCAAATCGCGCTAAAACTTGAGCCTTGGACTTTTCATATTGTGCTCAAACAAGCTGACCAACAATTTGATCAGTTACTTTCGCAGATTTTTAGATCTGCGTCCAAAGACTTCGAGAGCAACGGTGAGGAAGAATACGTGTTCCTCCATGACCATCAACACGATCAAGCATTTGAGTGAGGAAACCGTTAACAGAGACAAAGAACCCTTCCTGTGGTAATAATCAATGCAAAGATCGTCAAGTGATTTCCACAAAGGGTATTCATAGGTACACTGCTTAATAGTACTGTTCGCAGAAACACGAAGGATTTCATTTAAGGTAGCTGGCTTGGTGATCATCAAAGGTTTCATGTCCCGTCAGTACATGGTAAACGTAGCAATCTCGCTGGAGTCACCGAGTTTTAAATTGATGAAAAATAGAAAATGTTACCCAACTAATCCCACCTACACTGGCAGTCTACAAGCGCTCTGCCACAGAGCTCCTTCTAAACATGTCGTCTAGCGAGGAGAACTTGCGCATAAACCGAGGGAAGAGCGTCAGCAGCTTTCAACAGCCTAACTGCGCGCTCATTGTGGGTGTAACAAATGTGGGCTCTGATCCAGTACGTATGGCTTGTGATTCCACTGCGTTTAACCAGGCTGAGTTGAGTAGCTACGCTGTGACGTGGCACAAGAAAGCAAAGCGTTTGAAGCGCCGATCTCGAATTTGAGAGGATATCGAGTTCATCGAAACCTGTTTGCTGAGCATCCAATATTTCATCCTTGATCTCATGGACCTCAGCGGAAAAATGTTCGCTCCATCACCATACGTCAGCCGGAACTTGTTTTTCCGGAAGACCCAATCTCCGGTATCAAGAAGGAAACCACACCCCAGTTTGACGTCCGCAAGCTTAGATTTTTCGTATAATACATATACAGTTTCTTTTAGGTGAGATTCGAAGGCCACGGGATTTTCCAGAGGTTGTCACGACAAGATTTCTTTCAAAATCTTTACCAAATCACGAACTGATATTGGTTCCTTCAAAGCTCTCTCCCCATCGAGTAAGGGCTGACAAGACGCGTTCGAGCTTAGCACGGAGGTCGAGAGGTAGAATACCGGAGAAGCTATTCAGCACAATGCCTTGCTGGATACTCAGGATTCTTCTGCAAAAAGTGACTATATTTGAGTTCCAAAAACGTGCCACTAAAAGACTACAAGCTCGGCTACCCCTGAGTATAGTGCATTGCAAACCTCGGGCTCAACTCTCCAGGTAGCTGCAGATATCCTACTCAATTTGTACTGGACTTTCGCAGCCATCTCCTGTATGAGGTCCAAGTGTGGCATTCAACTGTATTCCCTGTTATGACTAATTTGTTGACTGATTAATAAGACTGATTTGTTTTGAAAACTTCACCTTATGGTCGTTCATCCAGTCTACATGAAAAGGCGCGTTCACCATCTTTCCTTTCGGAGGAATGACTGTGTACAGTAGCTGAACTTTAAGCCACAGTCAAGCACTGAAACGTGGATCTCCACGAGAATCCGCCTGACAATATCTGCAAACCTGTAAACAGTCGGACTACGTACCAGGCATATGTCATTGGCAAAGTCCAGAACGTCCAAGCCTCCTCAATATTTAGCCCTTTACATAAGCTGTTGATCAGAATTAAGCAACAGATCAGTCCGAGATACGACCCCTGCGGTACTCCGATATTAAAGAAATGTTCGACAGCGTTCAAAACTATTGATCCGTTCTACAGAAAAGAATCAAGATAGACCTAGGAGTTTCCATTTAGGAATAACATACTCCGGCAGGAGACAAAGCAGGCTTGTACGGCGGGTGCTATTGAAAGTGTTTTGATATCGAGGATTATCAGACTAGGGAAATAGTGTATTTTGACAATGAAATGTAGACCACTATCTCGTTAAGTGTATCGATTGTGCTATGTTTACGACAGAAACCACATTGAATGCTATCAAGCAAGCCGTTCGTGTTCAGGTAGTTTGCCAAGAGTGTTGTACAAATTTTTGTGTAACACCTTCCCAATCGCATGAAGCAAAAAAATAGGAAGCACAAAGCAGGTGAACTCTTGTACCGTTCCTTATTCTGAAAACAGACAGCAACTTTATCATATAGTAAATCTAAAGTACTAAGATTTTAATTATTCTTGAAGGTTTGAGATAATATATTCTAATTTTTAATATTTTGGTATTTAAAAATTCAAATAACAATAAGGCTTTCATATTTTTACATTTAAAAATTCAAATTGAAATAAGGCTTTCAATCAGCTTTTTATGTTCAGAGATGTGTTAGGGCAATTCGAAGTAGGATTTTAAAGTTCTTATTAAATACGTACTCCTTCATCGTTAAAGAAAGTTTTCTCTAAGAATTTTAATTTATTTTCAACAAACAGATTTTTAAAAGCTGGAAGTGTGTAGTGTTGTTAAGTACTTACACAGGTTCTTTTCAGTTATAAAATTAACTTGAGAGGAAATTACTTAAAAATAAACTTCATAGTAACTATTTTTAAACTTCATCAGATATTTAATGTATGCCGGTGGAGAAAGAAACGATATGTATTCCTGGCCGTAGTACTTGAATTTAAATTTTACTGTAATTTAACCAATATACTGTAATTTAACTAATAATGGATATAGAATCGTGCTTGATGAAGCTTATTTATACTTAGGGTTTTTATATATTTTTGTAAAGATTTTAACTTTCTCTATGATTTAAATTTAAATGAAAAAAATAATGTATAGCATGAACTGAATATTCGGAGTAGGGTTTAAGCACTTAACTGTTTTACCCGAATTAGGTTCGGGCAACAAGACTGTTCTTTCTTCGTTACTAAAAGCTTTTTGATACCACTAATTTGTAATTGTAAATTTCTCTTTATTAATTGTCAGACATTTTTCGATTGTGTAAGGCAAATATCTTAGTACGGATAAAGTGGTGTTCAGCCCCTATATTTAATTAATAGTGTCAAAAAAATGAAACAGTTATGAAGTTAATTACCATTTAACATCATTACAAGTACTCTTTGCTTTAATATGTCGCTGAAAAAAAACAATGGACCGAAGATTTCGCATTTCCTCTTTACGAAGAGAAATACACAAATTCGATAAGTAAAAAATGGTGTGAAAAGAGCGGTTTTAATATGTTTACACATAAAATAAGCATCACGATTTTTTAAAAAGGAAAAAAAAACGTAAAAGTTTACATTTGACTGGGTAAAAAGTAAAAAATGGATACGCAACAAAGGTATCTTCTCTGGTTATTATATCTAAAGTTGCGTCTCATGTTTTAAAATAAAATCCATACCTCCAAATATTTATTGCAAATTATTTAAACATCTCTATAGGAACTGTAAACAAAATCATAAAATTTTATTTAAAACTAATAAATAATAATTAAAAAAAACGTGATGCATGAAAATTATTTGGCAGGGGAAAAATAGAAATATTTCGTTAAAATTGATGAGTATTAGATATATTTATCTTCTTGATATAGAAAAAAAGACCGATTTACTATAAAAACAGTGGAGAAAAATGCCTGAAATTTTGATTCACAGAAAATAAGGAATGTTTTACTAAAGGATTTATGTTTAGTTCTGGATTCTCTTATAACGCAAAATTTAAAATGAAGAAAATAGAAACAAAGTCAAAATGAACTCGGACTATCATCAGAAATACATTTATACGTTCAAAGAAGGCATTCCATCATATTGCCCAAACAATCTTCATCGCGTTATATTCCATCAGGATAAAACTACCAGACATATCTCTAAATCTACTGCAAAAATTTTAGCAAATATGAGATAAAACCGGAATTGGAGATATTGCATTTAATTGCTTAACAACCAAGTGCACCAATGCATCTTCTCCTATAGATTACTTTCCATCTGGGCTTTTAAAACAAGTTCTTTAAAAGCAGTACCCCAAAACATTCGGTGGAATCTGGAAGGTTATGGTCGAAGAGGGGATCAAAATCAACCTAGATATGTTAAGAAAAGATGTCTTAGCTTGGAAATCAAGATGTAATAAGATAAGTTCACTCAAATCGATATCAGATTGAACATATTAGAATGTGAAATTCTTATCTTTGTTTATAGATTTATTTTTCTAAAATCTTTACAAAAATGTGTGAATACCTTTTATACATATGGGTCAATATCTGAAAACTGGGCAATTGCACTCCAGAATTTTTACTTTTTTTGAATTAATGTACCAACTTCTAAATATAATTATATACTATGACACATGTTTTGTCATTTGAATGCTGTAGTGTTTTGTGATCAAGGATGTATATTTATGCGTAGGATAAACTTTTATGGAAGAAAGTGACTGTTAGCACCATAATCGGTGTCTAATAATTGGGACTGAGATGATGGGGACCGAGGTGATGTTTTTGACTTAATAGCTGCATAGTTTTGTTGGATCATTTTGCACACATGTAAATTATTAAATATGCCATGTGACATTTGTATGTTACATAAATAAAGTTGCAATAAGTTTTTTTTTTTTTTTTATATAGAAATAAAATTTCAAATATGGGAACATGAATGATGCTATAAATATGTACTCATCCCTATTCAGGATAATAACAAAATATTTCTAAATATCAAACACAGATAAGAACGACTTACCTTCATCCAAGGTGGCTAGTTCAATTTTAATTGCTGTCGCAATGGAAATAATTCTTCCAGCGCCACCTAGTATCTGTTAACCTAATGTGGGTTAACAGGGACTGAGATGATGGTCAACATCAGGAACAAATATATTTCCTGCAATATTTTACTATACAATCTATACTAATAAAGAATAATTATATTTTCCCATACTGTATACATATAGGTAGAAATATATAACAGCAAAAGTTAATAATATTTACAGAAATGTTTACAGCATACAATTAATATTGAATATTTGTACCTGGGGACATGGACTGAAATGATGATTTCGTTTGCTTAAATCTTAAAATTAATTATTTATACATCATTATATATCCATTTATCATTGGTAATTGTTATAAGAAAAATTACAGTATATTACATTTTTTATTTTTTAATTTCAGTATAATTAATGTAATATTATTGGCAGTGGACGCAAATTGTCCAATTTTCAGATACTGACCAATATACAGTTAATGTGAAAAAGAAATTACCAATAAATATAGAAGCTTCCACCTTTATAAATGAAAACAGATGCCAATATAAACAATAGAGAAAAGTAGAGAAAACTCGGATACTTTATTATTATTTGCTTATTAAAGACAGAATTTGCAACAGAATTAATGAAACTGTGCGTAACGACTTTGCAATTATCCTCGTATAATATGACCATTATAAATACATCATTAATGTATCAAAATTTTGATAATAAATCCTTTACCACAAAAGTCAAATATTTCAGTTTTAGTTTCGTTGGATTACCAAAATTACAATCTTTATTCTTGTTGGAAATGAAACAGTTTAAACTTTGTTCTGAAAAGTAACAAAAACATTTATTATAAAACAATAAATAAGATACTTTACTAACAGTATTGTAACAATAAATCTAGTGATATCTATTTAAAGACAAAATGATAATTATCTTCATTACTGATAACAAAAACAGATTGAGACATTACAGAAAAGAAGTTCACCTCTTTATCAGGTGTAGAAAAATTATAATCACTCTAGTCCTTACAGTTTTGCATACCTTTCCTTCAAACATTGTTTTCTGACTCTTCAAGCATTGATTTTGAATACATCTTTTTACCTAACTTGCTATTATAGCCTGTCATAACCCAAAAGAATTAGGAATGGAAAGTACACCTAAAAATGTACCTTTAAATGCTTGAAACAATATTATTCAGAGAATTTCCTTTATAAATAAACTGCATTGAATAATATACAAGGATTGGATAAACTTAAATTTTTTCATATTTATATATAAATATATATATTATTTAGCAAACATTAAAACAAAAAAATATTGGTAAAATAAACTTAACAATACAAAAAATACTCAAATGCCACTAGGGAGCTGTCATAATGGCTACTTTTTCTTCTTGCCTGGAGCTAACTATTTAAGACATTTGCTAGAGGGCTACTCAAACCGAGTCAAATACGTGGCTTCGCCCGACAATATTATTTTACCATACTTCCCCCATTGGAAAGTGCATTTTGTTTTAGAGAGGAAATTTTCGATTCAGTTTTAAAATGGGAAAACAAAATACTAGAAACTAGTAATTAATAACTTTTAATATTTGTTAGATAAAAATCATTACTTTGTTTTTGAGGGAGTTTAGTACACCCTGCATTAACATTTTAAATATGCTATTTAGAAGTAGTAGAAGGAAAATTACAAGAAAAGCCTATCACTTTAATTTTCCCAAACATCCGTTTATACTCGTAACACTTTTTACTACTCATATTTTCAATTACTATAAAGTCTAAAACCTGGAAATTATTAAAAATCCTTATAAAATACTAATACAAGAAACGTCACCTGTAAGTCAGCCTGCTTTGTTAATAAGTTATGGGATAGATTAAATTAAATTAACAAATTTTATGTTTAGAGAAGTGTTAGGATAATGCTCAAACATTAAAAGTAGGATTGTAATTCTCTTATCAAAGACATACTATTTCATCGTTGAGAAAGTTGTCCCTAAGATTTATAATTACTTTTTAACAAACAATGCTTTAAAATCTAAAAATGTGCAGTGTTCTGCGATAGTTAAACAGTTTCTTTTCAGTTATAAAATTATTTTGACAAGAGATTACTTGATAGCAGGTATGCTTGAATTTCATTGTATTTTTAATGTGTGATAGAAAAGAAGAATAATTCATATATTTTAATCAATTTAAATTGTACATTAATTTATTTAATAATGAATGTAGATTCGTATTTTAAGAAGCTTTTTAACACGTATAAAACCAGTTTGGAATTGGAGTTACAGATATATACATAAGCTTCTATTGTTATTAAAAATAAAGTATAATACTTTAATAATAAATTTAAGTATGTAAAGTGCATTTTCTTTAAAAGGGGAACTTTTTGTTTATGTTTGTAATTTGGAAAACAAAATGTTATAAAAAATTTCATTTAATCACTATATTTTATTATACTTGACAAAATAATTGTATCACATTTTCATTGCAAACTAAAATTTCAAACAACATTTATTTTTCTACTAAACTATTTTTTTAACATAATCAAACTGATTGGTAAAGTTATCATACGAATTGAATTTTTCCAATTGAGCGAAAATATTTTTGGACATTTTTTCGTTCAGTTGGAAATATTCAATTCGTATGATAACATTTATTTTGTTTTTATGTCCTTTGATCGTCCCAAATCTAGACTTTAGGTTTCACATGCGTCTTTTATACATTTTGAGCAGTTCTTAATTTAAAAATAAATCAGTCGACAATGAACATTTGATGTAAAAATATAAAAATGTTTTATTTTATTTTATGTGGTTATATTTTTGTGGCAATGAGTTTGTTCCCTCCCATATACATAGTGTCCTCAAAGTCTTGTTATCATTACAAACTCGTGAAAAATTGGAGATAAATGCTAGCGGTTATTTGCAAACTGTTTGGCAGCATTTAAAGTTTGTGTAGAAGCACACACAAAATTTCAATGTGTGCACTTTAGGCTATCAACAGAATATCCAGGCGATAGTCAACCATTCATACTATCACACTTCCCGCCTCCTTAATGTTATCCATCCATCACAGTATGTTTGGTTTCTGGGAGGACCCATCCCATACTAACATTTGTACTTGCGTTGCATTGTGATTGAGGATTTGCTCTTCACATACTGTAGCACGCACTGGGCCATTTTCTGTGGTGAAGCCGTCATCTGTTAGCCGCAGTTCCTTACAAGAAAAAGAAACGAAAATTTATATAAAAAAAAAAAAAAAAAAAAAAAAAATACATACTGAGCAATACGTAGAAAAAATCTGCGAACATTTATCTCAAATATTTCATGAGTTATGATATTTTTTTAAAGGCAGTGGAACTTGATGGACAACCTATATTTGTATACTCACATGGACTCACATCAACGGACAATGAACTTTTGAATTCAAGTAAATATGCTGAAACTGTTTTATTTAAAATGGTTATTTTTTGGTAGTGAGTTAGCATCCATCCCTACATTTATTTGTATACCTGTGAGCATTAGCGACACTTAAGCTTTGAAACTATGAAAGTATTTAAAAAATCTTAATTTGTCTTATTTAAATTTGTCTTATTTTCGTAGCAATGTGTTTTAAGCTCTACGAAATATAGCAACAAAACTAAAGGTCATAAAAACAACAAAAAGACAATAAATCTTCTTTAGAGTGCAAAAACTAAATGAAAAATTCATAGTCGGTATCAACTAAAGGCAGCTTTAATCGAAAAATTTGCCATTCGTAATTAATACAGCCGGATATTCTTAAACGAGTGCGCAAGTTTTCCATTGTATAAAATGCATTTTCGGTAAAATTGAAAGAAAATAGTTTAATTCCAGTGATAATGTTTTTTTCATATCAAATGAGATTTTAATAGATTTTAATAAAAGCTCAAGAATTCATTTTAAGAAAATGCCTCTTAGAATATAAATATATATTCTTCTTTTTTATATTATTTTTCTTTCATGCAGAACTACAGCGAGCTGGGTGGCATTTGCCAGGACTTTTTAATAACATTCAAAGTCTAATGAACTTTCATATCTTTTTGTTGTTTAAACCAGCAAACTTTGATAATCAGTAACACAATGAAAAGGTCAATGTAAGCAGATAATTTAAACTCGTTTAGCGCCAAGGGCAACATATACTATTAGGTTCTAGTTGCATAGCAACCGGATAAGTAGTTATGTAGCTAGATACCAGCTTGTCATTATTTTGAATTTGGTGAACCTGCCATTGTCAGTAAGCTAATGCTTTTTTTTTTTTTTCACTTTACACACACATCGAAGTGCACTTATCCAAGTGAGTATCGCAAAGTGCTGTAATGTGGGTTGCTATGACAAAAACTTAAAATCGTTTGCATTTGCATTGTAAGAGACCTGTTGATATTTTAAAGAAAACGGAAATATACGTTTATTCTACATTCAGAAAAGATTTATATCATTATTTGTTAAAAATAGGCTTGTTACTCATTGTTAGCTGCTTCGAAAATATCAATACAGGGTTCGTACGGGTCCCGTTATTTTCAAGGCTAAATATCAGAATTTTTTTATAGAAAAATAAATCGAGTTTAAACGGACGAAATTGCGCCTTACTTAAGGATATATTTTCCATAAGAAAATACTGGTACCGAAGCATTTCTTAGTCTGGAAATTCAAGGACCCGTACGAACCCTGCAATACTGATCCATATTTTTTTGTGTCCCAATTTATGCTTCATGGAGCAATAAATATATAATTTTCATTTTTTTTTTTAATTTACAGAAGCGTTCGGCAGTTAGAGGCCACCCGCATAAGAATTCGTTCGCAAGAGCGGGACGCAAACAACGTGTACAACCTTCGACCACACAACCAGAAAGAGACAGTCTTCGAGAAGGACATATGAGAAGAGTGACCCTAATTATCATTAAACAAAAGGAAAAATCCTGTAAAAAGTCTTCTGCGCCCACCCGTCCAAATCGCGCCGAAATTTCGGCTTTGGACTTTTCATATTGTGCTCAAACAAGTTAACCAACAATTTGAGCAGTTACTTTCACATATTTCAAGATCTGCGTCCAAAGACTTCAAGAGAAACGGTCAGGAAGGATACGTGTTCATCCATGACCACCAACACGATCAAGCGTCTGTGTGAGGAGACCGCTAACGGTGCAAAGAACCTCTTCTCTGTAATAATCAATGCACATATCGTTAAGCGATTTCCACATGGGGAAATCATAGATACAATGCTGAATCGTACTTTTCCCAGAAGCACGCAGGATTGCCTTTAATGAAGCGGGCTTCGTGATCACCAAAGTTCCCATGTCCCATCGGAACCTGGTTAACGTAGAAATCTTGCTAGAGTTGCCGAGTTTTAATTTTCTGGAAAATAAATATACAAGGCCTCTTAACCTTTAACTGATGTTACCGGTCTCACAGACCGCTGGGTTTTTTTTTTCAATTTTTATAGTTTAACTTATAAGTTTCAGTTTAACTACAAACACTACCGAATTTTATCTTATTTTGAAACTTTAATACGATCACTAGAGACTTTCGAATAGGCGAATTCTAATTATAACAGTCCTATACAAGAGGTTTAGTACAAAAATACCATCCTATGAATCAATCGCTCCTTTTATTCATCTTTCAATCGAGCGGTCTCACAGACCGCTTCACGGTAGTTACGTTATAATTTCCGTCACATCAGTTAAAGTTTAACTTCGGAACGGCTGCTGCTATAGTCAAGTGGTCTAAAAAAGTGTGGCTATAAAAGTGGTCTCTAGGTATGGTAAAGTAGCCATGTGCTACTGAATGAATCGCTTACGGCGCCACCTGGTGGAAAACTGCGTAGATAGCAATCCTATCTCGAAAATGGAAAGAGATGGGGAAAAAAGTGATTTTACAAAGTTGTAGAGCATCATCAAAAGACACCTTGTGGACATTAATGCGAAGAATAGAATGGTTAAAACGCGCATTTGTTTTGTGATTTCCTACACTGTGACCTCACGAAACTTTAACGGAAGCAGAAATTATTATCTTTCGGGCAAATGTGCTTCCAAATGCGCATTGTAGCTGACGGTGAGACGTTTGAACACTTCAAATAAAGGTATACACCTAAGAGACATTACATTATGACTACCCTCCATCTATTACAATAAGCTCACTCAGAAACAAAACCACGGCGTGTGTGCGGCTGATGTTATCGTATATAAAGCGTCGATGCACTGTATTTCATAACGTAGCGTGATTAGCGACATAATGGGAAAACCAGCAAAATTATCAGGCTTTGATAAAGGTCAAATCGTTATGGTTCGGCGGCTGGAAATGTCGATATCGGAAACGGCGCGTTTGGTGGGCTCTTCACGTGCATTCGTTGTGAGCACATATCGAAATCGGTGTATGCATGGTGAAACGACAAGTCGCCGGCCAGCGGTGTGTCGCCCGCGGCACATTGATTCCTGAGGAGAGCGGAGATTGTTTCGCATTATTCGCCACATGACTTAAGTGCTGCAACAGCCGAAATCACAAACAGCTACTACAGTGGCGACCCTTACAGTGCTTCGCAACACACAGTGTCACGTGCACTACTGCGTAAGAGCCTACGCAACCGGAGGCCAAAGCACGCTCTTGCGCTGACGGCACGTCATCTCCAGCAGTGCCTGCTACGGGCCCATGAACATTGGAATTGGACCATAGAAGAATAGAAAAAAGTTGCATGGTCCGACGAATCACGTTTTCTGGTCAATCACATCGACAGGCGCGTGCGAATATGGCGATTTCAAACGGAAACTCTGACTACCGGATGCATAGTTTGTCGGAAACAAGCCAGTGGTGGCTCTATTATCGTGTGGGCGATGTTTTTATGGAGTACATTAGGACCCATAATCCCCATTCAACAATCCTTGACGTCTGAGAGCTATCTGAACATCGTTGCAGACCAGGTGCAGCCATTCATGAGAGCAGTGTTTCCGACGGGTGATTGCATTTACCAACAGGATAATGCACCCTGTCATACGGGTCGAATCGTCAGAGAGTGGTAAGATAAGCATTATAGTGAATGTCAAATCCCGTCCTGGCCTCCAAATTCACCTGACATGAATCCAATGGAACATTCGTGGTTCCACCTGGAAATCCCAATTTGTGCCGCCACGCTACCACCTCGCACAATGTGCGAGAATTACAGGACCAGTTGGTGAGCGTTTGGTACGACATACCTCAGACTACCAATAAGCACCTTGTCATGTCAATGCCAATCCGGGTGTTGTTGGTTTTGAGGGCGAAAGGTGCTCCTACGTCGTATTAAACAGATGGTCATAATGTAATGGCTCTTCGGTGCATTGTTATAACTAGTTGTTTTTTCTTTCTAAAATCGTTTTATCTCGTCACAGTGTAGGAAATCACGAAAAAACAAATTTGCGTTTTAATCGTTCTATTCTTCTCATTAATGTATACACGGTGTCTTTTCGTACTAAACCAATAATGCAAAAACAAATAATGCACCACTTTGTAAATCACTTTTTTCCCTATATATTTCCGTTTTCGAGATATGGATGCTAACGCCGCAGTTTTCCATCAGGTGGTGCCATAGGCAGTTTCCTTCGTAGCGCATGACTGCTTTACTATTCCTAGACACCAATCTTATGCATATAGCAGCAGCCGTAGTATATTAAGAAGCAAAATTGATCATACAAAAAAACCATTTAACAACAAGTTTTCTAATAATTTTAAAAGCATTATATCATAAACTCACGTAAAAAATGTAACGGCTCGCACTAAAAATTATCTTACAGGCAAAACTGATAACTCATAGAAGTAAAAAGCTTCAATCTATACTAATAAAAGAACAAATCGCTCTGTATGTCTGTGTGTGTGTGTGTGTTCGTGTTTCAGGGAAAGCGCGGACGAAAACAGGTTTACACACCCGCTGACTGAGGACACACGCGGATCCGAGGACGTCCTCGGATAGAAAAAAGACATTTTCTTCGTTTTTAAGCAGTTTTTATGCTTTGTACAAATTTTTATTGTTTTATAAAAATTGTCCGCTGTTGGAGGGTTTTGCTGTTTTGCTGTTTGTGTATTGGTTTATAACTGTGTATTAGGGACAAAAAATGGTCCACTGTTCCATGGCAATAAAACTTACTAAATGTGTGTTCTCAGATTACCTTAAAATTAAGTGTTGTGTGTATGAGTCCTCTGAATCCGTTAAAATTAAGTGTCCTGTGTATGAGTCCTCAGAATACTTTAAAATGAAGTGTTGTGTGTATGTGTCCTCGGAATCCTTTAAAATTAAGAGTTCTGTGTATGGGTCCTCAGAAGACTTTAAAAAGAAGCATTCTGTGTATGAGTCCTCTGAATCCATTAAAATTTTGTGTCCTGTGTATGAGTCTTCAGAATACTTTAAAATTAAGTGTTGTGTGTATGTGTCCTCGGAATCCTTTAAAATTAAGAGTTCTGTGTATGGGTCCTCAGAACACTTTTAAAAAAAGCATTCTGTGTATGAGTCCTCAGACTACATTAAAATTAAATGTTCTGTGTGTTAGTCCTCTGACTCCTTTAAAATGAATTGTTCTGCGTTTATCTCTTCTAAATACTTTAAAATAAAGTGTTCTTCGTTTAGTTCTTTGTTCTCATTAAAAAATACCATTTGTAAAGATTTCTCTAATGTTTAGCAAAACTTGTTATTTCTTTATAAGGGATAAAAAGTATTAAAACGTTTATTTAAAAATGTCTTTCAGCAATAAGCTATAAATCTAAAAACTTTAATTATTCATATTTTTATTCTTAAAACCCGTAAACATTCTTAAATTTATGATTAGACAAATAAAATTTTGAAATTTGGGGTTGTTTCACAATTTAAATAATTCCACTATATCGGAAATTGAGCACCTCTTAAAGGGTCTTAGGACTCTTAAAATTGGGAAGAAAAAAAAAAAAAAAAAAAAAAAAAGACCATTTTTAACATTTAATATTTTAAAATATATATGGTTTAAAAACACGATTTTTATTGGGATGAAAGATTTAATCATGTTCTTTCATTTCATTTATTTTAAAAATTGCAAGATGCAGAATTAGAATTTACAAGGCGCTCCAAACTATCAGACATTTGTCGAGCAGTAAATTAGATTAACAGCTTACGCGCAGGATTACAAAATAAAATTTGCAACTAGAATGAATTTTTTTGCGCCTAACTTTACTTCAGACTGTTGTTATTACCCTGAACCTAAATAAATTTATATTTAACTAATGCAAAATTTTGAAACTTTCAACAGCATAATCATCGAAAAACATTTTTTTAACAATAAAAATGAAATTTTAGGTTCAGTTTATACAGACTACATGAAATATGTTTTGAAATTTTCATAACAAAAATATTCGGAAGTTTTTGGGATATCCTGCGCGCCTTTTATGCCTTTTATCCCTTTTATGCCCAAAAACGTCATTTGGAGAAAAATGACTTCTAGGCTTCGGAAACGCCGCGCCGCTTCAGCTATTGGGCGAGTATAATTCTAAAAGCCATAACTTCTGTTCTAATGGGAATTTCAAGGAAAAGATTATATCAAAATGTTCAGAAAAGATGGGATTTTAAGATCTAAAAATAATTAAAATTTCGAAAATTTTGAAGCTTTAAGAGTCCTGAGACACCGAATTGAGGCACATTATGTCCCATCTGCATTTTTGTTAATGTGTAACAATTTTAGTTTGCAAAAAATTATCAATTTTAGAGATAACTAAATACATTTTAAACCTTTTTTCCATTTCAGCTTAAGATATAGAGAAACGATTCTTCTTCTTCCCGAAGACGAAGAATGCAATACAATTTCTATACCTCCTAAATCGAAAACCTGCCTAAATAAAATAACTTTATTTGGCCTTTCGTGATTCTGTCTTAAAGAATTTAGGTGAAAAGTTCAACGGTAAAAAAGGTAACGATATAAATAATAATAATAATTATTATACATATTCCATCCAACATAAAATTGAGATGTATTAGTTATTAAGGTACCCATATATGGGCCTATATATGGCCCCATATATAGGTCTATTAAGGCCCCATATATGGGGCATTCTCACAATCTTTTGACTTTCATGTCGCTGAATTTTTATTTTAATACACTTTTTCGTATTTTTTTTAATTTCATATACTTGGGAACGTCACATTGCATGATTGCACAACAATATTAACGAGATAAATAAGTTTTGGGCGATGTTCGGGGTCCAAACACCTGGAAAACTCCTATACCGTCCCGTGTCCCTGATGCTGATTTTTAAGTTTGGAGCTGTCTGGATAAAATTGTTTCAATAAAAATATTTCGATGTAATTTTTTTCTGAAACTGGAACTATTGTTTTATATAAATAAGTAGCTAAAAATTAGACTGCACACATTCTTAGGATTGTTATTATTTTTTAAACTCTGTCCCTGGGTTTTAGATTCCTTACCATCCCTCTATCCATCCTATACAGAAAATCACTTCAGATGCAGCCACACAATTTTTTTCAAGTTTTTTCTCATGCAGAAGTATGCTAGAGAAATAATGTCTGAAATTCTTTGGCAGGAAAGTCACTGTAGAATTTAAATTAGCATTTAAATATCAATTTCAAGCATCGTGGCTTTAGTGGTAGTCTCACCGTCCCAAGGTTTATTCCTGCACTTTTCGAGGTAAATTATTATTATTTTTTTTAAATTTAATCCAATGTAAATAACTGTTTCTAAAATCAATGAACATTTGGGCTACCACTTAGTCTTAACATGATTTGCCTATAATAGGTGGTAATTTTACTTGCTGTTCCATCCTTACCGTCCCTTTTTTTCCCATTCCGTCCCCTTTTTCCTATACCATCCCCCTTTTTAGGTGCGTTCGTAATTATATAAATACGTAGCACCTATAGTTGCAAAATTACCTTGTTACAAAATTTTGTCGAGCCATTTCAAATTTTATGAAAATCGGATGTATACTTTAATTACAGGGACAGTCAAAATTTTTCCGTTACATTACGAGGAATGGGAAATAAAATATTACAAGTGCATTTTAATGATGTTACAGACGCTTATGAAGCGCAAAAAAATATACATTCAGTACAATATGGGGTGAAAAAAATAATTATAAAACTAGTTATAGTACGAACGCACCTCATTTGCCACATTTGACGAGCAATTTCCAACTTTTTTACATTACCGTCCCTTCTTTAATACTCCTTTAAGACAATGTTATACCAAAATTTTGTACTAAAAATACTACATTGTCATTATTTCTTATTTGAATGCCCTGTGGGTACTATGCAAATTCATTATAAGTAAAAATTTAGAAGAAAATAAAAATTTTATAGTGGTAAAATGGTAAGAAAAATTAAACTCGCAAGTTTAACTTAAACCTCAATTAAATAATTTTTTTTTCACTGCTGACCATTTTTTATTTATTTTGAATCTTTAAGGTATTCGTCTATAAGATTAAAATTTTATTTTAGCAAGTTTAATTTCGACAGATTTTTTTAACCAAAAGTCAAAAGATTGTGAGAATGCCCCATATACGAGTATTTTCAGTTGTAGAAAAACGATTCTATGCTTAAAGCACATGTATATGTACCCCGATTATTGAAAACAATCATGACAGTATGTCGAGTGACGCAACATAGCCCAAAATTGTGGAATATCGCGGCACTCATATATCCAGCTAGTTTCAAATCAAAAGAAAAGCAAGAAACCGCCTTTTATTAACTCAACAAATCCGTGACATATTGTTCTGATCTTTTTCAAAACAGTACTATATTGCTGACTAATCCTATTCTGAAGCTATCAGGAGCCAGATATGAATCGCGATGGCTTTTTCTTTAAGGCGCAAACGAAAGTTTACCGTCAAAAAGTGGAAGTAAGTCAGTTTGATCATATATTAGGTTCGAAATAATATAAATTCGAAGAATATAAAATAAGTTTGAAATAATATAAATAAAACATATTTTATTCTTTTTCTGAAATTAGATATAAAATTTCCATCAGCCATAACATATTTAAAAACCATTGTAGGAAAAAACATTTAAAAAAATAATCTTTGTCTTGAGAAGATTGTTTCAACGATGTATCTCAAGACTGCACTTCCCATTTGCAATTTCAAAATTGAACAGTTGGACCTCCCTGGGTCCCATATGCCTCCCAGCAGCGATTTTTTAAAAAATAAAATGTAATGCCCTTTTGAATTCATTAGACACGTGTTTTACAGCCCGAAATTTCGACACGTTCTCGAGAAAGAGTTGGGGGGGGGGGGGGGGGACTTTCGATGGACCCGGTATATGTGTATTGAAAGAGAGAATATCGTTTATCCGGCCCAAAAAGTAAATTAATTTCCGGTTCCTTTTTTTCCATAGAAAGAACAAAATAACACAAAAACTGAATTTACCCACTTATAATCATACGTTTTACAACAAAAAACATTTTTATTATGAAATAATTATAAAAATTAATAAAGATATTGCCAATTCATGGGTATGTTTTGAGCACATAAATTTAAACTTTTTCAGAAAAAATATTAAATTTGGGGCATATTAAATCACATTCAAAATTGAAAATAGTGTGTATAGCATTAATAGTTCATTTACAGGGACATCCAAAAAGTGGTTCCAAAACTTTTGACTGGTGGAGCCTCTTTTTAGAATGAATTTTTATGACGGACCCCCTGAAGCCTACCGTATCCTATGATAGAAGGTAATATTGTTTAAGTGCAATGCTACCGACAGTGTTGAATTCGGGCACTTTTCTCCTGAGGGATTTCTGTGGTTCCGGGGGGGGGGGGGGGGATTGCACTTTTTGACCATTGAAAACCCAAAATCTCAAATCTTCTGGGGGGACATCTTATTGCTCCGGGGGGGGGGGGGGGCATGTCCCCCCGAGCCAACCCCTGAAATCAACAATGGCTACAGAGAAAAAGAAAGAGAATTTTTAAAAAAGATACTTTCAGTTTCGAAACCGGTTTCGAAAATAAAATTTTGGCAGGATATTTTCTAGGAATGTAAACATCAGATCGGATTTTTTTTTTTTTCTTTCACCTTTAAAAAGCTTCGCGACTAAAATCTACTAAAAAGTTGAGAGGAAAGGGGGGAGGATGACTTACAAGAATTTGGACAATTATTTTGTAAAATTTGTGTTTGGTCTGCAACCCCTACCTTGAATATGTTTTTAATCAAAATTAATGGATGAAGCAAATCTGAACTAAATATCCAAGTGATATCGAATTTTGAAATTGTTGATCGTGCTTTAAGGAAATAAATATAATAACAATAAGATTAATTTATCTTAACTGAGAAATGAAAGCATAAATAATATTGTATTATATAATTTCATTCTAAAAGATAAGATATAAAGATATTATCATAGGACATTTGCATTCATTAACTTCATAACATTCATTGCATTCAGGACTTTGATCCATAAACATCACATAAAAACATTATTTCTCTGACTGCCTCGTAGAGAGTATATCTTCTCAGATTTAAAGTTTTTTTTCAGTTTGGTGACCGTCAATTCGTTATATTATAATGCATTATACATATTTTGTGTATGGACATTATTTATTAAAATTTTAAATATTCAAATACTCTCTATCTCTTTTTTTTTATTTGCATTTGTAATAAATATGAATGATGTGTTTAAATTCCCCAACATTGCTACAGAAAACGTGATTCACGAAGTATTATTGTTCCAATTGAAATTTTTATATAGGTTAGTAAGTAGGACAATGTATGTTTTTAAAGTAATTCTGCCCTCTATTCTATATTTTATTTTACAGACAGATATTTTGCGGAGAAATATTTTCTTGATGATTTTTGATGATGAAATTATTTTGAATTATATAAAGTGTAATTTAGTCACCCATATGGCTTACTGAATTTCTATAAAAACTTCAAATATCTTTAAAAATAACAATATTAAAACAAGCTTAACTGAGTATTTTTAAGATTTTTTTTTTTACACTTAATCAACAGACATGATTTTTATGACGCATGATTCTTATCCATTTCACTTATTATGACTTGCATTTTACAATTCCCATACAAGATTTACGTTCAGTTTTAGGACTCGTGATTGCATGTGATTTTTTTTAAGAAGCTTTAATTAACTGAAGGAACTAAAGTCAGTAAATATAAACTATTTTAATGAGAAAGCATTGATTTTTTTTAGTATTTAAAAAATCTAGTTTAACATTTATTTAAAACCATTAGGCGAACAAGGCGCGAGTTGGAGACCCAACTTTCTATGAGGCCGCTTTTTTCTCCACAAAGAACAATATAATAAAGTCAGCTAGTCAGCAAAAAGCAATATTTCTTTCAAATATTAAATGAATAACCGAAAAAGAAGGCGTCGCTGAAAAATCAGTAAAACTTCATGGTTCACAAAAGTAAGAAATCGCCGGTTCCCTCGTCAAAACTTTCTTAGGAGGGGTTGGGGATTTTTTGCTATTGTTGTGCATAGCTGAGTAGCAACGCATGCAGATTTATTCTCATGTTTTTTAGCCTCCGGTCCGGTATGCTATTTCTTTCTCCCAGCTTATTTTGTGTCCAAAAAATAACGTTAGCTTACCAAGGCTAGCTGTAAAACAAATCATTACGATTAAATACTCTTTAGCAATTTTTTAAACTTCTAAGCATCGCACACTTTCAGTTCTTATACCGTCGTATTGGAAAAAAAAAAAAAAAGTTCTTTTAAATGCGCTTTGTTTGAAAACTGTATCTCCATTTGTTTTTGAAATATTAATTTTTTCGTAGTTTTTGGAGGCATCCGCTTAATATTGACAACGGCATTTTATCCATTTCTGTAGAAAGCAAAGGAAAAATATTTTTTAAATAGTAATTATATATTTTTGTTGCCATTTTCTCATAACAACCGAAAGAAAATGTAATTAAAATACGTGCTATTTTGAAAAAAATATAAACGAATGATTTCTGTTAAAACAATGGAACTATTATATACTATATTTAATTGTAAGTGTCTATGAATCATTAGATAGCCCTTTTTTTTTCGATTTTCTTGAATGACGATATCTTTATGCTGCATTTGTGCATTATTTCTTGATAGTGATGTACAATGCATGCTTTACTGTCGGTCTGTGAAATTCTTAAGCAGATGCGAATGACGTCATTTTACATAAAATAAAACGTGTGCTTTAAGTCTTAAAATTTAAATATGTTTTGTACTGCAGTAGAGTCACGCTTAGCCGAGTTATTTTCTTCTGATGGACTGGTGGCTTCTATTATTATGAAACAGCCATTATAAATGAAGTGTTAGGTGAAGATGAAAGAGCAGCCGTAAAAAACAATTATGGCCATTTCTTCCCCCCATTCTGACCAGAAAATCAGAGTTCTAACTTTTTTTTTTTTTTGTTAGCCAAAGTAGTCATTAATGACACATTTGTCGCACTTTGAGAATGTTGCAATAGCAAGGCTTTGGAAAATATCACTGAAAATTGATAATGACCCTGTATAAAATGATTATTAAGTGTTAATGTTACTATTTGTATCAACTCTGACACGTTATAAAAGTGTTTGTAATTTTTTTTTTTTTTTTTTTTTTTTTTTCAGCGAACTTACGATGACTGATGCATTTTGAAACATAAATTTAATTTAGAGGGTAACTACCTCCCCACCCCCCTCCTTTAGTCTCCTTTAACTTAAATTGATTTTTCTATGTATAGAAGGAAATTTGCAACCGGTTTTTCATCCATTTCCTGGTGTTCTAAAATCGTAAAAATAACACACAGCGGTCTATATACGATGACAATATAACACTTTAATATTTTTAGAATTTAATTAAAATTATTAAATTAATTTCAAGGCATTTTTCCGTTAACTGACCGCAGGTAATAAATCGCCAAATAATCATTATGTTTACAAATAATTCCGAGTTAAAAAACAATTAAATTAATAAAGCACCAAACCGCTATTGACAAAATAATCCAAATGGTTGTGAAACTGCAACAACGAAACATTTTAAACACTGAAAAGTAGAAAATATAAATAAAAATAAAGTGTGTAATAATTGTTTTCAAAAATACTCTTCTATCATTTTATAGTTTATTATTAATTCAGTTATCATTATAAGCTCAGAAAACAATTTAGAAATCTAAAAAAGATAGTTTAAAAATGCTTTTATTTTCTTTCCTTGTTTGATATCTTAAAAAAAGAATGAGAGCAAAATTTATAATTTTTTTAATAAATTCCATAGTTCACACTCTTAAGCGTAAATTAAAGCGGTAAATTTTCGATAATTGGGGCCCACGCCTAATTAACATATTGCGACGAATTTTTTTTTTTTTTTGAACAAGAAGTGCAGTCATGAGATTTTTATTTTTTAATGATAAACATTGAATACTTATAAAAGAAGCTTTTTAAAACATACATATTTGATACTTAAAGTACTTCAAAACATAGTTTTCTCGAGGAAACTTTAAAAAAAAAAAAAAAAGAAAAAAAAAGAAACCATGAAACTTACACGATATTCAGAATAAGTGTAATTTCAAATTTTTTTACAGAGTTCATAACTGTTAAAAGTAATATGCAGAGAGAAAATAAATTAAAGCGAATTTGTATATGTAATGATTTATAATTATAAAAACAAACAAACAAACAAACAAAAAATAAACAAGATACAGTTATACAATTGTAAGTTTTTCATTTTAGTTTGTTTGAGGCAAATCGATACAAATCTTCTCAAAATATTTTTCCGTGCTTAAGGCTGTTCTCAAATCCAAAAGGGCAACTTTTTGACACATGTTTTAATTTATTTTTGTCCAGAAATGCATGAAACTAGCAGGTATTGTTGTACAGAAGCTTTGTCATCGCGCTGTTTTTTCCGTTTTTTGCAAACGCAATAGATCTTTCAGAAAATACTGTCTAAGTGGGCGTTTTGAACCGAATTTCCGCGCGACTGAAGAATAACCGATCAAGAATGGGTGAAAAACGTGTTTGTCACGTGATCAAAATCGCTTCTAACTCAATAAGTGATCAAAAAATGGAAAACACAGCTCGATTCCAAATCGCTTCCATTGTCAGGCTTTCCAATTTTATATCTTTCCGTTAAAAAATGAATTTGTAAATGTGTCAAAACGTTTTGCGCTTGTTGAGCAGAGCAGTTTAGAACAGCTTTAATAAAGAATTAACTTTCTTACATATTTTCAGGAATTTCCTACATAAAAACATGAGGATGACAGTCATAATTATTGAATGGATTTGGAATCGAATCGGGTTTTTAACTTTTCAATAAATGTATTACATCTTGAGTTATTTTTAAGGGCGTTTTTTCGTCTTTCTCGAAGAATGGAAATGTTATTCACTTTCAAATTTTCTAAATAGGAGTAACTGCCAATTTTATACATCTTAAGATTAAAAATGAATTCGTAAATTCGCCAAAAAATTGCCACTTTGGATTTAAGTACAGCCTTAATAAAAATTTAAATAAATATTTTTGAAGTATTTTCGCATCGCATATATAAAAACTTTGGCGTTTGTATTATGTTTGTTTATTAGTAACTATTTGTTTTATTGTTCAAAAAAATATTTTTTTAAGTGATTATACTGTTGATTTTTTTTTAATTTTGCATTACCTAAATACAACTTTGCATTAAAAATATAAAAGTGCTTTAAATACAGATTTATTTAGGTTCAGAGTAATTATTAGAATCTGAAATATAAGTTGGGACCAAAATTTTCATTCTACTTGCAATATTTATTTTGTAATCCTGCGCGTAATCTGTTATGCCAATTTTCTGCTCGACAAATGTCTGACAGTTTCGAGCCCCTAAAAATACTAATTCTGCATCTTACAATTTTTTAAATACATGAAATAAAAGAACATACTTATATCTTTCATCCCAATAAAAACTGTGTTTTGAAATTATATACATTTTGAGACATTAAACGTTGAAAATGGTCTTTTTTTTTTTTTTTCATTTTTTCCACTTTTAAGAGTCCTGAGAACCCTTAACTTTTAACTCTCTCGAGTAAAACCATAGATGTAGTAAAATTTATTTTACTAGATCTATGAGTAAAACTTTTAAATACTGTTTCTCTTTACTCCGTTTCAATGATATCAAATGCCAGGAAAACAACACCTTGTCCACAGAACCAGTTTTCTCTTCCTTGACAAGTGGCTGTGCGAGGTTGCAACCAAAATGAGAAATGACTGAAACACAAAGAACTGGAATATTCCTGCTTCAATACAAAAGAGCTCCAATAAAGTATTGCTACGCCCATCGGATCGGAACATACTCGGACAATAAAAGGATTCAGTTTAAGAATTGCATTTGTATCATATAAGTACATTGTTTAGGTTGTTTTAGAGAAATTTTTGCTCTAAATTGCTTGAATATTCTGAATTGTATCAAATTCTTTAAAACAAAACTTAAAATTTTTAACGAAAAATTATTCGTTATAAAATTATTCGTATAAAATTCTATATGCTAAGAATACAATTTTTTTCCCTGGATGGAGGGAAAAGGGAAGGGGGGGAAGGGTTGCTGCCTGTTTTTTTTTTATAAACTTAATTAAGTATTTAAAATACGGTATATAATTTTTGACAGAAAGTCTTTATATATTATATGAAATGAAGTCTATAACATGCTGTTTATGAAACTTAAACACCAAAGTATATTTTTAACAAAAGCTATGTCCTCTCATGTTTTCAGCAGTTTCTATTAATCTTGATTGATATTACCCTCACATATTGAAAGCAGTAGATGGTTCAAAGCTGTCGAAATGAAAGAACAGAAACAAAGTCTATTTGTATGCTCATCCGAGCGGATGCCTTGTCTTTTTAAGACTTTCCAACATAATTGAAAAATGTTTATGAATTCGGTTTGCCTGTCCGGCTCTAATTCGTATACTCGGATTGTCATGAAATTGACATAAGTTATTGGGGCTTACTATGGCATGCTCGTTATCGAAAATGAAGTGTGTAGCATTTGCGGTTAGTTTACAGGAACAGTCAAAAGAATTCCATTACATTACGGCCTATGAGAAAAATTATAATATTTTAAACATATGGGAATTTATATATATCACAGAGGTGTAGTAAAAGGCGATTACTGTAGAACATGGTGTGCATAGAATTTATTGTTGATTTACACGGACACACAAAAAAACTTGACGAATACAGAAGAAAATGAACGGTAATTGAACTATTGAAGCCTATGAATAATAATTGCTGGAAATACGTTTTAAGTTGTGGTGTGCGTTTTTGCATTTAAATATATATATTTTTTAATATTACCTGGTTTGTATAAATTCTATAGACTATATACAGGACTTCAAAAATGTTTTCAAGTTCATTTTCATGTATTCACAGAAATTACTGAATGGAAATTTTCAACTGTGCTATGCGTTTAACGGAACTAACGTTTACCATACTACGTAGTATACATGCAAATCTGTAAATCATATACAAGACTACACAGAACAATTCGTATATTTTTCCGACTATGGATAGTAATAGTAAACATTGGTCTTTTAAAAGCGTTATGCGTTTTCCAAACTCTTAACTGGACATCATCTTTCACCTTAACAAACTGTAAAGTTTGATACAGTAATCTGAATGCCTTGGAAAGTGTTTTAAAATCTATGCTGGACGCATAATTTTTCGTTTTTTTTTTTTTTTTTTTTTTTTTGGTGTACGCTTAAGGCATGATTTGTTTTGTTTTAAATAAAGGAATGAGCTTTAATGGGTAGCTTAGAGTTAAACTCAAGCACAAACCAAAAAAGAAATTATTCATTTTTCTACAGAGTGTATTTGTGTGATAATATACGGTGTGATTCATAAATATCAAAATAATAGGCTATCTCCTTGACTATTGCCCTTAGGCACATACTTTCAATTACAAAGTTTCATAAAAAAAGGCGCAAAATTTGATGAGATAAGTTGCAACTCCATTGGGGGTGGGGGGGGGGGGTTCTATTTGATAAAATACAAAAATTAAATCTTTATATGGACCCCATAGGATAAAATTTCCAATTAGGGAATTGTTCCTTATCCATTCCTGAATTAAACACCAACAACAACAAAAAAATCCATCTTGATATCTGCAAAATTCACAGAGATATTAAATCCAAAATTCGTGACTTACACCACTTAAGCATACCTCTGAGCGACGTGATATCAGTTCATTTGAAATGCAAGCTAGGCATCGACCATAAATTTACACATTATTAAAAGTCGATCTAAGACAATGCCTTAACTTTTAGATATAAAATAACAGAGTACAGATTTCTGCGTTTAACTTGCTTGAGAAATATGCTAGAAGTCTGCATGAGCCCGAGTTTGGCACCAGGCTCGTAACCGGCATGGCCTGCTGCCCGAGCCGTGTCGTTATTGTTCTTAGGGCGTGTCAGGCAGGCAATAAGTTTTGTAAAAATAGTAGTAGCGATAATGAAACTTCTATTAACGGAATCATTGGAAATATATTATAATAAATTACACAGAAATATATTCAGAAATCTACTTTTTGTTATACAGCTTCAAAAGTTATGACATTTTTAAACCTATTTTTCATTTATTCCAAACTACATTGTTTTTTATAAATAAATCTTTATTCGATTGTTATAGTCTAAGAGTATAAATAATCATTAACGTTTCTAGTGCGTATTTTTTGAATAGATGCCAATCTTCCACTAATCTTCCGTTATAAGTGTGTTTATTTGACCTAGGTTTAATACGTTCGAATTAGAAACTCTTTTAAGAAATTGAATAAATTCGACTTACTTACTCACATGAAAGCTTTTAAGAAGCATCTAAACGTTCTATTAGGAGCTAATCTTTGATTAAAACTTTAAATGTTTTTTCTGCATAAGAAGTTTTTTTGCAGCATTTCTCATCTGTAAATTGATATTAGTCAATAACCGTAAAAATAGTTCAAATAAAATGGATAATGTATCTTTTTTTCAAATTTGGAATGTATCTTTTTCAAATATTTTACTTAAATTTTAGTTCAACAAATTTGAAAAGAAATTTAATAAGCTGCATCCTTTTTTAAAATTGCTACTTTAAATTCTTTTAATTTTTTTAAATTAATATTTTTTAAAATGCTGAATCAAAATTAAAACTTATATATTTCTGTTTAATTAAAAAAAATTCAATTTGACAAATAATATTTCGAGTTATAATAATTTTAAATTACCCGGAATTAAAAAAAAAATAATAATTTTGTAAGAAGTCTTATGATGTGACTCTGTTTAGAAATTATATGGTTAACCATCAGAAAAAATTTTAACTGTATAAATAAATAACAAATAAATAAAAATTTCCCGTATACCTTACAGTAACATTGTTTCTTGAATTACAAGCATTTCAATTTGTGTCTGATCACTTGAAACCTCACGAATTATTAAAACGGACATATCTCTCTGAGTTTTGCAGATATCAAGATGGAAATTTTTTTTGTTTTATTCAGGAATGGATAAAGAAAAGTTTCCTAATTGGAAATTTTATCCTACCGGGGCCGTATGAAAAATTAGTTTTTGCGTGTTCCCATATAGACACGCACCCCCCCCCCCCCCCCCTCGTGGAGTTGCAATTTATCTCATCAAATTTTGCCCTATATATTATATGAAACTTTGGAATTGGAAGTATGTGCCTAGGAGCAATATTTAAGGAGATAGCCTATTGTTTCGGTATTTATGAATCACACTGTATAGTTTTCAATACGAAATTTAAGAGCAAAAGCTCTTAATAAAGAAACTTTATAAAGTATTTTTCTCATGTTAAATTGTTCCGAAAAGAAGAAATCGATTAACAAATTGGAATGCCCTAAGAACAAACATATTCGGAGGCCCTACCCTCCCGCCTCTCACTTACATAAAAAATTCTTTTCCACTATATGCCTTTTTACTTTTAACACGTGTATTTCATATTTGTAGTATTTGTACTATCTGTTTACGCCTGATGAAGGGAAATGCTAACCAATTTCTCCTTAAACTAGTTACTAAATTTTTACTGGAGTTTTAGAGCTAAATAAAGAAAAATAATAACGAAAACTTTTTTGAAAACTAAAAGACTTTTATTTCATTTTACGACAAAATGTTACTTAGAGAATCTTGCATAAAAAATAAGTACGTGTTACCCACAAACACAAGATTGAATGAAAAAATGAAAATAATAAACTAAAGACTAACTGAATATACCAAAATATTCTTTTTGGAGTTAAGTTCTAAAAAGGTTTTTTGAGAGTTAAAGATTAAAAAGCAAAAAAAAAAAAATCAGAAAAAAAATCAAATAAGGGGAGGGGCGGATAAAGCTATTTTGTGGTGATAAAATAAATGTGACCTTTTTAGAGCAAAATTATCCTTCCGAAAATCTTGCATTAAAAAAAAGAAGAAAAAATCAGTGAGTGTCAACCAAATATAATGCAAGTTTAAAGTGAAAACTTCTATGGCAGATGAAATTTGCTAGCAACCACTCGCGCTATTTTATATTGCTGCATTTAGAAGCAACACTATATATAAATCTTTAATCAAAATAAGTTTTATTTAATAGAGTATATGTAACAATTATATGTAACTTTGACATTTTGGAGATTCGATCTTGGAAGATCTGGTGTGAAAAACCTGTGATTGCCTTTTCACCAGGGAATAACTATCGCTTTTTAACACTTTTCAACAACGTTGAAAAGTGTTTATGCATTCGGTTTGTCTGTCCGTCTGTCCACGCTCTAACTCCCGTAAATATACTCCGACTTTCATGAAATTGATAAACGTTATTAAGGGTCATCTAAGCATGTCTGTTAGGTGCGCAGTAAAACGGTCAACGGTAAAAAAGTCAAGGATAAAAAAGGCAACTGTAAAAATAACAATAATTGAAAATACTTCATTGAACTTACACTTGAGATACATTAGTTAATAAAGTATGTAAATATTCAATAGAAAACCTATTCTATGTTTAAAGGGAAGCACTTGTATCTGTTCTTTCAATTCGCTACATGGGTAGCTTAAGAATAGGGAAATTTACATTTATGGAAACTTTGACCAAAGGTAATTTTTGAGGTGAGAAGGAGGATTGGAGACATAAAATTAAAAGGAACAAAACTTTATACACAGAGATCAAAAAGAGGTTGAAATTAACAAAAAAGACAAAAAAATGAAAATTTTTGAAAAGTAAAAAATATTCATCTTGATCTTTATAATGTAGGAGAGGATGGGGGGGGGGGGTGTTAACAGAAAATATATCAATATTTTGAGATTTAGCCCACAATTTAGGTAACAAGCAGCAAAAATTTAAATGTTTCTTCGTAGATCCTTTAAAATACAATTTATGATATAAAGTTATTGGTTATGGTGGTTAAAAAAAAAAAATCGCCCGTTCAACAAGTAGAAACTATGACAGATTCACGAATTATTTTGTAAACGTGGCATGATTATAAAACTAATTTTGTCGGAATAGTTTTTTTTGTTTTTTTTTTCTTTTCTTTTCTTTTCTTTTGACAAATACATCTTGAGTGTTGAGAATTATAAGCGAGTGTTTTCCCATTGTAATACGCAACCGTAAAAAGTAAAATGAGTAATAAAAATGCAATTAAAGATGATTTGCGGTTTTTAACACTTTCCAACAAAGTTGAGAAGTGTTTATGCATTCGGTTTGTCTGTCCGTCTGTCCACGCTCTAACTCCCGTAAATATACTCGAATTTTGATGCAATTGATAAACGTTATTTAGGGTCACCTAAGCATGTTTGGTATTGTATATGAAGTATGTGGGATAAATAGTTCATTTACAGGGACACCCAAAAGAATTCCATTACATTGTGGCGTATGGGGAAGAATCGTTTGCAAAGTATTTTAATGAGATTACGCTATTCCAAATGTAGAAATTGATATAAATCACTGAATATTTCACTACAAGATGAATACGATAGAATAGGGCGTTACTAGCATTTGTCGTTCATTTACAGGGATACACAAAAGAAATCGATTACAGTACTGTTTTTGAGTAATAATAACTGGAAGAGCGTTTTCAATTTCGGCATGCGCTTTTAAATTTAACTTTTCTTTTTTTTTCCCTTTTTCTTTCTTTTTTTTTTTTTTTTTTTTTTTTTTTGCATTTTACTTGTCGTATATAAATTCTATATCTCATATACAGAGCTTCACAAAATAATTCACCTGCCATTCTCCTTATTAGCGGAAGTTGCTGAAGGGGAAATTGCAATTAATGTATATAAGTATTTCTTAACTGAACTAAATTTTGGCATGCATGTAAATAACAGATACAAATCAACATATGGAGCTGTACAAAGAATTAGGATAATTTTTTTTTTTTTTTATTGTAGATGGGAATAACAGCTGAAATTGTGTTTTCAAGTGTGTTGTTTGTTTCCATATGGTTGAATTAGACATAATATTTTAACTTATTAAACGGTGCAGTTTTGTTACATTATCCTGAATGTGCTGGAAAGTGTTTCATATTCTGTGCTTGAAGCATGATTTTTTCTTTCTTGTTACATTTAACTTTGCTTTTTCTCTTTAGTGATTTCCGTATAGTTTTTTTTAATTATTATTTAAATGATGAATCTTTGATTGTAAAATTTTGAAAATTTGAAAAATCTCCTAGACTCTATAGTTGTAAAGTTGAGCTTACTGTCACTACTAAAGCAGAAGCAAGAGTGAAAGAAAAATGATAACACCCAGAGAGCAAACGATGTTTAAAAAGAAATTGAAATTAAACTATAATATATTTGTTCTTAGTAGCTTAAAAATATTTGTTTCGTTTAAAAGAAAAAAAGTAACCCTATTATTATTATAACAATTTGTGCTTCTTTCTTTTTGCCACCTCTTTTCTTATTGGCTTTTCTCCTCCCTGCCCCTTCCCCCCACTACATTTTCTTTCTTAGCTCTGCTCCATTTATCAATCGCTATGTTTTGGTCCTAATCCCCCCCTCCGCTTCTGTCTACCTACTGTTTTAATAGTGGTAGTACGTATTTTGGCATGAAGAAGAAGGATTCACTTATTCGAAACGCTTTGCTCTTTTTGTTCGATTTATGGTGTATTTTGAAGAGTTTTTTTCTAGTATGTGTTTTTCGATTACTTTGTTTATAACCTTACATAACCCTAGTATAAATGATTAAAACTTCAGCTTTGATATTTTGAATATTCAATCATGGGAATTCTGCCTTGAAAAAAAAATGTGCTTTGCCTTTTTAACAGGGAATTACAATCTGGGAGAAATTTTTTTTTTCTTTATTTATCATAATAAAATTCTACATTTTTCTTATGTAAATATATCACTTTATTCTAAAACATAAAGCCATGTTTAAAATTTAAAAAATCATTAATTTTCTTTTTTAGTTTAAATACTTTAAAAAGTGAACTATCGAATTTTTGTTATTAGTTGAACAGTTTTTTGCTGATATAAAAAATATTGATATGTACTAAATCTAAATAACATTTGCAGTGTCCTCATGTTTGTATGCTATATACATTAAAAAAATAATAAAAGGACAATATATAACAAATTAACACCTTATAATGATACACTACATTTAATTGCTCTTTTAAAAACAGTAAAAATAGTTTCATTCGACTGTTTACAGGTTTCGACTCTACACGAGTCATTTTCAAAACAAATAAATAAAGATATAAAAAAATGAAACATATACGATGCAATGATTTTAAACACCATCATTCACTTTTACACGTTCTCTTTCATATTACACACGTTATCTTTTATTATTATTATTATTATTTTACTAGGATGTTTACTTCTATTTTCGAAATCATTGAGTAGCTCGACTCATAATTTAGGTTAGTTAATGATGCTGCATCGTTTCATATAGAATTGTTACGTGTTTATAATTTATATATGGTTTCTTTTATAATGGATGGATAGTATAGAGTAGAGGGGAAAATTATCTTACTTTTGTTGAAATTTATTTGGGAGATTTCTTCTTGAAATAACCTTGCCAGAGTCAAACTTTATACTATACAAAATTACTCAAGTTCTTTTTATTTACTTATTTTTTAGACATTAAAATACATAGTCTTGATCGGTTCAACATCTACTTAGTAGCCAAACCACTTCCGAAAATGACTAGCAGGAAATTTAAGTATAGAAAAAAGCAGCATGTAGCTGATATTAAATATAATAGAAAAACTGCAGGCTTGGCAAGATTATATAAAGAAGAAATCATCTGTAAAGACGTATTTATGTAATTAGCGTTATTTTATCCCAAAGCTTGTATATTTTTTAATCTAAAGAAAAGTAAAAATGTAATATTTATTTCGAGATTTTTATGATCCGGATCTCTTAATCCCTTGAGGGGCGGTGGTATGTTTATGAAACCACTTAATTTTAATTCCAAAATGCTACATTGGCACCAGAATTTTGGTAAGAAAAATTTCGGTTAATTATGCGTGTGAAATATAGCTTTTTCTTATTTACAAATAAATTTGTTTTCAAATTCCGGTGTAAATCATTAATTTCAACACTTTACCATTGGAATTGCTTATCCCCTGAAAGGGTTAAGTAGCCGTCCTATGTGATTCGGTAAAATAAAAAAGGCAATTTTTACAGGAGAATGAAAAGTTATATACATCAACGCTACAATATTTCTTTGAAATCGAAATTATTTCTTTTTCATGATCCCAATAAAAATTAAGGATATTATAGAATATATTAGAAAAGGCAAATTTTAGTAGTGTTTTTATCACTAGCAGGCAAAGCCGCAAAAGCATAGGTGCTTCCTTTTATAAAACCATATAGATTTCCTTTTTTAAAACCATGTGGCCTTAAAAAATAACGTTATGGTTTACATACAGACATGTACTATACATAATTTTATATAAAGAGAAATGTCAGTATTAAAAATATTTTTCTCCAGTTTTTTGAAAATGATAATAGTTTAAATTATTTTTTCTACTAAACTATAACCTGTTGCCTATTAAACAAAATCCAACCCTTGATGTTCTTAAATATATTCTGATAGCATATAGAAATATCCAATGAAGTTTTTATTATAAAAAAATAAGCATAAGTAATATTTGACTTAAAAAATTGTAAATATAATAATTATAAAAAGAAAAGTGCCCAGTTAAACTGATGGCATTGAGCTCATAGGCTATTCACACTAATTGTATATTATTTTCTTATTTCGAAGAATAATGTCCCTAAAAAAATAAATAAAGGGGGATTAGCCCCCGTTACCCCCCTTTATACTTAACCAATGAACATTCAAATCAAATGAACGAAGCGCCATATCGGAATAAACTGGTATATCAAATTTGAAGTAAATCGAATAATTCTGCATGAAAAACACATTTATCTAAATTAAGGGGGGAAGTAGCTTCCGTCTCTATTTTATACTTAACCAATAAACCTTCAAATATAATCAAGGCAGCTCCTTAACATAATATACCGGTATACAAAATTTGGAGCAAATCGAATATCTCTGCATAAAAAACCCATTTATCTAAATTAAGGGGGGGGGATCTAGCCCCCCCTTTCCTCCCTTTATACTTAACTAATGAACCTCCAAATTTAATCAGGGAAGCTTTTTAACATAATAAACCGGTATACCAAATTTGGAGCAAATCGAATAATTCTGCATGAAAACCCCATTTATCTAAATTAACGGGGATGGAGGACCACCCTTTGCTCCCTTTATACTTAATTAATGAATCTCCAAATCTAATCAAGGCAGCTCCTTAACATAATAAATTGACATACCAAATTTGGAGCAATCGGACAATTCTACATGGAAAACCCATTTATCTAAATTAATTCCCCCTTTATACTTAAGTAATGAAATCCCAAATCTAATCAGGGAAGTTCCTTAACATAATATACTGGTATATCAAATTTGTAGCAAATCGAATAATTCTGCATGAAAAACCCATTTATCTAAATTAAGGGGGGGGGGGACTAGCCCCCTTTTCCCCCTTTATCCTTAAACAATGAACCCACAAATCTTATCAAGGCAACTCCTTAACTAATACACTGGTATACCAAATTTGGTGCAAATCGAAGAATTATACATGAAAAACCCATTTATCTAAATTAAGGGGGTAGCCCCCTTTCCCCCCCTTTATACTTAACTAATGAACTTCCAAATCTAATCAGGGAAGCTACTTAACATAATAAACTGGTATACCAAATTTGGAGCAAATCGAACATTTCTGTATGAAAAACCCATTTATCTAAATTAAGGGCTGACTAACACCCTTGTTCCCCCCCTTTATCCTTAAACAATGAACCCCCAAAACTAATCAGGGAAGCGCCTTATCAAAATGAACTGGTATACCAAATTTGGAGCAAATCGAACTATTCTACATGAAAAACCCATTTATATAAGTTAAGGGGGGCGAGCCCCCTCCCCCCTTATACTTAAGTAATGAACTTCCAAATCTAATCAGGGAAGCTCCTTAACATAATAAACCAGTATACCTAATTTGGAGCAAATCGAATATTTCTGCATGAAAAATCCATTTATCTAAATTAAGGGGGGACTAACCCCCCTTTTCCCCTTTATCCTTAATACAATGAACCCCCAAAACTAATCAGGGAAGCGCATTATCAAAATGAACCTAGAAAAAAAATTTGAAGCAAATCAGATATTTCTATCAAGAGTTATCGCGTTACGTACGTACATACAGAACAGGCGGGCACATAAGCTCTCAGGCTTTGATAGCCTGTGAGCTAAAAAGCGATATTAAAGGAATTTATCAAGGTGTATCGATAATAATTAAATTAGTCAATAATAAATTAGAAAACATGTTGAATTTTTTTATATTTACTAACTGCGTACTGAGTCGTAATCAACGAGGAATGTCAAGGGGGGGCGGGGGATAGGTCTGAAATATTTTTATGGGGCTAACAGTTTTTACTTTTTAGCAATCCAAATATCTATGCAAAAAAATACAGTAAAACCTGTGAAAACGGAACGGTCTGCAATGAAACCGTTTGTAACTTAACCTGTCTATGGCGATATTCTTAACCGGACAAAAATTCGTTATCAGAGGAAATGAATACATGCGGCTGTACATTTATAACGTTATCAAGATTTTGGTATCCCTTCCGCTCCATAATGATATTGTTATCAATGTCTAAAAAATCTTTTGATTTTTGTATTTTTTTCTTTTGTTTGTAGTTATTTACAAATATCTTTACATTTATTTTTCGCATACTTCTTATCAACAAAACAGGTATACAACATTTTTCTCTTTCATATATGATAGTAAATACAAGTAATATTTCAAACATACTTCGCATAGGGTGTCTCGAACAGCGGATTATATATACATACATATATGACAGACGAATAGGAATGACAAATGTTGGAATTAAATAATTTTATATTCATTTAATGATTTTAATAATAACCTTGTATTTTCATTAAAACAGATAATAGACTAAAAAAAGATAACATACTATTTTGATGTAAAAACCAAGTTACAAATAAAAAGAGAAAATTTTGGTTGGATCAAAAAGATAACGATATCAAATGAGAATTGCCCCCCCCCCCCGCCCTAGAGATTATACCTTACGATATCATGTGTCAGACGCCCCCTCCCCATAAATTGATAACGTTATATATGCACAGCCCCCAAGACAAGCAATCTACATGCTAAGACGAAAACCTATCAAAAAAAGAATTTCCCCCCATCCCCTGGGAGTTTATCTTAACAGGTTTGTACTACATGTAATACAAAATAGATTACATCCGACATTTCATAGAAAAAAAAAATTCATTTAAAGAAAAAATCATGCATTTCACGCTGGTTAGCGTGAATTTTCCAATTCTCAAAGCCTATTATCGTATTGACTTTATTGAGCATATTTTAGAAAAAGAAGTATGTAAAAATATTTCTGATTACATTCACAATTGACATAATCAGTATAAATTAGGTTTTAAAACAAGATTTAAACTACTGATTGCTTTAAAGAAGTAAAGCGAAGACTGATTTAGGTTCTACTTTATAATTTATTATACCCATTTAATCTCAATTCAATCCGTTCACACGTAATCTATAGTAATAAAAGAAAGAGGTTTGTGTACGCGATGGTTAGGATAATCTACCACTTGTAGAAAAAATACTTTTCGACACATCGTTTTTCGATTGGAGCCCTCCTCTCCGTTCATTTTTCTTAGTCCGCATCCACTCTACCATTTGAAGTAAGAGAAAATAACAAATACTCTCTTAAACGGGTATATTCTTCCCTAAGATGGTCCAATCAGTTTTTTAAAATATGAATAAAGCCCTTAAAAAAAAAATCCTTTTTCGAATCTTTTTTGCAATTTGTTTAAAAATAATAATAACTGTAAAACATTCTTTTCCGAAAGTCACTTTCGTTCTTTCTGCGTCCTTTAAAATTACGGCTTTAAAAAACAAAATTCGAAAAAAAAACAAAAAAAACATACGCGCTTTTTAAGCGTTTAGTTAGTTTTAAAACATCTTCCGGCTAAAAGAAATATTATAAACTTAATTTCTTACAACTGCTCTGAAATTATAACACAACTACACTTTAGTTAGTGGCCGTTTATAAATTTGGTTCAATATATGAGATTTCGGGGTAAAATAAACAATTTGAAAAAAAAAAAAAAATCTCGCACTCAACTTAGAACGTAAACTTATTTTTCATTAATACTCTAAAATTGTAATACCTTCTAATCTTTTTACTGTTGTCCGAATAAAATTTTGATTTAGAAATGAGAATAGTGTAAATAATCAGCTTGGGAAAAAAAACAAAACAAAAAAAAAACAGTTTCAAACTTTTAGCCATAATATTGTGCTTAAATTATGTGCTTCGTGATTTTTGAAGTTTTTGCTATTTTCAATATGATTTTTAGCATTTTTTTTTTTTTTTTTTTTTTGAGTTCTGCGGTGACTTTTTGATATTGGTAAACAAAAAGTTAGAGTAATATAGTGCATGTCCTCCGAGATTTTAAACTTTTTTTTTAATTTCACGTCCTTTTTTTTTTTTTTAACATTTGTGAGAGATTTTCTTCTAAATTGTTCGCCGTAATAAGTTTTGCCGATTTTTAGTGGGTTTCTTCCCATTAATAAAAAGAACCCGGTTTCAAGGTTCTAGCTTTGTATGGTAATTTTTTTCTTTTCAATAAGCATATTCTGAATTCGTACATCGATATTTTATTGAGATCTTCAGAATTTTTTCGCGTTTCACGGTATTTCTTGACGGATCCGGGCAACGCCGGGAAGATCAGCTAGTTATAAATATGTATTAATTACATATTTTCCAACGATATCCGGGTTTAATGATTGTTTGAAAGAAAAAAAATTGTAAATCTAATCTCCATATTCTTCAATGCTTTTATGAAGGAAATAGTCTTGGATTCACGCGTATAACTCTATAAATAATTTATCAAAAATAGAAAATCCATTCGATTCCAGATTGCTTTAATATTCAGGCCCGTCAATTTTATGTCTTTACGTTTAAAAATTAGTCAAAAAATGTGCCTGCAGAATGTTTTGTGTTTTTGAGCAAGAAATTTCAGAACCGCATTAATACGCATTTATATATAAAAATGTATAGTTCTATTTATAATCGTTTTTCGTGTATGGGGGTGGGGCATGAACCCCCTGACCTCCCTTTTGATTCGCGTTTGAGTACTGTCCATGAGCGATAATTTCTGGAAGTGAGTTTTCAGTTATAATATGTGATTTTAAATATAGTGAATCCGCTTAAGAATCTTCTGGTAGACATGTTGAAAATTTACTCAAAGGGGGAGAGTACACATATGAGTACTGCTGAGCTATGACATAGAAATACACCACGATTAAAAACTTGACAAACTGCCGAGTTAGTTATAAAAATGGAACTTGATACTGCCAGCAGAATATCTTTTCTGTTCAGGGGAGTATATCTGTAAATCAGTCTCAGATGTCTAAAAGTACTGTCATTACAAAAAAAAAAAAAAAAAAAAAAAAAAAAAAAAAAAAAAAAAAAAAAAGTTTTTGACTATTTAAGAGAATCAAGCTTGTAAAGCCACTCGAAAATAACTTAAAGCTGCCCCTTTTAGGGAACAAAAAATAAACAATTTCATTTCAAACTGTATTTTTGTGCAAGATACAGCTTGCTTTGCATATTTAACTTACATTCATCCCAGGATAATCTATCTCCCTACCCCGCCTACATTGAAAGAAGCCCTTGCGTTAGAAGAATCAAATTCTCAAATCAGTTGGTTGTTCCTCGGAATTCTATACAATGACAACCTTGTATTGTATGGGGAAAGGTGTCATATTCTTTTGATTTTCAGCTTATCCCTTTCTTTCTTCTTATGTACATTTTGAGTCTTTTTTTTTTTTTCTCCTTGAAAGAATGAACATTGTAATTCCAAAAAAAAAAAAAAAAAAAAAAAAAAAAAAACCCTTATCATGAAATTCGAAAAGATTATTTTCGTAGCAAAACGAAAGCTTCTTAAGCGGAAACATTTTCAAAATTAAAACTTTTTAAAGGGTGAACTTTAGCATTAAAGAAATAGAAAACCAATTGGGACAAATAGATATAAAACATCCTTAAACGGGTTCCACTATATATCGTGATATATTTCATGATACATATACATTTCCTAGATTTTATTGAGTGTGTCTTTTTGTTGATAAAGACCTTTTGTCTTGGACAGTGACTTTTTAGCTCCACCCCACCCCCCACCCCCCCAAAAAAAAAAAAAAAATATTTTCCAATCTTTACATTTGAAGCTCAATTTTTTAAATGTAGAACCGGTAATTATGTGGGACAACAATTAATGGATCTTTGATATTTTTAAAAGCTTAAAATAGCCATTATAAACTAATTTAGATAATCAGTTATTTAATGATAAAAACAACTAAAATGTCATTTCATGACTTAAAACTCTAAAAATTGCCATAAACATGTGTTTTATACGTATAGGTTCATAGTAGAGGGACCACTGGAAGAAAATTCTCGAACTTCGATTGATACGCAAAGCCATTTAATACGCAAATTTTGATCGGTCATTTGATCGCGTATTAACGGGTTCGACTGTATAGTGAAATTCGTCAATTGGTACAAAGAAAAAAACTTTAAATTCAGCATACAATCATGAGAAACTAGTCAGATGTCGCAATCCCCAAACTTTTTTCTATGTCATACATGATAATACTTCCTGAAAAATTAAGCATATCAGCGTCACCGGTTAGACGATTTTCCTCAAAATCTAATGATTAACAGCTTATGTCAACTCCTAACTGAATCTGAAGTTTGATGAAAATCCGTACATTAGTTTTTGAGATAGAGCTATTGCGGAAATTGTAAAAATTTCTGCATAGCAGCACCACCACCTGTTGGGCGATTTACATCAAAAACTAATTAGGACACTTTTATACCAGGGAGTAACTGAATTTGAATCTCTGTGAAAATTAATGCATTAGTTCTATTGCGGAAATCTTGAAAAATACAGCATAGCAGCGCCACCTGTCGGTCGATTTACACCAAGAATTAAACAGCACCAATTTATATTAGGGACTAACTGAATCTCAAGTTTGATGACAATTCGTGCATTTTTTTCTTGAGGTAGAGCTATTGCGATAATCGCGAACAATACAACATAGCAGCGCCACCTGTTGGGGGGCGATTTTCACCAAAAAGCAATCACCATCAAATTATAATATGGACTAACTGAATCTGTAGTTTTATGAAAATCCGTGCAGTAGCTCTTGAGATATAGCTATTGAAGAAATCGTGAAAAATGCAGCATAGCAGCGCCACCTGTTGGGCGATTTACACCAAAAAGGAATCATAACTAGTTTATATGAAGGTCTATCTGAATCTAAAGTTTTGGGACATTCCGTGCATTAGTTCTTGAGATAGAGCGCCCAAAATTTTTTTGTCACATACAGACTCACCGACAGACATTTTCTAAAAACCACCAAATCGTGTTCAGGACCTTCTAAAGCGTATAAATCCACCAAATAGCGGAAGTCATAATTTTCACGAATCCAATACTTTCTATTTGTAAAGCTAGTAGAAAGCAAAAATTTCAAAATTCTTTAAACGGTTGAAAAAAAAAAACGAAATTAGTCGATAAGTTGCCGAAAAAGGTCATGAAATTCGTCAGTTGATGCAGAAGGAGGGGGGGGGGGGGGACTCTAAACAAACCAGTTAAAAAAAAATTGTGAACAAGGTACAAGTGTGCCCTCTTTTTTAGAATAATGTGCACTTTTTGAAAGATTCCCACCCGGTGGCTATTTTTTCTAGATTCAACACTAGTCTTTAACTAAAATATTTAAATGCATTAAAATAAATGTGCAGTATTATTGCAGTTTAATGTAGTAAAATAATTGTTTTTTCCCGTTCATTATCATGCTGACAAAATATATGGTTACATCATTAAAATCTATTTATTTATTTATTTATTTATTTGCATTAAGATTCAGACAAATTTAACAATAAAAATATGAAATATTTTTTAAATATAGATGTTTTCCGAATAAAGTATGAAAGAAAAAAAAAAATGCAGAACTAAAACTGTAATTACTGCAAATTATTTCTATATGTAGGATACTACATTTTGGGGGCTCGGGACAATTCCCCTACTTGCCCATACAGAAATAGCAAAATCTTATGAAGTATCTTGGAATCCAAATTGATTTTTTCTGACATATTCCAGAATTGAATTTTGTTCACAAACGTTCCTTCACGAAAAACCATGAGTCCAGTTATATTATACAGAATTAATTACATATTAAAATACAAACGGAATAATATAAAACGAAAAAATTCTGTAATTTCGCCCCTTACATCTGAACTGAAAGTTTCATTGTTTACATCTGTGATGATGTGTGAATTTCAGGCGTTTGTGGATTTTAGTGTTGCAGATTTCAGGGAATCTAATGTATTTTAAATTTTATTGTAAAGGATCTATGTTGCATGTTACCAAAATTGCATTTCCTTGAGCCAGACCTAAAAAATCTGACTCAATTCTATCTTTTATGTAGAAATTAAACATGTAAAGCGACTCATTCAAATTTAAATATATAATTTTTCATGTCAAACAATAACTTAGACATCTTTTTGCAAAATTGAACTAAATCCAGCTTGGCTCGTAAGTAGTGTTGTCAGGTCAAACAGCGGCACAGAAAGAGAATTAAATTTAAAAAAAAACAAAAAACCCGACTGCGTAAAAAGCGAACTAATTAATTATTTCTCATCACTATCTATATCACAAACTATTTTTTTTTTTTATATTACTCACCTATTTTTTTTATTTACTTGTATTGGTAGCTTTCAAGTTGTGTTTGATTGCTAGTTTCTATCAATAAACACTGTTTTGATAAGGCCTATAGATGTCTATGATGGTTCAGGCGCGGATCCACGGTTGGGGGGGCGACTGGGGCGATCGCCCCCCCCCCAAAAAAAAAATATAAATCCAACTTTTTTTATGGCAGTTTTCGCAGAAAGTACAAACAAACGGAAACATGTCCTGTCATCTACGGAAGGGGAAGGGGGGAGGGAATCGCCCGATCATTCGACCCCCCCCCCCAAAAAAATCTATCTCGGAAAACCGCGAATTTCGCCAAAGGGTCACGAAAAAAAAATCGAATTTAGAATTTCGTCAAAGGATTACAGAAAAAATGAATTTTGTTATAGGATCATGAAAAAAATGCGAATTTCTCCAAAGAATACCGAAAAAAACGAATTCCGTCAAAGGATCGCGAAAAAAACGCGAATTTCGTCAAATAATTGTAAAAAAAAAATACGAATTTTTTCACAGGAGAGCGGAAAAAGCGTGAATTTTGCCACATGATCGAGGATAAAACATTAATTTCGACAAAGGTTCGTAAAAAAGTCAATTTCGCCAAAGGATCACGAAATAAACGCAAATTTCGTTAAAGGATCGCAAAAAAGCTCAAATTTTGTCAAAGAACCGCGGAAAAAACGTGAATTTGTCAAAGAATTCGTTAAAAACGCAAATTTCGTCAAAGAATTGGTTAAAAACGCGAAAAAAACGCAAATTTCGACTAAGGCCGCGAAAACCCCCATAATTAGAGCCTGTAGATGATCCCCCGGAATCCCCCTCTGTTGTAGCCTTTCAAAAAATATGCTGTGAATGTCAGTATTTTTTTTACTCAGATTATATGTCAGTCGGTATCCCCCCCTCCAAAAAAAAAAAAAAAAAAAACGATTCTCTGGAACGGCCTCTGTGATGGTTAGAGTTTCAGTAAAGCTAGAGATCGTGTCTACATAACTTCCAGGTTGTGTAATAGTTAAACGGAGCTTCTAACAGTAAAATAGTCATTGAAACATCGTCTTCATTTTGAATGATCTATCCAATGATATGCCACTCAATAGGGTGTGTAATTTTTTTTTTCGTGCCTACTGCCATTTTGTATTTTATAGCTGCCATTTTGAATTTATAAAATCAAATCTAGCCTATAACCAAACTTGTATAAAACCAAAAACTTTTTGCGCACATAAATATTGGGTCAAAAACTTTCTGCAAATTAATTTAATGTTTAATAAAATAACGCGTTATATTACTTTGACGGTATGAATTTTAAACTGTAGTTTTAAAATAATTACCATTTAATTTAAAAATTAATTAATATCAGGGTTGCCGGCTTTTAGCTAGGCCAACAAAAGCCGCCGGGTTTTTTTTTTTTTTTTTTTTTTTTTTTTTTTTACCACTTCAAAAAAGCCGACTTTTATTTTTCAAAAAGGTTGTTTATAGATGATTCATATAAATTTGGATTAATTTATTTTTAATACACTGATAAATATTTTCTACTACAAAAATATAAACTTCTATAAAATTTTGTCAAATAAATAAGTCCTTATAACTGCCAGAATGCAACTGTGAAGGCATTATGTCAGAAAAAAATTATAAATATTCAGAAGAATACATTAAATTAGACTCTAATGTATTGGTTTGGAATTCTTTATTATAGCTCTACACATACCACACATTTTAAGGATTATATGAAAGAATAAGAAAATGTTACACATCAAAATCGAAACATTCTTACATACTGATATTTACTTTTAAAATTGATTAAAATTAAAACTAAATAGCATTATAAGTATTTAATAACTGAAATTATCTTATATAATACTTGAGAACACCCGATAATAAGCAATTGATATTCTAACTTATAAAAATTATATATGTAAAAAAGTTTGTCTGCTACTACGCTGTTATGTAACTTATTTCAGATGTGTCCATATGGACAGATTAAAATCGTAGAATGAACAATGTTGAAAGAGAAATTAGGAAGAATATAACATTTGAGGAAATTTTAGTACATGTAAGTGCATAAAATAAAGAGAACAATTAAAATATATATATATATCCAAATAAAACTTTTATTGAATTAGAATTTTGAAAAGCTAGTTGCTATTTAAAATAGTGCATATTCATGCATAAATTAATGCATTGCATATGTTATTCATAATACTGTTTTAATAGTGAGAAATGATGTTTTTTTAAAAGACTTTAATGTGTGATTTTAAATAAATGTTTATGAGAAATAAAATAAGACTTGTATATTATCTCTTAAAATTAGTTAATAAAATATATAACTAAGCAACCATTGTCTTTTTTAATGATATAAAGCAATAAAAATGAAAAAAAAAAGGGTGTTAAGGTCAGTGTAAACCAGAGACCTTTTATTCCAATATTAATGTGTTCATTATTGATAAATTGGGTTATATTGACTTCTACCTCAATCAAATGTCTTTAAAACTAATTAAAAAACACATAAAAATGTGTCATTCATAATTAAAATGCTTCACTGTATAAAAGACAATTTTGGCCAAAAAAAAAAAAAAAAAAAAAAAGCCGGTTAAAACCAATAAAAGTCACTGGCGTGGCTTTTTTAAATTTTAGCCGACTTTTTTGCAATCCTAATTAATATTAATTGCAGAATAATTATGTTGGCTAAAAAGATAATAAAGCTAAAACTCAATGATAAGAAGGGGGTGAATTCTAATCAGCTATTTTGTGAATACATTTAGAAACAACCCAGTCCTTAATATTATGAACTCTTCTCACAAAATGCCAGTCACTCTGTTCACAGAAATAATGGACATTGCTTCTGAACTGAATCACAGTTTTATAATCTATTCTTTTATAATGTCATATCATTCATAATCATCATTTGTTCTACCAATTTTATTTTCAGACATTAAAAACACACTAAGATTTCATAGTTTATCATACAGCCAAAAAATAGCGTACATGTCATAAGTTTTAAAACATATATATACTTTAACACAAATATTCAAGATAGTTTAAAAAATATTTTCACCTCCTTTTTCACCGAGGCATCTTCAGTTATTGATGTTTTTCGTCTCACTCTCGCTAATCCTTGCTTTCCAGATTTTCCCTGTTATTTTTCCCTATTTTCAAAATGTGTCGCCATCTATTGTCTATAAATGCGTGTAGTTGATCATTGCAGGTTTCTGATTTTGATGAGATGATTTCAATGGCTTCTCTTATTAATGCGTAATTTAAACTATTGTATTTTGCTAATTTCTCGACGTTTTTAAAATCTATTGTGATGGGGGATTTTCTATTGAGTCGTGCTATGGCCGTAGATGATTTATTAAGTCGTATATCCCGTTGGTGTTCTTTAATCCTGTCTTGTAGCTTTCTTTTTGTCATTCCTATATATGACATATCTTTTCCTTCATTGTTTTTTTTTATTTTCAGACATTAAAAACACACTAAGATTTCATAGTTTATCATACAGCCAAAAAATAGCGTACATGTCATAAGTTTTAAAACATATATATACTTTAACACAAATATTCAAGATAGTTTAAAAAATATTTTCACCTCCTTTTTCACCGAGGCATCTTCAGTTATTGATGTTTTTCGTTTCACTCTCTCGCTAATCCTTGCTTTCCAGATTTTCCCTGTTATTTTTCCCTATTTTCAAAATGTGTCGCCATCTATTGTCTATAACTGCGTGTAGTTGATCATTGCAGGTTTCTGATTTTGATGAGATGATTTCAATGGCTTCTCTTATTAATGCGTAATTTAAACTATTGTATTTTGCTAATTTCTCGACGTTTTTAAAATCTATTGTGATGGGGGATTTTCTATTGAGTCGTGCTATGGCCGTAGATGTGGAAGAACAATGAAGGAAAAGATATGTCATATATAGGAATGACAAAAAGAAAGCTACAAGACAGGATTAAAGAACACCAACGGGATATACGACTTAATAAATCATCTACGGCCATAGCACAATTCAATAGAAAATCCCCCATCACAATAGATTTTAAAAACGTCGAGAAATTAGCAAAATACAATAGTTTAAATTACGCATTAATAAGAGAAGCCATTGAAATCATCCCATCAAAATCAGAAACCTGCAATGATCAACTGCACGCAGTTATAGACAATAGATGGCGACACATTTTGAAAATAGGGAAAAATAACAGGGAAAATCTGGAAAGCAAGGATTAGCGAGAGAGTGAGACGAAAAACATCAATAACTGAAGGTGCCTCGGTGAAAAAGGAGGTGAAAATATTTTTTAAACTATCTTGAATATTTGTGTTAAAGTATATATATGTTTTAAAACTTATGACATGTACGCTATTTTTCGGCTGTATGATAAACTATGAAATCTTAGTGTGTTTTTAATGTCTGAAAATAAAATTGGTAGAACAAATGATGATTAGGAACTGAATCACATTTTGTAAGGAGAGGTCCATTCATAGGTATCATCAGTAAAGAGACCGATGAGTTTTTATTGCGGCCCTTTGACGAAATTCTCGTTTTTTCGCGATTTTTTGACGAAATTCGCGCTTTTTTCACGATCCTTTGACAAAATGAGCTTTTCTTCTCCTATCCTTTGACGAAGTTTGCATTTTTTCGCGATCTTTTGACGAAATTCACGATTTTTTTGCGATGTTTTGACGAAATTTGCATTTTTTAGCGATCTTTTAACAAAATTCGTGCTTTTCCGCCATTTTTTACGAAATTCGGTTTTTTCCTTCACTTTTTAGACGAAATTTCCTTTTTCCTGCGATTCTTTGATTAAATTCGCTTTTTTTTCGCGATCCTTTGATGAAATTCACGTTTTTTCTGTGGCCTTTTGACCAAATTAGGGTTTTTTCGCGATCTTTTAACGAAATGCGCTCTTTTTCCGCAGTCCTTTTACAAAATTTGCGTTTCTTTCGCGATCCTTTAACGAAATCAACCTTTTCCCGCGATTCTTTTACGAAATTTGCGGTTTTTTTTCGTGATCCTTTGAAAAAATTCGCACTTTTTCCGCTATGCTTTTACGAAATTCGTTTTTTCCTTCGTTTCTTTGACGTAATTTGCGTTTTTTCTGCGATTCTTTGTCAAATTTATTTTTTTTCCAAGATTCTTTAAAGAAATTCGCGTTTTTCCTGCGGTTTCACGTTTTTTCGACGATGCTTTGACAAAATTGGTTATTTTTTCAACGAACAATTGACGGAATTGGTTTATTATCGGCGACCATTTGTTGAAATCCGCAATATATTTCAGTGATATTTTTTTATGTCTGAATTTTCGGACTGATGGCCGATTTTTTTTAAAAATTTTTGGAACCGAATGCCTTAAATTTTCGGAAAATTTGGAACAGAATCGCTCCTGGCAAACAATAAATAAATCGTACATAAAATTAGGGAACATTTTTAATATTTCGGTATTTAAAAAAAATAGTACAAGAACAAAAAATTACGTTTTTTTTCCCTAAGAAATTTTCCGCAAAGTTCCGAATTTTGCGGAACATTTTCCGCGCACGGCGTTCGCGCCTGCGTCTATATTATACAACTATGCCTATAACCATCGGACGGGTAAGACGAAACGACAGAGACCTCATTCATTAAAATCCATCCAGCCGTTGGGATGTTTGGAGGGTATAAAGAAATCCATATACTCAGATACGCGTGAAACACATAACCCTTCTTGGCAGTCGGATAAAAAAAACCGGACAGACGCTTGAAAATCGAGACATTTTAAGCACTACAATAAAACCTGTTAAAACGGAACCAGTGTAATGGAATAACGCTTTAAACTGAAAATTTTCGCAATATCGGCTAAAACCGGCTAAGATTGTCTAAATTGGAAAGTTCTTCCAATTCTTTGTCGTTGCATATCTTAACAGGTTGCTGTATTAAATAGCTTCCTTTCATCGTATTGAATGTAAGTGAATAATACTTTATCCATAAAGGAATGGTGTGAAATCAATTAGTCGAACTAGAGTTTTCTAAATAATTAACAGTAATTTTATGACAATAATGCTCACTTCACAAATACAGAGTTTTATTTTTTATTTTTCATTATTTTGCCTTTCAGCCGTTTAAGAAAAAGCGCAATTATTACGAACACTCTCAAGAAAACATTTCGTAAAACGTAAAACGTACAGGCAGCAAGTTGCAGGAACGCGCCTGTGGTTGGAACAGATTTTTCTATTATTTGAAGAAAATTCTGTGTTTTGACTGGAGAAAAAAAAAATGAGCTTCAATTCGCGAACTTTTGGTGTTTTGGAGGAAAAGAGACATACGTAAAAAATCAGTTTCTGATACAAAAAAGTAACATGCAGCACAGTTACGGGAACACCCCCGTGATTTGACGAAAATACAACTTCAGATAATTTTTACGTTAAGGCTGTTCTCAACTGCTCTGCTCAACAAGCGCAAAACGTTTTGACACATTTACAAATTCATTTTTTAACTTTCTTGTTTTAAGATATAAAATTGGAAAGCCTGAGCAGGTAAGAGATTTGGAATCGAACTGTGTTTTCCATTTTTGGATCCATCAATTATCTATTGAGTTAGAAGCAATTTGGATCACTTGACAAACACGTTTTTCATCCTTTCTTGGCTGGTTTTTCAAGTTTCGCGCGGAATCTCGGTCCAAAACGTCCACTTTGACTCTCGTTTCTGAAAAATCTATTGCGTTTGAAAAAAAAAAAAAAAAAAAAAAAAAAAAAAAAAAAAAAAAAAAAACGGATAAAACAGCTCGATGACATAGTTTCTGAACATCAACACCTACTAGTTTCATGCATTTCCGAACAAAAATAAATTAAAACTTATATCAGAAAGTTGCCCTTTTGGATTTGAGAATAGCCTTAAAATAATGAATTTTCTGTATTTTGGGGGGAAATGGGCAAATCAAAACAGCAATTTTCGTGTTTTAATAATAATAATAAAAGCAATTGAAGAAGCACCTTCAACTCACGTATTTTTTTTAGAATGTATATTGATCGAAACCAGCCAGATCCTCCAGACTGAATCTCTAACTTCTGAATAGATACAGAATTTAAATCTGAGATTAAAACTGAAATACAAAATTCTGAAGAAAAATGTAAGTTAAAGGAAAATTTGTAAAATAGCTTAGAATGTAAAAGTTCATTAATATCAGCTCAATCATAAAACAAAGTCTTGTTCATGCTAAAAAAACCCTTTAAATTCATGCTTATTTTGAAACAGCCAAAGTTTAGAGGTCTGCACGGGCCGGGCATAACTTCTTTTTTTCGTACCGAGATAGGCAGGTTTCATTCTTCCTAGGTCTTCATAAGTCGATATTTTCAGTCCCGTCTCGATCCAGCCTGTATGAAATCATTTACTCGGCTTGGCCTGGTCCGTGCAAAAATCAGCAAAATTTGGCCCAGGCCAAAATTTTTTCCAAAAAGTGTATATATTTTTAAATAGACATTATACTACAATTAAACATTAAATTTTATTTGTTTTAAAGAATAGTAGATTTCTAGGCAATAAAATTAAAATACAGTAAAACGTGTGAAAATGAACCAGCCTATGACGGAATCCTGTCTTATTAGCTCCGGTCCGGTATGCTATTTCTTTCTCCCAGCTTATTTTGTGTCCAAAAAATAACGTTAGCTTACCAAGGCTAGCTGTAAAACAAATCATTACGATTAAATACTCTTTAGCAATTTTTTAAACTTCTAAGCATCGCACACTTTCAGTTCTTATACCGTCGTATTGGAAAAAAAAAGTTCTTTTAAATGCACTTTGTTTGAAAACTGTATCCCCATTTGTTTTTGAAATATTAATTTTTTTGTAGTTTTTGGAGCCATTTGCTTAATATTGACAACGGCATTTTATCCACTTCTGTAAAAAGCAAAGGAAAAATAGTTTTAAAATAGTAATTATATATTTTTGTTGCCATTTTCTCATAACAACCGAAAGAAAATGTAATTAAAATACGTGCTATTTTGAAAAAAAATATAAACGAATGATTTCTGTTAAAACAATGGAGCTATTATATACTATATTTAATTATAAGTATCTATGAATCATTAGATAGCCGTTTTTTTTTTCGATTTTCTTGAATGACGATATCTTTTTGCTGCATTTGTGCATTATTTCACGATAGTGATGTACTATGCATGCTTTATTGTCGGTTTGTGAAATTCTTAAGCGGATGCGAATGACGTCATTTTACATAAAATAAAACGTGTGCTTTAACTCTTAAAATTTAAATATGTTTTGTACTGCAGTAGATTCCCGCTTAACCGAGTTATTTTCTTCTGATGGACTGATGACTTCTATTATTATGAAACAGCCATTATAAATGAAGTGTTAGGTGAAGATGAAAGAGCAGCCGTAAAAAACAATTATGGCCATTTCTTCCCCCCATTCTGACCAGAAAATCAGAGTTCTAACTTTTTAAGGTTGCTCTTTCATCTTCACCTAACACTTCATTTATAATGGCTGTTTCATAATTATAGAAGCCATCAGTCCATCAGAAGAAAATGAAGTAATGGAAATGCCGGAGGCGACACTAAATTCTGATAAAGCAGAATTCCTGTTCTCTAGTATGGAAAAATTTTATTGATCCATGCAAAATGAACATAATAATACGTGAGGAAAGAATATAATACATTTACACCTGCTAAGAAGGGAACTTGTTTCTAACGCATTTTTTTTTCTTTCCTATACGATGTCTTAGAAGATTTTACTGTATAGCATTTTTCAGATTTTTAAGTCTCCAATACATAATTTTTTGATTAACGATATTAATTATAGCTGAAACATTAACAAACAAATAGAGATTCATTAAAAAAAAAAAATGTATATCGCAACCTTGTTTAAAAATGAAAATTATAAACATGAAAAAAGAGCTAAAATAAGTATTTTTGATCAGAACTCCTTTTAACAAAATCGACGTAAAATTACGTCGGACTTGGGCCGAGATTTTAACTTTTTTCCGGGCCGGGCTCGGACTGAACTATTAATTTTTATACCGGGTCGGCCCATTACTGTTTTTTGTACAAACCAGGCCGGGCCGAAGTTTTAACTTTTATACCGGGCCGGGCCCAACTTGTCTTTCTACGAGTCGGGCTGAGCCCGAACCTGGAAATTTCGGCCCATACAGAACTCTACAAAGTATAACTAAGTTATAAATTAAAATTGTTTAGTCTAATAATACAATCAAGTTTAAATTATCAAGTAAGTCGATATTCTGTTTTACACGATTTTTTTAAAATTTCTAAATACGAACCTACGACCCTAAATACGAATTGTTAATTACAACCCTGCACGGTTCGAGTTATGCCCGACCCGAAAACGACAAAGTATTTTTTTTAACCTGCAACTTGATCCTAAGCATGAAATGAAAAAAAAAATACTAAATGTAAAACAATTCTGGAAAATAGTTTAAAATCATATCTCTAAAATCAATTTTATATTTCAAAAATGAATGCATGCATTTACTTATTCATATACAAGTATTTTTTTATCAATTGAAATAATAATCTGGACTTTTCTTTGGGTTGGGTTGATTTTTGACGGCCGATTATCGACTCGAGGGATATAGGCCCGAGGGGGGGGGCTTTCTAAGGGAACCTAATCCATATTTACGCATAGAAATCCAAGGTTCGAACACAGCACCTCCCATCTACCAGCTTCGAGAGCACAGAACCTCTCAGCCACTGGTGGGGCGGATTTTTCTTTCTAAAAATTTGGTGTACTTGAATCGACTCCCAAGAAACAAAAACTCTAATCTGAGATGACCCGAAAATGGAAACACTAATCAACCCGATCCACAGCAAAATTTTAGAGCCAATGGCCCACACGATAGGTAGAATCGGGTTAACTGACCCGATGCAAAATTTTAGTAGTTGCTATATACACATCTTCTCGTACTTTACAATGAAGTTATGTATGTATATAATTATTTCTTATCTATACCTTCCATTTATCTTCTATATATTAAATAGAGATTAATATCTATAAAATGAGACTCTACTCACTGTATATTGAAATTAGTGAAAAAAAAGAATTTTTAGTTTGATACTAAGTTTGCTTGAATAATTATACAAAACTCTCTTTTTACTTACTCATTCATTTATAAAAAATACTTACCCTAAGCTTTTTAATGAGAAGATCGAAGCGAGCAGATGAATTTAAACGTCCTGTCTCCTCTTGAAATCGTATTTCTTATAGGCGCGTAAGTTTGCGGTCAGTCGAATAAACATAGAACAGGAGTTCACAAGAATGAGCTCTAGGCAAAATGTATAAAGTTTTCGGTAACATCCGGCTGTTGTGACGGCAGCATTTAACCGACATGTGGTTCAAGCCAATCCGACTTCCGAAGAACAAAATCAGCGCTCTGCTATTCCGTGGGTCGCATTTTCTATAAACAAACCTAGATCTCTTTTTAAAAAATTAACCTGCACCCGACTCGACACGACCCGAGTCGTGTGCAGGAAAAATCAGATTACCCGACCCGATGCAGGACTCAACACTCAAGTCAAAAAACTTTCCCCGACGACGATTAAATTTGACCCCGACGGGGGGGCATATGCCCCCCGGACACCCCTCTGGCGCCGCCCTTAATTAACATCATGAGAATTAGGCAGACGACACTCTGATGCGCTCGTATGTGGATATCACGGACGAGGGAGTGTGCCATGAAATTTCCGCAGGTCAGATGGACCTAGCGTAACCGAAACCGCATCGATGTTCAATACAAACGAGAAAAAACTAGCAACGGCTGGTAATTCTGTTTACAATTATTACCAAACTGTGCATAACTTTATATATATATATATATATTCAAGAATATTAAAGTGTATTATGATTTCATCAAAAATCTGCCTAAATTGCCTGCACTATTACTAGACCCACTAGACACCAGCCAAATTCTTTTTTATGTTGACTACTGATATATCCTACATATATATATATATGTATACACTTGTGTATATATGTATACATAGATATATTTATATTGCAATTATACATTTAAAATTACCTTAATTTTTTAAATGGTGGACAGAAAGCCTGTTTTTATTTTCCAGTTTTCTTCCTGGAAAAAACAGTGTAAAATTAAATGATTAAGAGGAAAAACGACAATAGTCCATTTTTTTTAAATTTGATATGGCAGTTTCACTTAATGGCTTGAAAGGCGTACTATCGTTTGCTAATCTTCGACAGAGGAGTAAAATGAAAACAATCCTTTCAAAATGCAGTTAACGATAGATCGATATACAGCTGAAGATAGTATAACCAGGCTTATAAATTAAAATAACTCGCAATAACTAATTTATTATTATTATCATTTTTGCCTTCTACCCATCCATCCGATTTTTATAATATGTCTGTTAAATTGTATTAAAACCAGCGTACTGAAACTAATTACTAAATTATTAATATAATGCTTATTCAAATTTTACATTTCTTTTAAAGCTGACATTATTATGTAATATAATATTTTTACCATTAAAATATAAATCTACACATCAAAAAATATGAAAATAAGCAACGCATTCTGTCAAAGTAAATTAAATGAATAAAGTAACTTAAAATATTATTTCTAGGTATCTCTTATCTACATTCTGGTAGAAATCCCCGGCAGACAAAACTTTATAACAAAAAAATATGTCATAATGTACAATTCAAACCCAATAAACATAATATTTTAAATTATATTGCCATATATACAGCTTTGTCATTGACTTTCAAGATGAATTAATGGTTTAATAAACTTTATTAACAGCGTAGTAAAAGTTTATTAACAGTATGTGAAAGAATGACTGTTTGGGCGTAACTTGTTGCATAGCGAGAAGAACGGGGACCCAATTCCCTATTTTGAAGTTACTATCATGTCATCGGGGCCTGAAATTGTAACAAATTAAAGATACATGTAAGTACAATAAGAATATTTTAATCTGCCTCGTCATATCTTGGTACGAGACGAGAAGGGCGGGGCGCCAATTCCCCAATTTGATGACACTATTACGTCATCGAGTTACGCCCTGAAATTTTGGCACATTAAAGGGATATATCAGTACATTAAGAATATTTCATTCAAGAATATTTCAGTGTACCTCGTCATATCTTGGTACGAGAGCAGTTGAGCGGGGTCGCCAATTCTTAATTTTGGGGGTGTTATCACGTAATCGAGATACGGTTTGAAATTTTAACACATTAAAAATACATATCAGTACAACAAGAATATTTTAGCCTGCCTCGTAAAATCTTGGTTCAAAGCGAGAAGAGAGGGGCGCAATTCCCCATTTTGACGGTACCATCACATCATCGAGTTACGGCTTGTAATTTTTTGCACGTTGTAGGTACATAACCTTACATTAAAATATTTTACTCTGCCTCGTCATACCTTGGTACGATATGAGGCGAGCGAGTCGCCAATTCTTGATTTTGGCGGTTTCATCACGTCATCAAGTTACGGCCTGAAATTTTACTACATTAACGGCACATATCAGTACAATAAAATATTTCAGTCTGCCTCGTCATATCTTGTTACGAAACGAGCAAAGTGGGACGCAGTCTTAATTTTTGAGGTATCATCATATAATCGTGTTATGGCTTAAAAATTTGTCCCACTGAAGGTACATATCTGTGCAATAAGAATATTTCTGTCTGCCTCGTCATATCTTAGTACGAAATTAGCAGAAAGACATTGGACAAATACGACATGAATGACAATTATGAGTTTTTTTTTTTTTTTTTTTTGTTATAAATTTTAGTCTGTGGGTGGGTTCTACCAGGATATGCGCAGGCAGACCAAAACATTCTTAAAATATTTTATTTTACCTTTAATTGGGCGTCAGTTTCATCCCGTAAAACGGTGACGTGATAGTGACACCAAAATAACGAATTGACACCCGCTGCTGCTCATATCGCACCAAGACATGACGAGGCATACTGAAATATTCTTATTGTACTGATATGTTGCCTTGACGTGCTAAAATTTTAGGCCTTAATTCGATGATGTGCCTATACTGCCAAAATTAAGATTTGACGCCCCGCTCTGCTCATCTCTTATCAAGATATGACGAGACAGACTGTAATATTCCTATTGTACTAATCGATATCTTAATTGGCCAAAATTTCAAGCCATATCTCGATGACGTGATAGTACTGTCAAAATAGGGAATTGGCGCACCATTCTTCTCGCTCTGTACCAAGTTATGACGAATCAGTCATTTTCTCACGTATCGTTAATAAGCTTTTCCTAAACCATTAATTCAATTTAGAAGTCGATGGCGAAGTAATGTACGCTATATGGTCATTAATCACCGGACACTTTCAATTTTAGACATTTCGTCGAATATTTAAATATATACTCGTCAAATTTTTCTGGAACTTCAGGATTGTGAAGAATATGTTCGACTTCATATTTATCAACGGCGATTTGATCAGAAAAACAATTAGGGGGGCAACAAAAAATCAAAGAAAAATAATGTTTGGGATACCCTGTAAAATAAAATGCACGAAATGATCTATCGCTATAGCTTACGAATATATGAGTATTGTACAATATATGTATTCATTTGTGAAGGAATAGAACGTATAATCATGAAGAAATATCGATTTTTTTTCAAAAATTCTTGCATATTTTTTGTTTATATCATGCAGGGCTGTTTACCAAATTTAAGGCCAGTTTCAGAAAATTTGACAAAATGTAGTAGAAATTATACAGTGCCAGTGGAACGTAAATATATTAAGTATTTGATGAAATATGAGGAATTGTATGAAATATTTTTTATCTGCGCGTGCAAGAAAAAATGTTTTATGATTTGATGGTCAACTATATGGAGCAACTCATAAAAAAAGCCAGTCAAATATAGTGAAAATTAAGAAATATATCGGTAATAGACTGAGCTGATTTTTATTTGCTCTCTAAAAGTAGCCGAATGATAAGGGATTTTCCACAGATTATCATTTTTATTATCTGGCTTTCAGCAAAGGAATTTGTACTTAATGAATCCCAACGACAACGAGTAGATTTAGAAGAAATGCTTAGATTTTGACCCATCTTTTTTCTTGGAATAGACTCGCTCTGGTAGTTTTAAATGAACTAAAGCATTAATAAAAAATGAAAAAAAGAAGTTAACAAGATAAAGTAAAAAAACTAAAACCCAACTACGACAAAAAACTACGCTGAAAAAGTATAAAAGTACCCCATGAATACAGGTAAAGTCACAATCAAATGCTAGTAATATATAGATATAATCAAAATGTACAAGTAAAGCGCTTTTGAATGATACCAAACACGGCATATTTATCTTAACTTTATTTTTTGACGTGAACGTTAATAGAATAACGTTCACGCTGCTCTACATTACAGTTCCCGTGATCCGCGCTTTACTCTTATCGCTCATTTTTTTTAAACATCTTCAAAGCAGTCTTGTAATTATGTATAAGCATATAAATACTGGTGAAGCTCTTTCAAGTAATACCAAACACATTACATATATTTTTATTTTATACTTTTTGTCCGCTAGAGGGCATAATAGTAAATTTGGTGACAAACTTTATAGCTCACAACCAACAGAATATCAAGATCAAGACCCTTCTAATGGCACTGCAGTGGTCTTATTCTGATTACTAAGTACCAAAGAAATTAAGAACGAAAAGATGTGAATTATATGCAATTAGCCCATAAATGCAAGTAAAGTCACAAGCAAATGCTAGTAATATATATATATTCGAAATGTACAAGTGAAGCGCTTTAAAATGATACCAAACACGGCATATCTAGCTTAACTTTATTTTTTTACTCTGTATATTTTGTCCGCTAGAAGGCGCCACATTGAATTTGGTGAAAATCTATATAGCCTATAACCAGCGGACAATTAAGACGCTTCTAATGATATGTCATTTGTCGAATTCTGATTAGTGGTTTAGAAGTTACGAGGGAACAGATGAACATACATACATACATACATACATACATACATACATACATACATACATAGCCTGTCAAAATCATAACCCTCCTTTGGCTTTGCCGTAGTCGGGTAAAAACGACAATTTATGACGATTTTTACACAAATGTGAACAATATCCATATATTCGTAAGTTATATCAATAGATCATTTTGTGCATTTTATTTTACAGAGTGATCAAAAACATCAATATTTTTCTTTGATTTTTTGTTAGCCCCCAAATTGTTCTTCTGATCAAATCGCTGTTGCTAAATATGAAATCGAACATATTCTTCATAAACCTGAAATTCTAGAAAAATGCGAAAAGCATACATTTAAATATTTAACAAAATGTTTAAAATTGAAAGTGTTCAGTGATTTATGGACATATAATGTATATGACAATGCAATGTAAAATATTATGTTTAATGGGTTTGAATTTTTCATTATGAAGCCTTTTTTGTTATAAATTTTGGTCTGCCGGGAATTTATACCAAAATATGCGCAGAAAGACCAAAATATTCTTAAGATACTTTATTTTATTTTTAATTTGGCACATTTCATCTCGTAATTCGATGACGTGATAGTGACGCCAAATGACGAATTGGCGTTCGCTGCTGCTCATATCGTACCAAGAAATGCCGAGACAGACCAGTCATTCCTTAATCTACTTCCTAATAATCTTGTCCTACATCAAGATTTCATGTCGTAACTCGATAGCATGTTAAAACCGCTAAAAATAAGAATTGGCGCCCCGCTCTGCTCTTCGTCTCGTACCAAGATTTGACGAGGTAGACTGAAATATTCCTATTGCACTAATCGATATCTTTGGGCCAATCAGTCATTCACGTACTGTATATAAGCTTTTACGAAACTCTTAATTCATCCTGGAAGTCGATGGTGAAGTATATATATATATATATGGCAATTTAATGTAAAATCTTATGTTTATTGTATTTGAATTCTATATTATGACGCCTTTTTTTGTTATAAATTTTAGCCTGCCAGGGATTTTTACTAGGGTATGCGCAGGCAGAGCAAAATAATCATAAAATACTTTTTTTTCATCTTTAATTAGGCACCAATTCCATCCCGTAACTCGATGGCGTGATAGTGACGCCAAAATGACGAGTTGGTGCCAGCTGCTGCTCATATCGTACCAAGAAATATCGAGGCACACCAGTCATACCTTATTCTACTCCTAGTAAACTTGTTCTATATCAAGGTTTCATGTCATAACTCGATGACCTGTTAAGACCGGTAAAATGAAGAATTTGCTCCCTGCTCTGTTCGTCTCTTACCAAGATATGACGAGGCAGACTAAAATATTCTTATTGTACTGATATGCAGATTTGTATAAAACCAAAAACTTTCTGCGCACATAAATACTAGGGTCAAAAACTTTCTGCAAATTATTTTAATGTTTAATAAAATAACGTGTTATATTATTTTCACGATATGAATTAAAAACAGTAGTTTTAAAATAATTAACATTTAAATTAAAAATTAATTAATATTACTTAAAGCATAATTATTTCGGTTAAAAATTTAAAGCTAAAAATCCATGATAATAACGGATGAATTCTTAACAATTATTTTGTCAATAAATTTAGAAACATCCTAATCCTTAATATTGTGACTTATTTGCATAAAATACCAATCACTCTGTTCACAGGAAATAATGTGACATTGTTTCTGAAACAACTGAAAAATATTTTGTAGGGAGAGGTCCTTTCATAGGTATATTCATTAAGGAGGCAGATGAGTTTTTACCGCGGTCCATTGACAAAATTCTCACTTTTTCTGCGATTATTTGATAAATTTCCCGGTTTTTTCGCGATCCTTTGACGAAATTTGCGTTTTTTCTGTGATCCTTTGACGAAATTCGCATTTTTGTGTAATCTTTTGACGAATTTCATGTTTTTTTGACAAAATTCGCACTTTTTACGCAGCGCTTTGACGAAATTCGCGATTCTTTGACGAAATTAGTTTTTTTTTCGCGATTCTTTTACGAAATTTGCACTTTTTTTTCGCGATCTTTTGACAAAATTTGCGTTTTTCTGCGATTCTTTGACGAAATTAACTTTTTTTGCGATCCTTTGACGAAATTCGCGTGTTTTTGCGATTTTTTTTACGAAATTCGTGATTTTTTTCGCGATCCTTTGACGAAATTTGTGATTTTTCCGCGGCCTTTTGACTAAATTCGTATTTTTTTCGCGATCGTTTGTCGAAATTAGTTTTTTTCGCGATTCTTCTACGAAATTTGTTTTGTTTTCGCGATCCGTTGACAAAATTTGGCTTTTTTCGCTATGCTTATACGAAATTCTTTTTTATCCTGCGCTTCTTTGACGAAATTCTCGTTTTTTCCGCGATTATTTGACGAAATTCCCGGTTTTTTTCGCGATCCTTTGACGGAATTCGTATTTTTTCTGTAATCTTTTGACGAATTTCGTGTTTTTTCAACGAAATTCGCACTTTTTTCGAAGCGCTTTGACGAAATTCGTGTTTTTCGCGATTTATTTACGAAATTTGCATTTTTTCGCGATCTTTTGACAAAATTCGGGCTTTTTATGCTATCCTTTTAAGAAATTTGTTTTTTCCCAGCGCTCTTCTGACGAAATTTGCGTTTTTTCTGCGATTCTTTGACGAAATTAGAGCTTTTTTCGCGATCCTTTGGCGAAATTCTCGAGTTTTCTGTGATCTTTTTATGAAATTCGGATGTTTTCTGTGATGGGTTTACGAAATTTGCGTTTTTTTCGCGATCCTTTGACAAAATTCGTGCTTTTCCCACGGCCCTTTGACGAAATTAGTTTTTTATTTGCCATTCTTCTTCGAAATTTGCGTTTTTTTCCGTGATCCTTTCACAAAATTCTACTTTTCCCGCTATGCTTTTATGAAATTCGTTTTTTTTCCAGCGCTCCTTTGACGAAATTTGCGTTTTTTCTGCTATTCTTTGATAAAATTCTCTTTATTTTCACGAACATTCTTTCAATTCTTCAATTGATTCAATTCTTTGCAGAAATTCGCGTTTTTTTCCGCGGTCCTTTGAAGAAATTCGCGTTTTTTTCCACGATGGTTTGACGAAATTGGTGATTTTTCTGCGGACTATTGAAGAAATTGCCTTTTTTTCGGCGATCATTTGTTGAAATTCGCAATATTTTTCAGTGATATTTTTTCTGTTTGAATTTTTGGACTGACGGCCGATTTCTTTTTTTTCGGAAACGAATGCATGCAACATTTTCGGAAAATTCGGAATAAAATCACCTCTAGCAAACAATAAATAAATCGTACATAAAATTGTGAAATATTTTTAATTTTTCGGTATTTAAAAAAAAAAAGTTACATGCACAAAAATTACGTTTTTTTTTTCTAAAACTTTTACGCAAAGTTCCGAATTTTGCGGAAAATTTTCCGCGCACGGCGTGCGCGAGTGCGCCTATATTATACAACTCTGCTGATACGAACCTATAATGTGCCAAGTTCTCTGTGCTCTCCGTAATCAAACCGTAACTCTATGACGTGATGATACCGTCAAAATGGTGAATTAGCGCCGCTTTCTGCTCGCTTCGTACTATGATATGCCGGGTCAGACTGAAATATCCCTAATGTACTGATATGTGCTTTTAATGTGCTAAAGTTTCAGGCCATAACTCGATGACGTGGTTATACCGCCAAAATTAAGAATTGGCGCCCAGCTCTCCTCATCTCCTACCAAGTTATGTCGAGGTAGACTGAAATATTCCTATTGTACTAATCACTATCTTTAATAGGCCAAAATTTCAAGCCATAACTCTTGGACGTGAGGATACCGCCAAAATGGTGAATTGGCGCCCTGCTCTGTTCATCTCGTACCAAGATATGACGAGGCAGACTGCAATATCTCTAATGTATTGATATGCACCTTTAATGTGTTAAAAATTCAGGACATAAATCGATGACGTGATTATACCGCCAAAATTAAGAATTGGCACCCCGCTCTGCTCATCTGTCACCAAGATATGTCGGGGCAGACTGAAATATTCCTATTGTATTAATCGGTATCTTTAATAGGCCAACATTTCAAGCCGTAACTTGAGGACATTAGGATACCGCCAAAATGGTGAATTGCGCCCTGCTCTACTCGTCTCGTACCAAGATATGACGAGGCAGACTGAAATATTGCTAGTGTACTGATATGTGCCTTTAATGTGTTAAAATTTCAGGCCGTAACTCGATGATGTGATTATACCGCCAAAATGATGAATTGATGCCCTGCTCTGCTCGTCTCGTACCAAGATATGACGAGGCGGACTGAAATGTAACTAATGTACTGATATGTGCCATTAATGTGTTAAAATTTCAGGCCGTAACTTGATGATGTGATTATACCACCAAAATTAAGAATTGGCGCCCCGCTCTGCTCATGTCCTACCAAGATATGTCGAGGCAGACTGAAAAATTCCTATTTTACTAATCGGTGTCTTTAATGGGCCAAAATTTCACGCCGTAACTCGATGACATAATAGTACTGTCAATATAGGGAATTAACAACCCGTTCTTCTTGCTTTGTGCCAACTTATGCCAAATTAGTCATTTTCTCACGTACTATTAATAAGATTTTCCCAAACCATTAATTGATCTCGAATGTCGATGGCTAATTAATACCCATGGCAATGTAATGTAAAATATGTTTATTGGGTTGAATTTTACATTATAAGGGACAAATGTTTTTGGTATAAATTTTAGTCTGCCGGGGGTTTCTACCAGGATATGCTCAGAAAAACCAAAATATTCAGAAAAAAGCTTTATTTTACCTTTAATTTGGCACCAATTTCATCCCGTAACTCGATGACGTGATTTTGACACCAAAATGACGAGTTGGCGCCCGCTACTACTCGTATCGTACCAAGAAATGCCGTGTCAAAGCAGTCAATCCATAATCTACTCCTAATAATGTTGTCCTACATCAAGATTTCCTCTCATACCTCTATGACGTAGTCAGTTGTGTCGCTTCCGCCTGGTCTATGTTTATTTATATCAGATTGTTCAGGTTAAAATTTTTAAAAATAGAAGGGAGAACAGAATTAAGAAAAAAAAATCAAATTTTTAGAACATGTATTCCCTAAGAAAAAAGCAATTTTGAAATCTATCTTGCAATACGAATCAAACGATATATTCAGAAAATCTCTTTGGGTGGACGCTCCCCTTATACAGTTTTAACTACACAAATCCTTTTGTATACCAGTGCTAAGTGACTCCCGTTTACGATTTTCTTCCTGTAATTTTTGCACATTTCTGCACAAAAATCGCAAATGTTCAATTCCCAGCCTAAAACTTCAACATTATTATTTTCTTATGCTCCAAAGTCAGGACTTCCAAAATGAATTTATTATTTGGCACTTTTATCTAGAACCTCCGCTTGAATTCTTAATTCCAATATGTTGGAATTCCTGTTCTAATATACTCGCCACCTGAAAAAGACACGGGATGAAATATCCATAAAATCTAGCTTTTGTACGCATCTGCATCCTGTAAGTAACCTGCGCACAAAATTACTTTCCAGTGATGCAAGTGCGTACAAACGCGGAGTCCCTATCCCCAATAAATTCGCTTTGATACACTGCACTTTGACTCGGAATAAATCTGTTTCTAAAATGATGAAATAATTGACTGACAGAATTTACAAACGAATTTATTTGAAAATAAATACTTTCTTGTTTTCACGTGCTTTATAAAAGTTAAATTTTAATTAAATAGTTTGCGTGTCAGTAAACTAATTGTAAACTCGTATACATTGGTGTATATTTTAGTGTTGCCAAAATAGTAACACTACGCCGGAAAGAGTTAGTCAGAATTTGCTTTTTTCCCCCTACTCAATATCGGGATATCCAAAATAGTAGAAATTAATATTTTGGTACTTTTGTCTAAAAGTTCGGACCTAAAAACCTCAAAAAAAAAAAAAAAAAAAAAAAAAAAAAAAAAAAAAAAAAAGTGACTCATAAATGATTTTTATATGTCTTAAATTTTCTGCTAAGATTATCGAATTTTAAATACAAACAAGTGAACTCGAAATCCTCGCAGGTTTAGTCATCTTAAAAATTTAAAAATCATCCGCCATATGTATGCGTATGTCCATTGTCATACAAGTATGTCCACGGATGTATGTATAGGCATGTCCGCGGATAGATGTATGTATAGGTATGTCCAAGGATAGATATGTATTTGTATGTCCACGAATAGGTGTATGTATGGGTATGTCCACGGATGGATGTGTGTGTGGATATGTCCACGGATGGATGTGTGTATGAGCATGTCCACGGATGGATGTGTGTATGGGTATGTCCACGGATGGATGTGTGTATGGGCATGTCCACGGATGGATGTGTGTATGGGCATGTCCACGGATGGATGTGTGTATGGGCATGTCCACGGATGGATGTGTGTATGGGCATGTCCACAGATGGATGTGTGTATGGGGAAGGGCATGTCCACGGATAGATGTATGTATGGGCATGTCCACGGATAGATGTATGTATGGGCATGTCCTCAGATACATTGAAAAAAAGCGTATTTAAAAAAATTAAAATTTTTAAATTTTAAAAACAAATACGTATTTTTAAACACATATTTATTTAAAAAATTTTAAAAATTTAGCTAAATACACATGTTGTATGATGTCCTCAGTGTACCGGATTCTGACCGCGTCCGCACTCACCATGTTATACGAGACTGCGCGTGTGTGTGTGTGTGTGTGTGCGATGGCTAGTGAAAACTACTGCACGTAGAAGTCTGAAATTTTAGATGCGAATAGCCCAAGACAGGTCCTGATGCACCTGAGGCTCATTTTTTAAATTTTTTAAGGTCTGGTGCCCCTGGGCCCCTTTACGTTTTTATGCACTAAATTGTTAATAACATGCCCTTTTTTCTATCCGATCTTCTTCGTTTTTGGGGTGAATTCTCCTTTCCATTCCTACCCCATATCTACATTTCAGTTAAGACCCTGGCACCCTTGCAGGGGCCCGGTACAGGGCCCCTTGAAGTTTTAGTGCACTAAATTGTTAATAACATGCCTCTTTTCTATCCGATCTTCGTTTTTTTTCGCGGGGGGGGGGTGAACTATCCTTTCAGTTTTTGCCCCATTTCTACATTTCATTTAAGACCCTGGCACCCTTGCAAGGGGCCCTGTACAGGGCTCCTTAAAGTTATAGTGCACTAAATTGTTAATAACATGCCTCTTTTCTATCCGATATTCTTCGTTTTCGGGTGAATTCTCTTTTCGGTTTCTACCCCATTTCAAGATTTCGGTTAAGACCCTGGCACTCTTGCAAGGGGCCCGGTGTACAGGGCCCCTTGAAGTTTTAGTGCACTAAATTCTTAATAACATGTCACTTTTCTATCCGATCTTCGTCGTTTTTGGGGTGAATTCTCCTTTCAGTTTGTACCCCATTTCTACATTTCAGTTAAAGCCCTGGCACCCTTGCAAGGGGCCCGGTACAGGGCCCCTTGAAGTTTTAGTGCACTTAATAGTTAACATCATGCCTCTTTTCTATCCAATCTTCGTCGTTTTTGGGTTGCATTCTCCTTTCAGTTTTTGCCCCATTTCTACATTTCAGTTAAGATCCTGGAACCCTTGCAAGGGGCCCTGTACAGGGCCCCTTGAAGTTTTAGTGCATTAAATTGTTAATAAATTGTTTCCATTTATTCGATCTTCATTTTTGGGATACTTTCTCCATTTAGTTATTCTCCCGTTTCTACATTCCAGTTAAGACCATTGGCCCGTATAGGGTCCCGCAGGGGTATAAGGTACCGTATAGGGTCCCATCAAGGTGAGGAGGCATCTTCCACCCCTTGGTGGCGCATTATTTTCTCGGGTTTAAGGGCCCAATTTCAAAGGGATTTGCTTCCTTCAATTTAGATTACAAATCGGCTACTTTCTGTATTATGAAATTTTATCTTACACTTTAGTTACCAACACTTTCTAACATTAATAATGCATTTTTTTTCTATGGGTTTGATTCCTACGAGGTTTGGCTCACTCAACGTGGTTTTCGATTGCCTCCGGCACGTGCGGGCACTTCCGGTGAATGCTGCCATAAGTAGTTGTGATGTAGATTACAGGTTCTTTCGGAAAGAAGTTTGATGGGAACACATTAGACACTGCGGAAGGCAATGGGGCCTCCGAAATTAGGTTCATTTAAAAGAATTTCCAAAGATATAAAATCATACAAACTTAAGTTTTGTTTAAGGTTCTTATTTACAAACACCGGGCAACGCCGGGCGGGTCTACTAGTAGACTATATAATAAGAGAATTCTATACTAGGGAATTTCTAAAATTTATAGAACTAAAGAGCATAAGATCATTATTCTATACTATATATGATGTAACATTAATAGTGTTGTACACTATAGATAATTTTTAAAATGACTTAAAAGAGTTGGTCATATCTATACTCATAAAAGAACAAATCGCCCTGTGTATGTGTGTGTGTGTGTGCAATTGCTAGCAAAAACTACTGCACTTACAAGTCTCAAAATTTAGGTGTGACTAGCACAAGACAGTTCCTGATGCACCTGAGGCTCATATTTTAAATTTTTTAAGTGCCGGGGCCCCTGGGGCCCTTTAAGTTTTTATGCACTAAATTGTTAATAACATGCCTCTTTTCTGTTCGATCTTCGTCGTTTTTGGGGTGAAGTCTCCTTTCAATTTCTGCCCCATTTTTACATTTCAGTTAAGACCCTGGCACCTTTACAAGGGACCCGGTACAGGGCCCCTTGAAGTTTTAGTGCACTAAATTGTTAATAACATGCCTCTTTTCTATCCGATCTTCTTCGTTTTTAGGGTGAATTCTCCTTTCAGTTTCTGCTCAATTTCTACATTTCAGTTAAGACCCTGGCACCTTTGCAAGGGGTCCGGTACAGGGCCCCTTGAAGTTTTAGTGCACTAAAATATTAATAAATTGCTTCCTTTTTATCCGATCTTCATTTTTCGGATACTTTCTCTATTCAGTTATTCTCCCATTTCTACATTCCAGTTAAGACTATGGGTCCGTCTAGGGTCCCGTAGGGCCCAGTCCAGGACCCCTTCAATTTTTTGTGTGCCATGCGTTTTTCACACCCTAATTTTCTCACCTTCGCAGTGCGTAATTTTAAAGTTGATTCTTGAACTATTCTCCTTAGACCAACACTCACATATTTTTATTGGGGCCCAAGGGTCCTTTTTTAAGCGTTTCCCCAATTTTTTGCACATTTCTTTCAAATTATATTCTAATGATTAATTCATACCCTGTGGTTAATCTTGACTAATCGACGATCTAAAACGCTATGTACTAAAACGTTGTAACATGTTTTCATGTTAGGGCCCTGTTCTCAACTATTGGCCCCTTTTGGTCCCCTATTATAACTCCCTTAAAAATAGTCCGATTCACAAGATTTCTTTTCTAACATCTTAGGTTATCCAGCTATTACATGAACGACAAAAGAAATATTTCAGACTTCAACTACCACCAATTTTGAATATAAATTGTCTTCTTGGGGCCCTTGGTGCACCTTCTTTAAAAATGATCCGAATTCCTTGCAATTTTTTTACCATAGTTTTGCATCCTCAGATTACATTAAAAACTACTAAAAAGTGTTTTTATACCAAACTATATGCAACTTAAGTCCCTTCGCCCTTGGGGTCCGGTATAAGGCCCCTTGAAGCTTTTGCACAATAAATTATTAATAAATTGCCCCCCATAATCCGAACTTCATTTTTGGAACCATTTTTCGATTTAGTTATTTTCCAGTTTCTATATTCCAGTTAAAATCCTGGGGCACCTTAGGGCCCTGTGGGGCCCTATCTGGGGCCCCTTGAACTTTTTGTGTGCTATGCATTTTTTACACCTAAATTTTCTCACCTTCTCATTGCTTAATTTAGAAATTGAGTCTTGGACTCTTCCCCGTAGACCAACACCCTTATATTTTTATTGGGGCTCTAGGGCCCCTTTTTAAACATTAACCCCATTTTTGCGCATTTTTTAAAAGTATTATTCTAATGATTATTTCATACCCAATGATTACTGTTGACTAATTGAAGATCTAAAGTGCTATGAAGTAAAACATTTAAATATGTTTTCATGTTAGGGCCCTGCTCTCAACTATCAGTTGGACCCATTTGGGACCACTGTTATAGCTCCCTTAAAAAAATGTCCGATTCACGAACTTTTTTTTCTAACAAATTCTTAGGTTCTCCAAATACTACATGAACGACCAAAAAAAAAAAAAAAAAAAAAAAAAAATTGCAGACTTCAGCTACCACCAATTTTGAATATTAATCTTCTTGGGGCAATTGTTGCAATTTCTTTAAAAAAAAATCCTATTCTATTGCAATTTTCTTTAACATAGTTTTGGCGTCTTCCAGCTACTTTAAAACCCCTAAAAATTTTTCTTATACTCAACTACATTCCAGTTAAGGCCGTGGGCCCTTGGGCTCGGTCTTTCTTTATACCTCAGCTACCACCTTTTTCGAACATTAATCTCCTTTTTCAGCATCAACTTACGTCTACTCACTACAGCCGTAAATTAAAAATCGCTTTACTTTAAAGGTAACTTTAGATAAGGGATTTCATCCGTTTATTAAATATCGTGTTAATGCTAACAGTAATTCATGAAATTTACAAGGTGAGGAGGCATCTTACACCGCTTGGTGGGGCGTTATTTCCTCGGGTTTAAGGGCCCAATTTCAAGGGGATTTGCTTCTTTTCACTTAGATTACAATTCAGCTACTTTCTGTATTATGATATTTAGTTACCTTAGACTTTAGTTCCCAACATTTTCTAACATTAATGGTGCATTTTTTTTAATTCTGTGGGATTGATTCCTACGAGGTTTGGCTCACTCAACTTGGTTTTCGATTGTCTACGGCACTTGGGGGTACTTCCGGTAAATGCTGCCATAGGTAGTAGAGATCTAGATTACAGGTTCGTTCGGAAAGAAGTTTGATGGGAACACTAGACTCTACGGAAGGCAATGGGGCCTCCGAAATTAGGTTCATTTAAAAGAATTTCCAAAGATATAAAATCATACAAACTTAAGTTTTGTTTAAGGTTATTATTTACAAACCCCGAGCAACGCCGGGCGGGTCTGATAGTTTATAACAAAATCTTAAAAAAATTTAAGACATATCATTGATGAATCAGTATTTTAGCCTCTTTTACAATTATTTTAAGGAAAAATCTCATTTTGTTCCTTAGAATTTGTAAAAAAAGAAATTAAACAGTACATTTTGTGTTAAAAACAGTAATATTTTGTGAACATATGTTTTTTCGATAGCTGTGTGGAGTGAATCTCAATGTATTCAAGAATCCCAGTAGCAAAATAATAATGAGTCTACATTTTAATACATTGCCCAACACTAAGATGATTGCATTTTGCCAGAACTGCACTAATATTTAAACAGATATTTTCCCAGTTCAGTTTGAATATTTTCAATATAACGCCGATATTTCTACAATGAATTTTATTGCCAAAATAAACCATTATTTCTGCATTAGTTGCCTTACAAATCAAATATTTGAAATTTAACCCGTTCGCATCTGACGTACTACTAATAGTACATGTCTTTTCACCGAGTGTTATTTGTCTTAATAATACTTTCGTAACAATCTACATGTAGTAATGGTGGTATACAGTGTGTCCACGTATAACCTGACCGACCTTTATTTTCGCAACCATTGGTCATAGATGCATACTTCCAATTACAAAAATGGTCAAAATTGGGTGCAGGGTTAAGATAAAAATGCGAAAATTTGAAGCGAAAAAACAATTTAGTGAAGAATTACAGAATCTAAATATTTATACGATCCCCCGATCCTATAAGTTATATTTAGTAAAATTTCCCTGTTACACTGACAAGTAAGGCAAAAAAAGTCCCGTTATTCTACGATTAAAATTGACCGAGTAATGGCTGTTTAAAGTTGGAGAATAATTTTTGCTGCATATTAGCGGTCATTCACAAATTTAGTAGAGATATAATTTCGTCAGATATATTAAAGAAATAGTTGAGAGTAAAATTAGCATTGCAATATAAATTTGAAATCTTTAATCATTCTGACATATTACTGCAAAATGTACAATTTGTACTGAACATTATAAGAGGATAAAAATAACAGATTTTTTGTTAAATAAAAGGATGTTAAACAACAGCCTCAATTCTTTACAAAATGATACATGTTTTAAAATGCTGTTAGATTACACTGTCTTTCAAATTTTGGGTTGTGGCATGTTTTTTAGCTTTTGAAAATTGATTCTTGTGTATTTTTTTAGCACTGAATCCAAAAATGTCCTTAATTTTAAACCATCACGTCAGGAATTTTCTCAAATCGCAAATTTCAAAATTAAAAAGCTAAAAGTTAAAATTGTTCCCCCCTCCACTCCCAACCCGCGAGCTGTTTAGCTGTAAGAAATGCAGTATAAGCCAAAAAATCTGATAAATTATTGAATTAAATAAAATTAAACTGAATAAAAAAGTATTACATCTATTTTATAGTATAAGATTTTTCGCTATTTTTTAACCTTGAAATTTACGATTTGCGAAAAATCTTGACATGATGGTTAAAAGTGAATGTAATTTTTTGATTCAGCGTTAAAAAATACATAAATGTAATTATAAAAGTTAAAAAACACAACCATCGCAGGCTTATGTTATCTAACCTAAAACTCTTTCTTAAACTTCTTGACGGTAATCTATCCGACTTTTTTTGTGTTATCATCTAATATAACTATGTATATGATGGTAAGAGGAAAAAGTCATAATAATATTGCATTGTCATCGGATTTAAGTCAGTATGTAAAATTTAACTTCGATCGGACATTTGAAAGTAAGTTAAAGTTCGAGTACAAGTTTTAAACTGGAAAGACGATCATTGCAAGTTAAATAAAACCTTATCAAAATAACATAATTTTAGTTAAAAGAAATTATAGCCTCAAATCCTTACAAAATAAAACATATGTTAAAATACAATTATTTTATCTAATCTGAAGCTTAACTAATAAAAGTTAATCTTAATATTTGTACGATTTCTTTCAAAGCGCAGATACCTTGAAATAAGTTTAAATACTTTATACACGACCCCTGAACGCATGGTCGAAATCACCTGTTTTGATATGCAAAAAAGTGGTATAAGTCATGCATTTCAAATTTTCATAACTCGGTCAATTTTAATGTTAGTTGAATGGAACTTTTTTTTGTCTTACTTGTTAGTGTCACAGTAAATTTTTAGTAAATATCACTTATAGGACCGGGGGACCGTATAAAAATTTAAATTTCGTAATTTTTTAGTAAATGTTTTTCTTGACCCAAATCGCTTTAAAATAATTCGTTATCTTATTTAAGCTATTTTTGTAATTGGAAGTATGCTTCTAGGACCAACGGTTGCGAAAATAAAGGTCGGTCAGGTTATACGTGGACACACTGTATATCTATGCATTTCTTACTAAGACTTCATTTATGTTTTGGAATTTAGTAATAATAAAAATAATAAAAATTTGCTTAATTCTCTTAGCATAGTTGGCGATTCTTTTATTTTAAACATATAATTCACTCTTTAAATTTAGATTGTATCTCACTTTTATGAACAAATTGTGTGTAAGACACTATAAAATTGTAATATCGGTTAATTCCTGTTGTAAAACGAAGTTTTCCAAACGTCTCTAAAAACTCTTCCTTAGCCTATTGTCATACACTGTAAAAAAATCTGTAAAGTTACTAAAGTTTTTCTAAAGAAACTGGGATTCCTTGAACATTAACGGCAACAACAAAAATTCATGTTACAAATACACTTTTGCACCGAAAAAAAAAATCTGTAAGATTACCAATTTTTTTTTAGGAAATTGGGATGCCTAGAACGTTTCATGTAACTCAAACCACGTTACGGATAAAATTTTAGTAAGATTACTGTAATTTTAGCTGATTCATCTGTAAAGCTACAGATTTCTGTAGCTTTACAAAACCTAGTTTTGTAGATTTACATCTTTTTTTGCACAATCATAGATGAAAGTTTAGTAAACATGTAACTTTACATCAGTAGAACTATGGATTTTTTTTACAATGTATGAATATGAATTTATAGTACGCAAAATAACTACATTCATCATATTTCAGACAATGACATTTTTAAACTTCGGTAAATCTATTTGTATTGTTTCTATTAACATTATTAATGTAAAAGTAATTTTTCTCTCAAAAATAAAAAACAAATTGAACCCAAAAGGGTTAAAGATTATATTTAGCTAATATTTGTATTTAATTGTATTTCTAATTATTGTAATATTTGCAAAATATTGAGACTCTGTATAGCCAATCTTGATTTGACACTAGAGAAATTTATTTTTTTAAATATTTTTCTGGAAAAATGTGCGTAATAACTTACGAAAACGCTTTTTATTGTCTCCAAACAAACATAAGTGTTCAAGAATTAACCACAGTTTTCAATTTAATACATTAAGCTTTAATACTACAAATTGAACATAAAAATGTCCTTAAATAAAAATATATACTTGTGTTCCATTTGATTAATCTATTTCCTTGAATTAAAATCACGCATCATAAGGTTTCGTAAAAATTTTTTTTACTCAATACATATAAATTTCCATACTGGAAATATCCATTTTTATTTCATTACATTAAATTGAGTTAAATTCAAAGCCCAAGTTTATTTTATTGCAATTATAAGATATTTATAAAATCTAGAACACTTTTGCATTTAATGTGTTTGCTCTCTTGCTATTTAAAATGATTCTCTATAACATGGGTAGCGTTATCATTTAGTTAGTAGGTAACATTAACGAGTAATTGAAAACTAATTTTAAAAATATGTTTCACTTGGAGGAGAAATGGATTATGTCTTACTCTTACTGAAGGTTTTATACTTGCGTTTCATATTTGTATTGAATATTCCCGCCAATTTTGTACATTTAGTAAAGATATAAATATATTTTTATAAATATGCATTGTAATAATTACTTCCGAAATTGAATATATGTGTGTATCTCGTTAATCAAGAACTTCATAAAGCAGTTTCACATGATCACGTAAGGGTATATATATGATTAAATTGTGGATGTTTCCTTTTTTTATTAAAAATTTGCCATAGAGGAACAATAAATGTTTAATGACGTATGGAAAATGTATGAATAACTTAATGAAGATATTCTAGACTTCAATTTTATTTCACCAAAAATTCTCATTTAACTAAAATACTAATTAAAAAAGGAAAAATCTACATAACATTTATTAGGTTTTTACTTTCATTTATATTCTCAAGAAGAAAGCAGTGTAGCCGGAAAAAAATCCGATTTCCGGTTTTTAAGGGAATTTTGAAGGTCCTATACCTACCATGTTAAATTAGTGTACATGTTTTCAGAAAATAATGATATATTTACTTGAAAATTTTTATATACATAATATAAATAATTCCTAATGAAGTGGTGTCAAATTTATAAACATTTATATTCTTTACTTATGATTTTTTAAAATCTGGATTAAAAACAACTTTTAGCTAAAAAAAACTTGCATTTTTCTAAAAAATACCATTTTAGTAAAAATTTTGCATTCATGTTAGTAACAAATGTTCACTTCAGATGGATCACTGATATGTGTAAAATATTCAGGTAAGATTACAGACAATGATATGTAGTAGTGTCGATAAAAACTTACATCGATTTTCAAAACTCAACATTTTGTGAAAATTGAGTTTAAAATTTGTGTACCGTAAGATGTGGTACTTTGTGACTGTGGGGTAACTTTGTAATACCTGGTCTAGTTTGCATATTTCGTGTTAGAGCTTCGGAAATGGTAGTTAGGCGATGTGTCACACTGTACTAGGAGAGGGCAATGCTGCTTGCTTTCCTACCACACAGGACAGAGTTGTATATTCGAAATCTTAAAACTAAACAGGGTGTCACAAAGTAACCTTATCTGTCACAAAGTACATCTTACGGTATGTAATGTTTATGTATAATGTAAACAAACTGAGTTACATAAAACATTTTAACTTCTCGTAGGCGTAGAAACAAAAGTAACATACCATTCGAAAGGGGTAAAATAAAGTATTCAAAATATTAAAAACGAATTTGCCTTCTAACTTCCCTTAATGAAAATACACGTTTTGTGACAGCTTGAATACAACTTGATTATATTTTAGAACTATATCTGTCTGCCAGCATGTTATACTAATTTTGGGTGCTGCAACTCGAAAACACCAGAAAACGTCATATGAAGCCATTTATTGGTACTAAAAATATAAAGATACGATTTTAGTATTTGTAAACTTTAAAAATTTATAAAATGTGAAGATTCTTAACTTCATAAGTTTTGTTCATATTAAAATGACTTTTTTTTTTATTACAGGTTAAAAGCTGGAAGACATTTTCCTAACCATATCTTATAGAACCAAGCTAGCGTATACAAACATGCACTCATGCTCATAAATTAAGATTAATGACCAGACAACATTCGCTTTTTTTTGTCTTTCTTCAAATTCTTCATGTTCTTGGCAAACCGTACTTAAATAACGGGATTCTAAAGAGCACGTTAGATCGATATTTTTCTGTAAAAAATTAATCACTAGAGCAAAAATTAAAAAAATAATAATAATATTAAATATCAACCAATAACAGAAAATGGTAAAAATGATTTGTAACTGTAGCAATTGTACAACGTTTGTATGAATATGTGTAAGAATAGCTACCATATTCGTAAAAGATTTGTGTAAAAATCGCGTGATTTTCTGTATCAACCAGTTTTCAACCAAATGTAAAGTCCAGCCAAGCAGAGCGAAAATTCAAATGTAAACTGGTGATAGAGTGAGGTTATTTGCAATTTGTAGAAAATAGCTTATCTTCCAGCTAACTTTTAAAAAACAACTGAAATTCAGCTCACTATATCGCCAATATCTTTCTGAATTTTCGTGCTATTTTACCGGCCTTATAACATAACTTGCCCTGTATAACGTACTAGCAAATTATGGAATTAAATGGAATCTTTTGCACATGTGAAATTAATAATTATTTCAGGCAAATGCTCATATTTCATCAAATACGCAATATAATAAAATTTCAATTTCAGTATAATATTTTTACTGCACTTTGTGAAATTTTCTTAGAGTGGCGTTAAATTAGGTTGAAAACTCTGCGTGCTGTGAACAAAAAGCATTTAAATTGTTTACAGAAATGTTTGTATCTTTCGAATATGCGTGCTATATTTACACAAATACATAGAAACATTGTATAGGACACACTTAGTCGTTTGCTACAGTGGCAAATCATTTCCAACAATTTTTGTTATCATGTGATAGCAAATATTACATTTTTATTCAACTTTTTGGCATCCTAATTGCCCTCATGACTAAAGTTTCTGAAAAATATGAAATCAAACATTTTCTTTTTATCGCCGAAGTTCAAGTACGATTCGTCTAGAATGTCTGCAGATATTCGACTAAATGTGTAAACTTGAAAGTACCATCATCATCCTTATTTTATGAGCATACGTGTAATTTTCGTTACATTTACAAAACTAACTAATTGAAATAATTATATTTTAATATTTTAGGGAAAATTGGAGTAGATATGGGTGTTTTAGATCTTGTGTCCTTTTGCATTGCTTCGGTTGCCGATTCACATTTAATGTTAAAAATATCTTAATCAACAATACTTAACTTGGTAAGGATATCATGTTGCCAAAACGAATACGGAATGAACAGGTATCCAGGTGTTTTACTGATGGCTTGATTTTAGTAAATTTCTTTAGTACAATGCAAATTAGACACCTCTATCTGTGAATTTTGCAATTGTTAATTATCCGATTTTACCCTGTTTCCATTCGACAAAATTACAATTTATATTAACATTTGTTTTGTTTTAATTAATTTTTAAATTTGTAATGAGTTTTTGACGTCCCCAGTAGTTAAGTACTCGTATGTGAGTGCAAATCTTTATTTATCATACGTTTTAACTGGAAATTTAAAGTAAACAAACATATAAATATATTTAATAGAATTCACACTTAAAAGTTTATTTAATCAAGATATTTCAGTAAATTCCAAATTCTTTAATGAACGATAATGAATATTTCAACGCTGTAATGAAGTAATGTTTGGTTACATTGTGTATAATATGTAATACACTATACACATAATTGCAGTTAATCTTTAAATTGCATTCACATAGTTTCAAAATAATTTTCTCCTCTGGGATTTGAATTTTCTTACTACCTTTTAGTAGAAATGTAAATATTTTATCAAATGGAAATTTACACACCAAAATATTTTATATCTGCTTTCAAGCAGTACATTTTATAGAAATTTACAGAAAATTTAAATTGAATTACGGTAATTGAGGCTGATGTACATTTAAATTCTCATATATGAAAATTCTTGTAAAAATTATTTCAGGATGCTCTGAAAAAATCTTTTTAATAAATTCTGAATACTATCTTACAAAAAACACGAAATAAAATTTATAATCAAATTTTTACAATAGCAGCTAAATATCAGTGAATTAATAAAACTTTAAAAATCCTAAGAAAACGTACTCTAAATTTTACATAACACTTTTCTTACAAAAGCTTTGTGGAAACTGCATGTCGTAATATGGCTTGATGATGAGTCACTCTCAACAAAAAAGAAATAAACAGAAAACCTCATACATTTTAATCCCCATATTAAACGGAACCAAAACGGATATAACTATTCGAATCTAAATTGTGTTTTTTTTTTTTTTTTTTTTTTCAATTTATATTCGAAAAAAGCTTAGAGGCCGTCGTCATACGGAAATTGTACCAAAAGATACGAATAGAAATGTCCCCAATACAAGTGTTCCAACAGAAAATATAACTAAGAATATTTGATTTAAAACAATAAAAATAAAATAATGCTCAAAAATCAAACGTATAAAAAATCTAAAAACAAGATGGCAAAAAGAAAAAAATTTATAATTTTATTCAATAAAATTTATACGAGTATGGACGAAAAGAAGTGTTACAAGCACAGCATTTGAAAAATAATTATTGTGGAGTGAGTTTTTTTTCCCAGAGTGGAGACATATGGTGCTAGTTATCTTACAGCAGGTGTGCACGTAGGTAGTGTCAGTTCGGAGACACATCAGAGCGATTGAAATGGCAAGGCTTTTAGAAAAGTGGTCGCGTTTCTGCCACTTTCACAAGGTTATGTGAAGCCATCCAACGCAAACACCCTGGTATGTTATGTGAATCACACATATCAATTAGTGCTACAAACTAACTTAAAAACCTTCAACAAAATGATAGCTCAAAAATTTATGACAATAGGACTCAATAACTGCAGGTTACAAAAATATAACCCTATAGTGAGATGTGCCAATTGCCACCTCTACGGCCATTCACAAGCATTCTGTAGAAGACACACAATATGTTCAAAATGTTCAAGAGGACACTCAACATCAAACTGTCCATATAAAGAAGTAAAATCTCAACTTCGTTGCACAAATTGTTTCCACATGGAAAATTATAAACAGCACACAGCTGACTTATCATTATGCCCAGTGTTCCGATCTCAGTTAGCTGAGCGAAGGAGGTTCGATTTCTAAGAACTCAAAAACTAATAACTTGATAATAGTAAAACTTTTTCCTTTCTAGCTGTGCTTTAGGTGTCGTCTGTAAAAAAATTTTCATCTGTTATCATATTTTATCATCATTTAAGCATATTAATATCTTATCATTTAAAGTTGTGGGGCTACTTATAAGCCCACATTTATGTAATTAGTTTTGGTGTTGTTATGTCAAATATTTTAGAATTTATTTTCTCCCCCATTGGATGCAGCTTATAATATCTATTATTATAATTTTGGATTATCTTTTACCTTTGCAAATTAATTCTTTTCTCTAAATTTATCTTCTTTCTTAGGCCAGGATTTGATGGGGAATTTCTTTATGCACTGTGTAACATAATTGATTATTTTTCATTTTCATTGCAAGTTTTAGACTGTGAGAATATAGACAAACGTCCCATTATCAAGTTTAAATATTAATTTTCAGCCTTTTGTTTTACATAGCTCTTTTTAAATTAACTCTAACTTACTTTTGGACGGTTTGTTCCATTTGCTGCTCAGTTTTTCTAAGAAATATAATTATCTAATATATGTTTCTCGTTATTAACCCTAATGTAATTATATTCCATTTAACTATTATTTTTATTTATTGTTGCACAGTTTCTTATATCCCATTATTCTTTAATAAATATTCTATAAATTAATCTAAAAAAGAAAAACAATTTTTTTTTGGTGGTATTAAATGTAACTATTATTTCTCAAACCTGAACTTATTGTCGGATCTCGGCTCGCCCTGAACAATGTGACATGTAGTGTGATTTTGAGGTTAAAACCGATTTAGATAAGCGTTGTAAATAATGTAAATAACTTAGAAATTATATTGTAATTGTAGTAGATCGTATCATATTGTATCATATCTTAAAAATTGTACTGAAGCATGCATATAACCTGGTAACTACTGTAATTGCATCATATCTTAAGTGTTATTGATTTTAGTAATTATTATTATCTGAAAATACTCAGTTTATATTCAAACCAATATACTAACTAACGTTCCCTGGGTTGCGGTGCCACAAAGGTGGTAGGAACATCCCGCCCTGGGCTAGAGGCTTGACCCTACCATCAGCAACAAGCAGGTTCCCAGGGTGGGCTATTAGATTAGATTAGGTGTGATCCTCCTGCATGACAGTACCAGCACCATACTACTCACCAAATTCCAGATTTGCTGCAAAAGCTCTAGTGGAAGCCTGCTACACCACCTACCCTCACAAAAAAGCCAAGTTTTGGGGCTCAGTGTCTATTTCCTCATTCCGAATTTGAAGGAAACACTAATCTGGAACAGAGTTTTCCTAACACAGTGATGTAAAAACAGCTCATGAGAAGTGGCTCAATGGGCAAGGACGTGATTTCTCCAAAGCTGGGTGAAACAAGTTGGTCCTGCGTTCAAATAAATACCTAAACACGTTTGGTTATTTTGCGGAAAAGTGATCGGCAAGTATGCTTTTTAATTCAATTTTGTATTTTCTGTCTATTGTTAATAAATAATGTTTTATTGCCCCTGTAACCTTTTTTTATCCATCCTCGTACATGCGGAATCCATGTGTGTGTATCTGATAATTTTACACGTAAATTAGCTTTGTATGTAAATTGTATAAAGTCCATACTTCCAAATCAAATGTTTTTGTGTTTACGTAGCATTAGTCTATTGTAATATACAGCAGCATTGATTTTCTAGATCATAATTTTCATACGTAAAAAAAATATAACTTTTCTGTTGCGACGCATGAAAATTCTTCATTTTATTCATTTCTGACATTTCAGAAAATCAAGGCTGCTATATTATGACAGATAAAAAATAGAAGTAGAGTTTGGTATTAAATTTTTGACGAAGATTACTTACCGCCATCCAGTTAATAAAACTAAATTAAGACAATGTTAGGAAAATGTACTCTAAATTTTTCGCAACGGTTTATTACCACGAGTTTTACAGAAACTGCAAGCGATAACTGGTATTTTCGGTAAAATAGGAAACAGTTGCCGATCCCGCGGAATCAAAAATTTTACGAATAATGGGATTTTAGGAATTACTTACTTTAGGAATTACTGTTACAAACATCTTCAAATATAACCCCCCAAGAGGATACCTTCTTTAGATATTCACGGGCTTCGCAACCCCGGGATTTCGAGCGATCTTTCTCTTATCTTTTCCTCTCCCTTCTCTTGTCTTATTTTGCCTCTTTGTTTCACGCTCGTTGTGATTTTATCTCTAGGGGTGAGGGCAATTCTGCATAAGCCGATATCATCCTGTCCATATCGACTTATGAAGAATCGTAAACCACCTACGTTTTTGCCGTGCATGGCGACACGTGTCCCTTGACAGAGGGATCCAGGAAGTTAGGGGAAACCAACACACTGCTTTGACCTCTGCTTCAGGTAGATGGGAGATGCATATTGGTCCCGTGTGCATCAATCCGCTTGTCAGCTGACTTGTCACTGGCTAGGGATCAAGTGATCAATTACTAGTCATCTTGTGAACGTATCGGCTTTGGCAAACATTGTTGCACGAATGTGTTCGGCTCGGTAGTGGGTGCTGCGGCCGAGGTTGAATTGTTTTTAGTGTTCCGTACTTAAAAAAGTAACAACGGAACCATTATAAGATCACTCCTGTGTCTATCTGTAACAGGCATTTTACTCGAAAACTATGAAACGTGGAAAGTTCAAATTGGGCTAAGTAATAAAGACTATTGACCGTCATATTTACAGATTATTAAACATTCAAAAATATATTTAGGAAAAATCTAGATGGTCTAATTACGTTACTTGGGAAAAAAATATTTTCTTTGTATATCGTGTGGGGTATCGTGAGAAAGCTTTCGTAACGCTGAACTCAAAAATACATTTATTTTAATTTTAGGTATTATATTTTCCGAGATACCGTCGAAAATGTTGCGCAAAAATGTATTTCCTCGCATCTATTTCCGAATCTACTCAAACTAAAATTATGAACAAATTAGAGGTAGTAGATATTAATTTAAACCTTGCAGGAAAATTATAGCGATTACCCTAGGTCACATAGTTTTTGAGAAAAGCGCATTTTTCCTTTACACACAAATTTCGATTTGCGGGTGTTCAGCAAAGGAGTTAAGGAGCGGTGGAGTACCTATCGTTTCAGAAGTTTAAAAGCATTCTTGATAATGATTTAAAAAAAAAAACATCGGTAATTAGCCGAGATATTAGCCCTTAAAGACACGGACGGTTTGGACATACATAATAACAGGTGCGGCGTACTCTATGTACCATCGCATTTTAAAGCACGGATAACAAATTTTAATGATATATTTGTGTAATGTAATGCCCAGTAGCAATATAAAAGCAATAAACATCAAATTGTTAAGAACAGACTAATTTAATTAGAATTAATCACATATATACTATTCGCGACTAGTTTGTATTGAGTGGATCTCACAATATGCCTCCCGTGTCTTTAAAAGTTAATTAAAAACCTATCTGTAAAAACGCGGCACACACCAAGGTGGCGTTGCAACTTTGCGACCTCCTTTCGAAGCGCGCTTATCACAATGTCAAATTTAAACTTTGAATAAGTGCTTTGTTAGTTTTATGAAATGCCAAATTAGGATTAAATATGCATTACTTTTAGTGTCAGTACCGAATAAAGTTCGTGATAGATATATTAGAATATGATTAAAACAAGTAAGAAAAATCATGCGCTAAGCATAGATTATGAAACACTTTCCAACACTTCCTGAATGCTTTAACAAAACTTCGTTATTTAGGGAAATAAGGTATATAAGTGAACTAAGTAAACATTTTAGAAAACACATAAAACATTTGAAAAACTGATTTCAGCAGTTACCGTCCATAGCAAATATGTATTCCAATTATTTTGAACAGCCCTGTATTTGATCTGTAGGTTGATATATATACTATATAATGGAGAAATTTAGTTTAGCAAGAAAACACATAGCAGGTTGAAATTTCTCTTTCAGCAATTTATACTAATAGATTTAAACATACTTGCATACTCTTGTAAAACTCTGCAGTTAACCTAATACCTATATTACACGCCACTATTTAGCTAAAGTTTAATTCAAAGTAAAACACTCTTAAAACTACCGGAATCACATTTCCAGAAATTATCATTTATAGACGGCCATGTATCCAATTCTTTGCGTGACCCTGTATGTCATTTTATATATGTTTTACAAACATTTGTTAGTAAACCAAATGCGGTTCAGCGTAAAAATGCCTAACTCATTTAAAAATCACCTTTAAGCAATTTGCAATCATACCCAGTAACCATTACGAATTCTTTTGAGTAGCCCTGTATATCAATTACAGCATTTATACACACCATATACAATACATAAATATAGTGAAACATAAAAGCACATAACATAATTAAAAATGCATTTCCAGCAATCATCGCTACTTTACAGTACTTCGGTTACAATATAGTATCTGAAATCTTTTGTGTGTCCCTGTAAATGCTCTGCATTTCGTATTATCCATGATATAAGTTATAGTAAGCCTTAGCGACGTATATCTATTTCATTATACATGTAATAGTTTAACATAATTAAAATACGCCGGAAAAAATTCCCTCCTCTTTTATATCATTATGTAAAGGAATTCTTTTGTGCGGCCCTGTAAATGAATAATAACTATTTTTTGGGCCGCATATTGTACAGAAAATGCATATTTTAGTCAACTTGATAAATGCATATCAATTTTATTATGTTTGAAAGCATGTACCATCATTAAAAATCATTTTAAACGATTTTTTCCCATAGGCCGTAATGTAACGGAAAACTTTTGACTGTCCCTGTAAATGAACTAAACATGCTACAAACTTCATTTGCAATACAGTTCGTGCTATCGTAGAGGTCACTAACATCCAAAAATTTCAGAACGATCCGAGTATATTTACGGGAGTTAGAGCGCGTACAGACGGCCAGACGGACAGACAAACCGAAGTTATAAACACTTTTCAACTTTGTTGGAAAGTTAAAAAGAGTGATATAGAATAGTAATATTTTATATTATTCAGGCTTCATATCTCTTTCATCTTTTATGGTACACCCATTTATACTTTTCTTTTTCTTTTTTAGTCTTTTTTTTTCTTTTTCTTTTTTAGTCTTATTATTTTTTTAGCAACGATTTTTTTTATAAAACAGTTAATAATTCATATATTTATTGTGCGGAACCCTCTGAGCGCGAGTAATAATCGCACTTCACCGTTTTTTTCTGATATGGATTGAAATACTTCACTTTCTTCTATTTCTCTCCCATGTGGAGAGCAACAAATTGTACAGAATACCTCATTGACTCGCTTTTTTTAACTAAATACACTGATAGACTCTGTGATAGTTCTTTCAGGATAACTTCACCTTTTCTTTCTCTCAGTTTCAAATATTTCAATATATTTTTGTACATGGTTTTTCACTTAAAAAACTGCAGTCTGTTGATTTGCTGGTGATGGATTCTTCAGCCAACCACTCACAATTTCTATTAAATTGCACAACTATAGATTCATTTTCTGTTTCTGTTCAAGTTTATTAAACTCTGAATTTAAGCCGTGGTGTAATATCTGAACCAGATCTTTTATTTTTCTTCAAAAGAAGAACCTTTACAAAATTTAAAAAGTCAAAATGTCACAGATGGTTGTCGTATTACTATCCGTCGACATGAGCGAGAGGTTCCTACAAAGCATATTATTCTGACATTTAACAGCTCCATATTACTAACTAGAATTAAAGCTACTTACCTGAGCTCTGGTATCCGGCCTTACATTCTTAATCCTCTCCGATGTTTTAAATGTCAGCAGTATGACTACTCTACTAATGCCTGCCGTGGTTCAATACCTGGCAACGTTGAGCAGATGTCCGCCATGACAGTAAATCTTGCAAAAACTCTGAACGCTGCGTATACTGTAAGGGTTACTATAAAGCATACTCTCGTTCTTGTCCAAACTGGATCTTGAAAAAGAAATCATTGCTGTTATAATTACTCAAAAACTTTCGTACCCAGAAGCACGCAATAACTTGTCGCATCCAGAACCCCATCTACAGGTGTTTCATATTGTATTTTACTGAAACAATATGCAAATTCGGAAGCCTCACAGGTATTCAAACTTAATTTTCTTTAATAGCTGATGTAACAAATATTTAAATATTGCTACACTAGATGGCAGCACACGACAATCCCAAATTTTAGCCGGCTGCCAAATAGATTTTTCCCCATGATTCATTGCGGACTAGCTTTCCCTCGGAGTCGTTCATGAGACGCGATTGGAATAAGTTGAATGTTTTGAGACGCACAATGTAGAGGTGTTCGAAATACAAGCTGCTTGCTTGTTTTTTCCTTCGGAGTTTTTGAGAGGCGGGAAATGATGAACTTTTTTTCGAATCTGTGGATTTCTTCTGAAATTCCTAAAGTCTGTACATATGTATTATAGTTGTACATAGGCGTGTAAATGACGTATCCTTGTATCTTTAATATGCTCTATTAAAAGTTGTGTACTAAATCTTAGAGTTGCGGATCTAATTTTGGAGTGATGAGTCCATTTTTAAAGATTGTAGCGTTCACTTATGGAAAGTAAGGAGGCTATAAATGGCGCCCAGAGTGGTGCCCTGAATCTACGACCGACCGAGTAAATAAAGATGGTGTTTTTTTTTAAATGCTGGTGTCTTTTCGAAGAAAGATGGTGGTTTGTCGAAGTATTTTATCATCTGTTGCAACTAACGTCACTTCTGTGAAACCAGCTAAGGCAAATTACAAATGACGTTTGTTCTCAGCTGTTTTGAAATGAAATATATCCTTCGAAAGAATAATGTGTCTTGTTTTACGAAAGGTGTGCTGGTTCTACACAATACAGCAATAAAGTATTTTAATACTCTGTTAACCGAACGTCGACCTCGGGGCAGAAAGTGTATTATAGTTCTTTAAGATAAAAATATGGATACGTATAGCAGTAATAAGAAGATAAGTTTGTAATTTTATTTTAGTAAACTTTTGTTTATTGCATTCTCATATTGCTTATTTTATGTTATTAAACTTTTGATGTTAAAATTGTTTAAGATAGTATTGCAAATAGATTATTTTCTCATTAAGAAAATATATTGTGTCTGTTTTGTCATTGACATACAGAAAGAGGTAAAAATGTCCTGATTTCATAATAATTTAGAAATCTAGATATGACGAAAAAGTTTTCTGTAAGAATTTAAATCCTAAAAGTAAAAATCTTTGATCAATTTAGATTAAGGGTAATTTAAGAACAAAATTTGTTCTGTTAAGATATATTTTACTTACTGATGTGAAAATTATATTTTGTGTTCTAATTTGAGAAAACTTTTTCGTTTTGAATTTAATAAACTGTATTTTATTAAAATGGTATCGTTTGACAAATATTTACAATAGAATAAATATTTTTTTCTTAGTAAGTTGAGTTTCGATTTGAATAACGAAATAATTTGAATAGCGTTGATTTATGAAATGACGAAAATAAGTTCTGAACAGAACTTTTGTAAGAATAAGTTTTATTATAGGTTAAACATTTGAATTTGTTTTAAAGGGTTAAAAAAAAGGAACAATTTCCCGGAACAAAAGTAAATTGTGTTCTTTTTAGAACAATTTTGAATCATTTTGCTAGTAAAATAATTTTAATTAATTTTGAATAATTGTGTTCTTAGAAAAAAAAAATATAAATATAAAGTGTTCTTTTGAGCAGAAAGTTTTTAAATATTCTTGCTTAACGTAATATTTTTTTTCTCTTAAAAGAAATTTAAAGTTAAGAACTGTGTAGTTATAATTTAGTTTTGTTTTATTTTGAGAGTTAATATTGAAGTTATAGAATTTTTTTTGTGTTTTCTTAAAAGTATAGTAATATCGTATTACGCAACGATAAATTGAAATAGTTCAATTTTGGTTTACCTTCCGAAGGAAAGAGTTAAATAAATAAAGTTTTATATTTTGTGATATTATATTAATTTGCATTTATATTTATATTGTATTTTGAATATATACATATTTTTTTGTGTGTAATGATTTCCGTAAAAAAGAAATCCCTGAGTGTAAGGATAGGTTTGCGTAGAAAAATCTAAAATTCCGTTCTTGAAATTGAAAATTTTTAATTGAAACTTTTAAATTGAAATCCTTGTTCTTGAAAATTTTGCTTGAAATTTTAAATTCAAATTCTAGTTCTTGAAGTGAATATTTTAAATCAAAATTTTATTTTGGTTGTTAGTTTTGTTAAATTTAACCAAAATGGCGTTTTGGGGAAGGGCAAAAAGGAGGATCTACGCGTCCTTTGCGATGAGTTAGGCTTAACTGCAACTGAAGAAATGAAAATGGTCGATTTACATAATGTAATTGCTACGCACGCTGATTACAAGGAGAAAAACTTACTTACAACTATAGTCGAGAATAGAAAAACTGAGCAAGAACGCTTAGATTTAGAAAATCAACGTGTTTTCGAAGAAGAACAACGTAAAATCGAACAAGAAAATTTAGAGCGCGAACGGACTTTCGAACTCGAAAAATTACGCCTTGCCCATCCGACTTCGGCATCTAGAAAAATAATTAGTGACAACGGTCCTCAGTTTGTCAGTGAAGTAATGCAGCAACTGTGTTATCTTCTGGATGTGAAACAATCCTTAATTCCAGTGTATCATCCTCAAACAAATCCGGTTGAACGAAAAAACCGTGATCTCAAACCTCGTTTAGCTATTCTCGTTGGAAATGAACACTCTTCATGGCCAGAAAAATTGCCTACATTTAGGTTTTCTATGAACACTACCAAATGCGACACAACAGGGCAAACGGCTGCTTTTGTACAGTTCGGTCGCGAACCTCGCACCATGACATTCGTCATGATATCAGACCTGTCATTAACAATGATAACTTTGTGCCAGAGATAACTCTTTACCTAAAGAAATTTGCCAACTTTACTAAGCAAGTGAAAGACTTGGTCAACGGCAAGACAAAAGAAAACAGTATGCGGACAGAAGCCGGAGAGAAGGACCTCAGTATTCTCCTGGTGATCATGTATGGGTAGAACTCCATACCGATAGCAAGGTTGGTCAGAAAAGAACCGCCAATTTCAGTCCTCGACGTGACGGACCCTATGTAGTGCTCACACAGCGCTCACCTACTTCCTATGAAGTTGCGAGTTTACAAGCTCCTGAAGTTCCCTTAGGAACTTACCATACATCTGCCCTAATACTTTGTAACAATGTTACCAACCAATCTGTTACTCCACTCAGGGAACGAGATAGGAATGTTCCTGGTCCCTTGCCGAGACGTTTAAGGAACCAGAGGGGGAGGATGTAACAAATATTAAAATATTGCTACACTAGATGGCAGCACACGACAGTCCCTAATTTTAGCGGGCTGCCAAATGGATTTTTCGCCATGATTCATTGCGGATTAGCTTTCCCTTGGAGTCGTTCATGAGTCGTGATTGGAATAAGTTGAGTGTTTTGAGACGCAATTGTAGAGGCGTTCGAAATACAAGCTGCTTGCTTTTTTCCCCCTCCCCGCAGTTTTTGAGAAGCGGGAAATGGTGAACTTTTTTCGAATCAGTTGATTTTTTGATCTGAAATTCCTAAAGTCTGTACGTATGTATTATAGTTGTACATAGGCGTGTAAATGACGTATCATTGTATCTTTAATATGCTCTATTAAAAGTTGTGTACTAAATCTGAGAGTTGCGGATCTAATTTTGGAGTGATGAGTCCATTTTTAAAGATTGTAGCGTTTACTTATGGAAAGAAAGGAGGCTATACTGATACATGTGTCCCTTTATCATCTGATACTATAAAGAAAGAATTCCGTGATAATTCCTGGTATTACAAGGGTAATTTACCGCGGTTGAAACTTTTTCCACACTCATCGCAGCCCCTCACGATAGAATATTTTGATCTTTCTAAACATAGACGTTCCAGATTGTACTCATCATCACAGCTTGACTCAACAGATTCATCTAAAGTTCAGTCAAAACTCTTCTTCACAGTCGTCTAGCAAATTTCAAAAACCTGATATTTCGGTAACAGAGGAAGAAAAACAAAAGTCATACCCACAGATAAAGGAAATTTCATCTCCAGAACATTCACAGTGTAAAACGGTTAAGAGAAACCCCACGTTTTGAAGCACCATTTGATATTAAGGATTCTAATCATCTACTCCACTATGCAGATTGCACTATAGACTCAGACACTTATTACACAGAGAAAATGTTGTTTTTGCGAAAATTGATCCTACGTTATTTTAGCTAGCTCCTATTTTGTTTTTACTAAATGTAAACCTTGATAGCTCAGTTCTTCCCAAACGTTGATTAGCAAAGAAGTTCTGTTCAGACGCTCACCCGATGTGACGTCATGTAATTTTTACCTGTTGGGGTTCATAAAGGGTCGTGTGTATGTGCCTCCACTACCAGCTGACCATTGCAACAATGAACCCACAAACATTAATCAACGTTTGGGAAGAACTGAGCTATCGACTTGATGCGTGCCGTGTGACGAAAGGTGCTGACATTGAACACTTGTAACCTTGAAGGTTAAACTGTTCCAGTTGCTCTTTCATTTTATGTATTCATTATAATTTTAAATTTTATGTAATAAATATGACTAAGCGTTAAAACCCCGATATTCATTTAGAAACACCCCGTACTATGACTAGTTTTTAGAGCTTTATAACACATAATATACACTGCTTTACAATTTTTAGATATATGCTCTTTATTTATGTGAATACAAGTATCACAAACAAATTGCAGTGCGTTATATAAGTGGGATATTCAAAGATAACATTTAAAACAATCACTATAAATGCAAAAGATTTTTTTAAAGTCAAAAAGAGAAAATATCAGCATTGTGTTAGTTCATTTTACTTGAAGCATGTTATATTTATATTACACCTTTTAAATACCATACCTAATTTCCAATTATTTACAACTAGTCTAATTTAAACTTTTACGCTTTGATTTACTTTTAATAACAGCATTTCCTTTTTGCAAAATTTACTTAAACGTTTCTGTGTACTTAGATAAATGACACTATCTCCACCAATGTTATTTCCTCAGAAGTATTTAAAAAAATTGTCTGTAATGTCCAAAACTTAGCGTATTTTCATATTTACCAACGTGACAGCAAACTTCTCCTTTATCTTCCAAATAATTTAAGATAAAGAAGAATCAGTAATCTCAGACACTAAAAGATAACTGAAATCTAAAGAAATACTTTCCGGAAATTTACAGCCAGCAAAAGAATCCTTTTATTTCAGAAACCTATCTTTTTTTTAGATTTATGAATGATTCCTCTATAAATGACGTTTTTAAATAAAGGGGAAATTTCGGAAAGCCTGTGTAACGGAGAAATTACAGGGTGTCCAGCGAATAAGATCCTGATTTCAAAATTAAATATATCAAAAACAAAGATCGATAGAATTATGCAGTAAACGGCTTGTTTAGTAGTTAAGCTGCAAAAACGTTATACAGAAGTTTCAAATTTAGTTGCAAAAGCCGTTAACAGATGGCGCTGTAATCGCAATGCCTATAAATTGTGCTTCGAACTCCAGAGCACTATCGTCCCCTTCCTAGATGGTTCCCTATGGAAGGACGAAAAGTGGGAAGTCCGCTTCTTAGTTGGAGCGATGTGCAGAAACGAAGCCATGTGTTGACAGAATTGAGATTTGTTTCAAATTTTGTTATAAGCTTTTTCGGTCTGGATACCAGTATCTCTGTGGTATGTCTTTTCATTCCTAATTGGTAGATCGTGGAATCGAATCCAAGCAGAAGAGGATTTGAAAAAATTGGAAATCTTTAATTTTTAATATTTATTTAAATTGTGAAAAAAAGTTTGAATAAAAAAAATCCAAATTTTCTAGTTTTAAAATTTAATTAAGCTAAAAGAAACCCTTTTTTAAATCATTGAGCATTTATAATAATGATTCATAAATCTTTTTTTTTTTATTTGTAGGAAATATTTTGAATGAAAAAATACAAAGTTTATATTTTTTAAAAGTTAATTAAGTTTAAAAAATCATTTTAATTTTAAAAACTCATTTTCATTTTTTTTAATCATTGCGCACAGAAGTATGTTGCAGCTTCTAGCGATATAATCCGAAGTTTTAGAAAGGAGTGCAGCCTCCAAAATGCTTTTGCTTCGACGTTGAAGATATGACTTATCATCAATTCCTTTTAAAAATGAAATAATTTAATGCATAATTTCGGTCCCAAAAGCTTTGTTTACAAAGAAAGGAAATTTATCAGCTGTGCTAAAACCAAAATATTACGCTGTGATTTTAAAATATAAGTGAAAAGTGCAAAATTACTTTTCTATTTATAATAATTCAAGTATACAATAATACCAAAATATCATGCCGTGATTTGAAAATATAAAAAATAAATAAAAAGTACAAAATTATTTTTCTAAATATATGCGTTTTGATTTAAATAATTATATGGAATTAAAAATTGAATTTGATAAAATATTTTAATAAGTTCTTATATAATAATTTCAAAAATTTTATTGAAAATTCTATTAATTGAAATTCTCTAAAATCAAAGCTGGTGCAATAATTCTGTGACCAGATGTCTTCACTTCTGCACATCGCCCCAACGAAAAAGTGGACTTTCCCGCTTTTCGTCCTTCCATAGGGAACGATCTAGAAATGAGATGCTAGTGCTTTGGACTTCAAAGCACAATTTATAGTCATTGCGATTACAGCGCCATCTGTTAACGGTTTTTGCAACTAAATTTTGAAACTTCTGTATAAAATTTTTACAGCTTATCTAAAAAACAAACCGTTTACCGCATAATTCTATTGATCTTTTTTTTTTTTTTTTTTTTTTTCTTGAGATATTTAATTTTGAAATCAGGATCTTATTCGCTGGACACCCTGTACATTGAATTTTCGTAAACGTTTCAGCTGTGATAGGACAGCGCTTCTGCAACTTTTCATTGTGTAACATGGAATATACTTTCACGAGAGTAGAACATTAAACCTTTCATTTAATGCAACTTGTTCATAACTTTTAATAATCTATCACAATATAAGAGCGAATTATGTATTTTTTCCTGTGGTTTTAAAACGACATCGTTAATGATTCTTCCTTTAGTATTGGGTGATTGCAACAGTTCTACCCGTTTTCAGTATATGTAAATGTCAAGCGGAATACAGTCGGGACAGTGAATACTAAAGCGTGGAGCAGTAGAGTATGTATAGGCACAACGTTTGTCAGAAGAACTCATGCGGAACGGGAAACAACATAGCAACAAGCAAGACCACATCAGACATTGTTTATGGTACGAGTATGATAAAGCCGTTACAGCAGCCGAAGCTTGCCGTAGCATTTGTCATGTGTATGGGGACGATGTCGTGGACGATAGCACATGCTGCCGTTGGTTTAGGAAATTCTGGGACAGAGACAGGAGCTGTAAAGATCATGTCCATTTTGGACGCCCATCGGTGTTTCTTACGAAGATATGGACACAGTCATAGCAAATTCCATACATCCAACAGTCGCAGAATTAGCGGAAATGTTCTCGTACACAGGACAACAGTCAATAGACTGATGCATGCGCTTGGCTTCATCACCAAATTCGATCAGAGGGTACCACACCAGCTTACAGTAAGGCAACGAAAAGAGAGGATCAGCACCTGTGTTTCTTTGCTTTCCTGTAACAGTAGAGAACCATTTTTGAACCGAATTGTAACGCATGATAAGAATTGGGTACTGTACCGTAAGGTGAAGCGTCAAAGGACCATGTGCCGAGGTTTCAGAGGGTACTCCATTGACCTCAACAAGAGTACCCCATTCCAAAAATATTTTGCTTAGTGTATGGTTTAATGCCAGGGGAATAACCAACTAGGAGCTCCTTGCATCAAACCAAATGATCAATGCAGACCTCTACTGACAACAATTGGACAAATTGTGAGCAAAATTCACGTCTAAGTGGCCAGGATTCATCAATCGCAGAGGGGTTCTCTTTGAACACGATAAAGCCAGCCCTCATGTTGCTTTAAGGAGTCGGCAAAAATTAATGAGCTTTAGTTGAGAACTTTTAACTCAGCCGGCGTATACCCCCGACCTTGCACCTTCGATTTATCACCTTTTTTGATCGTTACAAAATGCCTTTTCTCACCGAACCGTCAATAATGTGGAGACTGTAAAAACGGCATTACAACAGTATTTTGACTGTAAGACAGAGGAGTTTTATCGGCGTGGGATTAACTTAACCCGGGAGAACTCGCTAGTGAGAATGCCCAATTGCTTTTCTTTTACTTTACATTCATATAATATCAACTTTTTTTGGTTGGCTTAGTACTTTTATTCACAAAATAGATACAATAATTGAAAAACATTTTGAAATTTTAATTAAAATGAAAAATGATTTAAATATGAGTCTTAAAAAAGTACGACTGTGAGAGAAAATCTCATGCAGCGAGTTCTCCCGGGTTAATGCAAGACAGATGGCAAGGGGTCATGCATAATGATGCTGCTTGCGTGAATTCATAGGTGCTTAACTTTTTGTGTTTTCCGCCTTTCTGTTTTCGCTAAAAAACGGGTAGAACTTTTGCAGTCATTCAATATATATTGAAAATTAATACTGCATACATTAGTATATCTAACTGTAGCAATTTGCAGATATGAAAGGGGTGAAATTTTGCTTCATGAATATTGATGTGGGTTATCAATCGTAGTAAAATTATTAAAAAATATATAATTCACTAATAATAGTTGTATTATTATGTAAAAACCATTAGTTATAATTTCACTTTTATGCACTCAATTAGAGGGTGAAGGCCAGAGTAGGAATTAACTCACCCAATTCACAAAATAAAACAATAAAAAAATGTTGTTTAATTTAAAAGGCATTTTTTCTTAAACTTTAAAAACTTCCTCCACAATTAAATCCTGGATTCATGATAAGTAAAAATAGTCTAGACAGAAAGCTAATGATAAACTATTCTACTGATTTCTTTTTCATTTGAATTAAAGATAAAATATAGCTTGATACTTTTTTGGTTTCAAGTAAAGTCTAGACTTCATATTTCAGTCATAAAAGAAAAGCGAATAAATCTACTGCAGAAGTATAATTTCCAAACGTAATGAGACATGAGTAGACAGAAAACCCACCAATTACAAAAGAGAAGGCTCCAAAAAAGAAGTTAAAAAACTATTTAAAACTATTATTTCCATTCGGAAGACATTCAGATAGATTTCATTATAGACACAGGTAAACAATATCGGTGCTTCAAATATTTTTTTGGTATTTCTAATGAAACAAATAATTAAGAGAAAATAAAATATGAATCCAGAACTTTCGGTTCATATTTTTGTAAATGAAGAATTTTTTTTTCAAAGAAAATAATATAAGAAAGTAGCTCTTACTAAAAAGCAAGGACTTTTGAAGTAGATAAAACAAAAAACGATTATAATATCTTAATATACTTAATATAATAACATCAAAAAGCCTCATAGTAGTAATGCTAGTTAAGAACATGTGACAACCATTAAAAAAATGCATAAAAGTCGCTTCAAGGGTCTTGTACCTTTTAAATACATTAAAAAAAGTCCTTCCGGCCAGTGCCGGGAGGAAGAGGTAGCTTTCATAATCCTTATTTAAAAAAAAACCAACTTATATCATGCAAACACACGAAGCTCAATTTAGTGGAAACCGAATATAGGAGATTCAATACTAATTTTTATCAATATAATGAATGAGAATTTCGCGAAATTAGTCAGCTTTATCCAAGCTGCTTTTCTTTAAAGTAACTTATATTTGGCTGCCAAATTCGGCAATTTCTTAAAGTGCCTGTCATTTTAAGACAACATGGTGGATGAGGCTAAGCAGTGAACTTGGTCGAGACCTTAGTAATTGCTGTGCACATGCTCACTCACATCGGAATCGGTTAATATATAGGAGTGCTGTCGCATGCAAAAAATCAGATTTTTCAAAATGTCACCCACAATAGAAATTGAAACTGCTATATCTGAGCCATTTTTTAAGGTAAAGACAAACAAAAAATGCTCCTGAATCCTTATATCAAGATCAAATACTTAAGAAAGAAACCTTTTTCAATTTCTAATTTTTTTGCACCTCACTTTAAATATATATATATTTTTTAATTTAATGGCCGCCATTTTGAAACAAGATGGCTGATGAATCTGGCCAGCGAACTTGGTCGAGGTGTTGATGTATACTATCCACATGCCTTCTTACATCGAAATAGGCGAATACGCGTGTTATCGCGTGACAAATACAAGATCGTTTCAAAATGTTAGCCATGCTACAAATTCAAAGAGCTATAAATCAACCATTTTTTAAGATATCAACAAAAGAACAAATTTTCAGAAACAAAAACTGCTCCGGAATCTTTATATCAAGACCAAACACATAAAAAAAAAAAAATCTTTTTCATTTTCCAATTTTTTAATACCTCATTTTGAATTTTAAATTTAATTTTTTTAAATGGCAACCCTTTTGAAACAAGATGGCGAATCAAGCTGGCCAACGAACTCGGTCGAGACATTGGTATGTACTATGTACAGACCAAGTTACATCCAAATAGGTTCATAAATACGCCTGTTATCGCGTGACAAAAATCAGGTCGTTTTAAAATGTCAGCAACAAGAGAAATTCAAAATGCTATTACTCAGCCATTTTTTTTAGATATAGACGAAAGAAAAACTGTTCCGGAATCTTTGTATTAAGGTCAAACACATACAAAAAAAAAATCTTTTTCATTTTCCAATTTTTTGGTATCTCATTTAAATTTTTTTGTTTTTTAATTTTTTTAAATGGCCGCCATTTTGAAACAAGATGGCGGATGAAGCTGGCCAACGAACTCGGTCGAGATATTTGTATGTACTATGTACACACCAAGGTACATCCAAGTCGGTTCATAAATACGCCTGTTATTACGTGAGAAAAATCAGGACGTTTCAAAATGTCAGCCACGCTAGAAATTCAAAATGCTATAACTCAGCCATTTCTTAAGATATAGACGAAACAAAAACTGCTCCCGAATCTTTCTATCAAGGTCAAACATATAAGAAAAAAATATTTTTTTTAATTTTCAATTTTTGGTACCACATTTCAAATTTAAATTTTTCTTAAAAATTTAAATGGCCGCCATTTTTAAACAAGATGGCGGGTGAAGCTGGCCAACGAACCCGGTGGAGACATTGGTATGTACTATGTATAAACGAAGTTACATCCAAATCGGTTCATAAATACGCCTTTTATCGCGTGACAAAATTCAGGACGTTTCAAAATGTCAGCCACGCTAGAAATTCAAAATGCTATAACTCAGCCATTTTTTAAGATATGGACGAAACAAAAACTGCTCCGGAATCTTTGTATAAAGGTCAAATACATAAGAAAAAAATATTTTTCCATTTTTAATTTTTTGGTACCACATTTCAAGTTTAAAATTTTTTTTTAATTTTAAATGGCCGCCATTTTGAAACAAAACGGCGGATGAAGCTGGCCAACGAACTCGGTCGAGACATTGGTATGTACTATGTACACACCGAATTACATCGAAATCGGTTCATAATTACGGGAGTTACAGTGTGACATAGGTCAGATATATATATATATATATATATATATATATATATATATATATATCAATTTTGAACGGAGGGTGGTTTCGGGGTCTGGGGGTCATGATCGATGAAAATATACCAAAATTTTTTGAAATCGCTTTCCTCCGAACGGCTGCAATAGGTAGCTTTCTTGTAAAGAAAGCTACCTAAAACTTCGAAGTTTAAAGTAATCTATCTTTAAAACCTTTTTATGTATAAACATGAAATTTTGGATATTGATTAAAGAGGTTGTGCTTTGTAATATGCTACCATTAGAAATTTATCAGCCTTTTATAGAATTTGTGTATTGTTAAAATCAAAATAGCTCCTTTTTTACTCCATAAGTCATTGCGCGCAAGATGTCTTGTTAAAGTATGTATGGATTGTTACGAAATTTGGTAAAGGTACTAAACAAATATGTGTGTTTAAAATGAAATACATTTAAGTACTTACAATGGTGATATTTTTAGTTATGACTACTTTTATTCATTAAAAAGTTAAAATTTTGATTTTTTTTACAAAAATACTTTTTTTATATAGCAAATGAAATAATTTTGGCTTATAAGTAGTTCATTTTAAACACACATATTTGTTTAGTATCTTTAACAAATCTCATGACAATCCATTCATACTTTCCCAAGATATCATGCGCGCAATGAATTATGTAGTTAAAAAAAAGGCTATTTTGATTTCAACAATATGGAAATTGTGTAAAAGGCTAGACATTTCTAATGACAGCTTATTACAAAGCACAATCTGTTTAATCAATATCTAAAATTTCATGTTTAAGCATAAAAAGGTCTTGAAGATAGATTAATTCAAACTTCGAATTTTTTCGTTAATTTTCGTCGCGTATGAAAGGTACAACACCCCTTAATGATCCCTTTCAAAATGATTTTTTACAAGCCTTTTAGAGACAGCACTCGTCATTCTAATGTAGAATAAATATCCATTCTTTGTTTTAAAGCGTTTAATAATATTATTTTCATTTAAGTTGTGAGTCTCCATTATAAATAAAAAAAATCAATATGAATCCTTAGCTTAAAAAATCAAAACAAATTAGATTAGCAAAGCTCGTTTGAAAAATGGTTTTCTTATTATTTTTTATTTAATTTAAGGTTATAAAAATAGCTTAGCATTAAATGCAGGTTTGTTGAAATGCATGGAAAGTATGAAAAGGAGTGATTTAACTTTATTTTGGTCTAAATAAAAAATTACCCAACTAGCACAAGTTCGTTGCACCAATGTGGATTAATTGTTGGCTATTTGCTGTCCTGTATTTGCTCAGAGTAAGAAATGTCCTTGCCGTTTCATCGGTGAAAATACCATTTTTCAATAATAAACTAACAGTGGCCCAACCGTTATCTTCTCATAATCGTTCTCATATATGCTCCAAATTAGATTGATCTATGTAACTTCTGTAACTTCTCTCTGTCCTTTTCAAAGCCTCCCATTCCCAAATCTAATAAAACGCTGGTAAATAATTGTTTAAAAAAAGCCTTTGTAATTTAATTATTTTTCTAAATTATTCAGAGATTTTTATTATTCTAAATTATTCACTGTTTCATGTGTGGGTAATAAGTTAAAAGTTTAAATAACTCGCCAAATCTACGTTTAAAACTCAAAAATTTCATTATTAACATGCAACTAAGGTCAAGAGATGTGAGGTAAAAGATTCAAACAAAAGTCATGAAACTCTTCAATAAACTTTATACCTTCACTAAAATCAAGATTCGTAAGCATTATAGAAAGAATACAATTTTCAATATCAACTCTGTGAGTTCAATAGCAAGCCTTGTTCTGACACTTTATTTAATAGAGTATCAAAATCAACGTCTGTGAACTAATTGTAGATAAATTATTTCAAATCAGTAAACAACCATTGCTCAAAATCAACTAACTCAATTTTTCTTATTTCTAAATGCGTATCCGCCAAATATACAACTGTATATGCGTCTTCTTTATTAAAACCTCCTTTTAGCCAGATTCAAACGATACCTAAAACTTAGAATACATTTATAAAGTGTTTCCATTTACGTACGCAGAGATCGTTTATGAAGACAAGACACCAGTTTTGCCAGATTGAGAAATGAATTTATTCGAAATACACTGTTCAAACAAATAGGGGAGCACATGTTTTAACAAAATTACGCAAATATTTACATCGATAAGTAACGTAAAATAAAACCAATAATTTAAAACGTAGTAGAAAACAGATGAAGAAAACTTCACATGCAAATCAAAGTTTATGAGGTCCAAAAATAGAAAAGGTGCAGATATCGGGATTTTGCAGAAACGTCTGTTTCACTGTCTCACTTGTAAAATTCAATTGCTCGCTTGTGTTTTGAGAAAAGGTGACTTGAGAGAATTTCACAACAATGTGATTTACCGGAATCCATGTCTTGGCGTACTATTGGGACAGCTGAATCTGGGGAAACACAAAGAAGTTTAGCGGACGCTGTTGGAATCGCAAGAAGAGTCAATGTAAGACTGTGGAATCGATTCCAAAACACATGGGATGGTAGCCATCCACAAGGGAAAGGTCGGCCATGTGCTACCACAGAAACTGATGAACGATATATCCTGTTATCAGTTCGTAGAGACGGAACGGGCAAATACAGTTCTTCTTGGCCACAGGACGAAGGGTGTTCATCCAAACAGTCCGAAATAGGATTCATCAGCGTGGTCTCTATGCACTTATGCCAATGGCCTGTATTCCGTTGACCTCAAACAACTGTGCGGCCCAAAGAAGGTGGACAACTGAACATCAAGTTTGGAGGCAGCGCTGTTGGAGTAAAATTCTGTTTACAGATGTGTCCCGAATCATTCTGGATGTGACATCCGATGTATTTTGGCATGGAGAGAAAGGAGCGTTCAAAATAACCAACATTCGTTCGTGAAAGAACACATTACAGACGTTTGATCCTATGGGCTGGAATCAGCATAGGTGGACGTAGGAGCCTGCATATTATTCGGAATGGCACTTTGACAGCCTGAAGTTATACAGAGGAGATAATGAGACCTCATGTCGTAGTATACGTTGCTGCAATTGGTGATTCCTTTCTTTCCATGCATGATAATGACAGACCGCATACAGCTCGTCTTTTCGAGAACATGCTTAAAGTTGCATCAGTACAGCATATTGAACAGCCAACATGGTCTCCTGACCTGAATCCGATCGAGTATGTTTGGGACACACTCGGCTGTAAGGTAAGGCAGTAAGGCTGAAGCCTCTTTTTATTGTTCGGGACTTGGAGATTGCAAATCTTGAGCAGTGGAACTGTACACACCGAAAACTTACCGATAATGTCATCGAATCCATGGAAAACAGGTGTGCGAGACTTTTATCTGTTCGAAGGGAGCACACGCCATATTAAATGCTTTGCATCATTCCTAAACAGTACATTTTTTGTCATTTATATGTAACAAAATTGTCGCCCTAAACCACCTTTTCACGTTTTATCCGTCGTTTCAAACAATTAAAGCACTCTTGCAAAATTTTTGCGTCTTTTTTAGGGTTTCGTTCATATGACGAAACCCTATTCGTCTCGCTCCTCTGTCTGTCTGTCTGTCCGTCACAGAGTCCGTTCTCAGAAACTATATAAGTTGGAGATTTGAAATCTTGCATACATATAGCTGAACACTTCACATCAAACGACAAATCCTAAAATTTTAAAAACGTCTTATATTTAACCCTCTGGTCTCCAACTTGTGTATTTTAATCTTTTTGTTCTAACTGAGCCCCTAATTATGTTTAAGACTTGAAATTTTGTATACTTATATCTGAACATCTCATATCAAACGACAAGTCCTAAAATTTTGAAAAAGTTTTATGTTTAACCCTCTGGGCTCCAACTTGTGTAGTTTAATCTTTTTGTTCTAACTGAGCCCCTAATTAAGTTGAAGACTTAAAATTTTGCATACTTATAGCTGAACACATCTCATCAAACGACAAATCATAAAATTTTGAAAAAGTCTTATATTTAACCCTCTGGGCTCTAACTTGTGTATTTTAAACTTTTTGTTTTAACTGAGCCCCTAATTAAGTTTAAGACTGAGAATTTTGCATACATATAGCTGAACTCCTCACATCAAACGACAAATCATAAAATTTTGAAAAAGTCTTATATTTAACCCTTTGGGCTCCAACTTGTGTATTTTAAGCTTTTTTTTCTAACTGAGCCCCTATTTAAGTTGAAGACTTGAAATTTTGCATTCGTATAAGAACACTTGCGATCACACGAAAAATCATAAGATTTTCAAAAAGGTCTTATATTATTCACCCACCGGGCTCTAAATTGTGCATTTTAAGCAATTTTTCTAACCTCCCCCCATTGCACCCGGTGGGTACTTTTCTAACTTTTGCCGACACCACTTTGACCGCTCTTTCATATTATGCACATAGCCTTACATATTTCAGTTCCACTTTTTATCGCCAGGGGACGCCTACCTATCTTGGGTGCTATAGACCCTATCCCCTCAACTAATATACCTATGGATAGGTTGTAAAACGGAGTTTCGTTCGGATAGAGGTTTGTGTAGAATAGAGTGCGCCCCCTGGTTGCGAAAAGTGGAACTAAGAGATTTCGCAAAAGGATAAAGTGTTTTGAGAGGAATATTAAACGAAACCTTCTGTGTGATCTGTGATCACACTTACCCACTTGTTTCTGTATTGCGCATTGATACATATGTTACTCTCAATTTTATGCCCACGCATGGCTGTCTTGCACTGTTGTCTTTACTTTTTGCTTGCTCCCCTAATTCTTTTGAGCTTTGCTTTATATTTTGAAATAATGTCCATCATTAAATGAAGCAAATATTTTAATTCGGAAATAGGGATAGGTATTTTAAATTTTAAAAATCCGCAACTTGGGAATGCTGCGACACGTCCTTATATACAGAACTTTAGAACTCTATTGGGTTAGCAACTAAACTCTCGCCGTAATTTTAAATATTTTTTTTTCTACCGGAATCTATATTTTGTTTTTGTTTTTTTGATCGAGTTAATTTGTTAAATTTCATATCATTAAATTGGAATGTCAGCTACCGAATGCCAACGGGGTTTGCATGTAAGCTCCCGCCGTTTTTTCATATTTTTTAAAAGTTTATTTTTCAATAAAAATTAACAATTAATCAATAATGTATTCTCCCTTCTTGTTTACAACTTCTTCCCGACGTTCATTAAGGTTTTAATACCTCGTTGGTAGAAATCACCCGGTTTCGACTCGAAAAATTCATCCAACCAAGCTCTCAATTTTGCATCAGTATTCAACGAAACTACGCGCATACCATTTAAGAGATCCAAATAGGTGGAAATCCGTTGGGGCCAAATCGGGAGAGTACGGCGGATGTGCCAGCACTTCTCAGCCATGCGTTTCAACGGCATCCTTGGTCATATTGGCAATATGAGGGGGGCGTTGTCGTGCAGCAAAAGAATTCCATGCTTCCGATTTTGTCTTTTCTTTTAAACAGCGGTGTTGAATCGTTCCATCTGTTTAACCTAGAGTTCCGAGTTGACCGTTTGTTTCTTTTTAAGCAATTCATAATGCATAATCCCTTTGCAGTCCTACCATACGCACAAAATCGCTTTACGCGGATGAAGATCTTGTTTCACGAGCGGTGTCGCTTTTTACCGGGGCTAAGCCATTCCTTGCTGTGCTTCATATTAATGTACAGGCTCCATTTTCCGTCGCCAGTAACGATTCACTAAAGAAATCGTTGCTTGTGTCCATGAGTTGAGCGGTGACGAGCTAACAAACAGGCATAGATTATGGCTCGTTAATTTTTGTTGTTGTCACTTAAAGCATGCGGAACTCATGCTCAACACTTCTGAACTTTTTCCATCGAGTGAAGATGATTCTCTTTAGTAGTGTAAGAGAATTCTATTTTCTCTGTCATTTCCCTTGCCATTTGAAGCGAATTTTTGTGCAAAGGTTGTTTTAATCTCTCTTCATTGAACTCAACTGGGCGGCCAGAACGAGGTCAGGTCAACGAGCAAATTTTCCATTTTTGATCATGGCATAGCTATCACGAGCGATTTTTTCAGCTAAGGCGTCCGCTCTATACACCGCATAAATGCCGCGAGCAGCTTTTGCAGCCTTACAACTTTGATTAAAAGCAAGCAGAAGAATATGTCGAAAATGCTCCTTTTTCTCAACTTGACATTCCATTTTAATGATCTGAAATTTAACATAAATTAACTCGATCAATATATATATATATATAGAGAGAGAGAGAGAGATTCCAGAAAAAAACATTTATTTAAAAAAACGGCGGGAACTTAGTAGCCAACCCGATATAAACAATTACCTAACAAATGCCTATTAATTTCAAATTCTTCTCGGGAAACAATGACAAATCCGAGATTTATTTTTCTGACAAACTTTCATTTCGTTCTTTACAGATTTGTCCATAGTCATCAAGAATGTGTGATCCGTTTAATATTAGAAATTTATCCAAAATGTAGCACGGCATGCTGATGTGATATCGATAATGCTAACCTCTGGCGCTAGGACTTTCGCTTTTCCCATCTTTTGAATTTTTACATCATCGAATGAGGAAAATAATGTAGATTCAGCGAAAAAAGTAACCTGAACCCCATATTATTTTACCATCAAGTACTTACAGAGATATGCAATCTGTACCATTCTAACAGGAAATTCTGTTTATTTTCTGAATGTGAATGAAACTTTTCGCGCTGGCGTTGTCCGCATGTTAAAACTTTTAACTAAGTGTGATTTTTCAAACGATAACACCCATTTTTTATATATTTCATTAATTGCATGGATTAATGGGGGCCGAAAAAGTTGTACTTTATATATACAAGGTGATTTATAAGAATCGAAACAATAGGTTATCTCCGTAAATATTGCCCTAGGCACGTACTTCCAATTGCAAAGTTTCATAAAAAAGGTGCCAAATTTAATGACATAACTTGTAACTCCATGGGGGGTCTATTTGAGAAAATACAAAAACTAATTTTTTATACGCCCCCGCGTATAATATACGCGTATAATATAAGTTTATACGCCCCGGCGGGGCGAATCCATCAATCTTACCAGTCTCCGAGGAAGAGACTCAAGGGTGAAAGGTTCCATTCTCCCATTGGTTGACAAGAAACAAGAATCCCGCGATTACTTCTCAAGGTTACAAATCCTGATAATTGAGCAGTGGCAGACACTTCTTCCTAACTGAGATTATTTCAAGTATTAAGTTGCAATCATATTCAATTTTCTTTGCGACATGTAAGGAATTTTAATCACGGAAAACAATGATATGGTATTTCAAAAAGTATCCTTTTTTTCCCTGCAAAAAATTGATAAAACTGACTTTCTTTTAAAAATTAATCAATTTAAATATTTTAGACTTATTATTTTGTAACTTATTTTTTAATTACACATTACTTATAGTTTCTTTTTCTATATACAGGTGTATGTAAATTTAAACTTAAAAAAAAACCAAGCATATTACATATTTTAAAAGTAAAAAATTAATATTTATACGAAAAGTAAAATTCATAATTTTTGATTTATAGCTTTGCATCAGGAGGACAGAAGCTTAGGGGATTAGTCACCACCCCCCTCCCCGAAATAATATCCTGGCATTTTGTAACTTATTTTTAAATTACACATTGCTTATATTTTCCTTTTCTATATACAGGTGTATGTAAATTTAAACTAAAAAACAAAAACAACAACAACAACAACAACAAAAAACACATCCCATATTTTAAAAGTAAAAAATTAATATTTATACGAAAAGTAAAATTAATAATTTTTGATTTATAGCTTTGCATCAGGAGGACTGAAGCTTAGGGGATTAGACGGATGGGATCCAACCCGCGATACTTAGTTATTAATCAATATACATATAAAAAAAATTGGAGGGAGGGGGGAAGGTAAACGATAAAAATACAATTTCAAAGTGTTATTAGCTTTGCATCAGGAGGACAGAAGCTTAGGGGATTAGTCGCCCCCCCTCCCCTAAATAATATCCTGGCATTTTGTAACTTATTTTTAAATTACACATTACTTATATTTTCTTTTTCTATATACAGGTGTATGTAAATTTAAACTAAAAAAAAAAAAAACCAAACATATTCCATATTTTAAAAGTAAAAAATTAATATTTATACGAAAAGTAAAATTAATAATTTTTGATTTATAGCTTTGCATCAGGAGGACAGAAGCTTAGGGGATTAGTCGCCCCCCCTCCCCGAAATAATATCCTGGCATTTTGTAACTTATTTTTAAATTACACATTCCTTATATTTTCCTTTCCTATATACAGGTGTATGTAAATTTAAACTAAAAAACAAAAACAACAACAACAAAAAAAAAACATATCCCATGCTTCCATAATGTCAATTATTTTTTATCAGTTTGTCAAATTTTAAGTGAAAAACACAATTTTTACCCATGACGGGTATTTACACTAGTATAAACAATATTGAGCCCAATAATGTTTTAGTACAAGGGATTTGTGGGTTGTCCTTTGTAGTTTCCTACTTTAAGAATTCTTATTTTAAAATAATATTAAGAACTAGATCAATATTTAGCCAAAAAAACCTGAAGATAAAAATATTAGGCAAATTAAGTATAATATATTCTGTAGAACTTTTGGATTTTTAAGAAAATGTATACGTATATATATATAATCATATATTCATTAATGTACAATTAGTACTTACATGATCTTTAAAAAACAAATTAACACATGCGTAAACAAAATTACAAAAAAAATTATAAAATAAAAAAATATTTATATAAAAAAATAAAAATTGTAAAATAATAATAAACAATTACTATAGGATGGTTGGGTGGGTAGATGTTAGAGTACGGAGGAGGGTGGAGTTGTCTGGATAATACGCAATGCTTAATTTAAAAAAAAATGATGGGGCTTTTGTATTATAACTACATTTCTATTACGCATTTTATATGGATGTTGATTTGATGTTTTATATGTAAATGGTGCCATTTCTTTTTTTTTTCAATTCATATTAAATTTAGCTTATTTAATCAAATTCAAAATTAACTTGTTTTTAAATTTTAGTCTACTTAGGACAATGTCATATTAATTAATAATAGTATACCATCTTTATAGTGATTAATATGCATATAAGTTTACTTGATATAACTAATATTATACTGTATGTATTAAAGTTGGGTAATTGGTTTTTATTATTATTCGCCTATACTTTTTAATATTGTTTTATTTTAAACATTGTATTTCATGATAAATTATCGGTTTAATGTGTTTGATTGTCACAATCTACCTTTTTTTTTTACTAATATGAAGATAATCCACACACTATATTTGTAATCTTTAGGCTATTGGGAATTTTAGAATATGACAGTCTTCTATAAATATCTTTTTTTTCCCTGTTCATTTTATTAATTTATTATTTTTTAAATTTAATAGTAATTCTTAAAGTTTTTATATTTATATTATATAATTTATTTTATGTTATAGCATATAGCTATATTCTATATATTATCAATGTCATAAAATTATTTTTTTTCTCTGTGTAGATTAAATGGGTTTGGTAATGGAATATATTGAAAGTATTTTATGAACATTTAATTTATTTAATTTTTTTGAATAATGATATATAGTAGATTATTATTTATATATTAGGATTAGTGTGGTAATGCAAATGATATATTTTAAATTCATTAGCTTTTATTATTTTCTTCTTATGACATTTGAATTATAATAATTGTTTTTAAAATAATATAATAGATGGCAGCACTAAAAATATTTTGTCTTTTAAAGCTTCTATTAAAGTGATAATTTTAATTTTTTACACCAGGTGGTATTAAACGCTGATTATTGGCAACATTGTAAAATTGAAATTAAGCAATTTAAAAGTGTTTTTTAGGTATTTTATATAATGTAATTATTTTCTATTTATATTATATTAATTGATTTTATCACGGTATTTCAAATGAATTAAAAGAATCCATAGTTTTAATTTCTGTGTTAACTTAACTGTTTTATTCACCTTAATCTTATCATGCTTGGATACCATGTGCGGGAGGATATTTTGAAAATCAACTGGGGTTATTCGGTACGTTGTGTAATTTTTCTATTATTTATGCTATAAATTAAATATTTAAAGGGTTCTATTGTTTTTTCCGTTTCATGCTATTTGATAATGTTCTGTTTTTCATCTTGAAACTATTCTCTATATCATATTGGTTGTTTGGGTACAGGGGAAAAAATTTTTCAGCTTTTAGCTTTTTTTCTCATAGAAAACAACCGATTTGCTTATATCATTGAATTATGACTCTTGAAAACGTAATTCAATATATAAGTTTTTCAATTTTTTTTCAGTATCCATATTTTTCTTTTTTTCTTAGATATTAATTCTTGTAATTATGTATATGGCACTTTATTTTATACATACAGTTCTATATTATAAGATTGTGGCATCCATTTTTATTGTCATTTCACAATATTGCGGTTTTTGATGATGGTCGGTAATGTTTAATTAATGGTTATGTATAAATATATATATATATTCAAATAAAATATGCTGAAATTAATACTATTTGTTTACTTTATAAGACATTTATTCTAAATAAACATATAATTGGACGATGTTCATCAGTTCATACGACAACTTAATCTCAGTAGATTAATCTTGTCTTTCGTGTAAATAATTATGCGATAAAGTAATCAAACAAGATTAAATAAAACTTAGCATAAATTTATAGTTTTGTCAACACAGGTTTTCATATATTTTATATTAGTTGCCTCTACTCGTTGTGGCATATCAGGATCTTTTGGAAGAGATCTTATTTTTCTTTTTATCTGAAATTATAGGAGGGTTATTTCAGATATTTTAACCATATAATTTTTGAATCCATACTGCTAAAAGTACCAGAGTTTAGTTTGTGAATCTTGGTATTCATGTAATAGACTGGATGACAGGTTAACCTGAAAACATTATGGAAAACGTTCTGAGTTTAATTTTTGTAGCAGTTTGCACTAATGAAAACAATATTCAAGTATTGCAAATTGCAGGCCTCTATAAATTTTAAATAAAAAAACAGTAATCAAACTATATTTAAAAAAAATTTTGACAGATGATATGCATCAATGATGATGTAGAATATGATATGTATTGATAAATAATGATATTTATGTTATGTATGTAAAAATGTATCATATGATATTCTTCCAATTATTCGAAATTTTTGCTGGCATACATAATTTTAAAGAAAAATTGTTGTATCATTATGAAAAGTAAATTTCTAGAAATTTCACAATTGCTTACTTTTTGAAATAAAATGTATTGTTTTGAGCAAATGGATTTTTTAGTGTTTCTATTCTAAAAAGAACGGGGCTGTCCTATCATTGAATAATACAGTGTAAAATCATTTGAAAATATTAAAACTTTGTAAAAATCATCATAAAATCAAAACAATACATACGACGCGTTTCAAGCTGGAAATTAACAGCCCGTCATCAGCTACTGTAAACACCTGTCTGTAAGGGGAAAAGGTCACAAATGAACAGAAAATCAAAAGTGGAGAGATTACAAAGAGTGCGACAGGTGGCGCTAGCTGCAAGGTAAAAACCAATCATATGTCACATGCAGAAATTGGAAAGTGTTACCACTGTGCTGTGTGTGTAGAAAACATTTACAAAATAGAAAAGGAAATAAACAAAATTAAAATTAAAAAATAAAATAAAAAATACAGAAAAATAAATAATAATAATAAAAGAGGTAGAAAAAATCAATAGAAAGGTTGTTTTTTTTAATCATATGCCTCTCACTATTGGACTTCCAGTCACTGTTTTAATTTCTGCATGGCCAGAATTATTTCTTCTCCTGTCTCTCCCACTCACTTGGATTTTAACGAAGCTTATATTATTTTTAAAAATTCTGATAAACTTGTCAATGATCTCTCATCATCTCCTCATCTCCTTTTCTCGCTTCAGCTTGGAAATTACTTTTGTAATTCTTTGCACTTTTTATGGTAAAAAAAAAAAAATCATTGTTTTTTTTTATCTCTTTTATTATTATTATTTATTTTTCTGTATTATTTCTTTATTTACTTTTTAATTCAAATTTTGTCTATTTCCTTTTCTCTTTTATAACTGTTTTCTATCATTGTGGCAAAACTTTCCAATTTCTGTATATGGACATCTGTTTGGTTTTTACCTTGCATCTAACGCCAACTGTCGCACTCTTTGTAATCTCTCCACCTTTCCTTTTCTGTTCATTTGTGTCCTTGTCCCTTTACGGACACGTGTTTACAGTAGCTGATGACGGGCTGTTAATTCCCAGCTTGAAACGCGGCCTGTATTGGTTTGATTTTATGGTGATTTTTACAAAGTTTTATTATTTTAACTGTGACTTATCAACAGTTTTCGGTGCTGTTTCAACTACATTTGAAAATATATTTTATGAAATTTTCAATTATTTTTTTTAATTGGTGGAAAGTAGCCCGAGATCGCGAGGCTGTAAATTTGCAATATCTGAGTTTTAAGGAAAATGAACACAAATATTTGTGTCAAAAATGGGAAACAATAAAAACCGCAAGATCTTCTTGAAACACCATCAAAACTTTTAAATGCGCTGGAGCTTTCGAAAGATCTGAATCTTTCTTCGTCAGGTGCAAAGAAAACGTGGTTTTACTATGAAAGCTGCAGCAAGACTCGAGACGAAGAAAGACTAAGATATTTCGAAAGCCCTAGCGCATTTAAAATTTTGATGGTGTTTTAAGAAGGAGTCTTGCTGTTGCTTTCATAGTAAAAGCATGTCTTTTTTGCGCCTGGCGAAGAAAGACTCAGATCTTTCGAAAGGCCTAGCGCATTTAAATGTTTTGATGGTGTTTTAAAAAGAGAGTATTGCTGCTGCTTTCATAGTAGAAGCACGTCTTCGTTGCGCCTGACGAAAAAAGACTCAGATCTTTCGAAATGTCTAGCGCATTTAAAAGTTTTGACGGTGTCTTAAGATCTTTTATTACAAATGTTACGGCTGTTTATTGTCATTTACGAAATATATATTTTTTTTCATTTAAAGAAATCAACATTTCAATTATACAATATAATATTCTGTTTTTTATTATTTTAAATAAGTAAATATTTTAATTAGTGTAATTCATAAAATTGCTTCATCAAAATACAAATTATGAATTTTACTGAATCATAACCGCAAATAATTGTTAAAAGTAACATATTTTAACACATTGTCAACATGAGACATGAATGCATGATTTTTGGACATGTGTAATTTCGTCCACGGGCGGTAAATTTTATATTTTACAGTATGTTACAGTATTTCTCGCAAAAACGCAAACAATATTCGAATTTTTAATATTAGAGTACTATGCATATAACTACTTCGATTAGAAACAATATTATTACTATATTCATATATTTATCATATAAACATAAACAGAGAAAATCTTTTGGTTAAATGACGTATCATGCAAGAGTGATGCACATGGTAAAAGTTTAAAAGACGAAAACTAACTGCCACCAAGTAAAAATTTGTTAAGAAAAATGTATTAAAAATATTGTTAAGATACAACAATAGACAATCCATTTAAGAACATGACAAGTATGCTATATATTTGTCAGTCTTCGATTTATATGCATGTTTGACATGAAAAATTGTTTTACTCTTTCATCCCAAATTACGTTGCCAATTCTCATAAAAGTATTAATACCTTTCTTTTTTCAGTTAATATAATCCATATTTATTCACTCATATGTATGTTTTAAAATAAATCTTTCATTTAGATTTTTTTTAAAGATATTTATGTGAATCTTTAACAGTTTCATGCATGGAAACATCATATGAGATGGTATTGAAAAACAATCTCTAGTGAGCTGTGCATATTTTATTATTACTCCTGTACCACATTTAAAATACGGAAATAAATAGCTGACCCATTTCGTTTAAGAATAGTAAAAAAAAAAAAAAAAAAAAAAAAACATATTTTATAATTTATGTGTTCTGCATGAGCCAATATTTTCTTAAAGATTTTCTGCTCTTGGATCTGAATAAAAGTATTACCAAAATATTTATTTTAATCTTTTTTTTTATGGTAGGATATACAAAGGTTAAGTTAAGACAAAAAAACTATTTCATAATGCTTAATAATTGTTTTATCTCTCGTAAATTTATATCAAGGGCATTTTGTAATTTTCCAATAAATGTCAGTTTAAAAACAAAAAAATGAACTTTATTTTTTTTAATAAACTATTTACATCTATTCAAACATCAAAATATGTTTTTCATCCGTTTAAAGATAATTCATGCATGAAATCATTTAAATTTGGAAAAATAGCAAATATGCATGGGCTGTTAAACACATTCAAAGCTTTTAAAGTAAATATTTCGATTTCTATCAACAGAGTTTTTTTCGCTTTTATGCACAAAAGCTATTAAAGTAAACATTGCTGCCAGTATTGATTGGAAATTCGTCCTTTTTTTTCTATTTGCATTTCTTTGCTGACAGAAAACTTTATATTGAGCTTGAATACGAAGATATTTATTAACTTTCGTTTTAATCTTTACCATTAAAAATGCTGTTTATTCATTTAGTACAAATTTCATTTATATCTAAGTGGATTTTTTCAAGTATTATTTAGGCAGAATATTACTTGTTTTTAGTGAATAAATTTTGTCACATTTAATATTTCAATAAAGATTTATTTGTTTTTATATATTTTTCCTTTATACATAATGCTTTTCTTTTGAATTAAAATGTATGTGTCAGTAAAGTACATAATGGATTTCTATTGTGACAATATGTTGATAACTAAAATGTTTTACTCAAATTCTAATTTTAGAAAGTAATTTTTTATTGAATATTATGTTTGTTCTAAGAACTATGAAATGGTTGAAAGTATAAATTTGGTTAAATATTTAACTACGTTAAAAGTTTTCTTGAAGTATGTTTAAATTCTTAAGCATTCTGTCATATACTGTTGAAAGAAATAAAACAGTTTTAGCAATAAAACAGAATAAATTTAAAAATAAGCGTTTCCTCGCACCAAAATTTTTTAAAAATAAAATCGAAGATTTTGGTAAAGCACATTTAGGGCACATGTTATCAAAACTAATATAATGCAATGGTCTATTTGAAACACTTATTAACAACCTTAGTTTCTTAGAAAAGGGACATTTTAAGTGCTGTCTCAGAATTCGAGACATTTTCTGAAATCCTCACATTTTGTTGTTAGTCATATAGATTTGTTCCGACTGATGTTTAACCGACAACCAATCCAAAAATTATGCCGAAATCACCCCATAACCTGACACAACCGGAAACCTGATATGGAAAACTAACTACAAATTTTTATTTAGTTATAGCGAGACACAATCATTTGTACAATCATGTCTCTAATTTTAATTTTAATTTTCATGAACTAATATGTGTGTATATACGTGTTTACATTAAACTATATAGTTTTTGTATCTGAAAAGTTTTCTGGTCTTTCTTTTGGTAAAATGAGTGTAATTGAAACCGACCGGGAACTATCGTAACTCAAATCAAAACCAGCATGGAACCGAAAATGTAGAATCAATGCGACCAGCAGAAAAAAATTCCAACCCTTCAGGTCGGATTGCGTTGTTTGAAAATCTACTTAGCCAACCAGATGTAATTCTGTAGTTTTCCAGAGGTTACTTCAATGTTTAGTTGTTGAAACGTGAAAAAATGGTTTATATGTTTTGGTAAGTTATTAAGTTGAATTCTTACTGTTTCACACAGGGCAGTGTCATCTTTTAACTGATTTTTTTTTTTTTTTTTTTTTTTAATAGAGTAGACATTTATGAGCTTCCTTATAAACATATAACTAACTTTTGTTTTATATTTCTGGTAGTAAATGAACTGTTAAATCTTAAAGTTGTAATGTGTTTTCTTGGATAACATTTAGGGGAGACTAGGAGTTGACCCACTTTTTACAAAAGGAATTTTTATTTTTTAAATATTGAACGTAGAATAAAGTTTTATATATCATTTTATTTGATATACATTCAGTTATTCAAATAAAATTGCTACATAAGTGTAAAATATAAGAAATTTGAAAAATGATTAATTTTAATTATGAGAAAATAATGGGTCAAGGCTCCCCACAGATGGGAGGGTTCACCCACTATATGGGAGGGGTGACCCACTTTGTTTTATATTGCCCTATTTGTGAAGAGAAATAAAATAAGTTTAAAAAAAGCAAAATAACATTATTCTACATGCTTTAATTATTATAAAAAATATTTTTTTAAATATGAGACTTAAACAATCCTGTTAAGACGCAATCACAAGACAGAGGAGAAAAATTTTGTTTTAAACAAGATTTTCTCCGAGCAGGTATAATTGTACAACAGGGAAAATGAAATTTTAACATGTAAGACAGTATTCCGTTAGAGACAGGTTCCGCTTTCATAGCGTTTCATGCATTATAATGTCCGGATTTAGTAGCCACTTTCCCGCTTTATTTTGTCTCCTTGTCCTGCTTTTTGTGACACTCGACCTGGCAACTCTAGTTGTCATGTAGTTTGGCTTCATCTCACTCTATTCATCATGTTGAAATTTGTCTACATACCTTCCTAAAGTTTTTCGATCAATGCTATGTTCTTTTGTAGCCGCATCAGTTCTTAAAACAGGGCTCCCAAATGGTCCGCCAACTGAGTACCAAGAAAATTTTATGTTAGGTTTGCGCTAGAATTAGCTATCAAATGTGATTCTGGGGCGGTTTGTAAGAAAAATCTAAAAAGAAAATTTTTCTGAAATAATATTGGTATTCAGTTGGCGTATCATTTGGGAGTCCTGCTTAAATTATCATTAACACATTTTAACCCTTTCAGAAGCAAAGTACTTTCAGTTCTAAAATGTTGAAATAAATGGCTGGCACCGGAATATACGAAGAAATTTATTTGGAAATATGAAAAAGGCTATATTTCACAAACAAATTAAATTGAAAAGATTTTAGCAAAATTCTGGTACCATTGTGGCGTTTGGGAAGTAAAATTAAGTGGTTTCATAAGCATACTACTGCCCCTGAAAAAGTAAAGACTGCTGCTTTCGTACTTTCTAGTCTTTTCTAATGATTTATTTACCTGTTGTAAGTAATATTTAAATGGAAAAATTTCCTATTAACTTTTTCATTTATATTTCATTATTTTTTTCCTGCAGTGGATACTATAGCAATGTTCCACATCTTTCTTTAATCAGCGTTAAAAGTTTTCTTTTCCATCATCCCGTTTTTACTGAGCTTTGCAGAATAAATTTACATGCATTTTCATATATAACCATTAATCTTTCATTATGCCGGTGACAGTGTATAATAAAAAGATTTCCAAAACCCCTTAATTAACATATTGCCGACGGGCAATTTTTATGAAATCTGAATTTTAAAACAGTAGAAGCTCCTCCCTGTTCTGAAAGTCTTTCGTAAATTGGTGTTATAGATAGGTTTCAAAAGTTTATGCATCGTTAAATATCTTCCAGTGTACGAATTTAATATAAAATGTCTTACAATCTAAAAAAAAAATCTGGACAACATGATGTAAATGCAATTTCCGTAAGGTAGAAGCCACGCCCATAGTCAATGATGTTTTTTGAATGAAAACGAGAATTCTGGTTTCCCGTCGTGAATTTGTTAAGGGAGCCTTGAATATCTGGTCAACCCTCCCTCACATTGACTGGATCAAACCTCCCCACATAGCATTTTTCTAAAGTTAAAGTTAATGTTCTATTGTTAAGTTAAGCCTAACTTACTGTATAATCTTTATTCCTGGAATGAAAGCTCAATATTTCTGCATTACTTAAAACCTACTTACTTAAATTTTTATGATATATTTTATCTGAAAAAAGGTTACAAAATATTTCTAAAAAACACAACTTTTAGGTTGAAAACGCCCCACAATTGATTTTTTTCCACAACTATTTCCATTATCTGTATGAAACAGAGACTGTTGTTTGGGCATTCCAGTAGCTTTGGTTGACACCTATTGATAAAACTCTGAAATTCTTTTAAATATGAAAACTGAAGGGTGCGTCAAGCCTCCCGTATGGTCAACCGTCCCTAGTCTCCCCTACATATATGAAGGGTCTAGGGAGATGCAAACTATGATAGTCGCAGATAGTTACATGATTGACATTCATCTTTCTTTCTTTTACAAGCTTCGAATGTCATCATTCCATCGACTTTTATCAGCGTTTCAAACATCGAGGCCGTTTTTGTTAAATTTGAAGAGCATGTTTCCAAATAACAGTTTGTGTTTTAAGCAACAGATCGTAATAAACGATTCCGTTTCAGTCCCAGAAATACATAGAAAAATCTTCATCGAATGTAAACTAAATTTTGCACTGACCATGATACCCTACGCTTAACATTATTATACACAATACATTTTGCAGCACCTATACCCATTCATTTTATAATATAGTAAATAGCTGAAGACGTGTTTCTCAATTAACCCATACGGCATCCTTAAATTGTTTTTTTTAAACCATTCAAAGACGTAACTCCCTTAATATATTTGAATCGTCGATTCCAAGAATTTCTCTGATCTCTCGCATTTTTCTATACCAACCATTTTTAATTAGTAGCAATATTTCATTATCATGAGTTTTATTCGGGTTGCCTATAACATGGTTCTTTGTTAAGATTAAAATTGTTTTCAAGAAACATTAGTCAGGATTTTGAGCTCTGTCATTATGTATTTCAATATCGTTGGTTTCCACAGCAACAATACTTTTCTTTATTGCTGTGTCTGATTCAAACAATATTGAAATAGAACACGCAGAAACAGGCCCTATGTAAACCACTTACGGCACGTTGGATCGACAGCGCCACACACCAAATAACATAATCACTTTTCCTCGGTAAGCTCTCGTACTCGCTGAAATTTTTTTATTCAAAAAGCATCAAAACTTCAAGTTAAATTTATATTAAACTCCGTTTTTGCTATGGAAACACACATACACATTATATATATATATATATATATATATATATATATATATATTCGGTCATTTTTGTTAAACGAACATCTTAGATGTTTTTTCTATGTCCAAATGCATTTTAAATATACAGGGAGTCCATCGAATAAGACCCTGATTTCAAAATTAAATATCTCAAAAACAAAGATCAGAAGTATGCGGTAAACGGTGTGTTTATTAGCTGAGCTGAAAAAATGTTACCCAGAAGTTTCAAAAATTAGTTGCAAAAACCACTAACAGATGGCGCTGTAATCGCAATGCCTATAAATTGTGTTTTGAAGTCCAGAGAACTAGCGTCTCATTCCTAGATGGCTTCCCATGGAAGAACGAAAATTGGGAAAGACCACTTTTTCGTTGGGGTGATGTGCAGAAGTGGAGACATCTGGTCTCAGAATTATTGCATCAGCTTCAATTTTAGAGAATTCCAATTATTAATTGGAATTCTCTGCTGAATTTTCAATAAAAATTTAGCAATCATTATATAACAATTTATTAAAATATTTTATTTGGGTAATGTGCAGAAGCGGAGCCATGTGTTCACAGAATTGAGATTTATTTCAAATTTTGTTATAAGCTCATCGGTCCGGATACCAGTATCTCTGTGGTATGTCTTTTCTCTCCTAATTGGTAGATCGTAGAATCGAATCCAAGTAGAGGAGGATTTGAAAAAAATGGAAATCTACACTTTTTAATATTTATTTAATTTGTGAAAAAAGTTTGAATAAAAAATTCAAAGTTTCTGGTTTTAAAATTTAATTAATCTAAAAGAAACCCATTTTTAAAAATCATTGAGCATTTATAATAATGATTCATAAATCATTTTATTTTAAATTGTAGAGAATAGTTTGAATGAAAGAATACAAACCTTCTATTTTTAAAAACTTAATTAAGTTAAAAAAATAATTTTAATTTTAAAAACTCGTCTTCATTTTTTTTTCTTTTATCATTGAGCACAGAAATATGGTGCAGCTTCTAGCGATAGGATCCGAAGTGCTGGAAAGGAATGCAGCATCGAAAATACTTTTGCTTTGACGTTGATGATATGAATTATCATCAATTCCCTTTTTTAAAAAAATAATTCAATGCATAATTTCTGTCTCTAAAACTTTGTTTACAAAGAAAAGAAATATATATGTTGTGCTAAAACCAAAGTATTATACCGTGATTTAAAAATAAATGAAAAGTGCAAAATTACTTTTTTATTTATAATAATTCAGGTATAAACAATAATACCAAAATATTATGCCGTGATTTAAAAATATAAAAAAAAATAAATAAAAAGTACAAAATTATTTTTCTAAATATATGCATTTTGATGTAAATAATTATATGGCATTAAAAATTGAATTTAATAAAATATTTTAATAAGTTCGTATATAATGATTTCTAAACTTTTTATTGAAAATTCTATTAATTGAAATTTTCTAAAATTAAAGCTGATGCAATAATTCTGTGATCAGATGTCTCCACTTTTGCACATCACCCCAATGAAAAAGTGGACTTCCCCAATATTCGTTCTTCCGTAGGGAGCCATCTAGGAATGAGACGCTAGTGCTCTGGTCTTCGAAGCACAGTTTACAAGTATTGCGATTACAGCGCGATCTGTTACCGTATTTTGCAACTAAATTTTGAAACTTAGGTATAACATTTTTACAGCTTAGCTAATAAACAAACCGTTTACAGTATAATTCTATTGATCTTTGTTTTTAAATCAGGGTCTTATTCGCTGGCAGGGGTGGATTTATGAAGTGAGGGGCCCCTCTCACTGGAACTTTTTGGGGCCCTTCCTTCTTGAAAAATTGGGTATATTTAAAATCTATACTAATAAAAGAAAATTTCGCTCTCTGTGTGTGTATTCGCGATGGCTAGCAAAATATACCGCACGTACAAAGCAGAAAATTTTTGTGAGGGTAGTCCAAGGCCTCTCCTGATACATCTTATACTCAGAATTCTAAAATATCTACTTATAAGCGAAGTTATTCATTAACAATTGCAACGCACTCTCATTAAAAACTCATCTCGATCAACGAGAGTGAAAAAGCAAACCTTATTTACGCATCATGAGAAAATGAACTTCGAATGAAGAAATTCCGTGGGGGGGGGGGGGGGGGGGTATTTTGTAATATTAACTTAATCGGCCAAACCGCTTACTAAAGTTAAAAACGGAAATCATATTCTAAAAGATCGTACCCTTATGTCCCAAATCCCGTAATTAAGTCAAAAAATATCGCAGTTAACCCTTTGAAAAAGAAAATTCAAAGATTTTTATTTATTTATTTATTTTTTTTGAAAAACGACAAAGTTTTTCTCCCTTATGGCAATTCCCCTCCAGGGTGCAATTTTAGAGGTACCGACAAACCAAAAATATGATCTTAAAGATAAAATCTTCTTCCAATCGATGAGGCAATCGGTTTTTAAAAAATATAAAGTTTAACCCTTTCAAATAATCGACGAACTCGGGTCACTTCGCGCCTCACGGAGACGATATGTTGTACGCTAAAAGTAACTAAACATCCGTATGTATTTTAACACAGTCTTTTTAGAGAATCTCAATAAATTAGATTTAGATGACCTACAAAAATTATGAAACGTTCGGACGGGTAGAAATATGTTTTACAAAATAAAATGGAGTGAAAATTTCGGCGAAATCTGTAGAAACTTTAGTGTTTCGTCGCGGTTTCGCCCCTCCAGGGCGTAATTTTAGAGGTACCGGCGAAGCAAAAATATGTTCTTAAAGCTGAAATCTTCTTCTAATCGGTAATGTAATCGGTAAAAATAAAATGTGTGAATCTACGAAATCAGTAAATGTGCGACGAAATCAGTAAAAATCAGAGTGTTTCGTCGCGGCGGTTTCGCTCGCTTTTATCAAGCATAGACTCCAAAAAATAAATTACGCAGAAAATAAAATACCAAATAGCATGCATTTTTAATTCAATATTTTTTCATTTAAAAATATAAATTCAGACAAAATGGAGTTAAAGATATAAAATCATGCAAATATGAGGGTCATTTAAGAGTCATTCATCACGGGCCCGGGCAATGCCGGGCGGGTCAGCTAGTTTAAAAATAATAGCTATTCAAAACTTAATTGCAATTATTACTAAAATCGTTAAGGATTAATTACACGAAATTCATTTCATATTCAAATTACATCAGATTATTTTACACAAACTTAGATACTGTGACGGATAAATATGCTAAAATTATGTATTTTATTTTCCTTTCAATTTTTAAGAACATAAAATATAAAATGATAATTCAAACCAAAATTAATCAGAAACTAAAGAGACAATATTTAGCATCTGCTGAGCTATAACTCAAAACCACTTTTCACTGCTTTTCGTTTTTGGCTCATTTATTTCATGAAATAAGATATAAATGTATGGGGTTTTAATGAATTGGGCTGTAGTGGCCTGAACTGCATGCCATTATCTTGCTTGCAGCACCGTTTATACTCGCGTATAAGTCGATTCGCATATAAAGTCGAGTCACTAACTTTCGAATGCAAGTTCAGCAAAAAATCAAAAACCCGCGGATAAGTCGACCTTTAACTTTTTACTTCAATTTTGCACAAAATCAAACCAAAGATTTCACTTGCTGATGCGAAAAAGCAGTAAGTAAACAAAAACAAATCATTGGAATTTTTTTTAAATTATACATTATTATTATTTGTATATTTTATATAATATTTTATTATTCATACACATAAAAAGCCAGAATTTTACAATAATAGAAGTTTTTTTTTTTCTTTTTTAAGTGACTCGCGTATAAGTCGACATCCCCAATTTGCTTGTCAAAAATTCTCAGAAATTCCTCGACTTATACGCGAGTATATACGGTATTAATTTCATGTTTTAATAAAACAATTTCAGAAATCAAATATATTCATCAATTATAACCAAATTAAATTACATTTTTCTTCTTTTCGTTACACAGCTGGGCTCAAAGAATGCCAAATGCTTTATGGATGTAAAAATAATTCGAAGTTCCACGAGTCGTTTTATAACCATCTGCACTCCAATTTTTTATAAATACTAGGGGCCTCTGCCCCCTGCTAACGTATAATAGTCATGTGTAAATAAATTGTTAATTGAAATGAAATATTTTTCATAGCGCTGTTTTTAACATTGGCAACAATGTAAAATAGTAACCTTTTCTAGATTATGAAAAACTATATCTTGAAATGAGGAAAATTTGATTGAAATATATATATATATATATATATTATTTATTTAATCGTATTATTATTATTATTTAAAGAATTATTTTTCGAAATTTTCCTGAAAAATATAATTTAATCACAATATTGTCTCCACTTTCGATTGAAATAAAAGATGATTTCAATTTCAATTTGAAAATGACGAAAAAGAAAATAAATCTAATAATCGTTATATATTTTCCTTTCCTCCCCTTTTTCCACAAAAATCGAGTCATTTAGTTGCCATAATTACAAAAATATTGTTAAATGAGAAGAAAATTTAATACCTCGAAAACTAAATCAAATTTAAAAATTCTAATACTATTTTTCACATACGTGGATCAATACGGACAATTGGTGCTAAAATCTACCGCCAAAGGTTCCGTATTTTAGGAGTAATAGCTGTGAAATACAGCCAGTCGTTTCATAAATTCGTTTCATTAGGATTTTATATATATATGGTAGATATTTTTTAAACATCAATTTAATGAACTAATCTGCATATAGGTTTGTAATTGCGAGAGTCTTTAATAGCGAATGCCATAAAAATGGTCCCAAAAAAGTAAAAGTGGCACTTTCACAACTGCAATTAGCAAAACATCTGCTAAAATGGAAAAAATTCATATTGGAAAAACTATGGGGGACATTGTCTTTGATAGTCAATGATATATTTGATTGCCATGTGTCATTTTTGATCTGGATGTGGAGAATTTTGCGAGAGGGAAAAAGTATGAACACTTACGATGCAATAATAAAACTTGTGCTATAATAAAATATTGATTACTAGCTGACCCGTCTGGCGTTGCCCGGGCCTGTTATAATAAACTTAAACAAAATTCAAGTTTGCATGATTTTATATCTTCAGAAAATCGGTGCCCCAATGCCTTTGGCATCATAGAGTGTTTCAAATGAACTTAGTTTTCCAGGGCTCCAATGACTTTGGCAGCGGTGAGTGTGTTCCCAACATAAAACCTCTTTCCAGTGGCATAGCCAGGGTACCGGTTCAAATGCTCTGGATACCAGTGATTTTGTAAAGTTCAGTTCGCCTTATCTAATCGGAGAATTTTCTGATATTAATCAAGACGAAGGAATCTTTAAAATATTACCGGTATCCAGAGCATTTGGACCCCCTCCCTGGATACGCCACTGCCTCTTTCTGAACGAACCTGTGACCTGAGTTGCCGCTGTCTGAGGCACCATAAATCCAAAGTGCCTTGAATGCGCCGAAGGCAATCGAAAACCAAGTTGAATGACCCAAACCCCGTAGTTATTGGGCCCATGAACCCGAGATTAGAATGCTCCCCTAGCGGTGGAAGATGGTACTAAAATCTGTATAACAATCCTAAGTTAAATTGAATGAACCAATTTTCGATGAAATCGGGCCATAGAAACCGAGAAAAGAATGTGGCGTTAACGTTCGAAAATGGTGGTAACAAAAGTAAAAGATAAACTCTCATAATGCTGAAAGTAGCTTAATTATAATTTCAGTTGAATGAACCAATTGCCATTGAAATCGAGCCGACAAAACCCGAGGAAAGAATGCGCTCCCAAGCGGTGGAAGGTGGCTTCCTCCATCTATAAATTTTTCAAATTCCCTTTAACATTAACCCAATATTTAATTTACGGATGAAATACCCCCACATCTCTAAAGTTAACCACTTACCTTTACCTTTAACAGTATCGTTATTTTTAAATTACAACTGTTTATGAGTAAACGTAAATTGATGACGAAAAGAAGATTAATGTTCGAAAAAGTTGGTAGCAAGGGTATAAAGAAATTTTTTAATAGTTTATAAAGTGGCAGGAGGACCCTAGAACTATGTTAAAGAAAATTGCAAGAGAATCGGATAATTCTTAAGGAAGCTGCACCAAGGACCTCAAGAAGGCGATTAATATTCAAAATTGGTGGTAGCTAAAGTCTGAGAAATTTTTTTGTCGTTCATGGAGTAGCTGAAGGGCCTAACAAATTGTTAGGAAACGAAAAGGTAATGAATCGGGCTATTTTTAAGAGAGTTATAATAGGGGGATCAAAAGGTGTCAAGGTGATAGTTGAGAGCTGGGTCTTAAGATGAAAACATGTTAAAAGGTCCTAGTATTTAGCTCTTTAGATCTCCAGTTAGTCGAAATTAAACATAATGTACAAATTAATCATTAGAATAAAATTTTAAATAAATGCGCAAAAAATAAGGGGAAATACTTAAAAAGGACCCTAAGGCGCCCATAAAAATATGAGGGATAGCTGGAAATCCTAAAAAGTTATTAGAAAAATAAGCTAGTGAATAGGACCATTTTTAAGGGAGCTATAATAGGGGGCCCAAAAGGGGCCCACTGATACTTAAAAACAGTGATCTAACATAAAAACACTTTAAAATGGTCTTATTAATTAGCGCGTTAGATCTTCAATTAGTCAAAATTAAGCATAGGGTATGAAATATTCGTTAAAATAATATTTTAAAGAAATGCACAAATAATTGGGTAAATGTTTAAAATAGGACCCTAGGGCACCAACAAAAATATGAGGGTGTTGATCCACGAAGAAGAGTCCAAAACCCAACTTTAAAATTATGTACTGAGAAGGTGAGAAAATCAGGGGGTGAAAACTTCTTAGCGCACAAAAAGTTCAAGGGGCCCTGGACCGGACCCTACGGCACCCTAGGGGCCTCAGGATCTAAAATAGAATGTAGAAATGTGAGACTAACTAAATAGAAAAATGATATCAAAAATGAAGATATGATTAAAAGGATGCAATTTATTAACGTTTATTTGCACAAAAACTTCAAGGGGCCCTGTATCGGGCCCCAAGGGGCCAGGGTCTTATCTGGAGAGTAAAAAGGAGAGCATAACTAAATGGAGAAAGGTCCCCCAAATCGAGGAAGATTCGATAAAAAGGGGGTAAGTTATTAACAATTTAGTGCATAAAAACTTAAAGGGGCCCAGGACCTTAAAATATTAAAATCTGAGCCTTAGGTGCATCAGGACCTGTCTTGGACTATACTCACCTAAATTTTCAGACTTCTATGTGCGGTAGACTTTACTAGCTATCGCACACAGACAGACAGAGCGAAACTTTGCTTTATTAGTATAGATAATCGGTAACAAAGTAAAAATTCACTTAAAATATCAGCTTTATGAAAACTGCATACCAAGTGTGGGGCCCCAAAATCAGGGGCCTCAGGTTGACAGCCCATGATTTAATTAGTCCCTCTATCTGTATAGTTAAATCGTCATAGAATGTCTGTAACTGTGTTCCTTTCGGCTCAGACCCAAGTTTCCTTTGAATCTCACCCTATTCGCCCACAAACGATCATAGTCCTGATAATTCATAAAATAAAAAAAGATAAGGAAAAACTAAAACATTTCTGGTAGTAGCAAATGATAGAAGAAATTATATTTATTACGTGAAAATGATATTGTAATATTAGCTGAAAAATTAAAAAAAAACTCTAAGAAAATCCTTTTATCAAAACGTCACATTTCTCTTTGATCTCAAAAGACGATTTGGGGGTCCTTGGGATGCGGGGCCCCTCGCGATTGCGACCATCGCGACCCCTTAAGTCCGCCCCTGTTCGCTGGACACCCTGTATATATATATATATATATATATGTTCTTTCTAGCAATGGGTAATCTCATTTTAAAAATCTTTATATATCTTAACAGCTTTCTGTCAGTTTGTGGAGTCATGTAATTTATAATTAGAAAAGTCATTATATGCTTCATAATGAGAATTAGAATTTAATTCTTAATGAAGTCATTTCCTATATGAAAGAGAATAAGAGCCAATTTGATTTAAACAATTATTTACTATCATTTTCATTCACACTTATGTAACGTCTTAAGGGGATTTGAAAGAAGTATAATTTACGGATAAATGCATTCTCGAAGTAAATTCAGTTTATTTCGTTTATTACTTTACGCATCATTGCTTATGTAATTAAGGCAAAATTAAATGTGTTTAAAAGTACAGCCTGAGATTAAGAGAAATAATGTGAATTCGTTTCCAGAGAATGCATTCACAAATTACGATTTATAGAATTCTTTTGTTATAAGATGGATATCTTTAAAGACATTGGAACGCACATTAACATAAAAATGGAGAAGAAATGTTATATATTTAAAATGCATGCTTTCATTTATTAATGTCAGTTAATATTGTTGAAGTAAGATGATAAAAATCGTTTCCTCTCATTAAGAACGTCATTGATTCATTTTATTATACTGTTAAATTATTTTGAAATTTTACTGAAATTTTGTAAGTAAAGTTCTGATCGTGGAAGTTTACAATAGTTACTTATGTGGTACTTTGGTAAAGTAAAAGATGATAATAGTCATTTTATTTTTTTAAATTGTACACGAAGGTTTTAATCCGTATACTTGGTTATATTGCGGTATTTATACAGGTTATATCAGGATTGATCCTTTAAATTTGGTGGGTAGGTGGAAAAAATCAAACGAACACCATCTCACATAGGAATGTATGGGCCCAAACAAACGATGACATTGTAAAGGGTGCTTGCATCCACGACTTCTGATCACACGCAAAGCTCTCTGACAAGCCCAGCCGGTCGTCATATGACAAGTTGGCTTTGCAGAAGAAACATGTATCATTATACGTTAAATGAATATACAGATATGCATCTAATCTACGGTGCGAAGAGGAAAGAGGTCGGAGAGCTGTGCAAATGCATACAGAACGCTAACACAACCGCCGCACACCTCACCATCGAATGTTTGCATGTGTTCATCAGCATCGCTGTGCGAAACTGGATGGATTACCAGTACCTGACATGATAGAGGAGGCTACAGTATAGTTCAGTACTTTAAATTATTTGTAGATCTATATTCATGACCAGGTTCTTTTCTGATCCATTCGCAGGAGGTTATAAATAGCTGTAGGCTGTCCTCATTATAGAAATAAATGCTTTTAAATTGCTGTTTACGAAATCTGTTTATTTGAAGTAGAAATATATAATTAAAGTATTTCATACAGAAATGGATAGGGATGGTGCCTGGTAGCATTTCTTAAACACGTTTTTCACATGGCTGAGTTCATGAAGCAAGAGCCAGCAATTGAATTAATCATTCTGTAATACACACATTAGCATCACACAATCGGCGAAAAGAAAGAGCACATGAAAATCAATGAAATCATATGAGCAAAAAATATCTGTTACGCTTTGGACAATTAGGAGGATTTTGAATTTTGTGGCAGGGTAACCAGAAAAGCAGTCCTAAAACATAAGCCAAAAAGAATTCGAACGCCAATTCGTACGTTAGGAGCAAAGTTTTGGGAGCATAGCGTGAAATGCAAACCGCATGTACTGGAAATGTTTATGATTTAACGAGGAAGTTAATCTAAAAAATTAAGCAGAGCAAAGAGTTATTTCTACTGATCGTTGGGTGGAATGAGAAGCGACCGAATCCAAAGTCAATCTTTTTTATTATTTTTTAATATCTAGTGAGGGGGAATAATCATCCAAATGATTTCTATTTATGTGAGAGCCGTTTTGGTGATAAAGGCATATGTTAAATATCTTTTCTTTTGAAAAAAAATATAATGGGAAATTAAATAAAAGTTAGAACAAAATGAATAAGTAATTGAAGATTAGTTTTAACTGAAATTTAGAGACAGGGAATAAGTTAAGAAAAATATATGTGATTCCACATCACAGAGGCAACCTATCGACACGGATCGTTGCAATTGAGGAAGCTATCTTACAGTCTGTCGAGGAACAACCAAGATTCAGCTCACGAGTTTCACTCCAGGTCGCCGGTTTGTTGTTTCACACTCAATAGTATGACGGATAACGAAAGAGGAAAATTTGCACTCGTTTTCAGTTGTTGATGAGCACGTAAAAACTTTTGATGCTGAGGTTTGCGACGGTTGGGGGTAGCGTTCAGCGTACATTTGCGTAGCTCCCCGACCGCTTTCGTTTATCACACCGTACATTAGATGCATATAACATATTCATTTAGATATAAATCGCCCTGTACAACTCATGTGTTCGTTTGCTCCCATATTTTCCAATGCGAGATTGTTTTCTTTTGCTAATTTATATCTCTCCACCAAATTTGAACGATCAATCCTGTTACACCCTGTATATGCACCTATAGGCACTTTCCATGTTAAAACTTTTTGTCATTTTGTTTACAGAAATATTTTAGAAAATATTCTTGTATTAATTCTATGTAAAGTACATGCTTGAACTCACACCTTCCAACAAGATGTCAATAGCCGATGTTTTCCTAAACTTTAACGATATTGAACTAAAAGTTTTACATTAAATTTCTTATATAGTTTGCTATCAAATTATAAAATAAATTAAAAGTGTTATCTCTCAGGCACGCGCACACAGTGGTCCCAAATCGCGATCTTGTGGGTAAAAATCCTTTCTGCTTTTCTAATGCTTGTATATGATTCATTTTGGATTTTACAATGTTCTAAATGATTTTCCACTGTAAATTCAAATTAAATGTTATTGAGGGTACGGGGAAGAGGCTGGTGGGGCAAGTTTTTACTAAATTTTAACTTTGTTTTTTCTACTTTTTTTTTTTTTTTTTTTTTTTTTTTTTTTTTTTTACAGGGATTAGAATTCCCACTTTTGATTCTGATGAATATGTCCTCTTCAAAAAAAAAAAAAAAAAAAAATCATCTAATTCCATCTACCCGTAAAGTTGCATTCCTCGCCGCCCCTCCTCTCTAAAAATTTCAAAATATCCAGTTTAAAATCTTCAAAAAAATCTTTTTTTCTCTTTTTTATGTTACTGCAAAGTAAAAATAAAACAGAATTGGGCAAATTTGTAATTGAAATTATCAGCAATCTGATTACAATTTAATTGTATGTAATTAATTTTAGTTAAAATTACATGCTGTAAAAAAGTTTTGCAGCACTGTAGCCGGAACCGTCCCCATCCCCATTATTTCACGAAATTTCTGTGTTTGAATGTAACTACAGTCAATTACATACAATTAACTTGTAATTACATTCCGGATAATGGAGATTACAGATTTGCCCAACTCTGCAATAAAGGATATAAGTAATCAATAAAAATACATAAATTTTCAATCAGCTTAATTCCCCCCCCCCCCTCACACACACACACGCAGATGTAAAATATCTTCTTCTTCCATTTGTCTCTCTAGCATACAAAATGTAAAAACTAAGTTTTCGACATTAGTAGTTACTGTCAATTAATAATAAATCATCTAATTCATTAAGTAGATTATATCCGAAATTTCCGATTCCCCCCCCCCCTCTATTGCATCTATTTATCACGCAGAGCAAAATATCTTTTAAAATTCCGATAAAAGAGAATGATTCTGCTTTTCTTAATTTATTTTTATAACTTTTAAAAAATGATTTTTTATCTAAATTTCCCCTATCTCTGAAATTTACGCTTCCTCCTTCACCTAAGCCCCGGCATACAAACTCTCAAACCGGCATGTCCAAACTCTCAAAATGCTTTTAATTTTTTTACAAACAAAATCTGCTCTGTTTGTTATTTTTTAGTTGGAATTAATAAATAACAATAAAACATGGAAATTCAGCCCCCCCCCCCCCCGCCGCCCAATTAAAAAAATGGCTATCCTACTCCAAGATTTAATTTTACTAATTGTTTAAAAAGTGTTTTTAACACATTGCCAACGGGCAACTTTTATCACATCTGAATTTTAAAACAGTAGAAGTTCCTCCCTGTTTTGAAAGTATTTTGTAAATTGGTCTTCTTGATAGGTTTCCCAAGTTTACGCATCGGTAAATATCTTTCAATGTACGAATATAATTTAAAATGTCTTACAATCTAAAAAAATATGGATAACATGATATAAATGAATTTTCTGTAAAATAGAAGCCACGCCTTTAGTCAATGATGTTTTTGACTGAAAAGAGGAATTCTCGTTTCCCGTCGTGAATGTGTTAATAACCTGTCCCCAAGTTTTTATTTAAAAAAATGCTCTGTATTTTTATCTGTAGTTTTGGCAACTAAATTAAAAAAAAAAAACAGCGATGCGATTTTCGCTCCCTCCAAGGAAATTAACTGCTTTCTACCCCCCCCCCCCCCCGTCATCTTTGACGCATAAGAAGTCTAAAATCTTAAATAAAATTATTAAAATTCTTCTCTGTTTCTTAGTTTGTACTTAAAATGAATGACTAGAACTCAATCATCTAAATTAACCTACGAAAATTTCGATCCACCCTTTGTCCCCTGATAGGGTAATTTCATAATTTTTTATCGAACAATAAATTAAAAACATTTTTTTTTTTTTAAATAGCCCATTAACCAATGCGTATTCACAACATTTCAAATGCAAAATTTTATCCCCAAGATTGAGTGAAATTTTCATATATTTTTTTATTTCTGTTTTCTTTCTTATTTTAAGAAAACAAATATTTTTTAAAACATAAAGTTATTGATTATCCATATTTAAAATAAAGAAAAATTAATAAGTGCAAATTTACTTTCACTTTTAACTACAAGTGTAATTACTAAATAAATATAATTATAAACATCATAAAATAATGAAAACTTCACTCGTCAAATCAAAAATCTACCTAGTGCATCATCTATCTTATACTATAATGCGAGCAAAAATTGTGTGTGTATGTGTGTGTGTGTGTAAGTAAATTTTATCTTAAAAACGGTTCTAACGATTTTGACGAAATTTTGTATTTTACCATTTTCGTGCACGATAAGACTATTCGGCTAGGTCACGTTTTCGAGAAAATTCGATTAGCGGGTCATTTTGGGTCATAATTGATCAGAGTCAAGCTAATTATATCTGAAAAATGGCTTAATCGATTTTGACTAAATTTTATATGCAACCATTTTGGGGCACAAGAAAACTATTGGGCTAGGTCACATTTTCGAGAAATTTCGATTAGTGGGTCATTTTGGGTCACTTCGCGTCAAGCTAAATTTATCTAAAAAACGGCTCTAACGATTTTGACTAAATTTTGTAACCTACTGTTTTGTATTACGAGAAGACCAATGGGCTGAGTCACATGTTAGAGAAAATTCAATTAGTGGGTCATTTTGGGTCACTGTGGGTCAAGCTAAGATTATCTAGAAAACGGCTATAACGATTTTGATGAAATTTTGTGTTCTATCTTTTTCGGGGACGAGAATACCATTGGGATAGGCTGCATGTTAAGAAAATTCGATTAGTAGGTCATTTTGGGTCACTATGGGTCAGGTGTCAATCTAATTGTATCTAAAAAACGAATCAAACGATTTTGACAAAATTTTGTATTATACCGTTCCTGGGCATGAGAAGACGAATTGGGCTAAGTCACATGATCGGGAAAAGTTGATTTGTGGGTGGGTCATTTTTGGGTCACTGTGGATCAAGCTAATTGTATCTAAAAAACGACTCAAACAATTTTAACAAAATTTTGTATTATATCATTTTTCAGCATGAGAAGACGATTGGGCTAAGTCACATGTTCAAGAAAATTCTATTACTGGGTCATTTTTCGGTCACTGTGGGTCAACTAATTGTATGTAAGAAATGTCTCAAAATATTTTGACAAAATTTTATATTATATCGTTTCTGAGAATAAGAAGACCACTGGGCTGTCACATGTTCGAGAAAATTCGATTTGTGGGTCATTTTTGGGCCACTGTGGGTCAAGATAATTGTATCTAAAAAACGGCTCAAACGATTTTCACAAAATTTTGTATTATACCGTTTCTGGACATGAGAAGACCATTGGGTAAAGTCGCATGTTCGAGAAAATTTGATTAGTGGGTCATTTTTGGGTCATTGTGGGTCAAGCTAATTGTATCTCAAAAAAATCTCAAAACATTTTGAATTTTTTCTGTATTATATCATTTCTGAGCATAAGACCATTCGACTAAGTCACATGTTAGAGAAAATTCGATAAGTGGGTCATTTTTGGGTCACTGTGAGTTAAGATAAGTTTATCTAGAAAACAGCTCTAATCATTTTGACGAAATTTTGTGTTCTATCTTTTCGGGCACGAGAATACAATTGGGATAGGCTGCATGGTCAAGAAAATTCGATTAATGGGTCATTTTGGGTCACAATGGTTCAGGTATCAACCTAATTTAACCTGAAAAAATACTCAAACATTTCGACAAAATTTTGTAATATACCACTTCTGGGCGTGAGATGGCCATTGAGCTAAGTCACAGGTTCGAGAAAAATCTATTACTGGATCATTTTGGGTCACTGTGGGTTGTATCTAAAAAAACGAATCAAACGATTTTCACAAAATTTTGTATTATACCGTTTCTGGGCATGAGAAGACCATTGAGCTAAGTCACATGTTCGAGAAAAGTCGATTTGTGGGTGGGTTATTTTTGGGTCACTGTGGGTCAAGCTAATTTTATTTAAAAAACTAAACAAACAATTTTGTCAAAATTTTGTATTATATCGTTTCTGCGCATGAGAAGACGATTGGACTAAGTCACATGTTCAAGAAAATTCGATTACTGGATCATTTTTGGGTCACTGTGGGCCAACTTATTACATCTAAGAAAAGGCTCAAAACATTTTGACAAAATTTTGTATTACATCGTTTCTGAGCATGAGAAGACCATTGGGCTAAATCACATGATCGAGAAAATTTGATTAGTGGGTTATGTTTGGGTCAATGCGGGTCAAGATAATTGTATCTAAAGAACGATTCAAGCGACTTTGACAAAATTTTGTATTATACCGTTTCTGGACAAGAGAAGACCACTGGTCTAAGTCGCATGTTCGAGAAAATTTGATTAGTGGGTCATTTTTTGATCAATCGAAATGTATCTAAAAAAAGGCTCAAAACATTTTGACAAAATTTTACATTATATCGTTTCTGAGCACAAGAAGACCATTGGGCTAAGTCACATGTTCGATTAGTGGATCAGTTTGGGGTCACTGTGGGTCAAGCTAATTGTATTTATAAAACGGTTCAAACAATTTGAGAAAATTTTTTATTACATTGTTTCCCAGCACGAGAATGGGATAGATCACATGTTCGATAAATTTAGATAAGTGGATCCCTTTTGGGTTACTGTGGGTCAAACTAATGTTATCTATAAAACGAATTTCAATATTTCGACTAAATTTATATTCTATCTTTTCGGGTTCGAGAAGCGCATTGGTTAGGTCGCATGTTCGAAAAAATTCGGTTAGTGGGTCATTTTGGATCACTATGCCTCAGGATCATGCCAAAGGTATCTAAACAGCAAGAATGATACAGTGAGAATAAAATATCGAATTGAACACAAGGCTAATTTTGACCGAGCTTATCTCGGTCATTCCTGCTAGTAGCTATTTATCTGAAGAATCTGATGATCCTTCATTGCTAATTCCCTCGTCATTTGATTCATCGCTTATAGCTACATTTTCCTTCAAACTTTCAATAAATTTATTTGAAATCAGTATTTCTTGAAAATATTTTTTAATTTCTTGAGCAAGCTTATAACTGCTTTTTAAATTCAATGTTTTATTGTGTATTTTTGAAAGTTTGGTTTTACGAAATTATTTCTTTGTTCAATGAGCAAAAAATTAAATAAATATGAAATCCATGTAAGTAAATATTACATTAAAGTATCAATTTCAATTATAATATGTAAATAAACTAACACAGTTAAATGTAACTTGAGTAATTAACTGTCCTCCCCCCTCCCCAACAAAGAATCGTTAATTCGAAATGTTACAGTAGATATGACGGTGTATGAAATTTAAAAATATATATATGTGTATTCCCATGAGCACTTGTCGTGTAGGTGACATGCTACGATTTTTTTCTACCAGTATTTTAGAACGGAAAAATGTGACTTATTTTATGGGAGATATCTCATTAATTGACAAAGGCGATGCAAACTTTTCGAAAAAAACGGTGGCCAACAAGCATAGCGGTTATTAGCAATGCTACAAAAACTCATGGAACTACCCATATATAATCAAATTTGTTTGTAAATAAATAAAAAAAATTTTTTGGAAAAAAACAGGAAATTTGAAAAATAGAATAATTTTTTGCAGTTGATTAAATTTTCCCCATATTGATAGAATTTAATAAAAAAATACGTATATAAATAATAACTAAATACAAAACTCATCACCAGCTCTTAATCTACCTCTCCACACGAATTCAAAATAATTTAAATTCTCAGTGTTATCTTAAATATAATTTTGTATTAATAAATGTAGTCCATGTTCGATCAGCAGGAAAACGGGAAAGATCTGAAATACAATTAATTGAATTTGGACTAATATCTACAATATCCAATGTCCAACTTCACTTTACTGTTTCTCACAACATTTCAATAGATTTCTTGGTATACGGTATGAGAAGGTTCATTCTACATCTTGTGTTATGAAAGTCCGAAAGACTCTCATGGACTTTTTTTTTATAAATAACTTTATATGAACAAAAATGCTTTAAAACTGTGTATTTGGAAAAAATCCTCTTTTTTAATTTTTGAGATATTTTGCAATAAAAATGTATTTAACTGTATAAATCTTCATATATGTCTAAATACTATGGAAAGTATTTCATTTCGAATTACGAAACTTCGATTTTCCTATTTTTGGACACATGATCGCGGCTTGGGACTACCGTGTGCCGCCATTACAAAAGATTTTCTATAAATATTCATATAACTGTCATGAAACTTTTTATATGTTTCATGATATTTTGCTTATACTTCATCCCAAACAGCATGAAAAATAATTTAACGGTGAAGAGTCATAATGATGATAGTCCATTCTGTAGATAATTTTGGGTTAATGGTGTTACCTATTGACTTGAGAGGAGCACTGTCATTTGACAACCTTGGATCGAGGTGAAAATGAAGATAATACTTTGAAAAACAAAATTTCAGATAGTATAAGGGAAAAGAAAGATGAAAGATCTTTGAAGAATCACGGTTAAAAATAAATATAAAAGTGGAAGAAATGTGACAGTCTTTTGAATTAACGCAGTTAGTACACAGATTAATACACTGGGGAAAGGACGATGAAAGTCGATGCTCGTAAAACAATTAACTATAAATAACTATCATATAACAATGTGTGTTTATCATTTTCCTTCCTGGTCCTTCAATTCGAATTTTTAAAAGAAGGGTATCGTCTGTATACATACTATTCTTACGAGAACCCAATCAAAAATTTCTTGTTTTAAAGAAAAGCATGTGTACAAGTAATTTATTTTCAGCGTTATACTATTTAGGTTTATCACAAAGGTTTTTTTATTTTTAATTTTTTGTTGGTCCCCTAAAGGCACTCTTGAATTAAACTTTACTGGAAAGTTTGAGTTCAAGCCTTTTCATTAGATGAGGAATTAAGATCAACAGTAATTCGTCAAATGTTTTAAGTATTCGTCTAAAAATACGAATAAATGCCTAAAATGATAGGACTATATGCTGTATACCTAGAAAAATAATTTTAAAAAGACACAAATTTTCAATCTTTGATTGATTCAACCAAAGTATGGCACAAACGAAACTTTTTACTTTACACCTGGTACATTTCTGTAATATTTGAAATAGTTGAAGTCATCCTCAATCAAAATGGTGGAGGCAAAAATCATTTCAGAATTACATATTCCATATGGTAAGGGACCTGAGGTATCATCTGTGAGCTGTGTGTTTGTAGGCTGGATGATAATATCAACAAGTCATTTAGTTGAAATATGTCGGCCAGTGCCATCCAGGATAAATCAGTTGCTAGAGTGTTGGCATGTTAACTCAAACGTTTTTTTGTTCAAATTCTGGTCTGCGCGTTTTACACTCGGTGTTATAACTATACAAATATTGATTTTCCTAGTAGGTAAATAATATTAATACTAAGCAATGTTAATAGGAATTATCTGAATGTCAATACTGTAAATTACAATTAATTTCAATTTAAACGTCGACGAATATGTTCAACATGGGAGAAATGACAAAACGTGGACATGTAAACAATCAGCCCAAATAAGTGCATGCAAAACAGGGGAATATAATTTTTATAGTACTTTTCTTTAAATCTAACTTCGGTCCGCCAATAGCAGCGTTGGCAAACCTGGTGTTTTTTTTTTTTTTTTTTTTTTTTTTTTTTTCCCGAATTTATACCAGAAAGTTTTGAATAGTATTTATTATTATTATTAATCATGAATGTCTATCATAAAATGTAGCAAAAATAACTATTCAAACAATTTAGTGAGAATTACGAATTTCTGAATAAAAGTTATATCAGATTTAGCAACACTGCCAGTAAGCTTTGGACGCATGTTGGAATTATGGACGCATGTTGGAATGCTATTGTTGGAAGTCTTGCATAAATTATACTTTTTCTAATCTATTTATAATGCAATTCATGTATGGAAGAGAAGTATGATACTTTTCGGTTTTTATCTCACTGTTTTTAACTTCATAGTTAATATATTTGAAAATAAAATGGACAGAAAAATATTGAATTATATTATATTCGTTAAAGATTTTTACATCTTTAAATTAAGCTTTAAAAAAAATCTAAAATATTTACTTTGAATTATAAATGAGAACCCTAGAAACCAAGGGATATAAATGACAAAATTGAAAAAATGAGCTAAGTGCACAAGTTTTCTGGAAATAAGGTTATTTGTTTGGAGGGAAATAAATATAAGTGATTTCCTAATTGAAGAGCTAAGTGGAAGAACATGTTAAGTAGCAAAAACTACATTTGAAGAAATTTCAAATGAAAGTTTTTGCTGTCAATTTTAATGATTCATTTTCTATTTGATACCATGTGTTTAAAATATTAACAGGTATGATACTAAACTCTCTCAGAAAAAAGTATTGATATTTAATTTTCAAATATTAAAAATTATTAATATTATTGACATTATTAAATATTAAAATATTCAATATTAATGAATAATGTCTTAAATCTTCATGACTAAATGGAATATTAGTATTTTAGATTCACCATGTGATACGATACCTCATAACGCTTTCATCCAGAAGATAAAAATTTTTTTTAGAAAATGTGGCATAACATGTTCACCCACTCAGCTCTTCAATTATGTGCTGCATTATAGAGGTCAACTACTTAAGCTCTTTAAACTACTTAACTCTTTAATCTTTTCTTAAATTTTAAAAAATATTGTACTCCACTTTTCTCTAACAGTTATTGAAATAAGAGTAGACCGCTGCGAAATAACCAGCAGTTTCATGTTTTAATTCAATCAATTACTATTGATGTTCCAACTTTGAACTCAATTTACTCCAAATCTAAATTTTGTCACTTGTATCTCTTGGCTCCTGGGGTCCTCAAATAACATACATTATTATAAATTTTACAACTTTACGAACTCACTCAGTCTCAATATATCTCTTATTATGTTCAAATCACATGTCATTTGTCTATGTCACATGAAAGCTGCATTTATTATTACAACTTTCATTATTAATTTAAATTTGCTTTTTATTACAATAATAAGCTAGGCAGAAATAAATCCTTCAGTGCTATTTAAATGAAAATATACTTAAATAAAAATTATCAGTTAATAAATGAAGCAAAATCTGGTTCTACTCAAGTTTATTTATCCATTAAAATACAACAAAATATTTTAATATAATTCACAAGAAAATGCATGTATAAGAATTTATATATGACAGAATCTGGTAAATAATACCACAAGTAATAAATAAAGCAGTCCAGACAAAAATATATATATATATATTACATGTTTTATGCTATATTTTTGCGGGTGTTTTAGTGTAAGTATTAACATACCATGTTGTACTCACAACCTCATGTAATGATGTATTTTCTCTATAGTATAATTTGAATTAAATGCACTTAAAACCGTCAAATTAAATTTTAACTGCCATAAATTAATAACAAAGAAAACAGTTCTTAATATGTGTTTGTTGTAAGTTACGTTTAAATGTAAGTTTTTTTTCGATTAATTCAAGGGCATTTAAAAATTAAAATAAAAAATTTCACTGATTTATTTTGCTTTTGAGAATTACCTAAAACAAATAATAATTGCTATTAAAAGGAATTTGTGTAAGTCAAACTTACAGTAATTAAATATGATTTCCTGAATATCATCTGAAAGTAATACAATAATTAGTTCTTATTTTCATAAATAATACTATCAGAAACAAATTTGCATTCTAATGTCAAAGAAACAAATGATTTAAAAATTGTGCTGGCATGGCAAATACGCATGGCTTAGAATATTAAAGTTATCGATAAGATTCGAGCAAAATATATTTATAATAATTTCAATAAGTTACATTAAAAATTTTTAATTAACATTTTGAGGTCTAAGCCCGAGTGTCACTTGGGTTGCCGTTATCGATGAAACGAACTAAGCCCGAGAGTCTCTCGGAGTGAACTTTTAACTCTCCGAGCTATAACAGTACCTACTATACATTAGGTTGGCAATTAAGTGATTGCGGATTTTGTCAATAGATGTTAGCACATTCTTTTTGCTTTGTCAACGTTTTCATAGCACCTAACCCATATTATTTTCTTGTTGTTTGGACATCCGCCATTAATTTAGCAAAAGAATTGTATCGATTAGGTATTTAGTTTCATTCTTATCCCAGTTTAAAAATAGAAGAACAAGACGTGCATTTCAGACACATTTTATTGCAATTTCAAGCGCACAACAAGTTATGTGCCGTATATGGAAATGTAGCCTTGAACGAAAGAAAGTGTCAAAATTGGTTTGCTAAATTACGTTCTGGTGATTTTTCACTGAAAAATGCGCAACGATCTGGCCGCCCAGTTGAAGTTAATGTCCCATATCAAGGCCATTATCGATTCATATTATCATAGCACAAAACGTGAGATTGCAGAGAAGCTCAGTGTATCAGATACATGCATTGAAAAAAAATTAAAGCAGCTTGGTTATTTCAAGGAACTCGATGTATGGATCCCCCATCCGCTTAAATTTCCGCGAAGGAAATTCATTTGACACAACGCATTAATATCTGCGATCAGCTTCTGAAACGCAATGAAATTGATCCATTTCTGAAACGACTGATAACTGGCGGCGAAAAATGGATAGTTTATAAACACGTTAATCAGAAAAGATCGTGGGCGATACAAGATAAACCAGCCCAGACGACACCAAAAGCTGAGAGTCACCATAAAAAGATTATTCTGTCCAAACTATTAATTTAAACGTGTACGTTCAACAACTCGCCAAACTGAGCGATGCAGTTCAAGAAAAGTGGCCAGCATTGGCAAATCATAAGGGTGTTGTTTTCCAGCATGATAATGCAAAACACCACACATATTTGGTCACTCTCCAAAAATTATTCTAACTATGTTGGGATGTGTTGTCACAATCACCATGTAGCCCTGACCTTGAACCTTCAAATTACCATTTATTTTGTTCCATGCAGAGCTACTTAAATGGTAAAACTTTTAATGACGCTGATGATGTAAAATCACAGTTAATTGAGTTTTTCGCCGCCAAAAATGAGACATTTTATAAATATGGAATTATGACACTGCCTGAAAGATGGCAAAAGGTCATCGAAAAAAAAGAGCAGTACCTAATTGAATACATTTATATTTTTAAGTAAAAATTTTGAATTTTCCTTCTTATTTAAAATCAGCAATCACTTAGTTGCCAACCCAATAAGTTCGCAGTCTTTTCAGATATTATCTACGAATCTTTTATTTAAAAAACATATGTGATAGCACTAACAGAAGCAAGTATATGTAAATACCTAGAATCAGAGCTTAAGTCGAATTTATTATGAACCTTGTGGTGTTGCTCTTTGTGCTTTGAAATGTACCACACAAAAGCAAATTTTACTAAATAATGCTTATATACAAATAAAACCTATTTTGAGATATTTGTAAAATATTTGTGTAAGTTTTTATTCAAGTCTATGTAAAATTTTATTTTAAAAATAATGTTTTCTTAAACGGAACTTTTTTAAAAATATAAAACCTCTTTTTTCAATAATTTCTCATTAAATGTTAAATTTTAGTACAGTTAAATAGTTCCTTGATTATGAATAAAAACAGTATGCATTTTATAATAAAAAAAATATTAATATACATATCTTCCAAGTATTTTTTAAAAAAATCATGAAAATTAAAAAATAAGCTCAGTCAAGAGGGAGATAAGCGGTTATAGCTCAGACCTGAAAGTGTTAAAGCTTTTATCATTTTTAAATATTTTGATAAATAATTAGTAACTAAATATACATGTGCTACGAAGTTTCGATATAACATATTAGATATATTCATTTGAAAAAGTTACATTTTAAATTTATTAATATTGTAATTTGCTTAATAATGTTGATAAATTAACAATAACTATTTGTGTCTATGCTTACTAATATCGTATACTGTTTTGCATCAGATACACAATTTTACACATAAAATTTAAAGTCATATAAATTTATACCACAAAAAATTACAAATAGTGTCAAATAAAGAGATATATCTTATAGATTACCACGTATATATTAGTTGTAGCATTGTTTTACATTTTTTTCTGTTCAAAAAACGCATGACTTTAAAACAGTAAATCAGAGGCAATTTTTTTTACTCATAAAATGTAAAATCATGTAAAACCATTTCTCCAGAAATAAAAAATATAAACAATGTCAAATAAAGAGATAATTTAAAAGTAGCCGAAATTTTTATCAGTCGCAGCATTTAGTCTCCTTTTTTATTTACTTAACACATGGCAAACACAAAATAAAATGTAATCTATCAGATGCAAACTTTTACACATAAAATTGAAATTAATTATTCTGCAAAGAATAATTTTCCACAAAATTCATTATCATTTTTGACAAGTTTTATAATTCCCGCCTCGAAAAAAAAATATAATTTAAAATAAAATCGCAACTATGTAAAATAAAGACATATAAAATTACTAAAAACTTATAAAATTAAAAAGACTTATCAACAGTATTTCAAAATGATAAAAGTGTTAATTATTAATTTTAAATGAAAATAATTTAAACTTTTATATTTATATCATGTGAGATTATTATAAATTATTGCTCATTCAAGTATGTAATTTCAATTTTTAAACATAAATTATACGTTTAAAATATTTTATTCTGTTAAAACTTAAATGCAACTATGACATTTTGAATTAAGCAACATTTACTAAATTTTTAATTTATGTAGCATGTGAGTTTAGATAAGATTGAATTATCATTTATTTATCAACGGTATTTAACGATGCGAAAAGCTTAAATAAATCATTTTAAATACAATTCTGTTAAATCACATATCAATTATATTTTTAAATAACAGATGTAATAATAATCGTCTTGCAATTTGAGCAAAATATCATAAAAAATATACTTTACAATTCTAAAATTTAAAAGCATAGTCTTATTTGAATTAAGCATCATTGGAAACTATGTAGTGTGGCTTTAAAAATAACTCTGTTACTATTTATTTATACACAATTTTTAATAGTAAAAATAACTTAGATATATGACATCAGATACATTTAATACAATGCATTTTTACATAGCTGCCAACTTTTACGCTTTTTTCTTACCACTAAAATGTAAGCGAATTTTCTCACTTATTGAATCTCAGCCGATTAAGTATGAAAAATATTACTGTTAAATTTCAGCGGTAAGAAAAAAAGAGTAAAAGTTGGCAGCTATGATTTCTATCAATTTATTGTGTGAATAATATAAATTAGTGTTAACTCATATGCAAATTAAATTTTAAAAGGATTGCTCTTGAATTTCAATTAAATATTTAACATTTTATATCCTTGTTATAAGTTAAATGAAGTACATATGTATTAAATTAAGTATTCTTAACTGAATTCGTTAATTATCTAGCATGACTTTTAAAAACACCGAACATTATGTGTTCGTCTTTAGTATTATAGTGTCTGTGTTATAGCGTAAAATAACATCTCTCATTTACCTCTGCTACTGTTTCATTAATTGTTAATGATTGTTTTAAATTTTTATTCAAATAAAGCTTTTGAGTAGAACTTCATTTTATGAAATTATGAGAAAAATAAAACATTTAAGTTACTAAAAACAAAACAGGAACACTGCATAGAACAAAACATTAGGAGTAAAGTAAACTGAATTAGATACATTTGTAATTGAAATTGAACATTTTGTAATTGAAAAACTGTGGACAACACCAATATACCCCGAATAATTTAAGTTTAATAAACAAAATCACAAACATTCACGAAAAATTTAATTGAATTACACAAAACACATAACTTGCATTATACATAATGCAACATAACTGCATTGCACATAACATTAGAAATAAAGTAAACTAAATCACATACATAAACTGTGAATAATAATGAAATATTAATATAACTTAATTCATAATATTAAATTTTAATAATTTAATATTATGAATAATTTAAATTCAATGAAAAAAATCTCAGACAGTCACCAAAAATTAAATATAAAGAAAAAGAAAAAGTTAAAAAAATATATTAATATAAAAATATTGAAATAAATCCCCGAATACTTTAAGTAAAATAAAAAAAAATCATAAACAGAAATTGAAATCATAAGTTCTGTGCAAGAAAATTACGAAATATTATTATATATGGGAACGTCCATTCGTTACTCTTGTGACAATTGGAGCAATTTTTCCTAAATAATTCAAATTATTTTATTAAAAAATATAATTAAGATAAAAATTGATATAACCTGTTAAATATCATTGTGTTCCACTCAGGTAACATATATCTAGTTTGTAACAAAAAACATTTTACTTGTCAATACATTGAATCAACATTTTATTATTTTTGTGACAATCTGATCACAAGAGTAACAAAATCCTGATTTATTATATAGACAAGCAAAATACTTTTTGTTATAAATTAGATATATTTTATGAGAGTGGAGCACAATGTTATTTAACTGGTTATATCAATTTTTATCTTAATTATGTTTTGTAATAAAATAATTGGAAGTATTTATGAAAATTTGCTCCAATGGTCACAAGAGTAACAGTGGACGTTCCCATATCTGCGATACATTCATAATACAAAAATTTTGAAAATAATAAACCTATAACTTAACTCTTTCGGTTTTTTAAACAAAATCACAAACAGAAATGGTCACAATACATTATGTTCAAGGAAATTACGAAAGAGAAATAAACGTTCACTATAGATATGCAAGAAATATAGAAACTGAAACATGATTAACATAAATAATCCCCTGAGTGTATTAGGGATTTTCATCATTTTGATAAAAATGTTTCTAAAACTTATGTTAATGAAAATTTTCCTCTGCCATTTTGTGCTAAAATACATTTAACATAGGTTAATCTTGGATAATTATTAAAATATATTTCTGATGAAAAGATTTTTGTTTATAGTGGATTTAAGTTATTTTATGAAAACAGAATATTACGTGATATTCACTTTTGCGCATTCATAAGAAATAATTAAGCGGGCAACAATCATTTCAAACTGGCATTTAAAACAGATAACATTATTGCACCTTTTTATAGGGAGCACTTGAAGCAATTTCAATATTTTTTAATGATCTTAGCAGTAGCTAAGTTATAAATTGATTTTTCGGTAAGAAATAAAAGTAAAATAATGGAACACTTACTTGATTTCGCAAAGGAAAAAAAAATCGCATAAAAACAGCTGACGTTCAAATACCTTTTACTTGAATACGTGATTTATCACATTGTTAACGAAGCGTAGAATCAACAATGTGAAAAATTTCCATGCCGGAAATCAAACCGGAACCCTTGGAATAGCACTACCCTTTAAGCTACGAGGAAGATGCCCAGTTTAGCATTTCCCACATATGTTGGTACATACTATAGTTTAGCTACTGACAAAAAAACTATTTAAAATATGTTGAAATCTATTCAGTAGTTCTCCAGAACAGGCACATAAATATTAGCTATTTGCATGTGATTTCACAACAGTTTTTTCCCCTTAAAGTGTTTATTTTTGATTCACGCACCACTCCATTAATTTAATCATTAATTATTGGCGAAAGATGAAATCAGAGAATTTGTTTCCCATTTTTTTTTTTTTTTTTTTTTTTTTTTTACTTTTTTTTTTTTTTTTTTTTTTTACTTTTTTTACTCATTTTAAATATTTTTCAGAAGAATGTTGTTGTCATAACTCAATTAAAATTAATTTCCTTCTTAAGGCTACCTGCTGTGAGTTATGTTTACAAAAAATATAACAGTAAAAATATTTACTGTACCTAACCCCCTTTTTCTTTTTTGATCTACTAAATTTCAGAAAATTTCACATCTATTTTAAACTGAATTAATCACTTTATTTGGAATTATATATATTACGTTCCCAAAGGGTTTCTTTTGTGATTTTCCCTTAAGGGGTCAGGTACCCTTTGAACCAACAAAATACCTTAAAGAGTGACCTCTGTAAGAATTGCAGTCGTTCTGTAATTAATTGACTTTTAATTATAATATTGAAAACACATTATTAAGAAAGATTTATTTTATCAATTAAAGTTATCAAAAAAGGTATACACATACATCAAGTTTTTAAATTTATTTTTAAAGATAGTATGATTTTTACAAAAGAATTATTGCGCGCATGATTTTTTCCCTTAGAATGGCTTAATCAAACGAAGATTTTTTTTATGAGTACATATATAATGTGTTTTGAAAATGACCTACAATGAAAAAATAAAACTTGTAGATACCGAGTAATTTTTTTTTAAAGAAAATTTTAACTATAGAGATTTTCTTATACAAAACTAGTCGCAATTTCTAAACTTTTTACTTAAGAAACATAATAATAGGTCATTTTGTGCCTCTATACGTTTAATACATTCAGCGAAAATTTCGTGAAATTCTATGTAACCATTATTCAGAAATCGTGCGCGCAATGATCAAAATCACTGATTTGAGAAAATTGGCTTTAAAGAGTAAGATTTTATTAATGAGTACAGGTATAATGTGTTTTGAAAATGACCTACAATGAAAAAAATATAACTTGTAGATACCGAGAAAAATTTTTTTTAAAGAAAATTCGAAATATAATTTTTTATTATACAAAACTAGTAGCAATTTCTAAACTTTTTACTTGAAAAACATAATAATTGCTCATTTTGTGCCTCTACACGTTTAATACATTCAGCGAAAATTTCGTGAAATTCTATGTACATTGTAAAAAAAATCCGACCAGTTTTCCTGTAGGAATCGGAAAAATAGTTGCCCTTATCATACCGGAAATTTTTCCGACCCTGCTTGGAATAAAATCCGTAAAAAGAAGGAAATAATCAATAAAACGGTATTTTACGGATTTTATTCCGATTTTACGGATTTTTCCGAGCTGCGTCGGAAATTTTTCCGGTACGATAAGAGCAACTATTTTTCTGATTCCTACAGGAAAACTGGTCGTATTTTTTTTTTTACAGTGTAACCATTATTCAGAAATCGTGCGCACAATGATCAAAATCGCTGATTTGAGAAAATTGACTTTAAAGATTAAATCACACCTTGGTCATATTGAAAAAGTTCAAAGTGTTTTAGACATAAATTCTTTTTTAAAATGAATTTTTGTGTGAGGTTTGTTTTAAGGAGTTCCCAAAGAGTCATATTTAATTGTAAGCTACTTTTTAAAAAATCAATTTTTAGACGCTTCAAAGGATACCTGACCCCTTAATAACTTTGGTAATTTTGAAGTCAGATCAAATAATTATTTCATAAGAGTGTTCCTTATAATTCATTTTTCCGGAAAAGCCGAAATCATAATTTTTATCATCTTTTTTAAATGCATGATTACCCTTTATTTTATGAAAATGTTCTTTATTAGCATTTAATTGCATATTGAAGCGTCCAGAAAAGTCAGAACTATAATTTTCATCTCCATTTCCGAATGTATGATTACACATTATTTTATAAAAGAGTTTTTTATTAGAATCTGATTGCATACTTAATTGTCCGGAAAAGTGAGAACTTAAATTTGCATGTCCGTTTCCGAATGTATGATTAAACTTTATTTTAAAAGAATGTTCTTTATCAGAATTTAATTTCATAATTAACTGCCCGGAAAAGTCAGAACTATAATTTTCATATCCAATTCCAAACGTATGATTGCACTTTATTTTATAAGAAAAGTTTCTATTAAATTCTCCGGACAAGTCAGAACTATAATTTTCACCTTCTTTACTGGATATATTTTTACCCTTTATTGCATGAATGCTGATTTGAATGTTGTTTTCCTTCAAAGTATTCCAATGTATATTTTTTGGTAGTTGTTTAGATGCCAAAGATGTTGTTCCAAACATTAATTTTGGAAGCATCAGCTTGATGAAATTATAAAAATTACCTTTATGTTCTAAAGGTTTTTTATTTTTCTCCGTAACTCCCTCAAAATATTCAGAGCTTACAGGGATGGTTTTATCTGTTCTATTAATGTTGATGGTTGCTGAAATACGTATGATCCTCAAGTGATGAAAGGAGGTATTCTTTTTAAAATCATTAGTTTTTTGAGCATTTAACATTCTTTTAGAAATAGGATCAAAAGAACGTTTAGCTTGAAAGTTTGATTTATTATTTATTGGGCTTTTCAAATTTGATGGTTTGTTCTCTATTTTAACTTCATTTAAGCCTATTTTCTCTTTTCTCTGAAATATATCACTAATATTCATATTGTTTGGTTTTATCGGAAACAAACATTTTATATTTGGGTCATTGCAATTAAAATTTTTAGGATAAAATATATTTTCATACACTTCCTGAACTGACTTTGTAATGATAATTTCTTTCAAATGTTCACCTTTGTCATATTTTATAGTCTTTTCAGGGACTTGATATGCATTAGTAATATTTATCTTCTTTGTTTGAATGTAAGGCAGACTTTTGGTATCTTTATGTTTCAAATATGAGTTTAATGTGTAATTAAAAGTTTTGGAAAAATGTATTTTTTGAAATACTTCACGAATTTGTTTTTTCATGAAAACGTCTTTCAAATGTTGGTTTTTAGATTTTTCTACAAACTTTTCTGTGACTTTATGTGCACCTTTAACATTTATATTGACTGGTCTTATACGAGGTAGACTTTCGGTATTTTCAGGTTTTATATATGAGTCAAGTTTGCGATTAAGGGTTTTAGGATAAAATATATTTTCATATGCTTCCTGAACTGACTTTGTAATGATAATTTCTTTCAAATGTTCACCTTTATCATATTTTATTGTCTTTTCAGGGACTTGATATGCATTACTAATATTTATCTTCTTTGTTTGAATGTCAGGCAGACTTTTGGTATCTTTATGTTTCAAATATGAGTTTAATGTGTAATTAAAAGTTTTGGAAAAATGTATTTTGTGAAATACTTTACGAATTTGTTTTTTCATGAAAACGCCTTTTAAATGCTGGTTTCTAGATTTTTCTACAAACTTTTCGGTGACTTTATGTACACCTTTAACATTTATATTGACTGGTTTTATACGAGGTAGACTTTCGATATTTTCAGGTTTTATATATGAGTCAAGTTTGCGATTAAGGGTTTTAGGATAAAATATTTTTTTAAATACGTCTTGAACTGGGTTTGAAGTAAAAATATCTCGTAAAATTTTAGCTTTGTCTGCTTCTAGAATCGCTTTAGCGATATATATAGCATCAGTAATATTTTTCTCATTTGGTTTTATAAGAGATGAATTTTTGTTATATTTAACGTTTAATTTTGTAACAACTTTGCGGTTAAGTGTTTTACGATAAAATATATTTTCAAACATTTCTTGAACTGGCTTTGAAATTAAAGTTTCTTTCAAAAGTTCACCTTTATCTTCTCCTACATTTTTTTCGGATACGTACTTAGTTTTATTTTTGGATATTTTACTGAAATTATTTAGGGGTAGATGTAAATTGGATTTTGACATTTTTATTCTTTTGCTAACCGTATTTTGACTTTGTACGGTCTCATTCATGTTACCTGAAGAAATAGCCGATTTTTGTAAATCCCCATTATCTCGCGTAATGGCTTTCCAAGAACCATCTTTTTGAATTCCAAGTTTTTCAAAACTATTGCTTTCAGTTACGTTTTCTATTGCGAGATTATTTTGTGAATTGAAATAAAAATCATTATGGCTTATATTTTCCATTAAAGTTTCATCGACAATACGCTTATTAAAGCTTACCCAGGTATTTATCTCGGGTACATATCTAGAAATATTAATTTCTTCCCCAAATCCCTCTTTAACTTTCATTAACAAATAATTAACATTTCCACTGGAATGTATTGTGGGCAAAGCATTTCCCACTTCTCGTAGTTTAGCTTTCTTGATAGTTTTAGTCATATATATCATAAAATAGGATCCCTTCTCTGCTATGATCAACTGCCGATTACCATTTTGCTTAATTGGAGAGCATATATTGCCTGTAATACAAAGAAACACGGCGATCATCGGCGTATTCAGTTTATAACTCTTTCGTTTCAAAATGTAATAATAAAAGTGATCAGCGTACGTTGGTTCTTCATTATCAGTTATGTAATAAAGATAAAATTCTTGAAGAACTTTATCAGAAGATGGAAAAAGATCTGAGTTCGGTGAATAAAGTTGTTTCTTACGTAACTTTTCCCAGATATTAGGCCCTCGTAGTATTTCACTTTCAGTCGAAGACTCCATTCTTGGAAAAATAGGTTCTGAAGAGAACTTAGAGTATGGTGCCATAATATTCTGAAAATTCTCGTCAGTTTCTGCGTCACTTAATTGAAATTCCAAGGGCATACTATCAGAATGGAGGAGTTTCCAGACAAAGACAGTCACCATCAGTGCAGCAGCAAATTTCTGGAATAAAAAGATTGCTTTAATCATATATTTTCTTTCAAATATTTTCATATTGATCACAGAAGACATGACTAAAACTTACTGCATGATGTTTTTAAAATTTTACAAATAAAATAATACCATTTCTCTGGCGTAAAAAATGACATTCAAATTGAAACATCTCTTCAAATTTTCAATCAAAATTTTGAATTTAAATGTTCGTGGCATAAGTGACACAAAGTACAATGTACCAATTTAAAGAGCGGTTTGAACAGAAATCCTTTAGCAAAGAAAATACCATATATTTACCTGATAATATAAGGTTGACCAAGATTCCATAATGCAATATAAAATTTAATAAAAATTTGAGTAACTTTCGTACGAGAGTATGGTTAGAACAATAATTTTTATGGTGGTCTGAAGTTGTAACAATAGTCCCAAAAGTTATTCGGGTATGGTGCTGTACATACTTTAAAATGGTAGCAAAAATGCGAAATAAGCAGCGACAGTTCATACATTTTGTACAACATTCTATGATATTTAAACGTATAGAATGAAACTGAGTATCATTTGGCTGGGGCTCGAGCCAAAAAGGCAGCTCAAGTTGAATTATGGCGGTACATTTTGCAAAATAAATGGTTTGTAACTATTTATCGGGAGTTTTTTATGCTTGTTTGCAACTTTTAATAATGCCATCTTCGGACAATTTTCGGAATTATTCATTTTTTATTAACACTTTTCAACGCATTTTAAATGCTTTTATGACTTCAGTTTGCCTGTCCGTCTGTCTGTCCCTGTCTGTCCATCTTTTCATTATCTGACTCGCATAAATATAGTCGAATTACCATATAATTTTTATTTTTTATTCATGTGTGTAGCATTTAGAGTTCGTTTATAGGGACAACCAAAAGAATGCCGTTACATTATGGTCTATGTGGGGGAAATCGTTTACACTGTATATTAATGATGTTAGACTGTTTCAAACATTTTAAAATCGGTACACAACGCTAAGGTGCACAACAAGATGTTTACTTTATAATATGGTGTGTATAGTATTTATCGTTCATTCAAAGGGAGACGCAAAATAATTCTGTTACAGTACTGTCTATGAGAAATAATTGCTGGATATATGTTTTTCATTTTGGTATATGTTTTTTTTTTAATTTAACCAATTTTGTGCATATTACTTGGTGTGTATAAATTTTATAGATCAAGTACAGGGTTGGACAGAAGAATTATAGCACATTTCCCCTTATTAACGGAAATAGCTGAAGTGGAATTTTCAACTGTGTTATGCGTTTCCTAACTGAATTGAATTGTGGAAGGATATTCACAGGGCTTCAGAAACTGATGCGCATATAGATGACTATAGATAGTAATTGCTGAAATTATTTTCAAATGTATCATGCGCTTTTCAATTTTTTTATTTAGACATCCTGTTTCAGCTTATTAAGGGGACCTTCTACATTAGGAGACCAAAAAAAAAAAGCCCTTTTTATGATTTTTGTGTAAGAAAACTGCATGTTGGATCTTTTCAAATTTTAACAGTTTATTGTACATATCTTAAGGTATACACAAGAATTTTTTTTATTAGATTTTGTTTCTTCTACTCTAAGTTATAAACAAATATATTCAACTGCTTTAGAAAATTTCGTCTGGACGGTGCGCATGATAGCGCCTTGTAGAATTATCTGAAACACAAAAATAAAATTTTTGCGTAAACTTCGTGAGTATAGCTTCTAGTTAAATTAAAGGAACACATATATTTATTTTTAAAAAAGTTATGTAATAGCTGACTTAAAAAAAAAAAGTTTGAAAAAATTCGTCCTTAGTTGTTAATAACTTTTCTCAAAAAATAATTTTAGTAAAAGCTTTAATTCATATCGAAGGCAATTAAACAAGCTTTAATTTAAAAAAAACCAAGATGATCCATTGAGTAGTTTTTTTTTTTTTTAATCTTGCCCACCGTGTCAAAAAATGTGGTTGAACATATTTGTTTATAATTTTGAGTAGAAGCAAAAATAATCTAATACAAAAATTGTTGTGTATACCTTAAGATATGTACAATAAACTGTTAAAATTTTAAAAAAAAAATCCATCATGCAGTTTTCTTACAAAAAAATCATAAAAAGTGCTTTTTTTTTTTTTTTTTGGTCTCCTAATGTAGAAGGTCCCCTTCAGCGGTGAAGTTTTGTTACAGTATTCTGAATGTGTTGGAAAGTGTTTCATAGTCTATGCTTTACGCATGGTGATTCTTTCTTCTCTTTATTATTTCGTAAACACAATTTTTGTTTCTGAGAAGCGTTTTCGTCCAGATCGTATGCTCAAACACCAGTTACTTCCATATTTATTGAATTTTTAATTATGTAAAACAGGTTTGGCCCACCCAAAGTTTTCTTTGTAACATTGTGTATGTTTTATAAATATAAAAGAAATCTTATTATTAATGCCTAATCTGCACTTCTTTGTTTTTGTAAAACAAAATGCAGTAAACTTAGCGTAATAGTGTCATCCACTAGATTATGTTTGTGCAAATTTGTAAAACTGATTGCAAAAAATAGGATTCTCACATTGACCAAATGCATGACACTTGGAAATATGTAACGTTTGTTGCCATATATCGCATATGATACAAAATTCAATATATGGCTAAAATTTTTCTGATTGATTAAATTTTGCATAAATTTGAATAGCAGTTATCAACAGAGCAGCACATTAAAACAGTTTGTAAAAATATTTTCGTTTTTTATGAAACAAATAAATATATTTAAAATTAAAAATATAATCTTTTGTGAAACTTTAATAAAATTGCCTTTCATTGTTTAAAAAACTGCACAAAATATTTATGCAGCTGAGCAGGTATCTTATTAGATATTCAAGATTAACTTCAAATGTATCGGTAATCAAAAACTTCAGTTATAAGTTCTTCTACATTTATTTCACACTTTGATAAACTACATTAGATTAACCGTTTCAGCGACAAAGTGTTTCTATTACTAAAATGTCGAAATGCTGAAAGACTATAGGATTAATGGACAAATTTATTTTAAAATATGTAAAAACATTTGTTCTCGCACGTAAAAAACGCAAAATTTTGGTGGCATTGTCGCATTTCGGGATTAAATTTAAATGAGATATAGAATATCCTACCGTCCTTCAAAGGGTTAAATTTATACCTACATCACATCAATGGTTTATTAATAATGTTAAATTTAACCAGGAGAATAATCATCCAGTGATAGTTTTCTGTTCGTTATAGGCGATATGTAGATAAGAATTGATGACTAGGCTTTCGATACAGTCAAAAAATATTTTTGTTCCCTTCGATATTTTGATTAAAGTGATACAATTTAAAACCAGTATTTACTGCATGTATAATTGATTTTTGATTGAAAATTGTTTAAATGTTTTATACAAGATCGAAAACAGGTTTATTTAGCAAATTATAATATATTTCGATATTTTTGTATTAATTTTTCTTTTCATTTCGATAAGAGGAGCTCAAAATACCAGCCAGATTGTTTAAAACGTTTCACTTTATTATTCAAATACAAACATATGTAAAAGCTACGATAGAGTTATAAACACTTTTTATCGAGAAAAATTATATTGGTTTGAAAAATTGTCGAAATACATTAAAATTTGTCTAACAAGACATGATTGAGATCCTGTATGACATACTTAAAGAATCCTTAATGAAAAATCAAAGACAGATTTGTAATCGAGAATGATTCTAAAAGAATCTATATTTCGGTTTCCAATGACTAAAGTGGTTCAAAAGAAAAAAAAAATATTCTTAATCAGGATTCGAATCCAAAACCGCAGGGAAATACCATTAAAAATTTTGTTTTACAGCCATGCTTTAAAAAAAATGTACACACACGAATTCTCCAGCAAATAGATATGTAAAAAAATGATACCGTCACCAGACAATTGCGAATAATGCCTACTATTAAACTGCATTCACCGATTGAGGTTTGGGGGTAGACTGTTGCTTAAATTTCAAAATATCAAAAGTTTATTGTGTTTTATAGGCATGTTTCTCAAAGTAGGGATAAAGAAATTTATGTTATGAATAACTTTCTTAAAATACCGCTATAAAATCATTAACTATGGCTATAACAAAAATTTCAAAAATCAACAAAATTATGTTTATTTCATATAATTTCAAAAATCGTGAGAAAGAATATTTTATTTCCGATATTTATTTTGTATATACAAAATAACATTTGGTAAGCTTTTTAAAGTTTCAGATTTTTAAGAAATGTTAATGGGGAAAAAATGAGATGGAGGACGTTCAAATTGGAAGATTATTAAGAAATCATTTAATTAATTTTGGATCAAATTATATTTATTAGAAGAATTATATCTTTACACTATTACTGACATTAAAAATATAAACGTGCATATCAAAAGTTTTATGTGAAAATATAAAAAATTACCTGTAGGAAAAAATATCTTTTGCTAATCATTTTTATGGAAAATAATGCATAAGGAATTCATATTTAAAAATTTCCCAAGTGACATCTTAAGAATTAAAACCACTGATCATTTTAATATAAGACCTGCTTATAAAAGTACATTTATTTATGTATTCGTTTTAATATACATAAACTTTTAATAAATTATAGAAATATTTCCTTTAATATTTTATTATTATTGCAATCGAAATTTATAACTTTCATAATTATTCTGTGAATTTTATACGAATACCCATTTATTTAAAAGATAAAACCATTAACACACTTGAAAAATCTAAAAGGAAACGACGAAAAATAGTAATTCGCATGGGCCACATTAATCATTGTTTACAGGTGAGATATGAAAATTCCGAAAAGCTAATTAAATTTTAATCAGATTTAAATTACACTCAGATTTATTTTGCATGAATCCAGATAATTTATCACGTACAAGTTTAAATGAAATATTGTTTTTTGTTGGATTATTTATAGATATATTTTTTATTTTGTTCCTTTTTAAACTTCACCGTTAAAATATTTTTATCTATTACAAAATCACTTAATTTTCAAAATAAATTCAGTAGTAGATATTTCTTTTCCTTTTTTTTTTTTCTAGAAATAAAACATGAAACTGTCGAAAATATTTTCTGCTTTTATAATGTATCTGACAATTATTATTCACACGTTAACTGCCATCCATGCATACTTGCCAATCTGTAGGCTATGGCATAATCAGGATGAGCGGGAATTTATAAAAAAAAAGTCTACCAAAATTTTAAACAATGAACTTTGCTTTATTTAATCACGGCGTGCCTGTCATTAAATAAATTAAAAAATACTATTAAAAAATGTTAGTAGTTACATTGAATAAAAAACGCGATAGATCTGCAATGCTGATTACGTCGCGTGGGCCGTCCTATGTCTTTTAGGTAGGTTATTTTTCGATAATTTAATTAAATACTGACATAAATACATAATCATACACTCGTCATTTTAAAGTATATGTAATTGCATCTTATACCAAAATCGTTTGCATTGGAAATATCATCTTTCATAAACCGTAATTTAGTTCCCCTTTTCTTCTAAAGATATGCAGTTTAGGATAATTCTTAGTGTAAATATAATTCATATTAAGAGTTTTTGATAGATAAACCAAGTATACAGAGTGTATGCATGGTGTTTCTTCTTATTTCTTACCAATAGGTAATTCCTAAACCGTTAAATTTAGAGGGGAATTTCCAATTGCAAAAGTATTCACCTTTTGTTCTTCATAATAATTGAAGCCATTTGAGTCAAAATATTCATTTTTTGAAATTCTAAGAAATTTATACTTTTATTTGTATTTTGTTTACACTTAAAAAAACCATAAGACACAATTTTCCACCTTTTTTTAGAGAGTTGTACGATTTTTATATGAGTCAGCAGATAAATAAGATAAGATTTATTTGAACGACTGAATAATGGTCTGTTATTTGCGCAAAATAAACTAGATTCATATTAAGCCTAAAGTACGTTTTCTGGAACTCTAACTCGCGTTTATTAATTGCAGTTTTTTTTCAAATGGTAAAGTAATTATGAAGGAATTACGTTAACGTCTATTTTTGTCTTACAACACCAATGTAGAAGAAATTTGTGGAGATTAAAGGCTAATCATTTACTAGTAGTCCTTCAAACTGGAAAAGTAGGAATCTAAATAAGCGATTTATAAAACAATTAACAGAGTTAAAAGCTCATTTACCACAATTACAGTCCATAAGCTGTAATGCATGCAAATTCTTTTACCCAGAGTTGTATATTATCTATATATTTCTATACAAACCATGTAGTGAAACTAAAATTTAATTCAGGCAAAAATGCACAAAAAAGCTTAAAAAGTTTATGTGTCATTTATCATTGATTACGGAAATGTATTAATGTTCTTTTGTGAAACCCTGAATATGGATTTATGTATAGTAGTATACACACACCATATATTATAGGAAAATGTTATTCAGTTTAAAAGCGAGTAACACACTTTAAAACACATTTTTCAAACATGCTATATGATTCCAATACTTTTGAGATTCCCAATATATGTCCTTAAAATTTATACGCACTTTATATAATGTTAAGTTTTATTAAAGTCTGAGAACGCATAATATAACTGAAAACGTACTTCTTGCAATTATTGATGAAAGACGATAACGTATCTGTGTTATTTTGTGTACCCAAATCACGCCACAAATTAGAATATCACAGTTCAAACAATTTATATCTGCTGGGAGTAATGTAATTGAATTGTTTTAGATTTCCCTGTAAATGGACAATTTCCTATTGAAAATATGTGTATCATTATTGCATATGAATTCCGTAATGTGTGAATTAGTGTAATATCACTCAAATGCATTTCAAACAATTTTAGCTTAAATACCATAATGTATCAGAAATCTTTTAAATATCTCTGAAACGGACTATAAATGCGACACACTTTATTTTCAATGGGGAATGCTATGGTACACTCCAATAAAATATATCAATTACGTGGAAATAAAGCATATTTACTAAGGTTACAAACGCCGACTGACGAATCGAAATTATAAGCAGTATTAAACTTTGTTTGAAAGTGTTTAAAAGTGTCACATACTTATGTAGGGCACGGTGAGGGAAAATCGACCAAATATACCCTGTTACGTCTTTGTGTTAAATTTTCTCATAGTAATAAATAAATAAATATATATATATGAAGGCTGAAAGTGTGTAATAAAGGTAAGAAACGAAACTAATATAAAATTGTACTTCAAATCATTTTGAAATATAATTTTTAAAATGTTATACGTTTTTAATCTGATACAAGCGTTTAAATATTTGTTCAAAATTCCCAATATGTCTAAGGAATAAGTATGATACATAGTATATCAAATATGTGCATAGTTTTAGAATGATGCAATGTTATTAGTATCCTCCAATAAGTAATAGTATCTATTATCCTGTGAATTTTTAATTAAAATTCAATTTTGTTTTATTTTTTGATTTTTTAATGACTATCTGTCGCATCAAAAAATGGATACCCATTTTTTTAATAAATTCCATTGTATTAGTAAAATGAGAAATGGGGAAAAAATTTCAGACTGTAACTTTTTAATTTTTAAAGTCATTTTGTTCAAAACGGTTATTTTGTTGTAATCGTAAACGATTTCGCGAAATTGAGTAATCAGATTTTTCTTAAAGAACATAATATTAAAGAATAATAAAATAATATAAATAATAATAAAATAAAAATAAAATAATAATAAAATAAAGAAAATAGGTAAACATAAATATTTCTTGAAAATATGTACTTTTTTTTTTTTTTTTTTTTTTATCTATTTGATGTTATATTATATTTAGGTTTACTAGATCTTTCTTTGCGGTCAAACATAGATTTATTTTTCATTTTTACTATTTTATAAAACATTTATCCATTTATTTAACACAGAGCGAACAAAGGTACCGTTTTTATTTTGATATACGTTTATATTAGATGTATAAAGATCCAAATCACATTAAAATGAAATTCATACCTCAATTTGTTCGCACTTTAAAAAATATTTTTGTTTACAAGATAAATACGATTTATTACAAGATATTTTTACATATTTATTTGACCATATAATAATAAAATTACAAAATTAAAATAATAAAATTAAATTATTAAAATTTAAGCAATAAAATAATATTTCTGCAATATGAATACATAAAACTTCATTGTTTTAAATCAATTGTATTGTATATAAGAAAATCATACAAGTAGAAATTTTCGAACTTAGTGAAAAATGTCCAGGCCTGGTGTCAATCCTAGGACCAGTAGATTGTTCTCCTTCTTGGCTATTTAAACCAGAGGTGTTGGGTTAAATTTCTGGAACGGACGCATTTTTACTAAGTTGTAAATATTTTGATTCCTACCAATAAATTAATTATATTACCTTAGTGTTATTAAATGAAATATATTAGGGTAGTATCAATTTGTATTCATTAATTTTTATATCCGTTACATATTAAATATTAATTAACGTTTTTTCATTGCACATTGTTAATTAATAATTGTTATATCATATGTTTTATAAGTTACGAAAATGTCTCAAGGGAAACTTTTATAGCCTTCTTGACTCTAGACTTTTAAAACATGCAAGTTTTGTTACGTAACCAGGTGCAATTCATCAAATTATTAAAAAATGATTAACTGATAGTGCTATGTTATATGAGTTCTACACCTTGTGCAAAGCACGGATTCTTACGGAAATATACATGTATACTTTTGATCTAATATATATATATATATATATAAATATATAAATATATAAATATATATATATATATATATATATATATATATATATAATATATTTTAAGGAATAAAAAAAATCAGTTATTTACACATTTCTTGAAAATTTTTGTTTTCTCTATTTAAATATGAAAAATGTATATAGATAACTATTTTACTTTGGGAAATTTCTACTAGTATAATTTTTTTTTACCTACAGTATAATTGATTTAAAACTATGCGGTTTTATGTATTCACGTTACAGAAATACAATTTTATGTTTTAGAAGATAAATAAATTTTAAATGTGGCTACAATCGATAATTTTTAAACATTAAGTTAAAAAATGTATAATTAAAAAGTATATATGTATGTATATATATACTGAATGAATATATATTTATTCATTTAAATGAAAAGAGCGAATAAAAATATTTATTAATTAAAAAATTAAAAACATTTTGAGTATCGCACCACCTTAAGATAATAAGCCTTAAAATATTATTTGACATTTCAAAGTCAAACGTAGCTGACATCTTTATTTGTTAAAAGTTAAAATATATTCGTGCACTTGAAAATATCTAGAACATTTATATTTACCGCAATCAGCCCCAGAATTATCTTTTTCAGGGATTTCTTAAATTTGAAAACATATTCGTGTTTTTAAAGAAAGGGGGCTAAAAAAATTCTATTAATCACTATTATCTTAAGGCTGTCCTAAAGAACACTCCGTTTTTTCTTCGAACCTGCAGAATTAATTCATTTTTACATATTTATTAAATAATTTTATTGTTATTATTTAAATAATACGAGTTTTGTTTCGTTCGTAAGTCATTTTAATTAGACGCAGTTCGTCAATGTATAAAAAAATAATTAAATCACATTATATGATTTCCATCCTGTTTGTAAATTCTTTTAAATATATGCATCGATTTAAAATTATCAAAACTTTATATATATTCAATCTCTTAAAAAGAAAAATGCAGGTTGTTAAAAGTGCAAGGTTGCTTAAATATATTTTTTAACTTTTTTACCAAAGGATGTAATAATTTTTAAAATAACAAATTTTCCAATTTTAACAGGTCAACTAAATTTGCTAATAAAAGAGCTAGACATTTACACCTCGAAAAGTTTAATATTAATGTGAAAATGTATACAAAATTTTGTTAAGACAAAAACTAAACAAACATCAAAATAAAATTAAAATATTTATTACTAAAAGGACTCCTTACGCTTTGTTACAATAAATAAAAATAAGAATGGCTAATCAGTGTATACAATATATTAAAAAATCATCAATTAATATAACATACTACTCACAGTAATAAAATACAAATATATTCCAACAGTTTCGAACAATAAAATTATTATATATTTAATTTAATTTAATATTATTATAACGTGTTGGTTTCTCCTGGATATTTCCCTGATGATGAACAAGTTTTTTATTGTTCGAAACTGGTGGAATATATTTGTATTTTATTACTGTGAGTAGTATGTTATTTTAAGTGAAGATTTTTTAATATATTGTATACACTGATTAGCCGCTCTTATTTTTATTTAAAATTAAAATAATCAACATTTCGGTCATCATCAATGACCATTGTCAGGAAAGAAAGAAATTAATTTGGAAATATATTCGTTCCATTAAAAATAGCCATAAAATCTAATTTTACTACAACCTATCTCAGAAATTATCCCAAACAGAATGGCCGTTTTTATTTCATTTTGGAATTCAGTCTTTTCCACGGATTTGTTAAATAAAAAAATGTATTCGTGTCTTTAATAAAAACTTATAAAATATATATTTACCGCAATGCGTCCTGGAAATATCTCTATTCGATCCCATGACGAATGCCGGTTCCTCTTCGAAACTTCCGAATTCAATCGCTTCCACGAAGCCATCGTAAGACCTTGAAGTCCACAGCCAAGATGCAAAACTCCCACACGGATGACTTGAAGAGAAGGTGCCGGACTTGAATGAGCGAAGAAACAATTGCAACCAACCTCACCACACTACTAGTCCGAGAATGAGAAAAATCGACTGGAGGATCACCTTAAGAAAGCGCAGAATGTGCAGGTGGAATTATGTAAACCGGTAATAAAGCTTAGTAATGAAAAAAAAAGTAAAGCAACAAAACTAGTTTAAGTTATTTCTGACGAATAAAATCATTCGTTTCTCCAAAAGTAACATATGATTGGATCCACACGGATTTAGAGGGAAGTAAAAAATAACGAATAGCAATAAAGTAAACTTTGTTGAAGATCGCCATAAAATAATAATAACACAACAGCTCCGTTTTGGATCATTTCGGAACTGTTATGTCTATTTTATATTTTTTTTTTATGGCGATATTAAACAAATTTATCTACTTTACTTATCTAATGCCAGTTCTTTAGGTCTTCTTATGCCAGTCTTCTTCCAGGGTTTTTATGCTACTGAAAGAATAACAACAGTTTAATAATAATAATCGTTGATCTTCGAAAAAAAAAAAAAAAACATAGGGTAAATTTATTTTCCCCAATCTTCAATTTTTTAATTCTTTTTGAGATTGTTTTTTTCTATTTTCTATTTTGGATAGATGATTCATGTTTCAAATAAGAATAAGGATAGAATTTTTGCAAAGATTTTTGGTTTTGTTAGTTGTTTTGGGGAGGAAGAGGTTCATCTTTCGCTAAAGGAATATATAGACCGTTTCTAAAAAAGAGAAAAAAAGAAAAACAGATTTATTTAATTTATGTGCTTTATTAAGTTAAATTAAATACTTAATATATATTTATTTTCTTAGAATAACAGAACATTAACATATAAATAATCCATGCTGTCTCGTGTGGAATCTGGTATAAATCAGCTGAACTTGAAATGAATATGTTTGATCAGATTCCATCACGCGTTAGAGTGAAATCATCTTGGCACATTTAAAACTGTAAAATATGAATAAAGATACAAAAATCCCACTAGTGCAATCTTGCCGAAAACAAAGAGTGATTACTTAATTTCCTAACCTAATTCTCACATGGCAGCTACGCTGGGAAAATTGAACTTACAGTAGATGAAAAATTAGATTACACTATTAAAACGTAACAGTGTTAATCATATTTAGAAAAAGTAAACAGAGATTTTTTAAAAAACATAAATGACATTTAGTATGAAAATTCATCAAGATCTTATGAAGAAAATTTACAAAGTAAACTCTGTAACATATTCAATTGGGTAACACATCAAAAATATGTTTGCATATTAAACACAATTAAAATAATCATGTAATGTTATCATAATTGCTATATATACATGTGCCCATATAGTCCAAAAATTAAAATTAAAACTCGTCGAAGTCGAAGGTAAAATGAAAGTTCAGACAACATTTCTTTTTCTTAACTTATAAAATCTATGGGAAACACACAATCTATATATATTTAAACAGAAATTTTAGTTATGTAATGATATACGCGTAGTTTCTATACAAATGTCCAAAAATTGAAAATAATTTTCTTTAAAAGTAGAAAGTGACAGAAAGTTTATAACAATATTTTCTACTTTTAATGTCATAAAATCTGTAGGAAACACGCAATGTATACCGACAAACAGAAAAATGTACTATCAAATGCTAGTTTAACTGATATACAAATTTGAGGTCTGCACGGGCTCGGGCTTGGCCCGAGGCCCGTACCCGGCCCGGCGGAATGAAGGCCAATTTTCAAACGGGCCGAGCCGGGCCGGCAGAATTAGGACAATTTTTTCAACGGGCCGGCAAAAAAATTAATCGGGAATGTCGGCCCGATATAAGAATTTAAGCGAAGCAGATAAAATACGAGCCATTTTCAATGAATATGATTTTCTCGAGAAGTATAAATGTGCGTCACGAGCCGATGCGAGTTTAACGACATCGATACAGAAATGTAACATGTCCATCATAGAGATCGGTATCGTACAGTTGCAAGATGTCTGATTCCGAGTTTATTTTTTTTTTTCAGCAGACTCGTGCCGGGACGGAACTGGTCTTAATCGATCTCAGGATGTGTAGAACAGTCATTGTGTTTTGTAGTATTAATAGTGATAATGAACTTCTGTTAACAGTATCTTTGGAAATATACCTTAAGGTGGTTCTCATATTCACTGCTTAAGAATGCGAAGCTTTCAGACACATTTTTCTGACAAAATTTTTAACTATAAAGACATAAAATTGACAGGCCTGCCTATTGAAGGCATTTGGAAACGAATAGCTTTTTCCATATTTGATAAATTACTTACAGAGATAACAGAGATTCCTGTCACGTGACTGTACGTTTTCTCCTTTCCTGTGCTATCGCTTCCGGAAATTCGATTCAAAACGCTAACTTTGATAGTATTTTCAGAAAGATATATTGCTTTTATATATGAAAAAAAAAGACATTTACATAGCTTCTGAATCAGACTACATGCCAATCTTACGCGTTTCCGAAAAGAAAAGAATTCATAAATGTGTCGAAATATAGCTCCTTTGGAATTGAGAAAAGCCTTAAAAATGAGAGAAATATTTTCACAAATCTACTTTTTATTATACAGCTTCAAAATTTATCATTTTTTTAATCCTTTGTTCTGATGAACTACATTAATCTTTTAATGAATCCTTATTTCCATTTTGAAATGTCTGTAGACACGATGACTAAAACACTGTAAGCAATCGTTAATGTTTACTGTTGTGTGTTTTCTGTTTTGCGAACATCATAGTAATGTAAAATATACTGTAAAATGTTCCTATAAATATGTTTGTAGTATTCATTAAAAGAATCGTAATTCTATGTTGAGAAAACACAGATTTTTTTTTTTTTTTTTTTTTTTTTTTTTTTTTTTGTAGAAATTGTGTCGGGACGGGCCGGGCTGGGCTCGGGCCGAACTTCCAATTTTTACATCGGCACGGGCCTGGGCCTGGAAATTCCGGCCCGTGCAGACCTCTAATACAAATATGCCTATTTTGTCCATATATTGAAATTATAATTATTTTGGAGCATGATATACTTTCTTCAACAAAGTTTTTTTGTCTCTCTAAAATCATAAGTTTTACTACCAAAACCTTTACGATACTTTCGATTGACACAGGATCATGAAATTTGGCACGAAGAAAGGCCTTATAGTACATTGAAAGTAAAAAATCCGAAAACCATTAATTTATAATTTTATGGTGATTTATTATGGTGTGTTTCCGTAATCGGGATTTCCAAGTCGAGCATCTAAGGGCTCCGTTCTTTTTTTTAGGTAGATTTCGTATGAAATACTACCTATTGGGATCGTTCCTATGTTGGAATTTCTGAAAAATTTTTGCAGATCTACACCGATCATGACTCCTAGAACCCAAAACCTCCCTCAGTAAAAAACTTTATATATATATATATATATATATATATATATATATATCACTTTCTTCTGGACACGATAACTTTCGTAATTCTGCACCAATCTCTTCCAAACTGATACATAAAATCAAAGGGCATAAAATCTCGGTCAAGTTCGTTAATGGGCAAAATCGGACCAAGGGGATGGAAATAGGGAGGGGTTTTGTGAAAACCGAAAACCCCCCACAACATCTTAATTTTTGTACATATCAAATCAGTTTAAAGTTTTTATTACTTCTAAAAATAGGGCCAAAATTTTATGTATCACAGATTTTTGATAAAGTGAAAAATGGGCTCAAGGGGCGCAAAAAATAGGGTTTTTGGGAGAAAAAAATTCATAACTTCGTCGATTCTCAAGATATCAATTCCAATTAATTTTATTATAAATTTCCATAATATTATCTACAACTTTTATATTCACATGTTTTTGATAGGACCAATTCGTACCGCAAAAAAAAATTAAAAACAAAAACAAAAAGGGGGTTTGAAGAAGTAAAAAATCCATAACTCCGTCAATTCAAAAGATATAAAATCAACATAAATTTATCATATATCTTCTTAATATTGTCTACAACATCTATATAGACAAGTTTTGGATATGACCAATTCTTACAGCAAAAACAAATTAAAAATACATTGCGGTTGAAGAAAAAAATCATCTAAGTAAGGGGGTATTCAAATCCAAACTGCGTATTTTCTGACTCATTTTACAATTCATTTTTGCTCTCAAAGGCTTCCAATTGGTACGTTTTCTTACTCAGAAACTATATAATGTACCGTAAGGGTCGATGTTTTGATAGAGGCAGAATATATTTTTAAAAATGCTGTTAAAGTGGGCATTTTGAACCGAATTTCCCGAAGCGGATTGTGTTGGAAAAATCATTGCAATTAAGGATGCACTCAAATCCAAACTGCTTATTTTCTGACTCATTTTTAAATTCATTTTTGCTCTCAAACGCATTTAATTGGTAGATTCGTTTATTCAGAAACTATATAATGTACCGCAATGATAGATTTTTTGATATAGGCAGAATATATTTCAAAAAATTATGTCAAAGGGGGCATTTTGAACGGAATTTCCCGAAGCAATTGTGTTATCACTTTCTTCTGGACACGATAACTTCCGCAATTCTGCACAAATCTCTTCCAAACTGATACATAAAATCAAGGGACATAAAATCTCGGTCAAGTTCGTTAATGGGCAAAATCGGACAAAGGGGATGGAAATAGGGAGGGGTTTTGTGAAAACCAAAAAAAACCCCATAACTTCTTAATTTTTGTACATATCAAACCATTTTAAAGTTTTTATTACTTCTAAAAATAGCGCCAAAAATTCATGCATCACAGATTTTTGATAAAATTTAAAATAGGCTCAAGGGGCGCAAATAATAGTGTTTTTGGGAGAAAAAAATGCCTTACTTCGTCAATTCTCAAGATATCAATTCCAATTAATTTTATGATAAATCTCCTTAATATTATCTACAACTTTTATATTCACAAGTTTTTGATAGGACCAATTCGTACCGCAAAATAAATTAAAAACGAAAACAAAAAGAGGGATTGAAGAAGTAAAAAATTCATAACTCCGTCAATTCAAAAGATATAAAATCAACATAAATTTATCATATATCTTCTTAATATTGTCTACAACATCTAGATAGACAAGTTTTGGATAGGACCAATTCTTACAGAAAAAACAAATTAAAAATACATAGCGGTTGAAAAAAGAAATCATCTAAGTAAGGGTGTATTCAAATCCAAACTGTCTATTTTCTTACTCATTTTTAAATCCATTTTTGCTCTCAAACGCATCCAATTGCTAGATTCTCTTATTCAGAAACTATATAATGTACAGTAATGATCGATTTTTTGATAGAGGAAGAATATATTTCAAAAAATGATGTCAAAGTGGGCATTTTGAACAGAATTTCCCGAACCGATTGTGTTAGAAACGAAAAATATTGCCCTACTGAGAAAATAATTGTTTATTAATCAAGTTTTAATTAATTGAAAGAAAAATAAAAACACAGGTCGCTTATAAATCTTTTCAAAAATCACGTCAGCATGTTTCATATATATATTTTTTTTTATTAAAAATTAATCTGAAAATGTGCCAGAAAATTTCGTGTTGTTGAGTATGGAAAAATATTTTTTTAATATCGCCTTAACATGATTTTGATAAAACCATCTATTTTATAAAAAGGAAATAAAAACTCGTCAAAAGCAGACGGATAAAACTGTTAAAGTGGATTTATATCTAATAATGATTTAGTTTTTGTTGGTGAAATTAGTATACTTAACTTCAAAATCTACCTCTGCCTGTAGCCCGGGCCGGCAGGGATTTTTTTTTTTTTTTTCGAGGTAATAAACCCTAAAAAAAAACGCAAAATATCCGTTATTTCCTTAATGGATGAACCCTAATCCAAACAAGAATGAAATAAACCATTGTTCTATTTATGTCTAAATATCTGAAGTTTAATTTTAACATTAATTGTTTCATTTTTTACCAATTTATATCTCACTAACGAACTTTAAAAATTATGGGGATTTGTATTCCTACGTTTCATGGCATGAGGAAGCAATTATGCAATTAAATTATGGTTATGCGAATGAACATTTAAAGTTAGTTCAATTTTAATATGTAAATGACCTTCAGATAAAAATATATGATAAAATATATAGAGTTTAAACATGAATAAAATTTTTCTGATGTGTTGTGGTTAATCACTGTTCACAGACTTTATCCATTATATGTTTAGTTATAACTAATGTAATTATAGGACTTTTATGCATTTTTTATACTCGGAGAATGTTCCTGTTTCATATAATTTTCTTTTCAAAAAATCGAATTGTTTGGAGATTTAATTTATATAACCCTATAAGGCGTGTAAAATTCATGTTGATGTAGGTTTTAGTTTGCACTTATATCTGTAATTTGTAGAGTAACGTCAGAAGTCCGAACAATAATAGTAGAGGAGAGTGACTTGCAGCAAAATGCTCTTCAAATTTTCATAGCCTTTCGGAAACGCCTGTATATTCAACGCAGATTAAACACTAACCTATACTTTTGAGGAAAACAGATAGGTTTAAATCCAGTTTTGAGCATGATTACATGTTTCACTTATGGATTGTCTGCGGTGGATTTGATTCGAAGATTTTTATGGAAATGGTATTAGAGTACCGTACTGAATAATTTCCTAGCAAAAAATAGCAATTTGTGTTGCTGACTTTTTTTTTTTTTTTCTTTTACTTTAAGATATATTTAATAATATGTAATTTAATGCAGAAGTGATATAAAAATCGAGTTTTTATTTAATAGTATATAATTTGAATCGGAGCAACTAAAGTCGATGTCAGACCAAGATTATAAAATTTTATTTTTTTACAGTATTTCCATTTAATTTTTTTTATGCACAGGGTGGTCTTAAAATATGTTCCACTGTTCGGAAGCATCTGTAGCTAAAATTAATGGACCGAATGGTCACATTTTATATTTAGATTTTTGAAACCATGGGAAAATATATTCTGTAAAATAAATAGTTATTTATAAAAAATACTCCTTTTTACCCGACTGCCAAGAAGGGTTATGTGTTTCACGCCTATCTGGGTATTTGGATTTCTTTATATCCTCGAAACATCCCAACGGCTGAATGGATTTTAATGAATGAGGTCTCTATCGATTCCTCTTAACCGTCCGATGGTTATAGGGTAGATTTTGATTTCATAAATTCAAAATAGCGACAGTAAAATACAAAATGGCTATAGAGACGAAAAAATTACGTACCCTATTGAGTGGCATAACATTGGATAGATCTTTCAAAATAAGACGATGTTTCATTGACTAATTTACAGTCAGAAGTTCCGTTTAAATATTACACAACCTGGAAGTTGTGTAGGTAGGATCTCTAGCTTTACTGTAACTCTAACCTTAATAGACATCTATAGGTCTCATCCTAACTGTGTTTATAGATAGGAACTACCAATTAAACACAACTTAAAAGTCATCAATACAAGTAAAAAAAAAAAAAATAGGTAAGTATTATAAAAAATAGTTTCACATTTATGAGAAATAATTAATTAGTTTGCTTTTTACGCAGTCGGGTTTTTTGATTTTTTAAATTTAATTACATTCTTTTATTTTACTCAACTTTGTTTTTGTATGTAAAGATGCAGTCTTGTATTTGATTTATCAATTAATTTTTGATATGATAGAATTATAAAAATTATGTTCACATGTTAGTTTTCGGTGACAATATAGCATTTTAATGCTTTAAGAACTTAATTTTAAATAAATTAATTAACTTTTAGGCATTTTTGCATTATCCGATCACAAGCGATAAATCACCAAACATTCTCTACGTTTACAATTGTAGAAGAACAATGGCTTGAACTATGCGCCAAACAGTGCTCGCAAAATAGACAAACTGGCTGTGAAACAGCAACAACGAAAATTTTTTAACACTAAAAAGTAGAAAATATAACTAAAACAAGAGTGTAATAGATATTTTTAGAAGTATTCTTTAATCTTTTTATACTTTCCTATTAATTAAATTATAATGACAAAAAAAAAAAAAAAAAAAAAAAAAAAAAAAAAAAAAGAAAAGAAAAGAAAAACCCTTTAAATAACGATTTATTTTTTTCTTTCCTGTTGCCATACCTTAAAAAGAAACAGAAAAAAATATAACTTTTTAAAATAAATTCACTATCTAGATTTCTACCATATGTATTGAAAAAAAAAACAAAAAAAAACCCAATGAATTTTCCATAATCGAGTTCGGTACCCACGCAGCGTTTTATAACGTATGTTTGGGGAGAGAAAAAAAAAACATAGATTGCAGGCATACATTTAGGCTTAATTTTCAAGATAAACATTAAATACTAATAAAAGAGTGATTTAAAAAAATTACCTTTATACTTATTATTACTTAAAAATGCAAATGCAAAACATTAAATGTTACTTTACTATTTCAATATTAATAATTTCCCTATGCTCTTAAACCTGTAGGTAATATCGCGAAGAACTATTTTATTTATATTTCCAAGATATCATTCATTTTTACCCTTATCATTTTTTATAAAGACAGGACAATTTTTTATATAAATCCAACTATATAGTTAAGGGCAGTTTTTTAGCTCACAGGCTATCAAAGCCTGAGAGCTAATGTGCCCGCCGGTTCTGTATGTATGTAAGTACGTATGTACGTAACGCGATAACTCTTGATAGAAATGTACGATTTACTTCAATTTTTTTTCTAGGTTCATTCTGATAAGGCGCTTCCCTGATTAATTTTGGAGGTTCATCGGTTAAGTATAAAGGGGGGTAGGGGCTAAACCCACTCTTAATTTAGATAAATGGTTTTTGATTCAGAATTATTCGATAGGTACAAATTTGATATACCGTTATATTCCGATATGGCGCTTCCTTGATTATATTTGGAGGTTCATTGGTTAAGTGTAAAATTGGGAAAGGGGGGCAAGTCACCTCCCCTTAATTTAGACAAATGGGGTTTAATCAGAATTATTCAATTTGCTTCAAAAATTTCTAGGTTCATTCGATCAGGAGCATTCCTGATTAGATTTGGAGGTTCATTGGTTAAGCACAAAGGTAGAAATGGAAGATCTAATCCCCCCCCCCCCCCTGAATTTAAAGAAATAATTATTTCACGCAGAATTATCTGATTTGCTTCAAATTTGGTGTACAGGTTTATTCTGATAAGGCGCGTTCCTGATTAGATTTGGAGGTTCATTGGTTAAGTATAAAGGGGAGAAACGGGGGCTAATCCCCCTTCATTTATTTTTTGATGGGGCATTATTCTTTGAAATAAGAGTATAATATATATTTAATGTGAATAGCCTGTGAGCTCAATGCCATCAGTTTAACTGGGCACGACTCTTTTTATTTGCTACTTTATAGTTTCAGAATTTTATTATGCTATCATTTCAAAAAATGAAAGTAAAAACTCTATAACATAGCTGCCAACCTTTACGCTTTTTTCATACCACTAAAATTTTATAGAAAATGTTATCTCATTCAATCGTCGAAATCTCATGATTAAACAAGGCGAAAATCTCCTTAAAATTTTAGTGGTAGCCAAGAAGCGTAAAAGTTGGCAGCTATGCTATAATAACATTTCATGTAATTTTTTCAGTACAGTGTGGTTACAAAGTAACCTTATCAGTTTTAAGTCATTTTTTTCACAGCTGTCAGCTGCTATGACTTTTGACCAATAGTACTTTCGAATTGTGATCTTGGTCTTATTTAATCACAGCTGTCAACTGCTATGACTTTTGACCAATAGTACTTTCGTATTGTGATCTTGGTCTTATTTAATCACAGATTGTTGCACATACCAAAATTCACAGCTGTTATTAAAATTCACTGTCGTGGCTATTTTTTTTTAAACTAATGAACGGAATGAGACCACATTTTATATTTAGTCATTTTGAAGCACGAGGAGATATGTTTCGTGACAAAAAATCGTATTTTAGAACAATTAATTACTTTTTTGAATTTTTCAAAATATAGATAACCATTATTTTGTGCTTTCAGCGTTTGTTTGCTGGAAGAATAAAATCACAATATATATTATCATTATTTTTATTCCATTTTGTCATTATAAAATTAGCATATTTTGTCTCTGAGAACATGCCATCAAAAGTCTAAATATTAAATGCGGTATCATGCAGTTTATTACTTTTAGCTACAGATGCCACGAAACAAGGAAAGTCATTTTATATAAACCCTGTATTTTTTCTCCGTGTTAAAATTTCTCTATGGCATTTACTGAGAATAATATTGAAGTGCATTTCTGAATAATGTAGAATTTTCTTTTTCACATTAATAATACTGGATTTTTTTTAATCATAAAAAATAAAATTCTCTATCTATGATATGATAAAAACGTACTCACGTCTATAAAATACTTCTTGAAAAGAAATATTGTGAAGAAAATGTACTCATGGCATTTAAATTATTTAAAAAGCAACACAGAATTTGGGAGATTTTTTAAATATGGTTAGTGCTAATGTACCTTAGGGTAAATGATACCGCATTATCAATTATATTTCCACTTACACTTAATCTTTCTAAAAGATGAAAATCGTTGGAAAAAATTTGTTCCAATGAACTATGCTAAAATGTTGCAACATGAAAATTATGAGGACTCATGTGGTTATATTGTTCCGAAATCCACTTTATTAATATACTTCAGGCAAAAAATACAGGATTCTATTTTTTTTATTGATTTTTTTTTGCTTCAAAAGTATGCGGTAGGAAAATTAAGCGAGTAAATGCAGTACAGTCTTGGAAATTGTATACTAATATATTGTAATATATTTATTATATTTATTATATTTATACTAATTTATTTTATAATAGATTTCATAATACTTACATGCTTTAAGCAAAAATTACATGATTGTATGTATTTTTTACCGACTTTTCTTTTTTTTAAAGTATGCGGCACGAAACTTACGCGAGTAAATACAATACAGTACAGAAAGACTCTTTACTCCATATAGGTACTCTCCAGAAAACCACCGTATCTACCGCAAATCATCCTGACTGATAGTAACAGAGTAGTAACAACGTATGTTAATTAATGTCAGTGGCGCCAACTTATATGAGCCAATGAGGCGCGTGCCCACCCAATAATTTGATCTCTTCGCCCACCCACTTTCAATTGATTTAATTGGTCATTTATTAGGGTTTCGTTCATCTGACGAAACCCTATTCGTCTCACTCCTCTGTCTGTCTGTCCGTCTGTCTGTCTGTCACAGAGCCCGTTCTCAGAAACTATATATGTTGGAGACTTGAAATTTTGCATACTTATAGCTGGACACCTGAGATCAAACGACAAATCATAAAATTTTGAAGAAGTCGTAATTAACGGATGTTATTAATTAAAAACTCCCAATTTTACGTCTCACTAAAGAAGAAACGGTATAAAATGAATTCAGATACGAACGGACTCTTGAAATATTTTCATTTCTCCTCCGGGTTGCAAGACATCTGCGCTTCGAAATTGAAGGTTTGCCAGAGCGCGCTTTAAGCAAAAAAGTGTACTGGACATTTTTAAATCGACTTGTATCTCAGAAAGTTTTTGGGCGAGAAATTTTTAACTTACACAGACATACGCAGCAGAAAATCTACTTTCATTTGGTATATAGATCGTTTCTCTACGATGCATATAATTTAAAAAATCCTCTAAAAATCGATCGATAAAAATTTAATTTTCTTCCATTACCAAAGCAGGTGTCCATAGATTTGATTTCCGAGGCCTGCCGTAATTTTTTTTCTCCAGACAAACGGAGCTGGGTCACGTGGTTCTCATAGTAGGGTATTTTAATACGAAATTTAAACTTTTGAAATATTAAATTTTTAGATTAAAGTTTCAGACAACTTGGCGTGAAATTCTTCGCTGATTTCATTGATGCCCATTTCTAACTCCTATGTTAATTACAAGCTGAGATATTAATTATTATTTAATTAATTGGTTTTATATCTATCAAATGCGTATTTTATTAAAAATACCCTAATGAAGGCACGTGATTTCAAGAACTGCGATTTCATTTAAATTGGGAAATGAAGGCAATCTGTTTGAAACTCTAAGATAGTTAGTTCATAACACATAAGAAAAGTTTAAATAAAGATTGGCGCGTGAAATTTTCCGGTAAAGGGGGGGAGGGGCGCTAATTTCACTAACTGGTTTATTTCTATTATATAGTTATTTTAAAAGGCCGTCACGTGATGTTTCATTGCAGTATTCTTCTTAACGGTGTCCGATTTTTAAAAATACAGCATAAATGTTACTTATGCCAGATAAAAATTTCAGAAGTATTGATACCACTATTTTCGAATAGTATTTTCAACAAAAATATTAAATTCTTGGTTAAGAGCGCCACCCCCCCACCCGTCCCATGTATGTACCGATAGGTTGTGTAAAGGAGTTTCGTTCAGATATACTTTTGTTAAGAATAGAGTGCGTTCCCTGGTGGTGGAATGCGGAACTAAATGACCGCGATTTCATTTTAATTAGGAATTCTAACAAAGCGATCTGTTTGAAACTTTAAGATAATTTATAACAAATACTAAACGATTATAAAAAAGAATGGCGCGCCACATTCCGGTTGTGTGTGTGGGGGGGTAAGGGTAAGGGGCGCGAACAAAATTACGCAGCATAACAGGGCTTTTGTACTGTTTTGCGTGCGGTTTTTTGATGGCGTGATGAGATAACTATATTACTAATTCAATATCAAAAATTTTATAAGTGTTCATACCACTATTTTCGAATAGTAATTTAAGAAAATATCTTAAATTCTTGGATAAGACCGCCACCCCTTCGACTAGCATATCTCCTGATAGGTTGTTTAACGGAGTTACGTTCAGATACACTTTTGTTAAGAATAGAGTGCGCTCCCTCGTGGTGAAATGTGAAACTAACAGACCGCGATATCATTTAAAGTAGGAAATATAACAAGGCGATATGTTTGAAACGTTAAGATAACTTATAACACATAAGAAAAATTTATAAAAAATGGCGCGTGAAATTTCTGGCAGGTGGGGGTAGAAGGAGGGGCGAAATATTTCTTTTTTTTTTTACCTTTGGGTTTCATACCGTTTCAGGTACGGTTTTTTGACGGAGTCCTCGGATACATGCTAATTATTAAATATAAATATGTCAAAAGTTAAGTTACCACTATTTCCGAATAGTAATTTCATCAAATATCTTAAATTCTTGCTGAAGACCGCCACCCCCTCGAGTAACATATCTACTGTTAGGTTGTGTAAAGGAGTTTCGTTCACATACGCTTTTGTTAAGAATTGAGTACGCTCCCTGGTGGTGGAATCTAGAACTAATAGACCGCGATTTCATTTAAAATAGGAAATCTAACAATGCGATCTGTTTTAAACTTTAAGATACTTTATAACACATGATAAAAAATTATAAAGAAGAATGGCGCGTCGCATTTCGAGGGGGGGGGGGTTGAAGGAGGTGCGCGAACAAAATTAGGAAATATAACTGGACGATCTGTTTGAAACTTTAATACAGCTTATAAAACATAACAAAATTTTTAAAAACAAGGCCGCGTCAAAAATCATTGTGACCATCTGCCCACTCCCCCCCCCCCGCAAATGGGGCACTTTTCTAAATTTGGCAGATACACGTCATGTGATATATCGTAGCATTTCGGGGGGGAGGGCAACGAACAAAATTAGGAAATATAACAAGACGAATATGTTTGAAACTTTAAGATAGTTTAGGATGGGTTTGCCAAAATTTAGAAGGCATTCCATGGCGCTAAACGTATTGAACGTTTTGAAAGAAAGTGTTTTGAAAGGAATATTAAACGAAACCCTCTGTGCGATCTATGATCACACTTACCCACTTGTTTTTTGTATTATTTAGTCATTGAAATGAGATTTGGTTTTAGTAACGTTCGCAAAATAGTTTTGTTTAAAAAATACTAAGTACAAGAATTGAAAATGCAAATTTCCTGCATACTTTGCCATCTGTTTTGATGTCTTAAACTAATAAAAATCTTGGTGACTAAAATGTATGCTTTTCTTGACATTTAGCTTTTTGCAATTTCTATAGTTACCAATTCCAATGTTATTTAAAATTAATTAATGTAAAATTTATCTTCGGATACCAAACGGATGAAAGTCACACGGTCAAGAAGTTTAGTAAATATGCAGAATTAAAGTTTAGAATTCTTAATATTAAGTTGTTTTTATCATTAGAAAACAGATTACAACGAGTGTAGTTTCGACGTATAATTGGAAAACTACTTAGTGGAATAAGCTGTGGTTTTTTATTTGCTTACTTAAAGCTCTAAAATTGATTTATATGAAAAAATTCATAGGTTACAATTCACATATTTTAAAAACATGATTTCATAAAATTTCATAAATTAATTTCCGAAATTAATCAGAAAGTTACGAACTGAAACCTAGAATAAAAAAAAAAAAATCGATTTCTAAAACCTTCAAATATGTTAATACAAAATTACAGATAATTCCGTCAAATATTTTTTGTATTATTCTTCAAAAACTGCTCGTATTGCAATCTGTTTCACAACAATTAAAAGTTAATTTAACATTTTAAACTTGCTTATCCCCTGAACTACTTGGTTGAATTACTTCCCATTTGATATCTGAAAGTCGAATTTACCGGAAAACAAAATTTAATGTCATATTTAAGTAAAATATTAAAAAGTTTAAAGTTTTGTACTATTTTTATATGTAGGCGACCCCTTAAGAGAAGTTTCAGCATGAAATTCATTAATAGGTATTATTGCTATTCAATTGGCAGTGGTTACATTTTTATACGATGATTTTCCGGAGAGTTAGTATCGTGGTATACTTTTAGTTTTAAAGCTCCGTTCGACTAACATTCAGTTTTCGATTCTCAAATGAATACTAATGAAAAAAAAACAACTATATCTATATTTATGAAGCCGAAAAATAATCTTCACTTCATTATTTTTCTCTTTTCTATAACAAAAGAAGTTCCAAGAAATTCAAATTCTTAATTCTACTTTTTTTTCTTTTTATAACTTGAAATATACGTTTGTCGGAATGGAAAATTAGGTTTTTTAATTATGAATAAAGTATCCTGGTTGACTGAGGTTGCCGATACGTGTTTTGTTTTTCAACTTGAAATATACCTTTGTCGGAATGGAAAATTAGGTTTTTTAATTATGAATAAAGTGTCCTGGTTGACTGAGGTTGCCGATACGAGTTCTTTTTTTTTTTTTCAACTTGTTTCTATTCATCTTAAAGGTCATTATCCCTGTAGAAGTTTTCTGGAATATTCATTCTTAGTAAAATTAGACTGTGTAGTAGCCATAGGGAGTCACCGTTAAATAACTATGGATGTATACAGCTCATATTCAAAACATTAGAATAATTACTTTTTTTTTTTACAAATTGAAAATATCGTTTGGTAATTTAATGTCTTTTAATGCAAATATGCAAACGATATTTTTATTAAGAACTCATTGTTGATTAAACTTATTTATTATCTTAAAATTAATATCATTTGTGAAAAGATTAATTGAAAAAAAATTATTCAAAACATGACAATATTTCACATTAATTCTCCTTTAATTATCACTATTTCGAAATGGTGGCATCATTGAATAAATTCAGACGATTTTATTTAAAATCGGTATTTTTTTTTTTGCAGTTTGTTTGCTTTTTCATCTTAAAATGCGTCGTGTGAGTGATATTCCTGAATCTATTAAACTTCGTACGTTAAATTTGTATCGGCACTGTAAAAATCGATGTTATATAGCGAATATTTACATTGTTCGCAATCAAGCATTAGTACAATACTAACACAATATTCTAAAATGGAAAATTTCAAAATAATCGCCTAAACGGTGACCAAAAACCAAAATCATCTGCTAGAGATGGCAGAAAACTGAAGCGTATGGTTAAAAAAAACCGTTTTAAAAGTTTGCGATTCTTGCACAGAAAAAGGAAAGAAGAAGGTGTTGAAATTTCTACATCGACAACATTAAGACGTCTTCAAAAATTTAAGTTTGAATCTGGTGTACCGAAAACAAAACCTCTTATGATTTCAAAACAAAAGCGTATAAGATTGAATTAGTGTAAATCAAGAAGTTAATGGAGCGAATAAGATTCGGAAAATATATTATTTAGTGATGAAAGTATGTTTTGTGTTTCATATGGTAATCGAGAATTCGAGTTTGGAGAATGAAGCAACAAGCATTTGATAAAGAATGCCTTAAACGTTCGGTAAAATTTTCTGCTAGTGTCATGGTTTGGGGTTGCATGAGTGCAGAAGTACCCGGAAAGTTATGAATCGTCTACGAAAAGGTGAAAATTTTGGAATATTACATGATTCCATCATCGGAAGATTTATTTCAAGATGATTTTATCTTTCAACAAGATTTAGCGTCACCGCATACATCGGTGTCAACTGAGAATTGATTCCGCCAACGCAACATTAAGGTACTTCCTTTACCACCAAACTCACCAGACCTTAATCCCATCGAAAACTTATGGTGTAAAATGAAGAAAAAACTCCAAGGAAATCCTCCTTCAAGTAAAACTGGGTTAGTTGCATGTATAAAGTTTATTTGGGCTAATATAGATAGAAATGTTTAACCGAAGATAACATGGTGGAACGATGAGCTACGCACAAAACGTAATTTAGTTAGGGCACTAAGAAGAAAAACAAAGCTCCCGACAGCTACAGTACAAGATATAATTAAATTTAAATCACAAAGAGCCATGTATAAAAAAGCAATTTTGAACGCGAAAAAACAGGCATGGACAAGATTTTGTACACAATCCAAAAACCCTTATGGAAAAATAAAAAAAGTAGCTTTTAAAAATTATCATAATCGAGAACTGTATTCATTAGAAGAACAAGGGCAAGAAACGGAAACAGCAGAAGGATTCTACGAAACTCTAACCACAGAAATATTTGGCCAATCAGAAATGCCAGCGGACTCAATATTTAACCAGCAGAAGGCAGAGGCAATTGAAAATTTTACTTTAAAAGAACTTAAAAATGTCATCTACTCATTCAACAGGAACAAAGCCCCGGGGCCCGATGAAATTGATCATAACATAGTACGACAATTATTCAAGCATCATAAGTTTCTCTTACTAGAAATGTACAATGTTCTGCTATATTTAAATTACTTCCCCAAAACATGGAAGATTGGAGAATTGGTTTATTTCATAAAGCCCTCTAAAAAACCAAACATCGCATCTTCGTATCGGCCAATCTCCTTACTGCCAATCTTCGGTAAAATATATGAAAAACTATTATTAAAAAGGATAAACTTTAACTTATGCAGCCAAAAAGAACTACAAAAATCACAACATGGCTTCCAAGAAGGTCGTTCGACGGAGTCAGCGATAGCCGAACTTTTCTCATTTATAAATCTGCTCAAAGAGAGAAATAATTATATTTCCTTAATATCGCTAGGTTTCAAGACTGCATTTGACCGACTACCCTGGCCAGAGACCTTAGAAGAATTAAAATTCCTAAAACTAAAACAAGCATTAATAAACATAGCAGCATCATTTCTTTCAACAAGAGGAGCAATGCCGAATTGGCTGTCAAAAAAGATCCACTGGTTTAGAAGAGGTTGCCCACAGGGGTCCTGTTTTGGACCTTTTTTTGGAGAATATTCCTGAATAAATTACTGAGAATATTAAAGAAACATGGCTTTAAGATAATAGCATATGCCGATGATCTTCTTCTAATTATTTTTGGCCAAACAAGAAGACAGTTGGAGCAGATGGGAAGGGAGGTACTACAAATAATAAGTGATTGGGCGAAACAAATGGATATGAAGTTCTCATATGACAAATGTGTAGTGTTAAATCTTCGAAGACCACGTTTCCTGAAGAGAGGACCAATATATAAATTGGATGGGCACTCCCTTAAATCTGAAAATACAATAGACTACTTGGGCTTAACATTGGATAAAACACTGTCTTTTCTTCCGCACCTGAATAAAAAAACGTATAGAAATTAATCAAATATCACAAAATCTTCTAAAATTCGCCGCTGCATATGGAGGCCTTTCGAAGCAAATTTAAAAAATCTGGTACTTACAAATATTAGAAAAAAAATATCCTATGCCGCTTCATGTTGGTTTCCACACCTACCAGTCTCACATGGCTACAGGCTACTATCGGCAATTCAGACACAATGCCTTTTGCTTCTGTCGAGAGCTTATAGAAAATCATCAACGGCAGCTTTGAATGTATTGTGCGGCATTCAACCATTGGCGATCCAATTAAATACATTAGCAATTTCAGGACAGGTCCTATGTCTGGGGATTCCAATAGAGGACAACTTTCCAGTCTTCTATCAACCGAAAATATCCTCATCCATACCTTCCCCACATCAAGATTATCTTTTACTACAAGAAGGAGTTCCATCCACTTCAACAATAAATATATACACTGACGGCTCAAAATCAGATGTTGGCACAGCGTATGCTTTCTGTGTTTATAAAGAAGGGAAATGCATCCATACTCATCAAATAAAGTTACAAATATCAAATTCAATCTTTCAAGCTGAACAACTCGCCATATTAGATGCAATATTATGGGCAGACTCCTCAGGGGACGGGAACTTCGTCATTTACACAGATAACCAGTCAAGTCTTGCATTATTGGAGAACGTTTTTAGTACAGATTTTATCACATCAAAAATTATAATAGCCTTAAAGAAAACATCTAAATCAATTAAATTTCAATGGGTTCGGGGACACACAGGTGTTAAAGGAAATGAACATGCAGATCAACTAGCCAAAGATGCAATAACAAATATTAAAGTACGAGAAATATTTCATCCATACCCAGCTTCACACCTTAAAAAGAAATTGAAAAAAGAAGCCATAGACAAATGGCAGCAACAGTGGGATTATGGTACCAGTGGTAGATTTACTTACAAATTATGTCCAAAAGTATCAACAGACTTCATATTAGTACATAGAAACCTGGATATCTTCTCAACTAATCATGGACCCTTCCCGTCCTACCTATTCAAAATAAATAAAGCTCCGTCGCCACTGTGTACCTGTGGTGAAATTGGTAACTCTCTTCACTATGTGCTCAGCTGTCGATTAACATCAACCCTCCATATCCGTAAATATGCCACAATAGAACATCACCATTGGTTCAAATTTGTGCTGAAAACACCAATGCTATATACTAAAATAATAGATTGTGTGCGGTTACTAGAAAACAATCAACAAATTTTTCAAAACCCACAAATGCCAATAGATGAACAAGATTAGCACTAATGAACAGAAACATGAACTTCAGGCCAAACAGTCCCTAACTAAATCGAGAATATAAAATTTAGAAAACTCTTGTACATAGAACAGCCATACACTCAGGTTATCCATAACCTTAACGTTATCTCACAACAAAACACTTGAACTCATGATAATAACTATTAAACTAATGCACCTGAGAATATGTAGAGTTTAGGAACATCTTATTCATCTGCTGCTATTTGTAATTAATCAATCATATTCGTGTTGAAAATAATACACATTTTCGTCTGTAAAGCGCTTAGCTCATCTGTTCTATTATTACTTTTATTATTATATTTATAATTACTATTATTATTATTTGTACTATTACCTTTATTTCTTATTGTTAAAACTATTGTTAAATATTGTAATTTTTTTTTTCTTTTTTTGAATAAACTTGCAACGCGGGATCTGGAAGCCTATGCCAATGGTGGGTTATCCCGCGTTGTAGAAAATGTAGAAAATGTATATAGTATGCAAGATCGATTGTACGCTGTTATGAAAGCTAAAGGGAATGCTACAAAATATTAACTACCATTTACTTCATATTCATAAGGTAATATTGTTTCGTAAAATAAAATATTCTAATATTTTGAACCAATCTATATTTTATTCTAATATTTTGATGTGTTTCAGAAAGCTGTATACCTAATTTATTGTACTATATATTATATTTTGTAAATGTTAATCTAAACATTCCAGATTTAATTTATAAAAAAATTAATTGCATTTACTTAGTATCAAAAATAAATAAATGAAAAATATTTTTTTCTTATTACTTTTACTCAATTATTCTAATATGTTGAATATGAGCTGTATACGAGGACATCAGAGTCCAAGGGTTACAAGTGACAAAATTTCGATTTGGAGTAAATTGAGTTCAAGGATAATTGACGTTAAAGTTGAAAATCAATTATAACTGACTGAATTGAAGTAGGAAACTGCTGCAGTGTTTCACAGTGGTCTTTGAACAATTATTTCAATAAATGTGAAAAAAGTTGAGTACAATTGTCTTTAAATTTATAATTAATCCATATTGATCTTTATTCGGCAAAAGTGATGTATCTCTAAAACACAACACATAATTAGAAAATCACTTATATTTCTTTAGCTGAAAAGGAAAAAAGCATATTTCCAGGTCGTCTGTGCACTTAGATCAATTTTTTCAATTTCGTCACTTATACCCCTTGGCTTCTGGGGTCCTCATATTTAATTTTTTCTACTGTTCACTTTTAATATATTTAGATGGTTTGCTAAAATGATTTACGCAATATGCTTTAAATTTGTACGAAAATTACATTATATGATTTAGGTGTTACACATACTTTACAAGAAAAAAGCCATTTAAAATATTTTCGTGAATCGGTTTTCCTTTCAGTAATATTAAAAAGATGTCCATATTGTTTCAAACTGTCGGTGTTGACAAGTCTGTCCCATTTTTTTTGTTCTTTAAGAGGATGTTAAACGTTCAAATTACTATATCCCGATTTTCATTTAAAAGCTGTGAAAACTATTACTTACATGAAACAAACATTTTCTAACTGGCCGTACAGCATTGTTTTGAAACAAAGTAGAAAAATTGCTTGACAAAAAAGACATTTTTAAAGGGGTAATGCATTACAGCAGGAGATAGCTAATCACTTTTAAAGAGAGTATAATTGTTGATTGCGAGCGTTTTGTCCTATGCCTAACATGGGTGCGTGAATATGACATCTATTCATCATTTCTCTAATTTTCACAGGTGAGATTGTGCCCCTGGGAATCTGTGTTTCGCGGTTATTTCGTGCAGTTTACAGTTGATTAGGTCGTAGCAATCAGATGGAGAAAAATAAGTATGGGAATGTTGAATAAGCGAATTCGAGTCGAATTATAAATAATCCTTAGACTTAGCTTTGTATTGAAAGCTCGCTTTGCTGCCACGTGCTCGGAGATTACTGTTTTGTTTTAGCGAAACAGTTCGCCATTTTGTAAGAAGTTGCTTCATTGTATTTGAATACAGAACTTTGCGGAAACCACGGATTTCTAGTTAGTAGTGACATTCAGGACATTTGAATTTTTTTCTAGTAAAGTATTTTCAGAGATATAGACTCTTCAACAGCGCAACATACCTGGGTACACTGTAAAAAACCGACTGTAGATTTGCCAGCACAAACGACTGGCGTCCGAATTGCCAGTCATATAATCAAGAAACCAAAGAAAGCTACAGCACATTCGACTGTGATCGAGTTTGAGCGCGAGATAAACACACTGCAAATAGAAGCGTCTTAAATTTAGACACATATGTGACTGAAAAAGAATTTTAGACACTTAAGTGTCTTAATCTGAAAATTCAGACATTATAGATGTCTTAATTTAAGATACATAAGTGTCTTACTATGACCATGGTGTAAACGAACTGAGAATAATGTTTAAAATATCCGCAAACGTCTTATTTTAAGACACTTCATTGCTTTAAACGTGTCTTAATTTAAGACGTTTTGATTCTTCCGACGCCATAACCACCAGGGGGCACTAGCACTCCCATTTGCGCATGCGTTTTAGATGTCTTCGTTCGAAGTGATATACGTTGTAATTGAAAGTTTGTTTTTATGTACGCGTGTATTTTAATTCGTTTTTTGCGAAATGTGAAGTACTGTGATTTTAATTCGTATTAACTTGGATTATTTATTTATTGAATACATACATCTGACGTGTGTGCTCGACATCAAATGTCTCTTAGAAGCTGTCGTCGATACAAGGGCGGGATAGACACAGAACCGAAGTAGGCGACGGTTGAAGATTACACCCGGAAATTCTACAAAGCGTGTGCAATGGGCTTAGTGTTAACTCGTATCAATTTATATCAATAATATTGTGTTATTCATCTTCGTCCTGTCGAAGCTGGCAAAAAAAAGAAACTTTTGTCTGGCGGGCCCTGTTTTGAGGATGAAACATCTCATTCTTTAAATATGGCTAGTCGGATGTATTATGGGATTACCTTTTAAACTGATGAAAGTCTTTCTCCCTCACTGTGGTTGTGGTAGTTTTTAAAATTTCAAATCGAGGAATATTTCTTACCTCTTGCAAACAGCGATTGAAGTAAGTGTTACAATTTCTTTATAGTACTAAAATTAGTGTCTTTTATGATTTTATTTATTGTACTAAACAAAATCTTACATGAAATTTAATTAGTTTTGAATCTTTTTGCAAAAAAAAAAAAAAAAAAAAAAAAAAAAACACTAATTCTAGAAGTATATATTTTTAAATTTATGACGTTGTCTTTTATTATAAATTATGTATTATTTATTCTCATCTTTTTTCTCAAATTTAAAGTAATAACATCACTAAAAAACAGACATATTTAAAAGTTAAGTTCATTCTCTTGTTTTGTTTTGTTTTCAATATGGCAGTTCTTAGTTTCAAGTTCAATGGCTAATGCTTATCTCATACTCGACCACAAGGAAATAGAAAAAAAAAACTTTGAAAGATCTCCTAAAGTTTTCTTACTTCCTAGCTAGGGATTACAATCCCGGATTGAGATCCCAGGATCCCCCCTTAATTTTAACCCCGAAAATCCCGGAATTTTTACTGGAAAATTCCGAGATTTTCGGGATTGCCTTTTTTTTCCATTGAACAATATTCAGCTGAAATTAAAAAATATATTTATAAACTATCGCTTTTGGAAAAAAAATCAATTGATTTTCATGAAATTTATATATAATTGAAAATGAATGTTTATCTCAAGTATTTCTTAGATATATTTCTAAAGCTATTAAATCTTTTAATGTGTGAAAACATTTGATTTGGAAACATAGAAGTAAGCTAGTCAGGAAAAAGGAAATCATTTGTTCATTTAGATTTCGCTGCATGCGTGGATTCGAAGGTCATTTTCCAATTAGACTTTACTGATAAGCATCGCAAGTTTGTATCATAGTGATATCATGTGCTAACTTTTTTTTTTGGCTTTATTTTGCTTTAAATATGTCTTGTTTAGTAGTTCATAGGAATGATAACAATAGGCCCATGTGGCAATATAAATTTTTAAAAAATCTAATTTTTAAATGATAAGGATTTTTATTTTTTTTCGAGGAGGGGGGGGGGGGATTTTGTATGAAATTTTCGTAAAGTTGATACCTTAAATCTTGCACTGATTATAATGAAAGTTTTGAACTTTTAGAGTAGGACAAGATTAAAAAACACAAAATATAAATAAACAAAATACCGAAGTAATTTTTTTCTCAATATTAACCCTTTGCACTCGAGGACTCCGGAGCGGAGCCATTTAAAATTTGTCTTCAAACTCGAGGTCTCCGCTACGGAGACAATGCAAATAATTTTGTGATACCATGTAATCTTGGCTTTTCTAGACAGGTATCACAAAATTATTTGCATTGTCTCCGTAGCGGAGCCCTCGAGTTTGAAGACAAATTTTAAATGGCTCCGCTCCGGAGCCCTCGAGTGCAAAGGGTAAAGTGGAATATTTATTTATTTATTCATAGTTAAGTAGCTGTTGTGATTATCATCTGATATATATGTAAAATTGCCTATGTGGCAATATAAATTTTTAAAAAATCTATTTTTAAATTATATGAAGTAGAGTAGGACAAGATTATAAGAAATATATATATTTATCCATGTACTTTAAAAGCCCTCAAAGCCCTTGCCGCTGAATTTGTCCGATAATCGGAGATGTCTGCTTTTGTGAGGTAAAAATATACAAATATGTATGCCATGCGGATTAAAAAAGTATTCGCTAAATAGATGTTTCAGAATAGCTATTCGGGAATGTCCATTAACCTCCACAACGGATACTCCCGAATACCGGACATCTCAATTGAGATAACAATAATGCAGGGTTGCATTTTTTGCAAAAGAACTTCTTGATTAAAGAATGGGCATACTGGGCCGTGCAGCGCCCCCCTACGATTTTAGTGCCCACAAATTTGATGTGCAATATTTGTAAAGCTTATATTTTAAATCTGTTTCGAAATTGTATTGATTATAATCAATATTTTGAACTTTTAAAGTAAAATAAGATTAAAAATAAAACAAATTTTAAAAATCTAATATTTAGATAAATATTTTTTGTTTTAATCTTGTTCTACTCCTGAAGTTCAAAATATTGATTATAATCAGTAAAATGTCGTAAAATATTTAAATTATCAGCTTAACAAAAATTGCGTACCAAAATTGGGAGCACCAGAAAAAATCAGGTTGTAGGGGGGGGGACCCCAGCCAAATATTTTTCCAGGATTCAACGTGCTCAAACATGGCTACGTATGATGCTTACAAAAAAATGGATGCTATTAAGACGTTTGAAGTGTTTGAAATTCAGACACGAAAAGTGTCTGAAAAAAATCAGACATTTTAAAATGTCTGAAAACTGAACACTCCGTTTCAGACACTTAAGTGTTTGAATTTCAGACATTTTAATTTACAGTGCAGTAATGTCGTTTTTTTTTTCTACAGTGAGGGTCTTGATCTTGAGGGTGATCTTGAGGATCCATTTTTCGGACATATTTAAATTTTAAGATTGATAAATTTGTATTTTTGTTATTATGTTTGTTGAGACTAAAATGAATTAACGTATTTAAATTACTGCCAGCTCTACTACAATCACCATTGCGTAGTAATATTTAATAAATATATAGTTGTTATTATAAGGTAGAGTACTTATTACCCTTATAAAGTGGCGTGGTGGACTCGTGTATGTGCACATATCTACCTATGCGTTTTAACAAACATCAATCATTACTAAAATTATAACTTGCTCAAATGGGTAAACATTGTGGATATTTTCTCTTAATGTATTATTTTTAGAACTATAACTTTCGTAATTATTCGTATTGTTTTAAATACACTTACCGATTTATTTGAAAAATAAAACTATTCACAAATTTGAAAAAATTGGAAGGGATTTGGAGGAAAAGTATTTCACATTTGATGCAATTGTCATTGGTTTCCGGTAAAATTATAAACTCTGTAGACTTTATGGGAGAGTTAATGAGATTCAAATAAATATAAATTTCGCCAATTAAAAGTTAATCTAGATAATTTATCAAAGAAATAAAATAAAAAGTGCCCAGGTAAACTGATGGCATTGAGCTCATAGGCTATTCAAACTAATTGTATATTATACTCTTATTTTTGTCTATTATTCATAAAATAGAAGTAAATTCTTTTTGAGCAAAACGGTAAATAATCAGGGACGCACCTTAACAAAATAAACCCGTATAAGAAATTTGAAGCAAATTGGATAATTCTGCATGAAAAACCCATTTATCAAAATTAGAGGGATTAGCTCCGTTCCCCTCCTTTATACTTAACCAATGCATTTCCAAATCTAATCAGGGAAGCACCTTATCAGAATAAACCGGTATATGAAATTTGAAGCAAATCCGAGAATCCTGCATGAAAAACCCATTTATCTAATTTAAAGAGTGATTAGCCCCCCCCCCCCTTTATACTTAACCAATGGACCTTAGGGAAGAGCCTTATCCGAACCTATTTACAAAATTTGAAGCAAATCGGATATTTCTATCAAAAATTATCGCTTTTCGTACATACATACATACATGCACACGTACGTACATACAGAATCTGCGACCCCATTAGCTCTCAGAACTCAAACACTGATATTTGATGCCTTAATAAAAATGTTTTTCAATTTTGTTTATTTTCAATGTCCACAGCCCCCTTAATTTGTTTTATGTATATATTTGACATAAAATATCTTCATTATTTGAATTCACATTTAAAAAAAAAAAAATTCTACATGTGTATAAATGAAGTTGAAAACTACAGAGTTACCAGAAACATAGATGGTGGAATGACTTGTATACAAATAAGATGAAAAGGAATATTTTATAAACTAAATTTTAAATTAACTAAATTTATGAAAGGGGGAAATTTTCATACCCAGTATATTTTAAGGACTACTATTATGAGAGAAAAAAAAATTACGCCTATTTCATTCATCAATTTATCAATTACAAAGAATTTAGTTATCAATTAATTTATAATAATAAATTAAGTAAATTATCACTTACCTTTTAATAATTGTTTTAAAGAAAATACAAACTTATTCTGGTTATTTTTCTTTCCACTGAGATTCCTTTGAGGAAAGTGAATTGAATTTTTTCTGTGTAAATTATCTACTATGCTGAGATTTGCCGATTAAAAAAATGTTCAGTTGATTAATAAATATTATACAACGCATGGCCTTTATCAATTGTATTAGTTAATATATTTTTATGTAACATGTAAATCTGAATGAGTTGTAAAAAATATATCTTTGGATATATAGTAGCAAAGAGAACTCACATTCTTACAGTCTTACAGTTGTGTTTGTTTCATACATATTCACCCTAACTATCAGTACAATTAATCATTTAATAGCGATGATACCGTGGTATGCATCAACAGTAAAGCACTATTATTTTTTAAAAAACGTATTTTTACATTATCAGCAAAATCTGCCTCAATAATCTTTCTTTTACATGTCAGCCGCGTAGAATAAAACTAGAGTTTTCAATAGTGTATTAGATGCGTGTACGTTTCACAGTTTAATGGATAATATTACAAATCCCTTGTTTATGAACGTGACACAGTAACTTACTGGACCAACCAACACATACAACATATTTCAATAATATGAAAAATATTTTCTCCATTTTAATATTTTGTATCATGTTTCATTAAATTTTATATTTCTACATCGACAGTTGGAAACAGGAAAAAGAAACATTTGAATTGATTATGAACATTTAATACTTATTTAATGAATAAGACTGAGGTTTATCAGTATGCATTTTTCGATGCAATTCATATGCTTGTTGATGCTCAGACATATAAATATGTACGTGATAAAAGTAAAAAAAAAAATACTACATTATACTGAAAAAACTCCCTAGTAGTGAACTATATTGGGCGAATATTGATTGTATTGGTTATATCTAGACTAATATTGGTAGTATTGGCGCACATATTCGCTTGTAACTGTAAAAATCCTCATTAGTCTATAAATTGCAAAGCACAATAATGCTAATATTGGTAATATAGGCAACTAATATTCACCCAACATTGGAGTGTTCACACTTTGTAAATAATACACCAGTTTTAGTTAGAAATACTTCGCCGTTTCTCTTCTATTATTTCCAAAATAATAAAATATTTTTGAAATATTGACGTTTGATTACAAATATTTCCAATGTACATTCTAATTTCCTGTAAAAGAGCAAACATTTACAATGTAAAGCCAATAGTTAACCAATATTGGCAATCTATTAAAATGTTTTCTGACAAATAGAATATTAGAATCCAATATAATAAATAATGGTTTGCTACTAGTGATTTGCCGCAATCGGTTTTTATCTGTATGAAACCACATTATTCTACTCACTGCAAAATATAAAACCAAACTATCATAGAAAAAAAATTCTCACCAATGACCTATATTCCTGTTTAATAACATATCAAGCAATTGGTATTTTAAAAAATATATATTTCCTTAATAAGTGCCATTTGTTGATTTTCAACATTTTCAATTTAAAATTCCTTGTATTTCTTGAAGTATACTTCCAAGTGTATTGCTTCAATTGAGCATTTCATCTAAGGCATATTTCATTGGATATTTCATCCGAGGCCATATGAAACAAATTTGTCATTGGCCGAAAATTAGTGCATAAAAAATTCATTTACTAGAATTTAAATATATGCATTTAATAGTTTTAAAGAATTTTTTGCTATTTTTTATCAAGCAAAGTAAATATTAAAAAAATTACCCTAATAGCAAATTAATATTTGATATATTGGCTACATTTGGAATCGAAAATTTCTCCAACATTTCATTTACTGTAAATACACCAAGATCATTACCAATATTAGATGAATTATTATAGAAATATGTATATTACTATCGAATATATGCAATTTATTGCACTTATTACAGAAATATTTTGCTTTACATTGAAAACATTTGCAATAAAAATGTCAAAATTGCGGAAATAGTGGTTCTACATTGCAAATATCAAATGGCTTAAAATGTCTCGCACAAATTGAAGTAATGAGGGCAAAATGTATATACCACATCCTAAGACAATATTTCATATCACTATTATTAATGCTGCCAAGATATAGTTTATATCTAGCCAATATTGGTCTAGATGTTGCCAATTACAAATGATATTACCCTTATTTTACTTTGCCTCTATGTTATGATATATTAAATTGGTATAGGTTTGTTAATGTATGCTTAACAAAATATATTCTTAAATAATGAAAACAAAATAAGAAAATATACAAAAACTAAATTCCTCCATCAAAAATCTTTTACTACTAAATAAAAAAGAAAGATAAAAATAATGGAATTTCACTGTGCTTAAATTTTTGATGAAATAGCAACTTTCTTTTCTAGATTAACAATCTGACGGATGAACGTTGTTATTTTTAACGAAAAACTTTTCAAACTTGATTCATAAATATTAAAGAGATTTTCGATGAAGGTAAACATATGAAACGAAAAAAATAAATTGAGGTCTTGAATTTTAAGCAACTTTTGAAATTTCATATCTATACAAATATATGTACATACAAAATAACTATTATAAAAGATATAATAAATACAGCGTAATGAAGATATTAAAAAAATAGGAGAATGAGAATATATATTAACAATTTTAATAAATTCTTTCATTCTAAAATAAACTGTGTGTCTCAAAAGGCATTTTACATTCTACACTTAAATTTATAGAAAAAAAAATTCTAGAAGTAAGTTTGGTTTTTATAATAAAAACAATAAATATTATTTTTTAAACAACAGTTGAGAAACTAGTTTGATTAAAAGAAGTCCCATCGTATTCGACAATGTTTATTGTGTTTTCTAGTTTTGTGACTTTTAAAAGAATTTGTTTAACTTTTCAATGCGTGTGTGATTTTTTTAATGAGATTAGCAGTTCCGCTGTTAAAAATGCAAACTGTTTCATAACAGTAATGAGAGACATGTTATAAAAACAATTATGCATATCGGTAGTAAACATAGAATTTTAATTTCGGTGCAATTTGTAAGAACGGCGTTTCGTAAATATCACGATGTTCGTAACATTTGCGATGACATGCCCGTTGGAAATTCAGTTGTTGTCCGGGTGGCTTAGAGTAATCTAATGGCTTGTTTTATTATCTGAATTCTTTTAGTTATTCAACTTCCTAAAATTTTTCTTCAGCACAATTCGCTCAACGTTTATAAGGCTATTTACTATTATCGCAGGAAATGAACACGCAGATAGCATATTGTTAGGTTGTAAAAAGAAGCTTAGTATCTAAATTTCGAATTACCAAGCTTTCAAATTTAAACTGTTTGGAACTAGATAAAGGCAGCTCATTTTTAATGTCGTTATTGGTCCAATGTTGCCAGATTGGGGACTTATTCAATTCAGATTATTTGACTGTTACCACTTTTTAAAATAGTATAATTCGCTTATTTTTCAGAATTTTTAATATATTTTTAAATGAATCGAATATTTCTATTTCAGAAAAAGCGGTGACAATCAACAATCTGGTTACAAAAAAGCCCCCAATCTGGCAACACTGTATTGGTCATAGTCTAAACAATGATTGCCAACTACAGTTGATCGCATTGATCGTATGTGATTGGTCAAGGTAATCGTGTCAATCTTGCCTGTTGTTATCACCCTTCGACCATTTCTATCATTTAGTCACGTAATTTATAATTCTATAATTTAATTTAATTTGAGAAACAAGACAAATTTTCTCTTCCTGTAGATCTATTGAAAACTGTTTCCATAGCTGTGTGTTATAAACGGTTTATGATTTCAAATTACTGTAGTGTTAGATTAATTTTATTTATGAGGGTAGCGACATACGAAAAATAAAATTTCTTTAGTCTAGACCTAGAGCATGGTTTGGAACAATTTTTATCCTATAGCACGCTGTAACCCACACTGTAAAGCAAAGAATGTGAATCTGCAAAACTAGTTTTTGTGAAAGCTACAGAAATCCATAGACTTATTAAAATTTTACCTGTGCACTGTACAGAAAGAAGATGTAACACTACAAAACTAGTTTTAGAAAGCTACAGAAATCTGTATGCTTACTAAAATTTTACCAGCAACCCTGGATATTACATGATTTTTTTGTTGTTGTTGTTGTTGCAATTACATAAAATGTTCCAGACATCCCAGTTTCCTAGAAAACTCTGAACAATCGTATAGATTTTTGCAGTTCGCAGTTAAACTTTCGAGGCAGACAAGCCCAAAATTAACTTAACACTTAAATTATGGTAATTAAAACACACAACAAAAAAGTATACCTTTTAATCTTATTTAGTACACAAACTACTATGTTTCATCCACAGAGCCGACTGAGCGTACTCGGAGACAGGGCTGGCAGTCATATTTTTCGCCTTATTTATGACAGAAATTCTATGTTTAAATAAGACTACGATTATTATTCGAAATAGCCTTTATTCCGGACTAACGCAGATGCACAGATTGTTTAATAGAATAATGGTCTGATCGGAGCAAGGGAAAAAAACCCGTTTATTATAATGTGTAACAAAAATATCATGAATTACTTTTTTGCAGGGTTGCCAGTTTGACCTCCACATTTAGTTGAAAAATTCGGATTCACACCACAAAAAACAAAATGTATTTTCATATTTATTTAATGACAGAATTTTCTTGATTACCAAAAGTAAAAATTCTTCTTCAGAAAGTTCCGGTCTGAAATCGAAATTTTGGGATAAAAATGGAGGCCAAACTGCCAACCTTGCTTTTTTGAAAACTTCCTTTTACTTTTGTTACATTGTACTTTAACATTTAATCGCATAGCCGATCTTGGTATACTACAATATTGCGAATAACAGATTTATTTTGTGATATTTTAAAATTTATATTTGAGATAAAGCCAAGTAATAATATATTATAATCTTCGTTGGTGACTTATTTATATTGCAATAACTCGACCATTTCTTATTTTAGATATTACTTTTACTTCTGCGACATGCATTAACACGCACTTAAAACATCTCTAACCTAATCGAGAGATCTTCAGTTATGCGGGCGAATATTTGGTTCAAAGACTAAGTTTTATAGGTCTAAAATTTAGAAAAAGATACGTTGAACAAGTGTTTTACCTAGTTTACATCTTATCTATACTAATATTATAAAGAAGTAAAGTTTGTTTGTTTGTTAGAGGTAATCTCTGGAGCTACCGAACCGATTTCAAAAGTAATGGTTTCAAAATGATGGTGTTAGTCCAACTTAGAACATAGGCTATATTTTATGTCGGTGCCACTACCCCCAAGCTGTGCAGGAGCAAAAAACGTTCTAAAAATGCGATTTTTGTGTTACTGAAGGGCCTAGAAATATGAAATTTGGAATATTAATTACTTATAAGATATAAATGATGTCTAAGAACAGTTCTTAAACAATTCGAAATTTAAAAGGAGTGAAAATGCACAAAAAGCGTTCTAAAAAACGTTCTAAATGGTAGTTTCTACATAATCTCAGGAAATACCAAATCGATTTAAAAAATAGTGGTGTCAAAATGATGGTGACGACGCTTGCTCCAAGACAGGCTATATTTTATGTCCGTGCCACTACCCCAAAGGGGGTGCAGGAGCAAAAAACGTTCTAAAAATGCGATTTTTGCGTTACTGAAGGGCCTAGAAGTATGAAATTTGGAATATTAGTTACTTATAAGATATAAATGATGTCTAAGAACAGTTCTTAAACAATTCGAAATTTAAAAGGGGTGAAAATGCACAAAAAGCGTTCTAAAAAACGTTCTAAATGGTAGTTTCTACATAATCTCAGGAAATACCAAATCGATTAAAAAAATATTGATGTCAAACTGATGGTGACGACGCTTGCTCCAAGACAGGCTATATTTTATGTCCGTGCCACTAACCCAAAGGGGGTGCAGGAGCAAAAAACGTTCTAAAAATGCGATTTTTGCGTTACTGAAAGGACTAAAAATATGAAATTTGGAATATTACTTACTTATAAGATATAAATGATGTCTAAGAACAGTTCTTAAACAATTCGAAATTTAAAAGGGGTGAAAATGCACAAAAAGCGTTCTAAAAAACGTTCTAAATGGTAGTTTCTACATAATCTCAGGAAATACCAAACCGATTAAAAAAATATTGGTGTCAAAATGATGGTGACGACGCTTGCTCCAAGACAGGCTATATTTTATGTCCGTGCCACTACCCCAAAGGTGGTGCAGGAGCAAAAAACGTTCTAAAAATGCGATTTTTGCGTTACTGAAGGGCCTAGAAATATGAAATTTGGAATATTAGTTACTTATAGATATGAATGATGTCTAAGAACAGTTCTTAAACAATTCGAAATGTAAAAGGGGTGAAAATGCACAAAAAGCGTTCTTAAAAACGTTCTAAACGGTAGTTTCTACATAATCTCAGGAAATACCAAACAGATTCAAAAAATATTTGTGTCAAAATGATGGTGACGACGCTTGCACCAAGATAGGCTATATTTTATGTCGGTGCCACTACCCCAAAGGGGGAGCAGGAGCAAAAAACTTTCTAAAAATGCGATTTATGTGTTACTGAAGGGCCTAGAAATATGAAATTTGAAATATCAGCTACTTATTAGATAAAAAGTATTTCTAAGAACAGTTCTTAAACAATTCAAAATTTAGAATGGGTGAAAATGCGCGAAAAGCGTTCTAAAAACCATTCTACATGGTGGTTTCCACACAATCTGAGGAAATACCAAACCGATTTTAAAAATAAAGGCGTCAAAAGGATGGTGACAACCCTTGCTCCAACACAGGCTATGTTTTATGTCGGTGCCACTACCCCAAAGGGGGGGCAGGAGAAAAACGTTATAAATTGCGGTTTTTGCGTGACGCAAGGGCCTAGAATCGTGAAATTTGGAATGGTAGTTGGTTATAAGATATCAATGTTTTCTAAGGACATTTCCTAAAAAAATAGAAATTTAAAAGGGAGTCCAAATGCGGAAAAAGGCGTTGTAAAAAACGTTCTAAATTGCGATTTCTATGCAATCTCAGGAAGTACTGAACCGATTTCAAATATAATGGTGTAAAAATGATGGTGACACATCTTGCTCCAAGATAGGCTGTATTTTATATCTGTTTCCACTAATCTCAGAGGAGATTGAGGAACAAAATGCGCGAAAAGCGTTCTAAAAACGTTCTAAATTCCGATTTGTCAGTAATATCTCAGGAAGAATCAAACTGATTTCAAAAGTAATGGTAGGAAATTGATGCTGACAGCCCCTGCTCTAACATAGACGCTATTTTATGTCGGTATCACTATCACCTAGACGTTGCAGGAGCAAAAAAGCGTTCTAAATTTCGATTTTTGTGATCGGTAGGGGCTAGCAACTTAAAATTAGGCAAGGTATATATTTATTAGATATAAATGATCTTTAAGAACAGTTTCGAAATAATTAGAAATTTAAAAAGGGGTGAAAATACGCGAAAAGCGTTCTAAATTGCGATTTCTACTCAATCTCAGGAAATACCAAAGCTATTTCAAAAGTAATGATTGCAAATTAATGGTGACAGTCCCTGCTATAACATAGGTTATATTTTATGTTGCTGTCACTACCATCTGAGGATTGCAAAACCAAAACATGTTCTAATTTGCGTTTTTTGCACAACTGCACAACTGAGTTCTAAGACTTTGAAGTATGGCATGGTATTTACTTACAAGATGCAACTGCTTTCTAAGAACAGTCGAAAGAAAATTCCTAATTTAAAAAGATGAAGTGAGCGAAAAGCGTTATAAATTACATTTTTTATGCAATCTTATCAAATACCAAACCGATTAAAAAAATAATGCTGAAAAATTGTTGGTGATAGAACCTGCTCAAACATAAGCTATATTTTATATCTGTGCCACTACCACCAGAGGGTTGCAGGAGCTAAAAACGTTCTAAATTGCGATTTCTGTGATAATAAAAAGGCTATAAACTTTAAATATGGCATGGTAGTTACTTATAAAATATAAATGCCCTCGAAGGACTGTCAAAAATAAATTCGGATTAAAAAGGGGTGAAGCGAAGGGCAGGTGCTAGAAGCATTCTAAAAAAGTCTTAAATTACGATTTCTATGCAATTTCAGGGAATATAAACCGATTATAAAAGTAATAGTTGCGAATCAATGGTAACAGTCTCTGATCCTACACAGGCTATATTTTATACCGATGATTCTACCACCTGGGGTTCACAGGAACAACAAACGTTCCTAAAAAGGCCTTTAAAAGCTTTCTAAATTACGTTTCTGTGGAATATTAGGAAATAACAAACCGATTTCAAAATTAATGTTGGCTAATTAATGGTGACAGTTCCTATTTCAACATAGCCTTTTTTGTTGAGAGAGGTGGTAGGACTTGGAATTTGACATGATAGTTAATTTTAAGATGTAAGTAGATGGTTTCTAAAAAATTCAAAACTTCAAATGAATACTGAAATAAGCGTATTAATTGAGCATAAAAGTTTCAAAATATTTTCTAAATTATCATTTATTTAGTTTTATTTCGTTTTATTAATTTAAGTCTTTTCTGCCTAATGCAGTGTAATAATGACGTTTAATCAAACTGTGATTTAAATATTAATTTTTGAATTATTCCTAAAAGTAATAAGTACCTTTTATTAAAAAAATCTCTTAATAAAATAAAATATTACCTTTTAACAAAATAAAAATTTAGTTAGTACCTTTTAATAAAAATTAGACATATAAATATCACTTGGCATATTTCAACTATTACGCGAGCAAAGCCGCAGGGTTTGCTAGTAGTTTATAAATAATTGAATTTACTTATCCAGTTTATAAATAATTGAACTTCATTTTATTTTTAGCCTTTTTCCTACCACGAAAATATCCCATATCATCTTAACTTTATTTTTAAATGTGAGAAAAATTTCATAATTTCTCCGTATATTGTTACTAAAAGTGTTCAAACACTTAAATAAATAAAAGAAATGTACATTTGTTACACTACGTATTTCACATTAAAATGTTAAACAAACTGTGTGAACCAATAAAAGAAAAATAACCAATAAAATAAAAATAAAAAGAATCTTAATAACCATAAAAAATAGACAGTGCACAAGGCCTTTCGAAATATCTTTGTCTTTTATCTTCAGACGGAAAGAACACATGCTACCAATTTGAAAGCAGGAGCAAGACTGAAAGGAAATGAAAGGAAAAGGGACAAGTTACAGAAAACTGCCAGCAGGAAAGCAGTAGGCATATGCCAATCACAAGCATTGACCAATCAGAAGAACATAAAGCCGGAGGAGAATTGCGAAGTAAATTGAATAAAAACATAGTGAGAAAATTGAAAATAAAGTCAAAAAATTATATATACACACACACACATATATATATATATATATATACATATATATATAAGATGTGGTGCACAGTGAGCCTGATGCTAATATTACTTTAATGAGATTTTATTTCATGTTTCCATCCAAATGTAAATTCAGTAGATAGGATACTTCTAATAAACAGATTAAGAGCGTTTTGAAAAACGTACATCCCATTATTACCTAATAGCTGGTACCTTCTTGTTTTCCTTTCAGGTTTAACTAACATGAAGTAATGCCTGAAACTAGACTAGGCTTTGAGAGAAAGAAAATTCAAACTAGAATATTAGTGGAAATTTGAAAATGTAACTGAAATTCAACGACACTTTAGGTATGAGTTGTATAACAGACACCCCCCTCTTTCCCTGCTCACGTTACACCTCTAGAATTAAACATAAGTTTGAAGCAGATGGATCATTTCAAAATGTTCTCAAGCAGCATTCGGGCAGACTGTTGTCAACCCCCACCCCATCCCCACAAAGGGAAAATGGTGGTAGGCCTGTTCGGCATGCGGCCGACGAGGTAAAGTTCATCGCATGTAATAGCGCCTATTTTACAAAATTTACATTCTAAAATTACTCCACATTCTCAAATTTGTATGATCTGAATTTCCCAGTATTTGTATACATGCAATGGCTAAAGTTTCTTCGATCTATTATATTTAACTCTTAATTAATGTTTTTATAAAAATCTGTCTCGATGTCTAAAACGCGTCCCTAAATTTGATTCATAAAATAATTTCATGGTATTGATCCTTAGCATAGATAAGAAGTATAAGCCTAAAAACATCCATATTATAATTGAAAATAAGCGTTACAGAAAATTTTAAATTATTTCAATGATAGTGGAAACATTGTTACAGAATTAAGCTTTTAAATAAACTTAATTAAAATTCAGTTAAATCTTTAGATATTTTAAATAGATACTTATGAGATCCATAATCTCGTCTCTAAGAGTTTTAAGTAGTTTAATGGAAAGTGCCATTATAATCAACCAAAAAAACCCCCATTAACAGCAGATGTAAATCTCATTAAAAGTTTTTTCTTTTATCGCTAATTATTTCTATCATCAGTATGTTTAACTTAATTAATGCGTTTGGTTAAAAATGAGGTTTCATCTAGATGATATCATTTGTATTTAATTTGTGAAAATAACCGTTAAAATTATAACACTAGTAATATCTCTTAGTTAATGTTAATCTCTAAAGAATTTATTTAATAAGTAATGCATACTGATCATACTTGTGACTGTTATTTTATTAACTCAAGAAATTAAGTAAATGATCAAAAGGATTCAAATATAGTAAAAGGGTCTTTAACAATTATTTTTTCACTTTATTTATAGATTTTATTCGCGACAAAGTGCTATTTATGTCACAGCGGACTTTCTGACAGAAATCTGTTTCCACTTTTAGAAGGGTGAAAAAACCGGTTTCAATTATTTTTATCGCTCATACCTCAACTTTAAATATGACATAATTTCAAATTTTTACATCATCAAATATTAAAAATATGCACTTCTTAATAAAATTTATTTGAAAACTGTCGATCAAATTAGAGACATTTTCAAATATTTAAAAATCTTTTCAAGGGTATTTTTTTTATTTAAATCTATCTCAATATAGAACGTTTTAGTACAATAATGTGCAAAAAGAAATGCTATCGTAATCAGCGAGTGATTTCTCCGAGCAAATTAACTCATTAATGAATGACGTTGCATTTTTGCAATATTAGGTTTGTGATTTTTTTTATTTCATTGTGAATATTTTTTTAAACAAATTTATTATCACATGTTGTATATATGACATTTTTTTAAAAAAAATTGTTAATTCATTCAAGTTGTAAAACATTAGAAATATGACTGAAATAGTACGAAATTTTTTGAAAATTTTTATTGATAAATTTAGGATTATGTTCATGGATGCACTATAAAGAACGAATTAAAATTCAGCAATTCAAGATACACTATATTGCCATTAATCACCGGACACTTTCAATTTTAGACAGTTTGTCAAATATTTAAAGATATACAGGTTGTATCTGAAATGCTTCAACAAACTTACGGGGATGATAGTACTCATCAAGATGAACAAAAAAATGCAATAGAACATGGGGTCACAAATGACGTATAAAGGGTGAAAATTGCAAAAATAGTAAAAATATTGAAATCTCTCATGCTGCTTTTCTGTAGAATTGGTTATTAGCACGAAGCTGGTTTTCCTTTCACTTTGTGCATGTCCGGTCAGAAAGAGATAACAAAAATTTGGAAGAAAGCCAAAAAAATCTGTGAGCAGGAATCCACGTGACTCCCGAAGTCATCGAGCGTGTCCGCCAGTCGTTCCTCCGTAGAATTCTGCACAAGTGCGTTCTTTAAGTTCTGACAGTGTCAAAGACATTGTTTGTGTACCACCAATGCCGAAAACAAAGTTTTCAGAACTTAAAGAACGCATTTGTGAAGCTTTCAGATCCATTGACAGAGTGATGCTACAAATTTGTTTGGAACGGACTCGATTACAGATTGGACGTATGCCATGTAACAAAAGGGTCACACATCGAACATTTGTAACTGAAAAAAACTCAGTATTTTTCTCTTTAAATTCATGCATCACTTATTGTAATATGTGCAGTAGTTTCGAAAATATGATTTTTTTTAAATCGGGTCCATCATTTGTAATAGCCCTGTATTGTAACGAAACTCATTCTGGGCTCGGGAGATCCTCCTAATTGATCACGTTGATCGCAGTAAATATAGCGAAACTGGAATTCTCTGCTGTGTGAATCCGTCGCCCCGAGGTAAAACGCTGGACTGCAAAGCAGCAGGTGATGAGGTCGAGCCCAGTTGGAGGTAGGTATTATAGTCGGAGGCAAGTATATTAAGAAATATACATGTCAAGACGGCTTGTAGATTACGCCGTCAAAACTGAAATATTGTTTCTCAATTTATTCTAGTGCGACTGGAATTCGTATGCTTTCGGCATAGTGTTTTGATGATATTACACCGGCTGTGGGCCTTTTGAATCGGGCCGCATACGCGCGATGTATCAAAAGAGTAGCGGAAGCCGGTATCGTGCCAATACTGCCCGTGGTTGCAAGCGGCTGTTGGACCGAATGCTTACCGATATCTCTGTAATTGCTGTGTTGGTTTATTTAACAAATGTTTTTGTAGTATAAACAAAACAAGTTCTTAATATAACATATTTTATTATTTAAACGAACAAACTATAGTTTGTTGTAAAAAGAAAACATATTGTTAAACTAACAGATAATTATATTTATTCTGAAAATTTTTCAACAAAAGAATTTTGTTAATTCAAGTAAATTTGGACCATTTTACTTGAATTAACAAAACACTTTTTTTGCTGACGATACAAAAAATGTTTTGTTAGAATTGAAAAAAAAAAAAATCAACAATACTTTTTTGTTGATTCAAACAAAATTTCTATTGACCCATATTTAAACAAAAAGTTTTGTTGGGCCAACCAAATTTTTGTTGAGTTAACAAAACTTTTCTCTGGGTGTACATTTTATTAACCAGTCAACTTTTCTCTTCAAAATTGATAATTAATGCTGTTGATGTGCTTGGCGATGCATGAAACCATGCATTATAAATGCAATAGACCATTTCTTTAGTCTTTTGCCACATCTCTGTTGATGAGGAATACGCGGTCCCGATTAAATATTTTATCGTCCATTTTGTCTCAAATAGGTATTTCGACAACAATAACCAGACTCCGTAAATAAGTTCCTTTGCCCTTCCACTGCACATATGCGTAAAATTTGGCGGCCATTGAACAGTTATTCAAGAATGTGTTTAGCAAGACCCATTCAACTAAGCGTGAAAATCAGGTGGCCTACGGGTCGCAGAGATACCACTGTTTACGTATAAAAATAATTCGATTAATTTAATAACAATAACTTTGCGATTAAATAAAGAGAAGATTTCTGTTACGAATTAAAAGTACAAACGATTTATTTGTCATGCCTGAGTGAGCCGTACCCAGACAAGTATCACCTATACGTGTCGTACATATGGCTTGCGCTCCTTATTCTTCAGCACCGCTATTTCCGAACAGTACATTTTGCTTTACCTACTAGCTTCATTTCTGTGATTAAATAATCAGTGCATCATGTATTCTGCGTATGCTTGGATAGGGGCACATTCCCTATGTTTTTCTTTAACTTCTTATTAAAAAACCGTACCCTTTTCTAATGTTATTTTTATTGGTAAACTAGTTGCAGGGCAACCTGATGTATGTATTTTCATTTTACGGTATCTTTCAATTTTTAGAGGTAAAAAAAATCTAATTTTCTGTTAGATAAAAAATATTTATCATATTAATTTTCTAAAATTTCTTATGAAAAGCAAGAAATTATATTTAAATAATAGTTTAACTCAAAATTACGACAGGTACTTTCAATATTATGTGATTTTGATTAGAATGCCTTTAAAAAAAAAGCGACACGCATATAAAGAAGAAAAAAAAATGATTTGTCGAGGGGATTTCGGATGAAATCTTGGGGTGCATGTCCTTATATGTTTTAGTCTATGTATGCGCCAGGTACATATGTCACCGCTCTCTTGCATTACAAATTCTTGTGGTGCGTTGCTCAGTGTACGATTTGAATGAAGCTTTTTTTCAAGGTGACAACATTTGTCAAAACATCCGTCCTTTTTAAAAAAATTGCAACTGCATATAAAAAAGGATATTATTTTTACGCATAGAAAAATTTGATGTTTAACAGTATGAACAAAAGATTCATATTAAGGGCAGCCGGAATCCCTATACCTGCCATGTTAAATTAATGTACCTTTTCTCATAAACTACTTAGGATATGGACTTGAAAAAAATTTTATGCGTAAAATAAACAATTCTTAACAATTTGAAGTTAAATTTATAAATAAAGCTCAGATATTTAAAAAAAAAAATCTGAAGTAGAAACCACATTCAAATTTCAAAAAACATGCAATTTTTTCAAAGATAATGATGATAATAAAAAAGATTCTTTTTGCGAGTTTAAACAATTCACTTCAGATTAAACAGGGATATGTATAGAATGCTCAAGCAAAATTTCAAAGCATAATGTATAATAGTTTTTTTCAAAAAGGTACATCGAAATTAAAAAAACAACATTTTGAGAAAATCAAGTTTAAAATAAATAAACGTACTAGTAGTAAAGCAGATAAACAAACAGAATTACTAAAAATTTTCCAACTTCTGTTTGCCGTAGAAATAAAAGTAATATATCAGTAGAAAGAGGATAAATGGTAGATTCAAAATATTAAAAAATCGAAAATTCGAAATATTAGGTTTTGACCTTCCAACTGCACTTAAATATGATCTCATTTTCATCCAGTAAAGCATTTCACTTTTAAGATCTAGGAGACAAATCTTAAGAAACCTTTGACGGTAGTATGCAAATGACATCTGACAACAGAACTGGTAATAAATTCAGCACAAATTTGCATTTTTAATCAAGAAACTTCTCATAACAATCGGATAACTAATGACTTTATATGCCTTTATTTTCTTTGTATCATCGGTATTGGCATACAAGAAAAGAGTCGACATGGACTACAATTAGTACGCTCGAAGCCACTTTGGTACAACCGCATGTATTAAACGCCATTTTTGGTGGCCTTCACGAAAGCCTTCCAAAGTTGGGTTACGCGGACGCAAAAAAAAAAAAATAAATAAATAAATAAAAATAAATAAATAAATAATAAGTAAGCGCCTTTCTTCTAGACGGAATAATATTGACAATGAAAGCTGAATAATTTACAACAGCTCTATTCTATCAGAGGCAATTCATCTACATTTTGTTCAAATTAGGAAAATGGTATTTCATACGGAATAATAGTATTGCGATCTTTCAACTAATGTGTTAACTAACTAGACTAACTAATTTTAATTAACTAAATAAATGGGTAACTAATTCACCTGAAAATACAGGGTGTCCATGATTAAAAGACCCTACTTTAAAGTTCTCTACAGATAAAACTATTGTTCATAAAGTTGTGAAATTTTGTGAAAGACATAATATGGGATGGGAATATGTGTAAGCTAAAAATATATAAATAAAAATAGTTCAAAATTTCGCCAACAGAGGGTGATTTTTAATAAATTACGCATTTAATATGATAGTTTAGAAATTTTATTTACAGGATGTTCATAATTAAAATATCCTATTTTAAAGTTGTCTACAGACGAAACTATTGTTCAGAATGTTGTGACATTTTTTGAAGGACATAATGTAATAAAAGTAATGGAATTTGTTTGAGCAAAAAAAAGGCCGTTTTTTAACTAATTACACATTTATCATACATTTACAATAGTTTACCAAATTTTTATTATAACCAAACATGTTGTGGATGACTTTCATCATTTTCAGATACCATCTGGAATCGTAAGATAGCATGTTCCACAGTTGATAGCAGTATATTCTGGGAAATGGTAAGAACAAATTCGTGAAATGCTGTGTTTAGAATAAGACTATTGTCAGACGGGCGTCTTTTTTGCTGCTTTTTTGCTTACGTATTATCCATTCACAATGCTAGCATTGTGAATGGATAATACGTAAGCAAAAAGTTCTTTTTTAATTTTTTTTATTTTTTATTTTAATTTTAATTTTTTTAAGTTCTTTTTTAATACGAAAACGACAAAATATGATACTCTTTCTTTATATCTGTTTTTTTTTTGTAAACAATTGAGATATTTTCTTGCTATCAATACAAGAGGGTCTTTGAAAATTACGAATAGTTTAATCGCTCATCGATACATATTCTAGTAGGTATTCTTGAGAAATACAAACACCCTGTGAGATTTTAACATAAATTTAGAACAACGCGATCTATTTTCTTTCAGTGAATGTATCATAGATGATCATTTTCTTGCTTGTTAAACGCAAGAAAATGATCAAGAAAGAAAATGTCCTTGCTTGTTACAGGCTCACGGAAAATTAGCTTTTTCTATTTCAGATGTAAAATTCAAATGAATAAGTTGTAAACAAAAAAATGGAATAATATAATCGTACTATTATTTATGTATCTTCAATAATCGTGTCCTTTAGAAATAGGCATATTTTAGAGAGAGTAATTTGGCGCAAAATTATATATATTATGAAACCAAATTTGATTTTTTTTTTTACTCAAACATTTCATTCCATACTAGGCGTTTATTTCCTTGTTTATCATTAATGCGAATCTGGATTGTTTACAGGATAATTCAATGTTAGCTATTTATGTTTACTAATCAAGTTTTGAAATTGAAATAAGTTTTAAGCTGAAAATCAGATCAACATAAAATTATGATCATTATTATATCTTCCGTGATTGGGTGCACAGCCAATTGTCATATTTTAGATTGCTACAACAAGATTTGTTTTGTTTCTTATGACGCAAACATATAATGGTGTCCTAATATCGCTTTGCTTATGAATGATGCAAATTTTGACTTTGGACTCTGATTATGGAATGTTTCTCCTTTTGCTTATCAATCCTCGTTTTTAAATTAAAATCTATGCCATAAGCTGAAAATATATTTAGCATCATTTATAAATATTAATTATAGCTTTCTGTGTCGCTGTAAGAATCCTTAAAATTGACCAATGATTCCTTGAGTATTTGAATATTGAAAGTTTGGTTAATTGACTGTTTGATTATCCTTGTTTTTTGTATTCTCAAAAACTATTTTAGATATCTAACTGCGACAACGACAGATTGTAGCTAGGAATGATTTTAACTGTCCCTGACAAGTTTAGAGTTTATTTCACAAACAGTTTTTATCCTATTTTGAACAAACAGAGAAACAGACAAGGAGTTTTTGTTTACCTTACATTTCAGATACTTTGTCTATATATTCGCATAAACTTGGAAATATGCGTTTTCTGAAAAGCACAGGCGGATACTTGAATTTCATATTTTTGTGTAGTCGTGCATCTGACTTATATCTACACACTTTCCATGCTGTTTGTAGTGTATTTATTCTGTTGAAAGGGTGTAAAAAAATTACATTTTAAGACTTTAAAAATAGTTTTTTTTTCATGTAAAATATAATTATTATATTGTGGACGATGGACGATTTTGTGTTTTGTCCCATATTTCGTGCCGTTATTGAGATAGGAATGGTAACTCCGTGGCTTGCGGCTAAGTGGTTCTGTAAGTGGTCGTAACGAGTAGTTAAAATCATTTTTACTACATCTAGATAACATATTTATGTCTACAGCTGTTGTCATTTTGGGGGTACACGGGAGTTTAGTGGGCGCCCTGTATCTATATGTATGTGTTTCACGTATATGTATTGCTACCATATTTTGTAGAATACATTCTTTCTGTTTAGCTTCCATCCATTTCTATTCTTCTTTCAAAATAATAAGCGTTTTCTTGACTAAATATAACATGATTTCAGTTCTCTTAATATTTATGCGAATATCATCAAGAAAAGCTTCTAATTATATATTACGTTGAGTAAAAAGTTTTCCGCCACTGGGAGATATCTTCGCGCCAACACCTGTCATTCGTGCGGTTGTTAGGTTATCAACCAACCAATTTTTGCGTTCGAAAGCAGAGCATATGAACTACATGACTGTAATTTGTGTGTTAAAAAATTATTATCTTGTTCTTCAAAAAAGTGTTTAAAATGGAGCTGTCAAGCAGCAGCTCAGAACGATTATGTACTATGAGTTCTCTAACAAACCCAGTGCCACTGAATTCCACAGAAAAATGTGTGTAAGTTTAGGTATTAATCCTGTTTCTTATGATACAGTCAAAGTTTGATTTCGGAAGTTTAAAGCTGGAAATTTCGACACTGAAGATGAACCACGTTCTTGCCGCCCTATTGAAGTTGATTGCGAGGAGTTAAAGCAAATCCTTGATCAAGACAGAAATGTTTCAACACGAACTATTGCGTTAGAGCTTATGTCGTTTCCCAAACACAATAGTTAACGCTCGAAACGCATAAATCTAAATTTGAGTTCAACCGCTGAGTGCTTCACGAATTGGATGCTGAAGACAAGCGCAAGAGAAAAGACTGTTGTTTGGCTCTGCTCAGACATCAAATGAAAGGGAACTTTCTGGACAAAATTGTGACCTATGAGGAAAACATGGAGTACTACAACAATACAAGACATAAAGGAGAGTGGTCCGCACCTGAGGAATCAGTAGACTCGGTTGCAAGACGTGCCCTAAATAACAAGAAGATACTTCTCTGCATCTGGTGGGATAGTTGCGGAATTGTGTACAGAGAGTACCTGAAAAGCGGCTTGACTATAAACAGTGCAATATAAAGCAACATGCTAATCAAAGTTCGCGAGACCATTCACGAAAAAGGAAGAAGCCAGTTCAGAAGGAAGGTGGTTCTCTTTCATCAAGATAATTCCCGGCCACACGTTAGTACGATGACCGGCTGGATGCTCTACAAGATAGAGTGGGATTTAATGCAACATCCACCATACAGCTCCGACATGGCCCCTTCAGATTTCTATCGGTTTTCTCATCTGCAGCTGCATATTGATGCCGCAATCTTCGATTCAAATGAGGAGGTCATAAATGAGGTCGATCTTTTTCTGGACTCGCGCACGCCCCAATTTTTCGCGGAAGGGATTTAAAAGTTGCCAAAACGATGGCAGACGATTGTAGATTTAAACGGAGATTACTATCCTCATTAGTTTTGATGATTTTGTATTTATCACTTTACAAAAAAAAAGTTTGGCGGAAAACTTTTTACTCAACGTAATATTTGCTACTTGAGCTTTGGAACATAAATGATAAACAAATCCAAATTTATAGCAAAAGATCAATCAGGAAGAGCAGAAAATTAATTTAGAATCTTAAAGGTTAACTTTTCATTGTTTATTATAACTATGATCAGGCAGCTATAACATAGTCTCTAAAGTTCAATTTTTCTGAAAGCATAAAACAATCAAAATCTGGTCAATAAGACTTTAGAAGAAATAAAAATAAAAGTGTTTTCTATTTCTATATTTTTTTGCGTGATACTATAATTCTTCTACAGTGAAAATATTTCCTCCACTAATCCCAATAAATATTTCAATTTATTTTATGTGTTTTGTTGGGCACATTTCAGAAATACCAAGGAAAATAAAAGTTTTACAAATATATTTGAGTTTCACTAGCATCGCTGATATTCACTTTCATTTTTCACTCAGTTTCGTTTATTTATTTATTTATTTGAAAATTTTATGTTACTTTGAATCAAGTTTGTGCAAAAGTGCAGAAAATATCTATGGATAAAAATGAAAAAAGTTATTGGAAGGAAATAATTTAGAACGTTGAAATTGCTGTTCGTAATTATTAATATCAATAATATTTGTGTATCAAATCTGCGTGTTTGATAGTTTTTTTAATTATTAAAAGTTATCATATAAAACAGGTAAAAAAATATTGCTTTATACTAATAAGTATGAATTACGGGAAATATTTTGTAAAGGAACTTTATTGATATCTGTTAGTTAACAACAAACAACTACTAATAAACTAATAAACAATTAACCAATTTGTTATATGATTTTTTTTAAACGCAATCGCTCTTACTATCTCTAGGAACAGTGCATATAGCAGAGAACGTCCAGCTAATACATTTTCTTACACTACAAGAAATATTATGTTATAAAACTATCGTAACACCATCGATATTTCACAGGAAAAGTAGGAAAAAGTCTTCTGTCTTTTCTTCCCTATGATGTACTGAATGATCGAATTTTAGTTACGTATACAAATGCGCATTTAAAAAATAATTTAAGCTAAAAACGGGATTCAAGAAATAGTATAAATGTAGTGACTTATAAAAACAATTTGAGCAGTTTGATCTGAAAAACGTCTAAGTATATGAACAGATGAAGATGTTTTTATGCTTCATGCAATTATAACTTCGCCTGCTTTGAAAATAGCATATCATTAGCTTTATCAACGAAGATGTTTGAAAATCAGACAATCATAATAAGCTAAATTTTCTGGGTTCTACAGAAACTGTTGGTGTTGTTTTATGACGACCAATTATCTACACTTGGGATATGGGTCCGAAAGGGGTAGTGCCCTCCGTGGGAGTCTTTCTAAGGGAACCTAGCCCGTATTTACGCAAGGAAATCCAAGGTTCAAAAGAAACCACGGTAAACTCCGAACGATTATGCCAACGGGTGCGATTGGGTTCGAACCCAGCACCTCTCGTCTACCAGCTTTGATAGCAGAACCTCTCGGCCTCTGGTGGGGCGTTCTACTGAAAGACTTTAGTTAAGTCTTTTAGTCAGGTTTGTAGCATCTGCATACCTGTAGGAAAAACAGTTTTAAAAGGAATTCATTTGAATAGTTACTTATTTTTGTTTCTGTTTTCAAAAGTGGTGTACCTGATAGCTACTGGACATCTGCAGACAATTGAAGAGCTGAGTGGAAGAACATGTTATGCTACATTTTCTTAAAAAAACATTTTATCTTTTCGACGAAGGCGGTATCAGGTATGCTATCACATGGTAAATCTAAAATACCAAAATTCTATTTAGCCTTGATGATTTAAGACATTATTCATTAATATTTAATACTTTAATATTTAATAATGTAAATAATATTAATATTTTTTAATATTTAAAATTAAATATGAATAAGTTTTTGATAGCGTTCAGTATCACACATGTTAATATTTTAAACACATGATATTAAACAGAAAATAAATCATTAAAATTGACAACAAAAACTTTCACGCTAAATTTCTTCAAATGTAATTTTTGTTACTTAACATGTTCTTCCAATTACAAGGAGAGGACCAACCTTGTTAATCACAGATTTTGATTATTTTAATATATGTTGTAGGGTAGAGACCCCTTAATATCAGGTTCAACGGATTTTATCCAACGTTCCTTAGTTCTTGAGAAACGTACACAACTTAAATACTTACATTACAACCGCAGTGATAGGTTGGTGGTAGCTTAGTTGGTATGGCATTTGACGGCTGACCCGCGGGCCCGAGTTCGATACTTGAATCTGCTACATTTTTTTTCTCATTTTTTGTTTTATAAATATACTTGTAAGTATAATTAATAATCTCATTGTCAATTAAAATTTATAATATTGTATATCAATTATAATTTTAACCTATTTAATTTTTTACTTTTAACTAAATAGTTGTATAAAACATCATAAAACTGTTAATATTTTAAAAATCACTTTTAAAACGTATTTCATATATTCTTTATTGATGCAATGATATTGAGGAATTGTGTCAATTCGTGATTTTAAAGAAACATCATTTACGCATTGCTTTAACAAAAGAAAGTCCATGCGATAATAATATTATTCTGTTTTTAAAGTAACAAGCATAATTATATTAAAAATTAGTATCAGAATTAAATTACAGCCGATTTTTTGCTTGTTAAAGATTTTTAAATTTGTAATACGTATGCTTGCGCTTTCAATTATTTTGCTTTCACCTTTATCTTCTTTCTGCTTTTATTTTTATTTTATTTGAATATTCTTTTATTTTATCATAACTAGATGGCACCACAACAGATCTGTCACGATTTTGGAATTTTTATCATTCAATAATAGATCCAATTTCTTTTTAAAGCTCTTTAAAGGATGAGAAATAATAGTTTAAAAATAAAAATGATAAATTTAAGTTTGTTAACATTATAATTAAACAAATGATATTAAAATTTTTAATTGAAATTATTAAATTATAATTACAAGTATATTTATAAAACAAAAAATGAGAAAAACAAATGCAGCGCGTTCGGGTAGCGAACGCCGTAACAACTGAGCTACGACTAACCTATCACTGTGGTTGCAATGTAAGTATTTATGTTGTGTACTATTATTAGACCCCCTAGTTTCTCAAGAACTAGGGGGCGTTGGATAAAATCCGTTGAACCTGACACTAAGGGGTCTCTACCCTACAACATATATTAAAATAATCAAAATCTGTGATTAACAAGGTTGGTCCTCTCCTTGTTAGCTCTTCAATTACGGAATACAATGGAAACACGCAACAACGCTTTCAAATTAAATATTTTTTTAATATATATAAAATCTATATTTAATATTATTGACACCTTGAAAATGCTATTTCATCAGCCACAATTAAAATTTTGTTAATAGTGATTAACAGGCTCTATGAACATTTATCGCATTGGTACTTTTAAATATTTACAAGACTTTCTCACACAATGCAAAATATATATATATTCTTGATACTGTAGCAAATTTGTTAGAATTTTGTCTTTAACTACAAAAGTTATATTTTGTGAATTGATATACGCTTGAGTCATTTTGGCACAGAAAGACAAAGATTCATAAATCCAAGAACGTAATTTCGGCCTGAATGATATATAATTTTAAAGAACTAAAATCTTTCGAATACATTACTTCTGGTAGACGTCAGGTTTATTACTAATTCACTAGACTTGAAATGCTGTTATGGAAATTCCTTTGTTAGATAAATTTAGCCTCACATTGCTTTCATTTTTAAGAACTTATATTTTATAAGGTTTGTTGGGGTAACTGGAACCCCCAGGTAACTGGGCCATAGGCTATTTTATAAAAAACTGTTGGTGTTTTTTAAGTTTTAGCTTTTGTGAGCAATGTCCCTTTATCTCTACTTCCTAAAACAACGTGTATCAACTCAATCATAACTCTCACTTTGCTGTGATAGGTTGTCAAAAATTTACGTTTCTTTTTTTAAAAACAACGTCAATATTGTTGAACTTCCTCGGATTTTTATTAAAATACTGTAAGTACTTTTATTAAACAATCTTTTTTTTTTTTTTTTTTTTTTGAAGATTAGACATATAACTACATAAATAGTATTAGTTATCTATACATATTTACTTCATGTTTTAAATGTAAGCCCGGTGTCCCAGTTACCCCATAAATGTTTCAAGAATGGGGTAACTGGGACATGTATCCGGGGCAACTGGGCCATGCTGGATCCAGTTAATAGTTATAAATAATTTTTTGTGTTTCTCTTATTATGGGAAGTAAATTTCTCCATTGGTTTTTGCTCACAATAAAGAAAATGATAGAATACCTTATTAAAATAACGTAATGAAATTTAAAAAAAAGCATATTGAGTGGTATCAAACCAAATTTCTTGACCTCTTGAGAGGCGGTGATGCCGTTATGGCATCACTTAATTTTAATTTCTAATTGCCACATTGGCACCTGAATTTTATAATTAAAATTTAACCTTTATTAAGTAAGCGAAAATATACTTTTACATCTTTTCAGATAGATTATCTTGTAAATATTGGTGTCATTAAATTATTTCAACATTTTACGAATGCAAGTACCTTGCCTCTGAAAGCCAGATAGCCAGACCTTGAAATTGTACTATACACAGGGGTCGCATTCTATAGGCATAACTGTCAATTTTTACGCTTTCTTGCTACCACTAAAATTTAATAGAGATTTTCGTTTTGTTTAATCATAAGATTTCGACGATTAAATAAGATAACATTTACTATAATATTTTAGTGGCAAGAGGAAAGCGTAAAAGTTGGCAGCTATGCTATAGGGAATCTTTTATCGTCCCTACCACTATTTTGAAAATAATATCTTCATCGCACCTTTCTTTAAGGAACAATAAAATTTTCCCTATATAATGCGACCCCTGGATAAAGATAAAGTACTTAAGTACTTACGTAGCCTTTTGTTCAAAGATTTACCTTGCTATTTTTTCCTTAAAATACCCATGTGACCTTTATACTTATTATCTATAATAAAGTACATGAGTACTTAATTAAGTTTTATATTTTTGGTATAAATAAATCTAATATTTTCACTTTTAGTGGTTTTTTTAATCACACTGACAGCAAAGGTTTCCCTTACAACGCTGTTTATTGACATATAATTTGCATGATCTGCCTCGTTTAAATTTTTTTAAGTTGTTTACACTTTTTCAAACAGGACCTGATATCCGATATGAAAAAATATAAACGCGTGTGGAACATAGACCCCCCTGGTCCAGTTACCTCATTTTTTAGGGCAACTGGACCCACGAGGAAGGAAATATGAAATGTGCATATTTTTATATTTTTAAATATTAAAAAGTAATTTTGAGCAATTCTGTCTGATAGAGGGAACCTAATTGAGCACATTTACAGAAGTTCAGACTTTAATTGAAATGAACATTTGCTTTTTGAAGCTGAATTGCCAGAAGCTCCAGAGTCACATTTTATAAAATCATGTCCCAGTTGCCCCAACTTACCTTATTAGGTTTTTAATTTTGTTCATCTGAAGAATACAATATATCGTTCTCATTGATTTGGAAATTAGAAAAGGTTAAAAATAAAAACTTTCAGCATTTAATCCGAATAATCTTTCTTAACGTTTTCACCATATTTTGGGAATTGTATTTTTATTTATTTTATATAATCTTATGAGTAAAATGGCACTTTTTAACTTCCAACCTTTTGTTGCAAATAGATTTTAAAGCATTTGCTATATATTTTTGTAGAAAAATAAATTTATTTGCAAGTTCATTTTGATATGTTTCCAGTGCTCTGAAAAGCTCTTTAACTTCAATTTATCCTTAGATTGAATATTTGCTATTAGCCCAAAACGTCGCTTTATTTTATATTTTCACTTTTACAATTGCATTAACAGTCTGTTATGCTACACCTTCATAGACATAATTCTTTCCTCAATATAAAATTATCTTTTCTGTATTTTTTTATATAATTTTATAAAACGACTACGCAACCTATTTTCTTTTCAAACCATTTTTATTTTATTTCAAAAAAAGAAATTCTGACTTGTTTGAGGTTAATACATTTTTAAAATACGCTGAGGTGCAAATTTTATATAAAACTTTAACCAATCGGATGTTAGATCGTTTCAGATGGCTTAATGAATTGCACTCCATTTTTTCATTATGACGCGTTACTATTCCAAGTGTAACTTCTTATACACGAGAATTTCCTTCAATAATTTCACAAAAAAATATATAAAAATTTTTAAAATTCAACTAGTGGAATATCAACCTGTTTGTGAAATTACATTTGATGGATCTTATTTTCGTGGTTTATTTTTCTTGTGTCAATGTTAACATTGTACACTATATGACCAAAGCTGACCGGTCACTTGCGAGTTTTGACGTTTTGTTAAATATCTAGAAAAATATATGAGGAATCAACCTGATACACAGATGTGTAAACAGGATTGTATAGGTCATATATTTCCGCGAAGATTTTTTCCCGAAACCCCATAGGGGATCGTCAAAAAATTGAAAAAGAACGAATATCTTTTGGCTAATCCTGTAAAAACTAATGGAGCAAAAGCGTTTAAACTCGAGATTATTAATAAGTGGCTTATTGTAATATACTGTGTTTATTTTTATGATGATAGCATGTATACTCGTAGAGAAATTAAGGTTTTTATAAAAACAGTCCCAAATTTCGTTAAATTTTTTGCTTATACTTTGCAGAGTTCTTAATATAAAAAAAAAAGTTCTTTTCAGAAAATATGATGAACAACATTGTACACAATACCTCGCAATCAGATTGAAAAAATAATAAAAATTTGATGAAAAATAAGCAGGTTTACTAAGAAATATTTCACTGCGCATGCGCGAATGCAATCAAAATATAATGTGCATAATATGTTAGCTAAGTGTATAGAGCAACTTTTGCAAAAGCCTCAAAAACATAGTTTGAAAAGTCTGATAATAATCGCTTATAGAATAAGCTCAAAATGAGTTGTTCCCAAAATGAAGCAAAAACATAAGGGGTTGTATCCATATATCCATTGATTAGTGCCAATTTAACATACACAATATTGCACGTAATACTGTATTTGGATGCAATCCCTTATCTTTTTGCTTCATTTTGGGAACAACGTATTTTGAGCTTATTCTATAAACGATTATTATCAGACTTTTCAAACTATGTTTTTGAGACTTTTACAAAAGTTGCTCTATACACTTAGCTAAAACATTATGCACATTAAATTTTGATTCCATTCGCGCATGCGCAGTGAAACATTTTTTATTAAACCTGCTCATTTTTCATCCAATTTTTATTATTTTTTCATTCTGATTCCGGGGTATCGTGTACAATGTTGTTCGTCATATTTCCCGAAAAGAACTTTTTTTTATAGAACCCCGCAAATTATAAGCAAAAAACTTGACAAAATTTCGGACTGTTTTATAAAAACCTTCATTTCTCTACGAGTATACATGCTATCCTCATAAAAATGAACACAGTATATTACAATAAGCCACTTATTAATAATCTCGAATTTGAACGCTTTTGTTCCATTAGTTTTTACAGGGTTATCCAAAAGATATTCCTTTTTTTCATTTTTTTGACGGTCACCTAAGGGGTTTCGGGAAAAATTCTTCGCGGAAGTATATGACCTATACAATACTGTTTACACATCTGCAATTTCAGGTTAATTTCTGATGTACTTTTCTAGGTATTTAACAAAACGTCAAAAACCGCAAGTGACCGGTCACCTTTGGCCATATAGTGTATTCGTTAAATGTATTTAAATGAAATCATATTTATAAGCTGAACAATGGAATCTTCAATTATTATGTCACAGAAATTAGTGATTTTAGAAAAAATAAAACAGACTTCAAAGTATTATTTCTTACTTTCGTCTTTTAGCAATTGTTTTATGCTATTCACATTGTAGTTAACCCAAAAACCGAACCTTACCTGAGACACTTCGAACGGAAATCGATCAAAAATAATGAAAAGTAATCCATATAAAAATGCAAATATGAAAAAATATATTGTATCTGTAATGTAAAATTTATCCTTAATGTAGAAATGTAAACATAAATTATATTGATTTATCTGGTTTTTTCCATCTGAAACAATACTGTTGTTCTACTTTTGAAAAATGTGTTACCAAATCTGGCTTGCAAGAATTAAAATTCAAATAAAAACCGATCCGAAACCGAAACAATTAGAGCCAAAACAACTCAAACCCAACCAGAAATGAAAACTTTACACCATCCTGATCCGAACGGAACAACGGGTTGGGCTCCGTAATCATAAAAACTGGTGACTGACCCGATGCAGGAATCTGATTGACATTTATTCTAATTTCGTTTGTTGAAAGTATCGCGACTTTTGACACTCAGTAGGCATTGATACATTGTTTATTTTTCTGTCCTTTATTTTATGACTATTTTAAAAACGTAAAATAATAGATTGTACCATAACATCATATTACAGTTTCTTGACGATTGATTCATTTTTACGAAATTTAAAGCTTATTAAGTCAAAAAAGGCAAGAAAATATTATTGCGGTTAGATACTGGCAACATTTAATGGAGACTACACTGTAAAAAATATTGTTTGGACTTTACAGTAAAGGTAGTGTAAGGTAACACCACCTGTAAATTGGTTTAATGAAACACTAGCTATCAACTGGTGTAAAGAAACACCACTTTTGGTGGCAATTTAGTTGCCACCTGTAAAGTCACACCACTACTAATTTCATTTATTTTAACACCAAAATAAAAAATAATTTAAAACATTACTTTTTAAATATAATACGGTCACAATTTAAAATTTATAGTTTTACGCAGAGGGGTTGGTAAATTTTTATTTAATTGAAATAAAATTATAACATATATTTTAATCATTTTATTTGGTAAACAACGAAATTTTCTACATTTACATGCCTAAAGATATTATTTTCATGGTTGCCGTATAAGGGGAAGAGGGTTGCAAATGGATCTAGAGTATGGTGTAGTCAAATTTATTTTATACATTTTTATATCTAAAATTAATCTTTTTTGGTGTATCTGAAAGATAATTACTTACTTAGCATCTCCTCCTCCCTCCCCCCTGCAAGTGCTGAGCTTCCCCACTAAATATAATCACGACCTTTTACGCTTTTCTAATAATACTAATATTTAATAGATCTTTTGACTTATTTAATCACGAATTTCGGCAATTAAATAAGTAAAAATATTTAATTAACATTCTGTGGCAAGGAAAATGCGTTAAAGTCGACAGTTATACTAAAATATAAATATGTTTTTTTTTTTTTTTTCGATTGTGTCAATTGCAACTGTTCTAAAGTACTTACTTAACGAAGTTTTACATTCTGAACTATTATGACTTATAGCGCTTCAGAATGACTTTCTATTTTATTTTCATATCTTATACGTGCTTATAATTTAGGAAATAATAAACTACATAATTTATTTTTACAATTTTGCTTCAGGTTACAATGAAAGTCAAAGAAAGGATATATTTATATAGTTAAATATAGACACATTGGAAATTCCGGGAAAAGTTCAAATATTTTGTATTGATTCCTACACCTATTTTTCCAGAAAGCTATTCTATGCCTTTGTAGTATTTCACATACAATTTAATGTCATAATTTTAATACAAAAGATTATCATTTTTTACCTTATCGCCTTCATAACTAAAGCATAAAAATCAGCCATGAACGAAATTACTTTGCTAGAAAATAACAAAGTTTTCGATGCCTGAAGTTTAAACCCTTTTCATTTTATATTACGTAATAGCATTTTTTACTTTAAGATTATAAAAACAAGCATTATATTTTGTATGACTATCAGTATATGTTTAGTTAATTTCATGGGAATACGGCGTGCTTTATTGATAGAAAAGTTTACTTTTTTTTATATTTTAGATTAAACCACTGCTTGCAAAATAATGTGAAATTTACAGAAATTTATTAAGAGGATAGGTGTTTAAAATTTTAAGACATTTATAAGTGTTAAAATGCAGAAAAATGAAGTGAAGGCTTTACTGAAAAACATTACATCATGTAAGATTTTAACCCTTAAATGTGCGATTTTTTAATTTTGTTTCGAAAAAATTATATATGATGCTCTGAAAGGTGTATTAAACAGGAAAAATAATGAAAAAAATCAGAGATGCATTTTTCATATAATACATGAATCTTTTCTTCTGTTGCACATCTGCAATATAAGTAAAAACTACTGTCTTGTGGCTGTTTTACACTAAAATAATGCAAATTAGTAAATACTTTAATAAGTAATGTCCCCAAATACCTTATTTTATGTAATTATTTATTTTATAAAACTTAATCTTTAGCCCTTTAATTCCCATGAAAGAATGCATTCTAGAAATTACGTAGTTCAGAGAATCTAAATTGGCACCAGAAAGTTTCAATGATTAATTTCGCTTTCTTTAAATTCGGAATGTCTGTTTTTTTAATTAAAGCAAATATTGCTATTTTAATTTTCTGGTGTGAATTAGGTATATGCGAATAAAAAAAATCTATTTAATTCAAAACAGCTTTGTTTGCATATATGCAAAGTGGCACAATAAAGGGTTAAGTTTTTCACCTATTTAATATAGCAGTCTAGATAATGACTAATTAATCCCATACACAGAATGTATTTCTTTAATATTTTTTCACATAATAATGAAAAAATGCACTTTTAAGCAATTAATGAACTTTTAAAAGCAGATAAATCTTATTGTTTTATACCTTTTGAGTATCATTTTAAGGGTATCGTCCTTAAAAAATAAAAACCGAAGTAATTTCCCTTTAAGACCGGACCCGCACGATCGTGTGGGTTACGCATTAAGTAAAATTCTACCTTACTGAGTTATCTATTCCACAAATGCCGGAATCGAGTTATTGTGCGGGTTAACAGAAACTATATTATATTAATTTTGTCAACAGTGAATTATCAGTTAAAAATTTCAGTTATATCATTGTTAAAAAAAAATAAAAAATAAAAAATAAAAAAACACAAAAACCAGTCCGGTCTAGGTTGAGATCACTCATGTGTCTATCTGTCCGTCTGTCACAGTCATGTTACTCGTAAACTACGAAAAGTGGAAAGTTCAAATTGGCTGATATAATAAAGGCTATAGACCTACATATTTATAGATTATTAACCATTTACAAATATATTTAGGAAAAATGTAGCGAATTCAGATAGAGAGAATTAATTTACTTGAAAAAAAAAATCTTTGCATATCGTGTAGGGGGTATCATGTGAAAGCTTTCGTAACGCCGAACTTAAAAATATATTTCTTTTAATTTTAGGTATTATATTTTCAGTTAATCGTCCAAAATGTAATGCAAAAATATGTTTCCCTCCCTCTATTTCCGAATCTACTGAAACTATAATTATGAAAAAAAATTACAGGTAGTAGAATTTAATTAAACCTTGCGGGAAAACTATAACGATTACTCTTGGTCACATAGTTTTTGAGAAAATTGTATTTTTCCGTTACACACAAATTCCGATTTGCAAGCGTTTAGAAAGGAGTTGAGGAGCGCTGGAGGTACCTATAGTATCAGAAATACAAAAGGATTGTTGATAATGTTAAAAAAATGTCGGTAATTAGCCGAGATATTAACCGTTAAAGACACGGACGGTTTGGACATACATAATGACAGAGGCGGTGTATTCTATGTACTATCGGCTTTTAAAGCTTAGATAACAACTTTTAACCCATTCACGTCGGCGTGCATCACCGGTGGGTCACGCTTGACTGCCCCATCGGGCGGCATGCATCACCGGTGGGTCACACTCCACTGTTAAATAGAAGGCGTGCACTACAGGTGGGTCACACTCGACTATGTCATAGACGGCATGCACTACAGGTGGGTCACACTTGAATATTTGAAAATTCAGTAGTAAAAACAATTCAATATTATAAACCTTATACATTCACCACGGGAAACGAAAATTCTCGTTTTCATTCAAAAGATATCATTGACTAAGGGCGTGGCTTCTACCTTACAGAAATGCATTTTTATCATGTTGTCGATATTTCTTTAGATTTTAAGACATTTTATATTAAATTCGTACATATGCTATCAATAAAATCATCTCTCTAAGTAATTTGCTTACTCCTTACGAACTTTCAGACATTCACAATCAACTCTGCTTGTTATATTCGAGTTCAATTTAATAAATATGAGAGGGGCGTGTCTTTACATACAGTGTCTGAATAAGCGAAAGTACCGCGCCGCCAGATGAAGCAAAACATGAAAATGAGTGCCGCCTCACAGCGAAAAACATAAATATAGGCGCCGTCGTGAACGTGTTAATGATATATTTGTGCAATGCAATGTCCACTAGCGGTATAAAAGCAATAAATGTCAAATTGTTAAAAACAGACTAATTTAATTAGAATTAATCACACAAATACAGGAGAATTCTGGACTAGTTTGCATTGAGTGGATCTCTCAATACCTCTACCGTGTCTTTAAATGTTAATTAAAAATTTATCTGTAAAAACGCGGCACGGACCGAGCACGGCATATTTGCGACCTCCTTTCAAAACGTGCTTAGCACAACGCCAAGTTTAATCTTTGAACACGTGTTTTGTTTTAGCTATACTATAAATAGAAAATACGCTGAATTTAGTTTTATGAAATGCCAAATGAAACTTAAATACGCACTGCTTTTATTGTCAGTACCAAATTAAGTTCGTCATAAACAGATTAGGATAAAATAAAAAATAAAAGTGTTATACAGAATAGCAATATTTGATATTATTTGGGCTTCATATCTCTATGAACTTTTATGGTTACCCATTCATACTTTTCTAGTACATAAAGCTATAACCCAACGCTACGTTGTATAATTTTTTACAAAGTCTTATTATTCTTTTAGCAACGATTACTTTTTGGTAATACAGTTACTAATTAATGTATTTATTGTACGGAACCCACTGTACGCGAGTAATACTCGCACTTGACCGTTTATTAGGGTTCCGTACATAAAAAGTAAAAACGGAACCATTATAAGATCACTCCTGTGTCTGTCCGTCTCTCTGTCTATCACAGCCATTTTACTCTTAAACTACGGAACGTGGAAAGTTCAAATTCTGGGAAGTAATAAAGACCATTGACCCACATATTTTCAGATTAATGAACATTCATAAATATATTTAGTAAAAAAAGTAGAGTAAAAAAAGTTTTTCTTAGTATATCATGTGGGGTATCCTGTGAAAGCTTTTGTAACGCTGAACTCAAGAATACATTCCTTTTAATTTTAGGTATTATATTTTCAAAGATATTGCTGAAAATGTAGTGCAAAAATATGTCCCCCCCCCCATCTAATTCCGAATCTACTGAAAGTAAAATTATGAAAAAATTAGAGGTAGTAGACGCTAATGTAAACCTTGCCGGAAAATTATAGCGATTACCCTAGGTCACATAGTTTTTGAGTAATTAGCATTTTTCTGTTATACACAAATTTCGATTTACGGGCATTCAGAAAAATTGTTGAGCATCGCTGAATATACCTATCGTTTCAGAAGTATAAAAGCATTGTTGATAATGATTTTCGAAAAAAATCATCTGTAATTAGCCGAGATATTAACCCTTAAAGGTACGGTCAGTTTGGACATACACAAGGACAGGGGCGGCGTACTCTATACCTAGTTAACAACTTTTAATGATATATATGTGTAATGTAATATCCAGTAACAGTATAAAAGCAATAAACGTCAAATTGTTAAAAACTTACTAATTTAAGGGGTCTCGGGACTCTAAAAAGTGGAAAAAATTAAAAAAAAGACCATTTTCAACATTTAATGTCTTAAAATATATATGATTTTAAAACACAATTTTAACCTTCAGACTACCAAAAAAAAGTATATGCAAGAACTACCATTCGGGTCCATTGGACCCATATGTAAAATATATAGGATTTCAAAATATACAAAACACCCATTTATCTACAATGAATATATTTGTTATTAATGCACCTTATACAATATATAAAAGTGATATATATAGTAATAGAGTAAGAAAGTAACACATACAGTAAGAAAGTAATATATATAGTATATTATAATGACTACAAAACGTTTTTCATCATAATAAAATTATTCTGTACATGAAGTACAAATAACGACGGAATGTTCTCCGCAAACATTTTTCGTACACTTCTTGCATAATGTTCGTGTTTTTTGATCTTTTTTAGAGGGACAAATATGACATCTTGATTTTTTTTCGTGGCGGTTCAAAACTATTTGCGTAAAGTTGTTCTGAAGTAGATGTTGAGACGGCGATACCTCCTTCACCTACTAATTCTTCTGCAAGTTGAATAATGAAATTCCGCCTTTTTTTCATTTTCGGATCACATTCAGCATTCAGTGACAACCATATTATGTATGCATTCATCGCACTTATATCGATCATATTATAAAATACAATCAAAGGCCACCGACGTGTCATGCATTTCACACTATATGCTCTTACCATTTTGTCCATCGTATCTACTCCGCCTTTGGTTTTATTATAATCTAGGATTATTTGTGGCTTTTTTTCTAAGCTGTTGTCAATATCATAAGTGTTATGCATTGTGCTTAGCAAAGTAACAATTCTACCTTTTCTGGGACAGTAAGAGATGATGGTCGCCTTCTCTTGAAACCCAAATAAAGTAGAATATACAGAACGATGTTTTGGATTTGTGAACACAGCGGGTAATTCAGGTTTATTTTTTCGAATTGTTCCAATAAGAGATAATTTTTTTGAAGTAAGATGTGTTGCTAATGCATATGACGTAAAAAAGTTATCACATGTAATATTACGACCAGAATTTTCAATTTCCTTCGTCAATCTTTTAACTACATTTTCTCCCTGATGAGATTCTCTTACTTCATTTTTGCCTGTATATAGTTCCAGTTTCCAAGCATACGATGTTACGCTGTCACAAATAACCCAGAACTTCAATCCATACTTTCCAGGTTTAGATGGCATATACTGACGGAAAGGACATTTTCCACGAAAAGAAACTAATTGCTCATCGACAGTCATAGACCAATTAGGAATATAAGGGTCTTGTAAATAGCTATTCCACAATTCAGAGCATTCTCTTATTGGCTCTAATTTATCAGTTGATCTTCTTTTACGCCTCTCAGCAGCATCATCAAATCTTATGACACGTAATATACTTGTGAATCTATTGCGACTCATAATGTCCCGAAATATTTGTCTTCCATTTTTTATGCTCCAAAGTTCGCTTACTGTTTCATTTTTCGATTTATATACTCCAATAAGTAATAAAAGTCCGATGAATTTTTTAAGTTCTATAATATCTATAGGTTTCCACTCTTTATCGAATACTCTATTGCCTTCCGCGTTTGTCCATTTTACTATAATTTCCAAAAGTCTTTTTCGGAAATAGATAAGAAATGAGGATGATATGGAATCCACTTCACGATTTGCAAATCTTGAAGGTCCAGATTTTTCACGTAAAATATTGATTTCAGTACGTCTTCCTTGTGGTCTGGCAACTTCATTCTTATACCAGATCTGTGAATTATTTTTGGAAACAAAAGTAGAATTTGAAGTACTTGTGGTTGCTACATTTACTTCATTGGAATCATTATCAGATTCTGAGTAGGAATCAGAAATTTCATTATGTATTTCAACATAATCTACTTCACCTTCATCAGACGACAGATTTTCATCATCGGTGTCGAATTCTATATCGTCCGGATTTTCCATAATTTTTTGAATTTCCTCTTGAGTCAATACTTTTTTTCTGTTCATCTTCAATTCAGTTTTTAACAAAAAATAAGTTAGGAAATAAGAAAATGATGAATATTTGTAAAATAACAAAGCACGTACAAACTACACTTATTACTTGTCTTCAAATATCAAGTCCTATTTTCAATGAAAAGACTCAAAAACATCAATAGACACCATTCGCTCACTAACTGTGTCTGTTGATAAATGACTCTCTGAACCAGAAGTAACCTTTTATATATGGAGCACGAAGTTTACTAGATCAGTCTAGAATGTTCTCAAAACTTCATTATAAAGTCGCCAAATTTGGCGAGATTGGCGCTAAAAATCCATCGCCAAATGGGCGATAAACAGCCAATTATGGTAACCCTGTTCCTCCTCATGATTATGGCAACCCTAGAAAAAGAAAGCAACAGTATATTACGTTTGTTTTAATGTTGGGTCCAATGGACCCGCGTGGTAAACAATGAAACAAATTAAAAATAGGTAAAAAATTTCGAACAAAATTTTAATCGCAATTGCATATACATAGAGGAGACAATTGCAGGAAAAGTCATGTAATCGCGAAACTTTGAATGCTATTTTTCATGAGAAAAATTTACATTAAATATTGCTGTCGGGTCCAATGGACCCGTCTGGTAGACGGAAGGTTAATTGGGATGAAAGATATAAGTATGTTCTTTCGTTTCACGTATTTCAAAAATTGCAAGATGCAGAATTAGTATTTATAAGGGGCTCGAAACTATTAGACATTTGTCGAACAAAAAATTCGCATAACAGTTTACGCGCAGGATTACAAAATAAATATTGCAACTAGAATGAAAATTTTGGTGCTTACTTATACTTCAGATTGTAATAATTTCCCTGAACTTAAATAAATTTGTATTTAAAGCATTTTTATATTTTTAATGCAATGTTACATTTAGCTGATACAAAATTTTGAAAATTTCAACAGTAAAATCCCCCGAAAATTATTTTTTTGAACAATAAAAAGGAAATTTTAGATTCAGTTTATACAGACTAACATGAAATATATGTTTTGAAAATTTCATGAAAAAATATTCAGAAGTTTTTCAGGTATCCTGCGCGTTATGCCCAAAAAACGCCATTTGGAAAATAATGACTTTAAAGTTTCGGAAACGCCGCTTCAGCTATTGAGCGGGTATAAATCTAAAAGCCAAAACTTCTGTTCTAATGGGTATTTAAAGGAAACAATTATATCAAAATATTCAGAAAAGATAGGAGTTTAACATCTAAAAAAATTTAAATTTCTTAAATTTTGAAGCTTTAAGAGTCCTGCGACCACTTAATCCTTTCTGGCACGGAGTAATTCTATTTATAAACTTATGAAATAATGAACTGGCACCAGAACTTATAAACGAATTTATTACAAAATGCGAGCTTGCTTATTTTCACATACATGATAAAAGGAAAATTTTAATTAAATATTCTTGGTGCCGTTTGTCTGTTTTAGAATTAAAATTAGGTGTCCGTTTTTTAAGGGCATCCCCCTCGAAAGATTTAATTAGAATGAATCTCATAAATACTGTGGGATTCGCGATAGTTTGCATTGATTTTATCTCTCAATACGCCTCGAGTGACTTTAAAAGTTAATTAAACACCTATCTGGAAAAACGCGGCACTGACCAAGGCGGCGTTGCAACTTTGAGACCTCAATTCGAAGCGCGCTTAGCACAATGCCAAATTTAAACGTTGAACAAAGGTTTTGTTTTAGCTACACTGTAGAATTAAAGGTTATTACTACGCTGAATTTAGTTTCATGAAATGCCAAATGAAGTTGAAGTATGCACTGCTTTCACTGTCAGTACCGAATTAAGTTCATCATAAACAGATTAGGATAACATTAAAAAGAGTTATACGAATAGCTATATTTGATATCATTTAGGTTCCATATTTCTTTGAACGTTCATGGTATACCCATTTACACTTTTCTAATATATACAGTTATACCCAACCCTACATTGTATAGTTTTTTACAAAGTCTTAGTATTCTTTTAGCAACGTTTTTGTTTGTTTTTTTATAATGCAATTACAAATTCATATATTTGTTCTACGGAACCCTCTGTGCGCGAGTAATGCTCGCACTTGACTGTTTATTATGACTTTATACGAGTGTGGTTGAATAATTGTTGTCCCGAGTATGTATAAACATTTGTACTACGATTGTTGGTGGGGAATATTGAAGCCTAATGTCTTAGATGCCTATATGCTCAATTTCAGAACCGTAACTGCTATATTAACATTTATTTTAAGTTTTAGGTGTGGGAGGTGGCGCCTAGCTTTAAAGTGGGGTGGGAGGGTTAAGGCTGGTTTGGAAATTTTGGGGCTAGATTTGTGACAATGGATGAGACTCGGCTACATCACTATGATCCCGAGTGTAAACGACTGTAGCCACGTCTCATCCACTGTCACAAATCTAGCCCCATAAGCTCCAAACCTGCCTTCCCCCCAATCCCCCCTTTGAAGCTAGGTGCCATCTCTCACACCTAAAATGAAAAGACATATGTTAATATAGCAGCTACGATTCTGAAATTCAGCATATAGGCATCTAACACATTAGGCTTCAATATACCACGTCAAGCATCGCAGTACAAATATTTTATACATGCTCGAGACAATAATTATTGCACCACCCTCGTATGTCTATTAACAAATACTAAGCAGACGTCTTTAAAAATATTTTTTTCTTGTTTTGAGGCATCTTTAGTTAAAACTAATTGGCTGAATGAGATAACATTTTAAATTTAAACTAAAAAGATATGAAGATATACATAGCAGGAAATAAAATTTGTGTCAAAAATCAAGTAACCAATCTTCGCTATAATGCGGCAAGGCTGAACGCGTACTTTGTACAATTCATCAGATATTCAAATTAATTACTCAATTAAACTTTGCTTGATGTTTTTTGATGGGTAATTATTTCTGCTGTCAAATGCACACAAATAGAGTAAATCATTAATTTAAATAGTTGACATTTTTCGACTTTAACAATGTAAAAATTTTGCCCATCGTTAACTTTAGTACTCCATGATACTAATTTTCAGGGAGTTCGAATTCTCAATTCTTCAATACGCAAATTATAAACTGTGGTTTCATTCCATTCATAATTTTAGCTACAGATGTCTCCAAACATGAAAAGCTATTTTATAAACACTCCGTATACTACAGCGTTCTTTTTTATGGAATTTTTTTTTCAATTGTAGTGAAACATAAAAAGTTGTTTGTTAATTTATCGTCCATTTTATCTATATTTGTATAAAAAACTACAAAAAGTGCAATTAAGTTGAGACTTGAGAATTATTTTTCTCTTAAAAACTGTTTTTCTTTTACACTTATATATTACTGGACAAGAGGAAAATAAAAAATAAGTAGGATGACATTTTCGTATTTAACCTATCTATCTTATAGAAATATATACAGAGGTTTGATATAAAACACATCTATATTAAAACATTAATGTTTTTGAAAGGATTATGTGTCTAATATATATGTGTATAATTATATATGTGTGCCGTATATTTAAAATAAACGGTCAAGTGCGAGTATTACTCGCGCACAGAGGGTTCTGTATAATAATATATAAATTAGTAAGTGTATTATTAAAAAAAAATACCGTTTCTAAAAGAACAATAAGACTTGTAAAAACTATACAACGTAAAGTTGGGTATAGCTGTATAGCATACAGGGTGCAAAGGAAAGTCCCTTTAACCTGAAAATACTTGCGAACGGAGAGAGCTACAGTTATACAAGTGAGGTAACGTTACAGTAAAGCGACTACGCCCGATCTAATGCAAACGACAGCAGCACTCCTAGTGGCGAAATTTGGAAGATAGCCATTGCAAATCGAAAACGAAAAGAGGTAGAGCAAATTTTCCAATTAGAAAGTTTTAGAGCATCAAATAATTAGTACGAAACGACATTTGGTTCACACGGATAAGATAAATCGTCGCCTGCATACCCAAAAATGTCCGAAATCGATGAGCGACGATTCTACTTTGCCTATTCACATTCCGGAAATGTAGCAGCGCACAATTGCAGATTGTGACGTTGTACTGCGCTGTAATGTCTGTGAAGATTTAATTTCCAATACATTTAAAATTTTAGGATAACCCTTTCAGGGCCAGAAGAATTCTGTTCGTAAACTGGTGAAATAATTGACTGACACCAGAATATTCAAACGAATTTCTCAGAAAACATAAACTTGCTAATTTGCAGTTTCATTACAAAATCAAAATTTTATTAAAATATTCTTGGTGCCATTTGTCAGTTTTGGAAATAAAATTAGGTGGCTAGACCGTTTAGCCACCGCCCTTGAAAGGGTTAAATCTATGTCGTCGTATTGAAGAGGTTTGCAATAGACGTTCCATGCTGAGAAATGTGCATGCAAAATTACTCTCACGGATACAAACGTGTATCGTGAGCAATGGCGAACTTTTCGAACATACTGAATATTAACTTTTTATCACTGTGAGACAGTGTGTCTTTTTTTTTGTCTGATGTTATCAAAATGTATTGAGATAAGTATGAATTTATAGCATAAATTGTGCGTATTTCTTCATACTTCTGACTATTCTATTCAAACGTTTACACAAAATAGAGTGCATCGATTTTGAACATTTTTGGGTAAACAGGCGAAGATTTATCAAATCCATGTAAACCAAATATCGTATTATATAAATTAATTGATGCTCTAAAATCTCTATCTGAAAATTTTGCTCTAACTCTTTTCGTTTTCGATTTGCAGTGGCTATCTTCCAAATTTCGCTACTAGGGGGCGTTGCTGTCGTTTTCATTAAATTGGGCGTAATCCCTTTAATATACCGTTCCCTAACTTGCATAGCTGTAGCGCTCTCCGTTCAGAAGTATTTTCAGGTTAAATGGACTTTCCTTTGAACCCTGTATACTAGAAAAGTATAAGTGGATATACCATGAAAGTTCAAGATATATGGAACCTAAATAATAGCAAATATAGCTATTCTGTATATTTGTTATTGAACATAGGTTTTAGTTAACCTTTAAAGACATAGTAGGTGTACTGAAAGAGCCACTCAGTGGAAAAATGTCGCGAATCCCATAGTATTTATGTAATTAATTCTCATTAAATTAGTCTGTTTTTAAGAATTTTACGTTTATTGCTTTTATACTGCTACTCGGCATTGCATTACATAAATATATCCTTAAAATTTGTTATCTAGGCTTTAAAAGCCGATGGAGCATAGAGTACGCCGCCCCTGTCATTATGTATGTCAAAACCGTCCGTGCCTTTAAGGGTTAATATCTCGGCTGATTACCGACGATTTTTTGTTAAATTCATGATCAACTATGCTTTTATACTTGTGCTACGATAGGTACCTCCAGCTCTGGTCAACACTTTTGCTGAAGCCCGTAAATCGAAATTTGAGTCTAACGGAAAAATGCAATTTTCTCAAAAACTATGTGACCTAGGGTAATCTCTATAATTTTCCTGTAAGGTTTAAATTAATGTCTACTACCTCTAATATTTTCATAATTTTAGTTTCAATAGATTCGGAATTAGATGGGGGGTGGACATATTTTTGCACTACATTTTCTACCATAACTTTGAAAATATAATACCTAAAATTAAATGAAATATATTTTTGATTTCAGCGTTACGAAAGCTTTCACACGATACCCCACACGATATACAAAGAAAATAATTTTTTTTCAAATAACTTAATTAGCCCCTCTACATTTTTCCTAAATATATTTATGAATATTTATTCATCTGTAAATATGTGGGTCAATGGTCTTTATTACTTCCCCCAATTTGAACTTTCCACATGCTATAGTTTACGAGTAAAATGGCTGTGACAGACAGTCAGACAGAGGAGTGATCTTATAATGATTCCATTTTTACTTTTTAAGTACGGAACCCTAAAAACAAGCTTTTTTAGAAACTTTTGTAACATAATTTAAATTATAAATTTGGCATGATAAGAAAATATTAATTTAATGAAAAAGATTTATTAAATAAAATGGAATACTTAGTAAATTTTAATGCAAAAAATATTCGCTAATTGTATTTAATTACTTAAATATCTCATTTTTATGAATAAATCACGTATGGTTAAAAAAAAATCACCAGGAATTTTATAATTTTTTTGACGTTGGAATTGTATTTTAAATATTTCACGTGTTCAATATAACACGTGTTCACTTCTGCAAAAAGTAAGAATTTTCAAATTTCTTCTTGAATGTCGTTTGCCACCACAAATTCTGAAAGGTAAATTTCGCTTTACTAATACAGCGAAATTTCTGCCAATAAATAAGGCAATTTTTTTATTTTAAAATAATTGTGAGAAAGTAATAAATTAAAGCCACGAATATTAAAGCTACGAGTATACTCGTAGCGTGGCAGTCGACGTGTTAAAACTTAGACGCGGTGAAATCGAAAGACACGAAAATACACTGTTACGTCGTTTTACCAACAAAAATGCTCGGCAACATGCCTGCCGGAGAGTGGTATGTGGCTAAAGAAATCAAAAAATAGTTATAGTTAATTCCACTCAATATTAGGTTCTTAATATATATTTAAACATCAATTATACTGTTAAAAAAATATTTGAAAGAAATCGTTTGATAGAATACTTCTATAGATTATGTTTGACAGAATATTTTTGGATAGTCGGAAAGTGGAGCACAACGTACACATTCCTACGACGGACGCTTGTAATTATTATCTCAAATAAAGATTATTTTTTATCATTTGCTTTCTTCGTTAATTTAATTTTGATTTAAAATAATAATTTTGCTGACAACATAAAAATGAAAGCTAATGATCATTTGGGCGATATTGCAATTGTAAATGCACAACTCTTTTCAACCCAAAGGCTGCTACTCGCAGTGGTGGAAAATTGGCGCAGAGGAGGAGCCTATTGACACCACTAATTGTTTATTGTATTCTTCAGCTTAATAAAAACTTGGAAATTCTGTAATTAGATCAGCCGAAAAATAGTACTAAAATTTAGTGGTGTCAATAGGCTCCACCTCTGCGCCAATTTTCCTCCACTGTACTCACGCACAGTTACGGAATTTCCCGACAAGCTGACCAAAATATAGAAAAAATTAACACTTTTTGTATCAACAACTTTTCATAGTTTTATATAAATGTACTTAAAAGATATTTCATTCAGACTTTTCCGTAAAGGCATAGCAGGCTCAAACTACCCACATGTTAAATATATTTAAAATCAATAATTTTTATTGTTCCAAACGATACACTAAAAATGCTGCTTTTCTGGATACAACTGTAAGTATTTTATGATAAAGTGTGTTGCTTCAGGAGAGATTTATTCCTAGGATTTCCCCAACAGTAAGAGATATCGGCTAAATTTCGGCCTACTACAAGAATTGCCGATAAATGAACTGTAGTCGTAAGGAGAGGATGACACAGCATTGTCTCGACAAATCTAGCGATTTCTCTGCTTAATATCAAAGACAAACGTTGGCAGTAAATCAGATAAATGCTGGAAATAATTTAATCGTCACATATTATAAGTATCAAATCGGTTGGCAATCCCAAAATGACGAAAATTGAATCATTTTACTTATAGCATTACTGTTGTTTCCGTGGTAATCTTACCCTTTTGCATTGATGTCAGGATGAGTGAGTCAAATTACTAAAACTCACCAACATCCTCCAAGGTCTTATTTCAGAACCCCTTAAAAGGCTTTTTCACGTTTCAAGGGTAGGGTAGTGTGGTAATTTTAAGACATATGAATGCGGGGTAATTAACATACAGGAGTAATACTCGCACGCTAATCGGAATATGGCCAAAACAGTTTTCATTTTAGTTAAATCAACTATTTTTCTATTTCAGTTAGTATTTTTTTAGCAGCTTACGCTGTCTTGTAGAAAACTGGTTTTCTGAATGCTAGAAAAAAATTACAGTATAACTTTTTGGTTCACTGATTTCAAATTTCAATTTCTCGGGCGGGGCAACTCTAGCGCAAATGCTACTTCGTTTTTGGATACTAGGGTATGTTATCTTTTTGTAAACAACAAAACAACGTTATTCGGATGTCCATATGGGAAAAAATTAAGTTTTTAAAAAAGTGTAGCTTTTAAGAAATCCCGGGATAATTATCAGGCAGTCTACGGGGTCATTTCCAAACACTAATATGTGATACAAAATGTGTTTTACTTGATGCTACATGGTAAATTAATTGTTTGCGAGTGATTTAAGATGGGTTGTATATTAAAATATAACTTCAAATTTCCATCTGTAAGTTAAAATGAAAATACTGTGCGGAGTTTAAACTAAAATGGGAGATTTATGATGAAAGATAGTGAGAGATCCCATTTCAGAATCAAATCTGTAATATATGCTGTATATTATGACCAAGCATTCTATCTGGGACAGGTACAAAAGTTGTTCCACAAAGAGAACAATGAGAAAAATCTGTTCGAAGTTCAAATGAAATTTTTAAACTGGCTTGAGGATGATCGATATTGGTGGTCAAAAAAAGGTCAAGTTGAATTTGCTGCCAAGTCCTTTTTGTTTATTTGGATTTATTAAGACTAAGACTGTTGATCTTTTCCATGTTAAAACTATGTGAAAGATGTGAAATAATTCTAAAATAATGTTAACAATTTTTTACAGTGATATCTTTACTGTTAAAGAAAACTAAAATGGTTAGTCCTCACGAAATTACTGCTATGTAAAAATTTTATTGTAGTGTGAAAAAGCAAGTTGGGTTACTAAAATATTTATTTATTTTTATTTTTATTTTTTATTTTTTATTTTTTTTAAACGAAATTTGTGTCGGTTTTATGTTTTTATTAAATGCCTATTTTTATTCAACAATCAGAACTGCTTAAAAAGTCTCAAAATAGTTACTGATTTACATAAATTTATATAAAACAGATATAGCTAAAGTAGCTATATGTGAAAAAGTAGCATAACTTACATACATAACATAACATAAAAAGTAAATAACTTACCTTTATTCGCGAAAATATAAATGGATTTCAGGTGTACAGGTGCAATTGCGTTTCCATGCCTTTTTTCTGGTTTCGGAATGGTCTAATAAATACCCCATTTTGTGTCATAACTTTTTACAATGATATCTCTTAATTACCGTATTTGTTGTTCAAATCTGACCCTTAAATATCTCCACAAATAGCTGTCAGGAAATTACCCCTTGGGTGTCTGAAAATTACCCCAAAGAACGGAGTTATTTTTAGACAGGATTTTATTAATTTTATTTTTTATTATTAATGCTAATTATCTGAAAATGCTTCACAATAATTACCAGGCATGTGATGATTTTACTAGGGAAAAGTTAAAAGAAATAGTCATTGATTACTGAGTAATTGCAAAAGTTTTGTTTTTATCTGAAAATCATCTCAGGCTACCCTATATAATGTTTAAACGAACAGTTGGCAGAAGTACAGGGAGAAAAAATACTTGCTTAGTAAAAAATCAGTAAACTTTGATCTCTTAAAAATCTACAGTAGTGTAAAAGAAATCAAGCAACTTAAAAGCGTTTCTTTTATCCTCCTTTTTAAAAATAATTACATAAATTGAAAATAATATAATATTAGATAATATTCGAAATTTAGACTATTGCAACAACAAACCATTTGCTCTAAATGTGTTTTTTTAATTATGAATTAGAAATTTCTGAGTTAAAATATGAATTTCTTTGTAAATAATTCAGGTAAAATTTTCGAAATTAAAAAATATATCTCTAGAATTGTAAATAAAAGAAAGATACGATTTTAAAGAAAAGTTTAGAAAAGTTTTTGGGATTTTTTTCTGAATGGTTTTGATGTAAATTGTCTTCTAAAAAAGTACAATCTTTATTCTTCAGACAGCGAGAAAATTTCTTTTACCATTTTTTTTAAATGCTTCAACAAAGTATTGTTTAAAATAATTATTTAGATTCTAAAATAAAGAGTAAACGCTATTTTTTAATACTTAACCATATAATGAGATGTTTAAGGATAGGATTTTCAGAGCTAGAAAACAGTGTTAAGACAGACTATTTTTCCTTGTAAGATGTAACAATTGTATAATTGATATGTATGAAAGTTCGATTTAATTCAAATAATAACTATTGTTAAATGGTAAAATTTTCACAATAAGAAAAATATAAAAAAATTTACATATCAAGGGTGTAATTAGTTAAGGCAAAACAAATTATGTTTTATTCAAAGTCTAAATATTGCTGTCAAGTGATTTTACAATGAAAATTACTATTAATTATAATTACAATTTAAGTTACAGTTATTTATTCTTTGTAAGATGCAAAAATATTTATCTATACCAATAGTATAAGTGTCTAATGAGTAAGAACGTAATTTCTTACGCAAAATGTAATTTTATTTGGATTTTACAATTAAAAATCAATTGTAATTTAAATTTTAATCGTAATTATTTCTAATTTTTATTGCAAACTCATTTAATAGCCATATTTAAACTTTAAAATAGAATGTTTTTTCTGCGTTAATTATTATTATTATTATAGTAATCGATGTGCAAAGATTTTCGTATTTTATAGTGGAAAATATTCCAGATTAGCAATATTTATTTTTTGAATTAAAACGAACTTTCTTATGTTTTAAACACCATTTTTGCATCTTACAAACTTTCCTATATGAAATCCTTAGCTAATCGATAAAACGTATGATATCGTAACGTAAAGGACAAAAGATAACCAATTGACCAAATGATCGAAAAAAATTGGCAAATCTAGAAAATTGATTCACTAATTGTCGGGAGTCATTATTGGAGAGGCGGTTTTCCGGGCGGAAAAGAGGCCTTTCTTGCCGCTCTCAGAGAGTGATGTCGCCAGAAAGAAAAGTAGTAGGGGCCATTTGGCCGAAGTTCAGTGTGGAATTATTTGGTGATTGGAAGTTTTTATGACTTTTTAAAAAGCCACCATAGAGTGAGCAATATATTTCCTTACACATCCCGTCAAACAGGTTTCATAATTCGTTGAATCCAACAGAATTAATAAACGAAAGAAACAGTTGCTATAATATTATATTTAAAAAATTATAAATTTTAATTACTATGTTTTGCGACTTTGAAAAACAACTGCTGTTTTTTATATTTTTTCAATTAAAAATATGCACTAAATCGTTGAATTTTGCCCTTAAGTTCCCAAAAGTACGACATGGTACCCTTGAACTCTCCATTTTATAGAGTATAGACTCTTCTGTTAATTAGTGACGCAATTTACCATTCCGAGGTTAGATTATCCTAAGAAATAAACTCAACAAGATGGAAAAAACATGCATCAGGAATTCATTATGAAACACTTTCCAACACTAACAAAGTATTATTAAGAAATTTCATTTTTTCATGAATAAAATAAGATATTTAAATAAGCAACTAAAATAACACATAACTAAGAAAAAATACATTTGAAGCAATTGGTGTCCATATCGGATAACGAGTGCAAATTCGTTCATCTTGCCCGGTAAGCGAAGTATAGAACTTATACACACAACCAATTACACTCAAATTTCGATAATTTAAAAAATACATAACACAAAAGAAAACGCACTTCCATCAATTGTAGATCTCAGTCAGTCTAATAAGTAAATTCTTTTGTGTATCTCTGTAAATGAACGATGTATGCTACGCCCTCCTTAATCTATAGGAAACATTTTGTAATGCACGTCAATTATTTAATTATGTTTCATTACATCATTAAAATGCACCGGAAACTATTTTTCCTCGTATATCATAATGAACGATGCGTGTAATTTTTATGCGTCCTTGTAAACGAACTGTAAATGCTACTTATTCTATACTCGTAAAAAACGAGTTGTAATCCATCTCAGTCACACATATCATCAATGTCATTATGTTTTAAATATTGAATATCAATAAAATGCACTACAAGAGATTTTTCCCTATGGACCACAATATCATAGAATTGTAAATTAACTATACTGTAAATGAACCCTGTAAATGAACTACAAAACCTACAAACTTCATTTACAATATCGAATATTTTATACTAAACCTCAATAACATATAAAAATTTAAGGGCAATCCAAGTATATTTCGGAGAGTTAGCGAAAAGACAGACAGACAGCAGACAAACAAAACGAATTCGTAAACATTTTTGAACGATGTCTAAAAGTATTATAAATCGATTCGTGTTTTGGCTAAAATTTCTCAGATATACGTCACCGTTTAGAGCCTTAAAGCTTCAATTTAAGTTACATGCTTTTGGGTAAAAAAAAAGTTTTAATGTGTTCTAAATTATCTTAGTTTACTCCATTACATCCGAAATATGAGATTTTTGTTTGAACTTAGGATTTTATGTGTATGTACTTATGTATATATCTATGTATTTGTTTTGTTATAATGTAAATGGAAAACACTAATGCTTACTAATTATTAGACTAAATTCTAAAATATATAATATTTGTTAATGTATTTGTTCTTTGCGATTATCTCTGAAGCATTTTACTTTCTAAAAGATTTAGTGAACATTAAGAAAACAATAAAAGCAATTATCACCTTTTCCATATATTTGATATTTCCCATTTCTCTGAAGTAATACATACGAAATAACTCAAAATCGATAGCTTCGTTAAAATTTATCCTTCGGGAGAAGGTGTTCCATAAGCTTTATTTCTGATTTATCTCAAAACAATAAAAACTCAAATAAAAATCCTTGAAAACATATTCTAGTCACGTATTATTTTTGAGTTGCTTTGCATTTATTTTAAACCATCGTCAATCAATATATGCACAAATGAAGTAGTTTGCAAAGCGTATTACGGTAGTTTACGGAACATGATTGTTTGTTTGACATGTATATCATCCTGAATTTGTTGGTGCGAAATATATGTTAGTGTATATTTTGCATTTTTAATCCTTGATTGAAAATTATTTCGATATTTAATCTAAGATTCCAATTTTTTCTTTGCTTTATATTGACTTCTGATTTCTTTGATAAATGCTGAATTTAAATCTTTCTGCATGAAATAAAGTAAAATAAAACTACTTTAATAAAAAAATTATTTTTTTTGTTTATAATATCCGCTTAACATTGACTCATAATTAGAATGTATTTTGTCATATTTAAATATTAATATTTAGACTGCGTATATAAATAAATGTTGCAGGTATAGAAAATGACCATTTAAAAAAAAAAGAAAAAATAAAGGAATTTAATCGCCTGTGGTGATTTTTTAATACAATATCGACTAGTATTTGTTTTATCAGTAGGTTTAAATTCTCAGCTTTCTAATCAAGTTTAATAGATAATAAAATCATATAATAAAATAATAACAGCTTTATTTTTAATGATTATATATTTTTTAACTCACATGGCTAGGCAATTTCAATTTAAACTGTTTTATAACAATTTAGACGATTGTTCGGAAAATGACGCAGTCTGTTCCAGGGTTGACAGTTTGATCTCCTTTTTTATTCAGAAATTTCGAATACATACCAGTTATTTTTGCTTTATTTAATGATTGAAATTTCGTAATTACATAAAGTAAAAATTCTTATTTCGCAATTCTGGTGTGAATTCGGAATTTCTGATTAAAAAAAAAGAACTGAAGTCCCTGGCCCGATCACCAACACGTGTATACTTTTCTCTGATATTTCAGTGACCATTCATTACATTAACTCTGTAAACTTATTATTACAATAATTTATTAACGTAATTAACTTGTTTCAAGTACAGTTACTGTCTATTTCATACATTTTATGTCCTAATCAACAAATTTCGTACAAAACATTCAACAAGCTTTTCAAATGACTTTTCTTCTTCTCTGATTCGGGATGACGTGTTTAGGCAAAGACGAAAAAGGGAAGAGAAAACAACTTAATGAGTTAAAGTCTATTAGTTGATTAAAATTGTAAACAAGGTTCCTAGAGATACTTAATTCTGAGTGAATGTAGTTCCGAATTTTAATCTTCGCCTTATTTAGCCATAGACTTCAGCGGTTAAATAAATGGTAATGAATTCCATCATTTCTAGTTTTATGATAACATTTCACCGAAAGCCAACTAAATAATTTAAAAATAGCGTCACAATATTTTCTTTTTTCCTAAACTTTTATACCAATATGTAAGTTTTGCTTCGGTTGAAACATACCATACCATTAAGTCAGGGCTCGCACCGTTCCTAAAATTTTCGCACTTTGCTACCAGTATTTTAAATAAGAATTATTCGTGGTAGATTCCTTTACCATCTATAATAGAATCATACAACAAAAATTATTGTTTTAATTTAGTGGTAGAAAAATGCGAAAATTTTAGGAACGGTGCGAACCCTGCATTAAGTAAAAAACGAGATTGTGATCCTCATTTCCAGTTCTGAAATTCTTGATAAACTATATCGTCCTTTTTTCCGTTTAAAAAGTTAAAAACATTTCATATTTTCAGGAAATAAAAAATTCCTTCAGAGATATGGGCGTTTAATTTTAAGAATGAAAAGCAAAATATTCTCCATTTTACAAACCATTTCTTTTTATATATACTACTGCTGTTATTAATTATATCTGTAAAACACTATTGGAAGTTTCAGAACCTTAGGCTAAAGATAGATTTCGTTCTAAATTCAAGTGAATATTTCAATTCGGAATGCATTTGAAATAAATATTTGAGTAAGAAATTTGCATATTTTGAGGAATACACACCTATCTCTCAGCATAACCTGACCTTTCATATTTTTAAAACATGCATTTATTCCTCTCTACGTGATCTGACCTTGTACTTCCGGTTTCACATCCGTTTATGGATTTCCTGTTTTCGTAAGAAGTTTTGCAAAAAGAATAAATTTTATAGCATTTTTCATGATCGTTTTTTTTCCTGATTGTTCTTTAAAAACTGTTGTTTATTTTCTAAAAATAAATATATTTTATTTCATCTCCCGTTAAACTTTACGGTTTTTCTTGAAGTATAACGTTTGTAGAAATTTATTTCTGAATTTGTTCTAAAATGAAAAATAAACGTCCTATTTATGTAAATACATAATAATGGTAGTTGTTTAATGATCATTAGCTCCCTCTTATAATATCATTATTTCAGAACTTAGGAGCATGAAATTCTATTTATGCTATTTTATCTTAAATATATGGACAATTCACCTTATAATGTACAGTTTCAAAGGTAATATTTCTGATTTTGTTTTTCAAATTAAAGGTAGTAAAAAAATCTTTATATTTCTTTGAACTTATCTGACGCTATTGTTTCCCAGATCGCGAGGAAAAATTTCTACTTAATTTTACTTTTTATAATTCTCACCTGCTTTTATGTTGTCCACAGGATTGGTGGTAGATTTATGATTTTTTTTCAATTGTTTAAAGAAAAATGGGTAACATTTTACACAGATAACACTTGAATCGTATTGCAGCTACACTGTAAAATATATATATATATATATCGTAAAGTTACTAACGTTTTTCTAGGAAAATGGGATTCCTAGAACTTTTTATGTAACGGCAACAACAAAAATTAATACAACAGATACACTTTTGGACCGAAAGTCAAAAAATCTACAATGTTACTAAGCACTTTTTAGGAAACTGTGATGCCTAGAACTTTTCATGCAACTGCAACTATGGTTACAGACAGTGTTCTCGCTGGCTTTTGACCAACATTAGCGATTTGGCGAATAAGAAAAAAAAAAAGTAGCCAAATGAAAATAAATGTTAGCAAAATATATTCGGCGTGAAACATTGAAAAATCTATCTTTAACCCCTTATTGTATCCGTTTTTGGAATATGTTCTAAAATGTTTTGTAATTACTCAAAAAATAGAAATTTAACTATCGGCTAAAGAAACTATTAAAAATAAATACATTCTAAATGCCTCCTAAGTGTGTAAATGTTTCAGACATTCTTTTAGTAGTATGAATAAAAGTTAAAAACAGCTATCTTTGATTTATCGTTGTGAAAACATACACTAAAAATTGCGATGAGATTTCGACCGATAGAAAAAAAATGACCGGTCAATGATACTTTGTGTACAACTAATAAATAGTATGGCTAATTTCAACAACCCATTACAGTAAAACTTTTCAACATTTGCCACTTGTTGCGAGCAATTTTGTTTAAGTTTTTACCAGAGCGACGCCGGCGCATAGACAGTGATTAACTGACAAAAACTTATCCCATAATCCTTTTTGTGTCTTTGAATGGTGCTAAACTGTCTTTATCTCTATAAATAGAGCAATTCAAATGGCACGGTGTTACTGAACATTTAAATCTACACCAATCCTTCAGAAACTCGGGTAGGTCTTTAGTGTATTGGCACGCACACAAACAGAGCAGAAATTGAGCACTCGCAATTTGGCGAGTCTAATTTTTAGTTTACTCGTCAAATGAAACATTTTGTCGCGATTTAGCTCAATGGCGATCGGCAGCGAGAACCCTGGTTACAGATAAAATTTTAGTAAGATTACTATAATTTTAGCAGATTCATTTGTAAAGCTACAAATTTCTGTAGCTTTACAAAAACAAGTTTTGTAGATTTACAGCTTTTTTGAGCAGTTACAGATGAAAGTTTAGTAAGCATGTAACTTTACACGTGTAGAACTGCAGTTTTTTTTTTTTTTTTTTTTTTTTTTTTTTTTTTTTTTTTTTTTTTTTTTTTTACAGTGTACGTTTAAAATGACTAACGGCTTGTCTTTCACTTTCACGCTTTTTTTGCTGGCACCTGTCAAGCTATGTAGCAGCTATTAACATCCTGTCCACGGAAATTACTTCGGAAAATATTTATTTATCAAATAAAGCTATAAAAAAAAAGAAGTACCATTAAAAACTGAATCTAAAATTAGTTTTAGAATGCAATTAATTTAAAATAAATAATACAGATAATTTAAAATAAATAATGCACATGAAAAAGAGATTTTAAATTATAGATCCAGTAAGTGGTACAAACTGGGCTCTGTAAACACATTTGCTTTATGAAAATCAGTATTTTTTATTATTTACTTATTTAAATGTATTTTACGACTTTACCTCACTACATTTCCATTATGACGTATTTTTAATTGCAGTTACATTTTTAAAAATACTTTGCGACATCGATTGTCACGTTTCAAGGGAAATGACCCATGTAGAGAGGACCAATGGAAAGTTTTATTTTTTTTCCTCATTTAATTAAAATTATCTATTACAGTTACAGTTATTAAACGCAATTTAGTTTCTTTTTTTATAATAATTGAAGCGGTCTCTTTCAATTTATTAGTCTTTGCAGGGACTTTTTCGGACACCTGCTACGCTGCTTGGCTTGTGTTTATGTTGATGAATGTTAAAGAGACAATAATCTCATTTTTTCACTCATCGACGTCTATAGACGTCTAGACTTTGGTGCATTAACCACTTACTTCGTATTTTTCATATTTTCTCTTATGCTAGAAATTTTAAATCGTAATGGTTAAGAAGTGAAAAATGCTCCTTTTCATGCTTTACGCAACTTCCCAACATATCCAGTCTTCGGATATTACTCTAGTATACACTTCCTACGGTTTTTACTTAAATTATTTCCAATTAATCACGGGACCTGCAAAAAAAGTTAACACTAAAATTGTTAAAATGTACAACTAAGCAATAAATCTGTGATAAACATTTGGAACTTCGATAAGGAGATGGCTTAGATAAAAGCGGACGGCGCAGATTTACATATAGTGCAACAAGGTGTCACCCATTGTTGGTTGGCCGTATTTTATAAACTTTTCTTAGTCTTATGAAACAGATGTTCAGTACTAAACTAGAGAATTTTCAAAACATTTCACTACAGTAAAATATAACAACACAAAAGTGAAGAATATATTAGTTAAGTATTACATCAAAATATAAAGTAAACAGATACATTCAGAGCCATATTCTGAATACGTATAACATGTGGAGACATCCATCAGCATTTCAGAAATGTAATTTTCGTCTTATTTATCTGCAATTATTTAAGCCAAAAATTTGTATTCTAAACAAAAAGTAGAAGTTTGCACATGTTACACGTATGACGTTTAGACTTGGGTCAATTGGATTTCAAACTTTTGTCATCACTTTGAAACTGTATGCGGGGCATTTAGTTCAATACTGATGCGAAATCGAGAACCTGGATGGGAAATTTCTTTACACCAACTTTCTATTGTTGAGGCATTGAAAAACTTGGATAAAAGTCTTAAATAACAACACAGAACACCCCAATGGATTAAATTGTTTATTCTGGCATTTATTTATTTTTTTCGAAAGGAATTGCATACCGCTATTTAAAAAAATAAATAAATAATTGTTTCGTTTTATAAGAGAAATTCTGCTTTAAAATAAGGTGAAGATTTGTATTAAAAAGTATTGGTCTCCCGACACACTTTGTGAGTAAAACTGGCTTATAGTGTTTGGTTAAAGATTAAGATTTTTTTACATTTGATGAAAATTTTATCGAACAAGACATTACATTTTAACAACCTGAAAGGAAAAAAGTTTCATATTAAAAAAGAACTAGTGACAAAAACAAAAACCTCAAACCAATAGAAAAATATTTTACATGAAAAGGGATTAACTCATTTATCAAGAAATATTATTTGTAAAGGATATCCTTTAAATTATACCAAGTCAGAAATTTTATACTAGAATGACGAAAAATACACATTTATTTTTTCTTTTCTACTATCTTTGTGAAATCAGAACATTTTGTAGGATTTTTTATGTTTAAAAGTAGAACGCAGACTTTCACATTGAATATTTTCATCGACGCAAATTAACCAAAAATTGAATTACTTCGTAAATGCTCTAACCAATAAATAAGGAACCTAATTAATTTTCAAAGAACAAAAACTTAAAACTTTGTGAAAGAAAAATGAAAGCCACGACTTAAAATTCAGTAATTTAATTTCTAGAATATTTTTTAGTTATTAGCATATTTTCAAGGAGAATTGTTTTTAAAATATTCGAAATATTTAATGCAAAATTTAGATTGTTTATAAGTGAATGGAGCTTAATGAACATTTAAAGTTGTGTAACAAATGAAGCTTACAGGTTTTTGCATTTTAAAACAAAATCTCTTACGAAGAACACATAGTAAAACGTAGAAATTCCATATACAGGTGTTTTATAGAATACAAACTAATTTTTTTAGTATTCATAAGAAGAAAGTATTTTAAAAGTTTTGATTTGTGAGTTTTCTGAGATTTATACGTTTTGAGATATATATATATTTTTGGTCGTTTGAGTTAATATACTTATTTGCGAACGTTGTAACTCAAGAAATATTCGTGGATTTAAGTGGAACTTTTATTTATTTGAATCTTGGTATAAATTGGTGTGATTAGCATTTGATTATAGTTATATCTCGGTGTCTATGGGATAAAATTGCACCAAACATAATATTCAAGATGTTTGCTAGGAGAAAAATATTTTCTTTTAATTATTCAACATAAGTGCTGCAATGATAGGCTTTTTCCAATGAACATTACAGCTGTATCCTATATTACATTGTGGGCACATGGCGCCAAATTTTGCATTTGAGTTCTCATATAAAATTATATGTGCTGGACGCACTCTCTATTTGAATACCCAAGTAGCGGGCAGCGCTCCACTGATACTTTATTTTTAAAATCATCGCTTCAGCTTAAGAAACGTTGAGAGAAATTGAACGCAAAATATCCGAAATAAAATAAATATGCTTATTAAGCTAGTGGGATGTATATTCCGAGAAAGTAAATTCTGCTGCTGTGTTAAAACAAAAGGAATCGGTTGTGGGCAGAGTTATTAACTTTTGAAACATTACGCCACTTTTCCTTTTACTAATTTAACACATAAATGCATTTTTTGTTACGATTGACTGATTGGTTATTGTTTTAAAATGTCTTCACTGATTTAATTTGATCATGGTCCGAAACATTCTTTGTGGAAATAGGAGGAATTTCCTTTCATATTTTAATTTGCCTCACAAGTTGCAAGGCTACTATTCTTAACTAGAACTCTTTCTTTTGGATCCTACGTTTAGCAACTGAAGAGAGAAGAAGAATAATGATGTTAAAAGTTGAACAACTGAATATTATAGATAATTATTTGTATAATGAATTATAAGAATTAATGACGTTTATAAAACATCCAGTCTGTATTGCTCATTCATTTATTGATTAGCTTAGCATGGATATAAGAATGTAAACACACACATACTATATATATGTCACAGAATATTGCTAATTATATGGTGTTATATGAGGTTATATAAACGTACTAATATGTACCCGATTTCTCATTTAACATAGATTTTTTTTTAATGCGAGAAACAAGAAAAGGTGTCCTTCTCAGAGGTTAACCGACGGAGGAGCATCTTTTACCTCTTAATCGGCATCAAAACACTAGCCACCAAAATAATTCTTTTCGTACAACATATTATTAATGTAAATTTTCTTATGGTATAGACCAGGGTGGCCAATTGTGGCACGCCGCATATCACTAAATTTTTAAAGAAATAGCCGACCTCTTGAATTGCAGAGATTCGATGATAAGATAAGGTAATGATTTCTATAAAATTTTAGTGGTGTCTATTGCGTCACATTTGGCCACCCCTGATATACACAGTAAAAAAACTGCAATGTTACTAAAGTTTTTCTAGGAAATTGGGATTCCTAGAACTTTTTATGTAACGGCAATAACAAAAATGCCTGTAACAGCGTCTGTTACAGGTATTTTTTTTTGTTGCCGTTACATAAAAAGTTCTAAGAATCCTAGTTTCCAAGAAAAACTTTAGTAACTTTACTGATTTTTTTTTTTTTTTTTACAGTGTGGACGAACCAGTTCATCTATCAACACACATTGTCATAAACACTGCTATTTCTACCTCATTTGAATACTGATTTTCATACTCATCTTTTAAGCATACTATCACTCATAACACCTCGCAGATTTGTCTTTGAATTTCTATTGGTTGCATATTCCTTTCATTTAAAAATAGAACTCCAGAACTTCAAAATCGCTGGGATCTTGTATCATGTTTCAGCTTGCCACCATACGAACTGTAATGTTATCCTGCACTCTTTACTAAATTTGGAACATCATTTAACGTGAGAATAATAGTTCCGTACTTCGTATGCAAACATTATAACGTTCTGAAACACCAGAACAACAACGCATGGCAAAATGTATGGAATATGTGGACTGAAAATGTAAAGATTTTCACTGAATGTATTATTAAAATTTATGGTCATATGTGATTCAACATCAAGTTAAGAACTTCTTGTAAGTATGGATCTGTTCATTTGTGGGAAATGATTAAATGTCCCAAACATTGTCATTCTTAATGCAACACTAATAGCGCATATTTCGATTTTATTCGACAATAAAGAAGGTTCTCATGGCAGACTTACTAAAAACATCTTTGTAGCCTTTTTTGAACTGTTAAGGTGGCTGGAATATGCCATAAAAACTGTTTTGTTCCGCCCAATAATTAAGTTGTGACAACCAGTTTAATGGACCTGTGTCGCGGTTGACAAAATGGCTATCATAATATTAGAGTTCATCATATTAATTCTGAAATTCAAATATTAAATATTTATTTATGTTAAACTTCTGTAGAAAATGTCATCGTTTTTGACTTCTGAAAATTTTCTACTTGTCAAGAAGGGAATATAAATAAATATTAATATTAATATAAATCACAAATCAGCAACAAATAAATATTAATATCCAAGATAACAGTATTTAAAAGTTTCTAAAAAAGAAAAACATATAAATGAAATCTGGAGTTATTCCACTCTACTTTACAGACACTGGTGTGCAAAAAAATATATATACATATATATATACACTAGCTGACCCGCCCGTCGTTGCCCGGGACCAACGATTTTTTTCAAACAAAATGTGAATATTTGTTCTTTGCAGGGAGGGTGGTAAAATTACTGTTGATGGATTAAAATTATACGTGTTACACTATTCAGACTATGCTGGAAAGTGCTTCGTAATCTATGCTGTACACATGATTTTTCTTTCTTGTTAGTTATGTTTTGTTCTTTGTACAGGATGGTAAAATTACCGAAGATGTATTAAAATTATATGTTTACAATATTGAGAATGTGTTGGAAAGGGTTTCATAATCTATGCTGCACGCATGATTCTTCGTTCTTCTTAGTTATAATTTGTTCTTTGCCTACGGTGGTACATATACTGCAGATGGATGAAAATGATAGGTTTTACATTATACAGAATGTGTTGGAAAGTGTTTCATAATGTATGTTGTATGCATACTTTTTCTTTCTAGCTTTGTTCTTTTCACTGGGTGGTAAAATTACTGCAAATGGTAGGTGTTACAGTATTGAAAATGCGTTGGAAATTGTTTCATAATCTATCCTGTATGCATGATTTTTCGTTCTTGTTATTTATGTTTTGTTCTTTGCACAGGGTGGTAAAATCACTGTACGTACATGGATGAAAATGATAGTTTTACAGTATTCAGAATGTATTGAAAAGTGTATCATAATCTATGCTTTAAAAATGATTTTTCGTTCTTGCTAATTATGTTTTGTTCTTTGCACAGGTTGGTAAAATTAGTGTACGTGGATGAAAATAAGTTTATAGTATTCAGAATATGTTGGAAAGTGTTTCAAAATCTATGCTATAAATTTTAACGCATCTTTCCAGAGTAGACTGGGGAGCATCAAATTGCTTCGAAGTCTTCAAATAGCCGGTTTGGCCAGAACTACCCGCTTCGACAACATTGTTCATTGCCTCAGTAGACCATGAGTACTTATTTTTTTTGTTCTCGAACCATGTTAAATCGAAAGAAAAAATATAGGGACGTACAAAAATCATCTCTTATTTAAAAACATGTCGGGGCAGAATGGGGTACTTCCCCATTCCGCCCCAAGCATTCTGCCCCAGGTATATGATTTAGGTTAGGGAAATGAGGTCACTCGAGAAAGATACGTAAATAAACGTTTAACTACACGAAACTAAAAGCAATTAAACGTACTTCAAGCATATACTAACTATAGTTATAATGTAAGCATATATGTACACCTTACTTTGGTTACAAAATCTTCAGAAGTTGCAATATAGGAGCAAAAAATCATACAACGAAAATTTCACACACCAATCCTCAAGAAAACTAGACTAACATGGCCGCCGAAGTTTAACAGCAACAGGTTGGTCTAGTTTTACTTAATGCCGCTCACTCACAGAACCTCCTTGAAACTGAAAAATGTCAAACTTATCTCGTACATTTCTGACACAATGTAATTTGTTGAATTCGAACGACGGTCCACCAATTTTCATAATGGAATCGTTGCCTGTGCACTACTAGTGCTTAATTAAATTTCTGAGATATTTATCGCTTATAATCTGTTGTAATCTGTCGATTTTCCATAGATTTGGATATAAGATGGTTTAAACATCATTACTTAATCCGTCAGCCGATATGTACGAAAATCCACGCAGTTCTTGCGACAAGGTGGTTTGTAACATATTCGTAAATGGGAGTTCAATCGGAAGTACCGTTTAGGAATTATCCTGTTCATTCATATACAAAAAATAATAGTGATTGCAATACTTTCCTTATATTATGTGTTCGAGAAAGAAATATATATATTCGTTCTTATAGCGAAAATTTTGGAAACACAATATCACTGAGTCATAAATATGATAACAATAAATAAATATATATTTTCGTTCTTCTATCGAAAATTTTGAAACACGATGTCACTGAATCGTATATTTGATAACAGTATATAAATTATCTAAACGGCTTTCATTTGGTATAAAAATTCAAACTATCTTTTTGGCGCATTTCATTATTTTAGCAAATGTATTTCTCATTTTCTGTATGTTATTTATTTTAAGCATCACATGTTAGCTTTTGTAATTATGATGAACACATTTTGCTTTGTCTTGTTTAAAAAGATAAGTACAAAATTACGGTTTTGAAACATGTATAAATTTAAAAAATATATAATAAAATCAACTCTAAATTATATGATATTATAGATTAATTTTGAGAAATATAAATTAGCATATACGTAAGACTAAGTTAAGGAACTATATCTTTTAAAACACATATCCTTACAATATACTCTGACACATGTGTTTTACAATATAGGTGAGATAGGGGCACATGTGAACACCGCAATTTTTCAGTAGTTATTATAAGTTATTTTATTTGAAAAATATTACTAAAGATGATAGCACCTGTAGATATATGGTAAAAATTTTTTTAAGCTCTTTGACATTTTGTTTGTCCTCTGTAGCCAAAACACTGTTTATAAATCTCAAAAGTAAAATCTTTGTTCCAAATTGATAAGCGAATAACTTCAGTTATTTATTCATTTATTTGAATTTGAGAATTTTAACATACACTATGAATACTAATAAATATTTTTCATAGAGTTCTTTTTCTTCTAAAATTGAGAAATGTTAATTATTTATCAATTTAACTCTAGTAGCCATGTGAGGCACTTGTGAACAGACTAGTTGGGGCAGATATGAATAGTTCATATGTGCTCCTATAATCATTCTGTGATTCTGTTCCTTTTAGTTAACTTCATGAGAAATAATGTCAGTTCCATTATCTATAATTTTCCTGAAATATAAAATATTTTCCTCACACAAAGTTGATTTTATATTGAAATTTCCCACTAACAAGCTCGTTTGTATGTTCAATTTGTATGTTCAATTGTACTTTAAATAAATTTAATATTTTCTAAAATTCAATAAGTGTTATATGTTATTATACTAAACGGTTTACAACAATATTTTTTATGCATTGTTAATACAAAAGTATTACCTTAAACAACTTTGCAAATTTTTCAATTATATTTGTTCTAAACTTGCAAAGATGGCTTACTTCCGTCTCTAAACCAGTTATGTATATGATGCTTTGAATGGAGATAGATGTCAGTAATATTTTAAGAAAGTAAAATTTTTAAACTTGTAACTACCGTAAAATCCCGATTGTAACAACTCCTCTTCCAAAAGCAAAAGAAGATTCGGGGGGGGGGGGGGGGGGGTTATAGTCGAGATTTTTTTTAATCATTAAAAAAACCTCCTTCATCTATAATTTACAATTAAATAAGGCAAATACAGGAGTGAGAATATTTCATATTTCGGCAGATTTCCGATAAATAGTTTGTAAATGCCCCTTCCCTAAAATTTTCCCCAAACAAAACCCCCCAAGCAAAATTTAAAAGATTTAATTTCTTTTTTTAAATTGCTTCTTTATTTTTTTGCAACAATACTTAATGAATCATTTAAGACCCCCCCCCCCCCCCAATTCTACTTATTTTCATTTTATAAGCTTTTGCTTAAACATTTCACCCAGAAACTAGGGATATATATATATATATATATATATATATATTTTCTTTATGGTGAATTTAACAGGTAATATAAATTATGATTATGATGACAAACGAATAAGAGAATAAAAATTATGCCAAAGGATACCTTTTCCTTTTGTTCACATGTGCCCCACGAGTGTTCACAACTACCCCACCAATGGGGCACATGTGAACAATTTTTAATTTATAAAAGTATTAAAAAATGTAAGAACTATGCAGGTGATTTTTTAAAAAAATACAATGTTTAAAAGAAAGCTCTGTTTACTATACTAAGTAGTTTTTGTTTATAGAAATTAATCCAGTTATGAGAAAAAGCTATATTTATGCGAACTGTTCACATTTGCCCCCCTCTCCCCTACGCTGAAAAACGGATAGCTCTATCAATGCATTTTCGTTAATGATAATAACGATTAAAAGCATTTACGATTGTTTAAAAATTGCTTAAAGATAGATTTCCAAAATAATAATAAATAAATAAATTTATGACAATTGTTTAAAAATTGTTTTAACTCAAGTTCTTGTGGGACTTAATTACTATGAGAAATACGTTTATTATAGATAATAAAATTAATCATATATCAGGTGTTCGTTAGTTCAAGGATATATATTCTTCCTGCTGATTCATTGGTAAATGAGGACAGGCATTTTCCGATCATTGATTTATTCGGGGCTTGTTTTGTGAGAGATTAAAATGTTTAAAACAATCGATCATCCCGTCGCATACGAGATATAGTCGGTCATCTGATTTCTACGCGTAAGCTGAGTTACCGAGGTGGTCACCAGTGGCGTGGCGTCCGGTCATCGCTGGATGCGGCGATGACCAAGCAATATTTTAAAACTCTTAATAAGCTTTTAAAACTCTACGATCCAGTTTTAGCAGAACATTTGGAGTTCATGTATAAGTGAAGGTAAGATTTAAAGTTTCTTTTTTGAACATTCAACCATTGAATTTTAGAGTTAATAATTTTTCACCACAAACTTAAATAATTGCGATGACCACCGAAAATTTTCACGCCACGCCACTGGTGGTCACCCCTGTCATCCTTGCGAGAAACACCAAAGCATATTAAATTCACAGATAAATTTGTGAGGTTTACGGACCCAATGCGATGAGAGAGTCTATGGTTAGAAGGTGGTTGCGGCACTTCAATGAAGGACGTGAAAACAATTTTTATTCACACCCTTACAGCTCGGATCTCGCGCCAATTGATTTTCCTATTTCCAAGCATCTGAAGTCTTTTCTTTCTGGCAATCAGTTCATGGACAACGACGAGGTATGATCATTGTTACCCAATGGTTGCAATTGCAGGCGGCATCGGTCTTTGAAAAGGGCATCCAAACACTCGTACCCTGCTACGATAAATGCATAAACAATGGTGGTACCTGTGTCGAACTTTAGTCTGATAATTGTAGTTCATTATTTAATAAATTTAATTCCAAACGATTTCTTCCTTTTCGTGTTGCTAAACGGAACTTACTTTCTGGATTACCTGATAATAATAAGTCCTGAATTGTAAATACTATCTACTGACAAGTTACGTGTAGAGAAAAACATATGTAAAATCCATGTATGTTACTTAAAAACTATATATATTTTAAATAGTCTACAATTGACCCTTTAACGCTCTCACATTGTTTGAAAGTTTGAATTTGAATTTAAAAAACATTTTTAGCAATATTTATAGAAAGTCAAGAAAGATAAGAATTTCTGACTTTTCGTCTCAATAACAATGAAAGACGCTTAACCCGGGAGAACTCGCTACATGAGATTTTCTCTCTCAGTCGTACTTTTTTAAGACTCTTATTTAAACCATTTTTCATTTTAATTAAAATTTCAAAATGTTATTTCAATTATTTTATTACTTTTGTGAATAAAAGTACTAAGCCAACCAAAGAAAGTTGATATTATATGAATGTAAAGTAAAAGAAAAGCAATTGGGCATTCTCACTAGCGAGTTCTCCCGGGTTAAGTAAAAGCTAATGGAACGTGTTTTCAAAAACATCTTTTTTCATCGGTGGTAAAAGAATGTCCTTACAGAAGTATGTTTTCCTTCTGTTGTCAAACAAAGTTTAATATGCCTGTTGTTTTAACAGATATTGAACGGAATGTTAAACAGAAATTTTTTATTTCATAAAAGTTTTATACATTTTCTCTGTTATTCAGCATAGATATAGTTTTCACCCTCTAATGAAAAATTTTAAAGTAATAAATAAATTCGAAACAAATAAATTCGAAAATACCAGAAACACTGCAAAAGCAAATGAAAGGGATTTGGTACAAAAGACACTGCTTCAATTATTCCATTTATGTTAGAAATTCCTTAACGGATAAAGCAAAAGATCTTGTAAAAAGAATTTAGCATTAATTAAATACTTTTTTGGTTATTTATACAGGAGAATTCTGTTGAGCCGGGTTGATTTTATTTTACGATGGGCAGGTATTGTTTCGTTTGAAGAAAGTGCTTCAATTTAATAGGATTATCCTGTCTGTAACATGAAGAACTTCTATTTCATACAAAGAAAATCTGCTAATGTCAAGTGACTATGATTACTCTGCGTAAATTATTGGAGAAAAATAGTAGCATTGCTGACAGGAATGTTCTGTAAATTCTACAGCATTCGTTTTAGAGTATCAATGGAAATGGCCTTTTTCATGCTCCAGCAGCAGACGGAAAAACTTCACTACACTATTTTCCGGTGGAATGGAAGATTAAATATTATGCTTGGATACACAAATGCCCTCAAGATAACTCATTTGACTAATTAGCCTTTTAGAGGGCTATGTTGGAAAAATTAACATACAGAAGGAAACTACTTCCCATAAACGTTAAAAGTTTAAATATTTGCGGATGAAGATGCTCATATTGCATATCCAGAGTGCACATAAAATAAATTTCTCTGTTTGGGGCAAGCATAGCTAATACTATAATGAATAAAATGAGACCAAATTTTATATTTATCCTTTTAAAAATACGGGAGATGCGGTCCATACAAAACATCTAGAAACATTCAGGAAAAATTGACAATATTGCTTTAGAAACGAGTATTTAAGAAATGTTCGAATCAAATTAAAATTTTGACGACCTGTCGGGGTCGAAACTAACCGATAATTGCACTAATCGCTAATAAAGGATAAGATACAAATTTTCCCCACCGTACGTCAAAACAGGGTCACTTATATCCTTTAAACAATCATGTAGTATATTCAGGCGAATAATATGTTTTAATGATTGAAGAATTGTGCTCAGTATGCTTCCAGCCTTACTGTACTAAAGTAGAGCAAGGTTTTCATACTTGACTTTTGGATATATTTTAATCTTCTAAATTTTTCTCTGCATGACTTTAAAAGTTTAAAAGCAAAATGTAATATTTTCCTGTTCATTCGTTTCAGCTAAAGATCCCTCCAAACACATAAAGTTATTTTAGCCCTCTCCCCCCTATATTTATTTTTAATATAATTATAACTGCCAAAGTTAAATAAATATTGAGCTAGTTTTTATTCTTATTAATAACAACACATTATTATTCAATGATATGATAATTTTATGTTTTTTTCATGCAAATATTCCAAACATATAAAATTTAAACATGTTATTTTCTGAATTTCCTATTAGTTTTGCATTTTTCCGCTTTTAAATTAACTTTAAAAATAATTTATTTCTTTTATTAAGAAATTGGTTTTGTTTTCGTTTATTGCTTTAATTACGAACGGCGATTTCATCAGAATAATGCGAAATATAATTATCTTCATAGATTAAGTAACGCAGACATAGGATTAAACCCTGAAGTTTCAAAAATTTCGTAATTGCTTTTCAATGCAATATCATCTCAAGAATTAATTAAAAATAACGAAATCTCGATGTTTTAACGAAACATGGGAAAGCTATGCTCGTACTTTGTCATAGTAAGCATGAAAATATTGTTTTTGAAGTTTTAAACGAAATACCTGGGTATTTTTAATAAAATAAAGAACTTGAAGTAACGTGGAATAATCCATACGTGGAATGTTTTAACAGTAAAAAATACTCTCATGCAGGAAGGATCCAGTTTTGAGTAATTAGCTGGAGGTAAACTTCCCTAATAGCATCGAAAGTCGATGAAAGGTAGCTATTAGATGTTATTTGGTCACCACAGTCATATAAGTTACCAAAATGTGTATGGATTTATTATACCGCCACATTATAGGGCTTTCTTTTAACAGTAATTTCGAAACTCTATTTTGAAGTCACCATATCCAAACATTTTATCATTTACAGCTTGATTCTAAATGTGACATATCGACTTAAAGTGATTTAGATATGATTCATTTTCCACGTCATATGTCGAGAATTATGAAAATATGAATTATGGTTTTGGAACAATCATTGCGTCAACTTACATACAATACATAAATAACAGCGATCACCATATTTTTAGGATATTTTTAAATGTAATCGTCAGATATAAATATGCACTACGATAATGTATTTTAAAAGGTTTCAGAGCTTGTTAAAAATGAAAGCAAACGAAATACAGAATAAATATATATATTTTTTAATTTTTAAGTTTAAAACACATGTTACTTACATGCTGAGTTACTTTGTTTTAATGGAACTTTTTTATTTTGTTGTGGTAGTTCACATTTAAAAAAAAAATAAAATAAGAAAAAAAATAAACTGGAGTAATACATACAGAAAATGCCAAAATTTAAAGAACTTAGTGTTTTGCAAATCTATTAAATCCTGCTTTATCAAGAAAATTTTAAGTTAAGATTGCAAAAAATGTTAAATGTGTGCTGTATATATTTTGGAACATTGAAAAAAGTCAGGTTCACAATTAAATAGAAAAACATACTGGATGAGAAAAATAACAATGAAATGAGTTTGAATTTATATTCAAAAATCTATAAAAAGTTGAATATCAATTTCTTGCGAATTTGCTGCAAACTTATCATCAAAACTTTGGGTACCCAGTCAGTATTATAGCAAACCAAAAGCCTTGCAACTGTTTACGAAGTACACAGAAGAAAAGTTTTAAAACAAATGCACGCGCTCAGTTTCATTACAAAGCTGGATCAGTGGTTTTTCCACCATTTATCTGAAAAGCAAAGAGAGGTGAGAACTAGCACCATTAACAGACACAAGGGTGGGGTGTGGTCAAGGCTAACACTATTTCTTTATGGAAATTTTCGCCTTACAAAAATTTCCATTAAAAATAGTGGTAAAATAGAACCTACTTCAAATTGGGTGATTTTCAAAAAGTGTCGTGTTTTACTCTCCTTACACGTTTGCACAGAAAAATAGTTAAATATCATAATTTTAATTATTGCATTTTAACTATCTTTTTTTAATGATAATTTATAGATATATTATTATTTATAAAAAAATTAAAAGAAATATATTCTTTTGTAGACAAAATGCCATTATCGTATGTTGTCCCAACAAGCAATTTATTAGGTAAAAGTCCTTCCGGCCAGTGCCGGGAGGAAGAGGTAGCTTTCATAATCCTTATTTTAAAAAAGCCAACTTATATCATGCAAACACACGAAGCTCAATTTAGTGGAAACCGAATATAGGAGATTCAATACTAATTTTTATCAATATAATGAATGAGAATTTCGCGAAATTAGTCAGCTTTATCCAAGCTGCTTTTCTTTAAAGTAACTTATATTTGGCTGCCAAATTCGGCAATTTCTTAAAGTGCCTGTCATTTTAAGACAATATGGTGGATGAGGCTAACCAGGGAACTTGGTCGAGACCTTAGTAATTGCTGTGCACATGCTCACTCACATCGGAATCGGTTAATATATAGGAGTGCTGTCGCATGGAAAAAAATCAGATTTTTCAAAATGTCACCCACAATAGAAATTGAAACTGCTATATCTGAGCCATTTTTTAAGGTAAAGACAAACAAAAAATGCTCCTGAATCCTTATATCAAGATCAAATACTTAAGAAAGAAACCTTTTTCAATTTCTAATTTTTTTGCACCTCACTTTAAATATATATATATTTTTTAATTTAATGGTCGCCATTTTGAAACAAGATGGCTGATGAATCTGGCCAGAGAATTTGGTCGAGGTGTTGATGTATACTATCCACATGCCTTCTTACATCGAAATAGGCGAATACGTGTGTTATCGCATGACAAATACAAGATCGTTTCAAAATGCTAGCCATGCTAGAAATTCAAAGTGCTATAAATCAACCATTTTTTAAGATATCAACAAAAGAACAAATTTTCAGAAACAAAAACTGCTCCGGAATCTTTGTAACAAGGCCAAACACATAAAAAAAAATCTTTTTCATTTTCCAATTTTTTAATACCTCATTTTGAATTTTAAATTTAATTTTTTTTAAATGACAACCCTTTTGAAACAAGATGGCGAATGAAGCTGGCGAACGAACTCGGTCGAGACATTGGTATGTACTATGTACAGACCAAGTTACATGCAAATAGGTTCATAAATACGCCTGTTATCGCGTGACAAAAATCAGGTCGTTTTAAAATGTCAGCAACAAGAGAAATTCAAAATGCTATTACTCAACCATTTTTTTTAAGATATAGACGAAAGAAAAACTGTTCTGGAATCTTTGTATTTTGTCAAACACATACAAAAAAAATCTTTTTCATTTTCCAATTTTTTGGTATCTCATTTAAATTTTTAATTTTTTTAAATGGCCGCCATTTTGAAACAAGATGGCGGATGAAGCTGGCCAACGAACTCGGTCGAGATATTTGTATGTACTATGTACACACCAAGGTACATCCAAATCGGTTCATAAATACGCCTGTTATTACGTGAGAAAAATCAGGACGTTTCAAAATGTCAGCCACGCTAGAAATTCAAAATGCTATAACTCAGCCATTTCTTAAGATATAGACGAAACAAAAACTGCTCCCGAATCTTTTTATCAAGGTCAAACACATAAGAAGAAAATATTTTTTCAATTTTCAATTTTTGGTACCACATTTCAAATTTAAATTTTTCTTAAAAATTTAAATGTCCGCCATTTTGAAACAAAATGGCGGATGAAGCTGGTCAACGAACTCGGTCGAGAGATTGGTATGTACTATGTACACACCGAATTACATCCAAATCGGTTCATAAATACGCCTTTTATCGCGTGACAAAATTCAGGACGTTTCAAAATGTCAGCCACGCTAGAAATTCAAAATGCTATAACTCAGCCATTTTTTAAGATATAGACGAAACAAAAACTGCTCCGAAATCTTTGTATAAAGGTCAAATACATAAGAGAAAAATATTTTTCTATTTTCAATTTTTTGGTACCACATTTCAAATTTTAATTTTTTTTAAAAATTTTAAATGGCCGCCATTTTGAAACAAAATAGCGGATGAAGCTGGCCAACGAACTCGGTCGAGATATTTGTATGTACTATGTACACACCAAGGTACATCCAAATCGGTTCATAAATACGCCTTTTATCGCGTGACAAAATTCAGGACGTTTCAATATGTCAGCCACGCTAGAAATTCAAAATGCTATAACTCAGCCATTTTATAAGATATAGATGAAACAAAAACTGCTCCGGAATCTTTGTATAAAGGTCAAATACATAATAAAAAAATATTTTTCCATTTTTAATTTTTTGTTACCACATTTCAAGTTTTAAATTTTTTTAAAAATGTTAAATGGCCGCCATTTTGAAACAAAGCGGCGGATGAAGCTGGCCAACGAACTCGGTCGAGACATTGGTATGTACTATGTACACACCGAATTACATCGAAATCGGTTCATAATTACGGGAGTTACAGTGTGACATAGGTCAGATATATATATATATATATATATATATATAGATATATATATATATATATATATATATATATATATATATATATATATATATATATATATATATCAATTTTGAACGGAGGGTGGTTTCGGGGTCTGGGGGTCATGATCGATGAAAATATACCAAAATTTTTTGAAATCGCTTTCCTCCGAACGGCTGCAATAGGTAGCTTTTTTGTAAAGAAAGCTACCTAAAAGATTTGACGAAGTTCTATTTAAAACAAATGGTTATAATTTTTTAATACATTTTTATTTATTAAGATGCTACTAATTAAAAAATATTTATTTTCATTAATTAAACTTATCTATAATTCTTAATAATTATTTTAAACCGTGTCCTAAGAAAGAGTGTCATTGCCAGGCTTCTGAAAAAAAGTTCATGTGGAATTTTTTAAAGGGCAGCTCATGCCTTTTTATCAAAGCAAAAATACTCCTTGAAAGTCAACTTGTTATCAGATTTAGGTAAATATAGTAAATAGATTTATAGTTTCAATAAAACAAGCAAAGACATTGAATGTTTTGGTAAGTGTTTTTTGTACGTCGTTACCGTACCCACTTCTAATTGATAATTAAATGAACTTTTATTTCTTAATCTGCTTTTATTACATAAGAAACAGAAAATCATTGCATGGGCCAGAAGATATAATGGCTGCCATTTATGCCTGGGGAAAAATTAAAATATTTTGCTTAATTTGTCATTACCGTAGATGTCATTACCATGCTCCTTATGTTATTACCAAGTTCATTAAAATTTAAAAATTAGTTTTAAAATCTTAAATTTGTAGTTTGGTCACTGTTGATGCTTGTACAGTCGGACCTCTATTTAACGAACCATCTATTTTGCGTACTTTTCCTTGGAACCAAGAACATTTTGCGAATTTCTTCGTAAAATAACCTCTAAATAGCGAAGTGCATTCTCTATTTAACGAATTTTTTCTTGTGATCTAAATTTTTTTTTCTCCCCATTTCTCAAAATATTTCTGGACATTTCAAACTTATTCTTTATTTAAACACATTTTATGATGTTCAATGGCCTTGAACTGGCTTTACCAGGCGCCTTCTTTGTCAGCAGTGAGAATTCGGTAAAGTACGGAGGACGAAGACGATAATCCCTTAGAGTAACTAAAAAAAATGTGGATACAGATGAGAAAAAAGAAGAAATTAATCATGATGTGCTGACTGATGATTGTATTTCACTTTATTCTGAAATTGAGACCTCGGAAACACTTTCCGAATTGGATATTTTCGACTGTGAGAAAAATAAAAACAATACAGCAATGAATTGCGATGAAGACGAATATGATGATGATGGAAATGATCATGATGCAGGAATTAACAAAACGTCGTATGATGAAATGCTAAAATCATTTGAAACAATCCGACGCGGATTATAGTTAGAAGAAAATACGCATGAAGGGTTTTTTTTTGGTTCATTGCAAAGATGCGAGACGTATTATGAGAGAAAGCACTTTTTAAAAGAAAAAACTCAGGCAAAATTAACAGAGTTTTTCAGAAATCAAATTTAAAGACGAATATGTTAATGTATGGTTAAAATTATTTGTTATAATAATAATAATTACGATAATGTCATTAAAATTCGTTAATTTTAATGTAAAACTATTTACTTTAAACAGAAAATACAGTGTATTCCCGGACAATGTTTTGTTTTCCTTGCAGATTTCAAAGATTTAAACACATAAAAAAAATGAATTGATGATGGATATTGGTGGGTAAAATAAATAAAACAAATCAATATAATTTATTAAAAAAGTGTGATTAATTACTTTTAATAAAAACATTTAGTGGTTATGAATTAAAAATCTGTTTTATGTAGTTTAAAGTATTTTAAAAGGTGAATCTCTATTTAACGAATTTTCCATATAACGAAGTTTTTTCCGGGATTTAGCAACTTCGTTAAATAGAGGTTCGACAATATATTAAAGTTTAAGAGGTAAGGTAATTATTTACAAAAAATTAAAACTTTCTGATTATTTCAAAAAATTTGATTTTGTTATCCCAAAACATGAACAGATTTTGGAAATGACCCTTTTACATGCGTTATTGATTAGAATCGGCCACAGAAAGTTTCATTAGAACGTTTTACCTCATCCAGCATATTCACTTCTTTGGACTTCCATCTCTTTCGATCATTACGTACTTCCTTGTCTCTTAAAACCATTAATGATATACAAGAAATTAAAACAACTTTACTTTTTTTTTTTTTTTTTTTTTTTTTTGTAACCATACAAATTTTATTTCCAAATACTTCAGACAAGAATTAATAAAAATTATCGAATGGATAATTAATGAATGTTTGTCCCCTTATTTCAGAGCATAACAGCATTAATAATACAATATTCTTCCAAAACAGACTTGCAAACTTTAAATTGTTATTTCAGGCTTTCTCTTGATAGATTCAAGTTAAGTAAATATCAGTCTTTCTTCTTTTACGTAGCTTTCATTGCAAAAAGCTACCTATAGCAGCCGTTTGGAGGAAAGCGATTTCAAAAAATTTTGGTATATTTTCATCGATCATGACCCCCAGTCCCCGAAACCACCCTCCGTTCAAATGTTGATATACATATATATATATATATATATATATATATATATATATATATATATAACTACATTTCTAATACGTATTTTATATGGATGTTGATTTGATGTTTTATATGTAATTGGTGACTTTTCCTCTTTTTTTTTTTCATATTAAATTTAACTTATTTAATCAAATTCAATATTAAATTATTTTTAATTTACTCTACTCAGGACAATGTCATATTAATTAATAATAGTTGGTTGGTTGTATTTATGTCGGCCAATTATCAGCACGTGGGATATAGGCCCTAAGGGGGGAATGCCTTCCATGGAGGTCTTTCTAAGGGAACCTAACCCGTATTAACTCTTGGAGAACCAAGGTTCGAAGAAAACCACGAAAACTCCGAACGATTAGGCCGACGGGTGCGATTGGGATCGAACCCAGCACCTCCCGTCTACCAGCTTCGAGAGCAGAACCTCTCGGCCACTGGTGGGGCTAATTAATAATAGTATACCAACTTTTTAGTGATTATTATGCATATTGGTTTATTTGATTAACTAATGTTATACTGTATGTATTAAAATTGGGTAAATAGTTTATTATTATTATTATTCCTCTATATTATTTAATATTGTTTTATTTTCAACATTGTATTCCATGATTAATTATCGGTTTATATGTTTGATTGGCACAATCATATTTTTTTTTAGCTTTTTTATGACTAATATAAGGATAATTCACACACTATATATGTGATCTTTAGGCTATTTGAAATTTTAGTATCTGACAATCTTATATAAACATCCATTTTTATTTATTTTATAATTTATTTAATTAATTATTTATATTTTTTCTTGCCTGTTCATTTTTTATATGTAAGCTAAATATTAAGATATATTATATTTTTATATTTTTATATTTTTGTAATGTATAATTTATTTTATTTTATAGCATATAGTCTATATTCTATATATTATCAAGTTAAAAAGTTTTTTAATTTCTCAGTGTAGATTTAGTGGTATGGTAATAGAATATATTGTATTAACATTTAATTTATTTAAAAAAAAATTCTGAATAATGAAATACAGTATGGTATTATTTATATTAGGATGTGTGTAGGAATGCAGTTGATACATTTTAATTCATTAGCATGTATTAGGTTCTACTTACTGTGACATTTGTATAATCATAATAGTTTTTAAAATAAAATAATAGATGGCGGCACCATAAATTTTGTATTTTTAAATAGCCTCTATTAAAGTCATAATTTTAATTTTTTACACTAGGTGGTAATTAACGCTGAATATTGGCAATGTTGTAAAATTGTTTTTATACAATTTAAAATTGTTTTTAGGTATTATAAATAATGTAATTATTTTTTATTTATATTATATTAATTATATTTATCACAATATTTCAACATGAATTAACTGACTCCATAGCTTTTAATTTCTGTGTCAACTTAACCGTTTTATTCACCTTAATCTTATCATGCTTTTTGGATTCCATGTGCGGGAATATATTTTGAAAATCTACTGGGAATTAATACGGTATGTTTTGTAAGATTTCTATTGCGATAAATTAAATATTTAATGGGTTGTAGTTTTTTTTTTTTTTTTTCCATTTCATGCCATTTGATAATGTTCTGTATTCATCTTGATACTATTATTTTGATTATATTGGTTGTTTGAGTACAGGGGAAAACTTTTTTTCAGCTTATAGATTTTTTCCCACAGAAAACAACCGATTTGCTTATATCATTGAATTCTGTACTCTTGAAAACGTAATTCAATATATAAGTTTTTCAATTTTTTCGGAATCCATATTCTTCTTTTTTTCTTCCATGTTAATTATTGTAATTAGGTATACGGTACTTTATTTTACACATACAGTTCTATATTGTTGGTTTATGTCGTGTAGTCAATCATTCACAATATTGCAGTTTTTGATGATGGTCGGTAATGTTTAATCAATACAAAAACCCTTAACGGTTTAAAAGTTTGTAACGCAGCACTTTATCTTTAGCTCTAAGAATTTTAAATTTGGAACTTAAAAATAATGATATCAAATTTTGAGTGACGCAATGCTATTAATTTACCTATACATATATATATCAAAATTTATTCATTGATGCTTTATCATTTACACCTCATAAATTCGAATTATGAATTTTAAAAGATTTGATATGAAAATTTAAGTGACGCCTTGATGTTGCTTAAAACGATTAGTTTTAAAATTCAATTTAAATTTTCTTTTGGCTAAATACATTTACACATCTAAACAATACTTTTCATTTTCAAATGCACTGTTGAATATATTACTTTCACTGAATCTATATAATGCACTGAATTGTATTCATTTGAATAAATTGATTTATCTTTTGTGCCACGCTATACAAAAATTAAAAGTAAAATTTATGTAAATAGTTTTTTGGTCATATTATCCTTTTGCATACATTTAACTTAGTTTGGATACAATGACGCAAAAAACTATTTACATAAATTTTACTTTTGATTTTTGTATAGCGTGGCACAAAAGATAAATCAATTTATTCAAATGAATACAATTCAGTGCATTATATAGATTCAGTGAAAGTAATATGTTCAACAGTGCATTTGAAAATGAAAAGTATTGTTTAGATGTGTAAATGTGTTTAGCCAAAAGAAAATTTAAATTGAATTTTAAAACTAATCGTTTTAAGCAACATCAAGGCGTCACTTAAATTTTCATATCAAATCTTTTAAAATTCCTAATTCGAATTTATGAGGTGTAAATGATAAAGCATCAATGACTAAATTTTGATATATATATGTATAGGTAAATTAATAGCATTGCGTCACTCAAAATTTGATATCATTATTTTTAAGTTCCAAATTTAAATTCTTAGAGCTAAAGATAAAGTGCTGCGTCACAAACTTTTAACCCGTTAAGGGATTTTGTATTGATATCATTACTTTTTTTAGGTTAGTGATAAAAAGATAAAACCATAAAAAAAATTCAAGACCAATGCAATAAATTCATAGTCGTGATTTCCACTGACCTTTACAATCCTCCATCTAAAACGAATCAAAGTGTCACAAGAATTTATGAAAACAATTTGTGTGTGCATATTCCAAGATTTCATTAACTAAAATCGAGTTAAAGAAATCTTTTAAAATTTGAACTTTTTAACACTATAGATTACTCATAAATATGATACAAATAGAAATAATTTATCTAACTGAAACTGTTTTAGCCAACATTTCAATTATCAAGTGTAAAATAAGCGATATTTGGAAATTTAAGCGTTCCATGTTGTTAAGATTTTACGTTTCCTTTTCACATGTTTCTATGAAAACGCAGACAGTTATTATAAAAGAATTTCATTTTTACTTTATATTTTTAATGTTTTGAACTCTTGCACTGTAATACATCAAAAGTGTTAACATTTTTCAACATGGTATGAAATATGCTAAAATTGACGACATATATATATATATATTTTATATATAAATACATGTAAAATAAAACTTTTTCACATTATGATCCACCTTAGGTTTATTATACAGCTATAAATAAATAAAACGAATCAAAGTGTCCAAGAATTTATGAAAACAATATGTGTGCATTATTCCAAGATTTCATTAACTAAAATCAAGTTAAAGAAATCTTTAACACTATAAACTATTATAAACTATTATAAACTATTTAACACTATAGGTTACTCATAAACATGATTCAAATAGAAATAAGTTATCTAACTGAAACTGTTTTAGCCAACATTTCAATAATTAAGTGTAAAACAATCAATATTTGGAAATTTAAGCGTTCCATATTTTTAAGAATTTATATTTCCTATTTACATGTTTCTATGAAAAAGCAGACAGTTTTTATAAAGATATTTCATTTTTGCTTTATATTCTTAATGTTTTGAACTTTTGCGCTGTAATACACCAAAAGTCTTAAAATTTTTCAACATTGTATGAAATATGTTGAAATTGATAGGAAAAATTCTTATTTTTTTTAAAAATACATGTAAAAACTTTTTCACATTAAGATCCACCTTTGGTTTATTAAAAAACCATAAATAAATAAAACAAATCAAAGTGTCACAAGAATTTATGAAAACAATGTGTGTGCATATTCCAAGATTTCATTAACTAAAATCGAGTTAAAGAAATCTTTTAAAATTTGAACTTTTTAAACCGTGAAAATAGAAAAATAATTTATCTAACTGAAACCGTTTTAGCCAAAATTTCAATCAGTAAGTGATCAAGTAAGTCATCAAGCGATATTTGTAAATTTAAGCGTTCCATGTTTTTAAGATTTTACGTTTCCTTTTTACATGTTTCTATGAAAAGCACACAGTTACTATACAGATATTTCATTTCTGCTTTATATTGTTAATTGCTTGAACTCTTGCATTGCAATAAACAAAAGGTCTTAATTTTTTTCAACATTGTATGAAATATATTGAAATTCATGAGTTTTGTACTGTGCATTTGAAAATAATAATTTCAGCTAAACATTGACGTTTGTTTGGTTATGCTTAATGCAAACCTATGCTTTGCTCAAGCACCAATGAAACTTTAACAATAACTTATTTTATCTCAATAAAGTTTTTGTTTATTTTACAATACACGGGAATATTTCCTTCAGTAAATTTATTGCTAATGTTTTTATACCTACTTCTGCATACTATATGTGATTATTCCAAGAAATTATGTCTGGAATAAAAAAAATCATGATCCATGTAGCGCTTTCAACTGTTCAAATGGTAAAAATGATCAAAAAATTGGATGCTAGACAGCCAGTAAATTTTCTTGTGAAATAATTTGACATAAATCTGAAGAGTGTGTTTATGACATGAAAATAAAATAACACAATATCATGCTGAAAGTGATTCAAATGCAAAATAAACATAAATGGGATATAAATGTTTAAATTTTCTTGAGCAACAATGTAATAATGGACTAGAAATCATAATGAATGCTTATAATAAAGTGAAATACAGTAAACTCTTTGAACTCCGCAAAATTCATAATCTGCAAACATCTATTATCTGCACTACGTGGAACGTAAGTAATGAAACTCATTTTAACATTTAAGTTCATAGATGAATTTAAAAGATGTGTTAATTTTCACTAAATAACAATTTTTCCTTGAAATAAACTGTGATTTAAGAAAATTCATACATTTTGTACCCAGCACTCGAAAATAACAATTTGAGCTTGACCTTTGTATCTTTGGTTAGGCTTAATGCAAACCTATGCTTTGCTCTAGCTCCGATGAAACTTTAACAATAACTGATTATATCTCAACAAAGTTCTAGTTTCTTTTAAAATACACATGAATATTTCCTTTAGTAGAATTTCTGCTAATGTACCTATACCTACTTTTGAATGCCATATATGTGATTATTCTAAGGCATTATGTCTGGACTAACAAGAATCACGATTTATGTAGTGGTTTTACATAGTTCAATAGATGCAAATGATCAAACAATTGGTTGCTAGATCATCAGTGAATTACCTTGTGAAATAATTTGCCATAAGTCTGAGAAGTGTGTTTATGACATCAAAATAAAATAACAATATCATGCTCAGGGGTAGGAAAATGCATCATTTTACTAGCCACTGGCGAGTGAATTTTCTGACAGGATGAGTGAATTTTTAGGTAGTTATTGAAAACTGCAAACTATACAGGTATGCCAAAAACGTTTTTTTTAATATGTAGTTAGCTATATTTTTCAACTTTTCTAATTACTGCGATGTAAACATGGTACAAAATTCTATTTTATATTAAACTTTCATCTCTTGTTTATATTTCTCAATTTTATAGGAAAGAAATATATGAAAATGCATTACAGTAATCAGTGACCTGGAGCCGGAAAATTTTTGATGCCCCAGCTCCGCTCCAAGATAAAATACTGTGGCTCCGGCTCCGTGATCTGCTCCAACTCGGCGCCGACTTCGCACTTTTGAGTTGCAGTTTTTGATTTACACATTTAATTTTTTGCTTACAAATTCTTTCTTTCTTTACCTTCATTAAAGATCTGACAAAATGCACTTTTCTTCTCAACAAACTTGAAATGCTCGTTCAGAAAATATGACATCTTTTAGCTTTTGCTTTTAAAATAGAAAGTTTGGTGGAATTTTAAACACAAAAATCTTAAATTTCTTCTACGCTTTTCAAACAACCAAAATTGTACGTGTAAACAACAGGCAGTCATATTTGTTTTCAAATAGTGTTGCCACTTAGCTCAAGTAAAAGTGAAGTAGTGTTACCATATTTTTGTGAGAAATTTTACATCTTTAATTTAAAAAAAAAACCCTTAAAAAATGATATAATTAAAATACTGAATAATGATGTAATTAAAATATTTTAAACCTGGACATTTAAAAGACTGAAATAAAAGATTAAAAAAATAATAATAAACTAAAGGAGCCCTGGAGCAGAGTAAATTTTAGAGCTCTAGCTCCAGGGAAAATACAGCTCCGGAGCGCTCCGGCTCCGGTTACAACACCAGGTCTCTGAGAGTAATAGTAACCAACTATTTTGAGTTGCGTAATTTTGTCATAAATTTTTTTAACTGTACATTGCATTTTACTGGCTGTTGAAATAAATCCTTGGCTGGTAAGATTTTCTAGAAATTCTCCATCCCTGGTCATAAACATAATAGAAATAACTTATCTAACAGACACTTTTTTATCCAACATTTCAGGTGTCTGACTATGTACAGAGCAATTGAGCTATTTAATTATTTTTTAAATGTATTTTTATTAAGATTATGAATAGAAAATATGAAAAAAAGCAAAAAATATTTCCTTCATTGATAAAATTTTGGTTAATGGAGGAATTTATAGCAAAATTTAGTGAAATTTGGCCCAAAATGCTCTAAAGAAAATTTGGTACTTTTCGGTTAGCCGGGCGCCAGTGTTATATATACATGGATATGTATATATATATACATCTATATACATATACAAATATGTGCGTACACATGCATATATGTGTATATATACATATATATGTATGTATATCCATGTATTTATAACACTGGCACCCGGCTAACCGAAAAGTACCGAAAATTTTACTGTATGTTAGTTTCCTTTGTACATTTCATATTTATGACATTGGTGAAGGCAATGAACTAAAATCTAAGAAACGTTTTAAATGTTTCAAAACTTATAGCATATTGCACTTGTTTACATGTTAATTTTCATAAAATTCATCAATGTCATTCCACAAAAACATCCATAAAACAAAAAAATATTTATTTTAAATTTAAATCTTTAGTTCATTGCCTTCACAATAGTGTAAACAACATATTTTAAATTTCATAGTGATATTCCAATAATTTTCTGAGGAATAATGTTTTGCGTATGGAATTTTCACCGAAAATTACATTATCCAAAAAATTCATTTAAAGTTTAGATTTTTGTTTTACTACAAGAATTTCAGTAATTATACATCTAAACTTCACTGTTTTTATAAGTCACTCATTTCTTTAAAAGTACTGACCCTTTTTTAATCTCTAGAAGGCCATATTTTGCCCCCCCCCCCCCAGTTTTTTAACAAAGCAAAGCATGACATTTCACATCAAAGATGCGACCGTTATCACAAACACCATATTCTTCAGTTTTAAGTGACTTGGATTGTTTGTGGCGTATTCAATGCCTTTTAATTTCACGTATAATTCAATATTATACAATTTTACAGGTAAATAATAAAAAAACAGAGCTCGTCTTCTGTATCTAGGCTAGTCAGTGATGATTTGGCACCCAGAAGCAGAATTTTCAGTATCAATCTGCAGCAAACCAAAATTTATCTGCGACCCAACAATACTGAACCAAGCTACTATAATAAATACTCACTGTAACCCATAAAATAAGAAAAATTTACATTTTACAAAGAAAATTAATAACAAACACAATAACTCCTAAAACAAAGTAAATTTGTGATTTTTTTTAAAGCTCAATATTTATTTTTAAGCTGGTAGATTGATCTGCAAGGTCTAAAATAATCCGCACAGTTTCCACTATGGAGATTTGGTACACGATCACTTTCTACGCCATGTCATTCATATCATTCCACAAAAACACCCATAAGATAAAAAATATTTCTTCTAAATTTATACCTACTTTAAATTTCATAATGATATTCAAATAACTTTTTGAGAAATCATGTTTTGCGTATGGAATTTTTACCGAAAATAACTTTTCCAAAAAATGCATTTAAAATTTAGGTTTGTGCTTTACTACAAGAATTTACAGTACTATACATCCAAACTTCACTGTTTTTACAAGTGATGCTCATTTTTTTTAAGTACTGACCCTTTCTTTATCTTTAGAAGGTCATAACTCCCCCTCCACATTCTGCAACAAAGCAAAAGATGATGTTTCTCATCGATGTAACCGTTATCGAAAACACAATGTTCTTCAGTTTTAAGAGACTTGGATTGTTTATGGTTTATTCAATACTTTTTAATTTCATGTATAATCCAATATTATGTAATTTTACAGGTAAATAATGAAAAAAAATAGAATTCGTCTTCTGTATCTAGGCCAGTCGGTGCCGATTTGACATGCAATCACTTTCTACGCCAAGGTTGTCAATCCAAAATTCGGACATGGTACAGGCTCAGAAAAAAAAAGCTGAACTTTCACGGCCTAATGGAATTTTGACGAAATTCACATTTTTTCACAGCATTCAGATGAAATTTGCGCTTTTTCTGCGATACATTGACGAAATTAACGTTTTTCCCCGACCACTTGAAGAAAATCGCGTTTTTCTGCAATCTTTCGAAGAAATTCGTGCTTTTTCTGCAATATTTCGAAGAAATTCACGCATTTACTACGATCTTTCGTCAAAAATAGCACGTTTTCCACGATCTTTTGCCAAAAATCGCGCATTTTTAGTGATCTTTCGCCAAAGATCCATTTTTTTTATCATCCGACAAAAATCGCATTTTTTTGCGATTCGTTGACGAAATTCACATTCTTTTTTCGCGATCCTTCGATGAATTTCGCGTTTTTTCCACGACCTTTCAAAGCAATTCGCTATTACACGATCTTTCGCCAAAATTCACGTATTTTACACGATCTTTCGCCGAAATTCGCATATTTTACAAGATCCTTTGGCGAAATACGCAGCGATTTTTTGGTGGAAGTCGCATTTTTTCCCGCGATCCTTTGAAGAAATTTGCACTTTTCCTGCAATTCTTTGAATAAATTTGCATTTTCCCGCGATCGGTTGAAGAAATTTGCTCAATTTGGCACGGTTCATACTCGCGTTTTTGTTGTATTACATCCATTCCCGCTAATCCCCCCCCCCCCTCTATTAAAAATGTCAACAAATTTTAATGCATATTTGCATCGATCCCAGAGATAATAAAATTCACTGCCGAAAAAGCGGAATTCCGCGTCTTCGCGGAAAAGTAACATGTCTGAAAATTATATGTGTTTGCCAAATTACTTATACATTTATCGACAAGCTTGACAGAGCAGCCCAGAAGTAGAATTACACCCAAAAATAGAATGTTCATGAAATTTCAAGCAAAATTTATATTATTATGTAAAAGTGAATAAAACATACCCTATAAAGAAAACAATGCTAACCAGCACATACTTCAGGGGGAGGGGGGGTGCCAAATGAAGATATTGATTGTTTATAGTTTCATACAAAAATGTATGTATATATATGAAGTAACAAGATACTCGCAAGCTCATGTTAAACTTATGGGAGCGTTCTTTTCAAATTTGTGAAATTGAAAGTAACTTTAAAAAAAAAAAAATCTGCAACCAAAATCGAAAAAGTAAACACTAACCTAGTTAGAATTCAATCTCAGCCATTCTAAGCAAGAAAAATAATCATTTAAAACTATTAATATGCAAGGGAGAAATTTTTAAATGTACGCTCCCATAGGTTTAACGTCAGCAATTCCAGTTTCTTCTCATGACTAGTGCAGATTCCTAACCTTCAAGTTAATATTAATCCTATGAGAGCGTTGTTTACATATTCCTTGCTAGCAAAAATACATTTTGACAACATGATTGTAAAAAACGAACTTTGAAGCAGGATATGAAAAAAAATCAAAAGAAAATTATTTAAAGCTTTCTTTTAAGAATATTAACTTTAGAATTAAATAAAAACAAGTATCTTACCTTTGCTAAAAAAAGCTATTATATCTCTTATTTACCTATAACCTTTAGTTACTAAATAAACAAAAAGAACATGAAGAAAATTTTTACTTTTAGAATTTCAAAACAACTAGTCGGGATAATATGATTCATTTTGAGCTAATCGTGTGCTCTGAACAAATTATTCACGTGTCTTCCGATTGGTGTTATAGCAATAGGTCGTTTCCTGCCAGATATAATCTGCTAATATCATAAATTTTCTTTCAAAATAGCCTTACACGATGTCTCTTTCCCCTTCATTTTGATTTCAAATAGCAATCAAGTAAGTTGAACATCCATTGCACATATCATCGGAGTTGAAAATTAGTTTGTTTCAAGTTGGGAAATTTTTTAATCCCCCCCCCCCCCCCCCAATAAATATCTTTCGCTACGCACCGACGAATCGATAAGGAAACGACGAATTTAACCACAAAATCCATTATTATAGGGTCATTCCACGTAAAATGAGCAAAAATTTAAAAAAAGTCGTGGCCACATAGTAACAGATTTTAATAAAATTTGATATACAGGTTCAATTCATATTCAAATAGAGCTCTGCAAAATATCTTCACAAAAAATAAATTATTTTAGCAGTTTTGGACATTTAAAAAACTTGTGATAAAGAATGGCATGTGTGCAATCGTCCAAAGTTGCAGGTTTGAAGTTCTGTATCTTGAAAACTATTTAACTGAAATGAATTTTTTTTTAATAATGTAACCTCTGAAAAATTATCTTCTTATTTATTGAGCAATAATAATCTGGTAACACCATGATTATTCTTTAATTGGTTGTAAAAATTGAAAATTTGCAAATTTTGAGAAAATTAAAAACGTAATAAAAATTAAAGGAATTCAAAAACATCTGAGAAATTAATGCCTGATGTAGTTTTACATATTAAGATCGAATTACTAAAGTTTTTAAGTTGCCATGTATTTCCTTCACCTTTAAAAAATTTTAGAAACATTTAAAAAAATGACAAATTCGTAATTTTTCCTCTTATTGAAAGGAAAAAAAATAATGAAGGAAATCTCCCACATTACAGTTATTGCACAGACATAAAGATCAATAAGTCCATAATCTGGTAAAAAAATTTCAAGCATGCCTTTTTGATTCCTAACGTCACAAAATTGGGTTAAAAAAGGCAATATTAACTACACTCCATGAGCTTTTTTTTTTTTAAATTCGCGCGCGTTTCTTAAAATATTGCACGATTTCAAGGTGAAAAAATTTAGTGCTGCCATCTATTTTCTGTATGTGGGTTTAGAAATTAATATATAATTTTCTGTTCAATTGAGCTTTTTTTTTCTACTTTAATTAAAAATCTTCTTGAGGAAAAAATAAACTGAAAGCAAGTATAAAAGTTTTTATATTTTAAATATACACTGTTATCTATAAAATCAAAAGTATTAAAAGTTTAAAAAAGCTTTTTTTCACGTCGAAATAAGTGATAGAAATATTGCATTTTATCCTCAACATTTTTTACTATTTATTTTTTTTCTCATTAAGGAATAAAAAAGGCAAGAATGAAAGTTTAAATATTTAATACATATACTTTTAGCTATAACATCAAGCAATTTTGATATTGTCAGAGGTGTCCTTCATCTCAATAGAAACGTTGAATTTTCCCTCAATTTTTTTCAAAATTTTTTTTTTCTCATTAAGGAATAAAAATACAATTACTAACTTACGTCAATCTGTTACTTATCATTCATTCCTAGTTATAAATAATTTTTAATATAGTCTTTGCATTCTTAAGGCTAATAACCAAAATTGAACTTCAAGCATGTAGCCAAAACCACGATTTTGCATCCACTTTTAATATAAATTTTAATACTTAAATGAACAATCCTAAAATCTATTATTTTACATTTACTCATAAATAGATATGATCTACTTACAAAATGATTTTCGTTAAAATCTGTGACATGTTTGCCACAGGTGATTTGCTCATTTTGTATGGAATGACCCTATAGCGAATTTCTGCCCGTTAACAAGTAAACAAACAAACGTGGTTTAGGATTCAGTTCAACAAGATTCAATCTTATGGATTCAATAAACGATTCAAGACGCGAGAAATTGAAAATAATTTTTTTGAAAATTGAAAAAAAAATTATAAATAACAATTATATTGAATACTTTAACAATAACAATTATATTGAATAATTAAAAAAAATTTCTCCTGTTTTAAAAATGAATCTAAATATTTTTTCGACAAAAAGCAGTAATATGGAATAATTTCTTCATAACAAAAGAGAAAGATAATATCAATCGAAATTTCATTTAATATATTTAATATTTTAAAACACATAATAATTAACATTTAAAATTTTAATATTTAAAAAAAAAAGATTTACTGCCTACATTCAGATTGTTAACTCAACTTAGAATACCTAAAATCACTTTGCAAATTTTGTTTCTGATTTTATACCCACAGCAGATGGATTAAGACTCCTCCTACATACGAAGTGACGTCAAACCTATTCACCAATCACAGACGAGAAAAGTAAAAAAAAAGCAATTTTTTAAAATAACGATTTTTAAAATAAAACGAGTTTTCCCAGAAAAAAGAAAAGTGTTATTCACCTCGTATTAATCAGATTTATATTATATATCAATTTGAAGAAAATCGTTAGAACCGTTTTCGAGATTTTCAAATTAGGAACTTCCTTGATACCATACCAACGTTTTCACTTTAAAAATGGCTATTTAGATCTCAAAATATACTGCACGAGGAAATGTAAAAATTTCAGTATACGATTAGACTGCAGATATAAGACTGTTCTAGAAAATTCAGAACAATAGGACCTATATCTGCTGAGTTATTAAAAGGCGGCTTTTCGCGTTTTCTTTGATGTCGAGTTAGCTGTATATATGAGTTCCGCCATCTACGAATTCTACGATACGATACGATACGATTTTAACGATAAGATACGATACGATTTTAGGCTTAAGGCTGCGTCACTCGGAATACTACCGTCTTCCATGATTAATGGTTATATATATATATATATATATATCCATATATATATATATATATCTGATATTTGTCACACTGTAACTCTCGTATTTATGAACCGATTTGGATGAAACTAGGTGTATACAGTACATACCAATGTCTCGACCGAGTTCGTTGGCCAGCTTCATCCGCCATCTTGTTTCAAAAGGGCGAACATTTAAAAAAAATTAAACATTTAAAATTTGAAATTGGGTACCAAAAAATTGAAAATTGAAAAATACTTTTTTCTTATGTGTTTGACCTTGATACAAAGATTCCGGAGCAGTTTTGATCCGTCCATATCTTAAAAAATGGCTGAGTTATAGCACTTTGAATTTCTACCGTGGTTGACATTTTGAAACGTCCTGACTTTTGTCACCTGATAACAGGCGTATTCTTGAACCAATATGGATGTACCTTGGTGTGTGCAAAGCACATACCAATGTCTCGACCGAGTTCGTTGGCCAGCTTCATCCGCCATCTTGTTTCAAAATGGTGGCCATTTAAAAAATTAAAATTTAAAATGAGGTATGAAAAAATTAGAAAATGAAAAAGATTATTCTCTTATGTGTTTGACTTTAATACAAAGATTCCGGAACAGTTTTTGTTTCGTCTATATCTAAAAAAATGGCTGAGTTATAGCATTTTGAATTTCTATTGTGGCTGACATTTTGAAACGACCTGATTTTTGTCACGCGATAACAGGCGTATTTATGAACCGATTGGATGAAACTCGGTGTGTACATAGTACATACCAATGTCTGGACCGACTTCGTTGGCCAGCTTCATCCGCCATCTTGTTTCAAAATGGCGGCCATTAGAAATTTTTTAAAAAATTTTAAATTTGAAATGTGGTACCAAAAAATTGAAAATTGAAAAATAGTTTCTTATGTGTTTGACCTTGATACAAAGATTCCGGAGCAGTTTTGATTCGTCCATATCTTAAAAAATGGCTGAGTTATAGCACTTTGAATTTCTACCGTGGTTGACATTTTGAAACGTCCTGACATTTGTCACCCGATAACAGGCGTATTCTTGAACCAATATGGATGTACCTTGGTGTGTGCAAAGCACATACCAATGTCTCGACCGAGTTCGTTGGCCAGCTTCATCCGCCATCTTGTTTCAAAATGGTGGCCATTTAAAAAATTAAAATTTAAAATGAGGTATAAAAAAATTAGAAAACGAAAAAGATTATTCTCTTATGTGTTTGACTTTCATACAAAGATTCCGGAACAGTTTTTGTTTCGTCTATATCTAAAAAAATGGCTGAGTTATAGCATTTTGAATTTCTATTGTGGCTGACATTTTGAAACGACCTGATTTTTGTCACGCGATAACAGGCGTATTTATGAACCGATTGGATGAAACTCGGTGTGTACATAGTACATACCAATGTCTGGACCGACTTCGTTGGCCAGCTTCATCCGCCATCTTGTTTCAAAATGGCGGCCATTAGAAATTTTTTAAAAAATTTTAAATTTGAAATGTGGTACCAAAAAATTGAAAATTGAAAAATATTTTTTTATGTGTTTGACCTTGATTCAAAGATTCCGGAGTAGTTTTTGTTTCGTCTATATCAGTGGTTCCCAACCTTTTTTTGGCAGCGCCCCACCCAAGCATTTCTAAAGTCATAATGTCCCCCTCCTTCCTACATAAAAAATAAACTTATATTTTCCCGGAATGATCCGAAAATTGCATTAACTCTGATAAGTGATTTCATATTCTTTAATTTATCAAAATCGTATTTTTTTTATTACAAGTATGTTTTTAACAAAACTCTATGAATGCAATGAGGCCATGGATCTTCGCATTTACATCCAGAAATGTTTTATTGTTGTTTGGCGACTTACCTCAAATTTAAAAGTGATAAATAGTCTGCATTTTTGTCTTCGTAAAATTTCTTGAAATCTCTCTCATATTTTGTATTACATCTGATAGCATTGGTACATTTTATAGTGTATTTTAGACACTTCAATAAGAGCAAGTGATATTTGTTTATCACCGAGACTACTAGTATATGGCTATAGTATATGGATAACATAATTCACAAGTAACATTTTCGGATTCGAGGTTTTATCCATTTTAAGTAACTGTTTTTTTCATTCTTCTGATAGCATATTTCTTTGATAGCGGGCTTTCCTTTTCCCATTATTATTATTTGGCCACCATATTTTCTCCGTCTTTAAATTAAAAAATGCATATGTCACGAAGTATGTTTATGATTTGTGTATCTGGTCTGCAGAAGAGTCATAAGAAGTTTACTTTCTACCCATTTCCTTCAGTGATGTGCACGAGGATTTATTAATTTTATAAAAGTAGTACCTCATTTAGATAATTCAAAATATTTTTTAGATTAAACTGTCCAAATGGTCAATTTTAGATATGTCCTACAAAATTTCATATGTAAAAGATCATTCATGGGGCGTAATGCATTATTAATAGATGTACAAGTTTTATATATACATATAAATTGGAAAAAAAACAAAGTGTTATTTACTAAAACAATACTGAATTCAGAAAAATTAAAATGGTATTTTAATATATAATAGATGTCAAAATATTTAAAATAAAATTCGCATAATTAATCTGGTGTCAGTGTATTTTGAACTTTTAAATGGGAACGCTTCGGAATTTAATTTTTATTCAGTAATTAAATTTTTTTTCATCTGTTATTTCTATTTTTAAACTACGACACTACTTTCAATTTAACAAATAGTGCAAAAAATTTGTTAATAAAAAATCTGAAATTGCCCCCATGAAAAGTCATATTGCCCCCCTGTGGGGCGTACACCCCACGTTGGGAACCACTGGTCTATATCTTAAAAAATAGCTGCGTTATAGCACTTTGAATTTCTACCGTGGCTGACATTTTGAAAAGTCCTTATTTTTGTCACGCGATAACAGGCGTATTCATGAACCGATATGGATGTACCTTGGTGTGTACAAAGTACATACCAATGTCTCGACCGAGATCGTCGGCCAGCTTTAGCCGCCATCTTGTTTCAAAATGGCGGCCATTTAAAAAAATTTTAAAAAATTTACATTTAAAATGAGGTATCGAAAAATTCGAAAATGATAAAGATTTTTTTCCTTATGTGTTTGATCTTAATACAAAGATTCCGGAACAATTTTTGTTTCGTCTATATCTACAAAAATGGCTGAGTTATAGCATTTTGAATTTCTATTGTGGCTGACATTTTGAAACGACCTTATTTTTGTCACGCGATAACAGGCGTATTTATGAACCGATTTGGATGTAACTTGATGTGTACATAGTACATACCAATGTCTCAACCGAGTTCGTAGGCAAGCTTCATTCGCCATCTTGTTTCAAAAGGGAACATTTAAAAAATTTAATTTAAAATTTAAAATGAGGTATCAAATTGGAAAATGAAAAAGGTTTTTTTTATGTGTTTGACCTTGATACAAAGATTCAGGGGCAGTTTTTGTGTCGTCTATATCTTAAAAATGGTTGAGTTATAGCACTTTGAATTTCTACCATGGCTGACATTTTGAAAAGATCTGATATTTGTCACGTGATAACACGCGTATTTGTTAACCTATTTCGATGTAAGGCATGTAGATAGTATATCGTAATGTCTCGACCAAGTTCGCTGGCCAGCTTCATCCGCCGTCTTGTTTCAAAATGGGGGCCATTAAATTAAATAAAAAAATTTATTTAAAGTGAGGTGGTATAAAAAAATTAGAAATTGAAAATGGTTCCTTTCTTAAGTATTTGACTTTGATATAAGGATTCCGGAGCATTTTTTGTTTTTTCTTTATCATAAAAAATGGTTCAGATATAGCAGTTTGAATTTCTTTAAGTGGGTGACATTTTGAAAAATCTGATATTTTGCCTTCGAGAGCACTCGGATATATTAACCGATTCCGATGTGAGTGAGCATGTGCACAGGAATTACTAAGGTCTCGACAAAGTTGACTGGTCAGCCTCATCCACCATGTTGTCTTGAAAGGGATTTTCTTCACTTCATGATATCACCGAATTTGGAAACCAAATATAAGTTACTTTAAATAGAATCAGCTTTGATAAAGCTGACTAATTTCGCGAAATTCTCATTCATAATGATTTAGTATTGATAAAAATTAGTATTGAATCTTTTATAATCGGTTTCCACTAAATTGAGCTTCGTGTGTTTGAATAATATAAGCTAGCTTTTAAAAAATAAGGATTATGAAAGCTACCTCTTCCTCCCGGCACTGGCCGGAAGGACTTTTTATCATTAACACGAGTGTAATTCTATGTACAGTAAAAAAATCTCTATAATAGACAGAAAACACTCCTGGGTATAGGAAACCTCTATTTAACAAATGTTTCTTTAATCCCTACTTCCAAAACCTGTATATTTGTATATTTTATCTCAGAACCGTGAACACTCCAGCTAGTGAACAATAATTTTCAAAATAATGTTTGAGAAGTGATTTTTTAACGAAAAGAAAAAGGGAAATAAAATGTAAGTAACTAAATTTAAAAGAGCAATGTACAGTCGAACCTCTATTTAACGAAGTCGCTAAATCCCGGAAAAAAGTTCGTTATATGGAAAATTCGTTAAATAGAGATTCACCTTTTAAAATACTTCAAACTACACAAAACAGATTTTAAATTCATAAACACTAAATATTTTTACTAAAAGCAATTAATCACATTTTCTTTTTATAAATTATATCGATTTGTTTTATTTATTTTACCCACCGATATCCATCATCAATTCATTTTTTTTCTAATTTTATGTGTATCTAATCTAATGTGTTTAAATCTTTGAAATGTGCAAGGAAAACAAAACATTCTCCGGGAATACACTGTATTTTCCGTTTAAAGTAAATAGTTTTACATTAAAATTAACGAGTTTTAATGACCTTATCGTATTTATTATTATTATAACAAATAATTTTAACCATACATTAACATATGCGTCCTTAGATTTAGTTTCTGAAAAACTCTGTTAATTTTGTCTGAGATTTTTCTTTTAAAAAGTGCTTTCTCTCATAATACGTCTTGCATCTTTGCAATGCACCAAAAACTCCATCATGATTTTCTTCTAACTATAATCCGCGCCGGATTGTTTCAAATGATTTTAGCATTTCATCATACGAAGTTTTGTTAATCCCTGCATCATGATCATTTCCATCATCATCATATTTGTCTTCATCTCAATTTATTGCTGTATTGTTTTTATTTTTCACATTGTCTAAAATATCCAATTCGGATAGTGTTTCCGAGGTCTCAATTTCAGAATTAAGTGAAATACAATCATCAATCAGCACATCATGGTTAATTTCTTCTTTTTTTCTCATCTGTATCCACATTTTTTTTAAAAGTTACTCTAAGGGCTTATCGTCTTCGTCCTCCGTACTTACCGAATTCTCACTGCTGACAAAGAAGGCGCCTTGTAAAACCAGTTCAATGCCATTGAACATCACAAAATGTGTTTATAGAAAGAATAAGTTTGAAATGTCCAGCAATATTTTGAGAAATGGGGTTAAAAAAAAAAAAAAAAAAAATTAGATCACAAGAAAAAGTTCGTTAAATAGAGAATGCACTTCGCTATTTGGAGGGTATTTTACGAAGAAATTCGTAAAATGTTCTTGGTTCAAAGGAAAAGTTCGTAAAATAGAGAAATTCGCAAAATAGAGGTTCGTTAAATAGAGGTCCGACTGTATTACAAATTTTGTGATCACAGATGGTCAAAGGGATTGAACGGAGAGAAGAGGGGGGGGGGGGAGGATAAATTTGTTACACTCTCAAAAGTAAGGGATGTTGTGCTTCTTGTCTAGAAGAAAGAAAATCTCTATGCCAAGAAGAATGCCTGGAAAAAATTCCGTTTATATATGGGAATGAACCGGGTTTTTTTTTAAAATAAAATAAAAAATAAAATGGTTGATGTTTGCAACTGTACTATCCTGCGATTAAGTTAATGTAGTCTGATCTACAGTTTTAAAAATTAAAGCTGACTGTAAATAAATGCTTTATAAAAATGTATTTTAATATATCTCAAAACATAATTCTGACATTGTAATATAATTACATTAATTACATTTTTAAAAATATTCTAAAATCGTCATTAAATTAATTTTCAAAAATTAGCTCCGAACAGTAAGCAAAAACTGGTGTAAAATATTCCATGTTCTTCAGTTTCACGTACTGTAACAATAGTTAAAAATATATATTTATATTTTACAAACGTTTTACAGGGTAATTTGTGTTCGAGCTGATCACACATCATCTATGCCTCCCAAAGGTGCAATCATGTTTTTCTGAAACTTCTACAACGGAAGAGGTTAATAGCCAATTAGCAAGAAATTTCAGTAACTACGCATCATTTATATCTGTAATAAAATCTAAAATTTGATTTTCAAATAACATGGGTTTTACGGTACTAATTCCTTATTATTTGGCAAGTGCTAAAAACGATTTTTAATTTAATTGAATTCTGGCATATTTCAAAAGAATTTTAGAAATTAAAGGAGGTTCAATACATTTTCCGCAAGAAATGACAATTTTAAAGTTCCTTATACTTAAAAAGTCAGTTATAAATTTAAAAAATCATAAAAAAATAATTAATTGCCCAATCAGAGTGCAAGTGTTCAAGTCTATTTCGGTAAGCCGGCGTAATGTACGAGGTGGGCCATAATTAAACTGACAGTACTCAGAGTGTCCTGTAGCGCGATCTAATTCAAAGAATGACGCCAAATTTTGTAAGAAGATTAAACAAGACAGGGGACAAAGGATTCCGAGGGAAAAAAAATTATTTCCAAAAGTCACCGCTAAGGGAATATGTGCCACCGTATAACAGAAAAGAGAGTTTTAAAAATGCAGAATCAATGCTGAAATAAAATTACTTTTTATTTTGCACACTTAACGATTTTAGTATTGATTCTGCATTTTTTAAGCTCTCTTTCTGTTACACATCACCGTATATTCCCCTAGCGGTGACTTTTGGAAATATTTTTTTTCGCGAAATCCTTCGTCCCCCGTCTTGTTTAATCTTCTTACAAAATTTGGCCTCATTCTCTCAGTTAGATCGAGCTACAGAACACTCCGATTACTGTCAGTTTAATTATGGCCATCTTGTATATCCTGGATACTCTATAGAATACAACCAAGTAAAACAAACATTGCAGTTTAATTGCAATGAAGTTTTCAAAGTTTCTACCATTTTTCTTTGATGTAAACATTTAGTTTTTCAAAAAGGTAAAATAATTATCTTTCCTATTGTCTTTATTTTATCCATAGTTTTCAAAATTCATCACAGAGAAGCGTCCCAGGCAGTAAAATGGACTCTGCCAGGCCCTAATTATTGCAACGGGTATTTTCCATTGAAATACTACTTTTATGTGAAATTTTGAGACGGTTATCATTGAAACGCCCCACCCTCACTTGTAAAATAATTTGTAAAGAAAATATATTCATGGAAATAGTAAGGCCTCCAAATAGCGGACACTTGGAAGGCTACATATATATATATATATATATATATATATATATATATATATATTTTTTTTTTTTTTTTTTTTTTTGCCACGTATTTATTAAAAGAATTCTATCAAACTATTTCTTTTTAAATTTTTACTAATCAATTATCCTTATTTAGGTGTATAAATTTATAAATATTGCCAATGCAACTTAAAAGATTGTTGATATTTAAGTAAAGTAAGGCGATTTTCGCTCGTTTTTCTTTTTTGAAAGCATTATTGAATTTAATCTAAAGTTTATATGTAATAGCCTAAGCACAATTCTTTGTAGATCTTCAATACAATCCCATATGAAGTTGCCATGCAGAAATGGTTAAGGTATGTACAAAGTGGTGGTGTTTAGACGTGTTTTTTAAATATTGTCCTTATTTTTCCCAATTTAAAAACATGTGGTGAAATATGGCTAAAATCATATCGTTTCTTTTAATATTTTATTAGTAATATATTTGTAAGGTGGTGAAGGCGTTTATAGTGAATAATGGTTTCATGTAGTTTTGCCCAGTTTACCACTTTATGGATTTTTTCACCCTGTTTTCCAAATTATAAATCAAGAATTTGTTCTACCTCAATAATTATATTATTTAATGTCTAAGAATATTTAAATATATGTATATATAATAATAGTATGAAATTTAGATACGTGTTTTCATTAAAAGCGATTTAATTAATCGGTAGTTATAGCTTTTTGTAAAATATTTACAGAAATAATTAGAGTATTTAAAAAAATATTGCTATGAAAATCTCATAATTCTTTTAAAATATTATAAATAAATGTAACTTATCTGTAAATGGGATCCTATCTGTAAATGGAAAGGTTTTTCAGCTGCGAATTATTTTAATTAGCGGAAACTTCACATATGCAAATGGGTGACAGAATAGCAACTTTAAAAAAAATAGCTTTGAGAGTTTTACTGTGCATGTTAAATGTGATCTAGCAATGATTTTGTATAAAAAGTAAAACTTACTTTTATTAACTAACGGATGAAATGAATTTTATATTAAATTTTAATTAATGGTAGGGGAGACCGGGGCCAGTTGGCTACATGGGTAAGTAGGCGCAGTCCTCATCAATGGCCTGTTTGTGGATAGGTTGCTCAACCAGTCCCAGAGTACCTTTCTTCTTGCTTTTTACCATCTTCATTGTAGTTTTGCACCGTTACCTAGGTGCACTGGACATTTATTACGATTTTTCTGTTTTTTGCACTCATAAGTAATTTTTTGTTGCTTCATTCTTTTTCTAATTTCTAATACTTATCTTAATAATTGCGATAACTTGTGCAGTTTTTCTTGGTGTATGATTAACTGTACCTACCCCATATGTGATTTACTAGGATTATTTATGTTTAGAAGGTTACGTCTCTCTTTTGTGAAGAAATTTATTATGGGGTTAGTAGGCTCATTGAACACGGGGCAAGTTGGCTCGGTGTCTCGTGTGTGCTTGTAGCTTGAAACAGCAAACAAAGAGGAAAGTGGTTGCAATGCAAGATTTTGGGCATATGAGGCTTGCCCAAACGGAGACACTCGATCTTTTATTTGTGAGAACTGTAACTCTGGTGATGATATCTAGTAGGATATAAGTTTCTCAATGATAATGTTTTATTCATTATTTTTATGTCTGTATAATTTAGAATTTACATTGTACGGCGATAACGCCTTTGTTTAAACTTACTGGCGATAATGAAGTTGATTTCTGTTAACTGCGTGTCTTATTTGAGTTTCATTTAAATTTTTATAAAGCATGTGCCAACTTACGCAATAGATATAGGCAACTTGCCCCGTGACGGGGTAGGTTGGCGTACAATTTTCCTTTTACTTTTGGCTTCCGCTAAACATAAACTGTAAAAGCTACAAACTCAAACCTCCGGGTATTTATAGCCAAATGCCTGATCTTTAAAAGTGCAGTTACAGTTTGTTAAAAAGCTTAGATAAAAAAAATAATAAAAATCACTAAAAACTAAAAACTGTGCCCACAAACCTCGGTCTCCCCTACTTAAAAACGCCGAGCATAAAGGGTAAAATATTTTTTCCTGTATACATTTACTTTCTTACGTACACAATATTTCTCATTTTGCGCTTGTTTTAGATAAGATTTTGAAGCATTTTTTAGGTAGATTTCGTATGAAATACTACCTATTGGCGTCGTTCCTATGTTGGAATTTCTTAAAAATTTTTGCAGATCTACACCGATCATGACCCCTAGAACCCAAAACCACCACCAGTAAAAAACTTTATATATATATATATATATATATATATATATGTATCTATCTATCTATCTATATATATATATATATATCACTTTCTTTTGGACACTATAACTTCCACAATTCTGCACAAATCTCTTCCAAACTGATACATAAAATCTTGGTCAAGTTCGTGAATGGGCAAAATCGGACCAAGGGGATGGAAATAGAGAGCGGTTTTGTGAAAACAGAAAAACCCATAACTTCCTAATTTTGTACATATCAAATCAGTTTAAAGTTTTTGTTACTTCTAAAAATAGGACCAAAAATTTATGTATCACAGATTTTGGATAAAATTAAAAATGGGCTCAAGGGGTGCAAAAAATAGAGTTTTTGGAAGAAAAAAATTCATAACTTCGTCAATTCTCAAGCTATCAAATCCAATTAATTTTATTATACATCTCCTTAATATTATCTACAACTTTTATATTCACAAATTTTTGATAGGGCCAATTCGTACCGCAAAAAAATTAAAAACGAAAACAAAAAAGGGGGGTGAAGAAGAAAAATTTCTATAACTCCGTCAATTCACAAGACATAAAATCCCCATGAATTTATCATATATCTTCTTAATATTGTCTTCAACATTTATATGGACAAGTTTTTTATAGGACCAATTCTTACAGTAAAAACAAATTAAAAATACATAGCGGTTGAAGAAAAGAATCATCTTAATAAGAATGTATTCAAATCAAAACTGCTTATTTTCTTACTCATTTTTAAATTAATTTTTGCTCTCAAACGCGTCCAATTTATAGATTCTCTTCTTCAGAAACTATATAATGTACCGTAATGATCGATTTTTTGATACAGGCAGAATATATTTCAAAAAATGATGTCAAAGTGGGCATTTTGAACAGAATTTCCCGAAGCTATTTTGTTAGAAACGAAAAATATTGCCCTACTGAGAAAATAATTGTTTTTTAATAAAGTTTCAATTAATTGAAAGAAAAAAAAAACACAAGTCGCTTATAAATCTTTTCAAAAATCACGTCAGCAAGTTTCGTATTTTTTCTATTAAAAATTAATCTGAAAATGTGCCAGAAAATTTCGAGTTGTTGAGCATGGGAATGTATTTTTTTTAATACCGCCTTAGCATGACTCTGATGAAACCAGCTATTATATAAAAATGAAATAAAAACTCGTCAAAAGCGGCCAGATAAAACTGTTAAAGTGGATTTATATCTAATCATGATTTAGTTTTTGTTGGTGCAATTAATATACTTAACTTCGAAATCTACCTCCGCCTGTAGGCCGGGCCGGCAGGGATTTTTTTTATTCACAAAACAGTCCAATATTTTGACCTTTTTCTGCGAAAAAATCTGAACTTGGTATGATTTTCAGAATACGAATCAATCGCAGAGGAAAATAACAGAAATCTATCTGGCATCCATGTCAAGTTCAAATTAAACATAAATTGAAAAATATTTCTCCTTTCGTCGAATAGCAACAATTACTGTGACAAAAATTGGATCCATGTACCACGTACTGATAGAGAAATCCTAGATATTTGTCTAAAAAATAGAAAACAAAATGCGTAATGAGAATAATATTGTAATGATATTTCAATTTTATGACGCGTAATTACAGTATCATCATTTCAAATTTAAATCTACGTATACTTAACGTTCTTAATATAGTTTGCTTTCTAATGTATACTTCCCGAGATTCTTTTTATGATTTATTTTTAATTTTATACATTATTTTTTAACTAAGAACATGAACCTTGGCGAATTACAAGCAAGTTTATTTATATTAAGTGGTATTTTAGTCTAGAGGCATAAATTTTGGGCATTTTGTCGAGCACGATAAAATAAATAAATAAATAAATAATAAAATAAAACATTTTTACCATTCACATATTTACTTATATTTTGAAAGTATACAAACAAAATTTTGACAAGAAAATTAAAATTAAGTAAGTTATAAGCTGGTAAAGTTGTCGCACAATGACGGCTGTCTTGAAAAAAAGGCATTTTTCGAGTCTTTATTTTCATTATTTTTATTTTTTTTAAATAGTAAAAAATAATTTCCATACAAAAATGATAGGGGCTATAGAAAGTTATACATTGAACGTTCGTACAAAATTTGAATTAAATCGGTTAAATAGAACTTGAGATATCATGTCAACCATGGTGAAAAAAGCAGTTTTGAGAAAACCGCGTTTAAAGTCCGAGGAAAGTTTCAGGCAGCGGCATCGGTCTAAGCCATAGGGTGGTACGTTATGCATTTTGTTGATCGGCGATTACTGATTTATTGAGTGTGCCTTCTTCGACTTCAAATTGTATAATTTCGGAAGCACGTTCTGATTTACGAGCAGTTCTAGCTTCTTTAGAAACATCAGAAGCTCATTGGTCGGAGCGCTCAAACCAACTATTGTCTCGTTGAATAGTGATGCGGTCTTCTTTGACGGAGCTTTATTTTTCATTTTATATTTCAAAAAGTGTTATTTATGTGTAAAGTTTTATTAGGTGTGTGGTGTTTGTAGTTAATGTAGTTCATGAAAAAAATAAATGTGCAGATGTGCAGATGTCAAGCATAGTGCTGATTTAAATGATTTACACATGGTTTCATTGGTGACGAGTCAAGTCGTTACTATACGAACAAGAAACAAAAAATCATGCTTCAGGCATAGAATATGAAACACTTTCCAACACATTCAGAATAATGTAACAAAACTGCACCGTTTTAAAAATTAAAATATTACGTCTAATTCAACCAGAACACATTTCAAAACCCAATTTAAGCTGTTCCCATCCACAGTCGGAAAATTATCCGAATTTTTTCTGCAGCCCGTAAATGATATAAAGATTTGAATCTATTAATTACATGCATGTCAAAATTTAGTTCATTTAAGAGATACATATACTTCAGTTGAAAATTTACCTTCAGCAATTTCCTCTAATACGGAGAGCGGTTCGTGAACATTTTTGTGCAGCCCTGTATTTGAGGTATAGAATTTATATATAACAAGTAAGATGCAGAAAATTAATTAAATTTAAAGGCGCTTACCGAATTTTAAACCGTACACTCCAGCAATTAATACTCGACGACAGTGATGTAACCGATTTCTTTTGTGTGTAAATGAATAAAAAATGCTATGAATGCCCTGCTCTAACATGGTCGTAGTAAAATTCAGTGATTTATATCAATTTCGATACATTTGAAATAGCGTAATTTCATTAAAATACTCTGCAAACGATTTTTCCCCATTTACCACAATGTAATAGAATAATTTTGAGTGCCCCTGTAAATGAATGATTAATCCTACATACTTCATATACAATACCAAACATGCTTTGGTGACCCTAAATATCCTTTATCAATTTCATGGAAATCCGTGCATATTTATTGGAGTTGGAGCGTGGACAGACAAACCGAATGCATAAACACATTTCAACTTTGTTGGAAATTGTTAAAAATGGTCGGGTACTCGGGCATTGTCCACCGTCTATTGCCCGATTTGCTCCGGCATGATGGGCTTAGTTGCTGCGTCACTAAAATAGCTATAACTCCGTACCTTATTGGAATTTTAAAATTGCTATCGATAATATATTCTTAAAGGTCTAAACTTTAAGAATATGCAAAAAACAAACAAAAAAAAATATTTTTTCAAAATTCTAGGCTTTATCTTATGTTATTTTATTAATTTGAACCATTTTACATTATTCTACAGTTTATTATAAATATCGGGAGTTTTTCTCATTTTTTTCTGTAACTAAAATGTAACATCTTTGTAAAAATTTAAACCATTATTTTCGTGGTCATAACTTGAGTTTAAAAGCGCCAAATTTCTAATCTATAGTAATATATTTCTTTACTATTTATTTATTTTATTATTTTATTTATTCATTTATTTTATTATTTTATTTATTTATTTTATTTATTTCTTTACTTATTTATTTATTTATTTATTTATTTATTTTTTGCTGCTTTTAAAATTTTATGTTCCGTATATAGGAAACAATGGCTTGTCTAGGGTTAATAAAAATACAAGTACTTTTTCAATTGCATTTGTCCCTTAGAAAGGTAGCGGATATTACTTAAACCACATAATTTTAATGAAAATTTGTACAGAATTTTTGAATAAAATTTTACTTTTATAATTTATACATTAAAATAATAAATTGCATTTATTTAGTTTCAAATGAAATTGCTCATAAATTCAGGGGAGTTTTCAAAATTCGAGCGACAGAATTACTTTTTTTGATATGGTTAAAGGAATAAATTAAGAAAAGGTTCATATAAATATGCTGACGAATCGGCGTTTTATGGAGATTCCTCGGAACCACATCATTGGAAATATTACCTTCACTGTAAACGATTAACGACATATACGTTTAGGAAATGTTCCATAAATTATTTATGCACCATTTCCTCGCCGTTTTATATGCCGCATAATTATTTAATGTTGCAAAAGTAACGTTCAATTTTTTTCTTAATGGATGAAATAAAAGTCATTAATTTAACTCATTGCACTTAAAATTTTGATTTGGTAAATAATGGCCAGAAATTTATTTTATACTAACGATTTTGAAGTGAAATATAATATTCAATGAGATGATAATGGCATACTTATCTTTAACCCTCTAAGTGTTTGGGGCGTATTATTCCGTTCACTAAGCTCCAGGTTTCACAGCAATACAAGCAATATTTAAGATAACATAATTCTATAGATTTATGGAATTTTAAATACATTGAAGAATTATTAATACTCTTAAGGATTACATTCATATTTTTAATTGAGTTTTTTTTATAATGTTGAAAGAATCATATTTTATTAGCATTTAAAACAAAATGCAAAGAAAACAACATCACAATTTTACCCTTTTGCAAGACGCTCGGAGGGTTAACAATAATTTATATTTTAAGTGGATTCGATACACTTTGAGCTATTTTTTTAATTTGAGAATTTTATAATAACTTTTTAACATAGTATTAAATGGTTGTATAAAAAAAAATGATATAATAGAAAAAAAATCAATTTCTTTGTAAAATTTCAACAATTTAATTAAAAAATAAGAAACGACAGTTCTTCTATAATTTTTAAACGTGTTGAAAAGGTGTGCTTTTTTATTTTTCTTGCAAGTGTGTAACTATAAAAACCAGATTTCTAGAACCTAATTAGTTGATAAAAAATAAGTAAAATATCATGTATATGTAACAACCCTCATAGCATGCATGGTCACGGTGACGTCGTTGTGACGTCACTGTGAGTCACTGTGGTCACGTCACATCTGTGACCAAAATGCCACCACTCAGTGATGTCACATTGTGACTGAGATGTGAACTTCTTAGAAAAATTTAAAAAATTACAAAAGATATTCAAAACATGTTATTTATGTAAAATTATATTCTCTGGCAATAAAAAAAAAAAAAAATTGTGACGTTCCTGTTATGTCACTGCATGTAACGTACGTCACGTCACATATGTGACGAAAAAACCACCATATTGTAAGTCACAGTGTGACAAAAATATGAACATCAAAAATCTTTGAAAATGAACAGAAATATTTTAAACATGCCCGAGCTACAGCAACATAAGGAATGAAAACATATTAGTGGATAGGAAATAGTAAATTCGGACACGAAAAGAGGTGGGGGAAGGGGGGGGGGGCATAAAAAGGAAAATGCACGGTACAAGTATCAACAAACTAGATTTTCATGCTATATTTTATCAATTTGTTATCCAAGACAGTGAAGTATACTTTTTTTATGATTTCAATTTTATCTACCATTGCAATTTAATCCTTCACCAATTGTTATTATTATAAAATTGTTTCTCGGAAAAATGGTACGTTATGAAGCAATTTGGATAACATATTTAGAATTAGGAATATTAAATCTGTACACTTTACATATTTAGTTTGCAGGGAGGAAGTTTTTTGTCGACCAGTGTTATTTGAAACACTTCTGTGGTTTCAAACTAAAATTTTCTGTTACAGTTAAGTCTGCAGCTTTTAATGAGCACGTAGAAAGAGTATTCAGAGTTTAGTCATATATGCATTTCTTGCTTTAGAATTTGCATTCAAGTCATATTTTTTCCTGTTAGTGTTTAACTATTTTAAATAACTATTTTTTAAAAAATTCTACTTCTTTCAGACTTTTTAAATAAAATTAGCATTTTCCGAAAAAGTATTTATACAAATTTTATACAAAACCCATGATATAATTATTCATATTTTAAATTCGTGTTTTAGAAATACGACTTTAACAAAAGCTATTTTACAAATAGTTTTATTCTACAGAAAATGAATATAAAAAAATGACAGATTGACAAAGAAAATTTTTTTATCCTGTATACTTTCTTTTCATTTATTAAGATGCCTAATTTGTATTTATTACGTGTAAAACAAACTTTACTTTTAAAAAAAAGAAATAAAAAAGGCAGGTGTTTCATTCAAATAGAAAATTTTCATTACAGACAAAAATTATAATAATACAGTATAAGCACCTGCTTGCGTGTGCGCGTGCGCTATCGTCTGCGCTCGATTAAACCGTAGAATAAAATAAGGATCAGAACTTTTGACGCGGGAAGTATGTCTGACAGTTTTGTCATTTTGTCAGAAATATGTCGGACAATTTAGGATAAAACACGGATATTATTAAACTATTTATGGAACTTAAAAGGTATGTCTTATTTAATTTAAATTTTTTATTCCCGTTTGATAGATTAAAGTTAAATAAGTTGTAGTATGTCATATACAATGAGACTGATCTGCAATTCTTTTCCGATTCGATGCTGTAAAATATCTTAATCTGCATCGCTAGAAGGGAAAAAAAAAAGCTGATGCAGAGACTGATACTAACACAGTATTTATCGTCATTAATATTTTGGAGTTAAATATGATATTCGATTATAATGATATTAGGAAGCTGTTTCAATTTTGAAATTAACATTATACTGGGAAAATATCTTTTTACATATTGTAGTAGTGAAACTTTTGAAAGATTTTTTTTTCATTGTTAGTAATATTTTAAATTAGTATTTAAAATCTTAAATCTTCATACCAATGTTTTCAGATTTAACATTTGCCAAAATTATAAAATAGTAGAAATTCCTTATAACATATGGAAAGATTTTTGAGAAATTGTTAAATGCATTTAATTCATCTATTGTAGTTTGTTGTTGCTTAATAGTACAATTATAAATACTAATTATTTAGTGTTTTTCAAATTGATATATTTATTTTTTTTATTCTATTTAATCATTTTTTTTGCTGTTTGTGATTTTAATCGAACATTTAATTGTAGACATTCAGAATCAGTTATTAAATTTTCTTTGATTGTAAACTCATTTTCTACGTTTTCGATACATTTATTTTATTGGCATTAAAAAATAAAAAAATCATATTTAAGCATTGAAATAAAGTGTTTTTCAGGCCCGATAAAGTTGAAAATTGTTTATGACTTCGGTTTGTTTGGCCGTCTGTCCGCGCTCTAACTCGCGTAAATATACTCGGATTGACTTGAAATTTTTGGATGTTATTGACGTTTACCATAGCAAGGTCCCTATTTGTAATGAAGTTTGTAGCATGTATAGTTCATTTACAGGGACGGTCAAAAGTATTCCATTACATTACGGCCTGTGGGAGAAAAAATCGTTTCAAATGATTTTTAATGATTTTACACGCTTTCAAACAGAATAAAATTGATATGCATTTATGAAGCGCACTAAAATGTGCATTCCGTAGAATATGCAATGCAGAGAATAGTTATTGTTTATTTACAGGGCTAAACAAGGAATTCCAATACATAATGATATAGGGGTGGAGGGAATTGTTTGTGGCGTACTATATTTATGTTAATCTATTTGATATGTAATGAAATTGATATACGTCGTTGAGGTTTGCATACTATGAATTATTTCGTGTATAATACGAAGTGTATATAGCATTTACAGGGACACAGAAAATATTTCAGATACTATATTGTATCCGAAGTACTGTTCATTAGCGATGATTGCTGGAAATGCATTTTTAATTATGATATGCGCTTTTATGATTATCTACATTTATGCAAAGTATATGGTGTATATATATATGCTATAATTCATATACAGGACTATACAGAAGTATTCGTAAGGGTTACTGGGTATTGCTTAAAGGTGTTTTTTAAATAAGTTATGCATTTTTACGCTGCACTGTATTTAATTTACTAAGAAATGTTTGTAGAATATAGATAAAATGATATACAGGGTCACGCAAAGAATTGGATACGTTGCCGTCTATAAATTATAATTTCTGGAAATGTGATTTCAGCAGTTTTAAAAGTGTTTTAGTTTGAATTAAATTTTAACTAAATTGTGGCGTGTAATAAAGTTTCTAGGTAAACTATAGGGTTGTACAAAATTACTTAAATATGTTTCCATATATTAGTATAAATTGCTGAAAGAGAATTTCAACCTGTTATGCGTTTCCTTGATAAACTAAATTTTTCCATTATATAGTATATATATCAATATACAGATCAAATACAGGACTGTTTAAAAGAATTGGAAAACATATTTGGCTATGGATGGTAACTGCTGAAAATGTTCAAATGTTTTATGCGTTTTCATGTTTAGTTAGTTATCTTGTTTACGTTATTTCCCCCGATGTCTTGTTAAAACATTCAGGAAGAGTTGGAAAGTGTTTTATAATATAGGCTTAACGCATGATATATCTTACTTGTTGTTTCTATTTCCCAGATCAGTCTTTTCCTATAAAACATACCAAATCTAATTAGCTCATATTCACAAAATACAATATATACGGGAATAAAAAATTTAAATAAATAGGGCTTATCATGTCGTTCTATAAATAACAGTTGTATTAATGTCCGTTAGACTCCATGTTCGTATTTAGTAAAGCAATGACAAATCACAAATATTAAAAAGCTTACACATTCTTAATATTAAGCTTGAATTCAAGATCAAGCTTAGAACTTAATAAAAAAAGATGTCAGTTGATAAGGATTGTTTTTTAAATGGAAAATTAAAAATATTTTAGAAGAATAGGACTCCAAAATAGGGATATCTTGCTAAAAAGTACGGTAAAAAGATAAGACTTTATATTTCAAACAAAACTTTACTTTAAAATTATCATAGTGTTTATGACAAGAATCATCACAATATTAATACTTGGAAATTTTTCCAAAGAGAAACATTCGCCTTGCATACAATATTTCAAATGAAAATCAAATTTCAAATTAATTGCTTAAAAGGCGCAAAGGCCAACATAGTGAAAACATTCCACGCCGGGACTCGATCCCGGGTCATCAGTATAGCGCACTGACATTCTACTGACTAAACCACATGGAACGATACCCAGCCTGGAAAATTTCTCCCTATTACATGTTGGCGAGGCCACAAACGCAGCACAAGATGGAATATTTATCGTGAGCCACCGTCATGGGGCAAACACGAAACTTAATTAAATTCAGCATCGATTGAAACTATATTAATACTTGGAAATATTTCCAGAGAGAACCATTCGCCTTGCATACAATATTTCAAATGAAAATCAAATTTCAAATTAATTGCTTAAAAGGCAATTTTAATGCATGCAAGGCGAATGGTTCTCTCTGGAAAAATTTCCAAGTATTAATATAGTTTCAATCGATGCTCGATTTAATTAAGTTTCGTGTTTGCCCCATGTCGATGGCTCACGATAAATATTCCACCTTGTGCTGCGTTTGTAACCTTGCCAACATGTAATAGTGAGAAATTTTCCAGGCCGGGTATCGTTACATGTGGTTTAGTCGGTAGAATGTCAGTGCGCTATACTGATGGCCCGGGTTAGAGTCCCAGCATGGAATCTTTTTCACTATGTTCGCCTTTGCGCCTTTTAAGCAATTAATTTGAAATTTGATTTTCATTTGAAATCATCACAGTGTTTATAACAAATTCGTCACAAATGACACATATTTCACAAATTGGTCACAGTGTGACTTCAAAGCATTGTCACTTTCGTCACAGGTTCGTCACAAAGTTAATGCCAAAATAGTCCCAAATGACACACTTTTCACAAATTTGTCACACCGTGACTTCACAGAGTTGTCTCAATGTGACGTCACAAACGACCTCTAAAACGGCCATAACGACCTCGCATTCTAGTCACTATGACGTCACATCGACGTCACGTGACGTCACATCGACGGTCACAAAATCACAGTGTGACTTCACAACGACGTCGCCGTGACGCCACCATGCCTTACGGGAATGCAGTAAAAATGACTGTTAATTTAACATGTTATAAAACAAAAACTTATTTGTATTACTGAAAATCCGCTCTTTAATTTTACGGTCGTCTATTTTAAATATCGAGTCAATTCAATAATATAGGGTAGACCGGGGCATGTTTACGCAGAGCACTTTTTTCGAAACGTATATAACTGGTTGTTACATGTTGTAACATGCTGTCCAGTCATGACAAATTGATGCTGCTCCCTAGTGGGTATTCTCACAAGTTTTTGAGCGTCAGTCGAGCTTCGGTCTAGCATGCGGAAAGGAAAATCTGTTTTCTGCCAAGGTGAGTAAATTATGTGTTGAACATTTTGAAACTTATTGTGAACTAATAATATTTAGTTAACGATAAACAAATATATGAACATTAGCAGAATTGTATCCTTTCTTGAGAACTGTATTTGTATGAACAGAAATGTTATTAATTTCCGTTGCACGTTAAAAATAAATCCGAACATGGCGACGGGGCACCTTTACGCACGTTCTTACTCAGTAAACGTGTACCTGAAGCTGAACCACTGACGAGTCCATTTGAAAAGGCCGTATCAAGGATTGGCACCAAGAAAGGGATGAAAAAGAGGAAGCCCGCAATCCTAACTGATACTCCGGTTAAAGAAGCCCCAGGCAGAACAAGAAGACAGCAAAGGAAAAAGTAGGAAATCAAAAACTGCAAAAGGGAAAAAGTTGGTACACTCTGGAAAAAAGAAAATAGTTAATTAATCTGATGATGAAGATGAAAACTGTGTGAGTATTTATTGTTTGAAATCATACAACCAATCCAAAAAAGGTTAAGACTGGGTTAGATGCAAAAGGTGGTCCCATGACAAGTGTGCAAATGGAAATAATTTATTTTTTCATTGTAAAAACTTTAAGAATGATGATGAAGATGACTAAATAGTTTCTGTTTTAAATTAGTAATAAGCCCTATGCTTTTAGTTTAGCCTATAATATGTTCTTTAATTAATTATCTTTATTTTTTTTATTTTTAAACCGTGTTTTAAGTTATAAATAACACATTTCAATTTGATTAATTATTTATTTCACTTACTCCTTGGTATCACTTATAATATGCATAAAAGTGCCCCACTTGATGCGTAAACTTGCCCCGTTCCCGGGGTAAGTTTACGTAAAAGACTTGGACCTAAAAAAATTGTTTTTTACGGTTAAAAACTCAAATAGGGCAACAACTGAATACACAAATTTTGACTTTATTAACTGCTTTATAAAACCCCAATGTCTAACATTTCCTAAGTTAAAGCACATAAAAATTAGAAAATTCATTGAAAAAAAAAAGCCACGTAAACGTGCACCAGTTTTAATAATTTTATAATGCTCACATACGAAAACAAAAAGTAAAAAAAAAAAAAAAAAAAAAAAAAAAAAAAGAGAAAACAAATGAATTTAAAAACTGTAACTCTAAATCATTTAATGGCAAAATGATGTGACAAAAGCCTTTTTCGCATGTTTTTCATTATCAGATTCATTTTATACAAAACATTGAAAGATAGATAATTTCGTCATTTTTCGCAAATTGAAGGGTTGGTTTGGGTTGGGTTGATTTTTGGCGGCCAATTATCAACTCGAGGGATATAGGCCCATGGGGTGAGTCCCCTTCGTGGGGGGGGGGGGGGGGTTCTAAGGGAACCTAACCCGTATTTAATGGAAATCCATGGTTCGAAGAAAAGCAAATTGAAGTGACGGCTCTCAAAACGTAAATTACTTTGATAAATCTATTTTAGGCATAAATTTTAAATAATAAGCTAATCCATAGAAGAAGCTATTCAAGAAATACAGTTTGGAAAATATTAAAATGTTATATTATACAATGCTTAATTTTCCTCAGAAAAGTAATTTCAGTTTCAGTTCATTTTCTTCTAAGACGGTAGGCAAAATAAATTCGAACAATTACAATTTAATCAAGGAAAATAAAAGAGAACCCCTTATATTTTTAGAGAGATAGTTCTTTATAATTATGTGTTGCTTATTTTGTCTATGTTATTTATTTTTTTGACACAACACGAAGAAAAATATAAGTATTTCTGTACTTTTTGCTTTATATGCTAGTTTAAATATATATAGATATATACATATATAACACGCAAATATATTTTGGACTAAACTACTTTTGAAATGTTAAACATAATTAATAATATGACTATTAAAAATTCATATACAGAAACACATCTGGTCGCCATTAAAATTCACATTATCGAACAAAAAATATGTTTTAATCTAAATATGTTTGTAAAATATCTAAATATGTTTTTCGTTTATTTATGACAATTAGTTGTCAAGTTATCAGCATGTATGTAAAATCGGTAATTTTAATCTTCCAATATACATTATAACTAATTACCTACATATCCGTTGCTTTCGCCTGTATCAAATGGAGCTTATTACTTTTAATAAATGCTTTTTGTTCCCATTTATAAACATTGATATTTGACCATGTAACACTAGAGAATGGTCACAGATTGCAATACAAGACTGGTGTGATCTGTTTTTAGAGTAATTTCGTCAATGGCAAGCTATGTGCGTTCTATTAAATAAAATAAATAGTGCATTTAAGGGTCAAAGAAGTATACTTTAAATTAAAATTGATTTTTTAAAATTATTTTACTATTGTACATGTTATTTTACATTTCCTGTCCCAGAGAATCGTATCTCTTTTGCTAATAGTTATATTCGCATTCTTCCACATTTTAAACATTTTAAACTCACTTGAAAGCCCGCCCAAACCGGAATTTGCTGTACATTAAACGGCTTTAAAATTAGAAATTAAATTTAAGACAACGTGAATAGGAATAGGATCAAATCTATTGGAAACTATACATTTCATGAACAAAAATCATTTTATAAATAAACATTTTTTGCCTTCAGATAACTTTGAGTTTCCTCATTTACAACATGAAAATTAATTTCAGTGGAAGGTTAAAGCTAAAACCCCTACTAAGGAAATGACAATATTTGTGAAATCATATGTAAAACAGATAGTCATCATGCATGTTTTTCTAGGGAACTATTGAAACGATATTAATACTTTTTAGCAGTTTTGACAGTAGCTCATCTATCAAAGGATCGTTCGCAAAAAAAAAAAAAAAAAAAAAAAAAAGGGAAAATGCGTTAAGTGACTTCGCAAACAAAACTAAACGGCTGACGTTGATGTACCTTTTTCTTGAGGATTATTGAAGAGATTTAAAAAATGCATTTCTAAAGTTTTATTAGAACCTTAACTGTAAATTAATCGTAGGGAATGAAAAAAAAAGTAAAGAAATAAATAACTTCATATACAAAATAAATCTAAGTTTGTTTTAAAATTAGCATAACTATTGCAGTTTTCATTTTCTTTCTTACCGGGCGATCATTTCATAGTCTATCGATTGTCAAAATAGTAACGAAATCGATTGAGCAATTTCTGAGAGAAAGGTACATGCATATCAGATTTTTACATGTAATTTTCCTACTGTTCTCGGCCGTAGTTTATATTAATTTTTTTTTTTTTTTATAGAGAGAGAATATATTCCTTCTTTTAAAGTATAAAAACTAATTTCTATAGAGAATTATAACTAACGATATTTCGTCTGTTAATAATTTTTTATATCATAAAAACTATTTTCTGCAGCTAAAATATTTTTATCAAATACCATTTTGTTTTTCGTTAAATTTTATTTGAAAAATTTATATTTTATTATATTCTCAAATTAAAGGAAATTACTATATATTTCTTACTCGTATACTTTAAACTAATTAATATATTTTTAAAATAGGATCATTCCATCATTATCATATGTTTCAGAGACATGGTTAGCATCGATTTTATGAAGACCAAGATTAGATGTAGTAACGTAAGTTTCATTTAAAAAATAAATAAGAAACAAAGAATCGTATCTCCCACTTATTAGATCTCCTAATATTACAAAATTCTCTTATTACAGAGAAATTAAAAAAAAAATAAATAAAAACGTAAAGTTACGTAAGCGTCAATCTTTAGATAAAGGATGAATATAAAATAACTACACCTGTTTGAACGTCTATGTGCCTAAAAATAGTGAATGGAATGAGACCACATTTTATGCAGGGTAGTTCATAACTATATGTCATAAATTTAAAGGCAGGTAGAAGGGACCTAAATAAGCAGGTTTCGTATAGGAATGTGGCTGCGGAAATGCAGCGTTGAGGTAGTAGAGGGCGAATTTGAGTTCAGTGGATAGCTTCAGTAGATAGCCAGCACTTCGCTGACTTAAACAGTCATTCTCCGCACGGATTTCGAGCAACATGCATTGTAACACGAATGCGGAGCTTGCTGACGTGCATTTCCTGTATGGGGCTGCAAAAGGAAATGCAGCCACCGCTCAGAGGATGTACATGGAACAATTCCCGGATAGAAATTTGCTGCATCGCCGAATATTTGAGCGTTTTTATGGGGAGTTGTGCGCGAGTAGATCGTTTTATGCTTCGAGGCGTGATATGGGCACTAGAAGATATCGCAGAGTTCTTGTTGTGAAAGAAACAGTATTACGCACAGTAGAGGATAGTCCTTCAACATTCTCAGGCATTACCTTGTGCAACCCCATACATAAAAGGCCCGTCGGCAAGCTTCGTATTGGTGTAATGATGCATATTGCTCGAAATCCAATGACGATTCAAGTTAGCTAAGCGCTTTTATCCGCAAAACACAACAGCGCCCTCTACTGCCACAACGCTGCTTTTTCGCACCCACATTCCTAAACAAAATCTGCTTATTTAGGTCCCCACTACCTGCCTTTATATTTTTGACGTTTAGTTCTGAAACACCCTGTATTTAAAGTTTCAAAAACATAGGGAGATGCAAATTTAGTACCAAAACTTAAATACCAAAGATTTCGTGTACCATTGATTACCTTGTAAAATTGAAAACATCTAGAGCCATCCAAATAAATAAACAAACAGACCATACATGTTAATTGCTGATTTGTTGTAGAAAAAGACAAAAACAACAATTGGAAAATACTTCTTCTTTCAATTTATGTTTAAACAAACATAAGGTCTCCAGTTTGAAATTTCACCGAACTTCAAAATTCTCAAAACGAGCGTCTTATTTTGACACCTTATTTGAAATCTACTATAAAGTGTACCTTCGGATACCAAAGGGAAGTCATTGGGTGATTATTTTTTAAATATTAATTTAATAAGATATAAATAATAAAATTAATATTTAAAAATATATGTAGTGTAACAAATTTCTATCAGAAAGCGATTTCCAGAAACTTCAATCATGTGAATTCAAAATTTCAGCTCATTCCACCAAGTAGTTTTGAGGTATTCTTTTTAAAAACTACCCGTATTGCAGCATGTTTTGCAACTATTAAAAATGAATATAACATTAGGGATTACAAATTTTACATCTGCATAATTCCTAAACGTCTTCATTTAATGACTTCTCGTTTTATATCTGTAGGTAAAATATACTAAAAACCCATATACGATGTCAAAATTAGATGTTCGAAAATTTAAATATCGTCCCTGTTACAATTTCAGTATGAAGTCGGCCCACTAAGCTTTTTATAAACATGAATTTAACGAAGATATATATAAGTCCCAATCGAATGGCTATTTTCGTTTTTCTCTGCCTCTATTTAGTGATTAAAATGTGAGGGGTGTACTTATTTTTGGTCGACTGTCATATTGAACAATGAATAAATCAGTCCTGTACCATTGATCAATTGTTGTTTCACTGTTGGGCGCATATTAAGTACACTTCTTCAGTCATCCAAACAAATTGTTCGAATAAAGGTTGCCAAATTTCTTTTAAGAAATACTAGGGACGCTGCTTTAGCGTAATCTCAAAATAATTTACTTACTCCAATTTAATAAGATTATAGGGTGATTAATTTATTTCATGAAAAAGTTGGGGAATTTTGTTAGATCTGAATTTTCAAACTTGTAATGTTAAATTCATTTTTAATAGTTGCAAACCTGGCTGCAATACGAATAGTTATTTAAGCATAGCTTAAAACTATTTGGCGGAATGAGTTGAAACTTTGGATTCGCATATTTGGTGCTTCCTGAAATAGATTTTTGTTAAAATTTTTATAGACTACAATCCATATACTTTTCGAATATTAATTTCTCAATATATAAATAAAAATATTAATATTCTAAACATAATATAATAACTCATAACATTTCTAACAGAAATCGATTTCTAGAATCTTTAAACATGTTAATTCAAAATTTCAATTCATTCCGTCAAGTAGTGTTGGTGTTTTAAGTATATAAGTTGAAATTCAAATGTCTGATGCTGTGTACTATCGCAAAACCACCAAAATTTTACTTTTTCTGCAAATTTCCTTTTAAATGTTTCTATTTCTTTTCGCCTAATGTAAAAATATTTTTTTCACCTCGTGAATTCAAAAGTTTAAGAGGAATAAAAAGTTTCTCTTTCGTTTATTAAATTTAGGTGCAGATGTATTAGTAAAAAAAAAAGTTTTAAAAGACTTCCCATTTTTGCTGAAGTTGTGGTAATAGACTGAAATAAATTCAAGCAATTTTATTTGAACTCTGTAGAGTTTCTAAATTGGTTTTTCAATCTATTATCAAATTTAATTAAAATAAAGCTATTAACTGATAATCAAATAATGAAAATATTACAATATTGTATTGTCATCCAGAATCCACAACTCTACATATTCTTTGGAATCCCAAGTATATCAGGAATTGAATAATAAAACAAATTTCAAAATTCCATCTTTACATAGATGAATGAAGTTAAATTACCTAAAATAGTGTAAAAAGTGTAGGTTATTTTATTACCACACTGTATTTTCATATAAATTACTTATAAAGTGTTTTTTAAAGAAAAATATTACACATTGCCAAATATTTTTTCAATGTATTAAAAGTCTTGTATTTGCCAAATCGAATGAAAGTGTTATACGGAAATATTAGTCACAAGACACATAAAAAAAATTATTTCATAAAGATAAGAATGCAGACGATCGTAAAATACACATAAAAAGAGTTTTACATATAAAAGTGAAAAATGTAAATGAAAATCTCGAATGGCTCGCAACTGAATGAAATAATGTCCATCTTATTGAGTTATCTGAAAGTTTTCAAAATGCGATATTTTGTTCGAGAATATATTTTCAAAAAGTCTTAGTACGTTTTACTAGAATATTTATATCTTGCATTAAAGTTGTTCATTTTTACGAGATTTCAGATATTTTCAGGATTTTATTTTATTTTTTACACTTAAAACACATTATTAGTGCTTTGCAAAAAAATATTACTAAAAAATGATAAATTAAAAAAAACCCTTTCTTCGGGGAAAATGGAATTGGAAAAATAGTTGCCCTTATCGTACCGGAATAATTTCCAACCCAGCTCGGAATAAAATACGTAAAATTGGAATAAAATCCGTAAAATACCGTTTTACTGACTATTTCTTTATTTTTACAGATTTTATTCCGAGCTGGGTCGGAAATTATTCCGGTACGATAAGGGCAACTATTTTTCTGATTCCTACCGGAAAACTGGCAGTATTTTTTTTTTTTTACAGCGTAAGTAATTCTTCGCAATGAGCGTCTTTTACAGAATTTTAATCGCTTATCACCGGTTCTTTAAATCAGAAATTTTTGACTATCGTAATCGGGGTCTGATTAAATCAGACAAAGTTTTCGCTAAAAAATAACTAGTGGGAAAAACCAAATAGTACTAATTTGACGGAAAAATGCATGTCCGAGCATATCTCGGGCCGCGCAGCGAGAGGGTTAATAAGCCTCCTTCAAACAGCATTTTACGTTAAGCTTTTTTTTCATTACTTTAAGAACAAGGTTTTGGCATAATTCTTATTTGTGGTCCTAAAGGAACCTTGTGCCATTAAACCTATACAACCAACTTTTGTATATGTTATAGTATATTAATTGGTTGGTTATATTTTACGGTAGTTTTTGAAATAAATTTAAAAGCTACAAAGAAACGGAAGCTGATAAAGTAATACATCTTTTCTAAGCATTAAAACACACTAAATGTATTAAACCTAGACCCGATAATAAAATGAAAATTTAATAAACTAAAACTACGCATGTATTGTACAAAGGATTAAAAGTATCTCGATAGATTTAGTCTTACACGTTTAGTTTGTATTAACAAAATAAATATTTAAAACACAGGTTCTAAAGTAAAAACACTCTTGAAGGCATTGCAAAATACAGAAAAGTAGCATAATACCTAGGCTATAATTTTACATAAAATTTCACACATAAGAGTTTACATATATATTTCAATGAAAACCTGTTTCTTTTACTGTTTTGCCCACAAAAATATTTAATATATAGTATATTATGATTTTTTTTCGTAAAAATATAGAATAATAAAAAATATATACGATGAACATTTTGTTTATAAATAGAAATTTTGGTTCAATCTTAATATACAAAAAGTTCGTGATAAATTTCAAATTTTGTAAATAGTATAAATTTTGGATCAGCATAAAGTATATGAAGTATATATTCTACATATGTTTATGCACTTTCGTTTCAGATACACCCACGATGTCAAAAATAACGGAAAATGAAGAGTTGAAGCCATCATAATATTGAAAAAGAGTAATCTGAATTATGATATTCACGCCGGTAACCCATTTCCTTATTCGAGCCAGCAACACAGTGCTCCTTAAACACTACAAAAGCGGTACGAAGCATAATACCGAGATGCACCTAAGACAATACAAAATGACGAGCCGTTAATTCCCAAATTGGCTCAGCCGAACTCAGCAATCTGATTGTTCGTTAATATTAATATTTTGGTTTACTGTACTGTGATTTTGATCAAATTTAACAAAATAAATCAATTTAAGTCATTATAATTGCATTCTATTTTACATTACAGTACTTCATAAGAAAATAAATATAATTTTCTACTATACAAATATCAGTTTTAGCCAATCAGATTGCTGAGCTCGGCTGAGCCAATTTGGGAATTAACGGCTCGTTACAAAATGTGATGTTGTTTCCAGTGAGGGGGATCTCCTTGCCCCAATATTTGTCCCCGTAATCCCCTTGGTTCAGTCCTATGAATTATTATGTGTGTAGCATGATTAAGCAAGTAACCAAACCTACACTGTTAAAAACTTCCGCTTAACGTTAAACCAATATATGGAGTAAAATAATGAGGATTACCAAAATATGGTACTTCTTAATTTTCAAAAACTCCATTTCATGGTGTAACCTTGGAAGTTACACTGAATTAACAATATTTTGGTAATAAGTTGAACCAAATTTTCGAACTACTTATCAGCCAATCAGAATAGTAGGTCTTTGTCTATGACGCCATTATAAGATAAGTGAAACGATTGCATTTCATCCTCCATTTAAAGTATAAACGAAAGGGATATTAAAAGGAATATTCATGGAATGCGAAGATAAGTCTTATTTTATTTCAATGTTTCATTCCTGTATAATAGTTAAATAATTTTCATGTTTTATAGAAAAAGATTGATTTAGTTTCCCGAATTCCACAAGCGATTATGTGTTATATTCGTTCTTTTGAAATATAATTGTTTTAGCAATTAAATAACAAGGAGTTCTTCGTAAAAATTAATCACGACCTCATTCGTTTTGTCTTTTTAAATAAAGAAAATTTGTGTAAAGATTCTTTCTTCCTATTCAATAGTGAGATGTGAAGTATTTTAATTTGTCGCAACTCGAAAGCAAAAACAAAACGTAAAGTACAGTTCTTGGTAGTTCTTTTTTTATCTTTAAATATGCGTCGAATACATTAAATATGTGACAAAAAACAGAAAATTCAAAAAATGAGTCAGCCCTGTTTTTCTCTTATTGCCGCATATATACAAGGTGCGGCCATTAATTTACTTGACTGACGTAATAGTAAGGGAACAGGAAATCGTCAGAACGCGGTAATGCTTGCATTTGCGAGGTCATTTAGGGAAAAGTAGGAGAATGGCGCTCACTTAAGGGAAAACATAAATAGCTAGTCAAATTTAGATGAAAAAAACAATATTTTATTAACGAAGTATAACTCCAAAGCATAAGGAACAGTTTGCAATTAACTAATTTGCATAAAAGTTTAAGGAATTTTTTTTATCGTTTTATTTAAATTGTTGGAAAACGTCTCAGCGTAAGTGGTTTTATGTCCAACATCGCCTCGCCTGTGAAATGACAATGTACCTATGACATGTGCGACACGCGTTCATTTTTAGTTGTGAAATGTGTTCCAAGAGGGCGACACTTCCCTGAGCGAAGTTCTCGTAAGATCACGGACTCATGAACAATTGTGTCAAAGACTTATGTTTCGAAAAGGCGACAATAGATAGCAGCACCAGAGAACTTTTCTGAAGATATAGACTCTTTTAATTAGAACTTTTTTGCTTGTTAAGCAGTTTTATTGTTTCCAGACTTTTTTACTCTGTTTTATCTCGTGTGAGCCCCTTTTTTACTTCTCACTTGAAGGGCCGATTTTGCGAGGTCAAGACGCACGGTTTTTTGTGTGTCAACTCTTTGTCTTATGGAAGACTTATGTCTCCTACTGGATTTTCGACGTTATTACTCTTATATTATTCATATTTAATCTTTTACTTTATATTTTTTAGTGTGTGAGTGTGGATTCCTGTAACCAAGTTTTTCTTCAAGAATTAAATAGTTTTTTCTCTACATCTGGATTATTCGAAGATGATATTTCTCACAATTTCCCACATCTATTCATTAAATAAAAATTATAGGTTGCCCACATAAGAAGGAAACCAGCGTATGTCTGTTTTACCAGAAAGGTAAGAAAATAGATTTCTATCTTTCATTATTGATATAAAAACTTTTGGTACAACAATTTTATATTTATACTAGGTCCTTAGCTTCATGCTAATCGCGAACTCAGCCTTCCTAGATATTTTAAAAGATTATGTAGGCTGAGTTGAAGGGGAAAGTAAATAAATAAATAAATAATAAAAAAAAAACCCCCAGTAATAAAAATTTGTTTATCTGATTGTGATAAAATGAACAAGATGCACATATGAGATATGAAATATTGAAATATATACATGAAAATAAAAATAAATGTGCATGAATAAATAACGATATATATAATATCGCAAAAAAAGGTATTATTGTGAATGAATATTGATTGATTATTATGAATAAATCATTTTATTTATATTTATGAATATATTCTAAGGAATTATTTTAAGAAAGTCACAAACTTCTTATAGTAAATATATTTGTTATCAAAGAATTTATAATACTTGAATAACACGCTATGTCCGCTTCAAAAGAAATTACGGCAGTAGAGAAATTAAACGATAATAATTATAATCATTGGTGTTTTAAATTAGAAAATTTGTTAATTAAAGATGATTTACTGAAATATGTGACAGAATCTCCACCTGCCGCACCCGATGATACATATACTAAAAACGCGGCAAAGGCGAAAGCCATAATTTGTTTATGCATTGAAAATACACAAATCGTGCATATCAGAAATTTGACATCTCCCAAAGACATTTGGTAAAGATTAAAAAGCGTTCACCAAAGGGCGAATTTATCATCCAAATTATTCCTTTTGAGGAAGCTATATTCGCAAAGGCTCAACGAGGGCGGAGACTTAAATTTACATATCAACAATATTTTAACTATCCGCGACAAACTCGCTGCCATTGGAGAGCTTATAAATGATTCGCACATTGTGGCTCTTATGCTTTGCAGCTTGCCTCAGTCATACGCTCCTCTTATAATGAGTATGGAGGCTAGAGACGAAAAGGATCTAGACCTCGAGTTTGTAAAAAACAAACTCATCGATGAGTACTCTCATCGGATCGAATACAAAAACACCAGCACACGACCAAGGGACACATCATATAAAATTGTAAATAAAGGTAACAAAAAGTATTGCAGTTTCTGTCAACGAGATGCGCACGCTCGTTCAGAATGTTACAAATTGAAAAACAAACAGAAAAACAATTACCAAAGAAGTGAAAATTATAACAGTAATAAATTTAACAACCATGCCAACTTTAAAGCCAATTCGGTAAACCCCAAAAATCAACACAATGGTAGTAAAACCGACTCCTCAAATTTTTGCTTTAACAGCAAATCAAATATAGAGGATGAGGTCAACCAATTGATCATTCCTCTCTTCCCAATGGAAAACAATTTTGAAATTGAGTCAGTAAAAATTAACCAAACACAAACAACAGATCCAAACACATATATCATTGACTCGGGTTGTACCAGGCACGTTGCATCAGCAAAAACAAATTTTGCTACATTCACAGCCGGGAATTTTGGGAATATAACAATCGCTAATGGAAAAAGGCTTAATTCGGAAGGTATGGGCGACGTAAAAATAAAAACAGACAAAAACCACTACATTACACTAAGAAATGTATTATACTGTCCAGAACTAAAGGGCAATTTATTGTCAGTTAAGAAAGCCACTGAAAATAATATAAAGGTAATTTTCGAGAAAAATGCATGTTTATTTGTCAAAGATGATAATATAATCTTGACAGCTAAATTAAATGATAATCTCTACGTATTAAACCCTGAAGATGATTACGGCTATACTATAAGTACTCAAACTTTCTGTAACAATACAAATAGTATTTCATTGTGGCACCAAAGACTCGGACACAAAAATTTTGATGATATTAAATACCTTGTTAATCATGAATTAGCCAATGGGATAACAATTAATAATTGTAAACATGACACGCGATGCACCAAGTGCATTGAAGGGAAACTTTCCGCTCTGCCATACCCTAAAGTAGCCACAAACAGAAGCAAAGACATCGGTACCCTTGCACATTCCGATATATGTGGCCCCATGAATACTGAAACGATAGGAGGGAAAAGATACTTTATAACATTCACGGATGATTATAGCAGGTACACAATAACATACTTAATCGCGCATAAATCGGAAGCCGTTATCAAACTGAAAGAATACATAGCGCTAACAAAAAATAAATTTGACAAGTTGATAAAGGCAATAAGATCCGATAACGCAAAGGAGTATATCAGTGATGAATTTGAAAACTGCCTGATAGAAAACGGGATAGAGCGTCAATTGAGTGTTCCCTATTCTAGCCCGCAGAACGGCGTTTCAGAGAGAAAGAATAGAACGATAGTGGAAATGGCTAGAACCATGTTGTCGGACGCCAAGTTACCTAAACAATTCTGGGGGGAAGCTGTCATGTCCGCCACCTACCTCATCAACCGTCTACCAACAAAAGCTAACAAAAATAACATGACACCCTATGAACTTTGGCATAAAAGAAAACCCGATCTCTCGAACATCAAAACATTCGGATGTAAGGCATTTGCCTATGTCAACAAACCTAAAAGAAATAAGTTAGATGAGAAAGCCATCGAGGGAATAATGTTGAGATATGATTTCAGAAGCAAGGGCTATAGGATATATACGGGTGAAAATAAAATTATAATATCTAGAACCGTAAAATTCTTCGAAGAAGGTATAAAAGATGAGGAAATTAAACCCGCCAAAGAAAATCAAAACAACGAACAAACTCCCGCAGATAATATTGAAATTGATCTAGAAGAACGTGACGATGATCAGAATAATACCCCGACCGACACATCCCTTGAACCGAGAAGATCGCAAAGACAAAATCGTGGCGTACCACCTAACCGTTATGGAATAAGTGCAAACCTGTGTCAAATTCAGGAGCCAAAGTCATGGACAGACCTACAAAATATCAATGACGCAGAAATTAAAGATAAATGGCTAAAAGCCACTAGTGAGGAAATAGATTCTCTGAAGCAAAATAATACTTGGAGATTAATAAAACCTATCCCGGGAAAACGCGTCATAGGTTGTAGGTGGACGTTTAAGGCAAAAAGGGGAGCCAACGGGTCTATAGAGCGATAAAAAGCTAGATTGGTCGCTAAGGGTTATGCTCAAAAATATGGAAGCGATTTTGACGAGACCTACGCACCCGTTGTAGCGCATACCACCCTGCGAGCATTCTTAAACGCAGCGGTGTACAAAGACCTTAAAATAACTCACCTAGATGTCAAAACTGCTTTCTTACATGGCGATTTAGAAGAGGAGGTTTATATGCATCAGACAGAGGGATACATAACAAAAGGGGAAGAAGATAAAGTGTGTAGTTTAAACAAAGCGATTTACGGCCTTAAGCAGGCAGCTAGGGCGTGGAACCAAAAAATAAGTAAAGCTCTAAAAGAACTAAATTTCGTTGAATGCGCGTCAGACAAATGTCTGTACAAAAGAGTCCAAGACGGAAAAATCGCATACATAATAGTGTATGTTGATGACATCTTAGTCGCAGGAGACAAAACAGACACACACGAAATATACACTGAATTATCAAAGCAATACGAAATCAAAAAATTAGGTCAAGTAACACAATATTTAGGCATAAACATAAAGGAAACAGCAAACGGTAATCTAGAATTAGACCAGGAACACAAAATAATACAAATCGCTGAAAAATTCAATTTGTTAAATGGTAAGCCTACGTATACACCCATGAATACTAACTACTTTAATGTAGATCCAAACGGGAAACTAATGGGAGATAATGTAAAATTTAGACAGGATATAGGAGGGCTTCTATACTTTGCAACTTTAACTAGACCCGACATAGCATCAGTCGTTAACATCCTGGGAAGAAGGAATGAATCCCCAAGGGAAGTCGATTGGCAAGCTATCGAGAAGTTAATTAGATATCTGCTTACTACCAAAGATCTTAAATTCGTCATAGGTAAAACAAAACCTCCAATCCTAACGGCATATAGCGATGCCGATTGGGGGAACGACAGAATAGACAGGAAATCAACCACTGAAAACTTGTTTAAATTAGGAAATAATATATTGCCATGGTCATCGAGGAAACAGAGTTGCACAGTACTCTCGTCCACGGAGGCTGAATATATCGCTGCCTCTAATGCAGGTCAAGAAATCTCGTGGTTATTAGACTTGTTAAATGATCTCGAACTATGTCAACAACTACCCGTAACATTGTACGAAGATAACTTATCAGCCATAAGATTGACCGAAAACGAAAAGGCACAGACAAGAACTAAACACGTGGAAGTTAAGTATCACCACATCAGATATCTATGCCAGAATGGCATAATCAAAATAACTTATTGCCCATCGAAGTTAATGCTGGCAGACGTGCTCACCAAGCCGTTGCCTAAGCCTCATTTTGAGTGTTTGAGAAATAAGTTAAACATTTTACGCTCGTCGGTTTGACATAAAAAGCGGGGGTGTTGGAAAACGTCTCAGCGTAAGTGGTTTTATGTCCAACATCGCCTCGCCTGTGAAATGACAATTTACCTGTGACATGTGCGACACGCGTTCATTTTTAGTTGTGAAATGTGTTCCAAGATGGCGACACTTCCCTGAGCGAAGTTCTCGTAAGATCACGGACTAATGAGCAATTGTGTCAAAGACTTATGTTTCGAAAAGGCGACAATAGATAGCAGCACCAGAGAACTTTTCTGAAGATATAGACTCCTTTAATTAGAACTTTTTTGCTTGTTAAGCAGTTTTATTGTTTCCAGACTTTTTTACTCTGTTTTAACTCGTGTGGGCCCCTTTTTTACTTCTCACTTGAAGGGCCGATTTTGCGAGGTCAAGACGCACGGTTTTTTGTGTGTCAACTCTTTGTCTTATGGAAGACTTATGTCTCCTACTGGATTTTCGACGTCATTACTCTTATATTATTCATATTTAACCTTTTACTTTATATTTTTTAGTGTGTGAGTGTGAATTCCTGTAACCAAGTTTTTCTTCAAGAATTAAATAGTTTTTTTCTCTACATCTGGATTATTCGAAGATGATATTTCTCACAATTTCCCACATCTATTCATTAAATAAAAATTACAGGTTGCCCACATAAGAAGGGAACCAGCGTATGTCTGTTTTACCAGAAAGGTAAGAAAATAGATTTCTATCTTTCATTATTGATATAAAAATTTTTGGTACAACAATTTTATATTTATACTGGGTCCTTAGCTTCATGCTAATCGCGAACTCACCCTTCCTAGATATTTTAAAATAAATAACCATCGATTGAGCGGTAATGCCCGACATGGTACGGTAACTGCGCTCAGAGTTTGAATAGAATATTTAAGTAAGACAAAAGTGACATATGTACCGTAATTTCGGGTGTATAGCCCGCGGATCTAATCGTGTTTCGACCCAGAAATTTTTTAGAATAAAATGTAACTTTTCAGATCACGGTAAATATTGTTCTTCAAATATTGAATAAAATTTCTGGGTGAAAACTGAATTGTTTGATCTGCGGGCTATACATCGGAAATTACGGTAGTTGTGTGGGCTGTTCACACCACTGCAGACTTTTTGCGACCACTTTACACATATTGTGTTACACATATAGTGGGCTACTTTTTTAAAATTTAGGTTTTTTGATTTTTACTACTTTTTTGAAATCGTAAAATTCTTTTTGTTTAATGACATATTAATTAAGGTTAAAACAGTGGAATTTTACCATTTCAAAAAAGTGATGCTAATCAATAAATTTGAATTTTAAAAAAGTTGCCCACTGGCAACATTTCTTCTGGAATTCCACGCGAGCGCCATTACCCGTTATCACCATGTTGGGTTTTAATCCATTATAATTGGCGTAACAACGCACTACAAAAATAAAAAAAGCACGAAAGTACAGCTAAATGTATATATTTTGTAGACATAATGAATAAATTAATATTTGAAAATAAGAGTGTGCACTTACCTTCAAGTTAGATGTTATAGAATTTTATAATAAAACAACTGCAAACTAATAACGTGAGGACATTAAAATACTTTCCTTCCGACGGTCACAATATCCTTACTGGGAACTTACGATGAAGTTCGCAAGGTGCCGGTACTGGTCGCACATTTTAAATTCTATTCTGTTTAGCGATATTGCGTGAGCGGGATTACCATTCTGAGCGTCATTACACTACTTTCCTCTATCTGTGCATGTCCAATGAAGTCGACGCCCTTCAGAAGCAAGTGATTGACCTTGAAGCACGCATTAAAATGTAGCTGATAAATTTTGTAGTCGAATTCGATATGGAACAGAGAATAAAAATTAAATTCTGCTTAAAATTGGACAAAACTGCTACGACCTACCCATGAAATGTTGAAACATATATACGGACTTTATTCCGTTCACGTACTTTTGAATGGTTTAGCCGTTTTCGGGACGGCTGCAAAACTGTCAATGTTGACGCGCACACTGGACGGCCGCATTCCGTGGGCACGTCAGAAACAAATGAGAAAGTTCGTGAGCTGGTGACTTCGGATCGCCAATTGACTATTCAAGTACTCGGTAATGGACTGAACATTTCCAGGGAGGCAATTCGGCAAATTTTGGCATAAGACCTAAGGGAACAATATTTGAGGCGGTGACGACATTAAAGAGCATTCCGAAAGAGGACATTATAAGTTGTCTCCAAGCCTATTACAGCCTAGCAGAGAAGTGCATTGTGGCAGGTGGGAGTTACTTCAAAACATATTAAATGGATATGCATTTCATATAATATTTCCTGCAATTATTAGATCAATCCTGGAAATCAATGGCCGTACATTATATATTTAATCTAAAAAAAGTTTCTGAAAAAATTTTAAGTAGATACAGAAATATTTTATGAACAAATATAAAAAAATACACATATTCAGATATTGCATTTTCCAGTGCGAAAGTCGACTCGAAAATTCGAGAGAAATAACACGCTCTTCCATTTGATTACCAGTATAAACGTACGATATCTTACAACATATAAAATAGTAGAAAATTTTCATTCCTTCCGTGAATTAAAAATGCAAATAAAACTATAGGGAAATAGTGGTTGACAAATGTGAGAATATATTATTTTTCTCGAATTTCGGAGTAGACTCATACCCTGGAAAATACGGTAAATCTCTTTAAAGCAGTGATCCTTAACCTTTCTGAATTGCAAAACTCTTTATTAGTGTGTGTGTGTGGTTTTTTAATAGACGAACACTTTAGCGTTACAGGCAAAGTACAGTCGTGGAAAAAAAAGAAGTAAACACCCCGTACTAACTCTTCAACAAATTATCGTAGACGGAAGTTACTAGTACCGAAAGATTTGAAATAAAATCTACTTTTAAATGATGTATACAAAATTTGCTTAGGGGATCATCTAGATATTAAAACGAACCCAAAACTATTTTTTTTCAATGGCAATACCCAATTTTAACGAGATATTTCAAATCTTCGGCTCAAACTATGCCTAGACACCAAATTTCAAGTCATTTGAATGATAAGTTTTTGAATTAAAATCATTCAAAATTTAGTGCATCTAATGTTAAATTACGTTTTCATATTTTTATTTATATCTCCCGAAATTATGCTCCTAATGTGCTAATTTTTTGTGTAGCAATAAAACTAATGTGCCCAAACATAAATACGCTAAATTTGCAATTTTTATAATTTTATGATATGAATTATGAATTATGAAATTAATATTCGAAAAAATTATGAATTGCAACCTACAATTTTGTTCATGGATTTAGATTTATTAAGTCCTGTTTTATGAAAATCTAAATTTTCACATTTTTCTTCCAAATAGTTTTCAAATTATGCTTAAAAACAGCAAAATGATGGTTTAAGGGGCCGTCTATAATAGAAGTCACTAGATATTTTGAAATTTTTTCTGCTGCCTTGTTATCTAACAGGCTTCATTGATTGCTTAAGGTGCATTGATCAAGAAGGGGGCTCTATCGGTTAGCAATCGAGTGCCCAACTTCAATTTTGATACAGCCCTTAAAATACGCTCGTTTTAAAATAATTAATTTCACGGAAACTTGTGGTACGAATTATATAAAATTTGATTTTAGGCTAATTGAAGGGTGTAGAGTTCATTTGTGCTTTCGGAATTGGGTATTGCTATTGAAAAAAATGAAGTTATGGTTCGTTTTAATAGATAGATGGCCCATTAAGCAAACTTTATATACATCATTTAAAAGTAGACTTTACTTCCAATCGTTCGGTACCAGTAACTTTCCTCTACGATAATTTGTTGCGGAGTTAGTAGGGGGTGTTTACTTTTTTTTCTCCCAAGACTGTACATTAATAGGGGCATGGGAAAGCAGACAGAGGTGGGATGGCAGGAGAAATGGGGCTAATTTTGAAGAAACTAAATATATTTATTTTAATTTCTGTACAAATAAGAATACCCAAAATCCTATTTTATAAATGCTTTAAATTTTACGGTTGCAAGATTTTAAACATTTTTAACAGAAATGTTTTATTCCTACTGTGGAAACTTCAGACTGTCTTCCAATATTCCACTTGAAAAACCCTCATAGTGATACAAGATCGCTAGATATAAAAAACCCATGTATTCCTGAAATAGGCTCGAGTTTTAGGCTAAGTTTCAACTTTTGCCGGTAAGATAAGGGAAAAAAAGGTAAATCATCATTCATCATAGGAAAGTGCCACTTGGAGACAGTGTGAATAAAGCGCGGACCACCTGGGGATCACTTTCACATGCCGATAGTGAAACTAGACGGACGCTTTTCCACGCCGCAGTTTGACAGAGGAGTGCCCGGCGCAGAAAGAAGGCTGGGACAATCCTGACCACTCGGAGCGCACCCGTCAAATGATTTTGATAGAAAAGCATCGCCAAGTGGCTAAAAAACTCTATATTGCTTTCCAGGAAAAATAAAAGAGAATTATACAAAATCCTTAATAGCTAAGTTCTAGACTCAAGGGAGTGAAGGTTTACAGGTCTTTTACCTGGGCGAGAGATAAATCTCTCGAGGAGATCACTCATTGTTCTCGGAGGGGCAGCCGAGAGAGAAAGGTTACTTTCTTTTCCGTGCAGCTGAGGTTACAGCTGGGGAAAGAGCGACAGGCTGTCAAAACAGTGACGAGAACTTTTTAAACTCTTCTAAAGAACAATATCTAAATACAGATTATTGAAATCACAGAGACTCTTTAACTTGCCGAAATCTGTGCTTTATTATGTCAGGACTTTGTTGATTCTGCCAGCTCACAGACTTTGTTAACATCAGAATCCGTGTTTCAACTTATTTTTTGCTGGGTACATAAGCCATTATTTAGTCCAGAAATCTTGGGTTTAATGTGAATAAATCTTTTATTCTTCATTACTAAATTTTTGACATTATGCCTCTGAGGAGACGCGCTCACGCTACCGCCCTCATATGAGGTCCCACGCTGCAAACAAAAGTAACTATTAAATTCTACTTTGAAATTACTTTTGACACTTATTAACTGTGTAAAACAAAAATATAAATTGTTACAATAACTCCATTCAGCCTTGCTTTATAAGTCACTAAAACAATTAAGCCTGAAAAGGACCGTGGTAAACCTAGTAAGCCTTATACTGCATATAACTACCTGGAGGGAGGAATTTGCACTGAGAGAGAGGGAAGCGTGCGACATGTTTTATTTCTTCTGTTTTTGCAAACATCTACGCATATTTAATTTCAGAATTTTAAATGTTTTTGTAATATTGAACAATATTTGTAAATTTTATTTTATAATAAAAGTACAAAAATATTTTTAATTATAATTTATTAGTTAATACTTACTTTTTATCTATAAAAGTATATTTTCTCAATACAAATGTTTTAAAACTTTCAGCAACAAGTTTACTAGAACACACAGTAATAAATTAAATAAAATCATGCATTCATCTCTGTAGATCTATGAAACTATAATATACGTTATAATACTTATGTCTTACACTTTAATTTTCCACCTCTCCCACCTCTCCCACCTCTCCCGACTTGACTTGAGGAAGGAGCGGTACTAAATTTTTTACAATTTTCGAATTACCTATATACAGTATAGTCTCGTTAATGTGTCTCCGCTTAACACGTATCTCCAGCTAATGAGGAAAACCCACTCTTTCCCTCCAATTCCTATTTGCAATTAAATTTTAAAATATCGCTTAATGCGTACTGCTCACCAGGTAATGCGGACAAACTTTTAGAAAATGACCTGGCACTGAATCGAAAGAGAGTGGTTTTAACATGAGTGCTTCAAAAAAACCTATGACGCCACACTCTTTTTTATAATACACTGGTTTCCAAAAATTAAGGAAAAACTACAACAGTAGTTATTACTCAAAATGTTACAAGTAGATTTTAATAAAACTGAGACACAATTTACGACACATAGTAAGGCATAAAATAACATGGAAAGTAATTACCAGACGATTGTGGTGTTTCAGAAATTAATACAGTTATAAAATAAACAAAATAAATGTCTCAGTTTGGTATAGGAAAAGCACCTTTAATATGGGGTATGATCACCCCTGGGAGCAATACAGCACATACAGCGAAGTGTGATACTGTCAATTATGCGATCGATAATTTCGCTGGGAAGCGCGAGCCATTGCTCTTGTAAAACAGTGGTAAGCGTAGCAAAGGTCTGAGGAGGGAGATTGAGAGCAGAGACACATCTTTCTAAAGCATCCCAAAGATGCTCAATGGGATTCAAGTTCACTGACCCCGCGGGCCATTCCATGCGCTGAATTATTTGGTGCTGAAGATAATCTTGTACGATGTGAACTCTGTGCGGTCTAGCGTTATCGTCCTGTAACAGGAAATCTTTACCTATTGCACCGGCATAAGGGTGACCATAAGCATCAAGAATTTTATCTCTATAGGCGTGAGCATTCACAGTTCCACGTAAAAAGACATGGGGTTCTGTACATCCGCCCAAAGAGATACCATCCCAAACACAGACACTGAAACCTCCATACGAATATCTTTTACGAATGTTTGATGGATGATAGCGTGTTCCCTGTTCTCTCCAAATCAAACAATACCTACTATCGCTTTGGATGCTAAATTGGAACTTATTACTGACGAGAAAACGGCTCCATTGATCAGCCGTCCAGTGGACATGTTAACGTGCACACCTTAAACGTTCCCTCCGGAGACATGCGGTGAGCGGCACACAAATATTCGGTCGCATCGCGTAAAGACCACCTTCATGAAGCTTTCTACGCACAGTAGACGTTGATACCAACTTTCCTGTGGCTGCAGCGAAGACGGATTTAAGTTGAGAGGGGGTTGCTGTTCTTTTCCTTCGTACACATAACCGCAAATATCGGTCATCGGTGCTTATCGTAGCTCTTTCTTGTCCTTTGCTGAACCTTCTGGAGGCCAAAGCCCCCAGTGGTTTGAAATTTTGTCCAAAGCCTATGAGCAACAGAAAGACACATTTAGCCATCTGGCCACCTCTGTCTGACTTTGGCCTACATCCAATCTTCCAGTAGCTCTGTATCGCAGTTATGCAGACAAATGATACCTCGAGGTCATATTAATGAATTGGCTATTTCAGTTTTCATATCTCATAATCACAGCGACACCAGCAGCCGCACTCTATAGCATGCATTTTTATGCTCCGCACAGATGACGCTATCCGATTCCAGCGCCACTAATTTGTATTTTGTAATTTTAATCAGCATCTTTTAGTTAACAACATATCCAAATTTCATAGTGATGGGTTAATTTTTGAACGAGTTATCGCTCTTTCTGTGATTTTTCCTTAATTTTTGGAAACCAGTGTATTTGCCTAAGGATGTAGTTTGGATATGAAGCGTGAGGGGAAGAAGTTAAAATCTCCGCGATAGCTCTAGAACAGTGGTTCACAACCTTATGTTGGCCACGCTCCACCAAAGCTTCTATAAAATCAGGATGCTCACTTCCCTCATTCTCTAAAATAAATCTCATTAGTTAAACCCTTAACTGTTTTGCCCCATTGCCGCTCGGGCAAAAGAAGTTTGCTATCTGCGATACTAAAAGCTTTTTGATACCACTTAATTTTAGCTGTAATCTTTGGTACGTTGAATGACATACCTCTTTCGATTATACAAATCCAAATATTTTAGTTAAAAAAAAGTGGTCCTGGGTCCTTATTTTTAGTTTTTGGTGTCAAAAAAAAAAAAAAAAAAAAAAAAGAGAAAGAAACAGTTAATGTGTTAAAAAGTGAGCTCTGTTCACATGAAGCAGATCGTTAACAATAACTATTCACCTCACATTTTTTAGTTTTTCAAAGAGGTGAATTTTCTGTCACAAATGTGTTTTTAGCATAATTCTATAAATTCAATGAATAGATACATCTTCGCCTTTATGTCAAAAACAGTTTTGTTGTTCATTTCTAACTTACCTCAGCATTAACTATAACTATTATATGGTAGGCATTTTAGTTTCACAAAACGCTTGAAGAGATTCGCATTTAGCTTTAAATCGAATAATATTGACACATTTTATAATTCATTTTAGTAACTTATTAAGAATTTGTGGAAAAGCTTTGGACATTAAATTTCCTTTCAATGGGTAGCACAATATACAAGAAGCATTTCCCGATTAACAACTTTATCTATTTTAAGTAGCCATTATCTGCTATTTGCCCTTTCCTATTAGGTGACTGGCATGCATTATCTGATTTTAAATTTTAAATTGTATTTGCGATATATTTATCTACTGTGTAGGTGGTCTGCACTATAGTCATTAATTTACACATCACCTTTTATAATGCTGCTTAAGATTTATAAATTTCACAACATTGGTAGCACCTCGTTTATATATTTAAAATATATTTTTAGGTTAAATATTTTCAAGACAGTCAGTTTTAGGTATATCCATAAATAGTTTCATGCGATATATATGAAAGCGAATAGAAATACAAGACTGATTCAATAGATAATTGAAAAGGGTTGTGGAAAATTGTAAAATGCATCAATATCCAGGAAAATCATAAAAATATTTAAATATTAAAAAAAAATTAAATATTAAAAACAATATTTAAATATTAAAAAAAATTAAATATTAAAAACAATATTTAAATATTAAAAAATATTTTAAGATTATTAATAAAATTATTCTGGTTTTGATTCTATTTTAAAATTTTAAATGGGAACTTTTTACAATTAAACAGAAAAAGAAATAATAATAAAATTTGTGCGCATTACTTTTATTTTCAGTCTACAATTAAAACCCCGATAGTGAATGCGCGATTGACACACTTGGAATTGCCCCTCAAAAAAGTCAAATTGCCCTCCGGAGGAGCGCACGCCCTACGTTACTAACCACTGCTCTAGAAGTTTTGATTATGGAAAGGGACGAAAATTATGACAGATAGCTGCTCTTTGTTGTTTTTGTACCACATGATTGGTAAAACAAGATCGTCTGAAGAAAACAGTTGTTTTTGCATCGAGTAAGCTTTATTCTAACATATTTTTCAAGTCATGTCTCTTTCAAAAAAAAATGTTTTCTCGTTGGACGATAAAATTAAAATTATCTGATCAATTGAAGAAGGGAAAAACAAATTGATAATAGTAACGAATTCGTACTGCCACTAATAACAGTAAATTCGTTATAGGAACGAAGCAATAGACTTGTAAAAAGTTCAATTCTTCTATTATGTCAAAGAAAAGTGACAGATTATTTTAAATAAAGTTAAATACGTAAGCACGGTAATTTCTCTTCACAATTTGTTTGTTCGGAGTAATTAATTATTTTATATTAACAATATTTTCATTAATATTATTTTTTACTGATTACTGAAATTTAAAAAAATGTGTTTGTATTCGTATAAAACTATTCTCTTTTTAAATTTTCAATCAAATTGAATAAAATTTTTCAAAAATTGAATTCAATTAATTAAAGCAAGGAATATTTTTACCTATTAGAATGCTTACATCGGTTTCTGCGAACAAAAACCAACCTGCCTTCGAAGGTCGCACTGACTGTATTAAAAATTTTAAAACTGTCGACTTCCCTTATCTATATATATTTACTTACTTTAAGCATCACTAAGCAGAATTATAGCACAATTATATCCAAAAATGAGAAGATGTTGAGTATGTAAAGTCTATGAAAATGTCCCATTCTTGAATCTTGTCTTATATTTAATTCCACCTTATTTTCTAGTGAGACGAACATTTATTGATCGAACTATAAGTCGCTGTAATCAGTATTGATAATTCAGGATGATAACGCCAAGCTGCCTAGGATTCATGATATTTCCGATAATATATTTAAATTATGGAAAACTGTAGTATTGGAAAACAAAACTTGGTTTATGCATTAGATAATATATTTAAGCAAATATTTAACGCATGACGGTTATAACATAACTGTTTTTTTTCGTTTGGAAACATGTGTAACTATAGCTAAAGTACAGAATGAGGCAATTTTATTAGCTTTCACTAGGCACATACAGATGTTTCCCGTTGAATGAATATAAAGCTGTAACGAAAGTTTTCGATTGGAAAACATTTAGCGCTGTAAAATTCAATAACTAGCGGTTACTTGTATTAACCTCTTGCACTCTGTGACGTCATGCTATTTTGGTCATTTCCGACAATGAAGTATGCCGCGTACGTCACAGAATGCAAGAGGTTAATACAAGTAATATAGCTGAATTTTTAATTAGACATTCCGAATTCTCACTAGAATGTTTTAACTTTTATTTTTGCTTTACAAAATGATTGATATTTATAAATACAGTAAAAGGAAATTACTAATTAAATTTTTGTGGTGCACAAATGGCTTACAGCTAATAATATGCATCTTATAAAATGTTTCACCTGTATGTATCAGCAGAGCCAATAATTTTCTATGATAAAGACTTTGGGAACGTTCAGACGAATAATTCATTTAAATGATGTACGAATGCGCGCAGCCTCCCGGTATTAATTTCCTGAAAAAAAAAATGCACCCTTTTATTTTATTACGAAACTGTCGCAGAGAGATGCGAGAGGTGCCATTGTACTGAGACATTTGCCTGTTTTCTGATTATTAAAAAAATTTGAAATAAGGATCTTCTACATATTAAACATTCTACCAACTTTGAGTTTTCAAATTGCGATACCCACTTTGGACACAATATTTGAGTTTGTTAGATCAAGGCGGCTTGGAAAATATATAGTTTGTACACTATTGTAAAACTTTTTTACAGTTGCAGAAGAAAATATATTAGGGGATTATCCAAAATTTCTTGAAATACATTTAAGACATTAAAGGAAAAATTACCTGGTAAGTTACCAGAAAATGTATATAGAAATTCAAAATACATATAAAGCTCATTATATACGAAAAGAAATTCAATATTTTTTTGCGTGATAAAGAGCGTGAATAAGATTTTCTTCTCTGTGAACGATAGCAGAATACACCCCTTAAACCAATATTCTACATCTTGGAAATTATTGTTTGGAATGAACTGTAAGCTTACACAGACACGCTTTTGAATATTGTTCTTCGTTTCATGCATAAGGTATTATACACTGCTCATAAAAATTGGGGGAAAAAGCAAAAAAGTGAAGAGAATAGTGCAAGGCAGCCATGTATGGGCATAAATGGATAGTACACGTGTATCAATACGCAATACAGAAAAAGAGACGCAAAAAAATTGTAAGGGAGCTTTTATTCTTTCAAAAGATGAAAAGAACATGAAAAGATGGTTTAGGGCAACAATTTGTTTTCATGTAAATGATAAAAAAAAGTATTGTTTAGAAATGATGCAAGATTTTTAATATGACGTATGGTCTCCTCGAACAGCTAAGTCTGCTGCACACCTGTTTTCCATGGATGCGATGAGGCTATCGATAAGACTTTGGGGAATACTGTTCCACTGATCAAGAATTGCAATCTCCAAGTCCCAGACAGTAAAAGGAGGCTTCGGCTTCGCAGAAATGCGTTGCCTGAGTATATCCCAAACATGATCGATTGGATTTAGGTCAGGAGAGCATGCTGATCATTACATATGCTGTATTGTTTTAGCTTCAAGCATGTTTTCCACAAGACGAACTGTATGAAGTCTGGCATTAACATGCATGGAAAAAAGAAATCACTAATTTCTGCAACACAAAATACGACATTAGGTCTCAGTATCTCGTCTGTATAGCTTCGGATCGTCAAAGTGCCATTCCGAATGATATGCAGGCTCGTATGTCCACCTATGCTGATTCCAGCCAATAGAATAAACCCACCTCGTCTGTAATGTGATCTTTCACGAAAGAATGTGAGATTATTTTTATGGATATTATTGTGGATATTATTGTGGGAGAGTGGCTTTTTCTCTCCATACGAAAACTCGTCAGATGACACATCCAGACTGAATCGGGACTCGTCTGTAAGCAGAATTTGACTCCAACAACGTTACCTCCAAACTCGATGTTCAGTTCCGCAAATTCTTTGGGTCGCACAGTGGCTTGAGGTCAACGGAATGCAGACCATTGGCTTACGTGCATAGAGACCACCTTGATGAAGCCTATTTCGGACTGTTTGTCTGGAAACGCTTCGTCATGTGGCCAAGAACAACTGTGTTTGCAGCTGAGTAGCATTGTCCCTTCCGTCTCGACGAGCTGTTAACAGGATATATCGGTCATCAGTTTCTGTGTTACACATTTTCGACCTTGCACTTGTCGATGACTACCACTCCATGTGTCTTGGAGTCGATTCCACAGCCTTTCATGGATACTTCTTGCGACTCCAACAGCGTCCACTACACTTCGTTGTGCTTCCCCAAATTCAACTGTCCCGATAATATGCTAAGGCATGGATTGCGGTAAAGCATGTTGTTGTGACATTTTCAAGCCACCTTTTCTCAAAACACAAGCTGGGCAATTGAATTTTACAACCTAGGCAGTGAAACAGACATTTCTGCAAAATCCCGATTTCTGCACTTATCTCCTTGTTCTAGTTTTTGACGTCATAAACTTTAACTTACATGTGAAGTTTTCTGTATCTGTTTTCTACAACGCTTTAAATTATGGATGTTTTATTTTACGTTACTTATCGGTGTAAATTTTCGCGTAATTTCGTTAAACATGTGTATCTAATTGTTTTGAACAGTGTAGTTTATAATTAAAAGTTTTGCAGTATGAATTTTTAATAATTTTCATGATTAAAAGTATGTTTTTTAATTGAAAAAAATGCATGAAATATGTTTGGGTCTATTTACTGTGTCTCATTCAAATATTTCAATTGAATGATCTTTAGTAAAATATAAATTAAAGATTTCCAGGTGGATTTAACCCCTTCAAGGACGGTGGTTCATTTTTGGACAACTTAATTTTAATTCTTAAACTCCACATTTACATCAAAATATTTGAATGAAAATTTGCCTTTTATTAAGTACGTGAACTTTAGAATATTTTTAAATAAACTTGTTTGTAGATTCTGGTGTCATTAGCTCATTTCAGCATTTTACGAATAGACGTACCTTGCCCCTGAAAGGGTTAACATTAGAAACCCAAATGTTTGAACTCTTCTAACTCTATACAGATATAAGAAAAAGCCAATGTTCTACCAACTGCGCCATCCCGGAAGAATCTACAGGACTTTTGATTCTGAGCTATTTTGTAATATGGTGAGCTTATTCAGATATCGTTTATTCATATATCAGACCAGATGCGGTGATCGTTAAAGGTTAATTCGGTGAATTAGCCCTTGATTCATCCGGGATGACTCAGTTGGTACAGCATTTGCGGCTTCAGCCCAGATATCCCTGGTTCGAATCCTGTCCCGGACCTTTTTCAACCACATAGAAATTTACAACTGTTATGATTTGTTTACCAATTGAATAATTATACATAAAATTAATCTAATAAGAAAGTATTGTAATCGAAATGTTTTTCGACTTTCGACTGAATCAAACTGAAAACACCCTTTATTGTCCAATCTGAATTTAACACCCGACTATAACTAGGTGTTATTTCAAGTATTAACATATATGACACAGAAGAAAGTTTTGGGATTGACAAATACGACTAGTTATTATCTATCTATTCTAAACAAGTATTTAAATAAGTCATTCAATAACTAGAAATCTGGAGTAACCCAACTTGACTTTCCAAACACCCTACAAAATAATTAATAATTCAAATAAATAAATAAATAATAATATAAAACTAAATAGAATATTAAATCACAAATTTTCCACGATGAAATATTTCCATTTGTGAAAATAACTTAGAACAACTGTGCACTTTCAATCATAAATGTCAAACATGATGTAAATTTCAGTGACATTTTATTAAACTTCTGTTGAAGATAAGGCCTTTAAATTAAAATAAATATTGAAACTGAATTTACATAGTAACACTAATGGGAGACGTAAGCTGTTTTAAATATATATTTGTTACCCTATATCATGAACAACCTGCACTACTTAAATTTCCTTACACTTTTTTCAAATTAATAAAGCTGACTCTATTTCTGTCTTTGCTTATTGAAGAAAACAATTCTAAACGAAGTCACGTTCTAGTGAAACGTGATTGTTGTATCAACCTAAGATAACTGTGGATAATAATCATATCTAATTTTACAAATGAGTGAATAAAAGAAAATACTTATGGGGTTTTCTTTTGTCACAAAATGGCTTAAAAATGATCTAGATACTAAACCCATTGCCTGATTTTTTCGAAAATGTATATAGCTCTTGATCTATTTCTCAATGGCCTATAATATATTCCTCTAATGGGAGCTCAATCGAAAGTGCCGTTTGTGAAGTAAGGTGCTCACTTACACACACGCATACAAATTATCATTACAATACTTTTCTTACACAATGTGTTCAGAAAGTAAATACAGTAGAGCGCCGATTATCCGAACCTGTCGGGATCGACACTAGTTCGGATAAACAAAAGTTCGGATAATTGGACAGGCAATTTTTGTGATGTTTTTAACTGTGCCAAAATAATTAAAATGATTTTTTTTACATGTAACAAGATTGTTTTTTAATGGAACAAATGTAAGCTTTTAAAAACATAGTAGCGGAGATTAAAAAAATTCTTTTATGTCTACTGTAACGCCTCATACATCCCATATGTTAAACCAGATGGCCACTTGATAATTCTGCAGCATCTTTAATTGGATCTGCAGTCACATCATCAAAAATGCAAACTCCAGATGGTCGCTATAAACTGTTTTAATGATGTAAATAATTCTCGGTGAAAAGGGCTGACTGGCACTATTCCAAATAAACTTTTTAATGAGATAAATAAGACTCCCACGTAGTCACCACTTGGAGACGGACTAAAGAACTGGGTAGTTGGTATTTTGAAACGACTGAGTGCGGTCGCTTTTGGGGCCGACCTGTCAAAAGGGGCGAGCGAGCTCCGAGTTAAATTGGAAGTTTTTCTGAATGTTCCTGTGATTTTTTTGTGTCCTGTGCTGTATTGTCCTAGCGTGAATAAAAAAGTTAAAAAATGAACGCCAGCTCTTCTGAGTTAGATGCCCAAGTCTCATTCTTCGATAGCTTTTTATTTTTCACGTTACATCTACATAATTTTCCTTCGCATTTTAACGAGGCTTAGGTTTGGAAACTGTTAGTGCTGGCATGTATATGATTTTTTTTCTTTGTCATTTTTATCTTTATTTTTTTATTTTATTTTGTTATTATTTTTTTTTTTATCATTTTCCGAACTGCAAAATTGGAAATTTAAGCAAAAAAGCTTTGGATTGTTTTTCCTTTAAAGAAGATTTCCTTTTCAATATTACTGTATCACGAATTCTTCCCAAATACATAAGTTGGATAGGATCAGCATTCACCTATCATTTCAACCATTTCATAGCTGTTTGCAAACATAATTCAAAGGCTTCATTATGTGACGGGCCTGGATTATTAACATAATATTCGTCTTCATTTTCCTCGAAATTTTGTGCAATTCTAAATTGCATGAAAATAGACAGTCTTTTTTCTGACAGACATGAAAAAAATTGAGATAGATTAGAAAGCAAGGTTTAGCGAATTGGACTTTGCCTCCACCGATCCAGAAAACGTTTTCGATTTCAACGGCAGTCCTGAAATTAATTTCAAACAAATAAAGGGCTGTTCGCATAATTGGAGAGTTCGGCTGATTGGAGTTTGGATAATCTGTGCTATACTGTATGTACGTTCGTTCTTATAGCTAATTTTTTTTTAAATTAAAATATCCGCCACTATTTCCGAATAGAAATGTTCGTCTCAGTTAATGACTGATAAATAAGGAGAATATTACTAATCAGAAGTAGTGGTAGATATTTGAAGGAATATATCCCATTAAATTAGCAACAATGCAACTCTTGATTGATTTCGGCGGAGCAGTCTAATATTTTTCTCTCTGGCTTTGTGGATATTTTGTACTACAGTAAAGAAAGATATACAAATTTTTGTCGCTTTTAAGCACTTATTCTTCCTTTGAACGGTATATATTATCGTTTCTCGTTTTTTACTCTCGTACATTCTAATAAATAAAGACCGACTAGTACTGCATGCTTTTAACCCTTTATGTCCCGACGGTACTTTAAATTATCATTAAAATAACTTGTTATAAAATTAATTTAATACATCGATTAGTTTAGTAGTAATATACAGGGTGGTTATAATTAAACTTCCCCTATAAACTGCATCCTACAGCGCAAACGGGTGAACGCACTGAAGTGAAATTTAATATATAGACTAAACACGAGATGCTCTCACGAAATTTCAAAAAAAAGTTTTTAGTTCCAAAATGTCCACTAGAGGGTGCTTTTTCCGGAAAAACATTCAATTTAAAACAATAAACGACCAAAACGGAATACAGACACAATATTAACAATACAGATCAAGAATTATGAGTAATAAAACGTAGACCAGGGAAAAGATGTCAGTTTTAGGAAAAAATGTCGAGATTTGCATGCTTGCGAAGAGGAGGAAGCTTTATGCAAAACATGTAGGGTATAAAACGTTTGCAGACGTTCTCATGTTTTATGTCGATGTTTCCGGCTGTAATGATGTCGGTATCCTTAGCTGAATGTGCGTTATTGGTGAAGCTGTTTTACGGAAACAAGGGGAACGCTTCTGCTGCAGTTCTGAATTTCGTCCTATAAAGAGCCTACGGTGTGGACCAATGTCTACTAAAGTTATCCGGGACATGATTAAGAGATTTGAAGAGGCGGGGAAATTAGGAGTTCAACCTGGAAGAGGACGTAAACCTGTAACACCAGTACTTGTTGATGCCGTCAAAACAGCTGTTGCACACGGTCACAGATATCAGAGTTTAGGGGCAGTAGCGCACGTGCAGTTTCTCGACAGACAGGCTATTCTTGCAGCACCGTCCGAAAGGTGCTCAGAAACATAATACACTACTTTCCATTCAAGTTCCACCATACCCAAGTGCTGTTGGATAGGGACAAGCCACGAAGTCTCTCATTCGCAATCAGTTTTCTCAACAAAATGACTGTTGATCTGTCATGGCCTTGGAATATTCTGTGGAAAGACGAGGCTCATTTCTACCTCGCTGGGACAGTCAACACACACAATTGCCGCATTTGGGATCAGGAAAATCCGCGGATGCATACTGAAATTCCCGTACATTCTCCAAAGGTGACTGTCTGGTGTGGATTCACGGCGACATTCATCCTTGGGCCATTATTCTTTGAAGAAATAACTACACGTGGTCCTGTCACATGTTCCGTTACGGGCCGTCGGTAACCATGACATGCTGCAAACGTTTGTTGTGCCGCAATTACAGCAAAGGCGAGTCCTTACATCGACCATTTTCATGCAGGATGGTGCGCCCCCACATATCCATGAGTTCGTGAAGGCGCTATTGTTTCAACACTTCACAGAAGAACGTGTTATTAGTCGCTTCTTTCGTAATCCATGGCCACCACGTTCGCCGGATCTAAATCCGTGCGATTTCTGGTTATGTAGCAACTTAAAAAGTCTGGTGTATCATGGAGGTGTTGCGACGTTGAATGACTTACAGAACTGCATAACACTTTATGTGTGAAGCATCACACCTGATCTGTTACGATCTGCTATTGAACAAACTGACCATCGACTTGACATTTTGCAGGTGAATGAGGGTGTTCATATGGAGCATCTTTCCTACATCGTCCTGTACACGATTAACAACTGCTCCTCTTGTGAAATTTCATCCTAATCTGTTCTTATTTCTGCAAACTGAACTTTTTTTTCTCTTAAACAGCGTACTGTTGTTTTTTCTTACCTTTACTTAATGTAGTTCTATGGCAAAGTGTGAGAAAATAGTCAATAAATGTTAATATTGTTTCTGGATTCTGTTTTTGGCTGTTTATTGCGTTAAATTTAATGGTGTTTCCGGAAAAGGCGCCCTCTGGTGGACATTTTGGAACTAAATTTTTTTTTCGAAATTACATGAGCGCATCTCGTATATAGTCTATATACCGTATTTTGTTCCATTCTGTTCAACCGTTTGCGCGGTAGGATGTTGTTTATAGGGGAAGTTTAATTATAACCACCCTGTAGTTTAGATTGGGTTATAGCAGATTTGCCAAGTCTCCAGATTTTTGCAAACCACTATTATCTTAGAGAAAATTTGGTTCGTTGATATCGCCAAAATTGTCCAATTAAATAAAACAGCATTTTCTGTATTAAAATACTGGTATCCAAAAACCCAGAGACTTGACCGCTCTGGTTTTAGATACTTTATCAACTTTATCTTGTTCCAAAAGCATTATTGGTCGCACAAAACAAAAATATTTGTAAAAGGATGATTTCTTTTTCATTTACATATTTTCAGCTTTCTTAACGTTGAAAGATTGTGTGTGCGTGGGGGGGGGGGGGGTTCAATTAGGAAATATTTGTATAATTCTATTGTGAGAGCATTATATTTGTATATTTTCCTAATTATATAAAATACTAAAAAAAATTTAAATAAAAGATTTGAGTGGAGTTATAAACATTGCACACAATCCCTATAAATTCAAATTTAATTAATTAATTTCAATTGGCAAAATCCTCCTAAAATTTATTAAATGATTGTGTAAAACTTCTAATGTCGTTTCAAAAATGAACGAAAAATGCTTTAGAAGATTAAATTTTGATGATTTCATAATTTGGAATATAAAGGGTTTAATGCATATCAAATGAAAGGGGACGTTCTTTTTTTTTTTTTTTTCTATTTCTTCGTTACTTTCTTTTGATATCTGCCTACTCCTGTTTTATTCGTGACCAGTGAGTTGCTTGCACTGGGAGTTTCGTGGTATCAAGTTGTCTCTTTCAAGTCGATTTTTAGCAAATTTTCTGTTAATATGGAAAATAGTAATAAAATCAAAAGTAAGAAACTATCTGTGTCAGATAAACTGGACATAATACAAAAAATATGACTCTGAAGGATATGGTAAATAAAAAATCACAGCCGGCTCAGCCTACAGGCGCAGGTAGATTTCGAAGTTAAGTACTAATTTCGCCAACAAAAACTAAATCATGATTAGAGATAAACCCACTTTAACAATTTTATCTGGCCGCTTTTGACGAGTTTTTAATTAAATTTTTTTACAGGGTGTCCGGTCTCAACGGTGTACAATGGCTAATTCCTAAACCGTTAGTCATAGACGTGTAGTTCCAATTACAAAAATGTTTTAAATCAGGTAAAGAAATGTTTTAAAAGCGATTTGGGTCAATAAAAACATTTCTTAAAAAATTACGAAATTTAAATTTTTATACGGTTCTATAAGTTATATTTAGTAAATATTCCCTGTTACACTAAAAAGAATGACAAAAAAAGTCCCATTCATCTTAGACTAAAATTGACCGATTTATGAAACTTTGAAATTCATGACTCATAACACTTTTCTGCACCTGAAAAGCGACGAGTTTGACCGTGCTTCGAGGGGTCGTAGTCAAAGTGCTTAAAGTATTAGAAGGTATTATTTCAGGTGCATCTCCGCTTTGAAAAATATCATACAAGTATTACGATTAAGTTAACATTTATTAAGTTTCAGATTGGCTAAAATAACATATGTTTTATTTTATCAGACTGTTTCTTTTACGATTTCTTTTAACAAAAATTATGTTATTTTTATAAGTTTTTATGTTACTTCAACGATCGTACGTATGTTTTTCCAGTTCAAAATTTGTACTTGAACTTTAACTCACTTTCAAATATCCGATCGAGATTACATTTCACATACTGGCGCAAATCCGATAGCAATCTATAATATTATTATGATTTTCGGTTGTTACCATTTATACTTATTTTACAGGATAACACAAAAAAATTCGGATAGATTACCGCATTTTTTTTTTTTTTTTTTAGAATAGATTTTAGATTAGATTTTAGATTAGATAATACAAGACTTTGATTGTTGGGTTTTTTAACTTTTATGTATGTTTTAGCACTGAATCTGAAAATTAACTTAATTTTTAACCATCATGTCAGGACATTTCGAAAATCATAAACTGTCAAATTTAAAGACTAACAAAACTCGAATACTATAAAGTAGAGGAGATGGTTGTGTTTTTTAACTTTTGATAATTGATTTTTACGTACTTTTTAGCACTGAATCTGAAAATGACCTTCATTTTTAACCATCGCGTTAAAATGTTTTTGCAAATCGTAAATGTGTAAGTTAAAATATAGCGAAAATCTTATACTATAAAACATATGTAAAACTTTTTATATTTTATTTTATTTAATTTTATTCAATAATTTATTCGATATTTTTGTTTATCCTGGTATTCTTACAGCTAAACAGCTGAGTGGTCCGATGGCATGAAAGAGGAGATTCAAATTTAACTTTTAACTTTTTAATTTTGAAATTTGCAATTTGCGAAAAATCCTGATGTGATGATTAAAAATGAAGGTCAATTTAGGATTCAGCGGTACAAAATACATAAGAATCAATTATCAAAAGCTAAAAAACATGACATAACCCAACTTTTGCAGGCTAGTGTAACCTAATAATATTTTAAAATGCGTATCATTTTGAAAAGAATTGAGGCTGTTAAGTTAGCATCATTTTATTTAACAAAGATTCTGTTTATTCTTTCTTCTTAAATGTTTATTACAAATTGTATATTTTGCACTAATATGTCAGAATGATTAAAGATTTCAGATTTATATTGCAATGTTAATTTTACTCTCAACCATTTTTTAATATATCTGACGAAATTATATTTCGACTAAATTTGTGAATGACCCCCAATATGTAGCAAAAAATATGCTCCAACTTTAAACAGCTATTACTCGGTCAATTTTAATCGTAGAATAACGGGAGATTTTTTGCATTACTTGTCAGTGTAAAAGGAAACTTTACTAAATATAATTAATAGGACCGGGGGACCGTATAAAAAATTTAAATTTCGTAATTTTTTAAGAAAAGTTTTTATTGACCCAAATCGCTTTTAAAATATTTCTTTACCTCATTTAAAATTTTTTTGTAATTGAAACTATATGTCTATGACTAACGGTTTAAGAATTAGCCATTGGACACCGTTGAGACCGGACACCCTGTATAAGAGCTGGTTTTATCAGAGTCATGTTAAGGTGGTACTGAAAAAAATACTTTTCCATGCTGAACAACTCGAAATTTTCTGACACATTTTCAGATTCATTTTTAAAAGAAAAAACATGAAATAACTGGGTTGTTCAACAAAGATTTAACCCTTTCGCGGACGGTGTCCTTAAATAAGGACACCCAATTTTTATCTTACTGGCACCAAGAATTTTTATATAAAATTTTCTTTTTATAATGTACTGGAAAATAAACAAGTTCGTATTTCCAAATACATTCGTTTATAAATTCTTGTGTCAGTCCATTATTTCATTTCATCAGTTTATAAACAGAATTACTCCGCGCCGGATAGAGTTAATATTTTAAGCATGTGTTAAAAAAAATAGGCGAGCAGGAAAGTTATATTTTGCTGTTTTATTTTTTGTTGTGACCTATTAATCGACAATAAAGTAACATTTGAATCCATATTTTATTCAGTTATTATTTCAATTCTAAATACCATCAATGAGTTAATCTTGAGCGCATTTAAATTTTAATTTAAATATGTGTAAAAAGAAAATTTCGTCCGTAAACATATAAACATGGATGATTGGTATGGTTCGTAAACATGGATGATTAGATGTGTATATAAGCCAAGTTCTTGCAACTTTATACAAAATACGGGTAATAGTAACGCCTCCTAGATATGTGAGAATGCCTTGACACGCGTCACGAAAACGTCACACAAAGCAGGCAAAGCAAAGAAAAAAAATCATTTATTAGTTCGTGGATATATCTAGGGGGCGTTGTTAATACGCGATCCCGCCTAATACATGACATTTGTCCAGTCCCTTGAAATACGTTTTAACCAGGTTCAACTGTATTTGTGGTTGACATCTATACAAATTAGCGGTTCTTCAAAAAATCCGTTCATATCGTTTGGGATTACAAACTTTGTCTGATGTTTTGAATGTTGACAGATATCTTTAAATGTCCAAAAAATTATATTATTTTTATGAATTTCACTAAATATCCCTGAAAGTTGTGGAATTAATATCACTTTGCGACATTGATCAATGTAAACCAGATATTGAAAATAAAGCTGTAAAAAAATTAGATTTCTTAAAAACTGCAAGCTTATCAAATTTTATTTTTTAGAATACTATTTCTGTATTATAATGTTATAAATAACAAACTTTTATATGCTTTCTTTTAAATATTAATTTTACGTTATATTAGTGGATATCGGTAGATATTGCAAATTTGATGTACAGCATTTCTGTGACAATCAAAACATTGGCCAATCTTGGTAGGAACTCGGCCAATATCATTGTGTTACCTATATAGAGGAACATAAACTCGGTTACAATACTGCGTATAAGGGATAATCCCTGTAAGTCAGTTTTCAAAAGCGGTTTCTTGTGATATGAGTTTACTCACTAATTAAATTTTGGCTTAATATGTGATGTTTATAAAAATCTCTAGATTATATACAGAGCTGCAAAAAATAATTTCAAATTATCATATATTAGAAATAAATGCTGAAAAATTAATTAAAATATGTTTTGCTTTTTATAAATGAATTAAATTTTAAGAAACCACCTGGAGTGTAACAAATCTATAGGTCATACACAGGGCGCCTCAAATTCGAATATATATATTGAGTGGGTGTTAATTACTGAAATTGCGTGTTCAAATGTATTATACATTTTCTAAATTGTTCATTTAGATATCTAATTTTATCTTATCAAATAGTGAAGTTTTGTTACTGTATTCTGGGTGTATTGTAAAGTGCTTTATAATTCATGCTTGACACATGATTTTTTTGTCTTGTTACATTTTTATCTGAAAAGCAATAACTTTGCGTTTCAAAATTTATTTTTAAAATATGCAGTAAAAATTTTCATATCTTTCATTTTTTGAAAATTTAGACGGCCATTATTGCAAACGTATAATTCTTTTCTCCAGGAGAAAAAAAGTGTTTCTCTGCAATTGCTGTAGAAGTTTTAATGTCATAGTGATGAAAATTGTCTCAAAACAAAAAAAAGTAATTACTCCACTGAGTACTATTATACAAGAAGATCTTCTAATTGCTTACTGTACAATGTTAGGAGACCATTTGGAAACAGGTGCAATGAAAGTGGATCATTAGTCTTCGCGAAAGAGTTTATTTAGTAAGTGCCACTTCGTCTTATCGTCATTAAGACGAGCTTTGTTTTCAGAATGTATGAAATATCAAAAGAAACATTTTGATGAAACATAAAAGTAAATTTTAAAATATTAATAATGCATTAAAACTCTGGGGAATTTCATTGCTCATATTATTAAAGCTGCTCTTTTATAACTTTCATTACATTTAAGCCTTTTTGGAATAAATGCTCCTTAAGACCATGGGTTTATGTGGTGATTAAAACATTCGGGTTCTTTCGTTTTAATATTAATAAAAAATGTTTCATACAATATATTACAATTATTATGTACATATGCTTAAAAAATTTATATTACTGTTTTATTAACAATAATTTTTATTTTTTCAAGTCACTAAATAATGGCCTAAAAGAATGATGTAATACACTGATGGAAAAAAATCTCAGCACGAAGAAAGACTTGCGTTAGATAAACGAAATTTGGTAAACGTGTTTATGCATCTAAAAGATAACATCGATTCAAATTTCGCGCTTCGTGCATAAGTAGCTCCACTCAGAACTTGCACATCAAGTTTGCTTTGAAAAACATCAGGTTTGCTTTGCATGAGTTTTCTGATGAAAAAAAACACACAACAGATCTCCACTCCGTCCTCCAATGAGCTCTGACTTGACACGAAAGGCGTCGCAAACGACAATGGCTTGGAGTCAGTGGAATACACACTACAGGGCGCCTAGCTTGAAGCTGTTCTTGAAGTAACCGATTTCTAACAGTTCGTTGTGTCACTGTGGTACCAACCGCAGCTCAAATTTCTGCCTCAGACGCAGTACGATGCGGCACAGCCGTACGCCGAATACGGCGGTCTCCTTTCTCAGTAGTGCCACGTGGCCGGCTGGAAGTCGGTCTTCTTGAGGCAGTACAACCCTTGACCACTGCTCTCATTAATCATGAATACACAGTGGATACAACATAGTAGATATACACGGTCTCAACAACACAGTGGATACATTTCGACCAAGACTTTCTGCAATATCGCGGAAAGAAAATCCACCTTCTCGTAGCTCTATTATATGACCTTGTTTCAATTCTGTTGAGTTGTTGATTCGTTTTCTTAAAAGACTTCTTCGTTTTCTTAAAGGCATTCTTGACTAACATCAACTGAATACGTCAAATTTCGAAGATAAATAACGCTCACGAACTTTACAGCACGCATTTAAAGCAAACCTGATTTGCAAGTTCTGAGTGGCGCTGCTAGCGCCACACTTATGCGCAAAACGCGAATTAATTTGAATCAATGCCATCTTCCAGATGTATAAAGACGCCTAACAAATTTCCTTTATCTAACACAAGTCTTTCTTGGTATTGGAATTTTTTTTTCCGTCAGTGTAGAATTGTGTATGTTTTTTACGGCCTGGAATACTAGGTTGTAAACTTTAAAAATAAAACCTATGAGATTAGAAATTCTTAATTATATTTCCCACAAGTATTCATTAATTGCTAACTTTGTGTTGTTATTTCGGAGACCTAAAATTTATTTGCATATATATTTACGGAATTACAATTACATATTTTTGAAATAATTCATTGTCATTTTATATTTATTTGTATAATTGATAAATACATTAAACACATTTATTGGAAACACATTTTAGGAAAATAAAATCTAAAGAAAGAAAGAGTCGCGTTAAATGCGTGGTCATAATACATGTACTAAACAAGGTTAATTTAAGAAAATACATTTATTGAACCTAAAAATATTCCAGATGTTTTAAACCTGTTCCAAAAAAGAGTTTTGATTTGCATGCAATCTAGTGCACCATTAAATAATTGTTGAAAATACAGTATGGTTCGAAAGTTCTCAACACATTTTAAAATTCAATAAAAAATAAAGTTCCAGCTGTAGGATAGTGGGATTTGAACAAAAATGCGTAACAGGATCGAAAGTTTTAAGGAAAAAAAAACCAAAAAAACCCGAAAATTCTCCATAGATACATTCTATATGTATAGAATATACAGGGTGTCCCAAATTAAACGACCCTACTTTAAAGTTGCCTACAGACAAAACTATTGTTCATAAAGTTGTGAAATTTTGTGAAACACATAACAAAGGGATGGAAATTTGTTTAAGCTAAAAAAATACAAGTAAAAGTAGTTCAAAATTTCGCCACCAGAGGTCGTGTTTTAATAAATTACACATTTAGCATTAGGATAGCCTTGAGATTTTATTTATTATCTTAATCTGACTCTAAAGACAGCATTTCACGCATTTTCCTAGTTTTTATCGTGAATGTACTGCGGTCAACTGTGGAACATGCTATCTTACGATTCCAGATGGTATCTTAAAATGACGAAAGTCATGCAGAACATGTTTGGTTATAACAAAATTTGTTAAACTATCGGAAATCAGGGTTCGTACGGGTACCGTTATTTTCAATGCCAAATATGAGAAAAAATTTTTAAGAAAAATATATTTACCTTAACCGTACGACAATTCGACTTATTTAAGGGTAGATTTTCCATAAGAAAATACTGGTACCGAAGAATTTCTTAGTCTGGAAATTTAAGCACCCGTACGAACCCTGTAAATGTATGCTAAATGTGTAATTCGCTAAAAAACGGCCTCCTATTTTTTTTCCTCTAACATATTCCCATGCTATTATTATGTCCTCCAAAAAATTTCACAACATTCTGAACAATAGTTTCCTCTGTAGACAACTAGTGTAAATTAATTATGAACTTCCTGTAAATAAAATTTCTAAACTATCTTAATGCTAAATGTGCAATTTATTAAAAATCGTCCTCTGGTGGCGAAGATTTAAACTATTTTTATTTATATTTGTTTAGCTTAAACAAATTCTCATCCCTTTATTATGCCTTTCCCAAAATTTCACAACTTTATGAACAATAGTTTTGTCTACAGACAACTTTAAAGTAGGGTCGTTTAATTATGGTTACCCTGTATATCTGTTCTATATCTGTATTCTATAGATTGCTTTTGTAAGCCATCTGGAATGCGAAATCGTGCGAATCTTACAATGAGACGATCTGCCACGTGTCTGATGGTTATGGTTTAGTGAACTATGAAGTACCGTTACCACGATAGTTACCACGTTACTGTTCCCACATAATTAGGTGAAAGCTCTAAATAAGTAAATATTGAATCATCACAAAAGTTTTTATATTTTAAAATAATTTCATGACTTTTGTAACATCTCAAAAACCGTAACAGGGCTTCAACTGACATTAGATTTTTTTTTTTTTTTTGAAAAAAGCTTTTTTAAAGCTTTTTTTTCTTTTTAAATACTAGAACCGCCATTAGGGGTCATTTGACCCCTGCCAAATTGATAATAGTCGATTCGAACCAGAAATTTCTTCATAAGTTATGTTAAATGTATGCAGCACAAAGATGGGCTAATTAAATAAGTTAAATGGTTTTAAATAAAAATTATTGTGGGAAACACTTTTTATAAAACTTGAGTAAAATAGCCGGCAGTTCTAGTGTTAATAAAGTTAAGATATATGCGTTATCGGAAGATGTTATCCTATTTCAAAAAACTGTTTTTTAACATTTTTACCATTGCCATAGGCAACTTTTCCTTGTTTGAAAATATCACTGCATGGTTATTTCTATTTTAATACGAAATAACCTTAAAATTCGTAAATTTTCGGAATTTTTCCTTGTTTGAAGATATCACTGCATGGTTATTTCTCTTTTAATACGAAATAATGGGTTTAAATAAAAATTCTGGTGTGAAACACTTTTTATAAAACTTAAGTAATGCAGCTGGCGCACAGTGTAAGATTTTGCAAATCTAGCGGGAAAAATTCCAAAAATCGACATGCAGTAATTTCACTTTTAGATATTTCAAATAACATCTAACACATTAGAGGGGAAAAAATGTAAAGTGATAGTAGCCTAAACCCACAACAACAACACCAAAAATCGGCTCAAAAACCAAATTTTCTTTTAACCTTTTTAAAATGGCGATTCTGTTGTTGTAATTGCCATTGATATTTTTTGGTTAAAAATATACTTATTTTGTAAATATTTTTTAATGATAGCATTGAACAATGTAAATACTTTGTATTTTACAGTTACAATAGTTGTTTAGAAGTTTTATATTTAAAAAATATTTTTTTTAAGTCAATATAAAAATTATTTGAAAACTTAATAGCATATGATAAATTTTAAAAAGCTGCCAAAAATTTTGTACACGCCGCTACATTGTAATATAATTTTTTTTGTAATTATGTATGCATATAGATATTAAATAAATCAATTTCAGCTGCCACTATTTGCAACTCTTGAATATAAGTAATTTCTTATTAGGTACGGAAGTGTAAATTTCGAAAAGAGAATTATATGAGAATTTAAAAAATTATGTTACTAAAATGAATCATTCCCTGTTAATTCTAAAAATATCCTGATAGACTATTTATTACACAAATATAAACTTCAACATTGCTCATGTGTTATGTTAGACCAGATTAAGCGGCTGATCCATTAATTTAGAATTGGCAGTAATGAAAGATGGAGAAACTGACATCGCTTAAAGAAAGTTTTTTGAAGTAAAATAAGAGATGGTCAGAATCGAATATTAACAATAAATATATGTACAAGGCAGAAGTAATAATTACTACCACAAAAATGTTGGACAACCAAAGAAATATTTTTATTTAAGTGAACCGAAATCAAAAGACAAAAGGTGCATTCGTTATTCCCGGAACACAAAGGAATAACCACGCGCCATGTGTTTAAAACTTAGACAATCTGGAAAAATAGGTAAGGATGTGTTAAAAAATATATATGAAAGCCCTTAAAGAGCAACGACGTTTTAAAAAATCGTTCAAAAAGCCGGATACTAGTCATATAAAAAAGGGCTGTAATGAGGAAAATCAAAATTTTATAATGGGTGGGTCTACTTCTTATTCTAGATCCATAAAGTTTCAGTTCATCATGGAAACTGATCAGTCAATAACAGAAAAATTTGAAATTGTCGGAAATTAAATCTTTTCAGCTCTTGCACTGACTGTAGTAGAATTCAATGTTCGGACGCATGACATAAGCACAAATTTGAAGACACCGTGGTAGATAGCACAATGTGCATTCTATCTTCAAATAAAGTAACATAAAAATGCAATGTCTGTAACAGAAATTCAAGGTGGTGAATAACTTAAAAATGATTCGATAATATACGAATAATACTCGCAAGTTTTCTTGGGGCTTATCGGTACAACATGCACAATTAAGATTTATGGAATGCCTCTTACATATTGGTTATAGATTTGATGTAAAGAAATAGCAGTTAAAAAAACCTGAAGAAAAATGAATTATCGCAGAAAGAAAAATATAAATGGAATATTCTAGACTTAAAAGATAATTATTATTAAAAACTCCAAAACAGGGTCACGATAATATTAATCTTGGAAATAGAAAAATAAAGATTTTTTAAGGATGCTGTACTAGTCGCTAGCATAATAGGCGTTGATAAGGTCTTCTTGAGCGATTTGATATAATTTCACATGACATGTAGTAGGAGAGCTGTTGAACATTTTTGAGTAGGTATTTGAGGCACCCTGAAAATTTGTGCAACACTTCTTTTGTAATGCCTGAATACAAAATCGAATGTCTGGCTGAAGGATCGTGGCCCCAAAACTGTGCCAGACACGTGTCAAGTGAAATTTGGCACTTGACACGTGTCTGGCACAGTTTTTGTGCCGATTAAAGTGTCTGTCATTTTCAAAATATTTTTTCTAAGCATAAATATTATTCTGCCTCAATCTCAGCGTGCCTCAAATACCTTTTTTGGGTAGTCAAAAAATGGCACTTGACACGTGCCTGGCACAGTTTTGGGGCCGACTAAAGTGTCTGTCGTTTTCAAAATATTTTTTTCTAAGTATAAATATTATTCTGTCTCAATCTCAGCCTGCCTCAAATACCTTTCTTTTGGGTAGTCAAAACATGGCACTTGACACGTGTCTGGCACAGTTTTTGGGCCACGATCCTTCAGCCAGACATTCGATTTTGTATTCAGCCATTACAAAAGAAGTGTTGCACAAATTTTCAGGGTGCGTCAAATACCTTCCCTAAAATGTTTAACAGTTCTTGGACTAATGTAGATACAAGATAAATATATCCGCCTTTAAACAATACAAATCATGACAATAACATATCAATAAAACTATAGAGCTTCTGAAGCACCCTGAAGTTTTAACATTTAAATGGTCACCGAATATACAAATAATAAAAGAACAACGGAAAATGACAGTGATTCACTTTATAACACTGGTAAGTATAGCAGTATGTAATTAATTAATTACTATTTTTTTAATACAAAAAAACTCTTCTTCTTGAAAACAAATATGTTCTTCATTTTTAAAGATCTGGACTGAATACCATAACACTAGGTATGAAAATGACAAAACATCTTTCTATTATGATTATGATGACGGAATAACAATGACGTAAATTGTACAATGTAATGCGTAAAGACATACAATAAAACCTCCCTAAAGCGACCACGTTCCGTTCCAATAAAAATTGGTCGCTCCGAGAGGTAGTCTGTTAATGGAGGTCATGTTTAAAATCTAGATTTTAATTGTTGGAAAAAGGTAATGATTAATGTTAATAAAATTTATTTTTCACATTAGGAAAAAATATGAAAATTTAAGTATCAAAACAAAAGTTAACTACATAAGTTAATCACTGCTGACATTAAAAAATTAATACATTGACGTTTGCTTTGATTTTCCGGTTTTATCTTTTATAACTTTTATTTCCAAACCCTTTAGAAGTTCAGTAAATAAATGCATTTTTATTTTTGGACGAAACAAATAATGTCAATTTCTTTAATTTATCTATTTCTTAGAGAATTTCCTGACAGAATAGGGCAGAGGCGTTTATTGGCAGTCAGTCATCATTAATTTGTCATCAGAGTTAAATTCATTGGCTAAAAAGGCACAAAGGGGTTTAAACACATAAATGTTACCAGAATAAAAAAAATTCTAAGCTTAGTTTAGAAGTTTGACAATAATGCGCTTTCCGGAATTATTTTTGCAATAAAACCTTCCGCAAGCGACCAGGAAAAAACGGAATTTGTTTTATTTTCTTCAAAGAAATTGGTCGCTCATGGAGGGAGTCCAACTAGGCTGGTTTCTGAATGGAGGTAAAATTAGTATTGAGCGTATGGGAATAAATTTCGTTCCATGAAAAAAAGGTCGTTCAGGGAGGTGGTCGCACAGGGAGGTTTTACTGTATTTTTTCATAATGCATAACCATTTTATCTCTAGTAAGATAGATTTTATTACTTTAATATCGATAATTTTCATAAATTGAATTTTGACCCGCTAGATTCGCAAAATCTTACACTGTGCGACGGTTCTAGTGCTAATAAAGTTGAGATATATGCGTTATCGGAAGATGTTATCCTATTTTTAAAAAACTGTTTTCTAACATTTTTACCAATGCCATAGGCAACTTTTCCTTCTTTGAAAATACCGCTGCATGGTTATTTCTCTTTTAATACGAAATAATGGTTTTAAATAAAACTTCTGGTGTGAAACACTTTTTATAAAACTCGAGTAAAATAGCCGGTGGTTGTTAATTAAGTTAAGGTATATGCGTTATCGGAAGATGTTATTCTATTTCAAAAACTGTTTTTTAACCATTTTTACCAATGCCATAGGCAACTTTTTCTTGTTTGAAAATATCACTGCATGGTTATTTCTCTTTTTGTATGAAATAACCTTGAAATTCGTCAATTTTGGGATTTTTTAGGCAGTATGCGGGATCAGAAGACGTTATAAGATCTCATCAATCTTTTTTTGTCTTTTTTATGAATGCAAATAGATAACTTTTACACGCTATGACGTGTGAAAATATTATGCGAAATTTTATTTTTATTTTTTATATGAAAAAACGTTGAAGTCTGTAATTTTTTCTAAAATTTCGGTGGTATGCGCCATCGGAAGATGTTATCCCATTTCAAAAATATCTTTTTATCTGTTTTAAGAATGCTATAGGCAATTTTTTTCTGCTATACCAATTCGAAAATGGCAATTTTAGTTTTTCCCAACACCAACACCTTACTCGGGAATGTACAGAGCTATCGTGTGAATGTTAGAGAAAATCATATTGAACTTCTGTAAACTTTAATGTAAGCATGATCAAATTGAGCTTACAATATAATGTGTAGTTCACACAGTACACACACATTCAATCGAGTCTATCATTTTGATTAATTGTGTATTATTTATCATTTTAAAATAGTATGTTAACATTTAAAATACAAGAAGGAGTTACTAGATAACTTTCAAAACATAAAATATTAATAAACAATGAAATTTAAAAAATCAAAAAACCCGACTGCGTAAAAAACGAACTAATTAATTATTTCTCATCAATGTGAAACTATTTTTTTTTCAATTCCTACTATTAGCTCACACTCTCGCTATATATATCTTGTTCAAATTTTCAATCGTTAATAAAATACTTATTATTCATCCAATCAAGCTCAAATAAACTTGTTTAAACTTGTAGTGGATGACACTTGATGTTAATCCAGGTTTTTTTCAAATATTAATTCATTAATTAAATTAAATTAATTTTCAATAATCGAGAGAGCCCTCTTCTTGATCAAGGTATTTTAAGACCGAGGGAGCCCTCTTCTTGATCAAGGCATTTTAAGCGCCACTCAAGAGGAAAGAAGAATGGGAGAAACAAAAAATTCTCTTATTGACCTAAGTAGGAATTGACTTAAAATATTTTTTTTTTATATTACTTGTTTATATTACGTGCCCATTTTTTTTTTTTTTTAGTTGTATTGATGACTTTTAAGTTGTGTTTAATTGTTAGTTCCTATCTATAAACACTGTTTTGATGAGGTCTATAGATGTCTATGATGGTTAGAGTTGCAGTAAAGCTAGACATCCTACATACACAACTTCCAGGTTGTATAATATTTTAACGGAGCTTCTGATTGTAAAATAGTCAATGAAACATAGTCTTCAATTTGAAAGACCTATCCAAGGAGATGCCACTCAATAGGGTGCGCAATTTTTTTTTTTCGTCTGTACCACCATTTTGTATTTTGCGGCCGCCATTTTGAATTTATAAAAACAAAACCTAGCTTATAACCATCGGGCCGTTAAGACAAATTGATAGAGACCTCATTCATTAAAATCCATCCAGCCGGTGGGATGTTTCGAGGGTATAAAGAAATCCACATACACAGATACGCGTGAAACACATAACCGTTCTTTTCAGTCGGGTAATTAATATGCTCCTTTAGTTTTCTGTATTTACATTGATTATTTTTTTAAGAATCTGAAAATTACTACATTGTTATAACTAGATCATTCCATTATTTTAATTTTAATATTACAGTAAACATCCTCTAATCCGGCACGTTCGGTACTAGAAGCATGCCGGATTGCGAATTTTTTTGGATTACATGATGAATGTCGGGAAAAACGTGTAGAATTTGGAATTAAACAAAAAATGACAGTAAAACATGTTTTTTATTCTTTAAACATCTTGAATTGAATAAAAAAAATAAATACTCAATTGTGTAAAGTACAACATATGTACATGATTATAAAATGGCTGGTCATAAAATGACAAGTAGACTATAAAATGACAAGTAGGTCTACTCAGTAAGCCATCTTAAACAAATCTCGAATATCAGGTTGTTTTGTAGTAGTCTTCTCTCTTCTTTTTTTAGGAAGTCATTTCGTACAATATGGAGTAACAGGTGGTGGCACATGCCGATACACTGTGTCCGGCACGATGTCTATCAATCGCGCATTCCGATGTTTTGCGATTGATATAAATTTGTATGTACTCCGACAAATCATCTGAATTATTTTTATTATCTTTAGCAGGATTAAAACAAACTTTTGAATCTAATGATTCTCATTCATAATTTATTATCTGATGACTGATATCAATTTCCATTTCAAGTTGAGAAATCTTTTCTAAAATGGAAAAAGTATCTAATTCTGATGATACATTTTTCCCCTTTCAATAGTTTGGTTTCGCAAATTATCCACAGAATATCCCCCCTCCCCCCCCCCGTCGGCGGGGTGAATGAGCTACTAATAGATTTAATGGGTTTGTAATGGGTTTTACGTACTAATTCCTCATTCTGAAGTTCTACCAGATTATTATAAACACCATATGTGACTGAACAAGAAATACTATTTTTTCCGAAAGTCGTGCCGTATTATCCAGCCTGACGGACCGTAGGATGCCGGTTTAGAGGATGTTTACTGTATATGAATTCATAAATTACTCTTCAAACTTTGGATAGTGGCACTTACTTTATAATGATTTGTAAGTGATTAAGTTTGTTATTCAAGAGATGGATTTCTTTCGAATCATTTTATTAAACTTTTGAAGATGTTTTAAGAACAATAAAATAGATGAAAAAGGAATCAGAATCAAGCAATTTTAAATAAGTTAAAGAAACTTATTAAATTCAAGAATTGTATTATATCTATTAATTCCATTGAAACGAGTCTTTTAAATAAAAGAAAATTTCTGTTAAATAGATATTTTACAATTGAATGCATCCTTTTATGCAATTTTAAATTCAAGGTTATGGGGAGTGTCTACTTTAAGTCACTCTCGCGAAAGTTTTCGAATTTTCTTTTCTTTTTGAATTTTTTTTTTCATCCAACCAAACATTAAAAAGCATAAGAATTTAGCTTTTTGTCAAAATCTCGTCACGTTTTATTTATATTTTCATGAGTGCGAAGTTTAAAATAACTTTGTACGATACTATTACTCATTCAAATGTATATAATGAAACGAAAACGTTTATTTGAATGACATTAACCAAATACAAAACATTTAGATCTAATTTTTAATACGGCAGTAAGTCCTGCCTATATCTAAGGAAAAGAAAACAAGAATCTAAGAAAAGATAAAAATTTATTTGCATATACACTTGCCTGCAATACCGGATGAGTGAAAAAGAAAATATTTTTTTCTATTTTTATTTATTTTACTTTCTTTTCGGCTCGGCATAAATGATTTTAAATGTTATTCTAGACCGGTGGTAGATTTCAATATAAAATCTGTAATAACGGTAGAAAGGCTGTTTTACTCGTTTCGGAAATCTATGATTATAAGGGACTATGAGACTTTTCATACCAGTTTCATTTCGGATGTAGTTACTAAGCGTATCTGGAGGCAAACTTATCTGTCTTATAGGACAACTACGACCAGTTGTATTTAAAACTGACTCCTTTTTCGGTAAGTGAGATTGTTTTGAATGGTATTTAATTTTGTGTTTTTATTTAATGAACTGTTAAAAGCTTCATTTAAGCTTCATGCAGAAATTCTGAAAAAGTTTTATGTTACATGTGCTGATCATTTGTATGTATTGCTAACCTTTGTGGTTGAAAAAGCAGACCTTTTAATATAAAAAGTATATGTATATTTATATCTGATGTTACCCTAACTTTCCTTACGTATTTTCTCTTCCCGTTACCTGTCATGTAAAATTGGAGACATACTTATTACTGTGGTATGCAGGACTCGCAGCGTTCCTAAAATTTTCGCACTTTGCTACCACTAAATTAAAACGATAATCTTTGTTGTACAATTCTATTACAGATGTTAAAGGAATCTACCACGAAGAATTTTTATTTAAAATAATGGTAGCAAATTGCGAAAATTTTAGGAACGGTGCGAGCCCTGGGTATGGATAGTTATGGAAATCTTACAGGAAATGATTCTTTTTTTCTTTTTCTTTTTTTACGAATTGTACAAATAAGGTACAGCTAAAACAATTATTAACAATATTTTAATTATAAATCTAATCTTGTAATATTTAAACATATAATGACAATTATTTTGATTGCAACATGAGAAATTGCAGAAAATTTTCACGTCTTTATCAGCTTTAAACAAAATCACAATCACGCTTGTCCTGATAGTTTTGGCTACATTTTCCTTAAGCATTACATACCAAGCTCTTCAATCACTGTTTTTTAATATCCACTTTTACCACATGTAGGATATCCGATCTTACCCGAAGATAATGAAAAATAGGGAAAACAACTCGTAAATATGCATCTGTAAATTCCGTAACAATCTGATTGTTGGAAATAAATCCTTATTAATTTTCTACTCATAATAATATAAAAACGTTCAAAAAGTAATTTTAGATGTGTTCATATTTAAGAGATTCAAAAATTAGCACACATTAAAACAAAGAAACTATAATTCAGCACAAAATCTACACAATTGATTGTATAGAGATACCATAGTGGTCAATTCTTTTTCTTTTTATAGCTAAGTCTTTCAACCGTTACCTGCTAGAAGGTTAATCAAATCCTGTCAAAACTGAGCTACATCATGTTTCATCCGACTGTACAGTTTCACCCTAGTTTCCCCTACTTAAAGTTGCATTTTATTATAGATATAAACAACAGTTATTAATTTTATCAAATGTTTATTAAGTTTTATTTTACTTGCTGCAGAAATTCAGATATATATTTTTTATTTCATTTGCTGCTCATTTGAATATAACGCTGATCTTTGTGATGAATATGCTAACTTATTCTTACAAAATAAATACAGGGTGTCCATAATTAAACGACCCTACTTTAAAGTTGTCTACGTACGAAACTATTGGTCAGAAAGTTGTGAAATTTTGTGACGGATATAATAAAGGAATGGGAATTTGTTTGAAAGAAAAAAATAGTTCAAAATTTCGCCACCAGAGGGAGTTTTAAAATAAATTACACATTTAGCCACCGCCCACTAAATACTAGGCCTGAGCTCTGAGAAAAAATGGCAGCTGTCGTAGGAGGATTTTTTTTTTTTTTCAGAGTTTGCACGGTCCGTTCAATTCGAGCAACAATAATTTTTAGAAGTATTACGCTTTTTTTTAAGGGGGCGGTGTCTATATTTTTCTCATTTAATATCATAAAAATAAAGCGTAAAAACTTTTTTTAAATGTGTAATTCATTATAAGATACCTTCTAGTGGCGAAATTTTAACTAAATTTTTTTCGCTGAATTAAATCCCCATTCCTTCATTAGGTCCGTCACAAAATTTCGCAACTTTCTGACCAATAGTTTCGTCTCTAGACAACTTTAAATTTGGGCCGTTTAATTATTGACACCCTGTACATTACGTATTACACATTCCTAATACAACATTTTATTATAAATATTGGCTGTATTTGATAATTAAAAAAGGTTAATGATTTTTACAGTATAACGCCATTTTAACGTTCTCGGAATGAACTTTTTTCGCAATTTTACGTCTTTTCTGAATAGGGGTAGGTAACCGCAAAGACAAACTTTCACCATTATGTAAGAATAGAAAATTTCACCTTATTTTAACGTAGATTTTAATTTTAATCTTAAATAGAGGGATGGGAGCGCTACGACCCTAAATGATTGATTTTCACCAATAAATTTTAGAATTCTATGCTTTATTAAATATCAGAAATTCTGTCATTAAATAAGGCAAGAAATACCATTAAAATTTAGTGGTAGCAAGCAGACATTTGATCGGAGCGCTCTCATCTCTGTAAGTAAGGTGAAACATTTGATTATATTTTACTAAATTGGCTTTGCGGTGTAAAAGCTTAGTTATACTGTAATTTCCCGCAATTTATACTTTTTCTATTGCCTTCCTTGAGAAAAGTAAATGCGGGATTATATTATATTTCATTTTCTGCCGAAATTTCGGGGGAAAATATATTTCAGTTGCTGTTCATTTGAATATAGCACTCATTTTGCGATGAATGTGTTAGTTTTTAACATAAAATTATTATTTTTTTATGAGATGTTTCATTTTATCATAGATATTGGGTCTTACATTTTTCATACAGTTAAAAAAAATAATATATTATTTTTTATCGCTGCAGAAATTGTCAATGAAGCTTTATACTTTATGGCGCTGATAACTGTGAAATAATGTGCGCATTTTTATCATGTTTTTTTTTTTTTTTTTTTTTTTTTTTTTTCAACATGTACTTGATGTTGCATATTATGATAGATACTAGCTGAACCACTCGATGTTCCCCATGCGCGTGATAATAATCTTAAATATACCTAAAATAAGTGTTGAATGATTTTATATATATAAAAGAAAATCTTTCCGAATGATCCGAGTAATTGGGCCCAACTGCTGTCAAATTTGTATGATTTAGTATTTTTAAATGAAATCCTATTGATATGAACCTAGAGTTGGGGGGGGGGGGGGGCATAGCGCAAAAATATTGATATTTAGTTATAAAAGAAGTGTTTTTTATCATTTCATATAGATATGTAAAGTCACCAGCAGATTCACGATCAAGGCAAGCGAACAAAGGAGCACATTTTGATTGGCTTGAAGTATTTAGAATTGTCCGAAGGTTACAAAACTTTTACGTGTGATAACCCTATAAGATGTGACCTACACAATTGCGTGGGTGATCCTAAAGAACAAGAAACGCATTTTCCTCTTTTTGTGAGATTTAAAGTCGAACCTGCACCCACATAATTGCGATGAACTTCCTCTGACATAAACTGACATTGGGTATTTTTTTTTTTCAATCAAATATGAATAATCCCATTAATTAGAAGAAACCGCTAACACTTTTCCTTTCTGACAAAAAGCTCTCGGTCTTAAAGGGATATAAATTACGAGTATCAAGACTGTGTAAGACATTTGTGTTAAAATACCGATATTTAGTTTTTTCGCCAAGAAATATGAGTTTATTGAGGTGTCGAGAATTGACTCCTAGTCAATCATTTTTTTTAAGATTTAGTAATAACATTTTTTTTAAACTGAAGACGACCCTTTAAAGCTAAATGTCTCATTGTTAAGTGTACGTGAGTTGGTTTTTCGTGTTTGAATTTCAAAAACGAATGCAATAAAAAACAAAAGTCGACAGAGTGAGTTTCGAAAAGGAAACTTTTTCAAAGGATTAATGTTAATATTTTTAATGCCTTAGACGTAGGTTTAAAGCTAAATCTACGCTTTTTAAGAGTGTAGGACTTATTTTTTTTTATTTCAATTCAAAATGGCGGGTGCAAAACTTCGAACATTGAAAAAAAAAAAAAAACGAAAATTGCGAGAATGAGATTCGGATAATAATTTTTCGGAATAAATTAATATCCATATTTTTTTAAACTAAAGACATTTTTGTAAAGATGTATGTATGAGGTTTACATGAGTATATTTCGTTTTTTCGTATTTCGATCTGCAGCGCGAATGAAGATTTTTAAACTTTGTGGAAAAACACGAAAACAACCAAATGACCCTCAGGAATATTTTAAGGGCTAATATTAATATCATTTTACACTAAAGACGTCTTTTTGAAGCGGAAAGTACAATATTTAATTTAGCATGGGATTTTTTTCAGTATTTCTTTTCACACCACTTTTGGTGGCAATTTTGTTGCCACCGTTTTTGGTGTAAAGTCACATCATTACCGATTTCATTTATTTTAACTCCAAAATAAAAAGTAATTCAAAACATTACTACATTACTTTTTTAATCTAATACAAACGTAATTTAAAATATATAGTTTTATGCAGAGAGGTTGGTAAACTTTTATATGATTGAAATAATTTATTATAACATATATTTTAAATATTTTAGTTGGTAAACGACGAAATTTTCGATATTTACATGTTTTAAGGTATCATTTTCATGGGTCTCATATAAGGGGAAGGGGTGCAATTGGATCTAGAGTACCCTACATTTTAGTGTAGGGAAATTTTTTATACATTTCTAGAACTAAAATTTAAATTTTTTCGGTGTATCTCAAAAATAATTATTTACTTAACATTTCCCTTTGCGAGTACTGAGCTTTCCCACTAAATATAATCAAATGGACGCCCATGATCATTTAAATTATGTTTTACTAATTTAATAAACACAATAAGAATATGGAATTCTAATTATTTAATCATTTCAGTGCCAATGTTTAAAAAATGAAATAAAAATTATGAAGTTTTCATACATGTTAATAGTGCTCCCAGTGAGCTAAAAACCATCTAATAAAGAAATATTTATGAAAATATTTTTTGTTAGAGAACGAACACATATTTTAAAATAATTCTATAACAAAATTATAATTACCTAGAACTCTCACTATGAGTTTAAATCATAGTTTCTAGTTTTCTTAACAAAATAAGAAATATAAGTTGCATCTTATATTGAATTACATCAAAAATATACATTTTAAATAATTCTTGTCTGCACGAGAGCATTCATTTTTATTCAAAAATTTAAGATAACTTTTTCTTTAGAAATATTCTCTCGTATATTGGATTAATTTCTAAAGATTTTGCTTTTGATATGAAAATGTGTACAAATACAGGTAAAATTCGTAAAATAATTTTCAATTAAATTAAACGTCTTAAAATTTTTTTTTAATGTATGTCCTTGATCAAAGACGCAAGTAGCGAAAATATTAACAAAATGAAAATGAACTAAACAAAAGATAAAATGCAAGCGAATAAATTAGTATAATTTTAATTAATCAAAATTTTTAAGTCAATATAAATTGTAAGTAATTTTAAGAAAAGCTTTCACATTTGGATCAATAAAATCAGTTTAATACATAACATAAAGTGCTTAAACTATAGCAGCTAACAAATAAAAAAAGCTACGTAAAAAAATAACTGCAGTAGTTCAGTATATTCATTACTTGACATTAAATTGAACTATGTGGCCGTTATTTTTAGATTGTCAGTATGTTGTTGGAAAGCATGACCTTCTTTTAAAAAGCTTATAATAAACACTATTTAGTCATTTCTTAAACTATAAAGAATAATCACTTTTCTTAGCGAGAATTTAAAATAGCGCCGTCTGCTAAATCCGTTTCGTTATCATAACACGAAGAAGATTTCGAACACACCAGAACTGGTGCATATCTTCCATAATTTGTATTAAAGAAACCTTACACCATTTTAAATCTATGATAACACTTAAAATGATGCTGACACCAAAAGGAGTACATATTTAAACTTCATTCGGCATTTCACTAACCCAAATTAAAAGTAATAATACTCCCTTCTTTTTACAGTGTAACAGACTGTTTGATTTGTTTTTCCGCATTTCCAACCGTTTAGCCAATGGGAGCCGCGAAATGCGCGAAAAGAGAAGAACCGTATCTGTACTTCGGAACTATTCTGCTAGCAATCTTCCGGAGCAGGTTTCGCGCCCTAATTTGAGAAAAATAATGTATTTTTTATTGGCTTTCGTTGTGGTTTTTAATTAAAAACTGGGCTCCTTCTCAAAAAATGAAAAATTTGAGTGTCGGGTACACTAGGACCTGCCTTGGACTACCCTCATCCAAATTTTCAGACCACTGCGTGCAGTGTATCTTCTCGACAATCACTTTCTGTAAGGCGGACTCTATGTAAGACGGAAATCTGTCTAACTCGGAAAGATATTCTAGTCCCTGCAAATCCATAGACATAGAGTAAATTTTCTCTAAGGCGGAATATTGTCTACTACGGAAAATTTTCTCGGTCCCGATCGATTCCGCCTTAGACAGAGTTTGCTGTAAATGCTTTTCTTTTATTTGAATAGACTGGCTATATTCCTCTCATTTTTATACGAAGTATAATTTAGCCTTTATTTTACTCGCTGCTGAAATTCTTTAGTAGTGCTTTATATACGATGAACAGAAATTAGATGGTTCTAAAGAACGGCTTATGCTTTGTTACAGAATCAAACATGAGAGCATACATGATTAGAAGATAATGAAAGACTCAAAGTTCACCTTATTTTCACATGCTCCATGTAGCTGCCCTTTGTTACTTTAGAAATGTACCAAGGGTATTTCAGGTCTTGTTATATGATTATGATCATGTTTATTGTCAATCAAACAAAGTACAGTGCTGATTCGTGATTTCAGTTGCGCAGTGGATTTTAGAAGCGGCGAACCGTAAACCTTTTCTTTATTAAAACCATACACAGAAATATAGGGGTGAAAGGACTAGTGATAGTGGTGACCATGGAATAACACATGTGCAACAAATCCAAACAAAGATTTTAGCACTGATTTAAAAAAATGTATCTGTAAACCGTACTTTTCCGTTATACTACCAAAATCCTTGCTAATGCATCATTTATTTCAATACTGACCGTGCAAAGATTTTTTTAATGCAAACCAGTGCCAAACGGTGTTACTCCCTATTTATTCAACGGGAATCATACTTTATCATGATTTAATCTAGTGTTCGATCAAAACAAGTTTTTAAGACCGAAACCGAATTTCGTTTATCTTCCTAGATTCGGTGAAAACGGAAACGAAAACGAAACTGTCTTTAAAGTAATGAATACGCGCGCACATTGTGCTGTGATAGCTTCCTTTTTGTCGTTTTTTTTTCATTTCAAGGTTTATTTTATATGGTGAAGATGTTAACTGATTTTTAGCTCCCTCTGCTTTGATTTAATGGAATTAGCATAGGGGGATAACATTTCTAATCATTTTTTGACTTTTGGGAAAGATTTGTAGCTGCAGACTTCTTTCAGGTCAATTCGTTCACAACTTACTCTCTCCTTTGGTTTTCCTATATCTGTAACATCTTTTGCTGTCACGGGTGTTTTTCTTCCAGACAGTTTGTCTGTGTCTTTTTCAACATTTTCAACATTATATTAGAAAAGTATTTAAAAATATCCTCTATTGAAAAATGCGCTGCGATTAATCTTTTTGAAACATTAATCAAACTTGATATATTCAAAAGTGTAGAATTCAGCGCAACCCCCCCCCCCCGGGGGCCACTCCACCCGGAAGGTTTATTTATGCGTTTTAACGGCAAAAAAGTTTAATTTCTCCCTGCAGAACTGTAAAAAGTCTGCCATCGCAAATATCCCACAGGAGAAAAAATGTTTGACTTTAACTCTGTAAACCAAATACCCCGTAGGAATTATTCAAAGAAAATAAATACAAATACATACAAGATAAAAGAAATTGAAAACAAAATGTATTGCATAAACATGTAAAAATATTTATGTTTATATAGACCTAAACTGAATAAAAAAAAAAAAAAAAAAAATAAAATAAAATAAAAAAAAAAAACTTGCATTGAGATTGTCATTTATTATAAAATATTAAAAAATTAAAAAAAAAATAGTGTACAAAGCGTACTATCCTCAAAATTCATTACTTACTTTTCAAATTTATGATCGCATATCTGGTCCAATTTAAGCAACTTAAATTGGTCCAATTACGGCAACTGCGCCATTTTTTAAAACAAATAATCTCAAGACTAAGAACAAAACCGAAATGAAACAAATCCGCGTGAAAAATATGCGCAATAAACAGATGAATTCATATATGTATATGAAAACATAACAACTTACCTTAGTTTTAAAGTATTCACTTACGTTTAGTAGGACGAAATTAGATCAAAACAGCTAATTTAGGTTTTTCTAAATTGTCTGAAAACAGCACGTGGTAGGTGGTTGCTTCTTCTAATCATGAGTGACGTCATTCTGATGAGTAGGATTTCAGCGGTAGATGGAGTGTCTTCCTGTAATTAACGGCAGAATGGCAACGGTCCAATTAAAGCGGCGGTCCAAATATGGGTACTCTCCCCTAACACTAAATAATCATAGACATTTATCAACAATGAAGTAACAGTGTAGTTAAAAACGAAGGGCAAATTGAATACCGTATTTACTCGCGTATAACGCGCATACCGTACTTTACAAGAAAAAAATAGTGATTTTTTTATCTCGAATATAACGCGCACCATAAATTTGACATGCAAGTGAATAAATTACCAAACGAATTTCAGTAAAGAAAGCCTAAACAAATGTTAATTTCAGGCCAGGAAAGAATGCGAAAATCTATTTTTAGACTTCGGGTAGGGAGTGAGTGATGGGGAATAGGAGTGAGTGATATATCATGCTGTGGTGACGTCAGTTGCTTAACGAAATACTTGAGAGCGTCTTTTGACAACGTGCGAGTAAGATGTAGTTATACTGAGACATTTAAGCATAAAATATACATATAGCTTAAATTAGTTTAGTATACAAAAGAAAATAGTAACCGTGGTTCAATGCGGAGGTTCGGCGTTGGTGAGTAAAGTGCGCGAGAGTGGCGGAATATGGAAGAAAATCTGAAAAAAGCACCATCCAAAAAGCGTGCTTTTCGGTGAAAATCGTGTAAATATCCGCCAGTGGAGCAGCTGCTTTTAACTCAACGAACTTGCGGCGTTCGGTGTACTCAGTCTTAACCGAAATGTTGACGTTCGAGACCTGTAAAATAGCTAGGAAAATGAAAATTCCAAAAGAAGATTTCAAGTGGAGTTATGGCTGGGTGCGACGCTTTATGATCCGTAACAGTCTCTCTATCAATAGAAGAACAACGTTATCGTAGAAACTGCCGGCAGAATAAGAAGAATAGCGTAACCAAGTTCTTTCAGTGCGTTATAAGGCTACGAAAATGAAAGGTATATCAGATGTCGCAAATTGGCAATGCAGAACAAACTTGTTTGTGGTTTGATATGACGGAAGCCAGAACCGTTCATACCATTGGAGATAGAAGCGTTCTAATGCGCACAACAGGAGAAGACAAGCAACGATGCACCATTATGCTGACCATTACGGCTGACGGCCTCAAATTGACTCCATATGTAATTTTTAAACGTAAAACTATCCCGAAAGAATCTTTTGCAGGCGGCATAATTATAGGAGCACAGGAAAAAGGGAGGATGACGGATGAGCTCATGAAAGATTGGATTAACGATGAGTGGGAACGCCGGTGTTACTAGGTGCTTTACATCAGCCATTGATGCTGGTCCTGTACAACTTCCGTGGACACACGACACCTTGAGTAAAAGCGAAAATTTGTCTCTCAAGTGATTTGGTTGTGATACCAGGTGGGATGAGGAAAGTGCTACAGCCCTTAGATGTTGTCATCAACCGACCATTTAAGGTTGCATTTCGGCATGCCTACAATCGGTGGATGACAACAACAGATGACAACTTCACTCCAAGCAAGAGAATGAAGTGTGCGTCACTCTCAACTGTATGTGAGGGATGTGTGAAGCTTGGGATTCCATCTCAGCCGAAATGATAATAAATTGCTTCAAAGTGACTGGAATTTCCAATCAGATGGACGGACTTGAAGACGCTATGACTTACGAGGATAAATTGACTGTGCCAATGATGACGAGGACAACAGCAGTAGACGCAATGAGAATTGCTAATTAGCGTTTAATTAATGTCACTAGCGCTGTTGTATAAAAAAGTGCAAGGAGTGAAATAAAGATGCAATAATACTTCTATTGAGTAAGATTTTTCCAGTTTTAATTTCTGCTTTAAATACATTTCTTGATTCATGTCTATATCATGAGATTACATCCAGCAGTAAAAAATTATTCCGTGTATAACGCGCACCTAAGACTGTTGCCCTAAGCTTTTGAAAAAAAAAATGCACGTTATACACAAGTAAATATGGTGGTTGATAATTAACGTTCAACGATACCGAGACTTTCATTTTTTTTAATATCTTGTATTTAAAATAATTGAAATAAGCTAGTTAATTTTTTTTTCTCTCTCTCTGGCCTCTGAAAAATGTAATCCGCTAGATGCAAAACATCTGTCTGAAATACTGTGGAAAATTGCATTAAATTTGTTAATTACATCCACTAACTAATTACAGCTATAGTTAAAAATGAAGCATTCAGCAATACGTGAATGTTTGTTAGATAGATAATTTGCATAAAAACGACAGCACATAATTATTAAATAAACGTTCATTTGATTTAAAAAGAAATTAAGTAAAAAAAATAATAATCGAAATTATTTAAGTAAAAATATGTTGTTGTAAACTTAATATAACTTTTATAAAAAAGTTAAAAAATTAATGTAGTTTAAAAATAACGAAATTAATTAATATTATAAATACCGTCTAAATTTGGCCCCTTTTATGTGAATACGTATTTACGGCCCTTTGAAAATAGAAGCGACATTTTGAGGAGGCTAGGGGAACAGTTGCCACCACATCGAATCTGATATTTAAGTATCAGTCAATAGGTCGGACAAAAAAGCAAACAAAAGCAGCGCAAGAGCAAAAAGAACGTGCTACATTTAACTAAAATAGGAAGTTTAGCATTAAAAAAACACTTTAAGTCCAGAAAACTATAATTATAAATTTTATTTGTTATTTTATCATTCTCAAAAATTTAACAGACACATATTTAACAATATTGAGTGTTTAGCTAATTTGAAAATTATATGTGAGAAAATATCTGTTTCAATTTCTTCTTAGATGTGTACAACGAGATCTAAATAAATACTTACTAACTTATATAATACAACCCCCCCCCCCCCTTAAGAAAGTTTTAAAATGGCGCCCCTGTTTGGAAGCTTTATCAAAATCTTCCTCGTCCAGTTGGCTCTCTGTGTCTCTGACCAAAGCTTCTAATTTTCATATGAAATAGGATGTAATTAATCAGTAACATCAATCAGTAACTAGTTCTTAATTATACGAATTTTATCTAATTAAAAATGTTTTGATTATACATACCTTGTTTTGCTTTTTATAATGACTTTTGTAAATGATCTTCTATTGCTTTATTCTGCACTTTTATTCTACACATTCCTTCAAGCCATTCGAAGCATTTCTCCGTTAATCAAACTAAAAATTTCCTATCGCTATTAATGAACACGTGGGAAAAATGTACAGCCGTGGAAAAAAAAAAGTAAACACCCCCTACTATCTCCTCAACAAATTATCGTAGAAGAAAGTTATTGGTACCACACGATTGGCAATAAAATCTACTTTTATGCTCCCCGAAGCAAATTTTATATACATCATTTAAAAGTAGTCTTTATTTCCAATCGTCCGGTACCAGTAACTTTCTCTTACGACAATTTGTTGAGGAGTTAGATTGGGGGTGTTTACTTTTTTTTCACGATTGTACTCATATATGTATTGAGTCAGCGATAACTATTAATTATAAAGAGTGAAGTTCATAGTAATAAATAAACAGGCTCCCATTTGAACCGATACAGCTCAAATCAATGAGTGATGTTGAAAATTCCCGAAAGAAGAAATGTAATTTTAGGAATAGAGATAGTTTCCGCCGAGTTTTGGACCCAGCCGAATATTCAACCGTATTTTCGCCGAAAACAAACATTTACTGAAACTAAGATTTTAGACCAAAAACGAAACCGAATATTTGTTCTAACTCTGATTTAAATGTAACCACATAAAACATCATATTTTGCTATTTTTCGATTAAAAAATACTTTATATTAAATTATAGCGTATATTTATCGCTGATGTGGTTTTAACATTTGCATCTTACCTGTTGATAAGGAAGCTACAGGGCTATTAAATTATATGTACAGAAATATTTTTTGGTAAGATGGACATAATGAAAAAGTACCCCACAAACTTATGATACAAATAATATGATATCGAACTGGCATCTTACAATTTCTCTATTTCGCCTATAATTCAGCTACGAAACGAAAACGTCCTTCCGGCCATTGCCGGCAGGAAGATTTAGCTTTCATATTCCTTATCTTTAAAAAGCAAGCTTATATTATTCAAACACAAGAAGCTCAATTTAGTGGAAACCGATTATAGGAGATTCAATACAAATTTTTATCAATACTAAATCATTATGAATGTGAATTTCGCGAAATTAGTCAGCTTTATCCAAGCTGCTTTTATTTAAAGTAACTTATATTTGGTTGCCAAATTCGGCGATATCTTGAAGTTCCTGCCATTTTAAGACAACATGGTGGATTAGGCTAACGAGTGAACTTGGTCGAGACCTTAGTAATTCCTGTGCACATGCTCACTCACATCGGAATCGGTTGATATATACGAGTGCTGTCGCAGGCAAAAAATCAGATTTTTCAAAATGTCACCCACATTAGAAATTCAAACTGCTATATCTGACCATTTTTAAGATAAAGACAAAGCAAAAAATGCTCCGGAATCCTTATATCAAAGTCAAATACTTAAGAAAGAAACCTTTTTCAATTTCTAATTTTTTTGCACCTCACTTTAAATATAATTTTTTATTTAATTTAATGGCCTCCATTTTGATACAAGATGGCTGATGTAGCTGGCCAGTGAACTTGGTCGAGACATTACGATATATTATCCACAGGCCTTCTTACATCGAAATAGGTTAATAAATACGCGTGTTATCACGTGACAAATATCAGATCGTTTCAAAATATCAGCCATACTAGAAGTTCAAAGTGCTATAATTCAATCATTTTTTAAGATATATACGAAACAAAAACTGCCCAATCAATTTTCAATTTTTTGATAACTCATTTTAAATTTTAAATTTAATTTTTTTTTAAATGGCAACCCTTTTGAAACAAGATGGAAAATGAAGCTGGCCAACGAACTCGGTCGAGACGTTGGTATGTACTATGTGCACACCAAGTTACATCCAAATCGGTTCATAAATACGCCTGTTATCGCGTGACAAATATCAGGTCGTTTCGAAATGTCAGCCAAGCTAGAAATTCAAAGTGCTATAACTCAGCCATTTTTTAAGATATAGACGGAAAAAAATTTGCTCCGCAATCTTTGTATCAAGGTCAAACACATAAGAAAAAATATTTTTCAATTTTCAATTTTTCGTACCACATTTCAAATTTTTAATTTTTTTTTATTTAAATGGCCGCCATTTTTAAACAAGATGGCGGATGAAGCTGGCCAACGAACTTGGTCAAGGCATTTGTATGCACTATCTATACACGAAGTTACATCCAAATCGGTTCATAAATACGAGAATTACAGTGTGACAAAGATCAGATATATATATATGTATATATCAACTTTTGAACGGAGGGTGGTTTCGGGGTCTGGGGGTCATGATCGATGAAAATATACCAAAATTTTTTGAAATCGCTTTCCTCCGAACGGCTGCAATAGGTAGCTTTTTGTAATGAAAGCTACCTAATAGCCATACTAACTGCTTCATACTGTATTTGTTTTGTTGTTCATTCGAATATTAAACTTATCTTTTTGATGAGTCTGTGAATAATTTAACAAAAAATATATTTTTTGACATTGAATTAATGCTACATTTTAATACAGATGTAGTCTCTACTTTTTACCAATACTACTTGTTTTACTTGTCTAGGGTTAAAGAATAAAACGTGCAGAAACGTGCATTCGCAGCTGATATTTAAGATGAGAAGAAGCTTTATTCAACATCAATTGGTAAGCATATTATAATGTTAAATGATTTTCTAAGCAAATGACTATTCATATTTTCTCCTATCAATTTATAAATTTTATTTAAAATTTACATTTTTAAATACTGGTTTTATTGTTCTTGATTCATTTAAGAGAACCTTTTATTTCAGAAAATCTACTTCTGTCAGATAATTCAATTTGTATAAAATTTAAATAAATCGCAAACTAGACCATGCATTTTTTTAAAATTTGAATTTTAAATGAAAGCTACTATAGCGCTCAAAAGTAGACAACATTATATTCACTCTTATTTTGTTTAATTTAAAAATACAAGAGAAAATATATTCCCTATCATTGATAATAATATGACTGTAGTTATTCAAAGGTATCAAGTTTCAACTTATTATTTTACATTTAGTGCCACCGAAGAAATATGACTCCTCCGTAGCTCAAAAGTATTTTGAAAATTAGTTTGCATTTAATTGTTGACGGCGTTAATTGCTCTATATCTTCAATTAGTGTTTATATCGACTTATTTTGATTATTTTTAAAAGCCAAAAACCAAAGAATAGTCTAGTGATTTTAGAAAATCCGTTGCAAATGCACTTAAGAAAGGAAGGGCGCAAGCCGAAGTTGCTCGTTCTTTTAACGTGTCTTGGCAGACTGTTAGTACATGGAATAAAGTTTTTGATAAACGGAAAAATATCGAAAATAATCCTCGAATATTCCATCCGAAAAAAACAACTTACAATGTTGACCGTATTATAAAAAAGTCCTTCCGGCCAGTGCCGGGAGGAAGAGGTAGCTTTCATATTCCTTATTTTTAAAAAGCTAGCTTATATTATTCAAACACACGAAGCTCAATTTAGTGGAAACCGATTATAGAAGATTCAATACTAATTTTTATCAATACTAAATCATTATGAATGAGAATTTCGCGAAATTAGTCAGCTTTATCCAAGCTGATTTTATTTAAAATAACTTATATTTGGTTTCCAAATTCGGCGATATCTTGAAGTGCCTGCCCTTTTAAGACAACGTGGTGGATGAGGCTAACCAGTGAACTTGGTCGAGACCTTAGTAATTCCTGTGAACATGCTCACTCACATAGGAATCGTTGATATATACGAGTGCTATCGCAGGCAAAAAATCGGATTTTTCAAAATGTCACCCACATAAACAAATTCAAACTGCGATATCTGAGCCATTTTTTAAGATAAATACAAAACAAAAAATGCTCCGGAATCCTTATATCAATGTTAAATACTTAAGAAAGAAACCTTTTACAATATCTAATTTTTTTGCACCTCACTTTAAATGTAATTTTTTTTTTTAATTTAATGGCCGCCATTTTGAAACAAGATGGTGGACGAAACTAGCCAGTGAACTTGGTCAAGACATTGCTATATATTATCCACATGCCTTCTTTCAACCAAATAGGTTAATAAATACGTGTGTTATCGCGTGACAAATATTAGATCGTTTCAAAATATCAGCCAAGCTAGAAATTCAAAGTGCTGTAACTCAACCATTTTTTAAGATATAGACGAAACAACAACTGCCCCGGAATCTTTGTATCAAGGTCAAACACATAAAAAAAACCTTTTTCATTTTCCAATTTTTTGATACCTCACTTTAAATTTTAAATTAAAATATTTTTTTAAATGTTCCCTTTTGAAACAAGATGGCGAATCAAGCTTGCCTACGAACTCGGTCGAGACATTGGTATGTACTACGTTCACACCAAGTTACATCGAAATCGGTTCATAAATACGCCTGTTATCGCGTGACAAAAATCTGGTCGTTTCAAAATGTCAGCCACAATAGAAATTCAATATACTATAACTCAACCACTTTTTTAGATATAGACGAAACAAAAACTGTTCCGGAATCTTTGTATGAAGGTCAAACACATAAGAAAAAAATCTTTTTCATTTTCCAATTTTTTGATACCTCGTTTCAAATTTAAATTTTTTTAAATGGCCGCCATTTTGAAACAAGATGGCGAATGAAGCTGGCCAACGAACTTGGTCGAGACATTGGTATGTACTTTGTACACACTAAGGTACATCCATATCGGTTCATGAATACGCCTGTTATCGCGTGACAAAAATTAGGACGTTTTAAAATGTCAGCCACGCTAGAAATTCAAAGTGCTATAACTCAGCCATTTTTTAAGATATAGACGAAACAAAAACTGCTCAGGAATCTTTGTATCAGAGTCAAACACATAAGAAAAAAATATTTTTCAATTTTCAATTTTTTGGTACCACATTTCAAATTTTAAATTTTTTTTTAATTTTTAAATGGCCGCCATTTTGAAACAAGATGGCGGATGAAGCTGGCCAACGAACTCGTTCGAGACATTGGCATATACTATGTACACACCGAGTTTTATCCAAATCGGTTAATGAATACGCCTGTTATCGCGTGACAAATTTCAGGACGTTTCAAAATGTCAGCCACGCTAGAAATTCAAAGTGCTATAACTCAGCCATTTTTTAAGATATAGACAAAACAAAAACTGCTCCGGAATCTTTGTATCAAGGTTAAACACATAAGGAAAAAATATTTTTCAATTTTAAATTTTTTGGTACCAAATTTCAAATTTAAATTTTTAAATTTTATTTAAATGGTCGCCATTTTGTAACAAGATGGCGGATGAAGCTGGCCAACGAACTCGGTCGAGACATTGGTATGTACTATTTACACACCGAGGTTCATCCAAATCGGTTCATAAATACGAGAGTTACAGTATGACAAATATCAGATATATATATATATGGATATATATATATATATATCAACTTTTGAACGGAGGGTGGTTTCGGGGTCTAGGGGTCATGATCGATGAAAATATACCAAAATTTTTTTAAATCGCTTTCCTCCGAGCGGCTGCAATAGGTAGCTTTTTGTAATGAAAGCTACCTAAAAGCTATTTATACAAGTGATTGTCGTAAGTCAGCTGCAGTATAAAAAATGAAAGAAAACTACGGCATAGACATACACGTTTCAGCTGTCAAACGACGCCTAAACGTCTATGGTTTACATGGTCGAAGACCAGCAAAAATAGTGTTTACCTAAGAATGGAAGGCTAGAGTTACATTTGCAAAACGACATAAATCTTGGAGAAGTTTAGGGCGGTCTAATGCTTTGTGGAGCAAGGAAAGCAAGTTTCATTTCCTGCCACCTGATGGAATTACGTACAGTCGTGGAAAAAAAAATTAAACACCCCCTACTAACTCCTCAACAAATTATCGTAGAAGAAAGCTACTGATACCGAACGATTGGAAACAAAGTCTACTTTTAAGTGATGTATATAAAATTTGCTTAGGGAGCCATCTACATAATAAAACGAACCATAACTTTGTTTCTTTCAATAGCAGTACACAATTCTGACAGCATAAATGAACTCTACACCCTTCAATTAGTCTAAAAACAAATTTTTACGCAATTCGTACCATAAGTTCCCGAGAAATTAATTATTTTAAAACAAGCGTATTTTAAGGGCTGTATCCAAATTGAAGTTCTGTATTCGATTGTTGACCGAGAGAGAACTTGTTGATCTTGTTGACGAATGTTATTGATCAAGGCACATTAAGCAGTCAATTAAGCCTGTTAGATTACAGGATAGCCTAAGAAATTTCAAAATATTTAGTCACTTTTATCATAGACGGCCCTTAAAACCTCATTTTGCCGTTTTTTAAGCATAATTTGAAAACTACTTGGTAGAAAAATGTGAAATTTTGGATTTCCATAAAGCAGGACTTAATAAATCTGAATCAATCAAAAAAATGGAAGGTTGCAATTCATAATTTTTTTGAATATTAATTTCATAATTCATAATTCATATCAGAAAATTATAAAAATTGCAAATTTAACGTATTTATGTTTGGGTATATTAGTAATATTGCTACACAAAAAATTAGAACATTAGTATCATAATTTTAGAAGTTATAAATAATAATATGAAAATGTAATTTAACATTAGAAACACTAAATTTTGAATGTTTATAACTCAAAAACTTATCATTCAAATGACTTGAAATTTGGTGTCTAGGCATAGTTTGAACCAAAGATTTGAAATATCTCGTTAAAATTGGGTATTGCCATTGAAAAAAATGAAGTTTGGATTCGTTTTAATATGTAGATGGCCCCCTAAGCAAATTTTATATACGTCATTTAAAAGTAGACTTTATTTCCAATCGTTCGGTATCAGCCACTTTCGTCTACGATAATTTGTTGAGGAGTTAGTAGGGGGTGTTTACTTTTTTTTCCCACGACTGTACATTCGATGTCCTAAAAACGAAGAAATATGATATTCGATACCAAATACCCACCGTCAAACATGGAGGTGGTAAAGTGGCGGTTTGGTGTTGTTTTTCACGCAGCGGAGTTGGTCCCTTAGTTCAAATTGATGGGAATGTGGATCGGTTCATGTATGTTAATATATTAAAGATTCATATGCTACCATATGCTAAACAAAACATGTATGTTCTGTGGTATTTTCAGAAAGATAATAATCCGAAACACAAATCCAAGTACATAAGTGATTTTATGAAGCGCAGAAAAGTCAAGGTTCTAGAATGGACAAGCCAAAGTCTGGGTTTGGACCCCATAGAACATCTGTGGGAGTTTTTAGATGGCACAGTAAGATAGCAAAATTATTCAAATAAGGTGGCTCTATACGAAGCTCTTAAAAATGAGTTAAACCGAATTCTTTTAGATCGAATACAAAAGTTAGTCAACTCAATGCCCACACATTGTGAGGCTGTCATAACGGCTAGAGGTTATGCTACTAAATATTTACTGACTCATTTCAATATTTGATAATTATTGTGCTGTAACTATTTTTTATTATTATATCAAAATACTTTTGATTTTTCATTTTTCTGATTTTTCTTGGGTTTTACGGTATTTTCTAGCAAATGTTAGTTAACTTATTAAAATTCTTTAAAATATTAAATATGGTTAAATAAAATAAATGATTGATTTTTGTATTTTATTATTTTTTTTAGTTGAGTGAATTATTAACTTTGTCAAAATACTTTTGAGTGCTACTGTAGTTTAGTTCAGATGTTTGATACTAAATTTATATTTCGGTGATTTTCTGTTTGAAAAATATCACACAAGCACTGATGAGTTTTCCAATAATATAAAATGTTAAAAGCCTTTTATTTAGGGATACAAATTATGGTTCCGTGCGTAACATAACGCTCACAACTAGTGAGCAAAATACCTTGAAGAAATTAATTATTCCTAGAATTTTAAAAACATTTTTGAACATAACATTTTATTTTATAATTATTTCCGATATTTTAATTCATCATACTGATAATTATGATATTTATCACCTCCGAAAGCTGCAAGTATATTGTACACTAGTTGCGAACTTATCTTGTAGACAGAACACTCTAACAAATTGACAGTAAACTGTCAAAGTCATTCGACGGTTTTCATAAATACCGGTTACTGAACCGCAATTTGAATCGATACTGACCAATGTATATATGCATTTTACTATATATGTCGAAGTCGCCGTGGTTGTCCGACGTATTAAAATTACCGGCCCTACCCTATTAGGCCAATAAATTTGTGAATTTGGCTTTTAAATTTTTTCGGTGGGATCTTCGGTGATCACGCCTATTATTACATTTCCGGTCAAGTTTCAAAGAAAAGGGACCTCCGATGGGCGCGTGCACGCGTTAGCCTTCTCCGGGAAGTAGTGACAGTTTGCCCTCGCCCTTCCGACCACCGGCAACAGCTATAATGATCTCGAAGCCGCAGCGGTCATAAACCACGTATTAAACGTTACTTCATTTAATATAAAAATATTAAAAATAAGATTGTTTTGACTCGTAAAATGTGTATTGTCACTAAATGAAGTAATTTGAGAAAATAAGTAATGATTTTTATTAATTAAATTAGGAAAAATGACTTTTTCAGTCGTCCGACGTAGTAAACGCCGCTCCTCTACCCTATCCCTTGGTAAATGCCATAAACTTGTTCATTTTAGCTTTAAAATTTTTCCAGTGGGATTTTCCGTGATCGGGCCTGCCAATACTGTTCCTGTGAACTGTTGAAAGGGAAGGGACTCCGATAGGTGCATGGCCACATTTTCCGCTAAGTAGTAGTACTAGTTCTGGTTCATGGTGATATTCCATCTTGTATACTGAAGGTGCAGCCTTGCCAACTTATATGAGTGAGGAATGCCAGGGTGCATATCGCACAGGTAGCTCAATGGAAGAGCACAATCCCAATACCCAGTTGACGCGTAATGCCAATGGCCCTGGTTCAAATCCAAGCATGGATGCTTTTTCACTATTTTGGTTTTACTGCTTATATAGCAAAATATCAACAATTATAAATTTAAGTAATATTTTTAAAGGTCTATACCACTTCTACAAATTACGGTAAACTTGATTATGAAATTATATTATTTTCACTACTCAATGCAAATAATGCAAACCACGTATTTTACGAGCAATTAATTAGAAGCATCCTTCGTAAATGGAACAAGAATGCTCGAGTCATTTAACACAAAAGCTTCCTTTTTCAGGATTTTTTAAATAATGTTTACAAAATTTACGCTAGAATATAATTTAAAATGTGAAAGTCACTCTCAAATTAATTTAGATATCGTTACTTTTTACTTGTATGACAATTAGAAATTTTGACTTATATGAGCAAGATACAATGATTGATTAGGGTTTCCTTCATCTGACGAAACCCTATTCGTCTCGCTCCGTCCGTCTGTCTGTCACAGAGTCCGTTCTCAGAAACTATATATATTGGAGACTTGAAATTTTGCATACTTACAGCTGGACATCTCAGATCAAACTACAAATCATAAATTTTTGAAAAAGTTGTACATTTAACCCTTTGCGCTCCTACATGTGTATTTTAAACAATTCTTTCTATGTGAGCCCCTAATTAGGTTGGAGGCGTGAAATGTTGCATACTTATAGCTGAACACCTCACATCAAACGACAAATCCTAAAATTTTGAAAAAGTTGTATATTTAACCCTTTGGGGTCTCACATGTGTATTTTAAACTATCCTTTCTAAGTGAACCCCTAATTAGGTTGGATGCGTGAAATTTTACATACTTATAGCTGAACACCTCACATAAAACGACAAACTATAAAATTTTCAAAAAGTCGTACATTTAACCCTTTGGGCTCCCACATTTGTATTTTAAAAAATGCTTTCTAAGTGAGCCCCTAATTAGGTTGGAGGAATGAAATTTTGCATACTTATAGCTGAACACCTCACATCAAACAACAAATGATAAAATTTTCAAAAAGTTGTAAATTTAACCCTTCGGGGTCTCACATGTGTATTTTAAACAATCCTTTCTAAGTGAGCCCCTAATTAAGTTGGAGGTATGAAATTTTGCATACTTATAGCTGAACACCATCATGCGACAAATCATAAAATTTTGAAAAAGACGTACATTTAACCCTTTGGGCTCCCGCATGCGTATTTTAAGCAATTCTTTCTAACTGAGCCCCTTATTAAATTGGAGATTTGAAACTTTGCATACTTATAACAGAACACCCGAGGCCAGGCGACATATCATAAAATCTTGAAAAAGTCTTACGTTTAAGCCTTTGAGCTAACATATGTATTTTAAGCAATTCTTTCTAAGAAAGCCCTAATTAAGTTGGAGACATGAATTTTTGCATACGTATAGCTGAATACCTCAGACCACATGGCAAATCATAAAATTTTCAAAAAGTCGTACATTTAATCCTTTGGGCTCCCCCATGTGTATTTTAAACAATTCTTTCAAAGTGATCCCCTAATTAGGTTAGAGGCGTGAAATTTTGCATACTTATAGCTGAACAACTCACATCAAACTACAAATCATAAATTTTTCAAAAAGTCGTACATTTAACCCTTTGGGCTCCCACATGTGTATTTTAAATAATTCTTTCTAAGTGAGGCCCTATTTAGGTTGGAGGCGTGAAATTTTGTATACTTATAGCTGAACACTTCACAACAAATGACAAACCATAAAATTTTGAAAAAGTCGTACATTTAACCCTTCGGGCTCCCACATGTCAGTTTTAAACAATTCTTTCTAAGTGAGCCCCTAATTAGGTTGGAAGCGTGAAATTTTGCATACTCATAGCTGAACACCATCATGCGACAAATCATAAAATTTTGAAAAAGTCGTACATTTAACCCTTTGGGCTCCTACATGCGTATTTTAAGCAATTCTTTCTAACTGAGCCCTTTATTAAATTGGAGATTTGAAATTTTGCATACTTATAGCAGAACACCTGGGGACAGGCGACAAATCATAAAATCTTGAAAAAGTCTTACGTTTAACCCTTTGAGCTACCACATATGTATTTTAAGCAATTCTTTCTAAGAGAGGCCCTAATTCAGTTGGAGACATGAATTTTTGCAAACGTATAGCTGAATACCCCAGACCGCACGACAAATCATAAACTTTTCAAAAAGTCTTATATTATTTACTCCTCCGGGCTCTAACTTGTGTATTTTAAGCAATTTTTCTAACCTCCGCCCTTTTCACCGGGGAGCACCTTTCCAACTTTTGCCGACACCCCTTTGACCATTCTTTCATATTATGCACCATAGCCTTACACATTTTAGTTCCACTTTTTACCGCCAGGGGCGCCTACTTTTCTCGGGTGCTATGAGCCCAATTCCATCGACTAATATATCTACGGATAGTATGTAAAATAGAGTTTCGTTCGGATAGAGGCTTGTTTAGAATAGAGTGCGCCCCTGGTTGCGAAATGTGGAACTAACAGATTTTTCAAAAGGATAAAGTGTTTTGAAAGAAATATTAAACGAAACCCTCTGTGCGATCTGTGATCACACTTACCCACTTGTTTTTTTTTATCAATCACTCTAAAATTGGGAGGAGTGAAAAGCTCACTCTTTGAAAGAGTGACAGTCATTTTCACTCTTTTTGGAGTGAATTTTGTAAAAATACACTCCTTAAAGAGTGGAATTTTCCACTCTCTAGAAAGGAGTGCAATGTCTCACTCCGTTATCGAGAGTGAAACAGTCACTCCCGAAAGAGTGGCTTACGTATGCATTGCTTATTAACCAATCAGGAACAGCAAGGTGACAGCGCACTCGTAAGATAAGAAAAATAATCACTTTTTCGTCCGCCATTTTAGGATTAACAGATTAGGATATTATTAAAATTATTCTTAATGGAATACATAAAATAAAGGTAAGTCTTATTTAATTTTAACCATTTATTCGTGTAGATATGTTAGATGAGCCAAACAGTTGTACATTGTATAGAAAAAGATTGATCGAGGAGTGTTATTTCTATTCCTAGAAAATTGATTTCCTAGAAAAGAGATTGTCTATTATGTTTCTTCATGTAGCGGTTTGAAATATCATTGTTTTAACAATTGAAAAGCACACAAATGCTTAGAGAAAGATAATCAAAACTTCATTAATTCTGCCAATGTGAATAAAAAAAAATGGGTGTCAATATTTATTCTTCATATTCAATTTTCCCAATCCCATTCGAACTTTTTCCAACGATCGAAAAAGAAAAAAATAATAATAATAAATTTTATCTGTTTCGTTTGCAAAGCTGGTGACTCAGAGGATATCTGGATTTCTTTCAATTCATAGCAGATGCGAAGATGCGATGTAATCAAAATTAATTTGCCGTTTTGTGAGATTTTGTTTTTTCTTTTTTGGTTTATACTGATATCAGATTTTACACACTTAGAGTATTTATCATCATTATTATTGTTTCGGAGTTAAATATGATATTTGATGATTATGATATTACTAAAAGGTTGGTATTAGAGGTCTGCACGGACCGAAATTTCCAGTCCCGGGCCCTGCCCGAATCATAGAAAAAAATTCGGCCCGGCGCGGCCCGATACAAATATTAAAAGTTTGGCGCGAGCCCGGCCCGACCCGTAGAAAAAATATTGGCCCGGTCCGGTAAAAAACTTAAAAGTTCAGCCCGAGTGAATTTCTACAAAACATTGATTTTTACGTCAATTTTGCTAAAAATTTGTCTCGTACGAGGAATTCTGACTCGAAATATTTATCTTAACATTTTTTTTTTCATGTTTATAATCTTCATTTTTATAGAAGTGCCGCAGGCAGAGATATTTATTTTTTTAATGAATTTCTATTTCTTGTATGTAAATGCTTCAGTTATCATTAATATTGTTAATCCTTATTCTATGTATTGAAGTGTTAAAAATCTAAAAAATGCTATACAGTAAAATCTTCTAAGACGGGATTGTATAGAAAAAAAAAAAAGAAATGCGTTATAGACAATTTCCCTTCTTACCAAGTGTAAATGTATTATATATTCTTTTCTTACGTATTAGTGTAATAATTTTGCATGGATCAAGACGTTTTACAGTTTAAAACAGGGTTCCGTCATAGGAAGGTTCCTTTGCACACGTTTTACTATATTCTAATTTAGTTATATTTTAATAAGCGTAGAAAATTACTATTCTTTAAAAAAAAATTTTTTTTAATGCTTAAGAGTAGAGTAATGGCGATTTAAAAATGTATGTATTTTTTGCAAAAAATTTTGGGCCAGGCCTAAATTAACTGACCTTTGAATGGACCAGGCCACGCTGAGAGAATAATTTTCATACGGGCTGTGTCAAAACTACGACTGAAAATTTTGGGCCGTGAAGACTAGCAATGAAACCAGTCCCGGCTCTGTACAGAAAAAATAAGTTGGCCCGGCCCGGCCCGAGTCCCGTGAATGAAAATTGGCCCGTGCAGGTCTCTAGATAGTAAATTAACTTTTTTAAACTGTATGTAAGCTTTTTCTGCGGTTTAAAATTTCGAGACTGAGTAGTATAAAATAAATTAATTATAGACATTCTGCATAAATTGTTAAATTTCCTTCAATTTAAACGCATTTTCTACGTTTTTGATGCACGTAATTTTTGGCAGTAAAAAATAAAACATGATATTTAAGCATTGAAATAAAAGGTTTTTTACGCCTGTTTTGAAGTTTATCGATAAGACAGCTTTAGTATATTTTTTAAAAAGTTCCTATTTTCTTACATAATCTGAATATTTTTTTAAAGAGATTAATAACTACTTTTTTATATTGAAATGTTTTTCAAACAATAAGAACTATGCAGTCATTCATATGCTGTCATTTACATTATTTTTATTAAAATTCATACAGATACAGATAAATGTAATGTGTTTATTTTTCTATTTATTTTTTCTATTTCCTAGGTCAATCTTTTCCTATAAAACATATCAAATCTATTTTGCTTATATTCCCAAAATACAATATCTACGGGAATAAAAAATTTAATTTAAATATGGCTTACGGTGTTGTTTCATTAATAAGTATTGTTTTCAGCAATAATGGGCGAAAATTAGAAATCATGATTAAGTTAAGGAATATGTTTAAAAGAAAAATATATACATATTTCAGAGAACTTAAAAATCAGACTCCGTGCTCATATTAAATAAAACAAAAGCAAATCACAGCGGATAAAAAAAATGCACACCCATTCTTAATGTTTAAATCATGCTTAGAACTCATTTTAAAAAATGTAAGTTTATAAGCATTGTTTTTACGTGAAAAAATGAAAAATATTTTAGAACAATAGGACTTTGAAAAAATAGCAACAATTCACGGAAAAAATACGGTAAAAAGAAATTTATATTTAAAACAAAAATTAAAATGAAATCAAACATTGTTGCACATATAACATCCACCTATTAAAAAGTTATTTATAAAACTTTAAAAGTAATATTTTTATAAGGCATGCAATAAAAGAAAACACAAAGGATAAGATTGGAATAAAATATATTAGTTTATTTCTGTCAATAATATAATTTAAATTCATATGTAACTTTAACTGATTTTTTCCTTAAAAGTTCAACTAGTGTTACAAACTATGAATTAAATAAATATTGCTAATAAAGTATTTTATTTCAATCTTTACCACGGTTGTATCTATTTTCATTGCATGCTGTAAAACATGTGATTCTTTTAAAATGCCCATAAAAGCAAAATAAAAAAAGAAATGACTCCATAAAAAATGAACATTCACTCCTATGAAAGAGTGACTATTCACTCCTACCAGGGGGGAAAAACGCACTCATTTAGCAAGAGTGAATAGTCACTACTCCGAAAGAGTGATTATCCACCCCTGTTTACAGTGAATATTCACTTCCCAGGATTGGCTATTCACTCTTTCAGAGAGTCAAAAATTTCACTTTTGCTCAGAGTGAATAGTCACTCTAAAGAGGTTGGGCGTATTTTGACTCTGCGATAGAGTGACTATTCACTCCTCCGAAGTGAATAGTCACTCTTTTTTATTTAGAGTGATGCTGGCTTCAGCATTTTCAAGTTCTTCCAACAGGAGAGACAGATATTATGATCCCAATTTTTTTCTACTTCCCGAACGATTATTTGCGCGCAAATACTTATTAGCTTCCTTGTATCTTCTACGTAATCACCTGATTTACACCCAGCAGTCTTGCAGTTGCCTATTAAGACCTTCTTACACTTTTGTAGAACATCACATGCTTTAATTTTTTAATCAAATTTATATAATTCGAATAGCGATTGAGATTAAAAACTATAACCCATTTTAATAATTACTACTCGTTATTCATCAGCTAATTCTGATGGATCGATTTTCAGTGATTTTGCTCAAATTAAAAAAATATCTAGCTCTAGAAAAGGATTAATAACAAAATAAAAGCTAATTCTTGCTTGTCCATCAACCGTAAAATAAGTAAAGTTAGAAAATGGCCATTTAACTGGAATTTCTTTTACGAAACTATCTAGTCATTGAACCATATTTACAAATAACTGCTAAATAACCGTAATATATATCGTTCGTATTAGTCGGGAAGGATATACAATTACGAAAAGAAAAAAAATACAACATTCAAGAACAATTACTAAACAATATTTTTTTTATAATTGGTAACGAAATCTTTTTAATTAAATGATGTTTTAACCATTTTCTTAAACATAACAGAAAACCATTAATTACGCGAGTAATAAGTAATTACATAAGAAATTTTCAACGCATTTCCTTTAAAATAAAATTTTAAACAGAAAAATATGATATTTTTTAGGAATACAACAGAAATACAGTAAAACCTGCTAGGACGGAATTCGTAAGGAGCGGTACATTTTCCCTTTCACATAGGTTACCATGTTAGCAGATACATTTCTATGGTATTCTGTTCGCGGGGAGATGAAAATTTTCCATTTAAGGAAAGGTTCTGGTATATACAACTTTCGTTTTTGCAGGTTTTACTATATTCATAATTTAAACGCACTTACTATATTGAATAATAATATAACTTTTTTAACATCAATATTTTTTTTAATATCTTAATGATATTGTTATTAGATTTGTGTCTTGACATAAAACGCCGTAATATGTTAAAAAAATGCAGCAAACTTTTCAGTCATTCGACCGTTTTCATAAGAAACAACGAGATAACCCAAATTTAACTTTATTCTGACCATAATATGGTCGATATTATACACTGTTAAAAATTTTGCAGCATTCTGGCAGGTCATTCGACCGCTTTTTTAAAAAACGGTTTCATAACCATAATTTAACTATATTCTGACCATAAAATGGCCAATAATATGGTCAGAATAGTGTTAAATTACAGTTGTGTAACCGTTTTCAGAAAAAACGGTCAAATGACCTGCCAGAATGCTGCAAATTTTTAACAGTGTATGTTATAATTATGATTAGACAGATTTAGTTCTGAAAAATAAAATTAAAGAAATTTTCTGAAAAAGATTTGAACAAATGTCTTTTTTCTCGAACACTCGACATTTTAATCTCCCAATGTTGAAAATCTGCATCAAATTGCTTATTCTTCCAACCGTTTTTATAGAAAACAGTTACATAACGATAATTTATCTCTATTCTGACCAATGAGGAAGCTTCATAATATGGTCAAATAACCATTATTTATAAAAATGGTTGAATGACTGGACAATTTGCTGCAGATTTGTAACAACCTTTCTTTTAATTTTTGGTTTTTCCAAACATATTATATGAATCGAGACAAGAAAAGTAAAAAATTAATAAATGCAGCAGATTGTAAATTATTCTATATTGCGTTTTTTTTCTCTAGTAAGCTACACAAATCTTGATGTACTTAATCCTTTTTTCCGTCACGTAACTTTTGGAATTAAAGGCTTGTTTAACACAAAATCGATATTAAAGCTATTTTTTTAAGTGAATAAGATAAATAAATATGTAAGGCTACAAAATAAAAGTTTCTATACCAATACTTTACATAGTTACTATTTTATGAATCGTTAAACATGAATGGAAAAATTTGCAGGACGTTTAAAGGGTTAAGATATGTTAAGACACACTTTAAGTATACAAGTGTATGTATAATTATTCAAGAAGAAATTACTACAGAAATTTTAGAATAACAGTTAATAAAACATTAAATAACGTTAATATTGATTATAGAATGTTTGTGTGCTAAATTCATAGATGAAACTTAATTTCGCCATGAATATAATCTTTTAAATGCAAGATCATTTATGCTTATAAAAGTAGTGATGATGTGAAGCAGATTTTTTTTAAATTTAATTTACTTTATACTTCATATTATATTTATATATGTTTTATTTTTATTTTGTATATTAAGTCGAATGTCGTAATAAAACTAAACATAATAAATTATTTTATATGCTATTTAAAGGATCTTAGATGAAATTTATTATAAAATAGGATTGAAGAAATACAGTTATTAAAAGGAGTGGTAGGAATTAATTAAATGTGTAGAATCTGGCAACATAAGATATTTTTATGAAAAAAGGAATGTGAAATATTTAAAGTGCTGCCATCTACTGATTATTTTTTCAAGTTATAAGCTATTTAAATTAATATTCAGGAGGTAGGAAACTGTAGTGCTGCCATCTATTTTAGATTATTTAAAGTAAGTACGGAGAAATATTTTTAAGTCCTGATTAATATTTACAAGTATTTGCAATTCCAAAAAAAAAAAAAAACAGCACAACATTTTTTTTTTGTTTAATTCAAAACCAGCTAGCCCCACCAGTGGCCGAGAGGTTCTGCTCTCGAAGCAGGTAGACGGGAGGTGCTGGGTTCGAACCCAATCGTGCACGTCGGCCTAATCGTTCGGCTATTTCGCGGTTTTCTTCGAACCATCGATTTCCATGCGTAAATACGGGTTAGGTTTCCCTTAGAAACACGAAAGGCACCACCCCCCCCCCTGGGCCTATATCTCTCGAGTAGATAATTGACCGTCAAAATTCAACCCAGGCCAAAATCAGCTAATTAAAACATTGAATATAAATAATTAGCATCTATAATTTATTTATAACTTGCTTTAAATTATAATACGAAAATAAAATAAAATAAATAAATAAATAATGAAAAAAAATGATAAAATAAAAATTCCTACTCACCCCTTCCCTTTATAAAATTTAATTTTGGAAGAGGAGAGGCAGATAGAACTAAATATAACATTTTTACATATTTATATATACATATGTTATACACAGTACAGTATTCGAATCCACTATTTATATAATATTTTGTATAGACATAAATTAATATATGATTTGAAATTGTTTTATACATATTAAGGAGTGCTGATTCATCACACATAACATAAACATAGTATCTAATTATTACAATGTACCTTTCCATATATATATATATATATATATATATATATATCAACATTTTTGCATAAATTTTCCAGACAACACCACCCTCCTCCGTAATCTAACACCTACCCACCCAGCCATCCTATTAATTTTTTTAAAATTATTATCATTTTATAATTTTTTAATTTATATATATCTTTTTACATACGCAAAATGTTAATAGTAACTTACAATTTACTTCCTTACTATCCATTGTATAGATCATTAATAAACTAATTGTATATTAAGCGTACAATGCCTACCAAAAAAGTTGAAAAAACGTCTACTTATTGTCAACGAATGAGACGTGGGTCAAACATGGATTAGATTCAGACGTTTGAAATGTCTTAAATTCAGACCCATATAAGTGTCTTAAACATTAAGACACTTTAAAAAGTCTGAAAATTGAATACTCCATTTTAAGACACTTATATGTCTGAATTTCAGACATTTCTTTTACAGTGTTTATACCTTGATCATAGTAAGACACTTAAGTGTCTTAAAAACAGACATGTATGGTGTCTGAAATTTCATATTCAGACACTTAAGTGTCTGACTTTCTATTTCAGTCACATATGTGTCTGAATTTAAGACATCTTTATTTGCAGTGTAACTTCTTTTTAAAAGCCAAATATTGGCATATATTTTTTCTTCTACTTTAGACAAATTTAAAATGTGATAAGAAAAAGTCAAAGTTCGTTCTTTACAAACTTTTAATGCATCTCAAAATTTTTTATGTCAACTTACAAATAAAAATAAAATGGTATTCTATAATACGCGAACGTCTTCTATACCAAACACGTTTGTCCGATTTGTACGAATGTGAATACAGCTCGCGTGGCCGGGCACCATTATGCATATACAAAATGGAAGCCCAATCGACGTTATCGTGTTGACTCACAGATGAACAGCACACACAATCGTATAAATTTTGAAAATGAGCTGTCGGCGGAGCCTTAAAGTGTCAGGAAATTCCGATGTGCACCCATGCAAAGAAATTGCTTTAAAAATAACAAAAACGGATTCAGGGAACGCCAAAGTGTAAAGATTTATCAAAATTTCCAGATTTGGGTTTTTATTATGATAAAAATAGTTTCCTCAGACTGTATGTACTGGAAAGTAAAAATCGCCGAAAAGTATAATTGATACCACAATATTAAAATATTTATTTGCTTAAAAGACGCTATAAAAACACATTAAAAGTAATTTAAAAATCTATATTTACACGTTTCAACTCTTTTACTGAGTCGTCATCAGAATGAATAGCGGAAAATTACAAATACAATGCATATGAAAAATGGAAAATAAACATCGAATATAAACAATTAATCATATAACGCGCCCTACATTTTCGCGATCTCATGTGTTCCCTCTATGTCGCGACGCCGTAAGTTGTCCAACCATTCAACCCATAAATTCGGGATACGAAAAGATAATGTATCGTTAGAAACTCCTGAACCTCTTTAAAAATTTTTCAATGGACTCTCTTATAAATAATTGTAAATAAAAATTATTTTAAATAAAAATTTAAATATTTTTATTTACAATTATTTATAAGAGAGTACATTGAAATTTATTTAAGAGGTACAGAAGATGAAAATTATTTTAAATAAAAATATTTATTTACAATTATTTGTAAGAGAGTCCAATGAAATTTATTTAAGAAGTTCAGGAGATAAAAATTATTTTAAATAAAAATTTTTATTTACAATTATTTATAAGAGAGTCCATTGAAATTTATGTAAGAGGTTCAGGAGTTTGTAACGATACATATCTTTTCGTATCTCGAATTTATGGGATGAGTGGTTTTGACAACTTACAGCGTCGCGACATAAAGGGAACACGTGAGATCGCGAAAATGTAGGGCAAGTTGTATGATTACTTGTTTATATTCGATGATTTTTTTCCATTTTTCATATGCATTGTACTTGCAATTTTCTGCTATACATTCTGATGACCACTCAGTAAAAGAGTTGAAACATGTAAATATAGATTTTTATTTTACTTTTAATGCGTTTTTATAACGTCTTTTAAGAAATAAATATTTTAATATTGTGATATGGTTATTAGTGGACGTAATTTTGGCTTATTACTCGCATTTATTTACATTTGAAGCATATTTGATACCAATGAGTCCAAAATTGAAACGGTTTTCATTTTATATAAAAAGTAAACTTTTTTATTTCTTTAAAATGTTAAATGTGTCCTGTTTACTTGAAGAATTTTACCCGAAGATGTTAAAACTAATATAGTTATTGATTTTTCAGAGGATGGTGAATTTCATATTACTTATATGCATGTTATCCTACATAAACAAAACTCCGGCATTCCATCCTGGTTTCAAAAAGACAGGAGTGTCATTTAAAACATGTAGCAAGATCTTTGAAGACAGAACAATGTGCCCTATATCCTGTGTTGATGTCAGCATTGAAGAACAAGGACAGCTCGGGATTTTAAAAAATGTCACTTTTTTGTTCCACATGTTTTCAATCAATATGCAATATTTTAAGAATTGTGCTTTCAATATGAGTATCAGAACAACCACTTGAAACAAAAGTAAACAACGTTTCAAGGATTCTTTATACAGGGTGTCCGGTCTCAACGGTGTCCAATGGCTAATTCCTAAACCGTTAGTCAAAAATGTTTTAAATCAGGTAAAGAAATATTTTAAAAGCGATTTGGATCAATAAAAACATTTCTTAAAAAATTACGAAATTTAAATTTTTATAAGGTCTCCCGGTCCTATAAGTTATATTTAGTAAAATTTTCCTTTTACGCTGACAAGTAATACAAAAAAAGTCCCGTTGTTCTGCGATTAAAACTGACCCAGTAATACCTGTTTAAAATTGGAGCATAATTTTTGCTGCAAATTGGGGGTCATTCACAAATTTAGTCGAAATATGATTTCGTCAGATATATTAAAAAAATAGTTGCGAGTAAAAGTAACATTGCAATATAAATTTGAAATCTTTAGTCATTCTGACATATTAATGCAAAGTATACAATTTGTAAAAATAGCAAATAAAGCCTTTGTGCAACAATATTAAAAAGCAGAAAAACCAACGTTTAAAATGCACAAATAATATATGAAAAGCAGCAAACAGCTGTTTCGAATCTACTAGCGAGATTCTTCTTCAGTGCAAAAGGAACAGCGTGCTAGAAAAAGCAAGGCTGAGCAAAATCATAGACAGAGACGCGCTGGCTTTTATACCCTATGCGGGTGGCGAAGGCGCCGAAACAACCAATGGGAGAGAAGCAGTGGAAACGACTGGGTGGACAAGTAGCGACATCTACCGGAGAAGTAGAGAAAAGAAACCAAGAAAGGGGAATTAAATTAACGCTTTCCAAATACTTGGAAAATCAGGAGTACTAGATAAGTCATTGACTAAAGAGTGGGAATTTTTAATGATATGGTAAGCTTCCCAAAAATCAAGATCAAGGTTAGAAGAACATTTTTGGATAATGATGGCTGAGGAAAAATCGAACCTATGTTGAGAAGACCAAGAATGTTGAGCAATAGAAGAACGTTTGAGCTCCTGATTTTTAACATAACCTTCATGCTCTTTTAAACGAAATCTAAGAGCACGTTTAGTCTGACCAATATAAGAAAGACCACACTGACAAGAGATCTGGTAAATGCCCCAATTATCTAGGCGATCAACGGGGTGTTTGAGATTTGAAAAAGGGATTTTATTAACAGGAGAAAAAATAACTTTAAAATCAAACCTTCTTAGGATTTTAGCAACTTGCTGACTGATTTTAGGAAAAAATGGTAATACAACTGAAGTATTAGAGTTGGAATTAGAATGCTTTTCAGAATGGTCAGATTTCGTCAATTTCTTATAAATAGAATCGATAATATTAGAGGAATAACCACGATCGACAGCAATAGCTTTGAGGTAATTAAGTTCAGCACTAAGTAACTGAGGAGTGGAACAAATATTAGTGGCCCGAAAAACAAAAGTATTGAAAGCAGCGAATTTCTGGTTAGGGGGATGAGAAGAATACCTGTGAGGTGGGAGACTGACAGCAAAAGGTTTACGAAAGACGGTAGTCTGAAAGCCATTTTCACAACGAATAACAAGGACATCCAGGAAAGAAAGACAGTTATTGGTCTCAATTTCAGAGGTAAATTGAATGCAGGGATCAATGGAATTCATAATAGAGAGAATATGATTAATATCCGAATTCATTTCAATCAGGACATAAACATCATCAACATAACGAACATAGAACGGAAAGTTTAAGATTTCAAAAAGCTTGACCTCAAAATAGTGCATATAAATATCGCATAAAATTGGACTAAGAGGATTACCCATAGCCAAACCGTCAATCATACGGAAGAAATTACCATTGAAAACAAAAGTATTTTGCGACAAGCATGCGCGAGTGAGAAGTATAAGTTCCTCTATTTCAAAATAAGAGAAATGGAATTCACAAAGCCTTTTCTTGAGGCAATCTAAAGCCCCCTCAACCGGAACGTTTGTAAATAATGATTTAACATCAAAAGAAACCATCATGTGACCCTGCGGCTTAAAATTATGAAGTTTTTTAACAAAATCAAAAGAATTCTTAACAGTGAAACAGTTACTGCTCAAAAGTGGGGAAAAAACAGAAACTAAATATTTGGCAAGCTTATAAGAAGCTGTACCGATACTAGAGACAATAGGTCTAAAAGGAATGTCAGGTTTATGGACCTTAGGTAAAGCATAAAACCTGGCACAATGCGCAATAGACGGAATAAGGGACTTCTTAAAGTTAGCAGGAATAATGGAAGAAGACTTAATGGCAGACTTAATAGAGTTAATTTCACTAGTGGAAGGGTCTTTGCGGATATCCACATACGGACCATCATTAATTAATTTATGGGTTTTTTCCAAATACGTAGATTTGTCGAGAAGAACAATCTGACCACCTTTGTCGGCCTTAGTAATAATTAAGTTTGGATCAGAACGCAAATTTTTCAGACATTGTTTAACAGGATGTTTAAGATTGGGTTTATAAACATTAGAATTGAAATCAACAGTATTGGCAATGAGATGCCTAATAGACTCTTTCTGAGAAGAAGATAGAGCGCTATGCTTAAAGGCTCTTTCAATAGGAGCAATAAGATTAGGTAAAGAAGGAATAGCAGAGACAGAAAAATTGTTATTCAATTTGAGAGCATCGAGCTGATTGTTACTTAATGGGACACTAGAAAGATTGACAACAGCATTTTGGTTAACAAGAGGCAAATTACTGCAGTTATTAGCGACAGAACTTCCACAAAGCGCATTAAATTTCTTCTTTAAAACCGAACAATGAACAGAAGAAGCTGTGAGAACTCTGCTCCATGACCTTCTGTCAATGGACTGAAAATCAGGAGTAGAATTAGCGAGGTTGATATGTAAAGAATATAACTCGCGCTCTATATGAGCAATTTTGTGGCGAGTCTCTTGAATCAAAGCTCTTAAAAGAGCTAATTTGGAACGAAATAAGACCTTCTCAATCCTATTTGAAGAAAATAAATTACAACGAATGGAAATGAATTTAGGAATAACCTTCTTACGCCTACAGTCAAGTAGGAAATGTAAGTGTTCCAAAAACCTGTACTTTTTTAATCGTAAATTACAAAACCTATTGATTTGAGACATTGCGGAAAAAAAAAAAAAAAAAAAAAAAAAAAATTACAGAAGAATAAAGGCCCGTTAACGCCGAATACATAAAAATAGCAAATAAAGCCTTTGTGCAACAATATTAAAAAGCAGAAAAACCAACGTTTAAAATGCACAAATAATATATGAAAAGCAGCAAACAGCTGTTTCGAATCTACTAGCGAGATTCTTCTTCAGTGCAAAAGGAACAGCGTGCTAGAAAAAGCAAGGCTGAGCAAAATCATAGACAGAGACGCGCTGGCTTTTATACCCTATGCGGGTGGCGAAGGCGCCGAAACAACCAATGGGAGAGAAGCAGTGGAAACGACTGGGTGGACAAGTAGCGACATCTACCGGAGAAGTAGAGAAAAGAAACCAAGAAAGGGGAATTAAATTAACGCTTTCCAAATACTTGGAAAATCAGGAGTACTAGATAAGTCATTGACTAAAGAGTGGGAATTTTTAATGATATGGTAAGCTTCCCAAAAAAGTGGCTTTTCGGGCCACTAATATTTGTTCCACTCCTCAGTTACTTAGTGCTGAACTTAATTACCTCAAAGCTATTGCTGTCGATCGTGGTTATTCCTCTAATATTATCGATTCTATTTATAAGAAATTGACGAAATCTGACCATTCTGAAAAGCATTCTAATTCCAACTCTAATACTTCAGTTGTATTACCATTTTTTCCTAAAATCAGTCAGCAAGTTGCTAAAATCCTAAGAAGGTTTGATTTTAAAGTTATTTTTTCTCCTGTTAATAAAATCCCTTTTTCAAATCTCAAACACCCCGTTGATCGCCTAGATAATTGGGGCATTTACCAGATCTCTTGTCAGTGTGGTCTTTCTTATATTGGTCAGACTAAACGTGCTCTTAGATTTCGTTTAAAAGAGCATGAAGGTTATGTTAAAAATCAGGAGCTCAAACGTTCTTCTATTGCTCAACATTCTTGGTCTTCTCAACATAGGTTCGATTTTTCCTCAGCCATCATTATCCAAAAATGTTCTTCTAACCTTGATCTTGATTTTTGGGAAGCTTACCATATCATTAAAAATTCCCACTCTTTAGTCAATGACTTATCTAGTACTCCTGATTTTCCAAGTATTTGGAAAGCGTTAATTTAATTCCCCTTTCTTGGTTTCTTTTCTCTACTTCTCCGGTAGATGTCGCTACTTGTCCACCCAGTCGTTTCCACTGCTTCTCTCCCATTGGTTGTTTCGGCGCCTTCGCCACCCGCATAGGGTATAAAAGCCAGCGCGTCTCTGTCTATGATTTTGCTCAGCCTTGCTTTTTCTAGCACGCTGTTCCTTTTGCACTGAAGAAGAATCTCGCTAGTAGATTCGAAACAGCTGTTTGCTGCTTTTCATATATTATTTGTGCATTTTAAACGTTGGTTTTTCTGCTTTTTAATATTGTTGCACAAAGGCTTTATTTGCTATTTTTATGTATTCGGCGTTAACGGGCCTTTATTCTTCTGTAATTTTTTTTTTTTTTTTTTTTTTTTTTTCCGCAATGTCTCAAATCAATAGGTTTTGTAATTTACGATTAAAAAAGTACAGGTTTTTGGAACACTTACATTTCCTACTTGACTGTAGGCGTAAGAAGGTTATTCCTAAATTCATTTCCATTCGTTGTAATTTATTTTCTTCAAATAGGATTGAGAAGGTCTTATTTCGTTCCAAATTAGCTCTTTTAAGAGCTTTGATTCAAGAGACTCGCCACAAAATTGCTCATATAGAGCGCGAGTTATATTCTTTACATATCAACCTCGCTAATTCTACTCCTGATTTTCAGTCCATTGACAGAAGGTCATGGAGCAGAGTTCTCACAGCTTCTTCTGTTCATTGTTCGGTTTTAAAGAAGAAATTTAATGCGCTTTGTGGAAATTTCTGTCGCTAATAACTGCAGTAATTTGCCTCTTGTTAACCAAAATGCTGTTGTCAATCTTTCTAGTGTCCCATTAAGTAACAATCAGCTCGATGCTCTCAAATTGAATAACAATTTTTCTGTCTCTGCTATTCCTTCTTTACCTAATCTTATTGCTCCTATTGAAAGAGCCTTTAAGCATAGCGCTCTATCTTCTTCTCAGAAAGAGTCTATTAGGCATCTCATTGCCAATACTGTTGATTTCAATTCTAATGTTTATAAACCCAATCTTAAACATCCTGTTAAACAATGTCTGAAAAATTTGCGTTCTGATCCAAACTTAATTATTACTAAGGCCGACAAAGGTGGTCAGATTGTTCTTCTCGACAAATCTACGTATTTGGAAAAAACCCATAAATTAATTAATGATGGTCCGTATGTGGATATCCGCAAAGACCCTTCCACTAGTGAAATTAACTCTATTAAGTCTGCCATTAAGTCTTCTTCCATTATTCCTGCTAACTTTAAGAAGTCCCTTATTCCGTCTATTGCGCATTGTGCCAGGTTTTATGCTTTACCTAAGGTCCATAAACCTGACATTCCTTTTAGACCTATTGTCTCTAGTATCGGTACAGCTTCTTATAAGCTTGCCAAATATTTAGTTTCTGTTTTTTCCCCACTTTTGAGCAGTAACTGTTTCACTGTTAAGAATTCTTTTGATTTTGTTAAAAAACTTCATAATTTTAAGCCGCAGGGTCACATGATGGTTTCTTTTGATGTTAAATCATTATTTACAAACGTTCCGGTTGAGGGGGCTTTAGATTGCCTCAAGAAAAGGCTTTGTGAATTCCATTTCTCTTATTTTGAAATAGAGGAACTTATACTTCTCACTCGCGCATGCTTGTCGCAAAATACTTTTGTTTTCAATGGTAATTTCTTCCGTATGATTGACGGTTTGGCTATGGGTAATCCTCTTAGTCCAATTTTATGCGATATTTATATGCACTATTTTGAGGTCAAGCTTTTTGAAATCTTAAACTTTCCGTTCTATGTTCGTTATGTTGATGATGTTTATGTCCTGATTGAAATGAATTCGGATATTAATCATATTCTCTCTATTATGAATTCCATTGATCCCTGCATTCAATTTACCTCTGAAATTGAGACCAATAACTGTCTTTCTTTCCTGGATGTCCTTGTTATTCGTTGTGAAAATGGCTTTCAGACTACCGTCTTTCGTAAACCTTTTGCTGTCAGTCTCCCACCTCACAGGTATTCTTCTCATCCCCCTAACCAGAAATTCGCTGCTTTCAATACTTTTGTTTTTCGGGCCACTAATATTTGTTCCACTCCTCAGTTACTTAGTGCTGAACTTAATTACCTCAAAGCTATTGCTGTCGATCGTGGTTATTCCTCTAATATTATCGATTCTATTTATAAGAAATTGACGAAATCTGACCATTCTGAAAAGCATTCTAATTCCAACTCTAATACTTCAGTTGTATTACCATTTTTTCCTAAAATCAGTCAGCAAGTTGCTAAAATCCTAAGAAGGTTTGATTTTAAAGTTATTTTTTCTCCTGTTAATAAAATCCCTTTTTCAAATCTCAAACACCCCGTTGATCGCCTAGATAATTGGGGCATTTACCAGATCTCTTGTCAGTGTGGTCTTTCTTATATTGGTCAGACTAAACGTGCTCTTAGATTTCGTTTAAAAGAGCATGAAGGTTATGTTAAAAATCAGGAGCTCAAACGTTCTTCTATTGCTCAACATTCTTGGTCTTCTCAACATAGGTTCGATTTTTCCTCAGCCATCATTATCCAAAAATGTTCTTCTAACCTTGATCTTGATTTTTGGGAAGCTTACCATATCATTAAAAATTCCCACTCTTTAGTCAATGACTTATCTAGTACTCCTGATTTTCCAAGTATTTGGAAAGCGTTAATTTAATTCCCCTTTCTTGGTTTCTTTTCTCTACTTCTCCGGTAGATGTCGCTACTTGTCCACCCAGTCGTTTCCACTGCTTCTCTCCCATTGGTTGTTTCGGCGCCTTCGCCACCCGCATAGGGTATAAAAGCCAGCGCGTCTCTGTCTATGATTTTGCTCAGCCTTGCTTTTTCTAGCACGCTGTTCCTTTTGCACTGAAGAAGAATCTCGCTAGTAGATTCGAAACAGCTGTTTGCTGCTTTTCATATATTATTTGTGCATTTTAAACGTTGGTTTTTCTGCTTTTTAATATACAATTTGTAATAAACATTTAAGAAGAAAGAGAAAAAAAAACAGAATTTTTGTTAAATAAAATGATGCTAAACTAACAGCCTCAATTCTTTACAAAATGATAAGTATTTTAAAATTTTATTAGATTACACTAGCATGCAAAAGATTCTTATGTATTCTGTACCGCTGAATCCGGAATTGACCTTCATTTTTAGCCATCACATCAGGATTTTTCGCACATTGTAAATTTTAAAGTTAAAAAGTTCAAAGCTAAAATTTAATCTCCTCCTTCATCTCATCACACCACCCAGCTGTAAGAATCCCAAGATAAGTAAAAATATCGAATGAATTATTGAATAAAATAAAATAAAATAAGTTTTACATATGTTTTATAGTATGAAATTTTCGCTATATTTTAACTTACACATTTGCAAAAAAAAATCTAACATGATGGTTAAAAATGAAAGTCATTTTCAGATTTAGTGCTAAAAAATACGTAAAAATCAATTATCAAAAGAAAAAATACAACCGTCTCCTCTACTTTATAGTATCCGATTTTTGTTATTCTTTAAATACGACAATTTATGATTTGCGAAATATCCTGACATGATGGTTAAAAATTAAGACAATTTTCGAATTCAGTGCTAAAAAATACATAAAAGTTAAAAAAAAACCAACAATCTCGGTCTTGTATTATATAGTCTAAAACTTTTTCTTAAACTTCTTTTCTTAAACTAATCTATCCGAAATTTTTTGTGTTATCCTGTAAAATAAGTATAAATGGCAACCACCGAAAATTATAATAATATTAGATTGTCATCGAATTTGCGCCAGTATGTAAAATGTAATCTCGATCGGATATTTGAAAGTGGATTAAAGTTCGAATACAAATTTTGAACTGAAAAAACATACATAAGATCGTTGAAGTAACATAAAAACTTATAAAAATAACATAATTTTATTAAAAGAAATCATAAAAGAAACAGTCTCAAATCCTGACAAAATAAAACATATGTTATTTCAGACAATCTGAAACTTAATAAATGTTGACTTGTACTATTTTTTTCAAAGCGCAGATTCACATGAAATGAGATCTTCGAACACTTTAATCACTTGGAATGTGACCCTTCAAAGCCAAGCCGAACTCATTTGTTTTCAGAGCAGAAAAGTGGCATAAGTCATGCATTTTTAAAGTTTCATAACTCGCACAATTTTAGTGTTATATGAATGGGACTTTTTTGTCTTACTTGTCAGTGTAATAGGAAAATTTTACTAAATATAACTTATAGGACCGGGTGACCGTATAAAAATTTAAATTTCGTAATTTTTTGAGAAATGTTTTTATTGACCCAAATCGCTTTTAAAATATTTCTTTACCCGATTTAAAGCATTTTTGTAATTGGAACTATATGTCTATGACTAACGGTTTAGGAATTAGCCATTGGACACCGTTGAGACCGGACACCCTGTATAATGAAATTATATTAAATCGACGTATACACCAAAAATATGCTTAATACAAAAAAATCGTTTTGTATTTTGAAATCAATCATGAAACGTATTTTATCAAAACTATCAAACATGGTGACGGAGATATAAGGTGTTCTAAAATATACTGAATGTATTTAAAATTCAGTAATCAATAAAGGTCGACAGCTATCCAGTTTATTATTACAGAATAGTAATGTATGCAACCAAGAATTTATTTACTAGGCATCCTTATGTAGTTCCAAATATCACCTACAGATAGCACTGACAAGGAAGGTCTCCTTACAGGGCATACTCAGAATATGTTGAAAAAAATGCTAGTGAAACTACTCATGTATGTAATAAGGGATCAGTCAAATTTAACGGCGGAATTTCAGTAGAAAGACTGTAAAAAAATAAAATACTTTCGAATATTTGGCGCGAAAATACGAAAGTGACACGTGATTCGGCGAGCAGGATTGTTCCACGCCAAAAGCAAAGAAAACGACTTTAATGCATTTGAAAGTTGTTCATTAATTGTTTTTTAGAATGCGCGGTTTTTAATGAATTTAAAATCAAACAATGAAAGAGGTTATTATATATTTTTATATTACTTATATATGTTGCTTGTTGCCGTAGTTATTTAATTTTATCACTGTAAAAATATTTTGTATACTTTGCAAGTTGCAAATATCTATTTAATTTATAGTCAGCTGACATTTGATTGCCATAATACATTTCCATATCGAAGACGAAGTCGTTTCTATAGCAACAAAATCAAATCGACAGTGTTCTATCTGCCTTATTTTTGAGCTTGAAATAATTTAAATCAATTTAAATTTCGTTTTAAATCGTAAAATATGATATTTAAATTTTATTATAAATACATATAAATATATGTGACAAACTATAGCTAAAACAAACTAAAAATGACGAAACTATAGTTAAAACAAATTAAAAATGACAAAACTAAAGTTATTTAAATTAAACTTATATAAACAAATTCCACATAAAAAGTTTTTCCTACGTAAAAGCATATTTTTTCTTTCATAGCCAACCGGTGATAAATCGCCAAATAAACGATAATTTCGTTATTTTTTTTTACGGACGCTGTATCGGGGTTCCGCTAAAAAAATTTTCATAAACATATATATCCATATAAAAAGAACGTTCTGTAATTTTTTCAGATTTTTCTGAGTACGCCCGTATGGAGACCTTCCTTGTGAGCTGGGTAAACTGATAGGATGCTCAAGCTGATACATAAAGATCTGTTAAATTTCAATCAGTTTTCAGCCTTAACTCTCATTAGCTGTAGAAACGCCAAATTTGATTTGTTTTTTTAGTTGCAAGGTCATTTTTAAACAGTATTATACTTTGAGACAATGCAGCACTATCTATTGATGATATTTGGAACTAAAAAAAAAGAAGTTTAATAAATAAATTCTTGACTTTCTACATTACTCTCATGCAAGAATAACGCCTTATTCCTTACTGTGTTAAAAAAAAAAGACAAAAAACATAATCACAATTTACACCTAAAATACATTGTTATTAAATTTTAAAAACTTCCAGTCCATTTTATGTCCCTGTATTTTTAGGAGATATCAATAATTCTACTAGGGATTTCTTTGGAGAATGTTTAGTTAAGAAATCGGTATGTCTGTAAAATGGATTATGGTATATTATGTGAATGTTATTATTTGACATATCCTATATAATTAACATATACTTAAATGTGTTTTTTCATAAGTAAATATTTTTAAATTTTGTTAAATTTTTTATTCTCCTGTATAAAAGTAAACATATATGTATTTTGAGCAAACAATTGCTGCGTTTTACTTTTGTTAAGAAAATATTTTGCTAAATGTATACCTGGTTGTGGATATCTAAAATAAATTTGTCTTTGTATTATTTAGTAAATTATTTCAGCAAGAAAAATTAATCAGAAACTAATCAATTTCCATATATTTTTAGGTTAATATCAACACGATACATTTATTATTATTTTTTTTTATAAATCATCGAAATCAATAGTGTAATACAATACAAATATTTTTTTATTTGCTTTAAAAATTAAATTCACTGTAATCTTGGCTCGTATTATTAATAGTTATCGTAACTCTTATAGCAAACCGCTAATGGTTATCTTGGTTATACTGCTAGAACAAAAATAAGACAATGAATTCGTTAAACGAAGTGATTACTTTGGGCTGGGTAGCGTCCAGGTAAAGTGCGAGTACGCTATACTGTAGATGGTGGGTTCGAAACCAACTTGTACCATTTTTGCTTAATATTATATTTTTGACATGTATCTGAATTAAAATATCCGAAGCCTTGAATTTTTTTATATTTTCCTAAAAAATTACATTTCCATTTTTTTTATAAAAATTTATATTTTCGCTATAAAATTTTAAACTAATATTTTTGTAAACGAAAATTAAACTAATATATATATATAGCTATCTCATCTTTTTTTAAACTTACTATTATTGTTTACATTTATGTATATTTTTTTATTTATCATAGTTCTGAAATAACGCATAATATTTTTTTTCTTACATTATATATATATATATATATATATATATAATTGACTAGGAAAATTTAAGAAAAAGATATACAATTTTAATATTTCATTTGTTCTAAATATAATGAATGTAATATATTAACTAATGACATAAAAAATGTTTTTCATTACCGACATCGCCATTATTAATTTAGCAAATATGCAGTTAACTGAATGATACATATCATAATAATATTCAAAACATAAAGTTCCATTAAAAAATCACAATAAAAACAACTTCTTTGCGTGAATTTTTTTAACAATATTCGAAGATATTTGCTAACATAATATATGTTCTTTAAATACTTTAATTTCTTAATGCCGTTAAATAGCTCAACGAGATCAATAAAAAGAAAACTTTACTTATTCTGATATTACCGCGAAAACACAGCAGACAATTTTATTAAAAATATTTTTTATATATATGACAAATTATATCTGGCATTTCCAGTTCATTTTTTAAGAATGAAGCCAACAATGTTTATCATTGTTAGAACGAAGAAAATGTTTTAAAATTAATCAGTCATTTTTTATCTTTGGAAATGAAAAATGTTGTTGAGTTCGAACTTTACAGATAAATATATTTATAGGACATTAAAAATTTGTACAACTTGTAGAAACTTGCATATAAGTGTTACTACTTTAACATTTTATTACTGTTTTGTAAATATATTATTGAAATTATTCAATTGTGAATACGTTTAAGAGATTCGACATGAAAAAGATTTTGTATAAATAATGGGTGAAAATATAAAAATTTCCATTTAAAATAAGTTAATGTAAAAAAAAAATAGACATATATTATTATTATGGATCTGATCTTAAAATATAAAAATGTAAATACAAATAAATTTAATAAAAATAATTTAACAAAAAAAAGAAAATCTAGACATAAATTATTTTAATTTTCGTCAGTTGAAATATTAGCTTAAAAATTGCAGAAAAAATTATGCTTAACAATTTTGAAAATGTAAATGTAATTTGTTAGGAAAATATCAAAAATTTCAAAACTGCGGATCAAGCAGGACGGTCGTTCTGCCAATCCAAGCTAAAAAAAATTTTAACCCCTCTAAACAAACAAACACCAAGAATAACGACAAGACACCGTACCTGCTTATTACACTGAAGTCAACTTCTCCATGTTAAATCGACCAAACATGGCAGCGTAAAATTTTCCATATCAAAAGGACAATCATCGCAGAAAAATAAAACCAAAACCAGAAGAACCTAGTCAATAAGATCTTCAATTTGAGATCAAATGCATCCTCATAAATTAATTATAAACAGAGATATAGATTTTTTAAAATAACGTCGAGATACTGAAAATGATAGATTTTTTTTCGTCGTCACACCTTATGTTTCAATCGAGGTAGAGACTTAAATAATGGACAGAAAAAAGTAAGGATTGAATTTTTGGACAGATATTTACTCAATCTATGTGCTTTTATAAAATTCAGCTTTAAAAACATAAATTTTCTATTCTTAATTAGCGAAAAAGTGTTAATTAATTCTAAAGTTTACAAATTATACCAAATAGCGATAAAATCTACTAAAAAACAACTTTTCAAAAGTAAAAAAAAAAAAAAAGGTGAAAGTTGTAGCTAAAAAATAATGTGATATCAAATTTCCAAGCTTATATTATGGTACTTATTTAACATTTTCCATTCAAAATTTACCATATGTAAGTTGTTTTTTAGTAGATGTCAGTTCTTTTTTTTTAAACAAATTATATATAATTGAAATAATTCTACTAGCTCAAATTAAAATTAGTCCTTGTATAGCCTTTATAAGCAGGGAGCAAACAATTGTATACATTTTGTTTACCTATCATTCATTTTTTCGAGTGATTCATAATTTAAAAGTAAGGAAAGTCAATTACTTCTTTCAAAGTATCAGTCTTTCTCAATTTATATCTCCTTAAAATTTTCTACGAAAGATGAAATTTTAGTAAAAACAGATAGAGTCGAAATGAAATATATATTTACAGTTAGTAGTTAATTGTTTTTTCTAGCTTTTTTTTGCTGACGGTTTTGCAAAATTAATTTCCCTTTACAAATGCCTACGGTTAACACCGCAGGCATCTAAAGAATCGAAGATCTGTTGAAAGATCTGTAAATCTAGCAATTCTAGGCATAATAAAGGAATATTTTTGATTAAAAAAAATCTAAAAATTAAAAAATATAAACTGTACATATAACTTTATCTTCATTTAGAACGTGTTATAGAGAAGAAAGAATAAATATGTAATTTTACTCAAGTCCTTTTATCCATACCTATTTGCATAAATGTGAGGATATTAATTTACAATAAAATTTCCCCTAAATTGATTATGTTTAATAGTCTATTATTAAAGCCGCATATACATTAGAATTAAATATTTTTCGGTTAAAAATTGCCTGAAATCTATAGTCTTAACGTTTGTCAAATATGTTTTATGTTTTTTTTTTAATACACAGACTCTTTTTCTGAACTCTGGTAAAAGATCACAGACACATTGAAGTTATCCAAATTCTTATATCTTTCTATCGTATTTCCTTTTTTGAGGGGGGGGGGGGTGAGGAAGAGCCCTTAAGAACTTCGTTTTGTTCTCAGAATTCTGAATTATTCATTCAAAAGATCTACCTACAGTTGCAGAATTTTCATTAGCTAAGAGTTGCATCAAGTTATACATCATGTGAATGTATTAAATTACTTTTGTGAAATACTAGATGGGAGCCATTGATATTTCCAGACCACATGCCTATATGTTAAACTTGAATCATTTACTACTATTCCTTAATTTTCTATGCGAAATAAAGATGTCGTTGCTTCCATGCCAACTATACATTTCACTACGGCTTGCTTGTTTGTTTGTTTGTTTTATTGAACACATACATCAGATCACATGCGGATCACGGCGGGATTCGAATCTGCTTCCACCTACGCTCTCAAGCGATTAGCGGCATGGTGTCTTATCCACTCAGCCACGGTGGGCCACTATTGCTTTCTCTAATAGCCACATACTCAAATTTAACCAACTGCACTTAGAATCACGGTCATAACAGAGAACATTTATATGTTAGAGTGGTGACATATGCACAAGTCGTGTACTCATATTCAATTTTTTGTCCAAAGTACGGTAACTCAGTTTTCAGTAAGACGAGGAAGATTTCAATTAAACGAACCAGAAAAGTTAACAAACATTGGCTTCCTGATTTGATTTTATTCAAAATTGTTTTAACCAACCAAATTTAATGTCCGGGATCCAGATAAATTTTTCTCTGTTACTAAAATTAGATTGACCAATCAGTAGCCTCCATCCTTGCAGGCTTTTCGTTGTTTACTGCAAACATCAAAAAGTTCGGAAAAATGCAGGCGTCTGATTGATCAATCTCATCCCGCTAATAGCGAAAAATCTTTCTTGATCCCGGCCTATTTAACGTCCTTTAAATATTGGAGAAAGCCTTGACACGTGTCAGGAAAAAGTCACACAAAGCAGGCAAAACAAAGAAGAAAAATCATTCATTGACTCGTTCATATTCACGATCCAATGAATGATTTTGTTTCTTTGCTTTGCTTGCTTTGTGTGATATTTTTGTGACGCGTGTGAAGACTTTCTCAAATATTTAGGGCGCTTTGGCTTATTTCACCACCATGACGTTATGAAAGGTGAGGAACAGACGTGTCAATCTTCCCGTGTGAAAAACTAGATAAAAAAACGAGTTTTTTCTCTCTCTTCTGCCTTTTTCTCTCTTGATTTTTGACCGATAGCAGCCCACTTAGCAAGTACCAAGTTTTCCAGTACAAGATGCCGCTATATATGGTGGACGCAGGAGGGAGGGTGTTAGCGCGACCAATGACATAATAGGCCAGTTCATGACGTTTAAAAGTCACACGGAGTTGGATCGAGGCTAACGAAAAAGACAGGCTACCGCGGTGGGTCCGATTTTTCTTTTTTACAAACCGCTGGAGTCACGTGATGCCCATTTCGCGCACCTTCATTGGTGCATTCGAGTATCACGTGACTCCAGCGGCCTGTAAAGAAGAAGAATCGGACCCACCGCGGTAGCCTGTTTTTTTCGTTAGCCTCGGAGTTGGATCATCATTACACGATGATTAGTACAAAGCTGCGCGCCGATTTTTTTTTGCGTCCATTGCCGTGTACAGATAATCAACTCCGTGTGACGTTATGAACTGTCCTTGTATGTTGTTGGTCACAGTTTAGGAACAGCTTCAAATGACTTCATCTATATCTACTCCGATGCAAACGAAAAAGATAGGCTACCGCGGTACTACAGCGCCTAGAATATATAGTGTTGAAATCGGCTATCGCTGTAATACTTAAAAAAGTGCTAAAATATTGGATCTGTTAAATTTCAAATGATGCTGAAATCCAATGAGTCGATCACAGCGATATCTGCAGGATATTTCCAAAAATTCATGACGATTTGGTTACAGCGGCTAGAGTACCTAGTGTGAAAATATCCTATTAAACAACGCTAAAAATTTGTATCCCATAAATGATCAACGATACTGCTAAAATCCCAAGTGTCGATTGCAGTAAAATCTGCTGGATTTTCGTATTACATTGTATAGACTAGCAATATCTTGCAGTTATAGAAAATATCCTGCAGATGTCGTTGCGATCTGTATATTTTAGCAGCATCGTTGCACATTTAAGGAATACAATATTTTAGCACTTTTTTAAGTGTTACAGGGATAGCCGATTTCCACACTACATATTCTAGGCGCTATATTACTACTACAGCGCCTAGAAAATACAGTGTGGAAAACGGCTACAAAATATTGCTAAAAAATTGAATCCCATAAATGTACAACGATGCTGAATAACATGTTGTCGATCGTAGCGCCATCGTAGTGATTTAAAAACGATAGTCATTCTAAAAGAGACTCTTTAACCTATTTCACGTCATTCCTTAACTAAATTAGCTTATAACAGACTAAAATATCTTATATTTATAGTTTCTGATATTTAACATATATATTCTAGGCGCTATAATTTGGTCTAGACGATGTAGCATTTTTTTTTTAAATTTTATTAATATACATCTGACTTGTGTTCTTAGCGTCAAGCCCGCTGTAATAATACGATGTTTACTTTGAAGTTTGAAAGTATATCACAGATGTCGCTGCGATCAGCTCCCTGGATTTCAGCGTCAGTGCACATTTAAGGGATACAACTTTTTAGCGCTGCTTGGATAGCAAATTTCCACATTATGAATTCTAGACGCTATGGCGGTGTATTACACGTGTCTCTTTCTTCTTTAAAAAATATCCTGCAGATGTCGCTGCAAATGACTGTTTGGAATTCAACATCGTTGTACATTTAAGGGATTCAATATTCCCGCGCTTTTTTAAGTATTGCTGGATAGCCGATTTATACAACATATAATCTAGGCCTATAACAGAGCTATAGTGACTAGAAGATATAGTTTAAAAATCGGCTTATTAAAAAGGTGCTACAAAATTGTATCCCATAAATGTTGAACGAGGCTGAACGATGAATGTCGATCGCAGCGACATATGGTAATTGCAACGTAACTATTTCAAAAGATATCAATGGAGGATATTCCAAATATGGATTCGAGGCTGAAAAAAGTCACGCGATACCGGTAATTTACCCAAGGAACTTCTAACTGATAAGAAGGTATGATACTACTGCTTTGCCTCATGAACTGTTTCATTGGCTAGCGAGGATTTACATTACACGTCTACGGAGCCTTCGCTTCTTTACGCTAGAAGTTTTTACCTTGACCACGTGATCAAAACGTAGATGGAATATCCTCCATTGAGAAAACGTTTCGCTCAGAGAAGATCTATAAAATGTTGCTGCAATCGACATTTGTCATTCAGTATTTTTCAATATTTATGAGACTCAATTTTTAGCAATTTTTGAAGTATTAATAGAATAGACGGTATCCACAACATGATCGTTATCTACACTGTTAAAAATATCGTGAAAAATTACCTCTGATTTTAAAGGCTCTCTATTTTCTGACCAATGCAAACGCTACATAAACACCTATGAAGCGTTCTCATTGGTCAGAAAATAGATAGCCTTGAAAAACTGGGGTAATTTTTCACGATATTTTTAACAGTGTAGGTAGATTTTTCTCTGTTATTGCAACGAGATTGACCAATCAGAAGCCATAATTTTTGCTAACTTTTCACTGCTTGCAAAAATGTACCTGGATCCCGGCCTATATTTCTAGACGCTATAAATGAGCTCAGGAATAGTACAGAAAGCAAACTCCGTATTTTGATACATTAAAGCCGGGATCCAATGAGGAACACGTGTGTCGCTATAACGAAGTAGCGACATATTGCCAATAAATGTTTATTGGTAGAAGTGATAAAAACAAACCGTTCAAGGTCTTTGCGAGCGTGTCATTATCGTCAGGCTAATGCATATTGAATTATTTCCCTAGTCTAATAAAGCTCGCCCATGCGCGTATCATCTAATGGAGGATACTTCAAATATGGGTTCAAGGCTGAAAAAGTCACGTGGTACCGGCAATTTACCTAAAGAACTTCTAACTGATAATAAGGGAGAAACAGGAAACTACTACTGCTTTCTCCCGTGAACTGTTTCATTGGCTAGCGGGGATATACATTACGTCGACGGAGCTATAGCGCCTAGAATATATAGTGTGGAAATCGGCTATCCCTGTAATACTTAAGAAAGCGCTAAAATAGTGTATCCCTTAAATGTGCAATGATACTTCTGCAATATGCAGATCGCAGCGACATCTGCAGGATATTTTCTACAACAGCACGAAATTGCTAGTCTATACAATGTAATACTAGTAATACGAAAATCCCGAAGATGTCGCTGCGATCGACACTTTAAATTTTAGCAGTATCGTCGCACATTTAAGGGATACAAATTTTTAGCATTGTTTGGATAGCATATATCCACACTAGGTATTCTAGGCGCTGTAACGGAGCCTTCCCTTTTTTACTTTAGACGCATTTGCCTTGACCACGTGATCATAACATAGATAGAATATCCTCTATTCAAGAAAGTGGATTGCCGTATTATTGCGCCTAGAATATATAGTGTGGAAATTGGCTATCCCTGTAATACTTAAAAAAGTGCTAAAATATTGTATCCCTTAAGTGTACAACGATGCTGCTGAAATATACAGATCACAGTGACATCTGCAGGATATTTTCTCAAACTGCAAGATATTCCAAGTCTATACAATGTAATACTAAATCCCGCATATGTCGCTGTGATCGATACTTGGGATTTTAGCAGTATCATCGCACATTTAAATGATACATATTTTTAGCGTTGTTTGGATAGCATATTTCCACACGAGGTATTCTACACTCTGTAGCCGTACTTTCGGCAAAAACTTGAAATGAGCATGCCTCCTGTGCATATATAACCACTCTTTTGTATAAAGGCTATCTGTTATGGTGTTGATTCTGAGCGCTCTTTGTTAAATTTGATATTTGTGTTTTAGAGGAAGCAATACAGAAAAGTACTGTTACTATGGAAACAACAACTTCCTTAATATCGAAATGTATAGCAAAGGAGTTCAGAATCAGTGCCTTAAATAGTTTCGAATTTGTATTGTTGTTATGACAATCGATACCCTTCCTGGATGCGGAAATGCAAAATTGTGTTCAACATAATGGAGGATATTCCATCTACATTTTGATCACGTGGTCAAGGTAAAAACTTCTATCGTAAAGAAGGGAAGGCTCCGTAGACGTATAATGTAAATCCCCGCTAGCCAATGAAACGGTTCATGAGGCAAAGTAGTAGTATCTTCCCTTCTTATCAGTTAGAAGTTCCTTGGGTAAATTACCGGTATCACGTGACTTGTTTGAGCCTCGAACCCATATTTGGAATATCCTCCATTGGGCGCAATCTAGATAGATTTTTGGCTGTTAGAGAAACGAGATTCATCAATCAGAAGCCTGCATTTTTGCGAACTTTTCGCTGTTTGCAGAAATGCAGGCTATTGATTGGTGAATGTCGTTTCGCTATTAGCGAAAAATCTATTTGGATCCTAGCCTAGATTTCTACAAACATTGCACGTCATCCATGGCACTAAAAAAAGACTCAAAACTTTCATGACATAGGTCGGGATCCAGAAACAGCAAATATTCTCAAACATGCAGGCTTTTGATTGGTCAAACTCATTTCGGTAACAGCGAAAAATCTATCTGAATCTCAGCCATAGTTTTCTTCGATGAAATCAATGCAAAAAGTTAATATAAAAGTAAAGTATAAGATTTCTAAAGTGTTTTGGCGGTTTTATCACTATTTGGCATAATTTGTAATCTTTAGAATTAATTAACAATTTTTCGCTAATTAAGAATAGAAAATTTATGTTTTTAAAACTGAATTTTATAAAAGCACGTAGATTGAGTAAATATCTGTCCAAAAATTCAATCCTTACTTTTTTCTGTCCATTATTTAAGTCTCTACCTCGATTGAAACATAAGGTGTAACGAAGAAAAAAATCTGTCATTTTCAGTATCTCGACATTAATTTAAGATATCTATATCTCTGTTTATAATTAATTTATGATTATGAGGATGCATTTGATCTCAAATTGAAGATCTTCTTTCTTAGGTTCTTTTGATTTTGGTTTTATTTTTCTGCGATGATTGGTTCTTTTGATACAGGAAATTTTACGCTGCCATGTTTGGTCGATTTAACATGGGGAATTTGACTACAGTATAATAAGCAGGTAAGGTGTGTTGCCGTTATTCTTGGCGTTTGTTTGTTTGGCGGGGTTAGCATTTTTTTTAGCATGGCTTGGCAGAACGACCGTCCTGCTTGACCGCCAAAACATTATAGAAACACAACTTATACTTTTCTTTTACATTATCATTTTGCATTGATTTCATCGAAGAAAACTATGGCTGAGATTCAGATAGATTTTTCGCTGTTAGCGAGATGAGTTTGACCAATCAGAAGCCTGCATGTTTGAGAATATTTGCTGTTTCTGAATCCCGGCCTATATCATGAAAGTTTTGAGTCATTTTTTAGTGCCATGGATGAAGTGCAATGTTTGTAGAAATCTAGGCTAGGATCCAGATAGATTTTTCGCTGTTAACGAAACGAGATTAACCAATCAATAGCCTGCATTTCTGCAAACAGCGAAAAGTTCGCAAAAATGCAGGCTTCTGATTGATGAATCTCGTTTCTCTAACAATCAAAAATCTATCTAGATTGCGCCCAATGGAGGATATCCCAAATATGGGTTCGAGGCTGAAAAAAGTAACGTGATACCGGTAATTTACCGAAGGAACTTCTAACTGATAAGAAGGGAATATGCTACTACTACAGCGTCTAGAATACCTAGTGTGGAAATATGCGATCCAAACAGTGCTAAAAAATTTTATCCCTTAAATGTGCGACGATACTGCTAAAATCCCAAGTGTCGATCGCAGCGATATCTGTGGGATTTTCGTATTACTAGTATTACATTGTATAGACTAGAAAAATCTTGCAGTTGTAGAAAATATTCTGTAGTTGTCGCTGCGATCTGTATATTGCAGCAGCATCGTTGCACATTTAAGGGATAAAATATTTTAGCACTTTTTTGAGTATTACAGGGATAGCCAATTTCCACACTAGATATTCTAGGCGCTATATTACTACTACAGCGCCTAGAAAATACAGTGTGGAAAACGGCTGCAAAATATTGCTAAAAAATTGAATCCCATAAATGTACAACGATGCTGAATAACAAGATGTCGATCGTAGCGCCATCGTAGTGATTTAAAAACGACAGTCATTCTAAAAGAGACTCTTTAACCTATTTCACGTCATTCTTTAACTAAATTATCTTATAACAGACTAAAATATCTTATATTTATAGTTTCCGATATTTAACATTTTATAATTTTTGAAACACAGGGTTTATATTGAAAAGAGTTACGAGATGGCGCTCGTATCAGCATATTGCCGCTGAGCATTGTTGGAGATTTATGGGATACAAGTTTTTAGCACTTTTGAAAGCATTGTAGGAATAGCCGTTTTCCACACTGTATCTTCTAGGCGCTGTACTACTACTTTGCATCATGGACCGTTTCATTGGCTAGCGGGGATTTACATTACACGTCTACGGAGCCTTCCCTTCTTTACGATAGAAGTTTTTACCTTGACCACGTGATCAAAATGTAGATGGAATATCCTCCATTATGTTGAACACAATTTTGCATTTCCACATCCAGGAAGGGTATTGATTATCATAACAACAATACATATTTGAAACTATTTAAGGCACTGATTCTGAACTCCTTTCCTATACATTTCGATATTAAAGAAGTTGTTGTTTCCATAGTAACAGTACTTTTCTATATTGCTTTCTCTAAAACACAAATATCGATATTTAACAAAGAGCGCTCAGAATCAACACCATAACAGAGAGCCTTTATACAAAAGAGTGGTGATATATGCACAGGAGGCATGCTCATTTCAAGTTTTTGCCGAAAGTACGGCTACAGCGTCTATAAAACCTTGTGTGGTAATATGCTATCCAAACAACTCTAAAAATTTGTATCCCTGAAATGTGCGACGATACTGCTAAAATTCCAAATATCGATCACAGCGACATCTGCGGGATTTAGTCTTACATTGTATAGATTAACAATATCTTGCAGTTTGGGAAAATATCCTGCAGATGTCGCTGTGATCTGTATATTTCAGCAGCATCGTTGCATATTTAAGGGATACAATATTTTTGCACTTTTTTAAGTATTACAGAGATAGCCAATGGAAGATATTCCAAATATGGGTTCGAGGCTGAAAAAAGTCACGTGATACTGGTAATTTACCCAAGGAACTTCTAACTGATAAGAAGGGAAGATATTACTGCTTTCCCTCATGAACTGTTTCATTGGCTAGCGGGATTTACATTACACGTCTACGGAGCCTTCCCTTCTTTACGCTAGAAGTTTTTACCTTGACCACGTGATCAAAACGGAGATGGAATATCCTCCATTTCCACAGTATATATTCTAGGCACTATAGTACGACAATACATTTTCTTGAATAGAGGATATTCTATCTACGTTATGATCACGTGGTCAAGTTAAAAACGTCTAACGTAAAGAAGGGAAGGCTCCGTCGACGTAATGTAAATTCCCGCTTGCCAATGAAACAGTTCACAGGATAAAGCAGAAGTAGTTTCCTGTTTCCCTTCTTATCAGTTAGAAGTTCTTTAGGTAATTTGCCGGTACCACGTGACATTTTCAGCCTTGAACCCATATTTGGAATATCCTCTATTAGACGATAATCAAATGGACGAGCTTTATTAGACTAGGGAAATAATTCAACATGCATTAGCCTGACGATAATGACACGCTCGCAAAGACCTTTAACGATTTGTTTTTATTACTTCTATCAATAAACCTTTATTGGCAATATGTCGCTACTTCGTTATAGCGACACACTTGTTCCTCGTTTGATCCCGGCCTTAATGTATCAAAATACGGAGTTTGCTTTCTGTACTATTCCTGAGCTCATTTATAGCGTCTAGAAATATAGATCAGGATCCAGGTACATTTTTGCAAACAGTGAAAAGTTAGCAAATTTTCTGGCTTCTGATTGGTCAGTCTCGTTGCGATAACAGAGAAGAATCTACCTAGATCACGGTCATGGTGTGAAAACCGGCTATTCCAGTAATACTTTAAAAATTGCTAAAAATTGAATCCCATAAATATTGAAAAATACTGAATGACAAATGTCGATAGCAGCAACATTTTCTAGGTCTTCTCTGAGCGAACGTTTCTCTGAACGAAACGTTTTCTCAATTGATGTCTTTTGAAATAGTTACGTTAGAATTACCATATGTCGCTGTTATCGACATTCATCATTAAGCCTCGTTCAACATTTATTGTATACAATTTTTTAGCACCTTTTTAATAAGCCGATTTTTAAACTATATCTTCTAGATACTATAGCTCTGTTATAGGCCAAGATTATATGTTGTAGAAATTGACTATCCCAGCAATACTTAAAAAAAGCGCGGAAATATTGAATCCCTCAAATGTACAATGATGTTGAATTCCAAACAGTCATTTGCAGCGACATCTGCAGGATATTTTTTAAAGAAGAAAGAGACACGTGTAATGCACCGCTATAACATCTAGAATACATAATGTGGAAATTTGCTATCCAAGCAGCGCTAAAAATTTGTATCCCTTAAACGTGCACTGACGCTGAAATTCAGGGAGCTGATCGCAGAGACATCTGTGATATACTTTCAAATTTCAAAGTAAACATCGTATTATTACAGCGGGCTTGACGCCAAGCACACCGGTCAGATGTAGATTAATAAAAGTAAAAGTTTGTAAAAAAAGAAGAATCGGACCCACCGCGGTAGCCTGTCATTTTCGTTAGCCTCGATCCAACTACGCGTGACTTTTAAACGTCATGAACTGACCTATTATGTCATTGGTCGTGATAACACCGTCCCTCCTGGGTCACCCATATATAGCGGCATCTTGTACTGGAGACTACTAAATGGGCTGCTATTGGTCAAAATCAAGAGAGAAAAGGATAGAATAGAGGGAAAGAACTCGGGTTTTTTTATCTATTTTTTCACACGGGAAGATTGTCATGTTTGTTCCTCTCCTTTAATAACTTCTTGGATGTGAAATAAGCCAAAGCACCCTAAATATTTGAGAAAGCCTTGACACGCGTCACGAAAACATCACACAAAGCAGGCAAAGCAAAGAAACAAAATCATTCATTGGCTCGTGAATATGAACGAGCCAATGAATGATTTTTATCCTTTGTTTTGCCTGCTTTGTGTGACGTTTTCCTGACACGTGTCAAGGCATTCTCCAATATTTAAAGGGCGTTGAATAGGCCGGGATCAAGATAAATTTTTCGCTGTTAGCGGTATGAGATTGATCAATCAAACGCCTGCATTTTTCCGAACTTTTTGATGTTTGCAGTAAACACCGAAAAGCCTGCAAGGATGGAGGCTACTGATTGGTCAATCTAATTTTACTAACAGAGAAAAATTTACCTGGATCCCGAACATTAACTTTGGTTGATTAAGACAATTTTGAATAAAATCAAATCAGGAAGCCAATGTTTCTTAACTTTTCTGGTTAGTTTAATTGAAATCTTCCTTGTCTATTGCTGAAAACTGAGTTACCGTACTTTGGACAAAAACTTGAATATGAGTACACGAAGAATATGAGTACACGTGGTGCATATGTCACCACTCTAACATATAAATATTCTCTGTTATGACATTGATTATAAATGCAGTTGGTTAAATTTGAGTATATGAGTATTAGAGAAAGCAATAGTGGCCCACCGTGGCTGAGTGGATAAGACACCATTCCGCTAATCGCTTGAGAGCGTAGGTGGAAGCAGATTCGAATCCCGCCGTAATCCGCGTGTGATCTGATGTATGTGTTCAATAAAACAAACAAACAAACAAACAAGCAATAGTGAAAGGTACAGTTGGCATGGAAACAAAGACTTCTTAATTCGTATAGAAAATTAAAGAATAGTAGTAAATGACTCAAGTTTAAAATGTAGGCAAATGGTCTGGAAATAACAATGGCTCCCATCTAGTATTTCAGAAAAGTAATTTAATAGATTCACATGATGTATAACTTGATGAAACTCTGACCTAATGAAAATTCTGCAACAAGACTTATGTAGGTAGATCTTTTGAATGAATAATTCAGAATTCTGAGAAGAAAACGAAGTTTTTAAAGTCTCTTCCTCAACCCCCCCCCCCCCCCGTCAAAAAAGGAAATACGGTAGAAAGATATAAGAATTTCGATAACTTCGATGTGTCTGTGGTCTTTTGTAAGAGTTCAGAAAAAGAGTCTGGGTATTAAAAAAATATAAAAGAAATTTGACGAACGATAAGACTATACATTTCAGGCAATTTTTAACCGAAAAATATTTAATTCTACTATATATGCGGCTTTAATAATAGACTACTAAAGATAATGAATTTGGTGGAAATTTTATAGTAAATTAATATTCTCACATTTATGGAAATAGGTATGGATATACAGACTTGAGTAAAATTACATATTTATTCTTTCTTCTCTATAACACGATCTAAATGAAGATGAAGTTATATGTACAGTTTATATCTTTAAATTTTTAGATTTTTTTTTATCAAAAATGTTCCTTTATTAAGTCTAGAATTGCTATATTTACAGATCTTTAAACAGATCTTCGATTCTTTAGATGCCTGCGAGGTCTCATTCTCGAATTAACCGTAGGTATTTGTAAAGGTCATTTTATTTTGCAAAACCGTCAGCAAAAAAAAGTAAGAAAAAACACTTAATTGACAGACTAACTGTAAATATATATTTTATTTCGACTCTATCTGTTTTTTACTAAATTTTCATCTTTCGTAGAAAATTTTAAGGAGATATAATTGAGAAAGTCTGATACTGTGAAAGAAGAAATTGACTTTCCTTACTTTTAAATTATTAATCACTCGAAATAATGAATGATAGGTATACAAATTGTATACTATTGTGTTTGCTCCCTTCTTTTAAAGGCTATACAAGGACTAATTTTAATTTGAGCTAGTAGAATTATTTCAATTATATGTAATTTGTTTTAAAAAAAGAACTGATATCTACTAAAAAACAACTTTTCAAAAGTAAAAAAAAATCCAAGCAAAAAAAAAAAAAAGAAAAAAAGGTGAAAGTTGTGGCTAAAATATAGTGTCATATCAAATTTCCACTCTTATATTATGGTACCTATTTAACATTTTCCAATAAAAATTTACCATATGTAAGTCGAGTACCTAAGTATGCGTTCATAGAAAGCCTTTTCTCCTTTACTAAATACATCACAACGTGTTTCTGAAAATTAATTTTATTTTAATTATGCATGATGGGCTTGGCGGCCATCTTACCAAATTTACTCAAATTTTTAAGCACTCACGCTCGTAATATATTTGCAATATTAATAATTTCGAACTTCTAGTTTTAGCAACAGACAGATAAATTAAGAAAGTTTTTTATTTTGAGAAAACAAATTGATTTTTACTGCTTTAACTAATTAATTAACCCCCTCCGAAAAAAAGAATCATAAGATTAAACCTGAAGTTACTTCAGCTTTATTTTAAGCCACAAATATTTTGGCACTCATTTCCAGAAATTAAAAGAATAAAATATTTGCTTTAGTAACTATTTCGAACTTCGAATCTTAACAATGAACTTGTGTGCTTAGAAATTTGTGTAAAATATGGAAAGATGTCCGCCAAGCCCATCATGCATAATTAAAAAAAAATTAATTTTCAGAAATACGTTATGATGTATTTAGTAAAGGAGAAAAGGCTTTCTATCAACGCATACTTAGGTACTCGACTTACATATGGTAAATTTTTAATGGAAATTGTTAAATAAGTGCCATAATATAAACTTGGAAATTTGATATCACCCTATATTTTAGCCACAACTTTCACCTTTTTTTTTTTTTTTTACTTTTGAAAAGTTGTTTTTTAGTAGATTTTTTAATACAGTGTGAAACTTGTAACATGTCAAAAACATAATATTAAAGAAAAAAGGGTAGAAGTTGGTTTTGAACCCGCCATCTACGGTATAGCGTATGACGATGATTTCGTATACCCAGGTTCACAAATGAACAAAAAGAAACTCCAACACAATAATTTGAGAGACTTAAACATTTATTGTAAAGAACTTTTAAAGGAGGGCCGTGAAAAGTACAGAGGGACGGAGAGGGTTTCGATAACTGCCCAGTGGCAGAAGCCCACAGCGGGGCTTAATTGCAGTCTACATAGCTTGAGGTCAGGAGCAAAAGTCAGTCAGATTTTGTTACAATTACTTACAGCTTTGCGAACATTAGATAACCATATGTAAGATAATTGGCGAAAAACAAATTTGGTAGACAAAACAATCACGAAGTTTTACATTGAGTTAAAAACTACGCCATGGCGGGCTCTTTAGGATTACTAGAAATAAGATTCCTGCGGTAAGGGAGAGTGGCTAAGGAACTATCTAACACGTGATATTACATGCACGTAACAGATTTAACGACAGCTGAATTTAGTCAGCAAGGGGCATATGGCTTTTATCCGACAGAATACAAGGGTGAGAATTGATTATTAATGCAAGCCAAGAGGCTGAGAAAATATGCATTACATATGGTCGGCAGCGATGCGAAAGACATTCACTTCTATTTTATTCTTTTATTTTATCTCAACGGAAAATCACTGCGGTTAAGATATATTTCTATCTGTGTGAAAGTGAAAGAAAAAGAACAGACTGATAAATAATGCATGCATTTAAAACGAATTTTAAAAAGTAAAAAGCGAAACTTACAGTAGTTTGAGGGGGGGGGGGGAAGAGAGAGACTAAAGCCATATGAAATTAAGTATAAAATGACAAATTTAAACTAAATACTTTTTTTGAAGGGGGGGGGAGAGAATAATGACTACTGCATAATGAACTAGTAAAGTTAAATGTTGATTTTTGAGGGGAGAGGAGGTTAAATGAATATATAACGGGAAAGCCGTTATATACACTGCTCAAAACAATTAAAGGATATTGCAGTTTTAGGTGGATTTTGTATCTGGTAAACTGTTTAGCTGATTGATACATGATCGACAGACATAGTAGGTTATATGAGAATAAATGACACATGTTTGGCAGAAAAAAATGCATTTTATTGCGCATTTGTGTACTAAAGGAAAAAAAAATTGTGCATATGAGAAAAAAAGAATAAGAAAAGGTGTTTTCTTCAAAGAAAATCATTTTTAGTAGGGGGTATGGTTTCCACGGGCGGCCAGCAACGTTGAACACCTTTGAGGCATGGACTCAATGAGGCTATTAATGACGAGTTGGGGTATTCTGCCCCACTCTTCCAGAAGAGCTCTTTCCAGATCTTGGTGAGTTTGTGGGGGTTGTTGGAGGCCAGAAACTCGTCTTCCTAGAGCGTCCCAAACGTGCTCGATTGGATTTATGTCTGGAGAACACGCTGGCCATTCCATTCGAACGATTCCTTCCTCGAAAAGGAAATCTCCACCAGGTTTGCACGATGTGGCCTGCAGTTATCGTCCATTAAAATGAAGTTATCTCCGATTGCTGCAGCGTAAGGGACTACAATAGGTCTGAAGATCTCATCCCTATATCGGCGACCAGTCAGAGCTCCATCTCGAATGATGTAGAGGTCAGTGCGCCCGTCAATGGAGATGCCACCATACACCAACACTCCTCCACCGCCAAATCTGACACTTTCGTGCACGAACGCAGGATTATTCCTACTGCCACGGTCCCTCCAGATGAAAATACGCCTATTATCCGGATGCACAGAAAAACGGGACTCGTCAGAAAACAGAATATTGCTCCATTCATTTCTCCTCCAGTTGACATGCTCGGTTGCCCACTCCCTGCGGTCGCGACGATGCCTTGATGTTAATCTAACACATACCATCGGTCGGCGAGCATACAGACCTACAGCATGGAGCCGGTTTCGGACAGTCTGAGTTGAAATCGTGGTGCCTGTAGCCGAGCGAAGGTGTTGTTGGAGAAGAGTAGCGTTCATGGTTCGGTGTCTCCGAACTGTTAACGCTAAATACCGATCTTCATTGGGCGTTGTTGCCCGTCTACGACCTTGCCCTGGTCTTCGGCCTGCACATCCACTCTCCAAAAAACGGTTCCAGACCCTGGAAATGACACTTTGTGACACTCCAATGGCTTGCGCTACTTTGGCTTGAGTTTGGCCCCCTTCTAACCTACCAACAATTCTCAAAGCTTCTGAATCCGTCAAATGACTTCGCTGAGACATCGTACTCATCGAAACAAAGCAATCACTGAATGCCGATCATCCTTGTCTTCATTCTCTTTTATCCAGTTGAAAGTCAAATTTCATTCGCTGCCGCTGAAGCGACGTTTTTGACGTCGAACTCAAAATTTGCATACTCCACAGTTTGAAAACCAGAAAAATTTGCATTTGTGATTCTCTTCTTCTATTTTCGGCAAAAAAATTTCGTTTATATCTTTATTTTATATAAAACTTCAAATATCCTTTAATTGTTTTGAGCAGTGTATATCACCCATTAGCACCAGAAAAAAAAAAACTGTGAAACTTGTAGAACAGTTTTTTTAAATTGAAGATTACATTGTCTACCCCATACATATAAGTATTTAAAACAGATATAATATAATACAAAGATAAGCCTCCATATATATATATATATATATAATTAACTGTGTGCTTGCAATTCTTAAAATGTTTGCATAAAGCAAAACTTTTCAGGTCATGATAAATTGCGCCTTTTTTAATTCTCTTCTTGGTATTCAGTAGTCCCAAGCAGTCTCCGAGAAAGAGCAAATAATATTTTTTTGTATTTAACAGGATCCCTTTTTTAAATAGCATTTTAGTATTTGATTAAGAGGCTGGTACCAGCATTTTTCATGACCAAAATAAGAGAAGTATTTTATTTTGTATCTTGTTATACTATTTTCTCAAAATAAAAATAACATAATATAAATGCAAGCAACAAAAGAGACAGAGAGTACTTTAAAATGAAATAGAAAATAAAAGACATATGTATGTCTGTAAATAAAAGTTAAATGAAGTAATAGAATAATAAAAAAATAGGTAGAAAATTGGTTTTCGTGCACACAGCACAGGACTACAAAAGAACGGGATGCATATAGCATGCCTATGAACGTGTGTAGCCCTTATTCTTGTTAAGTAACAAGTGTGATGGCATCTGTTTACGACATCAGCCCTATGGGAGGTGGGAGTTATTAGACCCATACATCAAGTGATACATGGGTCCCTGCTCCCCAAAGATCACATTGATCTTCAAAGGAGCATGCGTCGATGTATCATATAAAAATTATGTTTATTGAATTGAAACATCAATTCGAGGGTTTTGTCTCGCTCCACAATGAAGTTTGGACCCTTAGGGCAAAAATTTTGAACGGGAACAAAACTTCAGAGGGGATAAATTAAAAATAAAAAAAAACTGAGATAAATATCTCACATATCAAAGGTAAAAGGTCAATCGGAGTGTGTGGAGAGGCTGGTGACATGATCGGGTAAGTATAACAACTGCAGTTGTTTTTCAAACTAAACTCTAAATTTGTATTCCGTACAATGTATCGAGCAGGATATGAACTGTATGTGTATTGTATCACATTAGATAATGTTTTAAACATTAAGTGTAACTGCATTAGGTTACTAATGGTACCAAAGAAAAAAAAATCTTTTTTTTTTTTACTGTTATTCTGAAGTTATGTTATTACAAGCAACGACATAATATCTAACACGTGTTTAATGTCTAAGTGAAGCTGAACCAGAGATTTTATTAAATCTCCAAATTTAAAAGAATAAGTGTAATTATGTACATGTAGAAAACCAAAACAAATGTAATGAAAACATTAAAAACATCATAAGTTTGAAATTTAAAAAAAAATGCATGTGAATGAGTAGCATCCTATAAACTGGGAATTCTTTGTTGTGAAACAAAGTGATGGTGACATGAAATGTCATGGCATAAAAGAAATATAATAATAAAGGAAAATTAAGAGTCTGTTAAAAATTAACTTTTAAAAAAAACTGTCTATATTGTGAATATCATGTGAAGTCAAAAGTAGTTCCTGGTATAATGAGCCATTAAAATGAAATATCTTAATGTGTAAAGTAGAAAACTAGAAACAATTAAATGTTTTCAATTGTGTATAATGTGTGTTTTTTTTTAAACAAAATATCAATGAACTAAATTGTAAGTGTATCTCTATGAACCAAAAAAAATGTGTATTTCAATGAACGAAGCAAAGTAAAAGTATCTCACAATGAACAAAGTAGTGTATGTCAGTGAACAAGAGTAAATTTAAACGACTTAGTTGTATGTTTGTGAACACAGCAATCTAAGCACATCAATGAACAAAGGTGTAAAATATTGCGATGAACAAGTCAACAAGTATTTCACTGACTCAAAGTGTAAAAGTAAAACAATGAACTAAGGTGTGTGTTAAAAAATGAAAATTGCTATGAACAAATGTGTCTAACAAAAGAATATTATTACTATGAACTAAAGTGTCTACCAAAGCAATAAAATTGCTATGAACTACTATGTAAAACAAAACAAAAGAAAGAAAACAAACTATGTACTAGTATGTGTAAGGGAAAAAGGTCTATGAACTAAATATTGTCACGAAAGAAAAATGATACTGCAATTGGTCCCTGAAGTACAATACAAATTGGCAACGCAATGAACTTGTGTAAAGTTTTCCTATGAACTCAATAAACTATGAATTAAGTTGTGTAAACTATGAACTAAATAAACAATGAACTCAGTTGTATGAACTATGAACAAAAACTCATCATGTACATATGGGACAAAGAGCATTGTATCACAAGTACACAAAAATGTTTATCCTAAAGTTAAAAGAAACAAACAAAAGTAACTGTGTTTTCTTTAGTAAGGAAAAGCGAAAAGGACAAATGTGACCAGGAAACGCTACTTATGTGATAAAATGTAAATAAATACACTTAAATGAGATAAAGAGGTGAAATTTTTATCGAAATCCAAGATAGATCTAAAAAATGTAACTAGTGTAATAGTGAATGATTAAAGTTGTATTAATGTGTACACTTTCAGCAAAATCTTCCTAAAATGTGAAAATCACAATGTCTGATGACCCGCATCAGAAGAATTTTCACTAATGTTCCATTTCGACATTCATTCAACTGTTTACCGGCTAAACAATCAAATGAAAAAGCAACTTACTGTACACTTGTGTTTATAAACAAAAGTGAAGAAGAAAAAAAAAAATTAGCCTCACTTCAAACTTCAGTTAAGTATGAATAAGAATGTCGAATACTGACATATGTATGTAAATGTATAAGAAAATGGAAAAAGTTTAAAAAAAATATAGAAATGTTGTGGATAGTAACTCCTTCACAGTAATGTGTGTTAGTTAAAACTGAAAAATGTAAAATGTATGTTATATAGCTTTTTTTCTTCTTTCTTCTTCTTATTTTTTTTTACTAAAAGGAAGTTGCATGAGATGTTTATGGGAATGTATTGCAGTTGTATACCTTTTCTCGCTTTTGCTTGATGAACTGTTTTAATGATGGACAGTAATGTGCAAAGGCAGTGTGGAAAATGTCAAAGTTGGTGTTGTTGCTTTCATTATTTCTAATGCAGTTAATACATTTTGGAGGATTTCTACACTGGGGGTCAATGTGTGGCAAGGCACAGACAGAGAATCTGATGTCATTATAACACGAAATTGCAAGATGATCATTGTATACTTGACATTTGAAACAACGACTAACTTTATATATGGTTTGACAGGGTACGGTTTTGATTGTATCATAATTTCTTTATGCATTAATAGTTGTCTAGCATCTTGTGGTTCAAGCTCCAAGATCCAATTAAAGGAATTAACATGTAGGAGCTTGTACTTTTTAGCAAAGTGAAAATAAGGTTCGGTTGTCTGAATTAAATCTGAAATACCGAACAAGATATCAGGAATGTTTACATTTTCAGGGAAGTTACCAATAATGACACGAATAGGTTTTGTTATATTAAGTTTAGCAGGGGATAACGAATTTAGAGAGAAATTGCTAACATCTGTAACTTTTTCACTGTTTTTACCTTGAGTGAGCAGGTCGGGTCTAAGGTATGTGTCTTTTTTATCATTTTCCAGTTGTGGTATCTTTTCCTTTTTACACATATAAAAGGGGACAGTTTGTGTTGATTTATCTAGGGCAGATGGAGGGAATCTGTTGTTGGCATCTGCCACATGATTAGCCAGACACTTACTAAATTTAGTACGTTTCACTTTACCTTTCTGTTGGGCGGTAATTTCATGTAGTCTCTCTAGAACTTTCTGATTTACAAGAAATAAATTATCTTTATCCTGTTTTAATTTGGAATAATCATCTTTTAGAATATTAAAGTTTTCTTTAAGAACCTGAAAATTAAATTTAATGATCTGAAGGAAATCCATAATATTTTCAGACAAGGATGCAGGAGTTTCGGTCTTCAGTGAATTTTGAATTGCTGTGGCCTCCTTAGTAATGGAATCCGAACATCTTAATAATATTTCTTCGAAATAGTCTACCCATGGAGATACAGAAATGGGGTGATTTAAATCACTAACAGAATTTTCCTCTTTTGATGCCATATTGTAAAAATAAATTCGTAAAGTGTCTGTTGTCTCCAAAACCTTTTTTTTTAATCTCGTGCTTATTTAATTTCTGTTGTTTACTTTTTTTGAACAGGTAAATTTAAAGAGGAGGGGGAATTCTTATTTTTTTTTTTTAAGAGGGCAAACCAAATAATGCAAACTGAATAATAAGAGTATTCCAAAAAGGGGCAAGTATGCAAAACAATAACTACCAGAACTGAAATGTATGCACATAAAATAAAACAGAATAAATTGAATGTTTAAAGTATGTGCAAAAGAAAAAAATGAAGGGGGGGGGGGTTAATGCAAAAGGTTTCATCCACAAGATTTTATTAACAATATCAAATTATGTTAAAAATCAAATGGATAACAATGTCCGAAATACAATAAAATAACAGTTATCAGATAATTAAATTGTATTTCTTGTTTAAAACTAAAAAAATAAAATAAGGTCAGAGTAGAAGAACACATTGAGAATAAGTGTGCAATTATCACATAGAAGTGCAAATGTGCAAACGCTGTGAGCGTAATATGCACATATATGATAATATCAAATAATTTGTATATAATAAATTGTATAATAATATATAATAATATAATATATAATAATATATAATAATATATATAATATATTATATAAAAATATATAATAATATAATAATAAATAATAATATACAAATAATTTGTATAAAAATATCAAATACCGCAAACTTGGAGCAGAGAACCTTTTTGTTGCCTATCAGCAGAATAAGTGTATCTTCAAAGTATGCCAGTGGGGCTAAAGGGTTAAATTCTCGATTTTAAATGCATAAAAAAATACCATAAGAAAAACAGAGTAAAACATAGGATGCATATGGAAATTCTCGGAAAAAGATGAGAAGAATATTATGATTTAAACGCAAAATTATAATAATTGAAATATTAATAAAAAGTCCAATAAAAATATCATTTCAACTAGCAAATGCACTTATGATTATTATTATTATTCTTTTTTTTAAACAAAAACAGCCTGGAAGGAGAAAAAAATGATACAAGAATGCAATCTCTAATAATTATGTCTTAACATTAGATCAGAAATAATTTCTCCGTTCAAGCTGACAAATAAAATAAACTTATAATAATGCAATTGTTAACACAGTACAACTATGAATAGGGATTAATAACATGAACAGAAACTGGTAATTTACTGAAATTGAAAAGGAAGAAAATAAAAAAAACTAAAACAGTTTACAGTAATTAATTTAATATAAAAGCATTCCCTGTTCATACTTAAATGCAAAATGTGTGACTTCTTGAATTCTTCCATTTTTTTCTTTTGTTATGTGACAAAACGTTTCTCATATTGAAAACTCACAAATATCTGTCACATTATTTGACGATAGCATACAGAATTTATTTTTGAGCATGTAAACAGAGCGAAATGAAAAAAAACAACGCCTTCTTTTTTTTAAAAAAATTAAATTAAAATGATTTCAGTAACAAACTGAAACGGGCAAATTTTGAAAACAAGTAAATATAATTAACGTTCTGTTTTCATACTCGGAATGCCTTAAAATAATATGAGTGTTTTCTGTTTTTTTTTTTTTTAATAAACACATTGGTTGTTTTTTTTAACTTTCTGGTTCTGAATTTTATTTTTGACAAATGACATCTATTAGCACATCACTGAGGTAATTTTTTTTTATCTTGCAGAAACACACCACAAAAGAAGGAAAATATTATTCCTCTTAATCACGGCACACTCGGCGCACTGAATGAATTTGAAGAAAAATTGTTTTGGAAAATTGAAGATATCACCTGAGGCACAAAAATAATTCGAAAATTTTCACAATTGACTTGCACAGAATTTGTTATTCATAACACTAGGACACATTCGCGAAATTATATTTCTTTTTAGCATATTTCACTATCTTTTCCCCACATCTGTGCGATACCTGGACACTTTGCACTGCAAATATTCATCACAAGATCACAAACAAAGCGAGACGGCGCACATTTCTTGGACTTGTTGCACTAATTTCATATTTCACAAGGGGTCACACGGAATGGAAGAGCACACGGGATGGTTATTTTCAGATGAACACACGCCTCACAGAACCGACGGAGCAGCGGATAGTTCAGCTGTCACCTTTTTTGAGCGAAGAGCATTTCTTGGGTGAGTCTTTGGAGAAAACAACAGAATTTTGAGTCAGGTTTTGGGGAATAAAAGCTAACTTGAATTAGGGGATGTCCGCACAGCCGGCGAAATCACAGCCGAAAGAGGTGCGGCAGGCATTCGTACATCGCAGTAACAAAAAGAGAAGAACTGCTGCAGGGGGCGACATCATTCGATGACCCGTTGGGGGCACAGCAGGCTAAGTCTGGTTTCTCGTTAGATGCAGGTAGAGTCGGCAAGAAAGAGGCACTTTCCAAATCCATTGGGGTGGCTAGAGTAGGCAAGAGAAAGTCCCCTGAAGTTGACGTCGGAGTACGAAAACTGAGTCGGAGGAGGCAGCCGGAACTCCAGTGGGAAAAAAATTGTGGACGTCCTTTCGCGTCGCTGGTAAAGGCTGAAACGGAACGAAACTTCTCCCCGTATATATATATATATATATATATATTATTGTTGGAGAGCTGGGCAAACAACACCAAATTTATATGACGATGATTTCGTATACCCAGGTTCACAAATGAACAAAAAAAAACTCCAACACAATACTTTGAGAGACTTAAACATTTATTGTAAAGAACTTTTAAAGGAGGGCCGTGAAAAGTACAGATTGGCGGAGAGGGTTTCGATAACTGCCCAATGGCAGAAGCCCGCAGCGGGGCTTAATTGCAGTCTACATGGCTGGATGTCAGGAGCAAAAGTCAGTCAGATTTTGTTACAATTACTTACAGCTTGGCGAACATTAGATAACCATATGTAAGATATTTCGCGAAAAAGAAATTGGGTAGACAAAACAATCAAGAAGTTTTACATTGAGTTAAAAACTACGCCATGGCGGGCTCTTTAGGATTACTAAAAATAAGATTCCTGCGGTAAGGGAGAGTGGCTAAGGAAATAGCTAACACGTGATATTACATGCACGTTACAGATTTAACGACAGCTGAATTTAGTCAGCAAGGGGCATATGGCTTTTATCCGACAGAATACAAGGGTGAGAATTGATTATTAATGCAAGCCAAGAGGCTGAGAAAATATGCATTACATATGGTCGGCAGCGATGCGAAAGACATTCACTTCTATTTTATTCTTTTATTTTATCTCAACGGAAAATCACTGCGGTTAAAATATATTTCTATCTGTGTGAAAGTGAAAGAAAAAGAACAGACTGATAAGTGATGCATGCATTTAAAACGAATTTTAAAAAGTAAAAAGCGAAACTTACAGTAGTGTAGGGGGGGGGGAGAGAAAGTCTAAAGCCATATGAAATTAAGTATAAAATGACAAATTTAAACTAAATATTTTATTTGAAGGGGGGGGGGGGAGAATAATGACAATTGCATAACGAACTAGTAAAGTTAAATGTTGATTTTTGAGGGGAGAGGAGGTTAAATGAATATATAACGGAAAAGCCGTTATATAGCGTACTCGCACTTTACCTCGACGTTGCCCAGCCACCTTTGAAAAAAACAAATTAATCAGTATTTGAAATGTATGTTGAACTTTGACCTCCAAATTTCCGAAAACTAGGACCCATTTTAATAAAACCTTTCAACAGAATAATTGGGGGTATGATCCCTATATCATACTTTAAAATCATCAAAATCTGTTAGCACCATGTTTGGTGCTGCCCTTGTAAGACGTTTGCAGACGTCTTTCCTACGGACGTTGCAAGACGTTCAGATTTGAAAAAAAGATTCAACGCTAACAATATCAATATTGGCCAAGAAAAAATGAAGTTATACCTAAAATTAAGCGCAATAAAATCTGCAGAAAAATAGTGTTACATTATTGCTTTGCTCGAGAAATTCGTTCAGTAACATAATTTAATACTCAAAATTGATATTCAAATTTCCAGTTCATTTTTAATAAAAATTTGTATTTCACGTTACAAAGTTTAGATGGCCTCTTTTCACTTTTTTTAGAGTACACAGCAATTCAAGAAATATTAAATATAACTCATTTGTTTCAATGAATTCCAAATTATCCATGTGATTACAGAATGTGGACAAAATGTGATAAAATAACCAAGAAAGAATAATGTACTAGACTGCATGCCAAAGTTGAAGTAAAATATAATAATGGTCTGAGATTGACGCAGACCTTCCACACTTGCGTCTCCTATCATTGGATATTTAAAAGTTAAGTAAGTGATATAGACATAAAAATTATTTCATTTTACTAGATAGTTTATTCATGAGGGAGGGAGTGGTCACTTATAAAGTGTGAGACCAGTTCTCCCAAAAGTCAATTCACAGCCAGAACCTGACTGTCAAATAAATGTATTCTTATCTGGTACTTTATTGTAGTTTTATGCATCCTGTATAAACAGTTTTATTCCTCGATTGTTGAAACTGACCACTGCTTACAGTTTTTCGGCAATTTTTTGACAATTTATTCATATTGTTTATATTTTATTTTCATTTTTCATTAGACACTTTTGTACAGTTAAATCTAACTAAGTCTATTTTACTTGATTAATACTTAAGTGTTAAATAGAAACCATAAAAATGTAAAAAAACAGTAAAAATATTTTATTAAACTGTCTACACATTTCTTCTTCTCCGAAGCCAATATCAAGACAAGGTCCGCTAGGTGGGGAGGCCTACACTGTAAAAAAACTCTTTAAATTTGCCAGAACAAACTCGATCACAGTGAATGTGCTGTATCTTTCTTTGGTTTCCTGACTATATTAACATGGAAAATACAGTAGTTGCGTAAAATTAACGGCACAATGTGCTGGCAATTTGGACGCATTTTTTTACAGCACAAACTGCTGGCGTCCAAATTGCCAGCACACTGTACTGTTAGTTTTACGCAACTACTGTATTTTCTATGTTAATATAGTCAGGAAACCAAAGAAAGATACAGCACATTCACTGTGATCGAGTTTGTGCGCGAGATGAACAGTAATTTGTACTGTAAAAATGTCGTTTTTTTTACAGTGTACCAAAAGGCCTCACCCAGCCACTATCAAGGCAAGTAAAAATATCCCACAGCTGCACGATCTATAATGCATTGATTTCAAAACGCCATAATTCACGTTTTTATGTTCTTTCAGAGATTACTCATGTTATTTATTTTTACTTTGATGTGTATCCATACTCGTAACCATTGTGTAACTCAATCCATAATTTTTGTAAGTTAAATGATGCTGTGTTGTTACATATTCAATTTTTACATATTACAGTCTGTATAGTTTCATTTATAATGGATGGATATCAAAGATTGGTGTAAAATATTATTTGGTTTTCATTGAAATTTATTTAGATATTTCTCCTTGATATAATTTTGCAATGGCTGTGGTTTTTCTATTCTATAATAACTTATGTGCTCCTTCTTTCCACAAAAAAGGCTATATAAGTAAAAGCGGCCCTTGCTGTTGACAAGACCAAGGGCATTGATAATTGTACTTCATTTCTAAGCAAAACCAAACATTCAATTCTCTTTTCTTCTTAGAATATTATACTATTATAGAATTCCTATATTAAAATTTCAGACTGCGGGGTAGTTGTACTAATTTTAGGGACACATGCTAGTTGATAATTTTCAAATTTCTTGAGATCATTTAAAGCCTCAATTTGCAATTTATAAATTTTACAGATTTGGTATTTAAGTATTCAAAGAGGAAGTGTTAGGATTTTTTAAATCTGTTTAATATTTAACGAAAGATTTTCTGAATAAAACACAAACAAATATACGTTTGTTAGCATGTAAAACTGGAAGTTATTATGGGGATACAACATAAAATGAAAAATATATTTTAAAAAGACTTACCCAGCTTTTTAGCATGTATTTAAAGTGGAATGCCTACCAAGAGTCAATTTGACTCCGACGAAATAAATAAATGTAGATTCGAACAAAAAATTTCTTCATAAAGTAGGTTAAACAGATACTACGCAGATATAAGTTAAATATATAAGTTATACAGCTCATATTCAATATATTAGAATAATCATTTTTTTTACAAATTGAAAATATCGTTTGGTAATTTAATGTCTTTTAATGCAAATATGCAAACGATATTTATATTAAGAACTTATTGTTGACTGAACTTATTTATTATCTTAAAATTAATATCATTTTTGAAAGTATTAATTGAAAAAAAATTCTTTTGAAAAGTCAAAATATTAGAATATTTATTCAAGTGGTTCAAAATATTAGAATATTTCACATTAATTCTCCTTCAATTATCACCAATTCATAACTGGTGGCATCATTGATTAAATTCAGACGATTTTTTAAATTTAAAATCAGTATTCTTTTTGCAGTTTGTTTGCTTTTTCGTCTTAAAATGGGTTGTATGAGTGATATTCCCGAATCTATTAAACTTCGTATGGTTTATTTGTATCGGAACGGTAAAAATCAATGTTATATAGCAAAATATTTACATTGTTCTCAATCAAGCGTTAGTAAAATAATAACACAGTATTAAAAAAATGGAAATTTTCAAAATAATCCAGGAAATAGCGGCCGAAAACCAAATACATTTGGTAGGGATGACAGGAAAATGAAGCGTATAATTAAGAAAAACCGTTTTAAAAGGGTGCGATTCTTGCACCGAAAATGGAAAGAAGAAGGAGTTGAAGTCTCTACATCGACAAAATTAAGACGTCTCCATAAATTTGAGTCTCGTGTACCAAAAACAGAACCTCTCACTACTTCAAAACAACAGCGTATAAGATTGAATTGGTGTAAATCAAGACGTTTATGGAGCGAAGAAGATTGAAAAAATATATTATTTACTGATGAAAGTATGTTTTGTGTTTCATATAGTAATCAAGTTATTCGAGTTTGGAGAATGAAACAAGAAGCATTTGATAAAGAATGCCTCAAACGTTTCGTAAAATTTGCTGCTAGTGTCATGGTTTGGGGTTGCATGAGTGCAGAAGTTCCTGAAAAGTTATGCATTGTTTACGAAATGGTTGACTCTCAGACATATCAAGAAATTTTGGAATATTACATGATTCCATCAACAAAAGATTTTTCTGAAGATGCTTTCATCTTTCAATAACATTTAGCGTCACCGCATACCTCGGTGTCAACTAAGAATTGGTTCCGCCAACGCAACATTAAGGTACATCCTTGGCCATCAAACTCACCAGACCTTAATCCCATCGAAAACTTATGGTGTATGATGAAAACAAACTCCAAGAAAATTTTCCTTCATGTAAAATTGAGTTAGTGGCACGTCTATTTTGGCTAATATTGATAGAAATGTTTGTAAACACCTTGTATATAGTATGCAAGATCGATTGAACGCTGTTATGAAAGCTAAAGGGGATGCTACGAAATATTAACTACCATTTACTTGATATTCATAAGGTAATTTTGTTGCGTAAAATAAAATATTCTAATATTTTGAACCAATCTAAATTTTATTCTGATATTTTTATGTGTTTCAGAAAGCTGTATGTCTAATTTATTGCACTGTATTTTATATTTTGTAAATTTTAAAATCTTATTAAAACATTCCAGATTTAATTTATAAGAAATTTAATTGCATTTACTTAGTATCAAAAATAAATAAATAATATTTTTTTCTTATTACTTTTTCTCAATTGTTCTAATATTTTGAATATGAGCTGTAGTTTAAAATAAAAATTTCGCTATAGAATAATTTTATTTATTTACAATCCTAATATTTACAACTTACTAAATGTATGCTTATAACAAGTCTCTCACACTTGCGAGTAAGAATTACTAATCTTTTAATTACATTTAATTGAATTAATCTTAACAATTTATTAATGACCTTTGGTTCCTTGCGTTAAAATTGGTTACGCAACAACCTACTGTACATTTTGGTACAAATACAATTTTAATAACATGGAACAAAAATATAAATGAAATACCTGGATACATCTGTTGACAAGATGAGGAGAACACATATACTGGTGGCCAGGTGGATTGTTGCACAATAAAATGTTTTACAAATAACAATAACAATGACTCCCGCGCACATCCCAATATAACTAATTATTTGAACTAGTATTTAAGTTGCATTCTCATTTACACTTTCACTCTTAATCGAGCTACTGGGAATGATGCTACTGAAGCTCTTTGTCAAGCTTGATTAGTGAGGGTCCGGGACGGCTGTAGATACATTTTTATTTCGACGGATGAGGAAGTTCTAAACCCATCTACTGCTACGCAACTTCAGCTACATTACAACTCCAACTCTTGTTCATTACTCTACTACTGCTTTAACTGCCACTACATTACAATTGTTCTGCATTACTGTTCATACTGATGCTCATACTCTTGACTTCTGCTTCTATATATTTTTCATCTTATTCTATTCATGAAAAACGGAGGGCTGGCCCTGGGTTCCTATGCTAATTTTGTGACACTTCTATTGAGCCTGCGACCCCTCTCTCTTCCGGAGATCTCTCATTCGGGAAACCCCGATGCCGTGGTTTACCAAACTCCCCCTCTTCTTAACGGGTGAGTCTGGGCCCATTAGTCTAGTGACATCCATCTTGGAGGTTTATTTTGTGGCCTCCATAAATCCCATCATAAATTTGGGATGACATAAGCTGTCCATCCCATTATACTTGGTCGCCATCAGGCCGACCATCTTGCATCATAAAAGATTCCTAGAATCCGATATTCTTATCTCCTTGGACCACCGTCCTTCTCATCATTTCTTCGAAAAACAACCTACATTCTGGATATACATTCTTAATACACTATACACATTTACATTCATATAATTAATAATTAAAATAATAATACTGGTACATTAAATTCATATATTCTATAATCAAATAATAATAATAATAATAATAATACCCCGCTATTTATTTTATAAAACCAACATTTTAAACCTGTTGTCGTTTTACGTACAACACATGGTCCAGAGAATGCGCCAATCATTGACTGTTAAAACCAAGTAGCATGGAGTGATGTGTCTCCAACACGACTGCGTCGCACTGATGGTGGGCTAAGCTTATGTCGTTGCGTTCATATAATCATAGGTGTAGCCCGTTTCGAAGAATGCAAGGTCATGGCGGCTCAGCATTGATCGGAAATGGGTTTTTTTTTGCAGTGTTTGGGACCTACGGTACTGCGGATAAGAATGGAGTTTCAAGCAGAATACTTTCACCTATCATAGATCACGGGGGCAGTCACTTAGTTCGAAGAGAATTCCACTGAAGTATTCCTACTGAAATCCCCATCCAGAATCTTGAATTTAAATAAATTTTAACACATTTGATGTACAATTGAACAGAGTTTGCAAGTACGTTATTCTACAACAGCGCTTTTAATTGATTTATGGGAATTTCCAGTAGCCATTTGACATATACCATACATTCAAAACCGTTCCATAGACTCATTGAAACCTTGTTTTGTCATGTGTCACTGTGTCTTCATTAAGGCCATAGAAGCAACAATTACTTCCTAATAAAGCATCACAAATTCACTGATACTTCTATGAAAGCGTGGCATTATGTAAAAGCAGATTGCGAATAAAAATTAGCCTTCTCATGTATGATTTTTTTTTAATTACTAATAAATATATTTTGTACTTAAAACAGAATTAAAATTGATTATTAAGAACAAATAATGCTTAATATTATAATTTCATGCATTTATTTAAAAATTACAAAAACGAACCTTGCAACCAATAAAAAATTATTATTAAAAGTAATTAAATATTTTTTGTGATACGTTAAATTTTAGATACGTGAAGACAATAGAGATATTTAAAAAACGGCTTCGCATTCAGGGTTCGTACGGGTACCGTTATCTTCAAGGCCAAATATCAATATTTTTTTATAGAAAAATAAATCTGGTTTAAACGCGCGAAATTTCGCCTTATTTAAGGAAAGATTTTCTATATCAACAAACTGGTACCGAAGACTTTTTTTAGTCTGGTAATGCAAGGACCAGTACGAACCCTGACAGTGTGTTCTTGTTCAGATCTAACTAGGGAACATCCCCAACTGTCCGGGATTTTGAAGAGACTCGTATCGTTCGAAAGCTCTTGTGACTAGCATAAGGAAATGTATAGGAACTATACTAACGAATCAAATAGTTCACGAGATATGGACCATTTTCTGTTCGGAATAAGAGATAATAAAGAAAGGGCAAATAGCATGAGATTCCTTCAAAAACTTTCGAAGCCTGGAATTTTGTCTTATAGATGTCTGAGCGAAGCGAAGGCTAATACTCAGCGACACATACAGCTATGATGGATATTAATGCCATGTCCTACTAAATAAAAAGCCTAATAAAAACCTTTCGTCAAGTATAACTCAAAAATTATTTGTCGGATTTCGTTTCTGATTGCACCAGAAAGTACCTATGAGGTTCGCCTACTAAATGCACCTACTATGAAAAAAAAAATTCCAAACCTTTTAAAAATTATATAGAAAAAACTGATAAAAAAGCACAATTTATCTGCATACGTCAAAAAATTTGATGTGCGTCACTTTCACCGGTTAATGTTTTCGTAGACAACTGGTTTGAACACATGGAGCAAATAAAAAGAAAAACGCACACAGTAATATTGAAGTGCCATAAAACTTATTTAAATTTATTCAAACACGAAAATAAATCTGTTTGTTTTCCCATTTAAAAGAAAAAAAGGCATAAAAACTTTGATTTGAAATTTTGCGATAATCTCTCAATAGCATTTTTTAATCGCCAAAGACATATTTCATATTTCGCGTGTGAAAATTAGAAAGAATTAAATGATGTGTAATAAAATATGTTGCTTTATAGCATCATTTCTTCTTATTTTCTTTCTTTCTTTCTTTTTTTTTTACATGCTTTCTTTTAACTTACAATTATATTTGTCTGTGGCACTCAAATCTTGTGATTCATTTTTCACCCACTTCCTGTTGTCATAGAGTTTTGAAATTTGGAATATATATGTATTCCTGAGGATAATATATGAATTGGACATTGATTTTTCAAAATTCGATCCCTAAGGTGGCGACGTTGTGGGTGGGGGTGAATTACTTAATGGTTACGTTTGATTTTCTAGAGAAATCAGCATTAGCTTCAACAATGAGTATTTGTTGAAAAGTACTAATGACAGGGTTACCATAATATCGCAAAACTTTGGCCAACGTGGTGAAATATCGCCAAATTTGGCGACAAAAATGTTTCTATATATGAAGCCAACTTAGAGATAGCTGGCTAACTTGCCAAAATTCCCATTTAAATCCATTTATCTTCCATAATTGAACTCACCGAATGAAATTTAAACTCCATGCATTTAAGGGTTTTTTTCAAGACTTTTCTAATATTTAGTGCATTTAAAAAACCTATATATTTTCTAAATTTTTGTGAATTTTAATGAAAGCATGATTTTCAAAAAACAATTTCCATTTTTATTAATTTCTTTTTAGTCTTTAAAAATGAAATTGGTACTTTTCCTGTATTAGGGCCTTGGCGAGGTAGAGAAAATGGGTTTGGCGAGACAAGTGAGCTTTTTATGCGTATTTTCGTGCAACTTATTCATTGTTTCATACACTCAAGCAATTTTTTTTTAAATGTATACAATTTATTTTGTGTTAACAAGCCACTTACCTATTTTTATATACAAACAAAAGTAAATTGTATATAAAAAGCAATGATATTACATATATAAATAAAATATTTATATTTATGGCACAGATGCCATAAACGCGGGTTTGGAGTGACTTTTTTATGCCAATTTGGCGAAAACGTCATTTTCGAATACCAGTTACATATAGCGTGCTATAATAGTACGTTATTTTTTATTTCAATATGAAAACAAAATAAAGTGATAAACAAAATATTTTCTATTATTTTTAAAAGGAAATAACAATCAATAAACGATATAATTATAGAACAAAACAATTTATAATAGCGTTATATATGGTTTCATCAGTGGTAGCTCGTGACTGGCATTTTGGGGGACATTAAATCCATAGCTGCCAAATTTATTCTTTTCTTACCACTATTGCTTTAAAAGGAAACTTTGCCATATTTGTTGGCAGAAAATTTGACCATTTAACAAGGTAATCTTTTTCTTTCAGAAAATAATGGTAAGAAAACAATGATAATGTCCGCCATGCATTTAGTGAGACAAATTATGACAGTCACGAGCCGCCACTGGTTACCATGTCAGGCAAAGTAATGCCACTTTGGTGCCAATTAGGTACCTCGGTGCATATATGACATCTGTGCCATATTTACTTGTAAAAATAAGCATAAACGTTCATCAGGTTTGTTTTCATAGCTATTTATATCTTTTTGCAACTAATCTCACTTTTTGAGGCGAAACTGCACAAAGATTTAAAAAAAAAAAAAAAAACTAGAAAACGGGAAGTCTGTTTTTTTTCAGAATTTAGTGTCACCCTCGATGAAAATAAAATATATAAATATGGATAGTACAAAACATAATTCAGCTTTAAGACCTAAAACACACACTTTTATTTTGTACAGAATGACGTCATCCGCATCCGCTGAAGAATTCTTCATTTACGATAAAGTCTTAAACAACTTCTACAGTAAAGTACGCATAGGACGTCACTATCGCTAAATAATACACAAATCCAAAAAAAAAAAAAAAAAAAAAAAAAAAAAAAAGATGTCGTCATTCAAGAAACTCTACAAAAAAAAAAAAAAAAAAAAAAAAAAAACGGCTATTTCATGATTTATATACCCTCACTTGTTTGTAATATTAATCTAGATACTTAAAATTAAATTTTGAAAAAGAAATCATTCATTTATATTTTTTCAAAATAGCACGTATTTTAATTACATTTTTTTAAGTTGTTAGGGGAAAAAGTCAACAAAAAGATATAATTACTATTTTCCAACCATTTCCCCCCCTACTTTCTACAGAAATGGAGTGCTTCCGTTATCAATATTAAGCAAAATGGCTCCAAAAACTACAAAAAAATTAATATTTTAAAAATAAATTGAGATGCAGTTTTCAAACAAATTGCACTTAAAAGTACTTTTTTTCCCCAATACGACGGTATAAAAATTGAAAATGTGCGATGTTTAGAAGTTAAAAATCTTAAAATAGTAGAATAGAGAAGATTAAGTTAAATTGAAGTTAAATTGCAGTACAGTATTTGGTACTGCTTAGTTATCCCGTCGACCAAAAATCTATCGCCAAACTATAAGATTGAATGCCAATAATGGTTTATCGTAAATGTCGCATTCTATGTATCTTATTACCATGCATTTAATGCTATTCATGGTGCTTCGCTGTTATATAAACTTTGGCGATTTTGTAAAAAGCACGCAATTCGGGGTTAAGAAAGTGAGATTTTTTGTCAAATGAGTATAAAAATAAAACAGAATAAGTATTATACGGGTTTATATATATATATATATATTTAAAAATGCATCTGCTAACACGTATTCGATAAGTTATTTATATTTGTATATAATCTAATATATAAAAATGAAAATTTGTCTATCAGTCTGTAATTCTATACAAATCGACAGTTTGGAAGCCAAAATTGTGAAAAGATACGTACATGTGTATTAAAACACGGCCGAGGCAACTAAAGTAATAATGAATCGAAATAATTTATAGTTAATTTTTAATTAATAAAAAACCACCAATTTAACAGCAATTTCTAATCAAATTTAAATATTTTTCGTTATAGCAGTTGCCAACAATTAAAATACACAATAAAATTCTTACTACAACAATTAATTTTCTACTGCAAGATTTCCACGTGAAAAATGAAATAAATAGTTTGACGAATTTAAAAAAAGGTGAATATTACGTCATAACTTTTCTATTGCAAGATATTCACATGAAAAATGAAAATGGAATAAATAGTTTGACGAATTTAAATGAAAGTGAATATAACTTCATAACTTTTCTATTTCAAGATTTCCACGTGAAAGAGGAAAACGTTATATTGGAAATATAAAGGACGTGGTGAATATAGTATAACGTCATATGAGTGTGAAAAATCGTATTGAAGCATGATAAAAACCCGAATATGGAAATATTGGCGTATTTTAACATTATTGCTCCAATTATAAATTGAAATAAGTTCATTTATAGCTGTATTCTTTTGCGTCTGTTATATACATTTATATATTTTTATATTGGATTTTCATTTGATTCATGCGTACAACACTTCGACTGCTTTTTTTAATGTTTGTTTTATGTTGTATGCTAAATTTTGAAATTGATTTTTCAGAACAAACATCCTTCAAATTCTGGGCAACGCCGGTCACTTTAGTTTGTAACAGATAAATGGCTTTTGTATCTGTATATCTAATGCTAATATTATAAAGCGTTATAATATAATAAAGTGCACAATATTATTTATGTTTGTACGTTAGTGAGGTGTTATCTCTGAAACTACATAGCCAACTTAAAAAAAAAATGTTGGTGGCCATCTCTGCTCCGAAAAAAAGACTGTATTTTATGTCAGTGCAACAACCTACATCGCTGCAGGAGCAAAAAAGTTCTAGAATTGCAATTTCTGTGATCTTGATTGGGTTAGAAATTTTTTTTTCGGTGTGGTGGTTACTTTTAAGATAAAAATGCTCGTTATAAACGTCTCTAAAAGGTTCGAAAATTCAGTTTGACAGATAAACGTAAAAATTTCTAGAAAGGTTCTAAATTATGATTTATTTGGAATACCGAAATTTCTAGGATACTGTTGGGGTTAGAAACTAGAACTTTGGCATGGCAGTAATTTATAAGATGTAAATGCTCGTTGTAGAACGAATTCTAAAAAATCGAAAGACTAAACAAAGCGGAAAAAGATCTACAGATGATCTAAGTAACGAAGTACATGGAATTGTTAAGAATATAAACATGAAAATTGACGTGGCTGTAATTATCATGACGCAAATTCTCGCAATCGAACAATTTCTGAAAATTTCGCTCTATAAAACACTGCAGAAACAAAAAACTTTCGAAAATTTTTACTGTTTTACTGCTGAGCCAAAAAACTTGAAATTTTGCTTCAGGTTAGTTTTAAAATATAAAATTGTCTCCATGAATGGTTTCTAAAAAATTTTAAATTTAAAAAGATGAAATGAACGGAAAGCTATCTCAATTACCATTAATTTGGTATACCAACTTTAAATATTTCATAATGCTGCATTTCCTCCACAAAACATGCAATTTAAATGCAACAAAACTGATAGATACCGAAATAGCATTAAATAAATTGTGTAAATATTAAATAAAGACATGTATGAAACTGTGAGTAGGTTGCCCGAAAGTACTTGCTAAAGTGTTCCTTCTCTAGGCTTTTCTCTCTCTCGCCAAGGCCATTAACAGAGGGAAGTGCCGTTTTAAATGTGATATGATTTTTTTTTTCTGATTCATTTTTCTAGGCATTTTATCGTAAGGTCATATTCTCAATTGTCATTCGTAGATTTTTTATATATTAACTTATTCTGGTGAAATTTCATAATCGGGTTCATATTAGCGTATTTTAGCTTGCATGATTTGTTGAAAAAATATGTATGGATTTGTAAATTACTTCAAAAGACACTTTGACAGCTCAAAGGTTATGCAGACGATATATTCAGATCTTCTGTCATACTTTATGTTGGAATCATTGCCTATTTCTTTTATTTAATATATGCTAAATAGTACAGCTCAACTTGTGCAGAATATGTTTGAAATCAAAAAATACAGCGTATGTAGTGGCCAGCATACACTCATCATTTAAATCTGATCGGGCATTTCTAAAACACACTCTAACGACGCATTGTATGCCACTGTTGTTGCGTTCGGTACTTTGATCTATATCAGATTTTGAAGACAGAATTGCTTATCTCTTAACGACAACCTCATTACATCCGTGAAAAATAGATATTGTACAATATTAACTATTCCGGGGGAGCACACACCATATAATGTATAGTCCATTCTTTTTAAACATCATACATTTGTCATTTAAAGTTAATCAAATTGGTGCGGAGCGTCTGACTATGCTCTTGACAACATTTGATGCAGTTAAAATTTCGATATAAGATAATATAGTGTTTCATTTTCTATTTTACTTTTAATATACTGCGTACTTTCAATTTTATATCCATGCATGGCTAACTTGCATGGTTTGCTTTCCCATTTTTTAAACAGTGTATACGAATTTATATGTAAGATTTTGTAATTCTACGATTTGTTTATTTTCCTCATTTCAATCTATCGCAGTATATGGACAGTTAAAGGTAATATCTCATTTTCTTTGTTTCCACATGTTATTATTAAATCTATGTTCGCAGCAATATCGCTCAGACTAATCCCTCTGAGGGAAGTCCTAGTTAATCATGACAGTTGTTTTCACGATAGTGTTCCATGATAGAGTGGTAATGATAATGCTATTCTGGATCAGGACAGATGTAGTGGGCAAACAGGTGAAAATGTATTCAGCGAAAAACTAGGTTCTGTTATAGAGCTAGACTTCCTTTAAAATGGATCGACAAAATACCTTCACTCACTGGATATTTACTTTTTTCAAGATTTCAAGTACTTGATAAAGAAATGTGAAAATATTCAAAATCTCATCGATGTATTTGCTGTGATAGTAGCACTAATACTATACACTGTAAAACATAGTTGTGATTTTTCCTTCACTTTCTGTTGTAAGTTTTCAGGCACCGATGCTGTGAAATCGAATTCAAGCAACAAGTGAAGTATAAAACAAAGTAACGTGCACCACCCAGCCAATAGCACCAAGACTGATAAATTTAAAGCACTCTTAAAGACAGCAGCTTACAAATTTTACACCAACTGTGTTGACAGCCGGGGTGCAAGCACCTTTTGTTGTGAAATACAGAATTTTTTTACAATGCACAACGCATAATAAAAGTACATCAATTGGTCTAAAGCCAGTCCTCTTCATCTACTTTCGATGCTATGCGTCAGTATGCTTTAGAAAAGGCTTTAATACTAAACAATGATGGGAAACACTTATATTTTCAACAATTTTACTTAGAAAAACTCTATCATGGTTATTTATAAGACAAAATATTATAATTCGACAGCGTTTGAAAAATTCTCATTCAGTTTTCTCAACTTTATTTCTCTTCTACCGAAACAAAAAAGTGTCCATATTTCGCGAACTATTGGATTCGGGAGTATAGTTCCTATACATTTCTTGATCCTTGTGACAAGAGCTTTCGAACGAGAACTCTCTTGTTAAAATCCAGTACTGACAGTTGGGGAAGTTCCCTTGTAAGAACACAAATTCTTTGAGAAATGATTTTCAAAACAGGAACAGAATTTTTCAAACGCGGATTTTCCAGATCTTTTTTTGAAAAGAAGATGGTTTTGCCATCTATAACTGTATTCCTTAAATATTGCTGAACATTATATAAGGTTTATATGAAGTAAAATCCTAAAATTAAAATAGACTATATTTTTACTCAACTGACAAGTTATATGTTTCACGCGTATCTGGGTATGTGGATTTTTTATACCCTCGAAACATCCCAACGGCTGGATGTATTTTGATGAATGAGGTCTCTATAAATTCGTCTTAATCGTCAAATGGTTATAGGCTAGATTTTTTTATAAATTAAAAATGGCGGCCGTAAAATACAAAATGGCGGTAGAGACGAAAAATTTTTTACGCGACCATATTGAGTGGCATTACATTGGATAGGTCTTTCAAAATGAAGACGATGTTTCATTGACTATTTTACAGTCAGGAGCTCCTTTTAAATATTACACAACCTGGAAGTTGTGTAGCTAGGATCTCTAGTTTTACTGCAATTCTAACCATCATAGACATATATAGGCCTCATCAAAACTGTGTTTATAGATAGGAACTAACAATTAAACACAGCTTAAAAGTCATGAATACAACTAAATAAAAAAAATAGGTAAGTAATATAAAAAATAGTTTCACATTGATGAGAAATAATTAATTAATTGGCTTTTTACGCAGTCGGATTTATTTATTTTTTTTATTTAATTTTTACTTGTTTGAAGATTGCTTTTCAATGCAACTTCATACGAGATTATAATGCAGGAGGGGATTAGCAAAACATTTTAAGTAATGGAAAATATTTCTCGACCAAAATATCTCATAGAGGATTTTCTTTTAATGATAAATACGTTTAACAAATTATACTCTGAAACTAACTAGTACCTTGCTATAGACTGATTAAAAAACAGCACTTGTTAAGTAAATTCGCCTATTTAGTATATAATTATTTATTTTATGAAGTAAAACTAGAATAGATTGGTATAACGCTGTTTAACGATGAAACAATCTAATGCGTAAAAAAATCTTCTTACACGAACATAAATAACCGTCAAAAATCCGGATTGTTTTAAAATATTGAAACTTCTAAAAACAAAACCTAGCTTGCTATTATAAAAGTAGAACTAGGCCATGAAACATAGAGTGTTCTACTTTTATAATTCAAGTTGATCAAGTTGAACAAAAACAAATGCATGAAAGACTGTTGTTGGTTTTTAGCGATGCGTCATTTAAAAAGCTTATATTTGAGCCACTATCAGCTTATTTGGTATGTTACATGTCACTGGTCAGATTCAGGTCTTCATGATTCAAATGTTATTTTTTATAAACAGATGAAACATAAATACACCTATAATTTAAACAGAGCTTCTTCCTATTCATGCATTATATATGTATCTGTACCTCCTATTGTTAGTAATCGGGTCAATGTCCGATTTCAGGGTTTATAAAAAGTGCACGTTTAATGATTATTTTTTAAATCTATATGTATGCTTACTTGAAAAATATTTTATTTTTAGTGCAACGAACTCGTCGCTACAGCTCATGATTCAGCCTAAAATAAACACAGACGCCAAGATAAAACTTACAAAAAATGTTTATTTAAGGAGACAAAAGTTCCAAAAAACAAAACAAAAAACAGCTGAATGTACATTTCTCTTGTAACTATTGAAGCGATTTCTCTTTGTTTTAAAATAGTTTTTCAGTATTTAGAATATCAATGATTAAAATGCATATAATTATTATAAAAATAAAATATTGAAATCGCTTTAGTAGTTCCAGAAAAAGCTATTTTTGTAATTAGTTAATTGATGTTACCGCCCGTTAAAACAATCAATGAAGAATTAGGGTGGTGAGGTATTTAACTCGCTAATCTTTAACTTTCTTAAAACTTTATCTCCTACAAGATTTTTGTTCGAAAGACTGGCTAACTTAAGAAATAAATAACTTTCTTTGAATTCACAATCAATTATTTCCTGCTGGAAGCACTTAACATAAGATAAACAATATTTCAAATCTTGCAACTACTATATTTCATGAATCCTGAATAAAATATAGTATTTACATCTTTAATAAAAACTTATACCTCTCGCTGAAGAGTCACCTACAGTTAATATTTAGATTTCACTGTGAGAGTTAAAATTAAGCTGATGGCAACAACTCACGAGGAGATTTCACCTTCTGCAATATTATCTGAAAGCCACGTGTTAAATCTACATTTGCCTAAAATGTGTTGTTCTTCGAAAATTCACTTCTGCCAGAATTAAATCAATATTCGAGAAATTAAACTACTTTGACAGGACCGGAATGTCTATTTACGCTCACAGACCAACTTACGATGAAATCACGTCCGTATTCACAGACATCATTCGCATATTACGAACGATTTACTTACAAAGTTCTCTTTCAGAAGAGCCTGTGTGTCCATAGTTTATTTGTTCTTTTTGAACTCATTTTTGAACTTACTTTTTAAAACTTTCTTCAACCATTTACCGCCAAAACGCAATCTCGTGTACTAATTTATAGGGTTTTCTTTATTGTCAAGGATATTTGGATGACTAATTTGGCTGATAGGCTCATAAGCCTACGATCGTTTATTTTAAATACACGGATTTGAGATAGCTCTAAGAATATAGAGTTTAACCCTCTCGCTGCGCAACCCGAGATTTCCTCGGCAACGTAAAAGTAGCAAAATTTGCGCAACCCGAGATTTCCTCGGGGATGCATTTCATGTAATTAACCCTCAAATGCACGATTTTTTATTTTGTGTCGAAAAATTATATTTGGTACTCTGAAAGGTTTATTACACAGGAAAAATATTGAAAAAAATCAGAGATATATTTTTCCTATAATACGTGAATATTTTCTTCTGTTGCACATTTGCAATATAAGTAAAAACTGTTGTCGTGTGGCTGATTTACGCAAAATATTGCAAATTAGTAAATATTTTAATAAGTACGTTTCCAAATACCTTATTTTATATAATTATTTATTTTATAAAATTTAAACTTTAGCACTTTAATTCCCATAATAGAATACGTTCTAGAAATTGCGTAGTTCAGAGAATCTGACTTTACACCAGAAAGTTTCAATGGTTAATTTTGCTTTATTTAAATACGGAATGCCTGTTATTAATTAAAGCAAGTATTGCTATTTTATTTTTCTGGTGTGAATTATGAATATACGAATAAAAAAATCTATTAAATTCAATACACTGTTGTTTGCATATATGCAAAGCTGCGCGCTAAAGGGTTAACCTTCCTTGATTATTCCCACCAGTTATTTTTTCATTATAAATTTTGGCTTATTTAATCGGAGCATTTTCATGAATAAATTAGACAAAAAAAAAAGTGTTTTGGAAAACCGGTGTCATAAGAATAAAAATTCTTAAAAGACGATAGTCGAGAAAGGGGTTAAATACGAATTTTTGAAGCTATTTTGATAAAACAATTACGCAGCGAGAGGGTTAATAATTTGTTTAAAAATTTGAAAAATACATCTTTTACATATTAAAAGACTTCTTTTTGAGACAATATTCATTCCTCTGAGGAAAAAACATTTAATTAATTAATTACTACTACTAATAACAATAATTGTAAATTAGTTTTCAAACGGAAGACATTGTTATAAACTAACTTTTAGATATAATGCATTTTTTTTCTTTAATTCTTCTAATTTCTATTCTTCAGACTATCGATTCAAACCAAAGAATTAATAAGTAGCGGAAACGAAGAAAGATATACACTGCACAAAAGAATTAGGGGAGCACATGGTTTTAACGGAATTAGGCAAATATTTACACCGATAAGTGACGTAAAATAGAGCATCCATAATTTAAAGCGTAGTAGAAAACAGATAAATAAAACTTCACATGCAAATTAAAGTTTATGACGTCGAAAACTAGAAAAAGAAATAAGTGTAGAAATCGGGATTTAGCAGAAACGTTTGTTTCACTGTCTCACTTGTAAAATTCAATTGCTCAGCTTGCGTTTTGAGAAAAATTGACTTGAAAATGTCACAACAATGTGATTTACCGGAATCCATAGTTTGGCATGTTATCGCGACAGTTGAATCTGGGGAAACACAACGAAGTTTAGCGGACGCTGTCGGAGGCGCAAGAAGTGTCAATGCAAGGCTGTGGAATCGATTCCAAGACACTTGGAATGGTAGACGCCGACAATGGCAAGGTCGCCCATGTGCTATTACAGAAACTGATGACCGGTATATCCTGTTATCAGCTCACCGAGACGGAACGGACTATGCTACTCTGCTGCAAACACAGTTGTTCTTAGCCACAGGACGAAGGATGTCCAGCCAAACAGTCCGAAATAGGCTTCATCAGGGTGATCTCTATGCACGTAAGTCAATGGTCTGTATTCCGTTGATCTCAAGTAACTGTGCGGCCCAAACATGGTGGGCAACCGAACATCGAGTTTGGAGGAAACGTTGTTGTAGTCAAATTCTGTTTAAAGGCGAGTACCGATTCAGTCTGGATGTGACATCTGATGTGTTTTGGCATGGAGAGAAAGAGCCACTCAAAATAATTCCACATTCGTTCGTGATAGATCACATTACAGACGTGGTGGGTTGATGCTATGGGTTGGAATCAGCATAGGTGGACGTACGGGTCTGCATATCATTCGCAATGGCACTTTGACGGTCCGAAGTTATACAGACAAGATACCGAGACCTCATGTCGTATTTTATGTTGCAGCAATTAGAGATTTCTTTTTTTCCATGATCTTTTTTTGGCATGATAATGCCAGACTTCATACAGTTCCTCTTTTGGAAAACATGCTTGATGCTAAAACAATACAGCGTATGGAATGACCAGCTTCTCCTGACCTAAATCCGATCGAGCATGTTTGGGACATACTCAGAGGACGCATTGCTGCGAGACCGAGGCCTCCTTTTACTGTCCGGGACTTGGAGATTGCAATTCTTGAGCAGTGGAACAGTATTCTCCAAAGTCTGATCGATAACCTCATCGCATCCATGGAAAACAGCTGTGCAACAGTCTTAGCTGTTCGAGGAGACCACATGCCATATTAAAAATCTTGCATCATTTCTGAACAATACCTTTTTTTTATCGTTTACATGAAACCAAATTGCTGCCCTAAACCACCTTTTCGTGTTCGTTTCATCTTTTCAAAGAATAAAAGCTCCCTTACAATTTTTTTAGTCTTTTTTTTTCTGTATTGCGCATTGATGCACGTGTACTATCCATTTTATGCCCATACATGGCTGTCTTGCACTGTTCTCTTCACTTTTTTGCTTGCTCCCCTAATTTTTTTGAGCAGTGTAGTTTAAAGATAGCCCTTTTCACACAGAATAAGAAGACAGAATTTACAAGGTAAATGTTAAAATTTTAAATTTAAGTTTATTATAACTTTTAATTTAAATTAAAGCATAATTCACACGGATAGAAAAATGGCTTCCTTTTAAATTTTTAGTAAATGAAACAGAGAGCACTGATTAAAAAGACACATTTAGCATAACTTTAAACTCGGAAAATGAATATTTGTTAATCCACGTAAAAATACCGGAATAATAAAGATTTAAGTATATTTTTGCGAGAAATAAAACAACATAGCCAGCATAAGAAGGATAAACTTTTATTTCAAGGAAAAAACATTCTAGAATCAAATTTTTAAATAAAGTTTTTTACCGTTCTACTTTTTCTAAGATATCTGTTATATGAGATTAAATTCAGATATTTCTCATCTCCCGTTCCTTTCCAAAGTTTCTTATAATCCTCCTATTATTTTCGCATTAGTAATTTTTGTTCTTATTCCTGGATAGATTTATCAACTATTTTATGATCCAAGCTTTGTGCATGATCCATGTTCATTTATTATAGTTTGAAGAATGACATAAAGGTTTTTAATTTGTTATAAAGGATATGAGAAATTATTTTTCAATTGAAGGCAAATTAGACTGTAGAGCACGCACAGTTTTTTTAATTAATAAAAATGCATGGTTTATTTTGTTATTTTGAAATTTCCCCTTTAATATGAAACATGTTGAAAGTATTACGTTTTTTTAACTATTTGAAATGTATAAAATAAGCTTATAGGCAAAATATTTTTTCATTAATCAATCTGTCATACTATACACGGCTATTTTAACGGCTGTGCTTTGTATTGATATATAGTATTCTTTAATATTAATGCAAAGCAAGTGAAGAATTTAACATTTACTTCAAGACACTATTTCATAATTTCGATTATTATTAATTTATATAAATATATGTCTTGAATTTTTACCTTTCTGCATATAGAGGACAAAATAAAGTCCGTATACACACAAATAGGGTTTGAAAGGTTAATGCTAAAACAGCAAAAAACATATCCACCTACAGTAGAACGTTATGCAATATAATGTGAGAGTAATTGTAGTGACACCTAGTGGAGAAATTCAGAAATTATCGAACGCAGCTGTAAAGGAAAGAAAATCAATTACAAAATTGTAGAGCGTTCTCGATTTAATACGAAATGATTTTTTTACTTGTAAAAATAAGTTTAATAGAAGCCTTGCTCTATATTTTTTTCGAAATCCAATCACCGTCTTAAGTACATCACTAATCGCGTGTAGAAGTGTGTCATTATGAGGGAAATGCCCATTTTTACTAATAAAACTAGAACATGTAAGTAAGAAGAATTGGTGATGTGTCTGTGGCTAATACTGGCCATCACACATTGCATTACCACCGATTCCGAACTCTGCTATAGGACCCAACTCAAGACGAGGAGAGGGCGGGAACAGGTCCGGTTCTGCAGCTAGGCTGTTACATCATCGACTCCGTTTCGCGTAATCACATAGGAGAGACTTCTCTTAAGCCACTTCTGGGGACTAGTGAGGAATCCCCGACCACAGAATTACTTTACTGCCGGCCGGAATGGATGATATTCCAAACGTGGGTTCGAGGCTGAAAAAAGTCACGTGATACCGGCAATAGGGTGGGTCGAAAAAACCGAAATATTTATAATCGAAACGTAATAGCGCGGAAAAGTTGCCTTTTGTAAAAAAGATAAAATACGTAAAATATTACACTTACGTAAAATATATGCAATATAATGTGAGAGTAATTGTAGTGACACCTAGTGGAGAAATTCAGAAATTATCGATCGCAGCTGTAAAGGAAAGAAAATCAATTACAAAATTGTAGAGCGTTCTCGATTTAATACGAAATGATTTTTTACATGTAAAAATAAGTTTAATAGAAGCCTTGCTCTATAATTTTTTCGAAATCCAATCACCGACTTAAGTACATCACTAATCGTGTGTAGAAGTGTGTCATAATGAGGGAAATGCACATTTTTACTAATAAAACTAGAACATGTAAGTAAGACGAATTGGTGATGTGTCTGTGGCTAATACTGGCCATAACACATTGCATTACCACCGATTCCGAACTCTGCTATAGGACCCAACTCAAGACGAGGAGAGGGGCGGGAACAGGTCCGGTTCTGCAGCTAGGCTGTTTCATCATCGACTCCGTTTCGCGTAATCACATAAGGGAGACTTCTCTTAAGCCAGTTCTGGGGACTAGTGAGGAATCCCCGACCACAGAATTACTTTACTGCCGGCCGGAATGGATGATATTCCAAACGTGGGTTCGAGGCTGAAAAAAGTCACGTGATACCGGCAATAGGGTGGGTCGAAAAAACCGAAATATTTATAATCGAAACGTAATAGCGCGGAAAAGTTGCCTTTTGTAAAAAAGATAAAATACGTAAAATATTACACCGATTGATTAATATCTTTTAGCGCCGCAAGGGGTCCAAATTTCGAAAAAATTGCAAAAAACATACTTTTAGCAATTTTTTTTTTTTTAAATTATCCAAACATACTTATTCAATTTGTAATAGAACGCAATAGCCACGCCAAGATATTAGTAATGTAACATTAACATTTCATTTTTGTGACATCGTTGCTTTTACCGCCACAACAGGGCCAAAATTTCTAAAAAATATTAAAAATTAAAGTTTTTCATTTTTTCAATTTTCATAACTTTTGTAATGTTTTCAGATTTTTTACATTTCTAATAGGCTGGGAAAGGCATTTTATGTTGTTAATTTCATGCACATTCTTAACCATGATCACTGTAATTCTATAAAAAAAAGAAATTGCTCAATGATAGAAACACCTGCAGCTGTCTGCACGTAAAATTAATTTCTCGCTGCTAAAGGGCCACGTTTCACTTTGTTCGTTTTTTTTTTTTTTTTTTTTTTTTTTTTTTTTTTGTAATGTACTCCTTTTACTCTATACTTTGATGGCCCTAAAGATAGAAATATCTGCCAAGTTAAAGATGTGGCAAAGTTTCATCTTTGCGAAGTGAAGGGGGAACATATCTCTTTGTACTAGAACCAGGTCTGAATTATTTTCGTCATTTGACCCCATCGTCTGGCAAGGCGACTTCTATATGCAATGAAATTATAGATTTTTTGAAGAAAAATGAAATCCCGACTGGAATAATAATTGCAGTTGAATTTCGCGGAACTGTCTTCAAAACAGGATGCAAAGGTGGTGTTATAGTAGGATTAGTTGAGAACAACTTTTAAAAAACCACTTTATTGGCTTCCTTGACCTCCTTTCAATGAACTTCCACTGAGACAACTTTTCAAACATCTTGATGACAAAAATCAGGTTCTCTATCATATTGTGGCCCAATTGGTTGATCTCTTGCGATTTGCGAATTATTACCAATTGCTAAATTTAAGCCAATTTAATCTGATCACCTAGCTGTTGATAAAGATCATTTGTCAACTGACCAGAAGTATATGTCTGAAGTATTGCAAGCTCTTTCAACACGCGTGTATACAATTGACCTTTTTTGCTGAGTCCCTGGACAAATATTTCAAGCAAGGTGGATCATTACTGCTATTCGAATTTTGAGACTCTACGTTGGAACAATGAAACCCTGTTCTTAACTTGTCATACTCTTTGAGTACATCCTGAAAATGTATTGCATCAGTTGGTTCACAATTAAAATGGATCATTCATGTTTTCCAGTATCTGTGCACTATAGTTAATAACTTACGTTACTTGACAGATAATCTACGGAAGATTATAGTTCCTGTATTTTCACGAAATGACTATTTCGCAAATCATACAAATAGCCTCTTTGGAATGATAGCATATGAAGAGGAGAACATCAGGGCCCCAGCCATGAAGAAAATTGCAAAAGCACGAAGTTCTGTGGACTAGAATAGTGCCATTCGTCACTTTATCATAGCAGACTTCAACACTGAAGCTTAAAATTGTATGGTTTTAGTCTACTGACAAAACTGAAAACTAACGGAACCACCTGTTATGGTTTCTTTATCGACTAAAAACGCTGGGGAGTTTAAAATGTTCGATTAAAGATACCAGCTATTATAACTTTCCTTGTCCCACTCAATCACTAGAAAGAAGCATGAAATTATTCATTAAAGCACTGATAAAGTTTGTTTACTAGAACAGAGGGAGGATCACATCGGATCAGTTTTGGTCTCTCGAGAAATAATGGCTTCATCCTGAAAGCAAGTTTTTTATAAAATTCATTTACATTAAATTCTTCTTCATTTTAAGTTTATTTAACCCGTTTCGGTTAAACATCTCTATATTTTAATTAATAAAATACTAAAACATTTTGCTCATTTTATATAATTTTTGTGGCATGAATTGGCTGTTATGAAGTAAAACATCAGTAGATGAAGCGATCGTCAAGAAAAATGAATGATTAACTTTATTTTCAAGTCTATTACAAATAGTTATAAAAAAATTATGATATATTAATAGATATAAAGTAAAATTATTTATTTCTAGACTTATTATAGAAATTATAAAAATTTAGAAAAAAAACTGAAAAATTGAAATTTTTGAAATTTTTACAAAAAATATGGTCTTTTTGCGGCAAATAAATATATGATTTCATCATAATGAACATTTACCGGGACATTTCTCATATCTTCATGTAGCTATTGCGTTCTATTAAAAATTGTATTGGTATGTTTGGATAATTTAAAAAAAAAGATAAAAAAAAACATGTTTTTTGCGATTTTTTGAAACTTTGGCCCCCTTGCGACGGTAAAAGATATTAACCGATCGATGTAATATTTTAGAAATTTATTCTGTATTACAAAAGGCAACTTTTCCGCGCTATTACATTTCGATTATAAAAATTTCGGTTTTTTTCGACGCACCCTAACCGGCAATTTACCCAAAGAACTTCTAACCAGGGAGATAGAGCACCTTCATCTTCTAACTTATAAGAAGGGAAAGGGGAAACTACTACTTCTTTCCCGCATGAAATGTTTCATTGGCTAGCAGGGATTTACATTACGTCTACGGAGTCTTCCTTTCTTTACGCTAGACGTTTTTCCTAGATCACGTGATTATGACGTAGATGGAATATCCTCCATTGAGGATTCTTCATTGTCAGGCCCGGCGATTCAAGCCAGCAGGCAAAACAACACAAAAATATTAAATATTAGTAAAACAAATAAAATGATAGATAAAAAATAGGAAAATTAGTCATCCACATAGTGCATACAATAATCTGAATCGACCAGCAATTTCTTAAATATTGTTTAGTTAATTCAGTCTTGTCATTACTATTAAATTTAACACAAGTTTGTTCTTTTAAAAAAATCGCACGCTGCATATGAATGCAAACCTCTTGTATAAAATTTCAAGGTAAATTTTACATATTTGTAAGATTACTACTTTGTACGAGTTCCCTATATTACGTATGCATTCAAATGCATTTATCAAAATTGGAATATAAATCATGGCTACTTTTTACTCCCGCGACACATGAATAGTGACATACATTACAATAAGATGCTAATGAGACTAAGTCACATTTCACACAGTTTTTGGTTGCCTTTCATTTATAGCTTGTGCCAGATACTTTTATAATTGCTTATATGCTTTTACATAATTGTAAGATTAATTTTCACTTAATTATCTTTAAGTTACATTCAATAATTTAAAAGTATATTTTCTGCGAAAACTGTAATCAAACAGACGCAATTAAATTATTTTAAATTAATTTTCTAATTACTTCATCATTATGAAATCGAATTGATTGGTGCTCATTGCAGATCCTATACTTTATTTTAAACTAACTTCGGCTTATTTTAAGTAACCTCCCGGCTTTCGCGGGCTCGTGATAATAACCTTAAATGAGCATCAAATTTGTATGCAATTACTTTGGGGCCCTTAATTCATATGAAATATTTTCCAAAAAACGAACCTCGAACAGAACGAAACTTCGGCTCGCATCCTCGCTGCTTACGGCACCGTATACTGGGCGTGCTGCGAATGCGCCTGAAAATCTTGTATTTCCACCTTCCACCGCCAGTAGGCGCATTCTGTTCTAAACGAACGTTCGACACGGAAGCCCCTCCTGTCTGCGGCACAGTATTGCAGGCGTGTTGCGCATGCGATGAAATTCCTTTTCAATTTCAAGGGACCGCAGTTACTTCTAAACAAACTATCTTCTAAGAAACTCCGACACTTGTCCCCGCTGCATCTGGAACCATATCATAGACGCGGCGCGCAAGCACTACAAAAAATTTTAGTTCCACATTCCACCGCCAATGTGCAATTTATATTTTATACGAACATTCGGCAGCTGCTCACGTGCTGGAAAATCTCTATTCTAAACAAACCTCTATTCGAATGAAACTCCGTTATTCAACCCATTCATAGATGTGTTAGTCGAGGGGGGGGGGGACTCAAATAAGAAAAAAAACCCGCGGGGGCAAATCAGAGGGAGACGGTGGACGGAGGTACATAATATGAAAGAGTGGTCAAATTATATATCACATACATATCATTTGACAATGATATATCACATTGTACAATGATATATCACATATGTTGTGTCCGAAAAAGTAAGAAATGTGCCCTGGGGGGTAACTAAGGCCAAAAACGGATAGCCCGTACCGAGTTACTCCTTCGGTCAAGTTTTCTAGAAGGGACGATGTAAGAGGCTCAGGTAATCAGGGGTCAAATTACTTAACCGATAATTTAAAATGAAAATGGGGGGGGGGGGAGATCGGTTTTTGACAAAATAAAAAGTTACAGATGGATTTTCTTAATTTTTCGACTTTATGAAATGGAATATAATTTTACGTATGTGTGCCAAATAAATTCCTACCCGAAGCAGTTTTAAAAAATTCGATATGCTAAAAATCTCTGACTGTCTAATTTGAAAATATTTCCTATGACAAAGTATTTGAATATACGTATCCCGAGGCAGCAAAGTAAATTTAATTCAATCCTTTTCAGGTATTCAAATGAAATAAAAAAGACCGCGTTTTAATTAATGATTTTTAATTAAAACGCGGATATTTCAGGAAATTCTCTAACGATTTTCTTGATTTCTGAAATAGAATATTAATTTGCATATGTGTACAAATTTTCAAATCCCTACCTGAAATTCTTTATAAAATTTCAATATGCTTTATAAAGTCTCACTCTGGTTTTCAATTATTCTTATCTGGGGGTTTCAACACTGAGTTCTCGATGGTCACCTGCCAAACACTTTGTCTCTGGCTTCTCGATAAGCTGAAAAAAAAATTCTTTTTTTAATGGGTTTTTTAATTCATATTTCAGTATCTTTACGGCGGAATTTTTTTTTTTTCTGGAAATTCTGAAATAGAATAATATTTTGCGAATGTGTGCAAATTTTCAAAACCCTACATCGCATAGTTTTAAAATATGCATGAGGGCAAAAACCTACACTGCTAAGAACAATCTGACTTGCACACTCGCATTTTTCTGGAAAACCTTCCTCCTCCTTGAGATTGAAACAAATGTCGGATGAGTTCATTTGCAGTTTTGATAAAATGTCATGCTTTTCTTTGATATTTTCGCTAATTCAATTGAGGTTTTTAACGTTTCAATTAATATCTCGACTAATTATGAAAACTTTAAAATTCCGAGTGTCAGGGGCATTCGGACATGCCTTGGACTATCCTCGTAGAAATTTTCAGCCTTGTACGTGCAGTAGATTTTCCTAGTCATTGCACACAGACACACAGAGCAAAACTTTCTTTTATTAGTATAGATATAAAATTTTAATAGACACTACATAATTCACAATATTGCCTGTGTGTATTTAACGCAATATAATAGAATGTTCTACAAATGAACAAAGCTATCGTATGTTACTTTACTTTCAAAATATACCTATTGCTTTCACGTGTGAAATACTATACGAGAATGCATATAATAATCATCATTTTTCTCACTGCTTCATTTCTATATATAGAACATGTATCGGATAGATATAAAATATTGAATTTCTTTTTCATTTAACAATATAAGGCAGTGGTGTAAAAATCTAGGCGCCAGCGGGCAGTCTCCCACTACTAATTTTATCAGTTTTCTATGCTTAAATTTTATTAGCATTCTTACAAAAAAATTGGACGAAATATTAGGCGAAAAATAACAAATAAAATTTAGTGGTGGGAGACTGACCGCTGGCGCCTAGATTTTTACACCCCTGATATATGGTATACTTTTGGAAAGTAATATCCATGAGAGGAAGTAGCTATAGCAATGAGTGTTTCCATCGTATAATTTGTTAATTTTACTTCTCGTCTTTTATTTTCACTTTTATCGACATGTAGTCCAGGGGAAATGCACCCAAAAAAAAAAGAGGGTTACCTCGCAAAAGGTCGAGTAGAAGATTTTTTTTCTGACTTTGTTTTTATGCCAACATGGAAAAACCAAGTTTTCCAACAAAATTTCTTAAGGCTAAATTTTCTGAGGCCAAAAAAACAACAAAATTTTGGGACTTTTTAAAATTTATTTTTGTTAAATATCTCGAGACCCGTTGCCGTAGCATATTATTTGTCAATTTTGCAATATTAAACAGGACAAAATTTTCTACAACTTTCATGTTTACAATTTTTTATACACTTAATATCAAGCACAGTACACCATTTTAAAAATAATAAAATTAAAATGGTCGAGAAAGATTTTTTTGTGCTTATATTGATTTGTTTAGCGTTATTCGCAATAGTTATTTTGAATAAATGCGCGCTCTGAATCATACGATATAATAAATAAAAAATTCCACAACTTAAAATTCTAATTTGTTTATTATCAAAATTAATTATCAATTATCATATTAAAAAATTGTAAATATCCCTCATTCCACAGCTGCTATCCTTTTTAGGCTTTCCAACAAAGTTTTTATGAATTCGGTTTGTCTGTCTGTCTCTCTGACCGTGCTCTAACTCGCGTAAATATAGTCACATTCACATGAAATTAATACATAGATGACTGGGGTTTACTATGGCTTGTTGGTTATTGAAAATTAAGTGTGTAGCTTTTACGGTTCATTTACAGGGACACTCAAATTACATTATGGCCTATGGAGGATGGAAATCGTTTCCGGTGTATTTAAATGATATTACACTATTTTAAACATATTGAAATTTATATATATATATATATATATATATCGGTGAGCTATCCTACAAGGTGCTTATTGTAGAATGTGGTGTGTACATAATATTTATCGTTCATTTACAGGCCATACAAAAGTATTTGGCTACAAAACTGGCTATGAAGAATAATTGCTGAAAGTGCGTTTTCAGTTGTGGTACCTAAGCGTTTTTAAATATAACTTTTTTTTTTGCATATTACTTGGTGTGAATAAATTCTATAGATTATATACATTTCCGTTTATTGACGGAAATTGCTGAATGGAATTTTGAACTGTGCTATGCGTTTATTTGAACTAACTTGGTAGTATAAGGAAGATGACGCATGAAAGGCACATTTTGTGTTTATAAGCTTATAAAATAATGACATTAAAAGATATCAATTTCAAATTTGCTCCAAATTGTTGCCTAAAACGTTTGTTTTGATACTACTAAAAGCTCTTATCCTTATGTACAGTAATTAAAAATATATACGCATTTTTATAAATTGGGAGAAATGTCCCTTTTAACCCCATTGTAGGTGATGAAAGGGACACTGTGCGGGGTTGAAAGGGACACGCGTAAATAAAATACTTTTATGAACATTATTTCTTTTTATTTGAAATTACATTATTCAAAAATAAAAGGTAATTATACACAAATAAAAATAAAATATATTGCAACATATAACATAAAATTAAAAAAAATAACATGTTTAGGCTAACTTGACATAAAACAACTTTAAATCAGTCAAAAAGTTTAAGAAAAATTTAGCTCTAGCTGTCTCACCACCAGTTTTTGGCTTAGGAAATTTCACCCACAATATCATTAATATTCACGTCATTCATGTCAATAGCATCAGTAAATGTAAAATGATTTTATTCTGGGTTTTTTTTCGGAAATAATGTAATTTTAATTCATTACGAGTGCTTTTCTGGAGTTAGTGGCTACAGTGTGACCGGAATATCATCATAATTATTCCATTTCCTTTCGCAAATTTTATTGTCTCAATATTTATATTGCTTTCATAATTATCAAATAAGATAATCGCAGGATCAGTTTTGGAACAACTAGAATTATTAGCTAATGCCCAATTGCTTTAAAAACTTTGATGAGCAAATTCAAGTTTTTGGAATTGGGCACTTTCGAGAATGAACTCCTTAAAATATTTACTTGGGAAAACGAATACTGTTGAACAGAGTTACCTGATGCAGAAACAAAACACAAAAGTGTGACAAGTTTACCACGTTCAGCTGACGTTACGTAAGAAAATTTTTTTTCACTAGGTTTTGCTGCTATATTAGGGTTGGGTTGATTTTTGACGGCCAATTATCTACACGAGGGATATAGGCCCGGGGGGGAGTGCCCTCCGTGGGGGTCTTTTTAAGGGAACCTAATCCGTATTAACGCATGGAAGATCCACGGCTCGAAGAAAACCACGAAAACTCCGAACGATTAGGCCGACGGGCGCGATTGGGATCGAACCCAGCACTTCCCGTCTACCAGCTTCAAGAGCACAACCTCTCGGCCACTGGTGGGGCCCGCTGCTATATTAGGTGGTTTGTGCTCTTTCATTAAGCCTGCTTTATCACAGTTATATAGTTGTATTATGTCCTATGTAAATTTATAACGATCAATAACTAACTGAAGCTTTAAAAATATCAACATTAGCTTTGTTGAAAATTGTACTTCTTTTTAAACTAATGGCTATAGGTTTCTTAAGAGAAAGTAATGAATTTCGATGCATAAAATCTTGGAACCAATCAATTCCAGCTTGCTTCTTTGTTTGCCAAGATAGGGACATATTTGCAGAGTTCAAAGCAATTGAATACTCATATTCCCAGTTGCCATACCATATTTGATACTACATGCTTGGTGCAAATATGAAGCCAACTCATTTTATTGATCTTCACTAAAGGACGCTTGGTAGGAACATCCTGAGGGGTTGAACAGACATGTCCCTTTTAACAACCCCTCAGTTTCTGTCTCTTTCAACCCCATACCCACCTAGCGAAATTAAAAATGTATTTATGCATGAGAGTATTCTAGCTAACAAAATATACTGATATGCGCATAAAGTGTATACTTTACAGTGCTAAATAATGTAAATATTGTAATGCTAAACGCAATATTAATGTTTTAGAGAAAAAAAGGAAAGCAACATAAAAATTTACTTTTTTATATCAAAAACAGGTTTTACTTTCCTCACCTACAACGCTACAATTGCTGACATTCGTTATAAGCATTATTAAGACAGAACAAGTATCGTCATCGATTGAGCCAAAGTTGAAACTTCGTACATTTTATTTTCTTCCTGAAATTTTGATTGTAACTTTCATCCCCAGTCTCCCCTACATACAAATCTATATATCATATACAGGGTTGCACATAAAAATTCGGATGTTTTTTCGACTATTGGTGATAATTGCATTATGCATTTTCTAAATTGTTTATTTAGACATCGTTCCACTTAATAAAATGTAAAGTTTTTTTTACATTATCCTGAATGTGTTGGAGAGTGTTTCTTTTTCTTTCTAACCGATTACCCCAGCTTAACGGGTTTTGGTTGGAGAGTGTTTCATACTCTATGCTGGACACATATTTTTTTGTTCCTGTTTACTATTTTTTAATTCAATTTTTGTATCAATTTATCAATGTATTTTTTGTATCAATTTTATTTCATTAAAACATTTCTTAGTAAAGGGCTGTGCATATACAACTTTATCATTTTAGGGGGGAGGGGGTCTGGCACATGATATCGTAAGATATCGGTAGGGGGAGGGGGGCTTTTTCTTTTGATAACGTTATCTTTTTTTATCCAACCAAACTCTTCTTTTTTTTTAAACTTTGTCCTTACATCGAAATACTATGTTATCTTTTTTATTAGTCTGTTATCTATTTTTATGCGAATACAAAGTTATTATTAAAATCTTTAAAAGGTTATAAAATTATTGAATTGCAAAATATGGAATACCCCAATGTTTAATGTGATGTCTGGAGTCGTCTGGATAACCTTTCTTTTGATTTCTGTTGGCGCCAATGTCACGTGATACACGGGCCCGCGGAGAGGTAGGGGGGACACTGTTTTTCAGAATAGAAGAGTTTTTTGAGAAGTGTAGACGTGGGCCGTGCATGTTTTGGCCGGCGAGTGTTTTTTTTTTTTATTTATAAAACGGAAGTGTCAGTTACTACGAGCATCGCAGAATTATGATTTGAGTTTTATGGGAAATAATTTAGCAGTATGGTGAAGCGTAGGTTTTGGAGTGTAATATGAAGATATTGTGTGCTGGAAATTGGAATTTAAAATCTGTATATATAATTGTACATAGCGTGTTGTCATCCATGTTTTCATGTATTCTTGAAAATAAACTAAATATTCTATGTTAAAAGAAGGAGTGCTATATTTACCGATGAATACACACTTGTGATGATTAGCGGATTGCGAGCGTACATCACACGCTCTCATTTTCGATAACGACAGCTGTTATAAGAAGGAAGCAGCATGTTTATTTAGTTTTAATTGAAGTTAATCTGAATAAGAAATGTTTGCAGATATTTTAAGTAGATAAGGAAATAGAAAGTGATTTATTATTATGTGTTTGTATATTTATATAAATGATTTAAGGAGACGAGAGAAAAGTACATAATTAATTATTATGATTGATTTAACCCTTAAATGCCGGGTGTTGCTTTTCGGCAACATACCCAAATTAGGGTCTAAAATACTATTAGAATAATATTGAAGCTATAATGCCTAATGCTGCCAATAAAATACATTCTGAAAATATTATTAAATCGATTTTCAACATGTAGATGGCAACACTTGTGCTGTTTAAGAATAAAAATATATTTCTTTTTTTAATTGTTGCTACGTGTTCTTTGTGTTTTGTTTAGATGTTTGCGAAATACCCTATTTTGTTCTGCAGTGAGCAAGTAAAATTTATTTCTTATTATAGTACCTAAAATTCTTGTGTGTTTAACGTTATAGAATTTAATCAAGGAATTTTTTTTCAATTAAAACCAGTATTGCCGAATAGTAACAAACAGTTTTTTAGCCGTAAACCATACTTAAAACAAAATATGATTTTTTTAAGTATTTTTCCCATGATTTATTTAAAAAAGGAAAGCCGAAAAACATTATTATAATGATTTTTGAAAAATCATGAAGTTAAGGGTTAAGCATGCCAGAGGAAAGATGATATTTATAGTGTGGCATTTATTACATGATTTATTTATTTAAGATGACAGTATCTGTTATATGTAGAATTTATTATAAAAGTGTTTCAAATAGAAAAAGAAAAATGTTTAGCATTAAAGGGCTGAGGAAAGAAGATTTAGTTGTAGTCGCAACTGAATTAGGCTTAAAAGTAGAGGTTGAGCACAGATTTGTAGATTTGAAAACACTCATTGAGGGAAGCGACCAATATGCTAAGGATACTGAATTTGTAAAAGAATTTTAAAACACTACGGTATCAGATAGAATAGAAAAAGAAAAACGTGAAGCCGAGTTACTCAAAATTGAAAAAGAAAATGTCAAAACAGAACAGAACATTGCACTAGAGTTAGAACGCACAAAATTAGAAGTCATAAAAGCCCAATTAGAAATGGCGAAGATGCAATCTGAAGATAAGAATTCGGATTCGGGGGGGGGATGGACAAAAATCCCATACTAATTCTTTATAATCTCTAATTAAAAGTGTTAGAACTCTGAGCATGCCAGTCCCGACTAAACCGGAAGCGCGGAATTTATTTTTTAGTTCGCTCGAAAACGCATTCGAAATGAAAAAAGTTGCAGAGGAGTTAAAAGTTGAAATTTTACTAAATTTAGTAGGTGAACGCGAGGCACATTTATTAGTTTATGTAAATACAAATGAAATGAAGAGTTATCCGAAGGTTAAGGCTTTAATTTTAAAAGAATTTGAACCCACCCCGGAAGCTTGTCTAGAAAATTTCCTTACGTCAAAAATAATGAAAAATGAAAACCATTTACAATTTGCAAGCAGAATCCGAGCTAATTGGGATTTTTATTGTGAGCTTAGTAAATGATTTCGATACGCTTAAAGAATTAATTGTTACCGATAGATTATTAAGTTCATTAGATTCAGAAACGCGGAGTTATGTTAAATTAAAGCAAATGGATGACTGGCTAAAACCACGCGAAATCGCGGAATTATGCGATAATTGGTTTACTTCAAAGGGTAGAACTTTTTCGGAATTATATGATAGACCTGTAAAATCCTTTCGCAACTATGATGAAACCGGAAGTATGAATCATGGGAAATATATCCCACCTCATATCAGAAATAATGTTCTTTCTCGCGATAGAAAAACTAATGACATTTGTAAGCTGTGTAAATAAACAATTCATTTGCGTTTCAAATAATAAAGGAAAAAATAAAATGGGGAATTTCCGCAATCAAACGAAAAAGGAATCGGGTATTGAGAAAAATAAACATGATGAAAAGTTAGTTGCTAAAGTGATAGCTTTATGTTCTGGGAATGAGGCAATAAATACGCAAGCTTTGCAATATCAGGATGTCTGGTTAGGCGAGCGGAAAACGAATACATTGTTTGATAATGCGGCCGAAATTCCAGTAGTTAATTCAAATCAAATACCGGATTCATTTAGAAATAATGAAAATTCAAAAATTCAGTTGGTATCTGCTTTTGGAGACAAAATAACCGCTGACCTTATAACTTTACCCATAGCTTTAGATTCCGGAGAGTCAAATAGTGTAGTTAACAGCGTAGATGTTCGCTCGCAGCAACAGCTAAATTATATGGGTTGGGTCATGTATTATCACGCCAACGATTTATGAGTTATTACGATCAGCTCAGAGTGGAGGGAAAGAAAATAGATTATGTGATGTGTCGGTGCCTACGGAGGAGATGCAGTCGGAAAGGGGGAAGAAATTAAATATAAAAAAGCAGGGGGTAGTGAAATGGGACAACAAAGTATGAATGATGAGAATTTATGTTTATTAAGGCAAAAAAAACTGCAGAAAAAGAGTTAATGATTAGTTGTATTGAAAGGAAAAATAATAGCGAAGATTTAAATGTGGGTCGTCAATCAGATGCGAGTATTTACAGGGCGCAACAGAAAAGATGCGAATCGCTACAGGGAGCTTTCAAAGATGCAGAAAAAGAGAAAAACGGGTTTGTTATTGTAGATAATTTGCTTTATCATAGGGAAAGAGTTTCGAGAGATCAAGTTATGCAATTAGTGGTACGAAAGGTGAGGAGGGGGGGAATTTTAAAAGTTGCGCACGAATCGGTTTTCGCTAATCATCTCGGCATGAAAAAAAAAGAGAGAATTCGTTATTCATTTTTTTGGCCAGGTATGTCGCGCGATCTGGAAGAATATTGTACAAGGTTACGTGTAAAGTTTGCCAACTACGGAGAACGGAGAGGGCCAGCGATCAGATACCCATTGTTCCAATTGAGAGACCGGAACTTACGTTCGACGTTGTAAATATTGACATAATTGGAAAAATTGTACCTCCTTCAGCGCGTAAGCATCAATACCTACTTACTTTGGTAGACCAACATTCGAGATGGCCCGACGCAGTTCCGTTATGGACAATTACGGCTAAAGCCACGTGCGATGCATTGTTAGAGATATTTATGCGAATAGGAATACCTCGCGTAATAGCGAGTGATCAGGGCAAAAATTTTGTATCAGGGTTAATACAAGAGTTTCATGCTAGGCTGGGGCGGCTCCTAGGTTTGAGACGCCGGTGCACCCACAGAGCTCGGGATTTTTTGAACGATACAATCAGGTATTGAAACGCATGTTACTCCATATAATTCGTAGTGACCTAAAAATTGGGATAAACACATCCCCTATCTATTATTTGCGTACAGAGAAATTCCGAATAACACTACGGGCGTATCGCCATTCAAATTAATGTATGGAAGGAAGGCCAGAGGGCCACTGGCGGTATTAAAATCTACATGGACAGGCAAAATCCCAGTACCTATAAATCTAGGAAAGAGCGCAACCGAATGCCTCCAGGAGTTACAAATTAATTTAGAAAGGGCGGCGGAACAAGCGGCGATAGTATCGGAGGTTAAGTACTCGTATGCGGAGTACGCTAATTTAAGAGCAATTTACAAGGAATTTAGACCGGGGACAATGTATATTTATTAATTGCGGACTCCACGAACAAACTTTACGCGAGATGGACAGGGCCAGCCGAAATAGTGGCGCGCTGTAACCCTGATTCTTACAAAGTGAAATTAATAAACGGGAATGTTAGAAATGTCCACGTAAATAAGATCAGAAAATTTACTCCTAGGGTACAGGCGGTGGGGGTGATCTTCGAAAATGAGGAAGAATTAGGGAAGGTCCATCCTACCCCCAGTTCGAATGATAACTCCGACCTATTCAATATAGAGGAAGTTGATCTAAGTCATTTAGGAAAGGTGGAGAAAGAAAAAATGTTAGATTTATTGTATAAGTATAAAGAGTTATTTTCCAGAAAAGTGCAAATAGCTAAGGTAGGAGAGCATAAAATACGAATAAATGACGCAGAAAAGAAAAAGCCCTATGTTTACCGAATCCCAGAGGCCTTGAAGCCAGAAGTAGATAAACAAATTGAGGAGCTATTGGAACTAGGTCTGATTGAAGAAAGTGAGGCAGAGGCGCCACACCCAGTAGTGTGCGTGATAAAGAAGGATGGGGGCCTTGCGCGTATGCGTAGATTTTCGAGCACTGAATGCTATTACAAAAACTGATGGTTTCCCAATGGAAAATGCCACCGACCTGTTGTTCAGTATTGGCAGGGCCAATGTGATAACCACAATAGACTTATTGAAAGGGTACTGGGCCATACCACTGGAAGAAGATAGTCAAAATTTCGCAAGCTTCAAAACACATAGGACTCAGTATCGCTTTAAAGTAATGGCTTTCGGGCTCAAGAACGCAGCTGCGACTTTTCAAAGAGAAATGAACAAAGCACTGTCCGATTACAAGGAGTTTGCCAGAGCATATATAGACGACATAGCCGTCTTTTCTGAAACATTTGCTGAACATCTGGTGCATCTAGAAAAGATATTTTCTAAGTTATCACAGTTACGATTTTCAGTCAACTTAAAAAAATGCGGATTCGCAAAACCTCAGATCAAGCACTTAGGACATATCATCGGGCCCGGTAGCCATCGGACCGACCCTGGAAAAGTGGAGGCCATTCAAAGACTAGCTGTGCCTCAAACGAAGAAACAGTTGAAAAGTGTTCTTGGTCTGTGTAATTATTATAGAGATTACATTCCCAAATATGCTGAAGTAGCATATCTTCTAACTGAACTAACGAAAAGGAACAGTCCAGAGCAGTTGTGTTGGTCAGAAGACTATGACCGGGCATTCAGTCAGTTGAAAAGAGGTCTTATCGAAGCACCTAGTCTACATATCCCCGTTATAGGAGTGCCATTTGTCATCGAGTGCGACGCATCTGCAGTCGGCATCGGCGCGTGCTTATCGCAGCGAAAAGACGGAGTACTGTACCCAGTAAGCTATGCCAGTCAAAAGCTCACCAAAACTCAACAGGCTTGGCCGACGATTGAAATGGGGGCCTATGCGGTCATCTGGAGTCTAAAGAAGTTCGAAACGTGGATTTTTGGTTCACCTGTGGAACTTATCACCAATCACAACCCACTAACTTTCATCACCGAAAATGCCCCTCAATCTTCCAAACTGCAGCGATGGGCATTAGCACAAATATGACGTTAGGATTTCGTACCGACCTGGTGCTAAGTTGATAAATGCAGACGCACTGTCTAGAGTTGAGACTATTGGATAAGAAAACAAACTGTGAGAAACTTTCCAAACTGTTTTAGATTTTAAAGCGTTAAGATTACTTTAATTGTTTCTGCATCTATATCTTGTATATGTTTTTGGTTTATTGCATTTATTATCATGTATTATTAAGTATTAATTATGTTTTGTATTAGTAGGTAAGAAGAGTTTTAGTCGGTGTGCCCAGACTATTTCAAGAAGGTAGTTTGTGTTTTTTTGTATATATTTATTAATTTGTATTTTCATTTGGGTAGTTTGTTTAAAAAATGAAGTATGAGGACGACTCCAGACTAGATTTCAGATAGAAAATGAAGGACCCCCTCCCCCATTTTCAGTCTTGGGTGTGGGGTGCGATGCCTGGAGAAGTCTGGATAACCTTTCTTTTTATTTCTGTTGGCGCCAATGTCACGTGATACACGGGCGCGCGGAGAGGTAGGGGGGACACTGTTTTTCAGAATAGAAGAGTCTTTTGAGAAGTGTAGACGTGGGCCGTGCATGTTTTGGCCGGCGAGTGTTTTTTTTTTTTTTTTATTTATAAAACGGAAGTGTCAGTTGCTACGAGCATCGCAGAATTATAATTTGAGTTTTTTGTGAAATAATTTAGCAATATAATGAAGTGTAGATTTTGGAGTGTAATATGAAGATATTGTGTGCTGGAAATTGGAATTTAGAATCTGTATATATAAGTATACATAGCGTGTTCTCATCCATGTTTTCATGTATTCTTGTAAATAAACTAAATATTCTGTGTTAAAAGAAGGAGTGCTATATTTACCGAGGAATACACACTTGTGATGATTAGCGGATTGCGAGCGTATATCACATTTAATATTCTTATTCTTATGTTATATGCGTACGCGTATATAATCCGCTGTTCGAGAAACCATACCCGAAGTAGGTTTGAAATGATACTTGTGTTTACTAGTAAAATAAAAGAGAAATAATGTTGTCCACCTCCTTTTGTAGATAAGAAATTCTGTTTTGTCTCCCCCCATCCCGTGAGGGGGGAAGTGCAAGAAGACATTATTACTGTTGAATGCATTATCTGACAAAAAGCTATTATTAAATTATTTTAAATGCAAACAATTACTTTTAAGTGTTATTTGATATACAGTCATTTCATGTATAAAGTGATATTTTATTAACTTCTCCTCATTTTGAATCAATAAAGTATGCGAAAAATAACCATGTTTGAATATCACTCCAAATTAAAAAAAATATTAAAAAAAAATTAGACATTGATAACGATATCATTACGGTAGTGGTGGGGGGGGGGGGAGGGGTTTCGAGGGATGATAACGTATATCGTAAGGGGGCAAGGGGGTCCAGAATTACCATAAAGTTTATAACGTTATATAAGTACAGCCCTAAGCATCATTTCTATTCTCTTGAATACGCCATAAAGACTCATTGCATCATTTCCCCCTACGCCCAAAATCACAAACAAATTACAGTTCTTTTTTAATGTACAAGAATAAAGATAGAGAAATGTTCTTTGATTGGCAAAAACACATTTTTGTTCTCTTCCGCCAATTGTTATAGTAAAAACGGTTCTCTTTTTAATGCTTTTTCAGTGTTAAAATAACATGTTACAATTCACCTTATTTATTATTTTTTTCAGTGGCCTAATTTCCTGTGTTGTTGTATAAGAATTCAATAGTGAGTTAATATCTTCTAACTAAGTTAGTTTTTCTTTATCAACTGGAGCAACACCGAGAGATTCAACTAAACAGTTGACCTTCAAACGCTCGTCATGACTGAAAAAGGATTTTCTTATGTAAACATCACTGCTATCCTTACACGTATAGTTTATTATATAAGCGTGTGTTATTACAGAGGTGGAAACCTTTTTAAAGTTTATACCTAATAACTCAGCCAGAAGAAAAAACATTTTTAAAAAATTCTCATATGTGGAATTTTGTAGGCGAAAGCGAGTGAAATTCATGTTTTCGTACCGGAAAAACCCCACTGAAATTACACAGTTACACTGCTTACACTATTTCGATCTGCAATCTCTCTTTTATTTATAACTAGTAATTATATAATGCATTTTGTCACAAAATAACATAAGTAAATGAGTGTTTTTCGGACAATATATTTTATGTTGCGATACTTAAAAAACATTTTGCTTTGAAATACCGAAAACGAAATTTGAATATGCATTTTACATTATATCGTATGAAGAATTTGTTTTTATGGAACTTTGCTAAATTTTTATATTAAACAGAAATTTGATGTATTTTCAATATTTAGTTGTATTTTTACATGGTTGGGTATCAAAAGTAGAACAGATAAGCAGTGTCGTTAGAAAAAATATATGTGCCACTTTATATAACTAACGAATAAAAGAGTTTATGTTAATTAATTCGTTCAAAGCAAATTAATTCATTCAATAACGAATACCCGCTTTTTAAAGTATTTACCATTCGCATGACATTAAATCTAAACAAAGAGAAAATGGCGTGAAATTTAAATGAGCGTTGTAATTTATCTGAATGAATGGACGTATATAATAATTAAAATTTTATATCATGAAATACCTCTGACAGTTTAAAATTCTGTACTTATTATTTTGAATTCATTAAAATAACGCGTAAATCAATATTTAACATACCCCAGTGTACTTCCCAAATGAATTTAAATCCAGTGTATATTATATAATTTCACAGTTGTCAAGTCATGTCACAACTCCGAAACAATTTTAATTGGAGAAAATTTGTATGGTTCACCTGAAATTATATTTGTCACGGAGCAATAAACTAAACAGTCATTTCAAAACTAATATTCATTAAATTAATTTATATGGTAAACGAATCGATCTATTCATCGTTGCTAACAACTAAATTAACTCTAAAACATATTATAATTAAAATATGAATAACGGTTTTATTTTAGCTGTTGGTGACGATAGTTTTCCTAGGATTCAAACATGAAAAATTCATGCTTTTTTATGCAATATTATGGTCAATAAGATTTTTAAAAGATGGTTAATTAGCATATAAAAAAATCTAAAAAAATCATCACAATTTCAAATTGTTTTAACAGTGCCTACAATTTTGAAAATACACGCAATTTCATCTTTAGAAATACAAAGACTTAATTATAAAAACATTTTTCCAAACATTCTTTTTAAGTAAACTTAAAGTAATTATAAAATTATTTTATGGATAAGCAAATCATCAGGCATTGTGAACAAACATACTAATATAATATCGATGGTGTACAAATAAAGTATATATAACTCTAACTGGCACTTGCTTTCACTATGTTCGTGGATAAGCGAAAAGAAAAATAAAACGTTCCATCACTTTTATCAAACGTCATTATCAAACACTTGCAATGATATGCTCTCCTACGATATGCCCCGGATCTGGTAGGACATACTAAATATCGCTGGATTGTTTGGAACATAACCATTAACACCCACTCACCCCACCCCTCGTCATCCTTTGAAAAGAGTCGTCTCCAGCTATTTAAACAACAGTCATTCACGATCAATCACATCTCAGGAATATTTTTTTCTTTATGATGGCTGGTTGAATAAGTCGAAACTGCTTGGGTGTCGACATTTAGCATCTTCGGCGGTTTTTAGGCTATTAAAAACGTTTTTCATGTATTTTATCCCATTTCTAGTATGATAAATCATAATTTTGATTTTTGTATGTTTAAATATTTTATATAATCTCAATGTGAACGTGACGTTTAGAAAATTATAGTAAAACTATGTTTTTATCTGTCAACAAAGCTAATAAAAAAATGCTAGAAAAAGGCGAGAGCGCCGAAACTTCATTTTCTTTTGCCTTGTGCAAATTTACAGGAACCTTAGATCTGTAGATGTGAGCTATATTACTCTGTGGCACCTGTTCTCAATTTCCGGATTGATCCTAAACTGGAGATGAAAATTGTATCATCTAAAGATCTTATTTTACATTCAATAAAACATTCGAGATCTCTTCTCAACTACGGGCTCGAGTGCGATTAGTTAATAACTTACTTCATGATGTGGAGCCGAAAACGCGTACAATACAAAGGTTTATCGCAGATTAGATTATTGATTATGAGAATCTGAGATTAAACTGGTGTTGCCACGTGTTCCGATTTTCGCGGGCGCCAAAATTCTCGATTTTCATGATTTTTTTAGATTTCATTTAATGCCACTCAGTTCTTTAGTCGACATCGAGTGGAAATAGTTACAGCAAAACCCAAAAAAACAGAAGCTGCCTATAACAGAAAATTTTCATGGTCCCTCAGAAAGGAATACCGTAAAAATCTACCTGCTAAGAAGAAAATTATTCAAAACGGAATATATTTTCAGTCACTGGCAATGTTGTTTTTACACTTTTTAATGCACTTGGTGTTGAATTTAATTCCCCAGTTGTTTCGGCAACTATAAAAAACCAATTAAATCAGAAAAGTACTCAATTAGTGTTCAAAAGACTTTAATGAACTGTTTTGAAAACTTTATATTACTTCCGTGTTTTAATGACTGATATCGCACACCACTTGTGTAAATCTCAGTAACATCTGAACTCTTAGGTTTCACCAGACTCTTTTAATGATTTGTTTATTTTTTACAAGCGGCTCTTCGTTTTTCACCGCATCTCTATTTCACATTTCCCATAATGTATCCGCTCCGATAACACGGAGTTTATTCGTACTACAAAAATGTCTAAAATATATATTATCTTAAGTGCAGAAATGAGTCGTTCTTCTTTCCATCGTGAAAACACATATTAATATATTTTATCTTTACAATTTCTTATGGATACACTCACTACACCTTCAAGGTGTTATTTTCCAACAATAGTGCGATATTATGTAACAAGCATATCCCTGGCCACCCCGACGATGTTTTACGAGCCATCGCGAAACTGAAGAATAAAATTAAGCGATTTTCCTTTCACTTATCTATGTGTCATAAATGAGCAGCAAACAAGCCACAAGGAGACTTACTTTTTCTTTTAATTTAAATATGAAACAGCGCAGTCTCGCTGCCGAGAGTGTAGCGTTTTTGGCTTGACACGCTACTTAAAACTCCAACAGCATTTGATTAATGAGACAGATGAAAGGCTTATGTTTAGCGAAAAGAAATGGTATATATAGTGGCTTAAATTATAAATATTAAAAGTATTTTTCTGAATGAGAAAAAAAAAAAAGATGCCGCATTGAATTATAAAAGTTAATGTTAATTTACCAGAAATAAAAAAGATGAATCAAAAAGAAATTCAACATTTGAATGTTTAGGGAATGAACAATTTGTTGTAAGTGAATTAAAAAAAGGAAATCGAACATTTTACAGTAAATAAATTAAAAAAAAAGAAATATTCTGGACACAAGAATAAAGAAATAAAAAAAGTTAATATGGCAGGGATCAAAGACACCCAAACAGGCGTAAAATTAAATTCGACTAACTATTCAAATTGGAAGTTTCGGGCAGAAAGGATTTTAATAAAAGATTAATTGTTTGAAACAATAACTCAAAATCCCCTGATCCGATTACCGCGGATTGGTCAAAGAAAGACCGTAAAGCGCGTACAATTATGAACTTCTGTATCGAGGACTCCCAAATCGTGCATGTTAAGCACTTAAACACTGCCAGAGAAACCTGGCAAGCTCTAAAAACTACTCACGAAAGAGCAAATCTTTCCATCAAGTTATATTTGCTGAGAAAGTTGTACGGAGCAAAACTCCCAGAAAACGGAAATTTAATAAATCATATTACACACATTTTACAACTCATCGATAAGCTTTCAGCGATAGAGGAAACCATTAACGACCCGCATATTTCTCCTCTGTTACTTTGTTCATTACCCCCTAGCTACAACACGTTAATTACGGCGATGGAAGCCCGGCAGCAAATGAGCTAAATTCCAAGTTTATTAAAGGAAAACTTACCGATGAATATACGAGACGATTAGAAAACACAGATCAGAGGGAGAATTCCACAAAAGCGTTTAAAACGCATAAAAAGTTTCCTAATGAACACTACAATAAAAAGGAAAAACAGTGTGCATACGGTAAATTAGAAAACCATACATATATGGAGTGCTGGCATGTTAAGAACATAAACACTTACTCGCCGTCACAAAAGCAACAGCCGCACAAACCCAAATATTACGCATCATCATTGTGTTATGAAAACATGGTAGAGAAAACAAGAACCGTGAAGCGGAACAAATTCGTATAAACAAATCACGGGGCAATTTCGAAAGAGGCGGCGACGCAGCCTTTATAGTCCAGAAACCAGGAAAACAAACCTGGATCATCCACTCAGGTTCATCGACACACATCTTAAACAGTAAAGACGCGCTTACTCAGTTTAACGACAGTCATCATTGCCAATGGAAAAACGCTGAATTCACACGGAAAAGGTGAAACGACATTTCAGACAAAAACATCTGATGGAGGGATAAACACAATCACATTAAAAGAGGTATTATGCGCAACAGAATTAGAATCCAACCTCATATCGGTAAGCAAGGCAACACAGAATGGTTATGAATTAATTTTTGGTAAAGAAAAATGCACGGTATCCCGAAACGGGAATACTTATCTTGAAGCAATAATGAAAAATAATTTATACCAAGACGAATTATTGGAAAGAAGCTGAAACTAATAAAGTAAACATTACATATCAATGTAGAAATAAAGATTGCATAGCAGTTTGGCAAAGACTGTAGACAATCCATCGTAACTATAATGCGATAAAAGAATTAATAAATAAAAACTTAGCAGAAGGAATAAAAATAAATAACTGTAATCATAATGCATTTTGTGAAATATGCATCCAAGCAAAAATAAGCGATGCCCCATATCCAAAATCAACAAACACACCCAAAACAGGCAAAGTGCTTGATCTGATAGAGACGGACGTATGCACATCTATCGGTATACCCACTATCGGCAGAAAAACAATGTTCGTCACTTTTATAGACGACTATTCGAAGTTCACAGTAATTTATTTGCTTTCGCATAAAAAAGAAGTTTACGATAAGTTAAAAGATTATATAGCCATAGTGAAAACCCAATTCGGCAGATTCCCTAAAGCTATTAGATCCGATAATAGAGAGAAATATTTAGGTAAACAAAAGGAAGAATATCTAAAGGCAAGATGTACCCAACACCAGTTTACGGTACCATTTTGTCCGAGCCAAAACGGTGTAGCTGAAAGAAAGAATAGGTCATTAATAGATATGACTAGGAGTCAACTCTCCGAAGCAGGCTTACCTCAAAAATTCAGGGAGAAGCCAAAAATACGCTAATCACTAGCAGAATAGGCTACCAAACAAAATGACAAACAAAACACCGTTCGCAATCTGGTTCAACCGAAAACCCAATTTACATTACCTGCGAACATTTGGCTGTAAAGCTTATGCATATAAACACAAACACCAGCGAAACAAATTAGATGACAGAGCGCAGGAAGGAATACTTATCGGATATGACAAGAAATCAAAGGGTTTCTGAATATTCACAAAAGAAAACAAAAATAGTAATAGCGAGAACAGTTAAATTTATAAAAAAACATAAACAACTTAAAGGCAAGCAAAGAGGTAGAAAACTCAAACAATGACGACAACTAAATTGAAACAGAGTTAAGTAACTCGGACGAAGAACCATCCGCGTCCAAACAACCCAACGTAGAACCGAGAGATCTCAGAGATCAAATAGAGGAGTACCATCCTACAGATACGTCTATCGCGTCAAAACAAATGACACATTCGAACCAACAGATTTTAATGGCATAACAAACATAAACAACCCTGTAGAAAAGGAAAATTTGCTCAAAGCCACTCAACAAGAAATCAACTCATTAAAGAAAAATAAAACTTGGGACTTAGTGGATACCCCATCAAATAAGAAAGTTATTAGAAATAAGTAGATTTTTAAGTGAAAGTTAGATAATTTAGTAAATGTATAAAAATACAAGGCCTGCTTAGTAGCGAAAGGATACAATCAGAAGTACGGCGAAGATAATGATGAAACCTTTGCACCCGTAGTTTCGCACACAACAATCCGCACATTTTTATCCTCGGCGGCATATAAAAATCTTACTGGTCAACACGTTCACATAAACGCTGCATTTCTTCACGGGGAGATAGAATAAGAAATTTTCATGAAACAACCAGAGGGTTTTATATAAAAAAATTGTGAAAACGAAGTGTTCTCTGATCTGACTATCAACGGCTTAAAGCAGGCAGCTATAGCCTGGCACAAAAAGATCGCAGAATCATTAAAAAACATGAATTTTCTTCAAAGCACTGATGACTCATGTTTGTTTACTAGAAAAGAAAAGGAAATTTTCACATATATCATCGTCAACGTTGACGATATTTTAATCGCGAGTAAAAGTGAAATAATTAAAGGTGTAATAAAAAAATTGCAAAATGAGTACGGAGTGAAAGATATAGGTGAAATAAGTCAGTACCTAGGGGAAAACATAATCAAAAACAATGATGGTTACAAATTAAACCAAAAGCCAAAATAAAAGATTTTGTTAGAAAGTTAAATTTAACAGACGCAAGACCTGTTGGCACACCGATAGAAGTAGGTTTCTATAAATTAGAAGATAGCGACAATTAACTTCCAAACAACACTATATTCAGGCAAGCGATCGTTCGCTCTTGTGCATAGCCACGGTCACTCGACCAGACATTATGGCACCAGTAAATATACTTAGTAAGAGAAGCGCATCACCGCGCGAAAAAGACTGGAATGCGGCAAAAATAATTGCTATTTATCTCAATTGCGCGAAACACCTATGCCTAACAATAAGTAAAAATTAATCCACCAACACTTATCGCATATGCTGATGCAGACTGGGCTGGGGACACTAAAAATAGAAAATCAACCACCGGTAATATTTTTATACTAAGTCAAAATCCCATTAAATGGATTAGGAAGCTGCAGTCAAGTATTGCATATTCTTCCGCTGAATATGTTTCTGCAGCAAGTGCAGGCTAAGAAATTTTATATATTTTAAAACTCCATGAAGATCTTAACTTGCATCAACAAAAACCTATTACGCTTTACCATGACAGCCAAAGCATCATAAAGTTGATCTAAAACGGGAAATTCTCAAAGCGGACAAAATATATCGACATCCGCTATCATGCCATAAGGCAATTAAAGGAAGATAGAATTATCGAGTTAGAATACTGTGCACTCAAAACATTAATGCTGACAGCTTGACGAAACTCACATCCAAACCTGAACTTCTGTGTCATCATAAGACAATGTACTTGTTTCCTTATCCATCTGAGGAGATTAAGGAGGGGTGTTGAATTTAATTCCCCAGATGTTTCGGCAAATATAAAAAAACAATTAAATCAGAAAAGTACTCAGTGAGTGGTTCAAAGACTTTAATGAACTGTTTTGAAAACTGTATATTACTTCCGTGTTTTAATGACTGATATTGCACATCACTTGTGTAATTCTCTGTAACATCTGAACTCTTAAGTTTCACCAGACTCTTTTAATGATTTGTTTATTTTTTACAAGCGGCACTCTGTTTTTCGCCGCATCTATATTTCACATTTCCATTAATGTATCCGCTCCGATAACACGGAGTTCATTCGTACTACAAAAATGCTTAACCCCTTAGGGACGGGAGCCTTTTACGAAATGTTTAATCTTTTGTCACCGTTTTTTAAAAACAGAAATTTCTGTCTTCTTGAATCGAGAAAATGCGCTGATTAAATAAGGCAAATTTTACCGTAAAATTTTACTGGTGAGGAAAAACAAGGATTCTGACCGCTTCATGCGGCACGTATACGTGTCGCTCGTCCCCAAGGGGTTAAAATATATAATATCTTAAGTGCAGAAATGAGTCGTTCTTCTTTCCATTGTGAAAACACATATTAATAGATGTTATCTTTACAGCTTCTTATGGATACACTTGCTACATATTCAAGGTGTTATTTTCACACGATAGTGCTTTTAAATAAAAATCATATTTAAGCATTAAATACAAGGATACAGCGATATTATGTAACAAGCAAATCCCCGGCCACCCCGCGGATTTTTTACGAGCCATCGCGAAACTGAAGAATAAAGGTAGGCTATTTTCCTTTTAATTATCTATGGATTATAAATGGTCAGTAAACAAACCACAAGGAGACTTACTTTTTCCATTTTGTTTAAATATGAAACAGCGCAATCTTGGTGCCGAGAGTGGAGAGTTTTTGGCCTGAAACGCCACTTAAAACTCCAACACTTGGTACAGTAAATTCTGTGAAAACGAGACCTGTTTATAACGGAATCCTTACTGAAACATACAAATCTAATTCAGTAAACTCTCTTTAAGACGGAATCTGTGTAAGACAGAAATCTCTCTAAACTAATAACTCGGAGAGATTTTCATGTCCCTGCGAATCTATAGACTTAGAGTAAAATTTGTCTAAGGCGGAATACTGTCTACTACGGAAAATTTTCTTGGTTCCGATTGATTTCGCCTGAGACAGAGTTTACTGTATTTCCATACAGAAGGAATACCATACAATTATAACAGCTCAATCAAAAAGCTCTCCTAAACGGAATTTTGTTTCGATACCTAGCGATTCCGCTTTCACATATTTTTCTGTATAAGATTAATTTTTTTATATAATATAATAGATTTTACTAAGACGGAATCAAATGACTAGTTAAAGATTCCGTTTTAGATAGGTTTTCGTCTTAGCAAGTTTAATTGTATATGGTATTATTTCCGTGGGAACCATGATTTTTTTTTTTTTTTTTTTTTTTTTTTTTTTTTTTTTTTTTTTTTTTTTTTGCGTTTTAGATAAGATTCAGTTATAGGAATTGTTCGTTTTGATAATATTTGCTGCATTTAAAGATTTAGATGCTGTCCCGATTTTTTCATCTTCCTGTCTAGTCTTTTGTGACAGTAGACCTGGCAACACTAGCTTAAACCGAGTACGCGTACTTTGTTCTGTCTGATGAAGTTGCGAATTAAAAGCTTCCGAATTTTTAGTCGTGTTCTCTGATATTCTATTAGAGATACTAAAAAAGTTAAGAATTTTTACATGAACAAGACGAATATACCCGATTCAAACCAGTTGTAAGAAAATTTACAAGAAGAAGAGTTCATGTACCTCACGGTAATGATCAATTCAAAATGCGGAAGATGCATGCAATGCGGAAGAGCCCCATTTTGCATGAACCTTGCTGTGCCTGGTCTATCGTCTAACGCTTGTTTAGTGGCGACAAATTGTTTCAAAAGCGCAATATACCGCTCAGTCGTCACCATTTCTCGCATTAAAAAGAGCTCAATAATGCCTTTGCGACAGATTGCAGCCCAAACTGTAAGTTTTTGTCTATAGAGTGGTTGTGCGTGAGTCAAATGTGGATTTTCTCTACCCCAAATTTGCGGATTGTGTCTGTTAATGACACCATCCAGATACAAATGGGCCTCATCCACAAACCATATTCGGTTGACATCGAAACCAGAACCATCAATCTCGTCGAGCATCTCGTTAAACAAATTCTCTCGTTGTCGTTCAGCTCGAACTGGTATGACGTTCTGACATTGAATCTTGTAAGGAAGCATGTGTAATGTTTTCCGCTGGATTCTGAACGTGGTGGGTGGCTTGATTCCGGATTCAACTGCAAGTCCGCGGACAGATTTATTTGGATTACGCTCAATAACTGCAGCAAGTGTCGATGAATTTTCAGGAGTAATGACGGAGTGGGTCCGACTCATATTTCCGATTAACGCATCGGCCACGTTGCCTGTCTGTTGAAAATTTTTTGAAAAGCTCACGAATTCTTTTCCCATTTGGACCTTTTGCGACTTGAAATCGCGTTTGAAAACTTCTCCTTGTGGCAGTAGGACTCTGATTTTTTCGGAGGTACTCCAACACAATAAACACACGTTCCTCCACGGTATATATCACTTTCGGAATTATTTCACTATACGCTAATAGCGGTCAGATTTCAATGGCGAAATCTTCGACGGCGAGTTGTTCTATGCGTCTGAACTCTCTTTAGAAGGATTCTTAACGCTCTCAGAGCCATCTATCGGCGATATTTTTAACTAAATTGTGAGATTTATGTATAAGATTCTTACGATTTTTTAATAACCATACCACTGGTTTCATGTTCCTATCTATCACCGTTTCCGAATTATTGATTTTTAAAGTTAGGGGTCCTTTGTAAAACACCTTGTATGTTCTATGTCTGAAGTGAAATCGAACACAGATAATTGAAAGTGACATAACTCAGCTTGTCCGCTTTGATATAAAAAAAAAAAATTCTAAAGTGAATCCCCCTCCCAAAAAAAAAAAAAAAAAAAAAAAAAAAAAAAAAATTAAACACTTTTTGGGATATGCAATTTTCTTTGTGGTTTTAGAGTATTATTTAAAAGTATTATTAAAAAGTATCGATTTAGTTTACTTAGATTTTTATCCAGTTAATAAAGCAACACCTTTATAGCTATAAAAAGCTTTTATCTTTAATTAATTGGAAGTAATATTCCATTTTATAGATGTAGAAAATTTCACAATTCATAACAATCTATATGGATAATAAAAGGCAATAACGTCACAATACATTCCCGAACTTTATTAAAATGAGTGACAGGAGATTTTAATGAACGAGAAAACGTTCAAGACTTCTAAAGTGAATAAATGTCTTTGAGATCATTAAAATATCCTGTTGAATGGCGCAAACTACGAACTCAAATAAAAATATCGTTATGTTTTGTTGATTTTTATATTTATATGTACTTTTGATTTTGGACACGCACATCCAGTAAATGCTTTGTTTCAAATCAATTTGACAGAAATGACTAGGTTAAATTGTATGAAATAGCATCATATGTATCTACATTTATTTGAAATTAAAAGGTAATTCTGTTATTCTAATTTAATTTATATCACGCAATCTACATCTGACTAGTATTTTATTTATTTATGTATTTAGTTTGGAAAATGACACCTTACTAAAATACCTATTTTGAAAGGCATGTATTAAATTTTGTGAAATTTTCACTCTTGCATTAACATTATCCATCTAAACAAATTTTTGCTGCTACAATTATGGTTTTATTTCAAGATTCCAATTCAATAAAAGCAGTTTTTAATTTAGAAAGAAATAATTAATCTCAACATGATGGATTCGCCGAATAAATTGCAAGAACCAGCCGTTCACAATTTATTTAGGGTAAACGCTCCGGTAGTGGGCCACTTAAGGACATTTATCTTATTATTATTAAAGTATTTATGAATTCTAAATGATATATATTTTTTTAACGTAGTCCTAACCTTCATGTATCGGAATAAACATTCAAAGTTTCACAATATATTATTTGAAAAAAATTAAAAATATAAAAATTTACCTTCCTCGATGCTCCAGTAATGGGCATAGTAAATTTTTGATGCACCAGTAGTGGGCTCCCCAGAAGTGGGCCACTCCAGTTTTGAGTTTAGTGTGAAAATACTGAAGTTATACTTTTTTACACAGTTCTAGAATAGGATGTTCACAATAATGAAATCATACATAGAAGTTTAGATGATTACGTAAAATAATCTCACTAGTAAATCTGCAGATCTGGGGCCTGAACTTCAGTTCTGTAAATCAATTTTAATTTTATCTCACGTTACATAAAAGCTAATGTCCTACAAGTTGCAAAGTATTTTTTTAGATTATATACAGGGTGTCCTTTCGTATCTTTAAATATAGCTAATTCCCAAGAAGCTTAGTTTTAGAGGTATAATTTTAATTGCTGAACTATTTCGTATGTTTTTCATCATGTGAAAATCCATTTCCATCAAAATAGTTACATTTTATTAATGTTACGAAATTTAATTTTTGTACAGTTTTTGTGATCTATAAGTTATATTTAGAAAATCTGCTTATATGCTTTCACTTGTTAAACAGTAAATATTCCCATATTCTGTGATCAAGACTTTCTGAATTGTGCTACAATGAATTTTATGAATTTTCAGCGATTTCTGACATTAAAATTCATTTTCTGTGTTTTGTACCAGAATGATACAAATGATAGAAAAAAAATTAACAGTTTTTATCCACAATAATAGTAGACAATTAAGCAACATTTTTTAAAAAATCGAAATGCATAGTTTTTGTTTTCTCTAAATAACAGTCTGTTGTATTTTGTAACTTAAAAATAAATCCGCCCAATTTGTTATTTCGCAGTGGTGATAAATAATAAGACAAACATAATAACCAGGATAATTAAAAGCTGAAATGACTGCAAAACAAAATGATTTATCCAAAAACGAAAAAGATCTCAAAGTGTGAGAGGGGTTTATAGTCAATTTATTACAAATAGTACTTTAGGTTGAAACTTACAATGAAAGAGAGGCATCAGACTGGGGCGATAATTTCCTTATTCTCCTTTTTTCCCATCGGCTATTTTTTTAACTCTTCCTTTTGATTTTTTCTTTTTTCTCTTTCAGTTTTTTTTTTCTGCATCTTTAGAATTTTTAAGGCCTTCTCTATTCTTATAATATTGAAGCATTTAGGTAGAAGCCACAACTGCAGGAATTCTCTCTCTTTTTCTTTGTGTTATCTCCCCCTTCTGGCCAAAATAGAACTCTTTCGAAGGGACATGGTACATTTCTAGATGGCCCACCATTTGAAAGCACTGAATAGCTCCCAGCCTCAGTTGGTCCTTCTAGAATGAAAAGTTTCACCTCAGCATCTTCAACAATTGCCCTTTGCTCCTGATCAATAGTTTCGGTATCAACAGTGTCAATATGCTATTCAGTGTATGCCGCCTCAACAGATATGACTGGTGTACCCTATAACAAGTAAAATGTAAAAATGGAATAAATAATACTAAAAATATATACTCAAGTGTTTTATATCCAAATTGTTTTGCGATAGATTACCTGAGAAATTGGTTCCATGTTCAAAGTCTCCTTCATCTCCAACCATATGTTGTAAAGATCTGTTTGCTCCACAGAACCTTTCAATTTGTCTTTATTTTCTAAGAAAGATTTTATTTTTCTTCTCCAATTTTATCTTCAAGAACTTCCAAGAAAGAAGCCATTTCTCTCTCCTTTATTGGTGATATTATCACATTCTTTGATGTTAGTGTGGATTCAACATTTACTGTCTTTAGATCCCATGGAACTAGTCCACTTGCTTTGATCCATTCACCATGGTTGCAGGAGTTAAACGATCTAGTTCTGATTTTAGGACAGGTGGAAACTCATGTTTCTGCATTTGTTTGCCTTCATGAGTTATTCTGAAGTGCACTACTACTTGTTGCCAAGCACTTTTAAGAGTATGGAAAACACAAATGTTTATTGGTTGCATTAGGTATGTGTATTTTGGGGGCAAAGCTACCATTTCAACTCCATGAGCCGAACAGAAGATTCTTAGATTCAAAGACATGTGAGAAGTATGTCCATCCATAAATAAGACTACAGGTTTTTCTATGCAATGCTTATTTAAATATGGCTAAAAAATCTGAACCTTTATTGAGTATTGAACCTTTGAAATATAAATTAGTTTAGATATTAATTTCTTTTTATAATCATATGTCTGATAGCTTAGTGAAGTTGCATTTTCGCTGCTCCAGAAGTGGGCCACTTGTGCACCAGTAGTGGGCCCCTGGCCCACTACTGGTTCTGATGAACAAAATACTAAATAAATTATATACAAAGTCTTAGAACCTCAAAAAATACTTAATTAAAATAATTTAAACATAAAATTTTTTTTTGGCATGTGCTCCAGTAGTGGGCCACCATGCCCACTATTGGTACAATTTAAGAAATTGTGATCCAGAAGTGGGCCACCCCTTAAAATCATTATAATTTTCAATTTTTAAGTTTTCAGCTAATCTAACAAATTATTTACAATGTAATCGAGTATACCAACAGCACTTTAATTCAAAATAAAACATAATATTAAAGAAACAACGCTTTAGGTAAAACCTTATCTCTTAATGAAATCACTAAGAATTTGCCAAAAAATCTGTGTTTGAAGACATTCCAGAAGATAAACAAATATATCTACAGGAAAATAACAATTATTCCAAACTGTTTATGGAAAGTTAACATTTAAGGACTTTAACTAATCAGATTTCTTTCAGTCGTTTTTCTGAAATGGATTGTGAACTTGTTTTTAAACTTTGAAAGTTAGTGGCCCACTACAAGTACGTGGCCCACTACCGGTGCGTTTACCCTATTATTATTTCACACTGTCGAGATGGTAATATCATTGCTCTACTACTATTATGAGATAATATTTTATAGGCTATTCCAGACCTTTCCTCATTATTTTGTCAAATGCCTCAGAAGATTGGAACAATAAATTCATTTATAGTTTCTTCCACTAGATTGATACTTATTTGAAAGTAGCTAACACGCCTGGCGTTGGTCTGAGTAATAAACATATATACAGGGTGATTCATAAATATCGAAACAATAGGCCATTTCCTTAAATATTGCCCCTAGATGCATACTTCCAATTGAAAAGTTTCATAAAAAAAGGTGCAAAATTTAATGACATAAGTTGCAACTCCATGAACTCCATGCAACTCTATGTGAAAAAAATGCGAAAATTAAATTTTTATACGGCCCCCGTAGTGTAAAAATTCCAATCATGAAGACTTTCCTTATCCATTCCTGAATAAAACACAAAAAATTGCATCTTCATATCTGAAAAACTCACAGAGTTATGGCTGTTTAAATAATTCATCAGGTTTTAAGGGATTAGACACAAATTGAAATGCGTGCAATCCATGAAACAGTGTTACTTTAAGAGTTCTGGGAAACATGTACAAAATATATTTCTTGAGTTAGAATTTTGATTTTTTTTTTCTTTTTTTGTGATGGTTAACCATATAATTTGCAAACAAAATCACATCCTAATATTTCTCATAAAGTTTTTAAAAAAATTAAATGGTTAGTATTTTTTAAAGCGGATTTAATTTAAAATCTTTATAACTCGAAACATTATTAATCGGATTTCAATTTTTTTTCATTTAATTAAAGAGGAAACTATAATTTTAGTTTTATTTCAGGATTTTTTTTAAATATTAATTTTAAAAATATTAAAAACATTTATTTTGAAAAATTATGTAACTTATTTAACAAAAAAATCATATTTTCAAAAGTAAATTTTTTGTTCAAATCTGCCGAAACAAAATTAATGTAAAATAATCCAAAAAGACATGTTCAAAGTTTGCACCTTTTTTATTTATGATTCTTGACTTATAATAATTTAAAGACAAGAAATGGTAAAAAGAGAAAAAATACATCAGGCAGAAGAACGCATTTAAAATTTTAAACATTGATTGGCTCCTAATAAAATGTTTAAATGCTTTTTTAAAAATGGCACGTGAAAAAGAAACTTCTTTCTGTAGCTTAAACTTCCGATTCAGTTTAACTTTTGCCGTTTCCACCTCCTTTTTGTACTATTTAAATGTCCATAAATAAATGCTACATGTGTAATTTGAAACAATGCTTTTTCTAACATGCCGATTAGGAGTTTTTCATATTTTAGCCCTCACAAATTCAGGGTTTTTATCGTCCCGGCGAGGGCGTTAAAAAAGTCTGTGCTGTGGGGCCGGGCCGTGCCAGACACGTGATTGGCGACTTTTCTCTGAAGACGCGGCCAGGCCGGCCTTAACGTATTTTTTCATACCGAACCGGGTGTTGGTGTGATTTATGGCGCCAATTATCTACACGAGGATATGGGCCCGAAGGGGGAAGTGCCTACCGTGGAGGTCATTCTAAGGGAACATAACCCGTATTTACGCAAGGATATCCAAGGTTAGAAGAAAACCACTGAAAACTCCGAACGATGAGGCCGAAGGGCGCAACTGGGTTCGAACACAGCACTTCCCGTCTACCAGCTTTGATAGCAGAACTTCTCGGCCACTTGTTAAACCAAACCGGGACTGGCTTCCTTATTCCTAGGTCTCCCCTGGGCGAAATTTTCAGTCCCGGTCTCGAGACAACCCGTATTAAAATTATTACCTCTGACTGACCTAATCCGCGCAAAAATAACTAAAATTTGGCTCACCCCCAAAACTATTTCAACAAATGCATATATTTTTAAATGGCCATTATTTTACAATAAAACTTTAAAATTCATATTTTTAAAGGCTAGTAGATTTTAAGATAAAAAATTAAAATACAGCAAAATTAGTGAAAAAAATCTGCCTAAGACAGAATGCCTTCTTAAACGGAAAAATCTGTTGATCCACGGAAAATGAATATAATAATACCTGAGAAAAAATAGACTACATTTACAAGGGAACTTGTCTATAACGCTTTTTTTTCTTTCCTATGTGATTTCACCTTAAAAGATGAGAATTGTTATAGCATTTATAGCATTTTCATTGTCTCCAACACATGGAATACGGATTAACGATATTAAAGGAGAAGTGAATCATTTACATATAAATAGAGATTCATTAATAAAACAAATAATCACAGGTTTTGGCGCTTCTTTAAAAATAATAATTATAAACATGAAAAAAGAAAAGATATAATAAGTATTCGAGGGTGGAGTAGCGCAGTTGACGTTTATTCCAACAGAGCGAAAAATGTCCAGACCAGGAATCGAACCTGTATTCTTGCCGTGCCGTGCATATGCCTTGCCTGTTAGATTATCCGGGCGATAACTGGCTGATGTAATTCACTCTTATTTGTTGGACTTGGCTGCGAACTGCAGCGCTAGTTTCATCCATCAGAGCTTTAACTATAGCATTTACATGATGAAAGTGTGTTTTAACACGGAAACTCCTGTATACCATGTATTAGGTCATAATGAAGGGAACGAATATTTTCTCCAACTGAATTAAATCATATTCGAGTATGGAGTAGCACAGTTGACGTTTATTTCAACAGAGCGAAAAATGTCCAGACCAGGAATCGAACCTGGATTCTTGGCGTGCCGTGCCAATGCCTTACCTGTTCGGTTATCCGGACGATAACTGGCTGACATAATTCAATCTTATTTGTTGGACTTGGCTGCGAACTGCAGCGGTTGGAAAAAATATTCGTTCCAAATATGCCAGTTGGAAGAAATATTCGTTCCCTTCATTATGACCTAATACATGGTATACAGGAGTTTCCGTGTTAAAACACACTTTCATCATGTAAATGCTATAGTTATAGCTCGGATGAATAAAACTAGCGCTGCAGTTCGCAGCCAAGTCCAACAAATAAGAGTGAATTATGTCAGCTAGTTATCGTCCGGATAACCTAACAGGTAAGGCATTGGCACGGCAAGCCAAGAATCCAGGTTCGATTCCTGGTCTGGACAATTTTCGCTCTGTTGGAATAAACGTCAACTGTGCTACTCCATCCTCGAATATGATTTAATCCAGTTGGAAAAAATATTCGCTCCCTTCATTATGATATAATAAGTATTTTTGGTCAGAACTCCTCCATACGAAATAACTTTTAAGCATATCGATGTAAAAAACTATGTAGAAATTCAGTCAGGCCGGGCCAGGCTACGATTTGGACTTTTTCCAGGCCAGGCAGGGCCGAAATTTTTTTCATATGGGTCGGATCGGGACCGGACCTAGATTTTTCGACCCGTGCAGGCCTCTAGTGCAGGCCTCTAGTGCAGGCCACTAGCATACTTTGAAAACAGGTTTAACGTAAAATCTATACACTGTCTATTTTATGTCTAAAGGAGAGGCACTGTCTTATATCGACTTTTAATAATGTAGAATTTGTGGATGATCCCTATCTTGCATTCAAAATGAGTCAAAAACCTGTCGCTCAGACGCATGGATAAATGGTGTAAGCCACGAATTTTGGATTTTGATATCTCTGCAAATTTTGAAGATATCGAGATGAATTTTTTTGTGTTTAATTCGGGAATGGATAAGGAAAAATTTCCTAATTGGGAATTTTACTCTACGAGGGCCGTATAAAAATTTTATTTTTGTATTTTCTCATATAGACCCTCCATGGAGTTGAAACGTATCTCATCAAATTTTGCACCTTTTTTATGAAACTTTGCAATTGGAAGTATGTGCCTAGGAGCAATATTTAAGGAGATAGCCTATTGTTTCGATATTTATGAATCACCCTGTATATACCTAAAATCTGTATTGAATTCGGACACTTTTCTCAATGAGAGATTTCTTATTGGATGTCCCAAGGCCTTCGGCAGTGTACACGCTCGAATTTGATTTTTATATTTTTAAACGAAAGCCTATCCATACGAACTTAGATTTGGTGGTCCACTGCCTTCACTAGCAATCACCAGAGCGTGCTGCGCATGTTCCGGCATATTTTTGCGAACATACTCAGAATTCGCATAATTTATATTTTTATATTAAAATATTTCCAAACGAACCTAATGTTGGTGGGTGCTATTGCCTTCAACAGCATACAGAGAGGAAAGTTTTCGCAACGAAAGAAAATTTACAGTTCAAGATTTTCATGTCTATTCCCAAATGAAAAATGCATAAAAATGTTACAAATAGTCTTATCGGAGTACGATTTACATCATAGGACTTGACGAACGAATGATAGTTTTGAAGAAAAACATAGTTTAATTCGATGGCGATTCATCTTTTGCGTGTGTCCCCCCCACACTCATATATATATATAGTGGTGGCCAAAATTGTGGACATTTTTTTGAAATTTTCATGTTTCATAACTTTGTGTGCTTGAAGAATGTAATAAATTTAACTTAAATACAAATGTTTATATATTAAATTCAAGGAAATTTAGTAAAAAAAAAACACAATTGAAATATCTGCATAACAAAAAGTTACGCTTACAAAAGATAAGATCTATCTTAGATTTGATTATATTTTAAAGTTATACTTACACATTCAATATTTAGTAGGATAATCCTTGTTTTTTATTACAGCTTCATAGAGTCTTTTCATTGAGAGAACTAGTGTTTGGAGCTCATCATTTTTAATCGCATGATGCCAAGAATCAATTATAGCTTCTATAAGTTGCGTTTTATTAGACGGACGCTTTTTTGTACAAGGACTTTCAAACGTCGCCATAAATTTTCTATAGGATTCAGATCAGGGCTGTTTCCTGGCCTGGGTAATAATTGTAAGCTTTTATTTTTAAACCATTCTTTTCATAATTTTGCCGTATGCCATGGAGCTGAATCCTGCTGAGAGATAAATGGTGCTTTATTGGGAAATACATCCCTGTGGAAGTTATCAATTCTAATTCCAGGACAATTTCGATGTATTTTTTTGCATTCAGAATGCTATCAATCACTTTAATGCGGCCCACACCATCTGACATACAGCAGACATACAGGCCCAAATCAAGATATTTTCTGGGTTCTTTGTAGTTGCTTCAATGCAATGAGGATGCAGCTCTTCCCCTACTCTACATCTCACATATTTTTGCCCATCACTACCAAAGAGCGATATTTTACTCTCATCGCTCCAGATTATTTTTTTCCATTGATTTTATAGCCAATTAATGTGTACTTTTCCCACTGAACTCGTTTCTTGCTCTGCTGAAGATTTAAAAAGGGATTTTTCCTCGGAATTCTACCTTTCAGTCCAAAATCTACTAATCGTCTCCTTATTATTCTTGACCTAACTGAAATACACATTGCATTCATTTCACATCTAAAAGCATCGGATGAAATTCTTCTATCTTTGAGGCATATCCTTTTTATCTTTCTACGTCAGAAATACTCGTGCATTTTTTTCGCCCTGATCTTGCCTTATTTATCACTGATTTAGTTTCTTCAGAATGTAAGCACAACATTCGTACGCCAGATAAAGTGATTGATCCACCAGCCTGTCTTTCAATTTCAGCATAAGAGCTCTCAATATGAGAATTCTGCTTCTTTTTGTGGGTGTCCAATCAGTTCTTGTTGTTGATGACATTGTTTTAAATTGTTTGCATTAAAAAATAGAAGTTAAAAGAACAATATGTAGTTACACTAGTATTCACACTTCTGCAAAATTCATTCCAGCAAAATACCGCTTTTATAAATCAAAACATACTGCAGTTTAGTTACTGGCATTTGATCGGTTCTCAAAACAGTCATTGTGATTGGATAGGAAGCTGCTATTAAAATACACTTCAGCATTCGCGAATACTTGTGTTTGTATTTTAGACGAAAGTAAGCTTAACTTTTTTTGTAATGTGGATATTTTAATTTAATGTTACATGAAATTTCCTTAAATTTGATATATAAATATTTGTATTTAAGTGAAAATTAATATACTCTATAAGCACACAAAGTTATAAAACATGAAAGTTTAAAAAAATGTCCACAATTGTCACCACCACTGTATGTATATATATGTGTGTGTGTGTGGGAGGACATGAGCTTCAATTCTTGCCTTATCCAGAATTATTCACATTCACAATGCAGCCACGACTATTTTTTTTCTTTGGATTTTTTCAAAAAAAAAAAATAACCTACCTAGAAAATTAGCAAAAACCTACCATAATGAATATAGTTTGGAAATAGTGGAGAATAAAACAATAAAAATAATTGTTGCCAGTGGCAGTCCTACAGTGCGTTATCTAGGAGGTAAAGTTTCAACGCCTTACATCCTCAAATAATGAAGATGGACATAAAACATTTATATTAAAGGTTTTTTTGGACCTGGATTTTGCCGAAAATGTATAATTAGTTTAGATTTTATTGGCCCTATACAGGGTGTCTGCTCTCAACGGTGTCCAATGGCTAATTCCTGAACAGTTAGTAATAGACATATAGTTCCAATTACAAAAATGTTTTAAATCAGGTAAAGAAATATTGTAAAAGCGATTTGGGTCAATAAAAACATTTCTTAAAAAATTACGAAATTAAAATTTTTATACGGTCACCCGGTCCTATAAGTTATATTTAGTAAAATTTTCCTTTTACACTGACAAGTAATACAAAAAAAGTCCCGTTATTCTACGATTAAAATTGATCGAGTAATAGCTGTTTAAAGTTGGAGCATATTTTTTGCTGCAAATTCACAAATTTAGTCGAATTATAATTTCGTCAGATATATTAAAAACACGGTTGAGAGTAAAATTAGCATTCAATATAAATTTGAAATATTTAATCATTCTGACATATTAATGTAAAATATACAATTTATAATAAACATTTAAGAAGAAAGAAAAAACAAATTTTTTGTTAAATAAAATGATACTAAATTAACAGCCTCAATTCTTTACAAAAATGATACGTATTTAAAAATATTACTAGATTACACTAGCCAGCAAAAGTTGGGTTATGTCTTGTTTTTTAGCTTTTGATAATTGATTCTGATGTATTCTGTACCGCTGAATCCGAAATTGATCATCATTTTTAACCATCACATCAGGATTTTTCGCAAATTGCAAGTTTCAAAGTTAAAAAGTTCAAAGTTAAATTTGAACTTCCTCCCCTATCTCATCGGGCCACTTAGCTGTTTAGCTGTAAGAATCGCAGGATAAGCAAAAATAAATGAACAAATTATTAAATAAAATAAAATAAAATAAAGTAAAATAAAATAAAATAAGTTTACATATGTTTTATACCATGAGATTTTCGCTATATTTTAACTTACACATTTACGATTTGAAAAAAAAATTCTAACATGATGGTTAAAAATGAAACTCATTTTCAGATTTAGTGCTAAAAAGTACGTAAAAATCAATTATCAAAAGTTAAAAAATACAGCCATCTCCTCCACTTTATAGTATTCGATATTTGTTATTTTTCAACTTTGACAATTTATGATTTGTGAAATATCCTGACATTATGGTTAAGAATTAAGGTAATTTTCGGATTCAGTGCTAAAATCTACATAAAAGTTAAAAACAACAACAATCGCAGTCTTGTATTAACTAATCTAAATCGTTTTCTTAAACTTCTTGGCGGTAATCTATCCGAAATTTTTTGTGTTATCCTGTAAAATAAGTATAAATGGTAATCACCAAAAATCATAATAATATTAGATTGTTATTAGATTTGTGCCAGTATGTACAATGTAATCTCGATCGGATATTTGAAAGTGAGTTAAAGTTCGAGTACAAATTTTGAACTGGAAAAACATACATCTGATCGCTGAAGTAACATAAAAACTTATAAAAAATAACATAATTTTTGTTAAAAGAAATCATAAAAGAAACAGTCTCAAATCCTGACAAAATAAATCTCATGTTATTTTAGCCAATCTGAAACTAAAAAATGTTAACTTAATCGTCATACTTTGTACGATTTTTTTTTCAAATCGCAGATACACATGAAATAAGATCTTCGAATACTTTAAACACTTGTATGTGACCCGTAAAAGCCAAGCCGATCTCTTTTGTTTTCAGAGCAGAAGTTGTTTTCTTGGTTGTGTTTATGGCGGCCAATTATCAACACAAGGGATATAGGCCCTAAGGGGGGGGGGTGCCCTTCGTGTGGGTCTTTCTAAGGGAACCTAACCCGTATTTACTCTTGGAAATCCAAGGTTTCGAAGAAAACCACGAAAACTCCGAAAGGATTAGGCCGACGGGCGCGGTTGGGTTCGAACCAAGCACCTCCAGTCTACCAGCTTCGAGCGCAGAACCTCTCGGCCACTGGTGGGGCTCAAAGTTAAAAAAGGAAAACCATGAAACACTTTCGCATTTTTTATTTGAATCATTTAGGGAAGATGGGGCGACATAAAAGTGGAATAAGACATGCAATTTTGAAGTTTCATAACTCGCTCAATTTTAATGTTATATGAATGGGACTTTTTTTTATCTTACTTGTCAGTGTAATAGAAAAATTTTACTAAATATAACTTATAGGACCGGGGGACCGTATAAAAATTTAAATTTCGTAATTTTTAAAGAGATGTTTTTATTGACCCAAATCGCTTTTAAAATATTTCTTTACCTGATTTAAAACATTTTTGTAATTGGAACTATATGTCTATGACTAACGGTTTAGAAATAAGCCATTGGACACCGTTAAGAGCGGACACACTGTATATACCTAATATATTTTCAAACTAGGTTATGTCAAGTTTTTTAGAATTTTGTTTAAAAATTAAGCGAATCAAGAAAAATAAATTGAAATTCCACTCAATTACTTACCCTGTCAGTTTTCCTACTATATGCTAAAGCTCTTTCCTTTAGAAATTTAAAAACAATAGGACATCAAAGAGCTTGAAAAGTTCATTTAAAAAGTAATTCGCGGAGTATCATACGCATTTATATATTTCTCTGAAATTAGTTTTGGATTTCTTTTTCTATCATAATTAAACGATTCAAAATCTTTTAATGATTAAGAGCAAACGCCCAAATCTTTGCGCTTAGTGTTATTTTTCTGTTCATTGGCCTGTAAATTTCACTTCAAGTAGTAATTTAAGTATTTTTAAGATCTTACTAAATAACAAAAACTATAGGATAGAAAAGTAGTTAGAACAGCCAGTTTGATACGAAATGAAGATTTTTAAATTCGTCTTTTGTGTAAAATTTTATTTAAGAGGACTCATTATTTTAAATTTTTAAAAAATCGATATTTTTGTCTTTTGTGTTTTTAAACATTCATACAGTTCTAAATTGAACAAATCAAACGGCATAAAACTGATCCATTAGATATTAAAAACTTGTACTTAAACACGTACTCCAATTGACATTCAAGTTTGCACGTGCTTTTCACAAAACGGTGTTTTTATTACTTGCGCGCGCTGTAAAATTCGTCTGTAGACATTTCAAAACTTATGCAGAGATGTCCATAAAGTTACAATAATTAAAATCACCACCTGTTGTTTTATAACTTAAGGGTGTATTCCGATCCAAACTGCTTATTTTCTGATTCATTTTAAAATTCATTTTTGCTCTCAAACGCATCAAACATGGAAATTCTCTTATTTAGAAACTATATAATGTGCGGTGCTCCTTAATTTTTTGATAAATGCAGAAAATACTGTAAAAAACGCTCTCGAAGTTGGCGTTTTGAACCGAATTTTCCGAAGCGGGCGATCTGGGAAGGAAAAAAATGGTCATACTGAGAAAATAATTGTTTAAAAATCAAATTCTAATTAATTGAGCTGAAAATGAAATCACACGGCATGTTAAACATGTCTTCAGAAATCACCCCAGCAAGTTTCATGTTTTTACTTTTAAAAATGAGTCTGAAAATGTCTCAGAAAATTTCGAGCTGTTAAGGGTGGAAAAATATTTTTTCGAATACACCCTTAAACCACGCTGATTTTATTTATTCCTATCAGAATGTGCTTATTAGCGCGATACGTTTTAAATGGTACATTCTAATCTCAACAAATAAAATTTGCCTCTTTTAATTAACGAAACAGTAGATTTAAATTGTTGGTATGATAATTTGAAACATATATGTACAAAAGATATAATCTGCCTACAAGCTACTATTTTGAATGCATTTCTTACGGTTTGTTTGTTCGATTCAGAATTGTAAAATTTTGATAAATATAAATCTGAAAAATCGAACATTTGAAGCTGTAAAACTGATGATTCCCCTTAATTCGAGTATAAGTATAAAATACCATATTGACAAACTTTTGAAATGAGAATTCTCAATGTGAAAATAAATAAAAATTAATAAGCAACACAACCTCATACAAATTAACCACATTCAAATACTTTCTGGAAATAAAATTTCATTTAAAATATAAATTGTAATACTGAAAGGAAAAATAAAACGTGACAAAATAAAATTTAATAATACGATGATTTGTGAAAAAAGAGAATTAAATTTTCCGAATGTAATAAATTCATTTAATTAAACTTAGAACTTTTTATTCGATTGATGTGGTTTAAATACATTATTTGATATCAAATGCTCAAAAATAATAATAAACAGAGTTTATTTTAAGAATTAAAAAATATATTGTTGACATCCATTAAATTAAGTGTCAGAAACATTTGATTATTTCATGAACATTTAACATAGTTTTAACCCTTTGTATCACCGTGTTGCAGATCTGAAACATACCAAAAACGCCATTGTTATTTCAATAGTAAACTTCAAAAGACTATTTTGTTGATTGTTGTTATTCTATTACACTAATATCAACATAATTATTTCATTAAATCCGCAACAGATGGCGGTACTGCTTTTTTTTTTCGCGCCAAAGTTTGATTTATCGCTTGATCAGCTACACGTGATTTTTGCTGAATTAAGCTTTGAAATAGTGGAGTTAAAAAAGTTTGCAGACGTCTATAAGTATACTGTTTACAAAGGTAAGTTTAAATTCTTTATTTAAAGACTATTTTCGAGCTAGAAAGTTTATAATATGTATAAGATAAACGTAAAATTTTGTTTGTTGCAGATCTGCAACAACGCGCCATTTCTTTCCTTGTAATGGATTTTTTAAAATATCGAAAGAGCATCGAAAATTTCTTCTAATGGTTATTTAAGTTACATTTCTTTCAGAAGAGAAAAATTATTGAAAAGGGAAAACATTACTCTGTTTTTATATTATTTAATTGCTATAGGGTAAGTTAGGGATCCTCCTCCCCCCCCCCTCTGTAAAATTAATACCAAGTCCAAAGATAGCAAAAAAGGAAAAGGTCTCGTAGAAAAAAAAATTCAACAGAAAAAACATAGAGCGCCTACTCAACATACTCCACCAAAACAAGTGCGCCTATACGAAATTGGGCAGAAAAAATAATACGTTGTAAATACACCGATTTGAAAGGTTTTACTCAAATGATTGTGAGAAATATGGTGTGGGACCTTGCTACAACAAAACTAACAATTGTTTCAAAAATTTTCATGTTAATTAAAATTTTAAATATGTTCAGTTTTTGTGCCACTTGGCAAGATGTTGCTGATATGCAATAAACACATTTTTCCTAATAAAATTTTATTTTTCTGTTCTGATTTTTTTAAATTATTTTTTCCATGCTTAAAATGATGTATTTTAATATCTGTGTAAGAATTTTTCAAATCGGAGTTGTTGAGTTACAAAGGGTTAAGGATAACGCAAATCACGTATAATGCCGAACGTATTAGATATGTTCCATTGTATATATAATGGTATTCAGTTATAGTTTTCTGAAGTTAAATGTAAGCATTTCAAAAATTTACAATCAATTTTGTCCATTTAATTTATTTTTTGAAATATATAATTTTTTCTTAAATTTCTTACAATTTTGATGTATTAATCTTACACCTGCTCATTTTAATTACTTTACATATAGGCCTGAAAATAAACGCCAAACCAGCCCTTACTATTTCATCAGCGAATTGTCACAGAGAAAGTGGAAAGGTTCCGTTTAACCGATATATGGGTCTACTTTCTGAATCTGAATACAATTTTTGAATTAGGGGTCGTCATTATACTAAACTTTGTACCAACTTTGAAGTTTAAAATAATAACATCAACATTAGACACCCTATTTGACTTCCATAGATCACGACAGCTTGGAAAAAAGTATATTTTAAATATTTTTTCGTAAAACTTCATAGTTGGAAGAAGTCAAAAATTGTGGGTGCAAAAATTAACCCTTAAATGCATCATGTAGCATATCTGCAGCATGTAAAACAAATTTGCTTTTATGACATCTGATGGAGTTTCTTTTACCTAATAAATGTTTCATATCTGATACATTATGTTTTCAGAAGAATCATTGTATATTTCCTCCAATAGATGACAACAGGGCTGATATTTAGTCAATTTCGAGAGAAGTAACAGAGGACGTCAGATATTCAGAATTCGCATATGTTTTGCATAGTTTAATTCATATTTAATAAGGTATCTAGATTCATACTTATCAAAACAATTACTAATCTTTCACTATTTTAATTATGACCAGTAGATTTAGCATGTGTTGCAGATGCACAACAAAAGAAAAAACACTTGTTCAAAGTTTAAATTGGCATTGTGCTAAGCGCGTTTCGAAAGGAAGTCGCTAAGTTGCAACGCCGCACAGTGGGGCGTTTTGATGATATAGGTAGACGAAATCAATTTTTCCGATTATCTCGCAATTTGACAAAACCGAGTGTACTGGTAGCTGAATGTCTGTACTTTCGAGATCCGTACTAGTTTTGGCGTAAAAATTTAGAGGTGTCGACTAATTGTGACAGTAAAGTAGCCATTTGCACAGTTTGTTTGAGGGACTTTCAAAAGTTGCACTAACTACCTCTAAGTTTGAAAGAACGCCGTGACTATTCTGCTTTATTTGAAAGCACTCGTTTGCTGATCTAATGTCACAGCTTTGTCAAGGTCAGATTTAACCCATTTTTGTTTGAAAACAAGCGATATTAAACCCGCTTTAGGGGAGACCGGGTGAATGGCGACACCTTAAGGGAATTTAATTTTTTTTTCACATCAAAAAAATGTTTACTTTTTAATAGTAAAAATTCTAAAGCTGAATCATTATCTTTAGTATCTGTATAAATTTAACCGTAATCATAACTGTAAAGTAAGCCCACATAAAAAATTTTTCTTTCAACCTCTGTACAGTGGCGGGATTACCCAGGATACTGGGATAATTCCGCCACTGTATCAGGGTAATGACGCCACTCTATAATGACCTAGTAAATACATAAAATGGATACTAGGAAGCACATAACCTACTAAAAATGTTTAGAAAGCAATAATTTATTAAAATAATGAATAATTACAATGTTCTTTAAGCTAGAATTATTTATGTGCTAAGCTTAGAATTTAACTCAAATTGGAAAAGTCACCCTTTGCTATGGTGGCGGCATTACCCCGAGAGGACAATATAGTGGAAAACCCCCAGCAAAGTCTAAAGAAGAACCGAACTTGTTCAACAAATTGTATCAAAATGTCGGCAAATGCATGTAGATTACGGGTAATAATTATCTTAAGTACACAATGTTTCAATAAAAGGTGTTTACCTCTACTCATTTGAAGCTCTAAAATAAGAAGAAACTAGATGAAAACTAAATTTTTTACTAGAACAAGCGAACGATGTACAACAAAACCATTCTCACTCTAGGCAGTTTCTATTGTTGGCCACTACAGTGCAGGTGCAATCACTATCTCAAACTGCCGTTAGTTTTTAAACTAGACGGGGTGGCGGCATAACCCGAGTGGCGCCATTCTCCCGGTCTACCCTACCGCTTTTTTCAAATGCTGAAATTCTGGATGATCCTTGATGTTATTTACAAATTTAATCTTGACTTTTAACAAATTATTCAGCATTATTCAGCAATAAGCATTTTTAAAAATCAAAGTGCCATTCCTAAAGTATTAAAAAATTAAACAATCTCCTGCAGATAGTTGCAGATCAGTAAGTTTTTATTAATAAACAAGCATCATATTAACTTCCAGTGCATGTATGTTTAGTTCAAATCTTGGGAGTCAAAATTTAAATCACTTTTAATTATCCTATTGAGCCTAAACAATGAATACATGTGTAATTTGAATGAAAACACAATATTATTATGATTTAAAGAACGTAGAAGTTAGTTTAGGATACTGTTTTTGCAGGGATTCATAAAAATTTAGATTAAAACTTGCAAATTAATTTTAAACCAATTTCAATAATCTGATTGAGCTGAAATTTTGCTCAAAATATGTAGTTCTGATGACAATGAATTATTAATATAATTTAGGAAACGTAGTAGTTATCTTTTTTGCATTCCACATAAAATCTAGCTCAAATCTTGCAAGACAATTTTAAACCACTTTCAGTTACCTAATTGAGCTAAAACTTTGCCTAAGTGTGTTTTTTAACAATTCTATTAAATTATAATTTGACGAACGTATAAATTATGCATTTTTTACTGGGCCACATAAAAGATCGCGGAAAGATTGTTGCTAAAAAGCAAAAATTTTAACAAAAATTTCGAATTAATTAAATTTCAACAAATTATTTAATTAAATTTCAACAAAATTACTATAGGTTATGGAGATATACAATAGCATTTTTTTAAATTGAAAACAAAGTGCGTAGCAGTTATATATCTTTTACAGGGACACATAAAAAAATTCGGATACATTACCTTCTATATGTAGAAATTTTATTTCAAATTGAATAAAATTTATGTAGGTTATTTATTCACACAACAGCATTTTTTCAACCGAAAATAATTTAGGTAGCATTTATATGATATACAGGGTAATACAAAACATCAAATTTTTTTTAAACATGATTTTATTGAAAAATTTTATTTTTCAGGATGACTACACAAATTTCTAGAGCAAATCCGAATAGACAAAAATAAAATAAGAAATGAATGTTAACTTACATGTGTGAATTAAATTGTTTTTTACTTAAGTGTAAAATAAGTACGTTTAACGCATTCTTTTTAATTCATTATACTTTTATTTTGAAACATTATTGTTAAATAAACTAATTATTTCTCACTATTTGAGCTATTTTATTAAGGATACATTCGAAAAATCACCAAAATCTAATTAAGCTTCAACGAAATAATTTTGTCCACCTAGATCGTCAAAACGTCCCACAGTGCGCCTTGGTCCGTGCCCCGTTTTTCCAGATAGGTTTTTAATTGATGCACGGGAGGCGTATTGAGAGACCCACTCAATGCAAAATAGTCGTGAATCGCATAGTGTGATTCACGACTGGGGATAGTTCCTGGGGGATGAGTATTTATGTGATTAATTCTCATTAAATTACTCTGTTTTTAACAATTTCACACTAATTTTATACTGCTACTGGACATTGCATTACACAAATATATTATTAAAGCTGTTATCTAGACTTTAAAAGTCGATGGCTCATAGAGTACGCCGCCCCTGTTATTATGTATGCCCAAACCGCCCGTGTCTTTAAGGGTTAATATCGCGGCTAAGGACGGAAGATTTTTTTTTCAAAAATCGTTATCAACAATGCTTGTATACTTTGTGCTACGATAGGTATAGTCGTGGAAAAAAAATAAACACCCCTACTAAACGTGGAGCAGCACAGGGCCCGCTTTAATTACTTTTTCCTGCGTTTTCCTCGCCAAAGGTCAAGATGGGTGGTTTAAAGGAAACAAGGAGGAGATTAAAGGAAGATAGTCTGAATTAGGTTTGACTACGGAGTTGGTAAAGCATCCATTTTGATGCAAAACTACATCTTTTTTGTCTTGAATTATACTCTTTATCCAAAATCTTAGAAACTCTTGAAATTTCTCTTAAATTTAAAGATCTATTTTCACCCACTAAAGATTTCACAATCTTCAAACTGCTTACCTGAAGACTTTGCCAAGAACTCTGATAAAAAATTTGCATATTTAAAAATAAAACATAAAATTCAAGTGCGCGGCCTTTGTTTTTCTATCTTGAGTTTCTATCTTTGTTCTTCTATCTTTTCTATCTTATAACATTAAATGTAGCATTTAACTGAAGAATATTTTTTTAGATAATTTTTATCGACAGAAATAACTGCCTTTTGTAATGCCTGTATTTTATACTTATATTTTGTAATTTATATGTTATTCAAGTTAATAAAAACATGACATATTATTTTTTCAATAAAAAAATTCCTTATAATAGAAAGTAAAAAAAAAAAAAAATACAAATATAAGGAATTTCTTGAATGAAAAAATAATGTGTAATTTTTAATAACTTGAATAACATATGGAAAAAATAGGAAAAATTGATTATTGAAAATGTCACTCTTGAATTGAAATTATTAAAGGTATTTAGTTAGTGTTTTTCGACAGAAATCACTGTCTTATTTAATGCCCATATTATACTTATATTTTCTTATACCAATATTTCAGGCATTATTATTATAGTAGCCATTAGTGTACACATATTTTTTCATATCTGTTTGACATTAATATATAAAAACTCATGACACTTATTTTTCATTTAAAAACTCTTTTATCTTGCTAGCCCCACCAGTGACTGAGAGGTTCCGCTCTCGAAGCTGGTAGACGGGAGGTGCTGGGCTCGAACCCAATCACGCCCGTCGGTCTAATCGTTCGGAGTTTTCGTGGTTTTCTTCGAACCTTGGATTTCCAAGCGTTAATACGGGTTAGGTTCCCTTAGAAAGACCCCCACGAAGAGCACCCCCCCCCCTGGCCTATATCCCTCGTGTAGATAATTGGCCGTCATAAATACAACCAACCAACCAACTTTTATCTTGCTTTTTGTACATATTAAAATCAAAGTTCATAATTTACATTCTCTTTACTTTTCATAAGAAACTAAAACACATTTCCTTATTTAAAAGAACATATATTCCGGTAGATCTTTAAAAATTATGCTATTTACCAATATATAATGCATCGTCTAATACCCTTTGGCACTTTTCTGAAAAAACGTTTTCATCCCTTATTCTTGGACGTCTTCAGTTTCAATTGATGTTGCTTCGCAGTTTCGCTTATGACCTTATAACTTCCCTCTTTTTCCTCCTTTTCTCCCTTCTCCCTTTCATTTTTCCCTTCTTTCTAACATTTTTTGCCAACGAGAGTCAATATTTTCATGTGTAATATCGTTGCATACATTATGTCTGTCGAGGTTTATCTCTATGGCCTCTCTCATTAGTGTGTTATGGGGGTTATCGTACGTGGCTATTATTTCTATTTTAATTGATTGAAGAATTATTGGGTTTTTTAAATTTGCTCTTGAGAGGGCTGTTATTTGATTATTATATTTTAAGTCACAGATATGCTCCTTATACCTTTCGCTTATTTTTCGCTTGGTCATTCTGATGTATGTAATTTCCTTATTTTCTGTATCTGAGGCTTTAATTTTATATACTCCTGCCGTCTGTAATTCTTCGTATCTTTCAGCTTCATTTCGTATCGTTTTAAATAGGGAGGGGTTGGGTGTGATTGGGACTATTTTTCCAAGTTTACTTATTTCACGTTTTATTTTTAGTGCTATCCCGTTCATATATGATAGGGGGGGTGTATCTTTTTTATTTTGTCATGGTTGGATCCAGTTAACTTTTTCTTTAGCTTTTCTGATTAGTTTTTCTATTGTTTTCCGTGGATGACCAGCGTTAAGTGCTATGTTCTCTATAGTCTTTAATCCTTCAAATCCTTAATTTTTCAAATCCTTAAGTCTTTAATCCTTAATGTTCAACAGAAAAGTTATTAAATGAAGAATTAAAGACTATAGAGAACATAGGACTTAACGCTGGCCATCCACGGAAAACAATAGAAAAACTAATCAGAAAAGCTAAAGAAAAAGAACCTCAATCAATTAAAATATAAAATATAGCCACGCACGATAACCCCCAAAACACACTAACGAGAGAGGCCATAGAGATAAACCTCGACAGACATAATGTATGCAACGATATTACACATGCAAATATTGACTCTCGTTGGCAAAAAATCCTAGAAAGAAGAGGGAAATGAAAAGGAGAAGAGGGAAGTTATAAGGTCATAAGCGAAACTGCGAAGCAACATCAATTGAAACTGAAGAAGTCCCAGAATACGGGATGAAAACGTTTTTTCAGAAAAGTGCCAAAGGGTATTAGACGATGCATTATAAATTGGTAAATAGCATAATTTTTAAAGATCTACCGGTATATATGTGCTTTTAAATAAAGAAATGTGTTTTAGTTTTTTATGAAAAGTAAAGAGAATGTAAATTATGAACTTTGATTTTAATATGTACAAAAAGCAAGATAAAAGAGTTTTTAAATGAAAAATAAGTGTCATGAGTTTTTACATATTAATGTCAAACTGATATGAAAAATATGTCTATACTAATGGCTACTATAATAATAATGCCTGAAATAATGGTATAAGAAAATATAAATATTAAAAGTATAATTAAAATATGAATAAAATATTCAAGCTATTTTTTTTCTCTCTCCTGATTGAAATCAGTGGAAGTGAGTCGAGTCCAAAGTATGGAGTAACTAGTTCAGTGTTGCCTATATGTAAGCCAAAGCAATTTTTAGTACTTCTCGAGTTATTATAGTTCAGATATAATAAAGTAAGTTTGTTAAATTGGCTTTACAAAGGCTACATTATTGTTAACAACGTCACGACAGATGTTGCGTATACGGGACATTTAGAATGCGTACAATCTTTAAATTTTCCTTCAATAATTTTGAATATTGAAATCTGCAGAATTTATGCATTTAAGATAAGCGAAGATTTATTTCCATTTCAAGTTATTGATGATAAAAGATTAAAAATTGTTCTTCTATAAGGGATTAAAATGTGGAATAAAAATAAGACTTCGGCTTGTAGTGACAGACTGTATATTTTTGATTAAATAAGAAGTGAATTGCAATCCTGATTTCCTATACAAAAATTGTCTGTCGTGATACAAAAAAGTGCACAAGCACGCAGTTTATACGATCGACTGTATAATAGAATCATTCTTTTTTTTTTTTTTTTTTTTTTTTTTGAAGTGAAAACATAAAGTTTATTATCGTTTATTCGAATCAGCACCATACCCTAATCGAATTAGATTCTACTTTACAAAAATGATATTATACTTTGATTGAATCTTGTTTTAAAATAATTTTTATTAAATTTTACATTTTCATGCTTGACAAACCCAATGTATCTGACATATTTGCAAATAAACGAAACAAAATGAAAGACGAAAATTTCAGTTCATTTCAATCAGATATTAAAGAAATAATATTAAATAATTAAACAACCCCTTCCACTAAATTTATTCAGTTTTTGCGCAGAAAAATTATACAGAATTAATATATTTTTTTCAAAGAAAGGGAGGAATAGTCTTTCTAGAGGCAAGGTCCTGGATTATAATCATGGGCTCCGGTAGAGGTCTGCACGGACCTGGGCTTGACCCGATTCCCGGCAACACGAGGGCAAACATTTAAACAGGCCGTGCCGGGCCGGGCCGGACCAATTGACAAAACAAACTGGTCGAGCCGACAAAAAATTAAGCAGCCCGTTATAAAAATTTAAACGAAGCCAATGAAATAACAAATTTAAATAATCTGCGCGAGCCGATGCGTGTTTCACAACATTAAAGCTGTTCTCAAATAAAAGAGGTTAACTTTCTGACACAAGTTTTAATTAATTTTTGTTCGAAAATGCATGAAACTAGTTGGTGTTGTTGTTCAGAAACTATGTCATCGAGCTGTTTTTTCCATTTTTTTTTTTGCAAACGCAATAGATCTTTCAGAAAATAGTATCAAAGTGGACGTTTTGAACCGAATTTCTGCGTGAAAGTAGAAAAATCACCCAAGAGCGGGCGAAAAACGGGTTTGTCACGTGATCGAAAACGCTTATAACTCAATGGGTAATTGACTGATCAAAAAATGGAAAAAACAGTTCAATTTCAAATCGCTTCCAGGGTCATGCTTTCGAATTTTATATCTTTCCGTTACAAAATGAATTTGTAAATACGTCAAAACGTTTTGCGCTTGTTGAGCAGAGCAGTTAAGAGCATCCTTAATACAGAAATAAAAAAAGTACAGAGATCGGCATCGGACAGTTACATTGTGTCTGAGCCCGGGCTTAATATTTTCAGCACTGTAAGCCTGACTCCAGGATCAGGCATACATTTTTTCTTTACATAGTCCAAACAGGCCCGAACTGGGTTTAACTGTTCCCAGTATGCGCCGGCCTTGTAATATATTTGTTAAAATATAGTGATAATCCCTTCCTGTTAACGAAATCATTGAAAGGTGGTTCTCAAATTCCCTGCTCAACAACGCGAAGCTTTCTAACATGTTTTCTGACTCATTCAAATATGTAAAGGCGTAAAATGGATTGGCCTGACTTGAAGTGATTTGTAATCGAATATTGATTTCCGTTTTTTGATAAATAAATTACTTGTCGAGATATAAGAGATTCTTGTCACATGACAACAGGCTTTTTTCCTTTCCCGTGCTATCGTGTCCCGAAATTCCATTCAAAACTCCAACTTCGACGTCTGAACGATTTTTTGCCTTTATTGAAAAATAGAAAACGCTATTCGAATACATAGTTACTTAATAAGAACGCATGCAAATTTATGTGCTTCCAAACAAAGTTAGGAAGTAGGTCTTTTGGATTTGAGAACAGCCTTAATAAGTTGCATAGAAACATTTTCAAAAATCTACTTTTTATTATACAGCTTCAAAAGTTTTGATGTTTTTAACCTTTTTTTTTCTTTTATTCTAAACTCTGTTAATTATTAAATGAATCTTTATTTGAATGCTAAAAAGTATGAGCATGCAAGTGATCATTAATGTTGCTATTGTGTATGTTCTATTTGCGAACACACAGTAATCTAAAATATACTGTAAAATTTTAAATATGTATGCAGTATTCATTAAAATAATCTTAATTGTATAGGAAACTTTAAGAGCAACCTTAATACCCCGTTTCAATTTTTATGAAAGCTGTAAACATGACTATCAAGATTTGATTTTTCATTTGTACAATAGGTGCACGACTAGGTACCCGATATTTTGAGGAGAAGGGAAAATTTTTGAATATCATTTTAAATGTTGTGCTTAGTGAATCTCATGTATAATGAAATAAAAAGTGTGTTTGATACTTTAAAGAGAATAAATATATGCTAGATTATTTTTCCTTTTCCTTTAAGTTTCCTCTTATAACAATGGTTTAAATTTAAATTAGTTGTCCTGTATATACTATATGCTTATAAAAAAAAAATTGACCATCACGGGACCCTTTTTAGCTTACAACCTGTTACAACTGCACCCTCTATGCATGGTCCCTGTTACTCCCATAATGAAAATTTAGCCAAAATAATATTTTGGTATTTCATATATTAATCCCATGGCGCAGTAAACAAAGGGATTTCAGTCTTAAAACCCGTCTCAAAGTGTTTAAAAAACTGATAAGATGTCCAGAAAACCCCTTGAGTTAAAGTAAAAATATGATGTGTGAAAATCAAAGCAGAGGAAAGCATAAGCATGTATCAATAAACGGAATAGTTCATTTTTTGAGTAACGATGATTCAAAACTTCTCAAAGATGAGGGTCCTGTCTGCGCCACTGATTGATCGAAGACGTAATATAAATGAGTAAAACAGTTGCATAGGATATATTGAATGCAAAGGTCCTAAGAATGTCTATACTATGTGCCTCGAATTTTCTAAATCTAGTTTTGATGACTATTAGTGCAATATTTCATAGATTAGACTTTAATTTGGTAATGGGAATAATTATTTTGTACATCCATAAATCCTTAGTTTTTCTTATTTCTTAGGTAATTTTCTTTATATGTAGGGGAGATGGGGGCACATGTGAACAGTCCGCATAAATATAGCTTTTTCTCATAACTGGATTAATTTTCATAAACAAAAACTACTTAATAAAGTAAACAGAACTTTCTTTTACACAAGGTATTTTTTTAATCACCTGTATAGTTCTTCTTACATTTTTAATAGTTTTATAAATTGAAAAAATTGTTCACATGTGCCCCATCAGCGGGGTAGTTGTGAACACACGTGGGGCACATGTGAACACAAGGAAAAAATATCCTTTAACATGCTTTTTATTCTGTTATTCATTTGTCATCGTAATCATTAGTTATATTACCCTTTAAATTCACCATAAAGAAATATATATATATATATATATATATATATATATATATTTCTCTAGTCTCTGGGTGATAGGTTTAAGCAAAAGATTATAAAATGAAAATAAGTAGATTTGGGGGGGGGGGGGGATTAGATGATTCATTAAGTACTGTTGCAATAAAATAAAAAAATAAGAAAGCAATTTTAATTAAAACATTTAAATTTTGCTTAAGGGTTTTTGTTTTGGGGGAATCTTTAGGGAGGGGAATTTACATACTATTTATCGGAAATCTGCCGAAATACGAAAGATTCTCGTTCCTGTATTTGCCTTATTTACTCGTAAATTATAGATAAAGAAGGTTTTTTAATGATTAAAAAAAATCTCCACTATACCCCCCCCCCCCACACACACACACACACACCAACTTCTTTAGCTTTTGAAAAAAAAGGGGGAGGGGTACAATCGGGATTTTACGGTAGTTATCAGTTTAAAATTTTTACTTTCTTAAAATACTACTGGTATCTATCTCCATTCAAAGCATCATATACATAACGGTTTTAGAGATGTAAGTAAGCCATCATTGCAAGGTTAGAACAAATCTAATAGAAAAATTTGCAAAGTTGTTCAAGGTAATACTTTTGTATTAACAATGCATAAAAAATATTATTGTAAACCGTTTAGTAAAATAATATATAACACTTATTGCATTTTAGAAAACATTAAATTTATTTAAAGTACAATTGAACATAAACGAGCTTGTTGCTCTTTATCTATTTCCTGAAAGATGTGTTTGTGGAAGTTTCAATAGAAAATCAATTTTGTGTGAGGAAAATATCGTCTATTTGAGGAAAATTGTAGATAATGCAACTGACATTATTTCCCATTAAGCTAACTGAAAGAAACAGAATCTCACAATGATTATTGGGGCACTTATGAACTGTTCATATCTGCCCCAACTAATCTGTTCACAAGTGCCATACATTGCTGTTTCTGTGAAATTGATAAATCATTAACATTTCTCAATTTTAGAAGAAAAAGAACTTTATCAAAAATGTTTATTAGTATTCATAGTATATGTTAAAACTCTCAAATTCAAATAAATGAATAAATAAATAAAGTTATTCGCTTATCAACTTGGAACAAAGATTTTACTTTTGCGATCAAAAAACAGTGTTTTGGCTACAGAGGACAAACAAAATGTCATAGAACTTAAAAAAAATTTTACCATATGTCTACAGGTGCTATCATCTTTAGTAATTTTTTTCAAATAAAAAAACTTATAATAACTATCGAAAAATTGCGATGTTCACATGTGCCCCCACCTCCCGTACTCATAATTTTTGGGAAAATGAAAAGTTTCTCTTTCTTTTATTGCATGTTTCATTTTCTCTTATGGCGGTTTTCAAGTTCTCTCCTCAACAAACGCGACAGATTCTGACACATTCTCTAACTTATTTTTAAACCTAAAGTCATAAAATTTACAGTTCTGAGTAAAGAAGTGATTCGGAATCGAAATGTGTTCTCAATTTTTTGATAAATAATTTACTTATTGAGTTATAAGTAATTTCGGTCACGCGACTCCAATGTTTTCTCCTTTCTCTGGCTGGTTTTTCTATTTTCGTTCAGAAATTCAGTTGAAAATGCCCACTTTGTCAGTATTTTCTGAAAGATCTTTTCCCTATAACAAAAAATGGAAAACGTCTTTCGATCACATAGTTTCTGAATATAAATCACTTACCAATATCATATGTTTCTAAACAAAAATGAATTAAAATATACGTATGGGAAAGTAGGGGGGGGGGGGTACTGATGGGTGAAAAAAAAAGCCAAGCTATTATTGCATTAACACTTCGCACTCCTAATAGCAGAGATTTAAAAAAAATGGCAAGTTACACTCCACAAAGAAGTGCAAAAGGTTAAATAAAACTCAAATTTTGTCCTTTTTGTATTGCACTATACTGTTTATTGAAAATATTAGTATAATGAAATTTTCATAAAATGGGGTTTTAAGGTTTGTCTGTTTAAACGATTAAAGAAAAAATGTAAAACTTATATTTTTTAAAGCAATAAAAGCATTTTTAATTATCATTTGGCAATAATTAGTTCTTAGTCGTTAGCCCTGTTTAATAAAGAAATATTTATTAAAAATATCGACTTTGATAAAGTAATTAATGTTTTATCTAAATTTGCTAAGTAATGACTGAAAAAATAATATCTAAAGAATAAGCATTATGAATGCGGAGTATTTTTTTTCATTAAGGAAAATAATCTTGCTATTTAATTTTCACACATTTATAAAAGAAAATTGGTCACATATTTTTGCAGATTTAGATAGCTTATTTTAAACAAAGGTGTGAAACTTACAATGAAATAAAAAAAAAAATGTGTTCCTTTTTTTTTAAATGATTAAGACCACAAAAGCTGAAAAAAGGAATTTTTTGTATTAATACCCGCTATTAATTATTCTCTATTTGCTGGGGTATGGGAGAGAATTAACATCAGCTATTCTAAGGAATAAAAAATACAGTATAATAATCTAAAAATTTTGGGACTTATAAAATTTTAAAATTATTTTTATATTTTATTAATTAATTTATTTTTTTATTTGGGAGAAGGGTAAGTTATTTATTTATTTTTGCACAACTTGACATTTGAAAGAAACAAGAAAAGAGAAAAATATTTTAAATGTTTTAAGTTTTGTGGGTATGGAAAATTTTACGCGGATACTTATTGTCATTACAAAGAAAACAATGGTCAAAAAAGAAAAAAAAATCCATGATTTTAAACTCTGTGCAGGGGAGTGGAGGATTAGATGAAATTAAAATTTTTAAAGATACCCCCCCCCTCTAAAAAATGAAAAGTATTCATTAATAAAATAAAAAAAAACGTAGCTTTTATTTTGAATAGAAAACAAATACTGCTGATGGGAATTAAAATTTCAGTTAAATATTGCGTTGATTAACTTTGATGTTTAAAAATATTTATGGATAACTGAAAAACAATGATAGATGTAAAAACTTAATAATCTTATTCATAAATATGTATCGTAAGAAATTCTTAAATATAAAAATCGCTATTTTAGGGGTGAAAAATGATTGATATTATACATTTTGAAACATTCACGAAGGCTTAAAATTGAGAAAAGAAAAATGTAACTGCATTTTAAGAATGCACAAACTACGTAAATATTCCACTTAAGTTTTTGTTCGCGCCTTTCCTCTCGCGTGCATGAATCTAGTCATTCTGTAGCTATGCTTCCACTTAGGCAACAAAATGGATTCCTGTATGTATCAAAAGCAGGCCTGTGCAAAAAAAGAAAATATTTCCTCCGCATCGGAGTCCCGACAGAGCGTTTGGAGCTGGGGAAAATTCTATTGTGTAGTTGACCCGGGCCAGATAAAGCTCAACCCCCCGAGGTGGTATCCAGCATGTGCCCCGGTCAGGTGGTCAGTCTGACGCGAGACTTTCGGTGTTTAGTTCTCAAGCAAGCTTGGTACTCATTTTATCGACCCCGAAGGGATGAAAGGTTGAGTGAACCTTGCCCAGCCGGGAGTCGAACTCACGACTTGTAGCGTGGCAGACAGGCGTGCTGACCACTACGCTACTGGGCTTTAAAAAATTTACACTATAAAAAATTCATAAATAATCGGTCTCTGATTGTCAAAATTTCTGTTTTTCTAACCTGAAACGTTCCTGATCTAAATTAAAAACCATTATATGTTAATCGAGCTTTCTAGATTTTTCTGAACTTTTTATGAAATGTTCCATGACATTTTTCGGTCACCTATCTATACCTATTTTTACCCAGGAATATTCCAGGATATTTTTAATTTGCAGCAAAATTAAAGTTCATAATGCATATCATTACATTCTGTTAAAATATGTTGAAAGAACTCAAAACAAAGTATAAAAACGATTTAATTCATTCAGCATAACCACGTTCAATTTAATTCATAAAAATTAAAACAAGAAAAGATAATTAAAAAACTCAGTACGCCCAGAAACTTCAAAAACCTTATTTTCTCCAATACTTTCAGAGTCGTGACTGTAAAATTTGGACCCCATAACGTTTTCACCCGGCCAAGACACTGTCTCTTGCTTTCTTGCATTTCTTTTGCTTTTACGAAGTGAAAAGATTGGAGGAAAAATATTTATTTTTGCGGTGTTTTCATTTTTCGCTGATTCGTCTGTTGGGCCGACTAACAGCCAATTGAATTTACAAATTTTTTGAATAGATAATTATTGGAATTATATTGTTGAGAAATTTAATTATTGAAAAATTTATTTTTTGGAAAAAAATCACATGGATATGCCAAGACAGGATTGAATGCACCTTTTAGCTATTTCATTTTTGTTAATTAGCCGAGATATTAATTAAAAACTAATTAAAATTTCAAACGGACAAGCCGCCAACGAGGAATACCTATATCCCAGGTCTTCCGATGTCTTCGGATCTTCTGAAAGTAAAGAAAAGGCGGAAAACGTTACGTTTTTTGTGTTGTTTTTACAAGTCCGCATGGGCTTACTAAATTGAAATATAAAAAAAAAATAAAGAAAACTCATTTCCCTATCGTAGTTTTTATTTTTACGGTGTAAACCTTTAAAAAATATTAAATTTACTTTAAAAAAGGTATTTTCGAAACGTCAATTTTCTGATTTTTTTTTTCTTTTTTCGAATGTACATGTTCGCATCCGCCCTACTGCTTAAAATACGAAAAAGCAGAATCTTCTCACTTAATCTGGTTACCTTTTTCTCATTAACGACTTCTTTGTTTAAAGAATATTAATATTAACCATTTCAAAACTATTTTCATGATGCCGTTTTTGCGTTTTCCGTTTACTCTGCATTTTTTAAAAATCGGCATCTGCTCTGCAATTCGAAATACGAAAGAAATCCAAATTAACATGGGTATCGTTACCTTTCTGAGACGTCTGCGTTAAAAAAAATATATATATATTAATCCTGTCAAAAAATTATTTTTGTCATGCGTTTTTGCATTTTTTGTTTTCTTGGCAGTTTTTTTTTTTTTTTTTTTTTATTTCCTGCATCCACTCTTCTGATTGGAATACGAGAAAAAAATATCAAATTAACTAGCGTACGTTTTTATTTTTAACGCTTTTTTTAAAATTAATACTAACACTTTCAAAAAAATTCTTTTCTGGAAGTCCCTTCTCAGATTCGCCAGAGTTTCTTATTCTCTCGGTAAATATATATATATATATATATATATTTTTTTTTTTTTTTTTTTTTTTCAAAGATCGTTTCGAGTGTTATGGTGTTCCGTATACCTACTTCCGATTTCAGTTAACACCCAATATTCCGAATAGTAAAATAGGACTGGGAAAAAAAATAATAATTCATATTTCACGCCAAAATTAAATAGAAGGTTTTGTACGTGGCAAGAATTTGGAACTTTTGAAAGACAGTAGTTGATAAAAATGTCGACACAATAGGACCAGACACGATCCAGCAACGGGACAAGTGTTTCTAAAATCGGAAGTGAAATAATAACTTTTGGAAAACAGTACTTTTACGGTATCTTTTGAAGTGTTAGAATGAGACGGTGCCTTTTAACTGTTTATATTTTAATGATCAGTTTCGTACAATAGTATACCTATATTTAAAATTTTATAATTATTAGCATATAGCAAGATTCCAGCCACCCGTCCCTCCGCCACACCCATTTTTCGTTTTCGAATTTCTGTATACTCTCGGCTCCTATCTGGACAATTTCAAAGAGCTTTTTACAGTTGTGTTCTATATTATCTATCATAGTTCTAGCCATTGCTACTAGAGGGCGCTTTTTATTATTTAGGTTTTCTTCGGGAACTATTGGTCAGAATTAAAAGTGTAAAATATCTAGAAATTAAATTTGGGGGTGAGACTTCGAACATTAGGTTTGTTTGGAAATATTTTAGTTTAACCCTTTTCACTCCGCTGTCTCCGCTGCGGAGCCATCATCTTTCTTTGCAAAATTTGTTTTTGGATAAATAGGAAATAAAGAAAATTTAAATTTGCCTTATTTAATCAGAGCATTTTTGAAATTGTGTACTTGAAGGAAACTTCTTTTAAAAAAGTGGTGCCGACCGAATAAAATTTGTGTAAGAGACGCCGGAGTCCAAAGGGTTAAAATATAAAAACAAAACTGACCGACGCTAACAAAGGCAGAGGGGCCCCTAATTCTAAGTTCGCTTGGATGGATTTTCAATTAGAAATATCAAATCTTGCAAATTCCAGGGTGGACGCTGACGAATGTATTGGAGACAGCAAAATATTTTCGATTTGAAAGATTTTCATAAATAATATAAAATTATTGAACACTGATTTCAGGTATATTTAAGATTACCATCACTGTCTCGGACATGTTTTCTAGTTAAGTAATATAAAACATTAAATTATATGACAAAATATGTAAAATTATTTTTATTATATTCATTAAAGATTTGGTAAATTCTTTGGAGCAGATTTATTTTGCAACATATTTGAAGCAAGTAAAAAATAATTATAATCACAATTAAGAAAAACACAAATCGATTTATATTTATTAAATGTTTCAGTTCTATCGTGTGAAAAAGTATTTATTTCACTAAGTTTTTTTTAAAATATATATTTTCTTGTTTAAAGCTAATCAAAAATCCTTAATTAATATAAAACGCAAAATCATTATTGATAAAGTTTCTGTAACATACATTTACACGAGAGTGTTCAATTTCACGCGCATTTTTAATTTTTTTAAAAATTGTCATTATACACTCTAAATAAAAAAGAGTGATCATTCACTCCGGAGGAGCGAGTTTAGGAGATAGATTCACTCTATCGCAGAGTCAAAATATGCCCAACCTCTTTACGGTGACTATTCACTCTGAGCGATATTGGAATTTTTGACTTTCTGAAGGAGTGAATACCCACTACTGGGAAGTTAATTGTCATTCTAAACAGGGGTGGATAATCATTCTTTCGGAGGAGTGACTATTCACTTTTGCTAAAGGAATGCGATTTTTCACCCCTGGTAGGAGTGAATGTTCAATTTTTATTCAGTGAACTCTTTTTTACGATGTTTTATCATCATTTTAAAAGAATCACATCTTTTAGAGCATGCAATGAAAATAAATACAAGCATGGTAAAGATTGGGATAAAATACTTTATTGACAATATTTATTTAATTCGTAGTTTGTAACATTAATTGAACTTTTAAGGGAAAACTCTATTAAAGTTACATGTGAATTAAATTAGATTACTGACAAAAAAAAAAAAACTAAAATATTTTATTACAATCTTATCCCTTGTGTTTGCTTTCATTTCATGCCCTATAAATACATGATAATTTTAAAATGCTCAATTTAAAAATAAAGTTTTGTTTTAAATATAAAATCTTATCTTTTTACCGTACTTTTTAGCAAAATATCGCTATTTTGGAGTCCTATTCCTCTAAAACAGTTTTAATTTTTCCACTTAAAAATCAATGCTTACCAACTGGCGTCTTTTTTTAATAAGTTCTGAGCTTTATCTAAATATTAAGAATGTGTAAGTTTTTGTATGTGTTGTGATTTGTCATCGCTTTATTAAATATGGACATGGAGTCTAGAATTTTATATTCTCTGGAATATGTATATATTTTTCTTTTAAACATATTCCTTAACGTAATTATTTCGAATTTTCTTCCACTATTGCTGAAAAACGGATATTAATACAACTCTTATTTAAAGAATGACATGATAAGCAAAATTTATTTAATTTTTTTATTCCCGTATATATTATATATCGTGAATATGATCTAAATAGATAGAATAGAAGCAGTTTTATCTATAAGCATCAGATAAAAAAAAATACTTTATTTTAATGCTTAAATATCATGTTGTTGTTTTTTTTGTGCCAATAATTACGTGTATCAAAAACGAGAAAATGCGTTTACAATAGAAGGAAATTTAATAATTGATTCAGAATGTCTCTAATTAAATGTTCAATTAATATCACAAACAGCAAAAAAAAAAAAAAAAAATGCTTACATACAATAAAAAAAATAAGTATACCAATCTGAAAAAAAAAAACTAAAAATAATAATTAGTATTTTATAATTGTACTACTAAACAACAACAAACTACAATAGATGAATTAAATGCATTATTAAATTTAACAATTTATCAAAAATCATTCCATATGTTATAGGAAATTCCTTTTATTTTATAAATTTGGCAAATGTTATGTCTGAAAACATTGGTATGAAGATTAGGATTTTAAATAATAATTTAAAATACTATTAGTAATTTAAAAAAAATCATTCAAATTTTCACTACCGTAATATGTAAAAAGACATTTTCCCAGTATAATGCTAATTTCTTATCTGAAACCGTTTCGTAATCATAATAATCGAATATCGTGTTTAATTCCAAAATAATAATAACGATAAATACTGTAAGTATTAGTAATCAGAAAACTGTAAGAAACCGAAAAAAAAAATCCAAATCACTGACTCAACACATTTTCAATCTCAAGTAATTGGAAATTAATGTTTACATTCATTCTACTATGAATGTATGCATGAATCAGTCTCTGCGACAGCTTTTTTTTTTTACGAGCGGTGGCAGATTAAGATATTTTACATCACAGTATCGAATAGGAAAATATCGCTTCAGAAAAAAATTCCATTCCGTCTTTTTCTATATAACATAAAACTATTTAACTCATGATCATAATATACAAAACAACATGAATAAAAGATTAAAATTAAATAAGACTTGACTTTACGTTCCATGAATAATCACTTTAATAATATCCGCGTATTTTATCCTAAAATGGTGGACGTCTTTCTGTTATCTTAAAAAAAGCGTTGTAGACTTGGTGTTCTGAATGGCTGACGCGTAATACCAATGCTACGATACTCACTCCTTCTTAAAGTGACTATTCATTCTAAGCAGGAGTGCATAGGCACTCTAAGAAGGAGTGACTATTCACTCTTGAAAAAGAGTGCGTTTTAGTACCAAATGAGCGTAATTTCCAAGGTTACATTATGAAATGGAGTTTTGAAAATCAAGAAGTGACATATTTTGGTGCTTTTCATTTTTTTACCCCATATATTTTTGGTTCAAAGTTGATCGGAACTTTTTAAAAGTGCATAATGCCAGTCTTTCACTCTCGTCAGCGGAGTGAGATATTTCACTCCTTTCTAGGGAGTGGAAAAATCCACTCTTTATGAGTGTATTTTTATAAAATTCACTCCAAAAAGAGTGAAAATGCCTGTCACTCTTTGAAAGAGTGAACTTTTCACTCTTCCCAATTTTAGAGTGTATATTTTTAACAAAATGTGATTTTCTGTTTACATTGCTGATTGTCATTATTTTAATTAAAGAACGCTTAAAATTCTTAAGTTACACAAACTATCGAGTAATAGATTTATGTATTGTACACTGTAAAAAAAATCCAACCAGTTTTCCTGTAGGAACCGGAAAAATAGTTGCCCTTATCGTACCGGAAAATTTTCCGACCCAGCTCGGAATAAAATCCGCAAAAAAAAAAAAAGGGGAAATAGTCATTAAAACGGTATTTTACGGATTTTATTCCGAGCTGGGTCGGAAATTTTTCCGGTACGATAAGGGCAACTATTTTTCCGATTCCTACAGGAAAACTGGTCGTATTTTTTTTACAGTGTAAATTTTATCAATTATTATTATAATTTTTTTTGTAGCATATTTTTAATATGTTAACAAGTATGGTATCAAACTCTCTGAGAAAAAATTATTAACATTTGATTTTCTAATATTAAAATTTGTTAATCTTATTTAAATTATTAAATATTGATAAATAATGCCCGTGATGTTCAGAGATAATTTTAGCTACTATTTTAGCTTATCATGTGCAGAATACTTTACTACACTTCTATCCATAATATAAAACATGTTTTGAAAAAATGTAACAAAACATGTTCTTCTAAAAAGCTCTCCAGTAATAAATTAATATGCATAATTGCCAACTTCACTGCTTTTTTAATCTTATTTAAATAATTAAAAATTGATAAATGATACCTCTGATGTTCAAAGATAATTTTAGCTACTATTTTAACTTTATTATGTGATATAATACTTCACTACACTTCCATCCATAAAATAAAACAAGTTTAAGAAAATGTAACGTAACACATTCTTCTAAAATGACCTTCAATAATAAATTAATGTGCATGACTGCCATTTTGACCGCTATTTTAATCGTATTTAAATTATTAAATATTGATAAATAACACATCTGATGTTCAGAGATAATTTTAGGCACTGTTTTAACTTTATCATGTGATAGAATACTTCACTACACTTCCATCCATAAAACAAAACAAGTTTTGAGAAAATGTAACATAATATGTTCTTCTAAAAAGCAGTTTTGAGAAAATGTAACATAATATGTTCTTCTAAAAAGCAGTTTTGAGAAAATGTAACATAATATGTTCTTCTAAAAAGCTCTTAAATTATAAATTAGGGTAACTCAGGATAGATGGCCATAGAGGAGAGATGGCCAGTCTAAATATTTCCAAAAGTTGATCATAGATTGCAACATAAAATTATTCCTATGAAATAGTTCAACGAGTTTATTTATTGCGACGTGCAGTTGTGTTTTTCGATTATAAAAAATAAGTGTAATTTTAATGTTTATTTAATTTAGTGGTTGAATATTTTTTTTTTTTTTTTTGACTTAGATAGCTGAATGTTTTGCAGTACGTACATTATATATATTTTTTACTATATGGGCTTTTAAGGTACGTATATAATCTAATCTTTACTTCTAAGCCTAGAACAATGACGTACAATGGCTATTGATTCTTTAAATTGAGCGACCATCAGTCCTTCAATTTCAGGAGAGATGGCCACATGAAATCGAAGACAGATGGCCACCTTTAATCAATATTTCAAAATTGTACGGGCTGATTATTTTAACTAAATATAATTAAATTTAAAATAAATATGTAGCGTTTATGTTTATAAATATATTAATTGATGTAATTGTTTAAATTTTAGCTAATATAAATATTTTAATAATAATAATAATAATAATAATAATAATATAAAACCTAACGATTTATTTGTTTCAGAAAATACTGAAAAACGTCAGGAACTTTTACAACAGAAACTAATAATGTTTATAAATAAACAAAATTAGCGTAATAAAACTAAAAGTAACGCGAGAAAAAAAAACACGACACTTCCAGTAGCGAAGAAAACGAAATACATTTAAAATTATCAGATTCTACAGAATTCGAGTAAATAGAATTTGATTAGGATCACTGTGTTGGTTCTGCAAAACAATGTAATATCATATGCAAAAAGGATGTCTGGATACAATGCATAAGGAATCTGAAGTTGTTCCGTGAAACGTGTACAAATTATTGAGACCTTTGCCAAACATGTGGTAAGATTTTACGAAAAATGAAGTATTGAAATTATACTTCAAATTTTGTTTATTCGAGTTTTATCCACTTATTTTCCACCATATAACTGCATCTTTACAAATTTCTATACGTTTTTCATGATTAACTATATGAAATGTGTTATTTTTTTCCTGTTTAACTTCACTTTTTCTTTCTTGTATTGGATGGCCGTCTCTCCTCGGCTTGAAGGAGAGATGGCCATCTGCCATTTTAATTTCAGTTTTGTTTAACACTTTTTGTTTTCAATATTTAATTATTTTTTGCATAAAATATGATGAGTATATGTATAAGAATTTTAAATATGCATAAATATTTCTTGTATTTGCAGTCTAAGATTTTTTATTACAATCTTTAAAAACTATGGCCATCTATCCTAGAGTTAACCTAATATGCATGTCATGTCTGCCAACTTCACTGCTTTTGAAAGTCAAATAAGTATCTTTGAACAAGAAATTTCATAAATAAATAAAACAAAATGTGTACCTCCTTTCAAAATGTAAATGTAGCACTAATTTTATTACAACATTTTTTTGTTCTAAACAGTTATATATGACTAAAAATACCGTAAAAATTAGCAGCTATAAATATATATATGTGTTTGATTCATATGCCTTTTTAAAAAATCTATATGACGGAGGTGGCCATAATTAAAGGCAAAATGTTCGAAGATTCATTCATTCGGAAACAATAGTAATTACATGATAAAATTTAAATATATATATATCTTTTAAGATCAGGGGAGATTAACTGTAAAAATTACTTTTAAAAACGTACTGAAAATTTTCAAAGAACGTTTTAATTCTCAATAACGAAATCTATACACATGAAGCATCACTGAAAAACTGTCGATAATTCAAAATTAAATAATAAAACTTTGTATTAATCACATAAAACAAAAGCACACACAGGGTGCGTTTCAAGTTGGAAATTTTAACAGCAAGACATCAGACAATGTAAACACGTTTCTTTAAGGAGACAAGATAAAGAAAAATGATTATATTGATTCGGGACCTTTCCCCTTACGGACACGTGTTTACATTAGCTGATGACGGACTGTTAAAATTTCCATTTCGAAACGCGTCCTGTGTGTACTTCTGTTTTATAGTGATTAATACAAAGTTTTATTGTTTAATAACGAAATCTAAAGTTTAAAAAAATCCAAATGTATTACTTTAAAAAATCGTGTTATAATTTTAATCTCGAGACATTTTCAGCAAATTAAAAACACTAGGAGATCCAGCTTCGGTTTCCCGGGTTACAAAATATAAGGGATTACCATTTGCTCCTTAATGGAAACACTATTAGATACTTTTTTTTACTTTCAACATGTGTTTCTAGATTGCGTACAAACAACACCTAGAAGCATTTTTATATGAAAATTATTATTAATGCAATCAAAATGGGTTTTGAAATTTATTAAATTGATACTTTCGTATTAGTTGCAAGACAGGGGTTAGTAACTGAAAAAAATAAAACTATTTCTATACTTATAAGTAGCCTTTAGGAGTCTGATAATTTAAGTAGTTAAAGCACGTACATGTCTGTTAAGTTTGTGTTTTGTTGTATACAAGGTCAACTTTACTATATTTAATCAAAACAACTTTTTTAAACTATATTTTAATTCTCAAAATCCCAGTAAAAGGTTCACTCAATCCCATCTTTTCTAACTGAATTTATTTAAATTATAAGAAACTGGGGGTAAACTAACCTTAACCAGAAATTCTATTCAATAAAAACATAGAAACTTAAATATTACAGTTATAATTTTTTAAAGTTAAACGAATTATTTTATAACTCATAAAGTAACAGATGTCATATATTATTAGTATAAGATAGTTTTTTTATTTTATTTATTTATTGGTGGAGTTTTAATTTCTTTATTGCAAATAAGCCGGAAACAAATGCTATATTATTATTGTTTTAAGTGAAAACGGATCAATCTTTCATAATAGGCATGCAAGCGATGGAGTTAGATTTTTAAAGAATCATGCTTCAAAATTGATTTTTTACCCTTTCAGGGGCAGAAGAATTCTGTTCGTAAAATGATGAAATAATTGACTGACACCAGAATTTTCAAGCGAAGAGAAAATAAAAACCCGCTGTTTTGCACTTTCATTACAAAATCAAAATATTATATAATATTCTTGGTGCTATTTTTCAGTTTTGGAACTAAAATTAGGAGGCTAGACCGTGTGTCAACCACCCTTGAGAGGGTTAAAACATAAAAAATAGGATATTCAGATACAGTTTTCAAACAAATTGCGTTTGCAAGAACATTTTTTCCCTATCCGATGGTGTGAAATTTGAAATTGTGGGATATTTAGAAGTTAAAGAAATTGCAGCAAATATTTTTTGTCAGTTGTTGCCACCGTCAATATGAAGGCTGCGTTACTCACGAACATGTTTTTTCTTCATATATAGACGTTCCTTGCACAATGGTAATTTATACAGGTGTCCAAAATGTTTGAAACACGCTTTAATTTTTTACCAGTTCGAGATGGCAATATCAATGCGAAAGTATTCAAAATGAGCTAGGAATAAAGCTTATATTAATGAAATATTCCTCCTATTAATTTTCAAAAAATTACAGTTTTAAAATTTTTATACAACTATTTTAGACAAAATTGGCCAATTAAAATTTTTTTAATTTCCTTCTTTTTTTCCTACAAGGCCATTGCAAAAAATTGCGTATCTGCATTTTTAAAATAATTGAATTATAATTATATAAATAGCTGAAAAATATCACTTTTTTGTACAAATTAAATTACTATTTAATCAGTAAAAATCGGGACCATTCACAAATTAAATATGGTGTTCTATAGAACAAAAGAATGATGACAAGTGTGAAAAAATTTCTTCTCCAATCTATCTAAATTAGCCATACTCAACCTTTATTTCTCGCAGGCCGCAAACATAAGTTTCCGAGTTTAAGCGGGTCGCAACAACCTTACAAATGGGTAAGTTGTATAAGAATGCAATTTAAGAAAGTTAATTCTCTCGCTGCGCATCCCGCGATTCCCAAGGGCAATGTAAAATTAGCAAAATTCACGATTTCCGCGATCTTTTTATTATGATCTAATTCTATATTAAAAAAAACAACTTTTTTGCAAATTTTTTTTTACAAACATTAGCTCTAAACAATATGTAGATTTGAAATATGTAATAAAATAAATGCGCAATTTTTTAACCTATTTTGATCTTTAAAAACAATTACGCAGCGAGAGGGGTAATAATATCAGTAGTGTTGAACGTTTGTCACGGAAGAAATATTACCAAACAATTTTAGAACCACTCTTTCCAAATGTTAAACTTCGAAGCAGATTTCTATTGCAAATGCTGTAGAAATATGCCCCGAAGTTTGCTGGTTGGAAATAGTTAAGCAAAATGTTTTTGGTGTAATGTTTTTCCAAGACAAAAGTTCATTCACAAAAAGAAGTTTTAGCTTTATAATAAGTAGAAAATGTAATAATAAAACAATGCCGAATTTCGAAGTTCTAACGACAAAAAAATCAGGAAATTTTCTCTAATAAATTAATCTTGTGTTTTATGAAAAAAAAAAATTGTAGAAATATATGCAAAGTTAATTTAGAATGATGTTTGAATAACATTGAGGAAAAAGAAATGTATGCATCACTGTAGGAAAAGCAGGACTACATGCAAAAAGAACTTTTGACTAAGAAAACGGTTTTTAAGATGTTTTAACATAATTTTAAATTAACTATAAATAACAGGGCAGGTTTTATTTTCCCATGAAAATATGTAAAAAAACGGTGGAGGTCTTAAATACTTTTTTATGCGCATCTCTATTAATTGTATAAATATGTGTTAATGATTATGTGCCTCGGGCCGCGTGTAAAAGGTTTCCGGGCCACATGCGGCCCGCGGGCCGCAGGTTAAATATGGCTGATCTAAATAAAACATAACACAGGCAAAGTAATGCCCAAAGAGAAAATAAATGGTTTAAATTGTAGAAACATTAGTCACTAAAAGTTATTTACAAAGCATTCTCGACGCAGCACCATTATACTCTCGTCTCCAACATATAAGGGAGTTCTTCCAACAATGTTTTTTATTAATATAGTAATTAAAAAATTTGGAGCTGTTCACCACTAATGTTGTTGCAATCATCGATTACCTTTTGTAAGATCAAGTGCATGTGTATTTATTGTCCTCGTTTTCTTTTTCTTGAAATATCTGATGGAGTTACATTTCTTAATTGTCTCTCCATGATCCAAATGATGAATTTTAAATTAAGTAAAACTTTAAGGATATATATCACAAGTCAATTTTAAGGATACATATGTGTAGTTTTTCTTAAATGATCTTGTTACAAATAAATAAATAAATAAAATCGTATTAAACAATTGTGTCTAAAGGGGGATCATATAAAAAAAATTAAAAAATGCAACACTTAAAAAATAATGGCAGAACTAATTATTTCATTTATATAATCTTATTTACTACTAGACCGGGAGCCGGCAGCACAGACTATCACCTTATCGGGTTCACGGCTGAAATTTCAGAATTAGTTAAAACTCAATTCGCAGATTAAAACGCAATCGGTCTGCCAAGTGATATCTTGGTGGAAAACACCTAAAAACACGATTTTAGCGGTTTACCATCGTGCTTTCCTGCACCCAAAAATATGAAAACATGGAGGACTGGGGGCAGGAAAACACAATGGTAAACCTACGAGTAAACCGCTAAAATCGGGTTTTTAAGTGTTTTCCACCAAGATATCACTTGCCAGACCGATTGCGTTTTAATGTGCGAATCGAGTTTTAACTAATTCTGGAATTTCAGCCGTGAACTCGATGAGGTGATTGTCTGTGCTGCCGGCTCCCGGTCTATACTTTTTTATAACTTTTTTGTAATTTTATTTGCAAATTAATCCTCAGTAGGTAAAATTCAAAGTGCGTTTCAACCACTTTGGGGCCATCTGGAACAAATATAAAATGTTACAGTATCTTACTTGTAAACTGCATTTTAGAAATCTTTTCCAAGAATATTCGAACATTTTAAAACGACGTATGACTTTAAGAAGCGAGAAAAAATACATATCAAGCATGTTATTTTCTACTAGCACTTAGGTAATTTCTTCATCATAATTTATTTCCCTTTATTAACCAAGACTTATTTCCACAAAGGGTGTGTTTTCTACCTAGAAATGTGACCTTGAACCGACGTGCATCATATAATTTTAACTGTGCTTCAACAGCAACGGTGCAGTTTAAATAAATACCTACATTTAATGCGGTCTATTTTTGTTCGCATTAGAGCATTTCCCTTCCGTTTATTCGTATAAATGTTTATATTGAAAGGTATGACTAAAAGATTGAAATAAGGGGAATTAAATGTTTTTTATAGTGAAAATTATATGTATTTCTATCGGACATAAAATAAGCAAAGTACGTGAAATTTAAAAAAAATAATAACATATAAATAAATAAAATAAAGTAAAAATATCTTTTGTCATTTTTTAGAGTTCCATAACTGAGAAGGAAAAAAGGAACGCGCATAGTCTCGCTTTGAAAATACGAATTATGGAAAATCACGTAATAAATCGACATAAAAATATAAATTAATGATTTTCGGATTTTTCCCTTTGCATGCTCTATAAGTTTTTTCTTCGTGTCAAATTTCAAGTTTCCAGGTCAACAGGAAGTACCTCATAAGTTTTGAAAGTAAAACCTATAGCGAGTAAATCTATAGAGAGTAAACCTTCCGGTTGACCCAGAACCCTGAAATTTGGCAAGAAGGAAGGTCTAATAGCACATGCAAAGGAAAAAAAATCGAAAATCATTAATTTATAAATCTATATCAATTTATTACGTAACAATATCATCAATTTCCATACTAACTCCAAATTAACGCATTGTAACAGAATTTGTTGTTACGGTAATATAAGATGATGGTACGGAATTTCTCATATTGCGAATCCTTCTCGCACTTTTCCTGATTTTTTATTTATTTATTTATTTTTTTATTTTTATTTTTATTTTTATTTTTTTAAGTTTCAGAAGATTTTTACCCTGTCATGGAGAAATTATTTTTAAATGTGTGAAAAACAAATTTCGCTCTTAACCTCTTCAGTTTCGAAGCTAAAATAAGAATACAATTGTTTATTCATTGAGTTTTTCCAAATAAAATGACATCGTAAATGACAGAAAAAATATCTTTTCTGAAATTGACCCTTTAGGCGCTTAGTAATTTAGGTTCAAAAATACGGATCTAAAACTACAAACCCCTTTAAAACACGAATTTAATAACCATTAACATAAACAAACTCAATCACAAATTTAAGAGCTTTAAACAAGTAAATAATCTACAAATCCTCAAAAATTTTTATTTAAAAAGATTTAAGTTAAATACTTAAGAAAATTTCTCACTTTCTTGGTCATACTGTCTCCTGGGCAATTTAAGGCATTTTGCAAACTCAGATGAAAATAACATTTATTTTATGTGGGAATCAGCTTAGATGCTGCCATTTATTCGTTTGTTTTGAACGCAAAAAACATTCAGCTCTTAAGAAGTGATGTGAAAATGTAAAAAAATCGGACATTTTCGTTTTTATAAGGAAAAGAACAAAGGTCCCCGTATGGGAATTCAGGGACCGAAGAGGTTAAAGTATCTTTAAAATAGATTGTTAATAAAAAATAAGGTTAAAGTTTTAAAAGTCTTACGTTTTTTTCGAAAATTACAAAACGACTCTGATTAAATATTTTAAGCCTTTAAAAATATTATTAAGAGTTATTAAACAGTATTTTGTGATACTTGAAAATTTGACTACTTCACCTCAAAGCCAAAAAAAAAAAAAAAAAAAAAAAAACATTTTGGTCATGTTTGTTTAGATTCATAAGCACAAATTCTATGCGAAAAACTTCTGTTTTGTGGAACTGAAAAAATATTGCCAAAGGAGACTGAATAATCAAAAAGGAAATGGCACTGTTATCTATTGATGTATTTCAGAAGCATTATTGAACTTTATATAAGTTTATATGTGACACAGTAATAAAAGTAACATATGCACAGCTCGTTGGGTATCGTTTTTCGATAAAATCTCATATGATATTGTCATAAAGAAAGGTTAGTTTGTACTAAAGTAGTTTACAAAGAACGATTTTCCGTATGCTGAAATATAAACATTTTTCTTTTTTCGTAAGAAACCTTAAAGTTCTCCATTTTTTTTTTCTTAAAATTAAATACGATTCAAATCTGTTTTCATACTATTCATACTTGTGATTCGGATGAAAGACTACTCAAGTTTACAGGAATAAATTATTTGCTTATTTCAGTATCTATATTATATATAAGAAAGACATGTCTATGAGTAACGCTCAAGTCATATTCACGGGGGAAACACTTGGCCAGTAAATTTCCCTCAATTTTTACACTGCCGAATAGGGAAAAAAATATCCTTTCACAGGAAATTTGTTTGAAAACTATCTCAATTTACTGATTTTTGTGGTTTTAAAATAATTTTCAAGCATGAATTTATGTTTATTTACCTCAATCGCGTGCATCTTAATAACGAAAGATTAAACCTGCTGCACTTAGCACAATTTAAATGGTTCAGCGATTATTTCCCAGTAATATTCCGTAATGAAATTAAAACTTCATCAATAAATAAAATAATATATGTAAAACATAAATTTGACAGTCATAGAATCGAACTACGAACATAAACCACTCAAATTATCAGAATCTTAAAGACTGCTATAAATAGCCAAATATTTGACGCTTCTTTGGCATGCGGCTAATACGACAGTTCTTTTTTAAACATATTATTGATATTTTTCATAATAAAATGCTTTAGGACGTTCTTAGTGTGAAATCTAAAATAATATAATAAATGTAAAAAATCTATTTGAGTTTTCAGTAAAAAAAAAAAAAAAAAAGAGTGTTTTCACCCATATTCTGTTACCGGGGAATCCTCGGTTAAATCTTCTAGTCCTCATAACTGAGAAAATATCCGAAAATGAGTTAATGATTTTCTTATGTTTATTCATAGGTGCAAAAAATATTGTTTTCTCTGGGGATTTTAAATGTGTATTTTAGCAAATGTTTGATCTATTCATAACACGTTTCCCTGAGCTATTTTTTTTAGACTATAAAAAATTCTTCACGGAATACTTGAAGTTGAGAGGTATGTGAAAAATTTTGCAACATCTGAATTTCTTTTAAGTTTTTATAACTCACTAAATAAAAGTTAACGCTTATTTAATAAATACTCATATTGATTGTATTTTACACTTAGCTCAATAAAATGATAGAATTACTAACAGAAATGAAAATATTAAGGTGAAATTCATTTTGTCACTAAATTGGGTAACTGCTAATGGGGATATTTATCCCATCCCTTGAACATTAACGCATAAATTACTTTATCATTTGATGTAGAGCCATTTTTTTACATCCTAGATTTATTTGTAAATAAATATCCACTTTTAGCCTTGTCTTAGACATACTTAAGTATCCCCAAAATCTTCATTTATAGGGTTTCTGAAATAAACGATCCAGGTAGACTACAAATGAAAATTGAACAATATTTCACAAAATATTGTAAGCATAAAATTTTCTGAAATTTTGAAGAGCAAGCATGCCATAGTTGCCTATATTTATACCTTTTTGTTGCACTAAAATTTAATAGAAATTTTTGCTTTATTTAATCACACATTTCGGTTATTAAATAACGCAATTTTTTTCATTAAATATTAGCAAAAATACGTAAATATTGACAGCTGTGACATGCTAAATCCTTAATAAATATTTTTCATATCTGATTTATATTTAATTATATACAAAAAGAATTTTGCTTAAGATGAATATTAACAGTTATTTTCTTGTTTAGCCCATTTATGCCTAATTTGTTGTTTTCTCAAATTTGGTGGAAAAATCAGTTTAAAATGTTGCAGAACTGAAAAAAATGCTTAAAAACATAACTTTTTTTTTTTTTTTGTATTTATTTGATAAAATGTAAACGTTCTAAATATGGGAATATGTATAATATTTATAATCGTATAATATGCATAATCATATGTTTTGTCTAGATTTATTTAAAATAGTCTTTTATATTGTATAATGAATACTATAATTAGTACTTTTATGTACTACTAAAAATATATTTATTTATTTACACAGACAAATGTGATTATAATTTTTATTATTAATAAACTAAGATTTGTTGTATTTGAGGCTTAAAAAGTATTTATTTCGTAATTATCTTGAAAAGGATTTTATATATAAAAAAAAAGCTCTCCCTTAACCCTTTCGGACTCTCTTACATAAATCTTATTCGGTTGACACCACTTTCTTAAAAGAAGTTTCCTTCAAGTACACAATTTCAAAAATGTTCTAATTAAATAAGGCAAATTTTATTTTCCTTTATTACAAGTGCCAAAAACAAATTTTGCAAAGAAAGATGATGTCTAGTTAGACTGGACATACGAGTGCAAAGGGTTAAATGACTACTAAAAACATATACCCATTTGAGCCTAGTCCTATATTTGTGACGTTAGAAAGATGCAGAAAAAATAGGCTAGAACACATTACTTGAAAATTAAAAAGTATGTATTTCAAAGGAATCAAGAAGCTAAGATTATAACTTATCTTTGGACCTTTGATAGAAGAAATACAAATAAACTTATTTTTTACATTTCGCCTTCTTGAATAGTGAAAAATTTATGAATATCGAAAAATGCCTTCATTTAAGCAGATAAATAAATCTTGTGCGGTCATCTCTCAATAAGAGATAAAGGCGTTTATGGATAAATATTTCATGCAGCTTTTATGTCACAGGGGGTGGGGGTGGGGATTACGCATATTTTTTCGGAGCTTCCTAAATTTGGTACGCTAGGCATAAATGGATTAACGTAAAAAGGATAAATAATGATAAAGCTTTGTTATTTTTTTCCTGGATTTTTCTTTTTAATAATTTCAAAGTTTATAAATTCTGTTTTTCTGTCCGTCTGTCTGTATGTCGGTATGTCCGTATATCCGCGCTCTAACAAACGTAACTATACTAGGATTGACATTTCATTGATGTATATCATTGAGGTTTGCCATGGCATGTTAGGTATTGAAAATGAAGTATGTAGCATTTAGTTCGCTTGCAGGAGCAATCAAATGAATTCCGTTACATTGTGGTCTATGAGGAAACATTGTTTGTGGTGTTTTTTAATAATGTTGCACTATTTTAAACACAATGAAATGGGTATGTATTTCTGAGATGTACAAAAGCGTGCTTTTTGTAGAATATGGAGTGCAAAGTACCCATCATTCATTTACAGAATTGCACAAAAGAATGCGGTCCGATAATGGTCTACAGGGGAAAGTTGTTTACAGGATATTTTCATAATATTACACTACTTCAAACAAGATAAAATTTATGTAGATTATTGATGGACAATACGAGAAGGTTATTGTTTAATAGGACGTACATAGCAGCTATCGTTCATTTACTGAAACACGCAAAAGATTTCGGTTACTGTAGTGTATAAAAATAAAAAATGCTCAAAGTGCGTTTTTAGCTATTTGATGCGTTTTAGTGTTTAACTAAATGTTTGCATACTACGTGGTGTGTGTAAGTTCTATAGATCATATGCAGAGCTAAACACAATAATTCTGAAACTTTACTATGTATGGGTGTAAATTGCTTAAGGTTGTTTGTAACTGAGTTATGCCTTTTCAAGCAGAACTATACTTAGTGCATCAGTGAGGAACACTACAAGATGCTTAGCGTAAAATATGAAATATGGTGTACTTAGCATTTATCATTCATTTAGAGAGAAAAACAAAAAATACCGTTACATTACCGTCTATGAGCAATAATTCCTGGAAGTGATAAGCGTTTTAAATTGTAATTTTTTTTTCATATAACTTGGTGTGCATAAATTGTTTATTTTATATACAGGGTCTACACAAAAGAATTCGTGTACATTTCCGCTCACTGACGGGAATTTCTGAAGGTAATTTTTCAACTATGTTACGCGTTTCCTAACTGAACTAAAATTTTGCATACTATGGGATATACATACAAATCTATAGATCATATAGAGAGTTGCATAGAAGAATAAGGATTTTTTACGGCCTATAGATATTAATATCTAAAAGTGGGTTTTCAAATGTGCTATTCCTTTTGCAAGTTGTTTATTTAGACAATCTTTCAAAGTTTAAAACGGTAAAGTTTTGTTGCAGTATTCTAAATGTGTTGGAAAGTGTTTCAAAATCTATGCTTGATGCATGATTTATTTTGTTGTTTTAAATATGAACACTGAACTCATTAAGAAATTTAAAAACATTTTATGAGCTTACAATCAAATAAGTGATTTTTTTTTCTATTGGACAGATTGGACAGAGCGGTTTTTCGAAATAGAAAATTTTACTTGAAGATGAATGTGTTCAAACTGAAATGCATGGAAAATCCTGCTTAAAAGTAGATTTTTAAAAAATAGCAAAATGCTAAACTAATTAGTGGAACTTAACAATATATGAGACGATATTTTTTCTATTAAATGTAAAACATAAACAAATGACCTCAAAAGGTGTAGAAATATTTTACCAATTGTTATCTCATGATCTGTTTCCAGATCGATTATTTTGATTATTGTGATGTCAGTGATATTCATGATATATCATTACAATTTCAATGGTGAAATCATGATCACATGCCGAATCACTTTTGAGAAGAAGAAGTGCTGAAAATAAAAACAATTATTTTTCAAATTTAAGTAACTTTGTTTCAGAGTATTCTGAGTACATGGTGTGGTTCAAAATAAACAATTAAGTTCATTGTGCCTAAATGTGATGACCTCTATATGCGACAATGTTCTTTTACTTAAAATCTGAATGCAAAAATTATAAATAAATGCGGTATAATGAGGCATCTGATCTTAATCAATAAAACCCGAAGCATTTTTCTACATTTAAAACATTTTTATGAAATTTTCAATCAAATATACATCGTTCATTTTATAGCTCTCCCATGTTTCGTAAATCAAAAATTCCATAAACTGGCTCATAGACTTTCTTTTTTTAAGTTTGAAGATGAAATAACCTTATGAACATCAAGAACTACGCTGTCTGTTTCAGTTACATGACCAGTTAAACTTAAGAAAAGACGACCAGTTTTCGGATTAGAATTTAAAACAGTTTACGCATTTTGGAAATATTGTTGTCTGCAGGTACTCAATAGCGACATACCGATTGCTGTATATGCGTAGAGACATTTAGGAGATTAACCAGGTACGTTTATATGGTATTTTTCATATATTGTATTAAAATGATGTTTAAAGCAAATATTATATTTAATTAAGCTGTCTTGAGTCAGCATAATCCTTCATTAATGTTTTTCTTTAACCAGGCACTTAAATATGTATTTTAAGAGGATTAAAATAGAAAAATACGCTTACTTTAAAATTTTAATTTAAAAAAAGGTATAAGAAACTCGGTGTATACTCCAGTAACATAATATAGACACATGATTACGGAATTTGCAATAATTTAATATGATGGACATTCTGGAAAATCTTGTGTAAACTGAAAACACTTAAATAATCTTTATTTTAATGAGGTTAAGTGAGTTAATTTTACCAACATTATAGCATTCGGTAACTTAAATGCTGTCTCTGATTACAACAGGATGCAATTGAGTTATACATTGGTTTAGGAGTCCATAATTATTCTCAGCACTTAAATCTGATATCTTAATTCTCATTATAATCGACATTTTCTACTTTCAAATTAAAAAACGATAAAAGCAAAATAAAACTATGTTTATCTAAATGAATATTTGTTTTGATATACGTATTTTTAAGTACAGAAAATGCTCAATTTTTTTTTACAGTGCAAGAAAAATGAAGAGGGGTAAGGGAGGAGGGAGGCAACAGAGTATCAGGCATAGGGTTTCTCCTTGATTTAATCAGAATTATTAGAAAAATTGTACGATTTTATCTATTTATAAGGCTGATATCATGTAACATTTTGTAATAAATAAAGTTATATGTAATAAATATTCTTGTTAGCAATATTATAAATATCTTGTAAATATTCATTCGAATGAAATGAATTCTCACCGACCGAAATGTTGGTGTTATTTAAAACATTCTTTAATTAATTCGTATTTTTCTTTAAGAAAGTAAGACTTTTGAGAAAGTCTAATATCTCATTCCGCTTTCTTATTAAATTTCGTATATGAATCATGCAGTTATATTTCACTATCACTAGATTGTGAGTAAATTTATGCGGAGTTGAAGTTATGAAATCCCAAATCGTACGACAGTCGTTCCCGTTTAAACGAATATTGACGGTTCCAAAAATAATATTCGATTAAGAGGGTTATTTGATTAAAAGGGAATCATAACTGTAATATGTAATGCGCAATAAAAAGGCAAAATAACCATCTATGGTATATTTAATTAACAGCATAATAAATCGTTAATATAATAACATAAATTAAAATAAATAGAAATGCTATTATAAAGTAAATACATATTAATTTAACGTCAGCTAGAGCGTAAAAAAAATCATGATTTTTTTTTTAATAAAAAAAATTGGATTTTTTTTTATTTAAATCAGATTTTTTTTATTTAAATCGGATTTTTATGATTTTTTTCCCCCAGCGATCAAATACTGAATAGCTACCAAGAGTTTTAGGTTTCCAAAACAATTAAACCACTAACTGCTAACATAATCTATGTTTTTACACTTTAATTAATAAAATTATAATTATTAGGTAGTAATTACAGAAATTATAAAAACTGCAAATTAGTAGTTTCATTAGGTAGTATCATATAATAATGTTACATGCATTAATATTGTAATAATTATGTAAAACTTTATAAATACTAGTGATATTTAACATTTATTAAAATTATTAACTGCATTTTATATTAAATAGTTAACACTACTTCAAATTAATAATTATTAAACAATTTATTAACTCTCTAATTAGGAACATATTTCACATTTTTAAGCCTTAATTATTAAAATGATTATAATGTAGTATTCATTTTAGAAAGAAAAAGGGACAGGATGCTAGTTCCAAAAAAAGGGTACTATTTCATGCGGGAATATATTAGTAATGTGTTTACTAATGATATAAGGGGGGGGGGGAGAATAATTTTTAGTATGATAAATAAAGTTCCTTAATCTTTAATAATTTTATGAATAACAAATTAAAAAATACGATTAAATAACATATTTTATATAATATCCTGTATTTGCTAAAGAAATAAAGTTCTATATTTTTGCATGATCTTGGCCACATGAATTTAGAAATACTGTTGAATGGGAAATTTTTTTACAAGAAATCTCTGGCTACAACTACAGGTGACTTTCAACTATTTTTTCTTAAGGCACGGTGCATTTTGCCAATTTAAAAAGGGGCATGGTGCGGCACCATTAAAAAAAGTCCTAGAAGAAATAGTATAATTACAAGATTAATAAAAACTGCAAGTAAGTAATTTCATTAGTAACGCAAATAACAAAATTAACAAATATTATTTGCAGCTCGTTTTGCATTTGTATTTAGGAAAATTACTGTAAGCCGCCAAAATCTAAACTTACACACATGTATGTATATGATATGATAACCAAAATAATTATGAAAATGAGTTAAACCCATTCATACAGGATAAATCTAAGTTAGCCACTTATATCTGAAATCCTCAAAATATTTAATTAACAGCATTATTACCTCTCAGTGTGGATTATTAGCTTTCAATGGTTCTTTTTTAAGAAAAATGTTGCTGCCTTTTCAATCCCTAATTATTATTTTTTATTTAGTACATATGAGTTACAAAGTTAAAAACGTTTATTCAACCTATACCGAAAAAGCTCTTGCTGAGCTTAGAATTTTTATATCAATTATTTCTTTTTCTCTTATGCATTCATTTACAATTTAACTTTGAAAAGATGTCATTCTTTCATTCTTCTTTAACTTGAGATTGCTATTGATTACTATTTATTCTTTTACTTGTAGAAATGTATTACACTTGCTATGTGTAATTTTGTATAATATAATGCATAAATTGATTACCTAAAGGAATTTATGACATTGCAAATTATATTAGATTTAAATGTCATTTTTAAATGAAACTGGTTTAATTTGGGTAAAAACCTTTTATAAACTCAACTGTTTTTAATTTTTTACAATACTCGTGAATTAAGCTTAGAAACAATTACTTAAAGTTCTTTTTTGTTTATTTATAAGTCAAAATACTTGCAGAAACTTTCAAATTATGTTTATGTTAGATTTTAATACTTTTTTGACATTTTAAACATTTAAAAATTTTTTTATTTAAATTAATGATATTTTTTAAAAAATCGGTTGATTAAAATCATGATTTTAATCGCTGATTTAAATCAACTGATTAAAATCGTTGACACCCTAATGTCAGCACATACATTTATATTGTTTAGATCACACTTAATGCAGCTCGTTTGAATTTGTTTATAACTTTGCTACTTCTAATTTACGTTACTTATACTGCCTTAAAAAAATTGTTTAAAGTGTTTGTTTAAGGGGAATTTTAAAGGGGTAAATATCGAGTTATTTTTCGAATGAGTGCAAAATATCACAACTACCATCTCGAGTCTCGAATTGACGGCGCATTGCCATTAAAGCCTGGTTAACAGCAAGAAGTGGTGGTGGGGAGATCAAGGTGGGGAAATCGTTTGACCTGTCCATTATACACCTGCCGGCCGAATCATTACAGGAAGAACTGAAAATTTGTTTTCAGCGTAAAGGAATTGAAAATGTCAAAATGTGGAAAGAAATTTCAGCCGAAACGTGATTTCCGCGCCTATTTTCAAACATCGGTCATACAGTTGTTATTCGATTAAACGGGAAAAGTTCATAAAAGGTATTTGGTTGGAAAATTAACATAGAATCAATAGGAATAAATTCGGTTCCGGAAGATTCTATTCGAATAAGCGGGGTATGCGATTATCCGTGACCCGATTAAGTGGGGAGGACTGTAGTGTAGAAATTGTGGATTAATATTCACATGCAAATTCCGCGAATTTTAAACGAAGTTTTACGCGACAATCTTTTAATTGCAGTTATGGCCATAGCTCTGTGGGAAAGAGGTATGAGAGTTATTTATATTAGGGACAGAAGCACTATACACAACATTTAACTAACAACACGGAGCTTTTGTATATTAGCAGTGTAAAATTGGCAAACAGAACGGTGCTGGGCCACCCCTGATAAACAATTCAAGCTTGATGGATCTGCTTTAAAGTATGAATATTGAAATGTGCGATGTTTAATTATAATTTATTTAATATTTTAATCTCAGTTAATGTTTTATTTTATAAATTACTATTAAATAAAATTTATTTGGTAGTTCAATAATAAGCTATTTATCTTTCAATTTTATGTATTTCAACTCTTTATTAACCCTTAACTGCTGTAAGCGTTCTCGCAGACTACTACATTTTTCAAATTTCACAGTTAAACATGTAATTTTCAATTAAGCTATGAATACTAGTGAAATTTTCATTCTTTTGGAGCCTTAGAACTATTTTTAGAGATTCTGAATATGTGAAGTTTAATTATAATAGTCCTGTACTAGTTTAGTACAGAACCCTGTGAGTTAATAGAGCCATTCATTTACCTTTTACTGAAGCGGTCTCGGAGACCACTTGCAATAGTTATGCAACAATTCATGTCACAGCATTTAAGGGTTAAATATTTCAAAAAATAATTGCAATTAATCCTTAACTGCTATTATTGCTGCTTTTTTTAAATTTTCCCAGTTTAACTTGTAATTTCAAGTTTAACAATCGATACAGTGAAATTTTGCTTCATTTGGAGTCCAAGTACAATTGTTTGAAATGTTTGAAGAAGCAAAATTTTATTAGAAATAGTACTGTACAAACAGTTTATTGCAAAAACAGTATTTTATGATTAATCGCGACTTTTATTCATCTTTCAATCGAATAGTTTCGCAGACCGCTCTTAATTGTTATGTGGCAATTTTCAGCAACAACGGGTTTTAAGGGTTAAATGAACTTTTTCAGATGAATTGTCATGTGTAAAATGCATTATCACATGACAATGCATTTCCCATTGCTGGATGCATTGTCATATCCAGCAATGGGATATGACAATGCATCCAGCATTGTCATATCCCATATAAACCTAAACCATAAACCTAAACGCGACGACCATCTTTCGTCGCGTTTAGGTTTTAACTGCCTCAAATGCGACAAAAATTACCTAAATGCGACAATCGTATATTGTTGTTTTATACTACAGATAAATATTAAATTTATACAAAACAAGTTAGTTTTGAACTATAGGTACAGTATTCAGCAATTTTCTATATAATAAATGATAAATATAGCCTAAATGCGACAAAACTATGGGGAATTGTGTCTCATTTAGGCACAATGACCTTATGTCTTAAATATAAGAACCTAGTTTTAACAGCCCTTGTAGCTGTAACAGTGGTTGCGTAACAATGCAACTCCAACTTAAAAATACATATCATAAAAATATCCCATAGTATTAATTCACAATTTTACTGCAAATTAAATATAATTGGGCTATTGGGATAGAGATTATTTCTTTTTAACAGTTTCCAACATAGTTGAATGTGTTACTTGCTTTGATTTACCTGCCTTCCGTCTCCCGCCTTTCCGTATTTTAACTCCCGCAAATATACTCGGATTGGCATGTGATTAATAGATGTGACTCAGGTTTACTATAGCATGTTTTCTATTGAAAATGAACTGTGTAACTTTTCAAAACTTGTGTTTATAGGAAACATTTTTCTGTGTCTAACCCGCCTCATGCTCTCTCAAATCATCCAGTCAACCAAAAAATCGAGGTGGTTTTATACGTATGGAAATCGTGCCCCACAAAATTTGTGGCGACTCTTCATCCCTTAAGTATGAACTTAATTACTTAAAAACTGTTGCTATTAAAAGAAGTTTCAATCCTTCTGTTATCAATAATGCTGTGAATATATTCAATAGACCGTCTAGTAAATCTACTCTTTCCAAATCTGCGAAAAGCAAACCTGATAATTTGATTGTTCTTCCCTTTTATCCACCTTTATGTTTCAAATTAGCTAAAGTTTTAAGGGGTTTCAATTTTAACGTTATATTTAAACCTGTAAATAAATTCAAATACCCTCCACTAAATATCCAGTTCCTCATCTTCGTAGATGGGAATTCATAATGTTCCTTGTAATGACTGTGATTTATCTTATATTGGTCAAACTGAAAGAAATCTTGAAATCCGCTTAAAAGAACACTCTTGTTATGTAAATAATCAAGAAATTTCTAAATCTTCTATTACCAAGCATTTTTGGAAGTCCGACCATAGTTTTAATTTTCAAAATGCTAAAATTATCTAATACCAATAGTATCTCTGAAATGTGCTTTCTTGAAAATTTAGCTACTTATCTTATTGTTTTAATAGCTATCTCTATTTATTGTTAATGAAAAATCTCATTCCACTAAGCTCTCTGTAGCTTGGAAAAACTTTTTCAGTTCTAGTATATAATTTATTTTTTGTATTAATAAATATTAGGTTGCTATTTATTTATTTTTTATTTAATTTTTTTTTATTTTATTTTTTTTTTTGCATTAATTTTTTTTCACTTATTTTTCATTTCCATTTTATTTCATGTGTTCCCATATATCTCATGTATGTTTCTGTTTTTCTGTTATTATAATTTATTTTTAAATTTATTTTATTTTATTTTTATGTATTTATTTATTTTTTTTTTTCAATTTGCTTCCTTATTCCCCTTCTACTCGGTATTCTTCTGTTTTGAATATGCTCTTCTGTGATTGGCTGTTTTCTTCTGCTTTCCTATTATCTGTTGATTTCTACTTTCCTATTGGCTGTCTTCAGCATGTTTCCTTTCCCTTATCTTTCGTTTCAGCCTTGCTGCTGCTTTCATAGTAGAAGCCCTTCTTCCATACTTCTTTGCGTCTGACAAAGAAAGACTGAGATCTTTCGAAAGGCCTAACGCATTTAAAATTAATTTTTTTATGGTGTTTTAAGAATACCTTTTAGTTCGAACTGTGTAGCGTTTATAGTTGGTTTACAGGGACACACAAAATTTATCCGTTGCATTATGGTCTGTGACAAAAAATCGTTTGCAGTGTATTTTATTCATGCCACACTATTTCACAAATAATGAAATTGAAACAATGAGAATTGAATTTCTGAGATTACCTAAAACACGTTTTCTGTGGAATATGGAGTGAAATACATTTATCACTCAGCATAAAAGAATCGCATTATAAAATGGTTTAGGGTGGAAAATATCTTTTGTGTATTTCGAGAATTTTACATTATTTAAAAATAATGAAATCAGTATATACAGGGTGACAATTATTGAACTATATGAAATAAAACGTAAATTATTTAAAAACTATTGAGTGCACAAACTTTATTCAACATGTAAACGTCACTACAGATATTCGGATTTAGGTTATGACATGTTCGATATGGCTGCCATCATTGGCTATGATGTGGTACAGACGAATAGCAAAATTCTGCATGACCCGCTGAAGTGTCGGAACATCGATGCTGTCGATGACCTCCTGAATGGCAGTTTTCAGCTCAGCAATGGTTTTGGTGTTATTTCTGTACACATTGTCTTTAATGTAGCCCAACAAAAATGAATCACGTGAGTTCAGATCCGGAGAATATGGCGGTCAAGCTAGTCCCATTCCAGTGGTCTCTGTGTACTACAGAGACATAACGCTGTCCCCAAAGTGCTCCTCCAGGGCATCAAACAATTTCTTGGTCCGATGGGGTAGAGCTCATTTTTGCATAAACCACATCTTGTCGAAATCAGAGTCACTTTAAATAATGGGGATGTAACCATTTTCCAAAATCTTCACGTATCGTTCAGTAATCATCGTGCCGTCAACTAAAATCGGACCGATTATTCCGTGACTGGCCACTGCACACCACAGAGTCACCCGTTGAGGTGGAGAGACTTTTTGATCGCGAAATGCGGATTCTCAGACCCCCAAATGCGCCAATTTTGCTTATTGACGAAACCATGCAAATGAAAGTGGGCTTTGTCGCTAAACCAAACCATATTCGCATCAAATTCCTGTTTGTCAATTCTCTCGACATTAGAGTTGGCGAAACACAACCGCTGTTCGATGGCCATGGACTTAATGGTTGATGGTTTTGAATTTTGTATGGGAAGAGTGCAGGTCTTCAGCACATTTGTAGCAGGGCCTCCCGGATGATTACAACCTGTTGTGCAGCTCGTCTGATCGATTTCCTTGGGCGGGTTTGAAACAAAGCGCGTGTCTTTCGGATATTTTCAGACGTTCTCACACTTGTTTGTCGACCGACACTGCCAACACTGTCATCACAAACACTACCCGTTCTTTCAAACTTGCGTATCAAATTCTTGATTTGTAGCACACTTGGGCCGGTTGTCTTCAGCTTGTACTCGGTCGCAAACTTCCTTTGAGCCGCAACCGGGCTGTTATTGCTCGCGCAGCAGGCCTTCACAAGCGATATACGCTCAGGCACGCTGTACCGTGACATTTTCAATTGCAAATGGCCGACAACAAGTTGCATGCGCATACTACTTCCCATCATGCCCTGCGGCCAATCACGAAGTTTGAACTTCATCACGCACACCGTTCAGAAGTTACGGAGGTTTAATTTCATATAGTTCAATATTTGTCACCCTGTATTATTTAAATGCACTACAAGATGCGTACTATAGAATGTAGTGTGCATAGATTTGTCGTTCATTACAACGTGACACAAACAAATTTTAGTTCTTTCTATCAGCGAAGACTGCTGGAAGTACGTTTTAAGTTGTGGTAGACATTTTAAAATTTTACCAATTTTTTTGCATATTACGTGGTAGGTATACATTCTATAGATCGTAAATAGGGATTTACCAAGGAAATCGTTATTACGGCCTGAATTCCTTTAGGGTGGTTTTTAGTTGTGTTGTACATTTTCAAGATGAATTACATTTAGTATACTAAGAGATGTTTGTAGAATATAAATAAATACATAAATATGTCTACTCAAACATTGGACACATTGCCTTCTACGGAAGTACTTGCTGAGAGTGCGTTTTTAGTTGTGTTATGCGTTTTCTTCTTGCATTAAATTTTAGTTTAATACGTGATCAAGTAGCGCAAAACGATTTGGATAAAATTGGCCAATTATTGCTAAATTGTGGCTAAAGGTTAGCTAAGTGTTGTCTAATATTGGTTCCACGTTGGCGCTTACTAGGAAATGTCTGTGTTTCCGTACCATTGGCCAATGAACCATTTGACGACAAACGCCCAACACTTGTCCAACCGTCAGATGGTCAGAATTCTGCGAATATATGCTCCAACAAAATATTGGCCTCTGTACCCTACCACTTCCCAGCCATTTCCCAACTCTACCATCTCCAATAGTTTCCACAGACTACCAACGATAGATCAACAAGCTGTGCTACTTAGATGTTGTGTATAAAAATTTTTAGATACATGGCTCTTCAAAAATATTCGAGTGCATTTCCGTCTATTCGCAGAAATTGTTCAAGGTGAATTTTGGACAGTGTTATGCGTTTTCTAAGTGAACTAAAATTTACCATGTACCATACACGCGAATATATAGATCGTATACTGTGCTCCATAAAAGAATAAGGGTACTATTCTGACTGTGGACAGTAACTGTTGAAATTGGGTTTTTAAATGTTTTATGCGTTTTCTAAATTGTTTACTTAGATATCTTATTTAAACTTTTTAAACGCTTAATACGCATGATTTTTCTTTCTTGTTTAAACTTATACACTAAGTTTGGGGAGTCGTTTATTTAAAAGGCAACAATATTATAATGCCCCCTGTTATTAGAAAGCAAATCAGCCGCTCATTATTGCATAAATATAATGTTATGAAGCTTATTCAATTTACTTTTATTTAATATTCTCTCTGTTTCAAACGATTGTTAGTGAAACAAAGTAAGAAACTTTCCTAACAAGCCATTACTTTAAGATTATTTTTGTAATGACCTTACATTGACTTTATTGAGGTAAAAGTTCATTGACTTATTTTGCAATATCTCCACATAGAAAATACATCATATACCAAATTTCAAAAAAAGTGGGGGAAGGCTGAACGATTTAAATAATAGGTTTTTTTTAACTAACATTAACCTTACGGATGTGCAAGATCATTGACTTATTGTATATGGTCTTCATATTTATAGGAGAAATAGTTGAAGAAAAAAAAGAAAAGAAGCCGTAACAAATAAATGTATTTTAAAGTTAAACAAAGCGGCTTAGTGTACTGAAAAATAATTATTTTGAACTTGTTTTTGAAACATTTACATTATGTTCGTTCTTTCTTTGAACGCAGGACACATATCGAAGCTTATTTAAGTAAAAAAAAAAACTATGACATTGTGTATGTAGACGTATTCTGAACTCAAATCTAAATAATTAATTTCGGAAAGAGTGTGAGGTAACATTCCATTCTAAATTAGTATTTTGTATTAGAATCTCCACTTTTCATTAAAATATAGACAATATAAGAATTCCATACATTTATTTTTGGGTGGTCTAAAAGTCAGTAAACTTTTGTCAAAATCATAAAATATAAAGAAAACATCGTACGAGGAGGCGCTTTGGTGGTCCGATCATCATCAGCATGGAAGTAGTGGCTATAGAATTTCTTTTGTTAAAGCTGCCTGTAAAAAAGAGATAAAGAAAAAATTGTGGTAGCTCAGTTTCTTTTGTAAAATACTCGTACGTTACCTTCAGTACGTGCCTTACGAACCTTCAGTACGTAATTTTTCTTTATGCCTTGAACTGCTTAAAATGAAAGATGAAACATTTTTGTATATTCTGATTTCCAAATAATGAAGGAAAGAAGTTTATTTATTTTTAAATAACTTTATTAATAATTCATGGAAAATTTTCCAGAGAGAAACATTCGCCTTGTATACAATATTTCAAATGAAAATCAAATTTCAAATTAATTGCTTAATAGGCGCAAAGGCCAACCTAGTGAAAAAGATTCCATGCCGGACTCGAACCCGGGCCATCACTATAGCGCACTGACGTTCTACCGACTAAACCACGTGCAACGATACCCAGCCTGGAACTTCTCACTATTACAGGTTGGCAAGGCTACAAACGCAACAAAAGATGGAATATATTTCCGTGAGCCACCGACATAGGGCAAATACAGAACACAATTAAATCCAGCATATTTTCCAGCATTCATCCAGCATGCTGGATTTAATTGTGTTCTGTGTTTGCCCCATGTCGGAGGCTCACGGAAATATATTCCATCTTGTGTTGCATTTGTAGCCTTGCCAACCTAGTGAGCAGGGGCGGCGCCAGAACTTGCCCGACAGGGGGGCACAGTATCCCCGACAGGGGGGCCGAATTCATAATATATATTAGAGGTCTCCACGAGCCCGGGCCTGTCCCGAACAGTGTTAAATTCAGACACTTTTCTCCGGGGGGGGGGGACATTATAGCGTTCCGGGGAGGGGAATTACACTTTTTGACCATTAAAAACACAAAATCTCAAATCTTCCGGGCGGGACTCATTGCTCTGAGGGGGGAGTCCCCCCCCCCGGGCCACCCCCTGAATTCAACACTGGTCCCGAAGCCCGAGATCGGTAAAAGTTTATTTCATTAAACTCGGCCGGGCTTAATTTTATTTGAAAATTCGGTACGGGCTCGTGCTAAATTTTAGCTTTTGAAAAGTTGGTCCGGGGCTGAACTTCATTCTTCCCGGGACACAAATTTTTTCTGTAGATTCTGTAGAATTTTTTTCTTAAATATTTTCTGTAGATTCGGGACGGGCCGGACTGTATTCACTGGACTTCAGAATTTTTTTCCTCACGGTAATGTCGTGATAACTTTTCTCCTTTATCAGTGGAGTAAATGAACAATAAAACATTTCTTTGTTTCTTTTTTTCTGTTTTTTAACCCCTTACTGCATGATTCTTTTCCTGCAGGCAAAAAAAAAAATTAAAGTTTGCTAAATATTGATGTAACATGATCAAAAATCACTCAAAAATCGAAAATTTCAAATCCACCTTAATTTAAGGCCGATTTAAGTTCGTGCCATATATGTCACACCATGCATTAGCGACTACTTTTCTATAGTAGGGAAATCTGCATTAAAACTTGCATGCAACTCTTAAAAATTCAAAATATATAGAGAAAGAACTTATGAAATCTATTTGTGTATGTGCGTTTCAGTCTACAGTAATTGATACGTATATCGTTTATTCAAAAATGAAGTTACAGAAATTGATACATGTATCGTTTATTGAAAAGCTACATTCAACAATACCTGATACATGTATGGTTTAAAACTACAGGCTACAGTAACTGATACATATTTTTGGCTGAGAACCACAGTCTGCTGTAACTGAGACAGCTTTATTGGAATCTACAGTCACTCATTGACCCAGGGCCGAAGATAGCATTTTTTGCACCCGGGGCAAGCATGGATTTTGGCACCGCCCCACCCCCCTCCTCCGCAAAGTATATTTAATAAGATAATTTCACTAATTTTCTAATAACCGACTTATTTTAAAATTTAAAAAATGTAATAATAAAATATGTAATACTGAACTACGTAATCTGCTTTGTAAAATATTGATTAATTAAAATATTGAAAACGGAATCGCCAAGAATCGAAAACATATTCCGCTTTATGCAGGATCCTTATGCATATCATCTTTAGATTCTTCTATGCTTTGGCATACCCCAGACAAGATTATTTTAACAAAACCGTGCTAAACATTGATGTGAGAAAAATCGACAAACCTAATCTTCATTTGGCACCACTTCGTTTTGGCACACGGGGCACACAACCCCTCTGCCCCTTCTTAGTTTTGGCCCTGGACCCTTCATTCAGTGTGAAACTTGGCAAAGCAATGCCGGTCATTGTTCAGACAAAGTGACACTTCGAATTTTTGATGGTGAATAAACAAACACACATTTCAACCACTATGGAAAAATACAACCTTTCAATGCATGGTGTGACATATATGGCACGTACCGATTTTTACGTACTGCATACGCTAGCATTTCTACAATGTGTTACCATCATGATATATTATTCACAAGATACTTAAAAACGCAGCTGTATTTATTTCAGTCCAGCCTTCTTTTTTCCACACAAAAACAACAAAAATATTCACTATCGAGCAACACAAAGTAACAACTATAAATTCTTACCGTTCGCCTCTTTTTTGGTGCCAAAATCCGCTTGAAAGGAAGCAGCACCTGTTGGTATAACATACCTCATCGACTGACGTATTAAACAAAGAAGAATGGAAATTTTGCGATTTAAAACAACTGCAGAACTACAGTAAATTCAGTATGTGCCATATATGTCACAGTATGCAGGAAGGGGTTAAATAACAGATGGAATACGTTGGTTAATCAAGAGAAAAACATAAAATTTTCTCTGACACTCACAGTGCGATTTAAATTAGAGATGAATTGCAGCGGGACAAACGATTTTTATTCGAAATATAAATTTCGAAGCCTGTCAAAAACTGTTGTAGATAAATAAAGAGAAAAAAAGCTCTTAAAAGTTATTTTTGAAGCACCTCACTAGTCACCTAATCTTTATAGGCGGACGAATCCGTAAGAGACAGTTTCCACGCTTGCGAGTATTACCCAAAAGGAAAAACTCTGCTTCGTACTCTTCTTCATCTTCCACTCAGCAACGTCCCAATAAGAGGTCATTCAATATTACAGATTTTACTTGCACATATATGGCACATACACAGCAGTGTGTGAGCGATAAAGTATCGAACAATTCTCCGGTTATGAGTTGAACCACTGCGGACCACCCGCCCCTTAAGAAAATGCAAAGGTCTAGAAACAAGAATCCCACATCAGGTAAGGTGGTAACCAATTATTTTCGAAACGCGGTTCGTGTTCAGGCCGGGTTGACCATGTATTCTAATGTCGGGCGTAACTGAAAGAAATCAACGGACAAATCTCTATCGAAAACGCATGAAGTGATCAAAAATTATTTTAATTAATAATTATTTAAATTTGTTAGTGAAAGTGTCATCGTGAAAACTAGCAGTTAAACGTTACACCTAACTAGGGTCCGTCCCGGGTAGCAATTAAAATTTGCAATCCTGGAAATTTTATTTAAAACCAAGCTGCAACCCGAACCGAACCCAATCAAAAATATTCCGTCCACCCGTAACCCGATCGAACCCAAAATAATTCCAAACCAAACCTGAATCCCGGAATCAGAGAAAATTGATCCAAAATATAATGCAATTATAGAAAAATAGTCTGTAATCATATCTCCAATATTAATGTTACCTTTTAACATTTTATGTACAAAAATAAACATGTAAGAAGTCATTCATATTCAAATACGTGTAGTTTTTCATCTGAAATAGATTCCTGCGCGGGTTGTGTTATACCGGACACAAACACTCAACATAAAATCAATCCGAAACCTACCAAAAAATTTCCGTTGACCCAAAATCCGACCTGAACCCGACAACAAATTTTCTATTGACCCTAAAACGAACCACTTCAACCCGAACCCGACTAGACACAAAAAAAATATATAACGTAATACAGTTATGAAAAATAATCTGCAATCATATATCCAATACGAATTCTGTCTTTTATGTAGAAAATAAACATTTAAAGCGGTTTTTTAAGCGGATTTTTTTAAGAAGCTCCGTATTCCCTCTGTTTCTCAAATAAAGCATTAGCGTATACCCTAGATTATGAACGTTCATGATGTCAGCGTATACCCTCTGCCTATACCCTATACTCTCTCCTTTTTTTACGACTACAACACTGGCTAACTTGAACTTGGCTCGTATGTAGTGTTGTCAGGTCTAGTATTGCAAAAAAACCGGACAGAGAGAGTAAATTTACATGTCTTGTAGAAATTTGCAGTCGGGCTGGGTCGGATTTGGGCCGAGATTTTAACTGTTTGCCGAGCCAGACTCGGGGCGAACTTTTAAATTTATTAATTAAAATCTTTCAGTCTATACAATCAAGTTTAAATTATCATGTAAAGTCGGTATTCTGATTTACACGAATTTTTTTAAATTCCTAAATACGAACCTTACGACCCTAAACACGAATTGTTAATTACAACCCTGCACGGTTCAAGTTATGCCCGACCCGAAATCGACAAAATATTTTTTGTGGAACCTGCAGCTTGATCCTAAGCACTAAATGAAAAGAAAATCAATCCATAATTTAAAACAATTCAGGAAAATAGTCTGCAATCATATCTCTAAAATCAATTTTATATTTCGAAAAATGAATGCATATGAATATGTAAATGAATACTCATTCATATACAAGTATTTTTTTTATAATTTGAAACAATAATCTGGACTAGAGTCCTGCATCGGGTCGGTTTTGCGCTATATTTTCCCGTTGCGGATCGTGTTGACTTTAATTTTTTTGTTGAGGATCGGGTTCGGGTCGAGTTGCCTTTCATTGTTTCGGTTTCGGGTCGGCTTTTTTACTCTTGGGGTCGGGTTCGGGTTGACCCGCTTTTTTCAAAGAATGTGAAAAATATCTTTTCCCGTTAAAAGCCTATATAAACCGCAGATCAAAGTTTCACAAAAGCAAAATGTGTGCCAGTCTGTTTTGTCTTTAGTCATTCTTTCACAGCAGTCTTCGAAATAACAAACTTCATTATATTTTTATCGTATTTTAAAAATACAATACGCAGCAAAACGTAAATGGTCCTTCCTATATAATGTATCAAGTGAATAATTTAATTGTGGTGATACGCGATGCACTATGTTAGACAAAAAAATTTTCAAAATAACTGCTGATAAATTAAGGCAGATGACCACTTGTGTAAAACAAGGTGTATTAACTATATAAGAGTAACTTGTGAACGCGCAACTAATTTTAAAGCATATTTAAAGATTAGATTTTTTGTTTTATACCATTTAGAGTCCTGCATCGGGTCGGGTGAGAGGTTTTACTATAGTTGAAAATTAAAGAATATAGATTTGATCATTCTACTATGTAAAACATAAAAATGGTATTAGAGAATTAGAGATCTGCTCGGGCCGGAATTTCCAGGCGCGCCTGGAAAAACCCAATTAAAACTTAAAACTTAAAAATTCGGTCCTAGCCCGGCACGGACCATTTATAATTTTATCGGCTTCGTCTAAATATTTATATCGGGCCGGTAGACCGGCTTACTTGCAGATATCGGCCCGGCCTGGCAGAGCCGTTCAATTTTTTTGCCGGCCCAGCCCGTTGAAAAAACTGTCCCAATAAAGTGTCCTGGACAGTTTGAAATTTTGCCGCACCGCCGCAGCCCGCTGGCCGGAACGGTGCAGACTTCTATTAGAGATACAATTGCAGATTATTTTTCATAATGGTGTTAAAACATGATTTGCTTTTCTTACATTGCGGGTTCGGGTCGTGTGCGGGTTGATATACTCCGGGTTCGGGTTGGGTTACGGTTTGCCTAAAATTATTTTTGCGGGTTGACTTAAAATGGAATTTGCGGGTTCGGGTTGGGTAGAACCCGACCCGCGCAGGACTCTAATCTGGACTTTTCTTTGGAAAAATTTGGCGAATTTGAATCGATTCCCAAGAAAAAAAAAACTCTAATCTGGGATGACCCGAAAATGGAAACACTAATCAACACGATCCGCAGCAAAATTTTAAAGCCAATGGTCAACACGTTCGGGTAGAATCGGGTTATCTGACACGATCAAGATTTTAGTTGTTATATATACATCTTCCCGCAGTTTACAATGAAGTTATCTATGTATATAATTATTTTCTTATTTACACCTTCCATTTCTCTTCTATATATTACAGATTAATATCCATATTATTATTAATACGAGATTCTACTTCGACTGTATATTGAAATTAATGAACAAAGAAGGAATTTTTAGTTTGATACTAAGTTAGCATGAATAGTTATACAAAACTCTTTTTCTATTTACTCATTCATTTATTAAAAAAATACTTACCCTACGCTTTTTAATAAGAAGATCGAAGTGAGCAGATGAATTTCAACGTCCTGTCTCTTCTTGAAATCGTAATTCTTTTAGGCGTGTAAGTTTGCGGTCAATCAAATAAACATTGAACAGGAGTGCACATGAGTTATAGACAAAATGTATAAGTTTTTCGGTAACATCCGGCCGTTGTGACGACAGACTTTAACCGACATGTGGTTAAATTCTTAAATTTTCTGGTCGCAGACTAAGGAATAAAATTTAAATTTAGATTAAATTCTTAAAAAATCAGCGGCAAGCTTATCCGTGGGTCAGGTTTTCTCGACATGACCCGGATCGACGCGACTCGGGTAGTGTGCAGGAAAAATCGGGTTACCCGACCCGATGCAGGACTCTACACTCAAGTAAAAAAAATTTCCCCGACGTGGGGGCCAGGTATGCCCGACGGGGGGCACATGCCCCCCCCCCCCCGGATGCTTCTCTGGCACCGCCCTTGCTAGTGAGAAGTTCCAGGCTGGGTATTGTTCCATGTGGTTTAGTCGGCAGAACGTCAATGCGCTATATTGATGGCCCGTGTTCGAGTTCGGCATGGAATCTTTTTCACTAGGCTGGCCTTTTCGCCTATTAATCAATTAATTTGAAATTTGATTTTCATTTGGAACTTTATTAATTTTTCCATTTAAACATATTATTTAAAATTTTTTTTAGAATTTGGTCGTGGTTACTTAACTTTCAAGATTGCTCTATTTCACCTTGTAGCCAAAGGAGGCGACACACTGTAGGGTGTAATTAATTGTGCGTCCACCACCCCTAAATACTAGTTCTATGCGCTGACAAGAAAATGTCAGCTCTCGTTGGTAAATTGTTCTTAGCGTTTGTACGGTCTCTTGAATTTAGACACCAGTATTTTCTAAAGTTTTCTATAGCTCATTTAATGTCAGAAAATTGAGGAGGAGAACTTTTTTAGAAATCATTTGTATTCAAATTCAAAGGACCGCACAAACGCTGAAAAAAATTCCCTACGACAGCCGGCATTTTTTGTCAGGTCGTAGACCTAGTTATTCAGGGGTCAGTGGTGCGCCAGTAATTTTTTAATTCAATTGCCAATTGGTTTTGTATTAGGAAAGCGGATATTTTGTAATTGAACAATACAGGGTCATCGAAAAATAATGCCTAGATTTTAAAAAATCATAATATCGAAACCTTTTATGTTAAATGGGTAGTTCTTTCACTACACGATAACTGGTGAACGCAAGTTTGGATTTAGTTCACCAGAATTCGTTTGCCTGTCTGTGTTATGCGCAGATTAATTGCGCAGTCGTCAAGGTCAGGCGACGCGCCAGTCTGCATCTGCTCAGTACGATGTTGACCGTGCAACAAAAAGCACAGTGCGTGATTTGGTATGTGGAGTCAAAGTCAATAGTCAGTGTACAGCGGCTTTTTCGGAGAACTTATCCAGGTCAAAGTGCTCCTGGTGCTCACATTGCACACATTTGCTCCTGGTGCACACCGAATGGCACATTGAAACTTAGTAAGGTATGAAAAAAAAATATTTTTTGCTGCACATTATAAGACTAAAACCAATAAATTACCTTTCACAGTTTTTTGTGACAGTTATAACTCTAGGCATTATTTTTCGATGACACTGTATATGCAGACATTTTCCAGTGAAAAGAAGTTTAACGATTTAAAAAAATATTCTTTAGGCGTAGAGGAAATATCAAATCAATAATTTAAATTATTAACTCTTAACTTTCTAAAGTATAACTATCAAATTTGCTGACCTTTTCTCTTTAAATTTCGTTTAAGATTCAAATATAATAGATCCAATTTGTTATAAAAACAAATATAAAATAGTGTTTTTTAAATTAACATATTAAAGTTCAACAAAAGTGACAAATTTAATGTTTGCAACTAACGAGTGCGACTAACTTTTTTAAATAAAACTTTTATGTAGTAAGATGTTAAATTATATGTGTTAAATAATATGTTAAATTATTTTATGATTATTAAATTTCAAATCTATGACATAATGTTCGAGATTTGTTTGTTTTTAATAATGATTTTTGGATAGATCTTTCATAAAAATCTAACGGGGTTAGAACTTAATGAGGGCAAGTGGGTAAATCACGCTAAAATCCTAGAAGAATAGTGTATAGAGTTTACAGACGGCGCTATGCCCAGTCTTCGTCTTTTAATGAAATTGTCCTAATACATGGCACACATATACAATTTACAATGTGATTTACGCACTTGACTCTAGTACGCACTTACCTAACTTCACTTTTTTTTTTTTTTTTTTTTAATTTAGCAATCCTAATCTAAAGCTCAATCTTATCATGTAAAGCGTTATTCAAATTTTTACTTGTAAATGTTAAGGTTATTCTTATTATTATATTTTAGTGGTTTAAATCTCTTTTGAAATTAATTTTCACGAGTAACTGATGTTTCTAATTTTTTTTTATATTAAAATTATTCAAAATTCGTATATGTACCTATTTAGAATTATTGAACATATATTTTCTCATATCTCATATATTTGAAATCTAATGTGTCTAGGTATTTCTTGAACGCTAGAAAAGAAATGGTGAAAACTTAATTTCAAACCAAAGAATATAAATCTGGAGATAAAAGGCTTTATCTATCTTCTTTCACCCTTATTCACTGCAACTCATTCAGTTGATTTTAAAAGTAGTAGTACCATATAAAAGTGAAAAGAGTATAAATTACTCAGCAATATAATTTGTCGACGGATGCAGCTACAGTTATATAAAAAAATTTTGGCTCCAGGGGCAATTGTGTTTCCAAATTTTCGGAACCAGTTTTATTTTACATAAATATTCACTTTATAAATTATTTAAAAACAACGTTTAAACACAAAATAAAATAAGTTAATTTGAACAGACGTATACGTTTCGTGAGTTCCAGGACTCACATCCTCAGTGCATAAAGACTATAAAAACAATATCCCCCCAACTACATGTACGATGAAAACCCAAATGTCAAAACACAATACCAAAAGACAATCAAGTTGCAACAACCAATGAAATTAAAGCGGAAGTGAAGTGCCGTGACATAACAAATCCACCCAGACGAATCCACCGTTGTGTCACGGCACTTCACTTCCGCTTTAATTTCATTGGCTGTTGGAACTTGATGGTCTTTTGGTATTGTGTTTTGACATTTGGGTTTTCACCGTACATGTAGTTGAGAGGATATTGTTTTAATAGATTTATACACTGAGGATGTGAGTCCTGGAACTCACGAAACGTATACGTCTGTTCAAATCAACATATTTTATTGTGTGTTTAAACGTTGTTTTTAAATAATTTATATTTCCACACCAGTTTTATACTTACTATTCACTTTATAAATTCTGAGATTAAAAACGGCGAATATTACTTTAAAATATATTTAGAAAGATATGAAAACACAATTACCCTTGTATCTCGAACCTGAATTGGAGGAGATGGAAAATATTTTATAATGGTGCATAGTTTCGTTATGTCTCGAATTCTTGGCCCAAATCCAAAATTCTTTTGTTTATTCTCACTTTTCTCTCAAAATACACAATTAGCCAGAATAGAGATATGTGCTTCTAGATTACTCTGGAACAATCATTTGTGAAACGTAGAGAAACTTAGAGAAACATGGGAAATAGTATTATAGTAACCTTAGTAAACATTCAAGTAAATTTATGTCCTTATTTAGTGAAAAAATTAAATAATAAAATTGCAATATTTTCAATAATAGCGCTTATAAGCAGTTATTACTATTATTTTTGTAAAGGTTAAAAAAATTTTCACGCAATCCTTATTTCAATGGAATGCGGTGAAATTTCAAATTTGTTTGATATAAATATGCATTCAAGTGTTAAAATACTAATTCTTTGACGGCATTTCTTAAAATGTTTACACACTGACTTTAAGTACGTAAAATTTTGCATAAAACCTTGAAACAATAAAAAAGTTACCTCCTAAATATTTAACCCCTTGAGGGGCAAGCAATAATGCCTCTGTGGTATTGAATTCTCACCGGAATATTCGAAAAAAATATTTTAAAATAAGGAAAAGCAATTTTTCAACATTTCCCCCCAAATTTAAAAATATAAAATTTAGTTAAAAGTTTCTGGTGCGAATCTTGTTTAAATTAGGTGGTATATAATAAATCCCACCGTGCCTCAAAGGGTTAACATCAGCAGCGTAAAACTATAATGCATTTTCTCATTGCCATTAAGAAGAGCTAAATATATTCTAAGGACATTAATCTGCAATTACGCAAAGTATGGAAGAAATGCAATTTATTTTCCGGTTGTGAATAGTATTAAGGAACACTTCACCAGTATGCGGTATAAATACACATGTGATTTGAGATTTGGTGAGGAAGGTTACGTCGTAAATACAGGATTTATTACTATAATGGATATTAATGAACTGTCGTTTGCGTTCGTCAAAAGCAGAAATAGTGTTTGAACAACAACTTGAGACTATGGAATTATGCCGACCTTTACAAAAATCGACCGAACCATTGCACATATTGCAGCAGGTGTACGGTGAAAGAGAAATGTGCCCTGAAAAAGCAATTTCAAAGGACGAAATGTAAAGAGTGCATCTAAGCTTGAGGAAGATACGACGGCCGGAATAAAGATCATCTCGTTAAAATATTTCCAAGAATGTTTCCAGCTAAAATACTTAAGCTGGCAGAAGTGCATAGCTGCAGATAAGAAGTACTTTGAAGGTGGTTGTGAGTAACACATATTATAAATATATCCTGTCAGTTAGGAAAGCCAGTCTCCAAACGTTCTGATCCATATAGATAAGTGATACATAGCATAGTCTACATATAGATAAGTGAGCATGTTCTATACAGTTAGGCCACTCGTAGCGCTCCTAGCGTCGAAAGCATCTTATTTTTTACTATATGCTAAATCCTGTTTTTTAAATAACAGCGTTATAAAAATATTGCTTGATGAATAAGTATTAAGAACAATACCATTACTTTAATAGAAAAATTATTTACTTTTATGTCTTATGCTTTGTAAAATGATGTTTCCTTTAATTTTCTAGCATCGAGATGAGAAGTTCTGTGTTCAGGAATACGCTGAAGAGGAATATTTTTTGCTACTATTTCTTTTGAATCTGCGCAAAGACCATAATTTAAATTAACCCTCTAAGTGTTTGGGGCGTAATATTCCGTTCACTGTGCTCCAGGTTTCACAGCAATACAAGCAATATTTAAGATAATATAATTCTATAGATTTAATGAATTTTAAATACATTGAAGATTGATTAATACTCTGAAGGATTACATTCACATTTGTAATTGAGTTTTTTTTTATAATGTTGAAAGAATCACATTTTCTTAGCATTTAAAGCAAAATGCAAAGAAAACAACATTACAATTTTACCCTTTTGCAAGACGCTTGGAGGGTTGTGATGCAGTTATCTTTTACCTTATTAACGTATTTTAATTATTTTTAGGATCAAATGTCAAAAATTGAAGAAATTAATGAAATTAATTTAAACCTCTAACAATCCTTCCTCACACAAAGATATATAAATGAAAGTAAACATCCCTTGGAAAGCATCTTCCATCGCATTTTCATTCAAAAGTGCACAGTATATCTTTAACTTTTAAAAATGCAATAGAAGCAACTATTACACAAATATAGATACAAAATTCTATATACAAATGTAATTTTGTCTTTTATTATGCATTGCAGAAGGTCGTCTGTATCTGTGCTCAAGAATAATTATAATCTTTTTCGGCTTTTAAAAAATTCTAAGTGCTGAAGTCAGTATACCGCATTTCTTTATGAAATTATATTCAGCGACTCGTTAAGACTCCTTGTATTTGCATCAACGTCATTCAGAAAAAGAATATGAAAATGTGACACGGTTCTCCCTTTTCATTTTACACGCAATATTAAAATTCGGCATTCAAGCCCACTTAATGTTAAAATTAAAGATTTTAAATTCCAATAACGTCTCTGCTTTTGAAATAAACTTGTTTACCGATGTAAAAGAATATAAAAAACTTTTAGTTCGAATGCTATATTTTAATGCAGGTTTTTCACTATGAAGATGTATTATAATATAAAACTCTAATAGTATTTTAACTTAGATAAATGGTTTACATTCTTAAACATGCATGCAATTTATCATACAAAACAATTGTTTGTCTAGTAAAGTTTACATTTAAAGAAATTTATAACAGTTAAGGGGTCTTGTACCTTTTAAACGCGTCGAAAATTAAGGAAAAAACTTCAAAGTTTGAATTAATCTATCTTCAAAACACTTTTATGTATAAAGATGGAATTTTGGATATTGATTAAAGAGATTGTACTTTGTAATATGCTACCATTAGAAATTTATTAGCCTTTTACAGAATTTGTGTATTGTTGAAATCAAAATAGCTCTGTTTTTTACTCCATAAGTGCAACTTTGTAGCATGACATGTTTAAAAAAGAACATTTGTTCTCAATAATTTATTGCAATAAAATATTAATGCGTAAATGAAATTTTAATCTCAACAATGTGTTGTAATCTTAAAAAAAGGCTTAGTTGAGTCACAGCCCCTGAATACTACGTTTAAACACTCACTCAAAAAATAGCTGTTGTCGTTGGCGAATTTTTCTCAGCGTTTGAACGGTCCCTTGAATTTGACTACCTCTATTTCTGAATAGTATTCTTCGCCTTATGTTTCTGCGGTTAAAGAAGATAAATAAATTAGGATAGGTATAGTTTATTCTTGGAAGATAAAAACAATTTGAAAATAGTAAAATAAATCGTTTTGCTACATATTAAACAGAGAAGTTTAGGATTTAGAAGAAATGCTACAGTCCCGTCGGCGTAAACCAATCTGCTTTAATCTTGAAGTATGGAGTAAATCTACTTTTCTGACTGATAGCTGTGAACCTATACAAAACATTTCAACAGATTTTCTTCATTTATTACAGCTATTTATAGTCATAAATTCTGACCCATTTGAGACAAATTGTTGAACGCCTTTGCTAAAAATGCATACAATCATATGCGCTCCTAACGGTCATGCAGAACATTGGTTTAGCCGACCAAGTTCTTTTGTAAGCTATCGCACACTGTTCTTTTGTCAGCTGTCGCACAACGTCATCCTTTATCCCCAAAATTCAAGTTTTTGAAAGGGCTGTTCACTAATGGATAAATGATATATCTTTGTACCAGTAGTGGACACCCATAAGAAATGCATCAAGTTAACAGATAATCCAAAAACAAACATGATGAATGAATCTGCATACCCATTGTAATCATTCTAATATAAATTTACAAAGAAAATTGCATAAGCGTAGGGACAAAAACAAATGTCTTATCAATTTTCAAACTACATGAAATTGCGATAACATAACTGAATGATCGCAACGTTCCGGAACGCAACATTTTAAATCTCTTTAGTTACAGTCATTAACACTAGAGGAGTAACTGTATTAGAAGATAAGCAACCCGATAGGATTTCGAATTTCTGCCCGATTTTTGAAGCCTATTTTTTTTAAGTTTAAATTTAAAAGTCATTCTAGCCAGTGCCGGGAGGAAGAGGTAGCTTTCATATTCCTTATTTTTAAAAAGCCAGGTTATATTATTCAAACACACGAAGCTCAAATTAGTGGAACTCGTTTATAGAAGATTCAATACTAGTTTTTGTCAATGCTGAATATGAATGAGAATTTCTCAAAATTAGTCTGCTTTATCCAAGTTCTGGTTTTATTTAAAGTGATTTACATTTGGTCGCCAAATTCGGCCAGATCCTTAAGGGTCCGCCATTTCAAAACAACATAGTGGGTAAAACTAACCAATGAACTTGGTCGAGACCTTAGTAATTCCTCTGCACATGCTCACTCACATCAAAATTGGTTGATATATACGAGTGCTGCTGCAGGCAAAAAATCAGATTTTTCAAAATGTCACCCACATTAGAAATTCAAACTGCTATATCTCATCCATTTTTTAAGATAAAGACAAAACAAAATATTCTCCGGAATCCTTGTATCACTGTTAAATACTTAAGAAAGAAACATTTTCCAATTTCTAATTTCGTTGTACCTCATTTTAAATTTAATTTTTTAAAATTTTAAATGGCCGCCATTATGAAAGAATGTAGCTGACCAGATGTAGCTGACCAGCAAACTTGGCTCAGACATTCCTATATACTATGCATATGCCTGCCTTGTCAAATCTAAATCAATTAATAAATACGATTGTTATCGCCTGACAAAAATCAGATGGTTTCAAAATATCAGAAAGTCTAGAAATTAACAACTCAGCCATTTTTTAAGATATAGACTAAATAAAAAATGCTTGGGAATCTTTGTATCAAGGTCAAACACATGAGAAAAAAATCTTTTTCAATTTCTAAATTTTTTGTACTTTAATTTAAAATTTAAATTTTTTAAATTTTTAAATGGCCGCCATTTTAAAACATGATGGCGGATGAAGTTGAAAAACGAACTCGGTCGAGACATTGGTATGTACTATGTACACACCAAGTCACATCTAAATCGGTTCATAAATACACGTGTTATCGCGTGACAAATATCAGGTCGTTTCAAAATGTCAGCCACACTAGAAATTCAAAGTGCTATATCTCAGCCATTTTTTGGTAGCTTTCTTTACAAAAAAGCTACCTATTGCAGCCGTTCGGAGGAAAGCGATTTCAAAAAATTTTGGTATATTTTCATCGATCATGACTCCCAGACCCCGAAACCACCCTCCATTCAAAATTGATATATATATATATGACCTATGTCACACTGTAACTCCCGTAATTATGAACCGATTTCGATGTAATTCGGTATGTACATAGTACATACCAATGTCTCGACCGAGTTCGTTGGCCAGCTTCATCCGCCGTTTTGTTTCAAAATGGCGGCCATTTAAAATTTTAAAAAAAAATTAAAACTTGAAATGTGGTACCAAAAAATTAAAAATGGAAAAATATTTTTTTCTTATATATTGGACCTTTATACAAAGATTCCGGAGCAGTTTTTGTTTCGTCTATATCTTAAAAAATGGCTGAGTTATAGCATTTTGAATTTCTAGCGTGGCTGACATTTTGAAACGTCTTGAATTTTGTCACGCGATAAAAGGCGTATTTATGAACCGATTTGGATGTAATTCGGTGTGCAAATAGTACATACCAATTTCTCGACCAAGTTCGTTGGCCAGCTTCATCCGCCATTTTGTTTCAAAATGGCGGCCATTTAAAATTTTTAAAAAAATTTAAAATTTGAAATGTGGTACCAAAAAATTGAAATTGGAAAAATATTTTTTTCTTATGTATTTGACCTTTATGCAAAGATTTCGGAGCAGTTTTTGTTTCGTCTATATCTTAAAAAATGGCTGAGTTATAGCATTTTAAATTTCTAGCGTGGCTGACATTTTGAAACGGCCTGAACTTTGTCACGCGATAAAAGGCGTATTTATGAACAGATTTGGATGTAACTTCGTTTATACATAGTAAATACCAATGTCTCGACCGGGTTCGTTGGCCAGCTTCACCCGCCATCTTGTTTAAAAATGGCGGCCATTTAAATTTTTAAGAAAAATTTTAATTTGAAATGTGGTACAAAAATTGAAAATTGAAAAAATATTTTCTTCTTATGTGTTTGACCTTGATAAAAAGATTCGGGAGCAGTTTTTGTTTCGTCTATATCTTAAGAAATGGCTGAGTTATAGCATTTTGAATTTCTAGCGTGGCTGACATTTTGAAACGTCCTGATTTTTCTCACGTAATAACAGGCGTATTTATGAACCGACTTGGATGTACCTTGGTGTGTACATAGTACATACAAATATCTCGACTGAGTTCGTTGGCCAGCTTCATCCGCCATCTTGTTTCAAAATGGCGGCCATTTAAAAAAATTTAAATGAGATACCAAAAAATTGGAAAATGAAAAAGATTTTTTTTTGTATGTGTTTGACCTTAATACAAAGATTCCGGAACAGTTTTTCTTTCGTCTATATCTAGAAAAAAATGGCTGAGTAATAGCATTTTGAATTTCTCTTGTGGCTGACATTTTAAAACGACCTGATTTTTGTCACGCGATAACAGGCGTATTTATGAACCTATTTGGATGTAACTTGGTCTGTACATAGTACATACCAATGTCTCGACCGAGTTCGTTGGCCAGCTTCATTCGCCATCTTGTTTCAAAAGGGTTGACATTTAAAAAAAATTAAAAAATAAAAAAATTTAAATGAGATACCAAAAAATTGGAAAATGAAAAAGATTTTTTTTTTTTGTATGTGTTTGACCTTAATACACAGATTCCGGAACAGTATTTCTTTCGTCTATATCTAAAAAAAAAAAATGGCTGAGTAATAGAATTTTGAATTTCTCTTGTGGCTGACATTTTAAAACGACCTGATTTTTGTGACGCGATAACAGGCGTATTTATGAACCTATTTGGATGTAACTTGGTCTGTACATAGTACATACCAATGTCTCGACCGAGTTCGTTGGCCAGCTTCATTCGCCATCTTGTTTCAAAAGGGTTGACATTAAAAAAAATTAAATTTAAAATTCAAAATGAGGTATTAAAAAATTGGAAAATGAAAAAGATTTTTTTATGTGTTTGGCCTTGATACAAAGATTCCGGAGCAGTTTTTGTTTCTGAAAATTTGTTCTTTTGTTGATATCTTAAAAAATGGTTGATTTATAGCACTTTGAATTTCTAGCATGGCTAACATTTTGAAACGATCTTGTATTTGTCACGCGATAACACACGTATTCGCCTATTTCGATGTAAGAAGGCATGTGGATAGTATACATCAACACCTCGACCAAGTTCGCTGGCCAGATTCATCAGCCATCTTGTTTCAAAATGGCGGCTATTAAATTAAAAAAAAATATATATATTTAAAGTGAGGTGCAAAAAAATTAGAAATTGAAAAAGGTTTCTTTCTTAAGTATTTGATCTTGATATAAGGATTCAGGAGCATTTTTTGTTTGTCTTTACCTTAAAAAATGGCTCAGATATAGCAGTTTCAATTTCTATTGTGGGTGACATTTTGTAAAATCTGATTATTTGCATATATTAACCGATTCCGATGTGAGTGAGCATGTGCACAGCAATTACTAAGGTCTCGACCAAGTTCACTGCTTAGCCTCATCCACCATGTTGTCTTAAAATGACAGGCACTTTAAGAAATGGCCGAATTTGGCAGCGAAATATAAGTTACTTTAAAGAAAAGCAGCTTGGATAAAGCTGACTAATTTCGCGAAATTCTCATTCATTATATTGATAAAAATTAGTATTGAATCTCCTATATTCGGTTTCCACTAAATTGAGCTTCGTGTGTTTGCATGATATAAGTTGGCTTTTTTTAAATAAGGATTATGAAAGCTACCTCTTCCTCCCGGCACTGGCCGGAAGGACTTTTTTAAATAAAGACGAAACAAAAAAAAATGCTTCGGAATCCTTGTATTAAGGTCAAAAGAGAAAGAAAATATTTTTCAGTATTTAATTTATTTGCACCGCTTTTTAAATTTTTATTTTATTTAAATTTTTTAAATGGTCGCCATTTTGAAACAACATGGCGGATGAAGCTGGCCAACGAACTCGTTCGAGACATTGGTGTGTACTATACATGCAATTAATTTCGTACAAATCGGGTTATAAATACAAGAGTTATTGCATGACAAAAATCAGATATATATATGTCACATTTGAACAGAGGGTGCTTTTGGGGTCTCGGGGTCATGATCGGTGAAAATATATCAAAATTTTCCGTTCTTCCGGGCGGCTTCAATAGGGAGCTTTTTACTTTTTGTAATGAAAGCTACCTAAAAATGTCCGTTACTTTGTATAGTGTCCACCACGGGTACAGTGGGAAAACACTGACACCGTTACACTAAATGAGAATTTTCCATCATTCAATATTTTAAAATTATGCGGTTTCCTTATTTTTGTAAAAACCTACATAAGAAAGTATTGTATGTACTTTGTTTCATGAAACGTAGCTAACAGTTTTGAAGAATTTATTATTGAAATTATTTGGCTATGTTACATGCGTAAAAATTGAACTTATTTTAAAGTCTAACGACTATTTTAAAGTCACAAACATTTAAACATTTATTTCCTTTTATAATCCTCTGTGTATTCCTGTCTCGGATAATTTTTTGCTATATTCAGCTAGCAATGATTGATAAGTTTTAGTTACGGTATTTTCATACTTACATGTGCCTTAGTAGATTTATTTTTGGTAGTCATTTAAAAGACTTTCGAATTTCCAAATTTTCGGAAAGATGGAAGTTTTAAAGCTTTTAGAGTGAATGAAGTAAACGCTCATTAAATTACATACTGCATCATCATTTCTTATATGCGTGTTATGAAATATCAGCGATTATCAGTTCTCACTGTTTGAAAATTGTTTAAAAAGTGGAATGAAGCAGTTCAATAATTAGGTTTTAGTTAACAGTTTTAAGATAAAAAGATTAAAAACAAGAATAATAATAAATATTATCAAATAATAATAAAAGTGATAATGACATATAAGAAATTATGTACAAGTATATAAATTAGAACAGACCTATTAAAAATAACTATGCAGTATGTCAGTTAACGAGTATTTTCTTCGTTCCCAATTAAAACTTCTAAACGTTTACAGACTCTCAAATTTACATTTTTCCAAAAATATGGAAAAGTCTTCAAAAAGTCTTCAAGATGTCATTGCAAAAAAAAAAAAAAAAAAAGCATTTTTAATAATGTATTCATAGAGGGGACAAAAAAAGGTTAACTATATGCATTTAGATACAATAATTCGATATGGAGTTTTTCTTCCGCGTTTCACTGCTTCAGCCATTGGAAGAAATTTTTCCTAAGACAAATCCTTGGTAAAAAAAAAAAAAAAAAATGTGAAACGAATTTGCAAGATTGTAACAAGTCTTTCTTTCTGCTACAGTGCATTCTTCGTGTTGTAAATGTACATCCTTTCCATAGGATTGACCAATCAGATCATTATGAGCACACCAATGCCCACCTACAATGACGTCACACACAGAATATCTATAATCTGTGATGAATCTGCTCCAAGATTAATCTCGATGTTCATGTACATATAGATGTCAGTAGTGGATAAGGCATATAATTAAAATACATATGCCTTGTTTTATAAACAGATTTTCCCCTAATTTAAATAAAAAGCAATTTAACAAATTACGACGACCATTTGGAAAATGATTTTTTCTAAGAGTAAAATTTAAGACATAAAAAATCGCACGGAGTTGATCATACATTACGTACGCCATGGATTAAACATTAATAGTGTTATAAACACATGTATAATAATCACTTATAAACAGATAAAGTTAAAAAATGCTATAAAAAGTGATAGAAAATCTTTATTAAGATTGACGATCGTTTCCTTGCACAAACGGCAACATTTTCAAAATCATTCAACAATAGAAAATCTTTTCACATAATTTAAAAACAATAAACATAGTAAACAGTGTCACGCGACATGATGCATAATGAAAAACATTGTAAACATAAAATTAATTTAAAAGATTAGATTAGCTATTGGTGAGCGTGGATTAATTTTCAAAACAATAACATGGTAAACAATGTCACGAGACAACATGCATAATGAAAAGCATTGCAAAATATAAAATAAAAATAAAATTATCTTGGCTATTTGCGAGCGTGGATTAATTTTTACTATTGTTACTAAAATTACATAGCATCTCTTTCCAAATTTTAGGTAATTCTATGGACACTGATTCATTGCAAATATTCTTGTTGCGTAAAAATATCTCTATTGATTCTCGGATTATGGATGGTAAATAAAATCTTGATGTATAAATTAACTTGCTATTTTTAAAATCGATCTGTAAAGGTTCTTCGCTGTATAATCTGGCCAAAGCTGTGGTTCTTCTGTTGTATTTGATGTCTGCTATATGTTCTTTATCCACAATATATATTTGATATTCTCATGACAGAAGAACCACAGCTTTGGCCAGATTATACAGCTAAGAACCTTTACAGATCGATTTTAAAAATAGCAAGTTAATTTATACATCAAGCTTTTATTTACCATCCATAATCCGAGAATCAATAGAAATATTTTTACGCAACAAGAATATTTGCTATGAATCAGTGTCCATAGAATTACCTAAAATTTGGAAAGAGATGCTATGTAATTTTAGTAACAATAGTAAAAATTAATCCACGCTCGCAAATAGCCAAGATAATTTTATTTTTATTTTATATTTTGCAATGCTTTTCATTATGCATGTTGTCTCGTGACATTGTTTACCATGTTATTGTTTTGAAAATTAATCCACGCTCACCAATAGCTAATCTAATCTTTTAAATTAATTTTATGTTTACAATGTTTTTCATTATGCATCATGTCGCGGGACACTGTTTACTATGTTTATTGTTTTTAAATTATGTGAAAATATTTTCTATGGTTGAATGATTTTGAAAATGTTGCCGTTTGTGCAACGATCGTCAATCTTAATAAAGATTTTCTATCACTTTTTATAGCACTTTTTAACTTTATCTATTAATAGTGTTATTACACGTAAAAATTGCAAGCGACAAAAATCGCCTGCGACTCGTCAGATTTCCTGAAACTTACGTATTATCCACCTGAAACTTACGATTATCCACCTGAAACTTACGAATTATCTAAGCATTTCATTGCCTGTTCGGGAAAAGGCTTTTCCATCTTCAGATTTCCAAGAAATCTGAAGACCAATTTTAAATGAAATTTCATTCTTAAACTTCTAAACATCTCACAATATTACTTTTTACACCTTCGTATAGAAAAAAATGTACTTTAAAATGTAATTTGATTGAAAGCTGTATCTCAATTTGTTTCTGAGCTATTATTATTTTTTTGTAGTTTTTATTACTTTTTTGTCATAGTGGCAACAGAAGTATCCATCTATGTTGAAAGTAAAGGGAAATATAGATTACTGTATAGACCAATCAGAAAACGAATAAAATGCGGATTCAACCAATAAAACGCTTCAGATATGCTTTTGATTTCCTACCCTGACGAGGACAATAACCATTTTTCCAAATGGTTAATTTTCCCCTAATTTCAAACAAATGCCCCCGTATAAGCGTTTCAAAAACTATTGATGAAGCTGTTACTTAGGAACACTGATTTCTTCCATGAATGAGTGATACCTGTTTGTTTCTACCCGCCTCGTAACAACCACCAGTTGCGGCATTACTATTATTTTTCGTGACTGATGTTGGAAGCATATTAAATATTAGGAAATGTTCTTCCAAAATTGCGTTTTGTCCAAGAGAAGGTGGCGGGGAAATAAGAAACAGAAAAGTTAATATATATGTATTTTCCATGTACCGTAATTTCCGGTGTATAATCCGGTGTATAATAATATATAAGTGTTCCGCGGATCAAACAATCGTGTTTCGACCCAGAAATTTTTAAAAATAAAATGTAACTTTTTTAGATTGTGGTAAATATTTGTCTTCAATTACTGAATGAAATTTCTGGTTCAAAACGGAATTGTTTGATCTGCGGGTTATGCACCGGAAATTACGGTATGTCTTTTTTTAGTATATCAAATAATATTTTAAATTACACGCCATCTTTATATTAAAGATTTTGGCAGATTTTGTTATTCGAACTATGTGTAATATATATATACTAGCAGGATATGCCCGCTGCGCTGGTCCATTTTTCCAAACGAGCCTTCAATCAAACGAAATGGTGAATTTAATCTTCTATTTTAAAGCAGTAAAGACCATCACCTGGAATGTCCTTCCGTATTGCTGAAACGAAGCGAACGCCATTGTGATATTATACTGTCTTATGCATTGGACAAAATTTGGGCAATTAAGATACAACTCTTATAGTTGATCCTTTAAGGTAGACTTTGGTATGGAAACGAGACAGTTATTACAACAGGAATTAAAATGTTCTCTAGTCATCACACTATTAAATTAGAGAACATTACAATGGTTGCAAAGATTGATTATTGAACTTTAAGAACATTCGGATCGTTCATTTTCATTTCATTTTGTTCTTGAACTCTCGACCTCTCAACTTGCGCTATATGTGGTTCTGGTAGCTTAAATTTAAATTCATTGCATGTTACATTCAGGGCCGGCCCAAGGACATTTTGGCGTCCGTGCAAGCACCCATCGGGGCACCCCCCCCTCCACATACACACACAAGAAAAATTGCTTGACTTATGGTCTTAATTTTTTTTTAAATATTCGTACTTTTCATACATACTATTACTAATTATTTAAGATATTAATTTAAAGTGTTTCAAAAACAGATAAAAGATTTTAAATTTTATCCCATCTTCGAGTTTGTATTTGGTAAATTGTAAAATAAAAGAAATTTCAATTTTGCAGTAATTATCTGTCTTAATGTGAAACATTACAATACAAAAGTAAAACACAATGGTCACAGCACATGGTATTGCACTAAAATAACAATAATAAGTTAATTAATTAAAATAAAATAAACTTTTTTAGAAGAATACTGTTTGGAATACTACAAAATAAAGAAGCAGAACTACTGGTAAATATCAACAGTGAAAGATGAAAAGTGTCTCGTTACCTCGTACATAAAAAGTACGAATAAATTTCATATTTAAATATCGATTTTCGTAAAGGGCTCACTTTTCATGGAAATTGGATAAACTTAGTGTCATTATAAAATCATTGGCGTAGGACACCATGAAAAAATCAACATATCGGGCACTAAAGGGAGAAAAGTTATTTAACGATAAATGTATTGAATGAAAGATTTTTTCAAGGCGATTACAAAATAAAATTTATATGCAGATAAATTATTTTTAAAAAAAAAATAGGCTCCAGTTTCACAATTCTGCATTGTCAGGCTTATGTTGATTTATTTATCGAACTCTTTGCTAATGTTAATGAGAAATGAAGGTAAAGTAATCTTACTATCAACTTCTGTTTAGTAGATGTACAAATAATAAAGTGCATGTCATGGGCTCTGATGGGAGGGAGGAGGGGGGGAAGGAAGGGCCTTTGCATCATGCCCTTTTGAAAAAACAATTCGTCATCGTAGATGATTTAAAAGAAGGGGAGGGGGGTAAAATTTACTTTTTTTCGCTTAATTTTAAATAATAAATCCCTAAAAGAAAAATTGCGCTTGGGTATAAAACTGTATGTAAAATAAAAAGGCTTAGAACAATATTATCCCAAAGAAACCTTAACCCTAAGCAAATTTCATTCTTCCAGTACTTAAGGTGCAAATTATTTTACAAAATAATGAAAAATCTCCGTAATATTGAATAGAATTCCCTTTCGGTTTAGACAAACTTTGCCTCAGTATCAAATACATAAACTGATTCCCAAAAAGGCTTTTTTTTTTCCCTTTTAGTTAAATTTCCAGCAATTTTTATTTTTAAATTAACAATATTTGCTTAAAATTTCAGTTATTTTAATTTTAGTATTGCAAAATATTTATTGAGTAATGGACCAAAGACTATATTCCACTAATAAATAATCCCTAATGATGAATGAAACACTGCATCATTATAACGCAATTATATATTTTTATGACGTTATTTTTTAGTGGCTTTCCGCTCAGTGTTCCTTTCAGACCACGTTTCGGAAAACTGGGGCAATGCATAAATTCAAGGAATATGGCATGGGCACCGGCTGAACGAAATCCCTGAAGTGGGAAGATTTTGAAACAAATGTGTGCCTGTAGCAAAAATATAAATAGTTTAATCTCTTTCCGTCATTTGAGTTCCGACCGTGCCCCTCCTCTCCGTTTAAGATGATAAATAATGCAATAATTAAACACTAAAAAAATTATACTGTTGCTCGAAAATTTTCCCACGTAGGGGGAGTCTTGTGCCGAAGATGCACTATACTCCACGATATGTGCCTGAAAAAAAAAGACTGGTTTCGATCAGAGCCTGATTATCGCAAGGGCAAAAAAGGCAGCTGCCCAGGCTCGCAACTCTAAAATACCCATCCCCCACCTCAAAACCCAAAATCGTTTTTTTAATAACTACTATTGTGGCTAAAAGCATGCTACAGAGGGTCCCATCTGAATCTTTGTCTCATGCACCAGGGTGCTATATAGGCCCTTGTTCCGCCGCTCTGAGTTTAGGGCGCAACGTCCTTCGTAATTTCAAGAACTGACAACTTTGAAATACTGCGAGCATGCTTTGTAACTTTAAATATTCTTCCATGTTTCACATTCGCATGAAAATTACTCATTTAAGCGAAATAAATAAATGAATCAAGCTACTTGATAAATGTTTTGTTTGATTCATTTTTACCTATTAAACATTCAATTTACAGCGGTTTAATAAAATAATTAGTGAACGACCGAATTGTACTGTATCGATACTGCGGTCATTTTAATAATAATTACTTACCTATATATTTTCGGTTACATGCCCTTTTTACATATTTCATTTTCGGTAAAATTTCTTACACTAACGCTATTGACTATTTGCAGAAGAAGATGAGCTCACACCCAGAAGATACTGCTAGAAGAAAAACTTTTTCAAAGACGTATGTTTTTTATTTTAAAATTTCCGGCCCTTTAAGCTCCTAACGGTTTCTTTTTTCCGGTCATCTGGGGGGCAGTCTCAGATTCCCTGTGGGATAAGAGGACTCTGGAATAATGCGCTTAAATAATGGAATTCACCATGGATCTGTCAAAGTCGAAATTAATTAGCATCCCGCAAGGGAAGCAGATTTAAATCAGGTGGTTCCTGTGGTTCGGGATTCTGTTTCTTTTCTCAGTAGTTGAAAGGTAATTCTATTCAGATAAAGAACAGAAACCGATGTCTGCATGCGAAAATCTGGCGCTTTCGGATTCCTTTTTAAAAAGAACGAAGAATCCTTTCTCGAGCTGGCCCCAGCCCAGCTATAGAAAATGTAAAATTAAAAAAAATGCAGAATATAAAATAATTTTTATCGGTGCTCTTATAGGCGCCCTTTCATCTGCTTGGCGCCCCGTGCGGTGGCACACTTCGCACATGACTTGGGCCGGCCCTGGTTACATTACATTTTTTAATAAACGTCCTGTTCTTGCAGGTCTGCTACTGTTTTCCATTTGTCTATTCAACCAGAGTAAATAGAATAAAAAACATAGGACAACAAACCGGCGTGTTTTTACAGTAAAGCATGCTGAAAAATATTTTAAATGTCTGAAATTAAATGATTTAATCGCATGTGTGAGGGGTGAGAAAGGGGGGTTAAAACTTTACCCTAAAATTTTAATATTTTACTCAATAATCATAATCTTAACTGCTTTTTATATAATTTACATTTGGATATAAACATTTACTTCCAAATGTGCTCATATGCTTAAAAAAACACTATTATTGTGAGCATTGCTCGAGCTTATGTCACTCTGCTGCATTTTGGCTTAAAATCGCATTGTTTGGCGACCAAGGTAATAAACGAATATAATGCTACTCCCAAGTATATCCATTTTTAGGTGCGTTCGTAATTATATAAATACGTAGCACCTATAGTCGTCGTTCAGTCCGTCCGTCCGTCTGTCCGTCCGTCTGTCCGCATGTAACAGAGCAAAAACTACCCAACCGAATGGTCTGAAATTAAAAATATATGATTGTTGCAAAATTTTGTCGAGCCATTTCAAATTTTATGAAAATCGGATGTATAGTTTAATTACAGGGACAGTCAAAAGTTTTTCTTTACATTACGGCCAATGGGAAAAATTATTGAAAGTGCATTTTAATGATATTAGAGCCTTCCGAATGATCTGAAATTTTAAAGATATAACTGTAGCAAAATTTTGTCGAGCCATTTCAAATTTTAGGAAAATCGGATGTATAGTTTAATTACAGGGACAGTCAAAAGTTTTTCTTTACATTACGGCCAATGGGAAAAATTATTGCAAGTGCATTTTAATGATATTACAGCCTTCCGAATGATCTGAAATTTTAAAGATATAACTGTTGCAAAATTTTGTCGAGCCATTTCAAATTTTAGGAAAATCGGATGTATAGTTTAATTACAGGGACAGTCAAAAGTTTTTCTTTACATTACGGCCAATGGGAAAAATTATTGCAAGTGCATTTTAATGATATGAGAGCCTTCCGAATGATCTGAAATTTTAAAGATATAACTGTTGCAAAATTTTATCGAGCCATTTCAAATTTTAGGAAAATCGGATGCATAGTTTAATTACAGGGACATTCAAAAGTTTTTCTTTACATTACGGCCAATGGGAAAAATTATTGCAAGTGCATTTTAATGATATTACAGCCTTCCGAATGATCTGAAATTTTAAAGATATAACTGTTGCAAAATTTTGTCGAGCCATTTCAAATTTTAGGAAAATCGGATGTATAGTTTAATTACAGGGACAGTCAAAAGTTTTTCTTTACATTACGGCCAATGGGAAAAATTATTGCAAGTGCATTTTAATGATATTAGAGCCTTCCGAATGATCTGAAATTTTAAAGATATAACTGTTGCAAAATTTTGTCGAGCCATTTCAAATTTTAGGAAAATCGGATGCATAGTTTAATTACAGGGACAGTCAAAAGTTTTTCTTTACATTACGGCCAATGGGAAAAATTATTGCATGTGCATTTTAATGATATTACAGCCTTCCGAATGGTCTGAAATTTTAAAGATATAATTGTTGCAAAGTTTTGTTGAGCTATTTCAAATTTTAGGAAAATCGGATGTATAGTTTAATTACAGGGACAGTCGAAAGTGTTCCGTTACATTACGGGGAATGGGAAAAATTATTGCAAGTGCCTTTTAATGATATTACAGCCTTCCGAATGGTCTGAAATTTTAAAGATATAACTGTTGCAAAATTTTGTCGAGCCATTTCAAATTTTAGGAAAATCGGATGTATAGTTTAATTACAGGGACAGTCAAAAGTTTTTCTTTACATTACGGCCAATGGGAAAAATTATTGCAAGTGCATTTTAATGATATTAGAGCCTTCCGAATGATCTGAAATTTTAAAGATATAACTGTTGCAAAGTTTTGTCGAGCCATTTCAAATTTTAGGAAAATCGGATGCATAGTTTAATTACAGGGACAGTCAAAAGTTTTTCTTTACATTACGGCCAATGTGAAAAATTATTGCAAGTGCATTTTAATGATATTACAGCCTTCCGAATGGTCTGAAATTTTAAAGATATAATTGTTGCAAAGTTTTGTTGAGCTATTTCAAATTTTAGGAAAATCGGATGTATAGTTTAATTACAGGGACAGTCAAAGTGTTCCGTTACATTACGGGGAATGGGAAAAAATTATTGGAAGTGCATTTTAATGATGTATCAGACTATGCGCTTTATGAAGTGCAAAAGAGTATACATTCAGTACAATATGGGGTGCAAAAAATAATTATAAAACTAGTTATAGTACGAACGCACCTCATTTGCCACGTTTGACGAGCAATTTCCAACTTGTTACAATTACTTCTGCCAGTTTCTCTTGTAAGACACACACACACACATATATATATATATATGTAACATTTTATTTATATATTTTTATTATTATTATATACAAATTAGGGCACAGATGTCATGCCCCATATTGGCGTGATTTTTTTCTGACGCCGTCCGAAAAAAATCGCTCCAATATGGGGCGATTTTATGGTCGTATGGTATCCAATATGATCGTGTATGACATCTGCGCCCAAATTAGCCACTACTTGATTATCCAGTCGACCAATTTCACCAAAATATACAAATCGCCACACTATTAGTCAAATTATGCAAATGACATAATTTTTATATTAAATAACGAAAGAAAAATAAATAAGTAAAACATTAATAAAAATAAAAATAAAACGTCGAATTTAAAATCACTTGATGACGTAACAAACACGTGTAAAGTGTTTAACGTCAAGTAAATTTGACATTTACGATCACCCATTATTGGCATTTAATCTTATAGTTTGGCAATATTTTTTTGGTCTACGGGATAATCAAGTAGTAGGGGAAGGTGTTGTTCCTTTGACCACTGTGCATAATTTCAATTTTCTTAGCTTATCTATTAAAGCTAAATTCAATTTCTTTGTTTTACTATAATCAGTACCATATGATTTATCTTACGTAATTTTTTCAAGGTTCTAGTTTTACTTTTATTATGTATTATTTCATTTTAAAAAAATAATAACATTGCGGCCAAAGGTACAACACGTAGTTGTACCTTTGACCAGGTAATTAGACAACACAGCAATGAAGAAAAAATATTTTATTCAGTATCACTGTAGATAATTTTAAGTAAAATGGATACAGGACAATGTAAAGCATACTAATAATTATGTTAATCATAGTATTTTAATAGTTTTGTATTTCACGTTTGCTTATTCTATTTTAAATGATGAAAAGTTCACTCCAAATGACAAACAGTCTAAGTAGGATTTGGAAGTTTAGTTGCAATGTCTTCCGTATCAATATCATACGGCTTTTCATCTTCTCGTATAAACTTACCTCTTAAAGTTTTTTTTTGAAATATTGGATCTTAAACACTGAATATTTAATATCACATATATCTCCGACAAAATAGGTAATAGTATTTTTTACTTGCAATTTTAACAAGAATAATATTTCCTTTTTCCAATTCATCTTTCACAAATTGTTTGTGGTCAGCGAACTCATAACATTCAACTGACAGATCAAAATCAATTTCTCCTGAAGAAATTTCGATGTCGCTATCAGATTTTGGACTTTCCTTACGGAGAAATTTCTTCTTATGTGCTTTTTTAAGAAGAGGATTGTTTGTTTGTTTGTTTTAAATTATCTTACTTTTTATCATTTTAGCATATTATTTTACTCAGTTATTTTAATATTTTACGATATGGCAAACATTCATTATAATTTTGATTGCATTATTACATTCAAAATACTGTTTAAAAATGTAAACAAAGCAATGACCAGAAACCAGCACAACCTCTGGTCCCAAGCTGTGCAGATTTGAGGGAGCCTACTGTATATATATATTTATTATTTATGAACAACTGAAGTAAACTAGGTAATTTCAAGACAGTTGTAGTAAATAAGTCATAAAAGTTGAAATGTTTAGAAAATCTTTTAAGAGTGTTGTACCTTTGACCTGGCCAAAGGAACAACAACTGATCATGGTCAGAGGTACAACACTATGCTTGTGCAAACTACAAAGCATGCTACAATTTTAGGGCTAAGATAATCATTTTCACAAACCCCACCATATTTATAAAAGTCTATAGCTACTATGTCAAATTATTTCTATCAACAAAGATATGGCACAAAAAATATTGTTAGGTAAAACATTAACAAATAAATACTTACATTTTTATGATGGAAATGGATTAGTATTATTCACAGGAATCCTCTTTGACTTGAATAATTAACAGTAGGTTGCAAAAGCCCTCTAGTGAAGGAACTATGTACTAATTACACCAAAACTTATAAAATGCTGCTAGATGGCGCTACAGCCTAGGTGGTCAAAGGAACAATATGGTCAGAGGTACAACACCTTCCCCTACCACAAATTATTTCTGTTCGTATTTAAAAGTAGATAAATAGCTCTTCTTTATATAAATAAATATAACAAATATTGAAAAAAAAATGCTTCTATGCATATGAAAATTAAATAGATTGCCAGTAAATATACGTAAAATTCACTTCACTCGCCAAGGCCATTTTTTCTAACTCACCAACGCCCATATAATAAAAATATACCAAATACTCTTCAATCTGTTGCTTGGTACTAAGTAATCACAATAATGTAAATAACTATTAGGCACAGATACGTACCGGGTTTGGCGCGATTTTTTTTTCACACCAATTTGGCGAAAACATCGTTTTCCAATACCAGTTACATATATATATTTAAATTATTTTCTAATATTTTAAAAGGAAATAGCAATAAATAAAAAAAGTTTAATTAAAAACTATAGAACAAAACAGTTTATATAATTGTAAAAAAGAAAATAAAAGTAAATAAACAATTTATAAATAAATAAACAACAATAGCCGGGTTCCCATCTCAGGCAATCTAACGCCATTTTGGAGCCCATTAGGCACCATGGAGTGTATATGATATCTGTGCCAACAAAACTTTCAATATTATAGTAAATATGCCATTTGGCGGTGGCTTGATTATCGAAGATTATAATATAGGTGTGTATATGGGATACTTTTACACTAAAATTTAAATACTTGACTACATAATTATAATTTTAACTCCTTTTTATATAATTTACATTTGAATATAAAGATTTGGTACTACTTATTTATCCCTTCGACCAAAAATCTATCGCCAAGCTATAAGATTAAATGCCAATAATGGTTGATCGCAAATGTCACATTCACTTGACTTTAAGCAAGTGTTTACGTCCTCAAGTGATTTTTATTTAGACGTTTTATTTGTTTTTTATTAATGCTACACTAATTTATTTGTTCTTTCGTTATTTAAAATAAAAATTATGTCAATTTGTATAATTTGACGAGTGGTTTGACAATTTATGTAATTTGGCGAAGTTGGTCGACGGAATAACTAAGTAGTACCAAAGATTTACTCCAAAATGTTCTCCTACACTAGAAAAAAATATATTGGGATCTTTGCTTGGCTTATTTCACGCTTCTGCCTTTGTGGCTTAAAACTGCATTGTTTGGTGACCAAGATAATAATTAAATATCATGTAACTCAATAATACCGCCATTTTTACAATTACTTCTTCTAGTTTCTCCTGTAAGACATACGATGGGAAAACTACATAAAAATGATAATTAAACTGAATAAAAAAAAGAAAGGCTAAAAGACTGTTACTTAAATTTTATTACTTCAAGTTTTCTTAGGCACATTTTTATTAACCTGGCGCAAACAAAAAATCGCCAAATAATGTATCAGTTGCTTCTTTCATACTAATTTATTTTTTAAGTTTTACAAACATTCATTTCATGTTTAAATTAAATATTTTCGTTTTATAAATTTATTATTAAAAGGGTTTTTGATTATTTTTAATTAAACGAACAACAGTTATTTTCTTTTAATTTGCGAGTTGTTTGCGTTATTTTCTAACGGATATAGCCATTTCAATTCATTTATCAACTATAATTTTCGTCAAAATGACCACTGGCAACCCTTTCGTCAAAAATATCAATAAAATACGAAATTTAGTACCAAAAATCCGAGTTACACCTGTATATTTCACTTATAAACCACCGCGGGAATATTCCCCGTCGGATGATATAATCTGCAAAAAAAAACCCACCGGGTAGTTTTTGAAAACTCTCGAGCGGAACTTTCGGAGCTTACTACTTTATAATATATATGATATACTGTAGACAGTTGAGCACTTCAATATTAGTAGAGCGCTATTTTGATATTTTATAGTCCAGGGGCTTTCAAACAGATCGAATTACACCGGTCGAGCGTCCATGTGTAATTACCTTCGGTAATTGGTGTTGTTAATTGATGACTCGATTATATAGAAATAATGCGGTTTTAATATCTGGAGTAAAGCATGAATTCTATTTACAGGACACGTACAAGTTATTTACAGGTTTTAAGGGGAAAAGGGAGTTCTGCTGCAATTTATCGGTCGTTACCCCATCAGCGATATCTGAGTTTGGCTGGCCCGTCTTACCAGACCAACTCAAAAAGGAACTAACTATGAAATGTATTTTAACTTTCTGTTTCCAGGCCGGAGATGCAAATCACTAAGTCATCAAGTTTATTGTGCGTTGAGTTTTGATAATTTTGTTAATTCTCATGAGAAAGTGCTGCACCCTTCCTGTTGCTGTCGGAATGTTATGGGAAGTGCAAACCACTTCCACATATATGCATATATATATATATATATATATATATATGCATATATATATATATTGTAATGAGAAAAGTGTCTTGCAAAGAATGCATCACATTCCAAAATTTTGATGAAGCCTTGACACATGTTTTCAAATATTTAAAACCAATTTGTATGTTTGGTTTTGTTTATTTCACTGAATGTGTCTGCGTCCTATTACTTCATAAGGAGTAATAACAGATTGAACCGTCGACATTCATATAAAGACTATATTAAACTGAATGGGGGTAACATCAGGGACACTGAAGAAAACTCTTTCAACACAGATTATTAAATTTTTTAAAAAATGCCCAGGAGGATAAAAAATAGATTTCTTAAATTACAGAACAAAATTTCTGTATTTTTCCTACAAATTAACGTACAGCTCTGTATATACGATGAATGCAGAATATAAATGTACTTTCGTTAAGAATAGACTGAAACAGAGGCCTAGAACGACCTGTGCCAAAATATATAGATATAACCGGAATTATGCACCTGAGGACCAGAATTTTTATAGTTTTTATATTTTTATTAATTAAAAACCGAACGAAAATTACTTCTCCAGCAAGTACGCTTTCACACAATACTCGTACAAGACGAAACGGTGAGTTTTTCTTGGATCTTCTATCTCGGCTATTGTGTTAGTTAGTTCAGCTTTCAGCTGGGTTACCTTGCACTTGGCCACAGTTTAGGTTGAAAAGATTTCGTAAGACAGTAAGATTACGTAAGAAATACTCCCTATTACATTCTCCCCTATGTTGAAATTTCTGAAAATTTTTGGAGATCTACGCCGATTATGAATCTAGACCCAAAACCATCCCCAGTTCAAAATTTTATATATTTCTCTCTACATATATATCACTTTTTTATGGACACGATAACTTCCATAATTTGGCACAAATCTCTTCCAAACTGATACATAAAATTAAGGAGTAGAAAATCTCGGTAAAGCTCATTAATGAGCAAAACCGGACCAAGGGAGTGGAAATAGGAAGGGGTTTTGTAAAAACCGAAAAAAACCCACAACTTATTAATTATAATACCTATCAAATCAATTTAAATTTATTATTACTTCTAGGAAAAGGGTCAAAAATTTATGTATCACAGACTTTTGATAAAATTAAAAATAGTCTCAAGGGGCGAAAAAAATAGGGTTTAAAGGAGAAAAAAATTCACAACTTCGTCAATATGCAAGGTATCAAATCTGCTTATATTCATTTTAAATCTTCTTAATGTTATCTCCAACTTTTATATTGCCACGTTTTTAATAGGAAACAGCAAAAGCAAATCAAACAAAAATAGGGGTTGAAGAAAAAATTAACGGGTTAACATGATTCGGATAAAACCAGCTCTTACAGAAAAATGAAATTAAAAACTCCTCAAAAGCGGTCAGATAAAATTATTAAACTAGGTTTCTCTCTAATCTTGATTTAGTTTTTTAGTGAAATTAGTACTTAACTTCGAAATCTACATTCGTCTTTAAACCGAGCCGGCAGTGATTTTTTTTAATATGTAGCAAAGCGTTCGAGATGTTCCGTTGATTTCCTATCTCCTCGCTATGCAGTTTTTCTTTTTTACACGCTTTCGTTTTCAATAAGCACGTTTCTCTTAATTAGGATTTTAGACGTTTAATAAAAGGATTTTTTTTTTTAAATAAAAATCTTCGATTAGATTTTTGTGTTTATTTTTAAAAAGTTGCATTTTCAGTTTCGATCATTAACGGAGACCTTTATATAAAAGTGATTACCGTTTTCATGATTGCTCAACATGATGCCTAAGGCAGTGGGGCTCCCACCAGTAGCTTCATTTGTATATTATATTTAAAGTATTTTTTAAGATTTTTGTTTAAAAATTTTTAAAATATTTCAGCGCGAGGCTTAACTAGTATATAAAGTATCAACAATTATGTGCTCAGGGTGCTAATACTTATCATTACAATTCGCTCTACTCTGACATATGCTAGGCAATTTCCCCCATTTTTACTACAGATTTAGACACACTAAAAAATTAAGCTATATGTTTAGTAATATAGATCATACAGTATAGAATACCTTAGCCTGCGTAAAACAAAACTCCAAAAGCTTAAGTCAGGTTAAAAGAACTTTGTCTAAACATGTTTAAAATCTATTTTACTTTTCTATATTCAGGGCCTATATCTGTTAGCTACCCACTAGTGGCGTAGTACCACGTATAACACTTTTTAAGTCATTGAAATTGCTAACGATTGATAATGTTCAGCAAACATGGGTTACTAAAAGACTAGAGTCACTTAATACCCTAGCAAAAAGTTAAAACAGGAAAATAGGCAGTGCTCAAAGAACTTACCTGAAATAACTTTAATAATTTTCAATACCGAGTGTAAATTAGAAACTTATTAACCAAAAACAGCCATATCGGTTACATGTAAAATTTTATTCCATTTTGCACTGTAAAATTTTATTGTGAAACAGCCTTGAATTACAATGAATAGTTCAAAGAGAAGGTATTTTTCGAAACTAAAGCTATATGAAAAACAAGTAAGAAAAATTATGCGTACAGCATAGATTATGAAACACTTCTCAACACTCCCTGAAAGTTTTAACGAAACTTCGTTACTTAGAGAAATAAGGTAAATAAGATAACTAAGTAAACATTTAAATATCTGATTTCAGTTGTTACCGTAATGGGAAAATTTAGTTTAGCAAGAAAATGCACAACAGGTTGAAATTCATCTTTCAGCAATTTATACTAATAGATGGAAACATACCTGAATATATTTGCACAGCCCTGTAGTTTACCTAGTGCCTTTATTACATTCCACTAATTAGCTAAAATTTAATCCAAACTAAAACATACTTAAAACTACTGAAATTACATTTCCAGAGATTATCACCCATAGACGGCCATGTCTCAAACTCTTTGCATGGCCCTGTATATCATTTTATTTATATTCTACAAATATTTCTTGATACACTAAATTCAGTTCAGCGTAAAAATGCATAACTCCTTTAAAACCCACCTTTGAGCAATTTATGCTCATACTCAGTAACCTTTACGAATTCATTTCTGTAGCTCTGTATATGAGCTATAGCATTTATACGCACTTTACAGTATGCATAAATATAGTAAACAAGTAGGTAAATGTGATCACAGACAGCACAGAGAGTTTCGTTTAATATTCCTTTCAACACACTTTATCCTTTTGAAAAATCTGTTAGTTCCACACTTCGCAACCAGGGGCGCACTCTATTCTAAACAAACCTCTATCCGAACAGAACTCCGTTTTATATACTATCCGTAGATATATTAGTCGAGGGGATTGGGCCGATAGTACCCGAGATAAGTAGGCGCCCCTGGCGTTAAAAAGTGGAACTAAAAAATGCTGCTATAACTATGAACTGCTGAACTATGGTGCATAATATGAAAGAATGGTCAAAGTGGTGTTGGCAAAAGTTGGAAAAGTGCTCCCAGGGTTAAAAGGGCGGAGGTTAGAAAAATTGCTTAAAATACACAATTTAGATCCCGGAGGAGTAAATAATATAAGACTTTTTGAAAATTTTATGATTTGCCGTGTGGTCTGAGGTATTCAGTTATACGTATGCAAAAATTCATGTCTCCAACTGAACTAGGGCCTCTCTTAGAAAGAATTGCTTAAAATACATATGTGGTAGCTCAAAGGGTTAAACGTAAGACTTTTTCAAGATTTTATGATTTGTCGCCTGGCCTCAGGTGTTCTGCTATAAGTATGCAAAATTTCAAACCTCCAATTTAATAAGGGGCTCAGTTAGAAAATATTGCTTGAAATGCGCATGTGGGAGCACAAAGGGTTACATGTACGATTTTTTCAAAATTTTATGATTTGTCGTATTATATGTGGTGTTCAGCTATAAGTATTCAAAATTTCACGCTTCCAACCTAAATAGGGGCTCATTCAGAAAGAATTGTTTAAAATACACATGTGAGAGCTCAAAGGGTTAAATGTACGGCTTTTCAAAATTTTTACAATTTGTCATTTGATGCGAGGTGTCCAGCTATAAGCATGCAAAATTTCACACCTCCAACCTAATTAGGGACTCACGTAGAAAGAATTGTTTAAAATACACATGTGGTAGACCAAAGGGTTAAATGTACGACTTTTACAAAATTTTATGATTTTTCGTATGATGTGTGGTGTTCAGCTATAAGTATGCGAAATTTCAAGTCTCCAACATGTATAGTTTCTGAGAACGGGCTCTGTGACAGACGGACTGACAGACAGACAGACAGAGGAGCGAGACGAATAGGGTTTCGTCAGATGAACGAATCCCTAAAAAAGCGCATATCATAATTAGAAATGCATTTCGAGCAATCGTTACTAATATATAGTTATTCGGATACAATATAGTACCTGAAATCTTTTCAAATACACCGCAAACAATTTCCCCTATACCATTATGAACGGAATTCTTTTGTGTGGTCCTGTAAATGAACAATAACTATTCTTTGCATCGCATATTCAACAGAATGCATATTTTAGTGGATTTCATAAATGAATATCAATTTTACTATGTTTGAAAGAGTGTAACACCATTAAAAATCATTTGAAACGATTTTTTCCCATTGGCCGTAATGTAACGGAAAACTTTTGACTGTCCCTGTAAATGAACTAAACATGCTACAAACTTCATTTGAAATGGTTAACGTGCTACGATGGGGGTCACAAACATCCAAAAATTTCAGAACTATCCGAGCATATTTATGAGAGTTAGAGCGTGGACAGACGGCCATACGGACAGACAAACCGAAGTCATAAACACTTTTCAACTTTGTTGGAAAGTGTTAAAAATCATGAACTTTTTTATTCGGGAGGCAATAGTAAGTCAAAGACTATAATTTATAGTTTTATAAATATTTTAAAATTATATTTAATATTTAGAATTTTAATAATATATTTTTAGGATGAGTTTTGATATCTGTATCTTATTACCTCACCTTCCCCTATCAACATATATAGTACAAGAAATTCCAAGTTACGGTACATTTTTTATCTTCGGAACAAGACTTTCCCAACATCAAAAATCTTGCTGAAATTGAGATCTCGTTACATGTGTTACCTGGTTAAATTTGCTCTACATTTATTGAATTAAATCTTTTCAAGATAGCTCAAACTGCATGGCGACCGCAAATTAACCAACACATTTTAGAACTCAATATAAAATCGAGTACATGACGTAAGTGTGTGTGGCTTAATTGAAAAGATACCAAAAATAAAAAGTTTCGTTTTAGAAAAATTAAATTATAGTTGCACATTTTGCTGATAAAAGGCAATATATGCAAAGCGAAACAGAGAAAAGCATGAAAAACTCTGCTGAAGTATGGATCGTGAATCGCGCAAAGTAAATGCTTTGCAATTGCTTGTACGAACTAAACGTTCAATATCTTCTTGATTTTTGTTTTGGATATTAACCCTTGTGATTAGTTTTTAAGTATCGTTCATCTATTGGCAAAATTTTGAACTAAAATCGTTACTGCTGAAACATACTTTTTTATTATGGGATGTAATTCATGGCAAATCTTACTCTCGCCCGTCAGTAATTTGACTTTTTATGTGTTCGTCATTTTACTGGAAAATATTTAGATAAATTATTCTATTCCTTTTCCCAACTCAAAAAGCAGATTATATTTTGCGAAATCTCAGTGGCGTATATTTTGAGATCGCTTATCCTTTTACCGAAGTAGAAAGATTGTAAAACACACTGAATGTCATCACCTATCTATAAACAAACTATATATTATGATAGATAAATATTTTCTATAAATAAAAAAAAATTGGAATTTCCAATGGGATTTTCTTTTTCTCCAAAATTCCATCATTCACAAATATGATTTTGAAAGACAAGAAACGAAATTCTAAAGTTTTTCAAAATGCCTTAATATTTTCCGAAAGATTTTATATTACTAAACGTATTCATATTTCTCTGAATAAAAAGTACAAATGCAAAATATAGAAAAAATAGGAAATAATTAAATGATGTGAGAGGAGAAATGTTCAATGTAATAACAGGTGATCTTTCATTATATATTCCCCAAATTGCACTGAAATAAAATAGCAGAAAAAAGAAAGAAGTACTCGCATATGGGCCGATTATGCATTTTCTGTTACTTTACCAAAAGATTGTGTATTTAAAATATTATGAATAAGTGAAAATATTTCAGAATATTTTAATATATTTAAGGAAAAAAAATCTTCATTTTGAAAGACCAAATTACGGAATGTGCCTACATTAAGTAATCTAATTGTATAGCTCTCTCTTATTTTGCTGAAAACATAAAATCTTTAAGAATGATCGTTTTAAGATAGCATTAAATTTGGTGAGAAAAGTATTTTTCACGAGCCGCATATTAAACAAAATTGCTTGCATGATTTTCTTTTATGATAGTGTGAATATTTCTTTCATATTTTATAAAACTAAATTATTTTCAAAAAAACATTTTTTTTTCTCGGTTGCTTTTTAACTTTTTTATTTTACCTTTTTTAGAAAGGCATGGTGTACACCTGTAATAATTTAAATATACCTAAAGTCATTGTTGAATGAATTTACATAATTAAACTAAAATCTTTCCGAATGAACCTTATAATTTGGGCCCCACTGGCTTCGGAAGCTAAAAAGTGTTTTCTTTTCACTTATTGTTTCCACATCGGTTTATTTATTATTACATAAATAATTTTTATTTTGCAAAATCTTTGGAATTTTTATGAGTTATAAATATAGCATTTTCTAAGACTATGCCTAATTTCCGCGCTAAAATATTAATATTCATTGTAAAACGCAGTGTTTTCTTCTCCATAATGATTGAAGGAAGAATACCGCTATGAATAGTTTTAAATTATTAAAGGTACCCAGCAAAGAAAGAAACAGTGGGCTATCAGCTGGAAAAAGATGGCAGCCAGCACTACCATCAACGGTAAAGTGCAAGGGTGCCATTACTTAAACCTGTCGAAAAGTGTCCGAGCCGAATGCAGCTGGCCCATCAGTGATGGTCAACAGCAGGCTAGCATTGGTATGACATCACATTTCTTCAATCCGGCACTTTTCCTGCAGTGCTAGCACCTATCCCACTGCTATTCCTTTGCTGGCCCAGCACTTTCCCTTACAAAAATCTCTTATAGAATTCTATAAAAAAACAAAGTATTATATAATTATGGCTCTTTTTTCTATAAGCTAGTTTCACCAAGAGCTATAGAAATATCTGTACAAGTGTCTGTTCCCTGTAGCGAGACATGCCGCGCCACCTATAATTAAAATTACAGTGACTATAATCTGAAGTGAAGTGAACTAAGCTTTGAGTATTGTGTTGAGATGTGAGTGTCGGAGAAAGCGGCGGTGCGCTGCTTCTGTGTTAATAAATTGTTATATAAAGTGACCAGCGCCTTGTAATAATTTGTGTTATGGTGTGAGTTATTCAACATGGTCCGTCGAGCCGGAGGAGGAGTATAATTTAAATAATTAGTGTGCTTTCGATAATAAGAATAAATTCGAACTATATGTGAGGTAGTTTTGATTTGTGTGTAAAGTGTTTAGTTCACCTTTTTTGTGAGAGTGTCGTGATAATTTGTGCCTAATAAGAGAAGTTTGTAACTAAGAAGAATTCAGTGTTGGGATATTATTTTTTATAAATGTGCCCCCGCATTTAATACAAAAATAGCTGCTTCGTGCCTTCGTGATTGTCGCAGCGGTTTGAGTTGAGGTAAGAGCAATTTTCCTAGTTTTGATTTAGTTAAATTATGTGCTATTATTGATAATTTAAATAAAGACAAGCTTAAGCTTGTTGTTGAGGAATTAGGATTAACTGCTCCTGAAAGCAGTAAAATTATAGAGTTGAGTGATATTATAGAAAAAAGTGAGCATTACTCAAATGAACAATTAATGAAAGACGTAGTCAATTCGGTTGTTGAGTGTATAAATCGCGAAAAGAAACTGAGAAATCTAAACTAGAATTAGAAAAAATTAAATTAGCGCAATTAGAAAAAGAGTTAGAAATAGCAAATATTCGTAAGGAATCTTCCCAAAATTCTGAATTTGAAAAAATTAAATTAGCTCAGTTAGAGGAAGAATTAGAATTGGCCAAAGTGCGTAGAGATTCCCGCGAAAATTTGCCGTCCTTAACAGAAAAATCGGAAACGGAAATAGTGAGCAATAACCTAGAAAGTTTGATTAAAAGTGTTAAAACGTTAACTATCCGTGTACCAACGAGAGCTGAGTCATTTAATATTTTCTATCAATCACTTGAAAAAGCGTTCAAAACTAAAAATGTACCCGAAGAGGTTAAGGCAAAAATTCTTCTAAACATTCTCGGGGAAAAAGCGAGTAATTTAATGATTTATTTGTCAGAGGAGGAGTTGATTAGTTATGATAAATTGAAAACTATAGTCTTAAAGGAATTTCAACCTACAGCGCAAGAGCGTTTAAATAATTTCCGGAAAACGCAAAAATTAAAGTCAGAAAATTACGTTCAATTTGCATCTAGGTTGAAATCAATTTTTCTATATTACTGTAATCTTCGTGAAGTAAATGATTTTAAATCATTATGCGATCTGATTGTTTCAGACAGAGTTTTCAATTCGTTGGATCGCGAATTAATGAGTCATATCGCAACTAAGCAAGCAGAATCATACTTTAAACCACAGCAGCTTGGCAGAGAATGCGATATTTTCTTATCGGTTAAAAATAAGAACAGAAATGAATCAAATGCGTATTCCAGAAATTTCGCAAGTGAAAATAAACAAATAGCGGGAAATAAATTGCGAAATGCATGCCCTGAAAGGGGGGTCTCAATGTTTTCCTTTCGGAAACAAAAAATAATAAATGTATTTTGTGTAAACCTATTGCGTATCATGCATTATATTCTTGTCCGCAATTCAAAAAACTTTCGATAAAAGAAAGAGTTGAAGTTGTGAAATTAAATAAAGCATGTTTCAAATGTTTAGATTATAATTGTTGCGTACAGAAATGTATTTATAAAAACTGTGATTGTGGACTACGCCATAACCAACTAATTCATTTTCCGAGGGAAGAAAATGAATCGAGTAATAATCAAAATAAATTTCGAGGTCATGTGTTTCATTATGGTGCAGGAACAAAAGTTTCACCCTGCTTAGAAAATCTTTCTGTATCTCCGAGCCAGACTGTCACCACTAGTTTCGAAAAAAATAAAACAAAAACTGTGTTATTGAGTACGGCTCGCATTTTCATTAAGGGTAAATTTTCGGAATGGCAGGAAGTTAGATCTTTATTGGATGTCGGCTCGCAATCGTGTTTGATAACTTCTCAGTGTGCTAATCGACTGCAACTTAAAATTAATAAAACAAACACTTTAATTTCGTGTTTAGATGATTCTTCTATCACAGTAAAGGGTTGCGTAAAGACAAAAATTGCGAATAGAGATGAAAGTTTTGAAAGGGAATTGACTATGTTAGTAGTAATGAAAATTACAGATTTAATTCCGCAAAGAGTGATTAATGTAAATGTTGAGGTCCCAGATTTAAATATGTTAGCAGACTACCGATTTAACTGTCCTGATAAAATTGATCTGTTGATAGGTGCGGAAATATTTTATGAATTATTAAGACCAAGACAAATATATTCTCAGAGTTCAAAATTACTTTTTCAAAATACTGTATTTGGATACGTGGCTAGTGGAAGCATAGAACAGGGAAATGAGGTTAGAGTTCATTGTGGGCTAATTCGGGGGGAGGATTTAAACAAAACATTAAAAAGTTTTGGGAAGTCGAAAACATTGAGGTAGAGTTACCGAAAGGTAAGGAATTTGAGATATGAGAAAAACATTTTGCGCGTACGCATTCAAGAAATGTGGAAAGTAGATATGTAGTGAAAATGCCTTTAAAGGAAAATCCTTCGTGTTTAGGCCGATCTAGGGATCTTGCTCTCAGAAAACTCAGATCGCTGTGGACTCGCTTATCAAGGGATGAGAATAATTTTAATCTGTATAAAGAATTCTTAAAGGAATACAAAGATTTAGGGCATATGAAACAGTTGAAAGAAGCAAAAGCCAAAATAATTATGCAGAGATTGTGGAGAATTAATATTGACTGGAATGACGAGCTCCCTGAGTCAGAATATCACCAGTGGCATCAATTTCTTATATCGCTTAAAAGTGTTAATAATATACAAATAAGTCGACGCATTATAATTGAAAACCCGGAAATTGTTGAAATACATGGCTTCGCAGATGCCTCAGAACGTTGTTGTGGAGCAGCGGTTTATTGCAAATCATGTGACTCTCTAGGAAATGTGATGGTGAATTTAATAGCTAGAAAATCACGTGTTACACCAGTAAAGAGTCTAACTATTCCCAGACTTGAACTATGTGCCGCAGTTTTGCTAGCCAAACTGGTAAAAAGAGTCTTGAATTCCATGAAAATAATAGTTACTAATGTTTTCCTGTGGTCCGATTCAACGATTGCGTTAGCGTGGATTCAAAAGGAACCTATTGATCGCAAACGATTTGTGCAGAACAGGGTGGCTGAAATTCAAGAAAACTCTAGTCCTGAACAGTGGTGTCATATCTGCACTGAACAAAATCCGGCTGATAAATTTTCACGAGGTATGGATCCGGATAAACTTGTTGATTGTGACTTGTGGTGGCGTGGACCCATTTTTCTTAATAACACTGACTATCACCAAAATTCCGTAATAATACCAGAAGCTAATTAAGAGTTCAAAAAAGAGCTCAAAACAAATTCAAATCCTTTTAATGAAGTTAGTGTAATGAACTGTAATGTTACACATAACTGTTTTGTTAATGACTTAATTAATATTAGTAATAATTATATAACTATTTTACGCATTATTAGTTATATTTTCAGGTTTGTCATGAATGCAAGAAACCCACTTTATAAGTGTGGTGGGCCTTTGTCAACTTCAGACTTGGAGTATGCAGAGATTTATTTAATTAAATCTGTCCAAAGGGCAGAATTCAATGCAGACATACGTAGTCTGCAGACCAAAGGTTCGGTAAGTCCAAGTAGTAAGCTAAAAAGCCTCAACCCATTCTTAGATGAATTTGGAATTTTAAGGGTTGGAGGCCGGTTAGATAATAGTAATTTAAATTTTGCGAGAAAGCACCCAGCGATTTTACCTAAATCTAATAATTTTACTGTAATTTTTATAAATTATTATCATAAAAAATACCTTCATGTCGGTGCTTCAACACTACTTTCTTTGGTAAGAGAAAAATTTTGGCCAATAAATGGTCGTGCAACATGTCGAAAGGTAGTTCATCAGTGCATCCCATGTTTTAAAGCTAAACCAGTTATTGCAAATCAATTGATTGGCGATTTGCCCAGGGATAGAGTCCTATTGGACTACTGCTTTAATATTTCGGGAGTAGATCGGTGTGGCCCATTTATAGTCAAAGTGGGGTATGCACGTAGAACTATCTTGCATAAAATTTATATCTGTATTTTTGTTTGTTTTGTATTTAAAGCTGTACATATGGAAATTGTTTCAGACTTAACCTCCGAATCATTTATTGCTGCATTGAAAAGATTCATTGCACGCAGGGGTAAATGTGCCAAATTGCATTCAGATAACGCAAAAAATTTTATTGGTGCAAATAAGATTCTTAAGGCTTTTTATGAATTAGTAAAAAAACCTGATGAGAAATTAGCAGCATACTTATCCACGGAAGGCATTGATGGAAATTTATCCCTTCCAGGGCATCCAATTTCGGGGGTCTTTGGAAGGACACTATAAAATCATTTAAGTACCACTTTAAGAGAGTTGTGGGAGGTGCTGATCTCACTTATGAGGAACTTCTTACAGTAGTCATACAAATTGAGGGAATTCTAAATTCCAGGCCTCTGAGTCCATTATCAGATGATGAGAATGACTTTGGAGTCTTAACTCCGGCCCATTTTCTGATAAACAGTCCGTTAAATTCCATTATTGAGCCTGATTTAACCAATATAAGAGAAAATTGCCTCAAAAATGGCAACGGATAACTAAAATTCTACAACTCTTTTGGCGTAAATGCCATCATAATTATTTAAGTGAATTACAACAAAGGGGCAAATGGAGATTTGAAAAAGTTATGTAAAAATCGGAGATTTAGTGGTGTTAGTATAAGAGAATTTACCGACAAATAAGTGGCCATTAGGCAGAATTATTGAGGTGTATTACGGTAACGATAACAAAATTCGAGTAGTTAAAGTAAACACTCAAAATGGAACCTTTAAATGGTCGATAAGTAAATTATGTATTTTACCCATGCCTGATGCCCCTGACAGTTAAGAAAAAAAAAGTAATTGTGTATATATGTGTGTTGTATTGATATTTTTTCAAACGATTATATTTAAATTAACGTATATAGTGAATTTTTGTATTAATTTGTGTAATTATTGAGTACTTGGTAAAAATTGTTATTGAATTTTATAAACATGTCAATGTTCCATGACGGTATGTTCCATGTAGCGAGACATGCCGCGCCACCTATAATTAAAATTACAGTGACTATAATCTGAAGTGAAGTGAACTAAGCTTTGAGTATTGTGTTGAGATGTGAGTGTCGGAGAAAGCGGCGGTGCGCTGCTTCTGTGTTAATAAATTGACCAGCGCCTTGTAATAATTTGTGTTATAGTGTGAGTTATTCAACAGTGTCTATAATAGAAATGTCTATGGAAATATTTGAACTGCATATGGTCACCCTGCCAAGTACTGACCGCGCTCGATGCTGTTTGGTTTTCGTGATCGGACATGAGCAAGTGCTTTCAGCGTACGCTACGACTGCTCGTAGTTTTCAAGCTCTCATTACACTATTTCAAATTTGTTTATTTTGTGATTTACGTTCTCAATCCTTAAACTGGTATAGAAATTATTCTATTGTATAGAAATCCTATGTATTTTATACGCTTTTTTTATTATTGATTCTGAACTGCGTAAATTATGAAAACCGAAATCCTTTGTAACCTAGTAAAACCAGATTTAAGGAGAAAAAAAAAGTGCGTTGAAATAAAAAAATTATTTATTTATTCATTTACTTATTTATTTTGTTGGTGGCAGTGGAGCTATATTTTTTACAGTTTCAAAAAATAATTAGCTTCACAGCTTAAATTGTGTTAGGATATTCATTTCAGATTTGTGTTCAAATACTCAATGTCTTCGATATTCGCAGAGCCACCTAGCGTAAGGGTTCCCAGCAATAATACTGCAAAAGTTCGTGAACTTCCATGTAGTGGTGGGCCAGCGCATGAGATAAAATGGATGCCCACCAGAATTTTATCTGATGAATTCCAACAGCAAAGTTGATTGAATCTGTCCAGCAGTGGTCATGCAGTGGTAGACCATTAACCAGCCCTTCTCCACCATTGCCAGCACCTATCTTGCTGCTGCCCAGCAATTTCCTCTTTGCTGGGTAATTATTAAAGGTAATTTAAATTATTAAATGAGTTGATTTCTTCAAGGTTTAAGCCAGTGAAAGCTATTTTGATAATCTGATATGAAAATGCCTGCTAACAGAAACATTAAATTATATACAGGATGTCAAAATAAGAGCACTCAAAGCTTAAAATTCAATAATTGCTGATCTTCAATAATTATAATTATGAAATAGCTGACATATATATAATCAAGCTCATACATTTTTCAAACAGAAAATTTAAATAATAATTCACATTTTCGACATTGTCTTAATATTTAAAAATGCTCAAAATAACTTCGAAACGTCAAATCGCAAATAATTCTTGTAATGTTACAACAGCTAAATATAATGAAGATCAGTAAAAACTGCGTAGCTTTTAGCACAATTTAAACATTAGGCTGTGCAGTTTTACAACAACTATGTAGCATCTATTAAGATAAAAGTGAAGTATTTTGTAATTGCTGCATACAAAATTTACGGCCAACATATTCACATTTACTTCAATTACTGAAATCGAGTGTTATTCTTGGACTCCCGTGGTTTATACCCATGAGACACGTTTGATAATACAAATCATTTACACTATTAACGAATTAAGTTGACACGGTACATATTGATTAAACAGTAACAAATAATGAAACGTAATCTATTTTGATCGGTATCCACTTTATAATGTCAGTAGATCCCGGTCAGTTTAACCTTCACTCGCTAGTAAAAAGAAAATGAGTTTATAAAAAATACTTTATTGAACTTCTTTTAATATTTTAAAAGCAATATTTTGAGAACATGAGGACACTGTAAATTTATTAGACCATTATTATTTCAAATGAAGATTTTAAAGGAATAAATTTGATACCTTCAATTTTTATAACTTTTAGATTTATTTTGGTGGAAATATTTCATTTTCTTTTGAATTTGAATTTTAAAAGGGACCTTATTTTAACCCCTTCAGGGGCAAGGCATTTCTGATCAAAAAAATGTTCAAATAATTAATTCATACCGCAATTTACGAACAAATTTTTTTGAAAATAATCAAAAGCTTTTCTTGCCGTATATTATGAGATCAAAATTCTACTAAAAAATTACTGGTGCCTCTTGGCATTTTGGACATTAAAATTAACTGTTTGCAGACTGCAAACGGTGCCCCTAAAAGTGTCAAGACAAGGTTTCTCAGACCGTGGCCCGCGAACAGTTTCTGGAAATTCTCCCTTGTGATCATCGAATTTCTTTCAGATTTTCAAAAGAGATGGACGAATTTATTTTAAATAAATCTTCTAACACAAATTATAACTAGCTATCTCAAAAGTTAGAATAATGCACTTGGTGTTTATTTATTTATTATCAGATTTTTATCGTAGATTGTTAATGAAAGGAAACGTTATTTTTTTCTCAGCCATTGCTTACTCCGATTACTTAATACTAGACTTAATAATAAAAGGTTTAATGTTTCATAAAAACAAATATGAATTTTCTTCTGTTAACTTTAAAATATTTACTAGAAACTTAAAATTAAGTTAATGAAATGAATTTTAATTAAAGCTGTTTTAAAATTATAAGTATTTTAGTACGAGCATATTCTAAAAAAAGTAAATTTTAGTTTGAAGGTAAGAAAAATAAGTTGGTGGTCCGCAGAACATTCTGACGTATAAAAATGATCCCCGGTTTAAAAAAGTTGAGAAACACTAAGAAAGTAAGACATAAGTTATGCTGTAAGTTCAGTCTGTCTAAATGTGATGACCCCTAAATGCGACAATGTTCTTTTACATAAAATCTTAATGCAAGAATCGTAAATAAATGTTATATAATGAGGCATACGAAGTTCAGAAACAAAACCCGAAACATTTTTTTGCATGTAAAACGGTTTTTTAAAGAAATTTCCAATCAAATACACATCGTTCGTTTTACATCGCTCCTATGTTTCGTAAATGCGACAAAAATTCCCGAAAGTGGCTCACGGTTTTTATTTTTTAACTTAGAAGATTAAATAACCTTATAAACGCCAAGATCTACATTGTCCGTTTCAATTACCTGACCAGTTAAACTAAAGAAAAGGCGACCAGTTTCTGGTTTAGAATTAGATGTGAACTACGCATTTTGGAGAGCTCGTTTTCAGCATGTGCCTAATAGCGACAATATATTGCTGTAAATGCGGCGAAAAATTTAGAAGATTAACGAGGCAAGTTTATATGGTATATTTTATATATTGTATTAAAATGATATTTAAGTCAAATTTTATGTTTAATTAAGCTGTGTTGGGTCAGCATAATCCTCCATTAATGTTTTTCTTTAACCAGGTGTTTAAATATGTGTTTAAGATGATCAAAAAAAAATATACGCTTCTTTAAAATTTTTAGTAAAAAAGGGTGTAAGAAATGCAGTTATTCCAGTAACATAATATAGACACATGATTAAGGAATTTGCAATAATTTTACGTAATGGAAATTCGGGAAAATATTGTGTAGTTTGAAAACAATTTATGTTTATTTTAATGCGGTTAACTAAGTTAATTTTACCAACATTATACCAATCGGTAGCTTAAGTGCTGTCTCTGATTAAAACGTGATGCAATTGAGTTATTCCCTGGTTTAAGAGCCCATAATTTTTGTTAGCACTTTTATAAAATCTGATATTATAATTCTGTTTTCACTTTTTATTCGTTATAATCGACATTTTCTACTTTTAAATTAGAAAAAGATAAAAAAATAAATAAAACCATGTTTATCTAAATGAATATTTTTTTTCCATATACGTATTTTTAAGTACAGAAAATCTTAATTTTTTTGTGAAAGTGCAAGAAAAAGGAAGAGGGGGGGAGGGGTTGCAACAGAATATCAGGCACAGAGCTTCTCTTTGGCTTAATCAGAATTATTAGAAATATTGTACGATTTTATCTATTTCTAAGGATGATATATTTATCATGTGAGATTTTATAGTAAAGTTATATGTAATAAATAGTCTAGTTAACAGTATTATAATTATCTTTTAAATATTCTTTTGACCCGTAAGCTCCACTCTGTGAATTCGCCCCGTCTTTAATTAATTCGTATTTTTCATTCACAAAATAAGAATTTTGATAAAATCAAACATTTCATTTGGATTCCTTATTAAATTTCGTATTCGCATCATGTAGTTATATTTCATTAACACCAGAGAATTAACTAGCAAAATTATGCGGAGTTGAAGTTACGGAAACCCAAATCGCACTGGTGTATAAATTATGGGTTAATATTGGCGTGCGAATTTCGCGAATTTTAAACTATGTTTTCTGGGACAATCATTTAATTGCAGTTATGGCCATCCCGTAAGGCATGGTGACGTCACGGCGACGTCATTGTGAAGTCACACTGTGACTTTGTGACCGTCGATGTGACGTCACGTGACGTGGATGTGACGTCACAGTGACTAGAATGCGAGGTCGTTATGGCCGTTTTAGAGGTCGTTTGTGACGTCACATTGTGACCACTCTGTGAAGTCACGGTGTGACTAATTTGTGAAAAGTGTGTCATTTGTGACTATTTTGGCATTAACTTTGTGACGAACCTGTGACGAAAGTGACAATGTTTTGAAGTCACACTGTGACCAATTTGTGAAATATGTGTCATTTGTGACGAACTTGTCATAAACTCTGTGATGATTTCAAATGAAAATCAAATTTCAAATTAATTGCTTAAAAGGCGCAAAGGCGAACTAGTGAAAAAGATTCCATGCTGGAACTCGAACCCGGGCCATCAGTATAGCGCACTTACATTCTACCGACTAAACCACACGGAACGATACCCAGCCTGGAAAATTTCTCACTATTACATGTTGGCAAGGCTACAAACGCAGCACAAGATGCAATATTTATCGTCAGCCACCGACATGGCGCAAACACGAAACTTAATTAAATCCAGCATCGATTGAAACTATATTAATACTTGGAAATTTTTTTCAGAGAGAACCATTCGCCTTGCATACAATATTTCAAATGAAAATCAAATTTCAAATTAATAGTGTAAAAGGCAATTTTAATTTGAAATTTGATTTTCATTTGAAATACTGTATGCAAGGCAAATGTTTCTCTCTGGAAAATTTTACAAGTATTAATATAGTTTCAATCGATGCTGGATTTAATTAAGTTTCGTGTTTGCCCCATGACGGTGGCTCACGATAAATATTCCATCTTGTGCTACGTTTGTAGACTTGCCAACATGTAATAGGGAGAAAATTTCCAGGCTGGGTATCGTTCCATGTGGTTTAGTCGGTAGAATGTGAGTGCGCTATACTGATGACCCGGGATCGAGTCCCGGCGTGGATATTTTTCACTATGTTGCCTTTGCGCCTTTTAAGCAATTTATTTGAAATTTGAATTTCATTTGAAATATTGTATGCAAACCGAATATTTCTTTGTGGAAAAATTTCCAAGTATTAATATTGTGATGAATTTTAAAATGGACAATTTTAAAATAAAGTTTTGTTTGAGATATAAATTCGTATCTTTTTACCGTACTTTTTAGCAAAATATAGCTATTTTGGAGTCCTATTCTTCTAAAATAGTTTTAATTTTTCCACTTAAAAAACAATGTTTGTCAACTGACATCTTTTTTTATTAAGTTCTAAGCTTGATCTTGAGTTCAAGCTTGATATTAAGAATGTATAAGATTTTAAGGTGTTGTGGTTGTGATTAATCTTTGCTTTATTAAATACGACGTAAGCCATATTTATTTAAATTTTTTATTTCCGTGTAAATTGTATTTTGTGAATATGAGCTTAAATAGATTTGGTATGTTCTATAGGAAAAGACTGATCTGGAAAATAGAAAAAACAAATAAGAAAAATCATGCGTTAAGCGTAGATTATAAAACACTTTCCAACACTTCCCGAATGCTTTAAAAAACTTCGTTATTTAGGGAAATAAGGTAAATAAGAGAACTAAGTAAACATTTTAGAAAACGCATAAAACATTTGAAAACTCATTTCCGCAGTTACTGGCCATAGCTAAATAGGTTTTCCAATTCTTTTGAACAGCCCTGTATTTGATCTGTAGGTTCATATATATATTATATAATGGGATAATTTAGTTTAGCAAGAAAACGCATAACAGGTTGAAACTCTCTTTCAGCAATTTATACTAATATATGGAAACATACTTTAATACTTTTGTACAACACTGTAGTTGACCTAGAACCTTCATTACACGCCACCGTTTAGTTAAAATTTAATTCAAACTAAAACACACTTAAAACAGCTGAAATCACATTTCCAGAAATTATAATTTATAGACGGCCATGTATCCAATTCTTTGCATGACCCTGTATACCATTTTATCTATATTATACAACAGTAAATTAAATTCAGTTCAGCGTAAAAATGCACAACTCATTTAAAAACCACCTTTAAGTAACTTGCGCTCATACCCAGTAATCCTTGCGAATACTTTTGTGTAGCCCTGTATATGAATTATAGCATTTATATACACCATGTACTATGCATAAATATAGTGAATCATAAAAGCGCATATCATAATTAAAAATGTATTTCCAGCAATCATCACAAATGAACAGTACTTCGGATACAATATAGTATCTGAACTATATTGTGTGTGCCTGTAAATGCTATATACACTTCATATTCTACATGAAAAATTTATAGTATGTAAACCTCAGCGACGTATATCATTTTCATTATATATGAAATAGATTAACATAATTAAAGTACGCCGCAAACAATTCCCTCCACCGCTATATCATTATGTATTGGAATTTCTTTTTAGCCCTGTAAATGAACAATAATTATTCTTTGCATCTCGTATTCTTCAGAATGCATATTTTAGTACGTTTCATAAATGCATATCAATTTTTTTCTGTATGAAAACGTGTAAAATCATGAAAAAACCTTTGAAACGATTTTTTCCCAGAGGCCGTAATGTAACGGAATACTTTTGACTGTACCTGTAAATGAACTAAACATGCTACAAACGTCGTTACACATAGGGACCGTGCTATGGTAAAGGTCAATAACATCTAAAAATTTCAGACCAATTCGAGTATATTTACGAGAGTTAGAGAGCGGACAGACGGCTAGACAAACCAAAGTCATAAACACTTTTCAACTTTGTTGAAAGGTGTTAAAAAGGAAATATAAAAGTAAAATAAATGATTGAAAGGAAATATAAAAGTAAAATAATGAACTTTAAAAAATATATACTAAAGCAGTTTAATCTATAAGCTTCCTATCAGGCATGAAAAACACTTTATTTCAATGCTTAAATATAATATTTTATTTTTTAAGGGTGTATTTCAATCCAAACTGCTTATTTTCTGATTCATTTTTTAATTCCTTTTTGTTCTCAAACGCATCAAACTGAAAAATTCTCTTATTTAGAAACTACCTAATGTGCCGTGCTTCTCGATTTTTTGATAAATGCAGAAAATATTACAAAAAAATGCTGTCAAAGTAGGCGTTTTGAACCGAATTTTTCACAGCGGAAGATCTGGGAATGAAAAAAAAAAGGGGTCTTACTGAGAAAATAATTATTTAAAACTTAAATTCTAATGAATTGAGGGGAAAATGAAATCACACGGCCTCTTAAACATCTCTTCAAAAATCACCTCAGCAAGTTTCATGTTTTTACTTTTAAAAATGAGTCTGAAAATGTCTCAGAAAATATCGAGCTGTTGAAGGTGGAAAAATATTTTTTAGAATACACCTTTAATGCCAATATTTATGTGTATCGAAAACGTAGAAAATGAGTTTACAATCGAAGAAAATTTAATAACTGATTCTGAATGTCTATAATTAAATATTTGATTAAAATCGCAAATAGAAAAAAAAAATGCTTACATACAATTAAAAATAAATAAATATACCAATTTGAAAAACACTAAAAATAATAATTAGTATTTTTAATTGTACTATTAAACAACAACTAACTGCAATAGATGAATTAAATGCATTATTAGATTTAGCAATTTCTCAAAAATCTTTTCATATGTTATAAGGAATTCTTATTATTTTATAATTTTGGCAAATGTTAAATCTGAAAACATTGGTATGAAGATTTAGGATTTTAAATAATAATTTAAAATATTATTAGCAAAAAAAAAAAAAAAAAAAAAAAAAAATCTTTCAAAAGTTACGCTGTTATAATAAGTAAAAAGACATTTTCCCACTATAATGTTAATTTCTAAACTGAAACAGTTTCGTAATATCATACTATTCGAATATAATATTTAACTCCAAAACAATAATGACGATAAATACTGTTATATGAGTGTTAGTAATCAGAAAAAAAAATAAGAAGCCGAAAAAAATTCCACATCACTGACTGCAAATTAATGTTTATATTCATCCCACTATGAATGTAGACATGAATTTCTTTTTTTTTTTTTTTTTTTTTTTTTTTTTTTTTTTTTTTTTGAGCGATGGCCGATTAACACATTTTACAAAACAGTGTCGGTTAGGAAAATTTCGCTTCAAGACAATTCCAGATCAGTCACTTTCTATATGTATAACATAAATCTATTTAATTCATAATCGTAATATACAAACAGAAATAAAAAATTTAAATTAAATAAGACTTACCTTTTTTTGCTGTAAATTAATAATATCCGAGTATTTTTGCCCGAAAATGGCAGACGTCTTTCTCTTACATTTAAAAAAGCAAAAACAAAAGCTGACATTGTAGGCTTGGTCATGTACTTTTCCCGCGTGTATGACAAAAAGTTCTCTGTTTACCCTGCGGTTACGGTCATATAATCCGACGCAGACGATCTTCAGCAGCTGATTTTACTGTTTATTTGCAGTCCTAACTTTCAGGCGGAATAGTTTTATGAGTTAGTCTGTAATTAAAATTTTCTATTTGAAGAATTTTCCAATGCATTTTACCATTTCTTTTTTATCAGTTTCAAAAAAATTCATTTGAAAACGGAAGTTTATTAGATAAAACACTGCTTAAATTTTTAAAATGTGTAAAAATAAATTTAATGGTAATAATACCACCCCCCTTTTTTTAAGTAAAGTTTGTTTCATGCGTAATAAATAAAAAATAACTTCTTAATAAATAAAAAAAATGTTTTCGAGGATAAAAAATTTTTCTTTGTCAATCTGTCAATATTTTCATGTTAATTTTCTGCAGAAGAAAACAATTTGTAAAATAACTTTTTTAAAAGTCATACCTCTAAAACACAAATTGGAAATGCGAAAAATTAATTATATCATGTGTTTTGCATAAATTTTGTATATATATTTTTTTTCGGAAAAGGCTAATTTTATTTAAAAAGGCTGAAAAAAGTAAAATTTTTTTTAAAAAGCAGTTACTAAAAATAGATTAACAGGAAAAAAATATAACTTGAATGCAAATTATAAAGCAATAAATGCATATATGACTAAACTCTGAAGATTCTTTGTGCGTGCTCATTAAAATCTGCAGACTTAACTGTAATAGAAAATGTTTAGTTTGAAACCACAGAAGTGTTTCGACCAGTGGTCGCCAAAAAAGTTAAAAAATTTCCTCCCTGCAAAAACTAAATATGTAAAAAGTATAGATTTAATATTTCTAATTCTAAATATGTTTCAAATTGCTCCAGCACATAGCATTTTTCTGAGAAATACTTTTATAATAATAACAATCCGTGATGTATTATTATATTAAATTGCAATGCTAGATAAAATTGAAATCATGAAAAAAGTATACTTTCACTTCTTAGATATCAAATTGATAAAATATAGCATGGAAATCTAGTTTGTTGATACTTGTACCGTGCATTTTTCTTTTTCTCCCCTCCCCCTTCTTTTCGTGTACGAATTTACTATTTGCTGTCCACTAATATTCATTCCTTATGCCGCTGTAACTAGGGCATGTTTTAAATATTTCTCTTCATTTTCAAAAATTTTTGAAGTTAATATTTTTGTCACACTGTGATTTACAATATGGTGGGTTTTTTTTGTCACATATATGACGTGACGTACGTTACATGCAGTGACATAACAGTGACGTTACAATATTTTTTTAATTGCCGGAAAAATAAAATTTTACAATAAGTAACATGTTTTGAATAATTTTTATAATTGTTTAAAGTTTTCTAAGAAGTTCACATCTCAGTCACAATGTGACATCACTGAGTGGTGGCATTTTGGTCACAGATGTGACGTGACCACAGTGACTTACAGTGACGTCACAATGACGTCACTGTGACCATGCATGCTATGAGGGATGGCTCTGTGGCAAAGAGGGATAAGAGGTTTTTTTTATATTAGGAACGCATTTATTTATTTGAGATTTTTTTATATTAGGCATTATACGCAGCATTCAAATAACTTTTGCATTAGCAGTGTAAAATTGACAAACAGCACAGTGCTGCGCCGTGATAAACATTTCAAGAATAATATCGTATCACCCCCCTCACACCTTCAAATCTATACGTATTCTGAAATTCTTTTTAAATCAATGTGACATTTAATGGAAAGTACTCATTCATTATTTAATTTTAATATGAAATTTGCTCACCCCCCCCCCCTTAATACACACACCTCTAATACACCCGCAATACATCCTAGAACTATTGCTAGAGATTTTGAATATGAAAAGTTTAATTATAATAGTCCTGTACTTATATTTTAGTACAGAAACAGTACCCTGTATGTTAATAGAGACTTTCATTCATCTTTTAATCAAGCGGTCTCGGAGACCGCTCACAGTAGTTAAGCTACAATCCCTGTCACAGCATTTAAGGGTTAATTAATTCAAAAAATAATTACAATTAACCCTTAACTGCTGTTAGAGCTGCTTTTTTTTAAATTTTCACAGTTTAACTTGTAATTTCCAGTTTAACTATCGATACAGCGAAATTTTGCTTCATTTGAAGCCTAGTATTATTGTTTCAAATGTTTGAAAGTGCGAAATTTTATTAGATATAGTACTGTACAAACAGTTTAGTGCAAAAACAGTATTTTATGAGTTAATCGCGCCTATTATTCATCTTTCAATCGAGTGGTTTCGCAGACCGCTCACAGTTGTAATGTTGCAATTTTCTGTTACAGCAGTTAATATTTAAATGAACCTTTTCAGATGAATTGTTATGTATAAAATACATTATCACATATAGGACTATGAACGTCTCATTTAGGTTTTAGCTGCCGTAAATACGACAAAAATGACCTAAATGCGACATTCCTATACTGCGATTTTATACTACATATAATTATTAAATCTCTAAACAAGTTAGTTTCGAACTAAAGGTACACTATTCAGTAATTTGTTGCTTAATAAAATATACATTTATATAATAAAATCCCAAATATACCCTAAATGCGACAAAACTACGGAGAATCGTGTCTCATTTAGGCAGACTGGCCTTATCGGTATATTTTCTTATTTTTTATATATAGACCTATAATACATGTAAACGTATTGAAAGTATAGCCACAAGATTTTCTATAAAGAACGAATTGCGATAACTGCATTTCCTTTCTATAGATATATATATGCTAATTAATTTTCAAATTTTGTAAATTTCGACGTAAGAAAGATTATTACAGGCTAATTATAATGAAATGTGATATTTAATTCTTTCAATTACGAAAATCTTTGCTGATTTTATTTATTTATTTACTTATTTTACTTTTAGTTAATTAAGAATATCTCCTGAATATGTATTAATTCTGCGTGCATTGGCCAAATTGTAGATCCCAACAGAAATACCCCAATTAAAATTCAGTATCACTTAACACTTTGAGCTCAGGTGGTGAATTTCTTCAGAATGCCCTAATGCCACACTGGCATCAGTATTTTGTAAACCACAGATTCGGCTTACGATATACATGAAAAAATGCATTAATCTATTTTCAAATAAATTTCGTTATATATTCCGGTGTCAATGTCACATTTGGAGACTAAAATTAAGTGGAAAGAAATTCACCCATAGGGGGCTCAAAGGGTTAAGACAAACAATATTTAGTAGTAATTTCACCTTTTATTATTTGATACACCAATATTTAAACAATCTTTTAATTGCTTTAAAATATATTTTATATACCATATTTCTAGAACGACTTTAATGAAATAAATTTATAAGGTTATTGTGCCTAAATAAGACGCGATTCCCCATAGTTTTGTCGAATTTAGGGTATATTTGTCATTTTATTAAATCAATATATATTTTATTACGCAGAAAATTATTAAATACTGTGCCTTTAGCTCAAAACTAACTTGTTTTGTAGAAATGGAGTAAATATCTGTTGAACAATCCCACAATATACGATTTTCGCGTTTAGGGGATTTTTATCGCATTTCGGCAGTTGAAACTTAAATGAGAAGTCCAAAGCCCTAAATGTGACAATGCATCTTATACATGCCAATTCATCTGAAAGTATTCATTTAATCCTTAACTGCTGTGATAGAAATTGCCGCATAGCTACTGTGAATGGTCTCCGACGCCGCTTGATGAAAGATAAATAAAAAGCTTCATTAACTCGTAGGATACTGTTTCTGTACTAAAATTTATGTACAGGACTATTATAATTTAAAATCACTTATTCAGAAGTCTCTATCATTAGTACTAGTACTCCAAAAGAAACAAAATTTCACAAATATTTATAGTTAAACTGAAAGCTTCAAGTTAATCCGTGACAGTTTTAAAAGGAAATGGTCTGTAAGACCGCTAACAGCAGTTAAGAGTTAATCCTTAACTGCTGTGACAAAAATTGTCGCATAACTACTGTGAGCGGTCTGTGAGACCGCTTAATCTAAATATGAATAAAAGGCTACATTAACTCATAAAATACTATTTTTGTACTAAACTTTATGTACAGAACTATTATACTAAAAATTCACATATTCAGAAATCGCTAGTGATAGTACTAGGGTCTAAAAGAAACAAAATGTAACCAGTATCTATAGTTAAATTGGAAATTACAAGTTAAACTGTGAAAACTGAAAAAAACAGCGATCTGTGAGATTGCTAACAGCAGATAAGGGTTAACAAGAATATTTATTACGTACAACTCGGGTTATTATAAAACGTCTGATGATTAAAATATTAGACTTATAAGCAGATAAAACTGTGCAATGTTTCTAATAATGCGATTTAAGCAGGCCTGATTAAGCCAAAGAGAAGCCCAGGTCTTGATGCTGTGTTGTCTCCACCACACCCCTTTTCCTTACACTTTCAGAAAAAATGTAACACTATCTATGCCTTATAATACGTATATAAAAACACAAAAACTCATTTACATAAACAGGGTTTTCTTTTTTTTTTTTTTTTTTTTTTATCTTATTCTAATCTAAAAGTAGAAAATGTTTATTATAATGAGTAAAAGTTTAAAACAGAATTAAAATATCAGATTTAAGAAAAGTGTAAAAAAAATTTTGGAGACCTTCAAACCAGGACATAACTCAGGTGCATGCTTTAATCAGATTCGGAATTTAAGCTACCGAACGTTTTAAAGATGTTTGTAAAATTCGCTTACTTAATCGCATTAATATAATTTAAGTGTTTTCAATCTGTACAAGATTTTTCGGAATTTCCATCATATAAAAGTATTGCCAATCCCGTAATCATGTATCTATATTTTCTGTCCCAAATATACACCACTATGCTTACACCAGTTTTTTATTAATAATTTTAAAGACACACATTTTTCTGCTTTGATAATTTTAAACACATATTTAAGTATCCGGTTAAAGAGAAAAACACTGTCGGAGGATCATGCTGAAATTCTTAATTTACTAACTCAACACAGCCTAATTAAATAAAATTTCTGCTTTAATCATTATTTTAATAAAATATACAACGCATGCCATATAAACTTACCTTTTTAATCTCCTAAAAGTCTCTCCGCATTTAGGGCATTCAGCCCGTCGCTAGTAAGTATCTGAAAAAAAAAGTCACCAGAATATGTAGAATATTTGATAACTCTAATTTTAAAACTGGTCGCCTTTTCTTAAATTTACACTTCAGGTAAATAAAAGGAAGTCGTAGTCCTTCACGTCCATAGAATTATTTGATCTTGAAAGTTAAATAAACAATTAAATTTAAAAAATCAAAAAACACGACTGCGTAAAAAGCGAACTAATTAATTATTTCTCATCAATGTGAAACTATTTTTTTTCAATTCCTACTATTAGTTCACACTTTCGCTATATATATCTTGTTCAAATTTTCAATCGTTAATAAAATACTTATTATTCATCCAATCAAGCTCAAATAAATTTTTTAAACTTACAGTGGATGACAGTTGATGTTAATCCAGTTTTTTTTTTCAAATATTAATTCTTTAATTAAATTAAATTAATTAATTTTTAATAACCGAGAGAGCCCTCTTCTTGATCAAGCATTTTAAGCGCCACTCAAAAAGAAAGAAAAATGGAAGAAAAAAAATCTCTTATTGACCTAAGTAGGAATTGACTTAATATATTTTTTTATATTACTTGTTTATATTACTTAGCTATTTTTTTTTATTTACTTGTATTGATGACTTTTAAGTTGCGTTTAATTGTTAGTTCCTATCTATAAACACTGTTTTGATTAGGTATATAGATGTCTATGATGGTTAATGTTGCAGCAAAGCTAGAGATCCACAATACATACACAACTTCCAGGTTGTATAATATTTTAACGGAGCTTCTGACTGTAAAATAGTCAATGAAATATCATCTTCATTTTTAAAGACCTATCCAATAATATGCCACTCAATAGCGCGCGTAATTTTTTTTTCTGTACCGCCATTTCGCATTTTACGGCCGCCATTTTGAATTTATAAAAACAAAATCTAGCCTATAACCATCGGGCCGTTAAGACGAATTGATAGAGACCTCATTCATTAAAATCCATCCAGCCGTTGAGATGTTTCGAGGGTATAAAGAAATCCACATACACAGATACGCGTGAAACACATTCGGTTGGGTTGATTTTTGAAGGCCAATTATCTACTCCAGGGATATAGGCCCAGGGGGGAGTGCCCTTCGTGGGTGTCTTTCTAAGGGAACCTAACCCATATTTACGCATAGAAATCTATGGTTCGAAGAAAACCAAGAAAATTCCGAACGATTACGCCGACGGGCACGATTGGGTTCGAACCCAGCACCTCCCGTCTACCAGCTTCGAGAGCAGAACCTCTTAGCCACAGTTAAAAAGGAAAACCATGAAAGACTTTCGCATTTTTTATTTGCTTCATTTAGGGAAAATGGGGCGATTTACAATGAACTATGTGTACTTTAATGGGATGATTTTTTTTTAAGAAAACGTTTTAAGTGCAGAGAAATATTTCGGGTTTTTTTCCTGAAGTTCGGATGTCATATAGCATTTATTTACGATTCTTGCATTAAGATATTAAGTAAAAGAACATTGTCGTATTTAGAGGTCGTCACATTTAGGTACAATGACCTTATTTCTTATCAAATACAGATTTTGGTAATAAAATCATTTTTATTGTGTATTTACAGTTATTCATTTACGACAATTTTAGTAGTCTATATTTTAAAGCTTTTGATTACGATTATATTTTCAAATAGAAGAAACTATGTGTCGTAAATATGCAAAAATATTATGTAAAAAGCTAATTGAATATTTCTTTATTCCTTTAAAATTTTTAAAACAGTCCTATAATGAATTATGAAGTGATACGTAGAAAGACGACGAGCGGTAATTTTGACCGCAACCAAATGACTATATCTCGGTTCGAACCAGAACTTTTAATAGCTTAAAAGGTACAAAAAAACTAGTTAAATAAGTTAATGATTTAAAATAAAAATTCTGATGGGAAATATTTTTATAAAATTTGAGTAAAATTCCCCGTTTTTCTAGTGTTAAAATATAATACACCTAACCCTTACATTTTTTAAAGAAAACTAATCCTGAAATAAAAATTTATTACAGCTTTTTTGACACATATGGAAAGTAAGATAGAAGATATATCGGCAATAGCTTTCTACAATATTTATATAATTTTCTTTTTTAAAGAGAATTTAAGGAATAATGTGGCTTAGCTTATCTTTATAGTGTCATATGTAGGACATGCCGACAATATTCGATGAAATAATATATCTTCACTATGAATTGTGGATATGAGGATCTTCTCACGATTCTGTATCGCATTAATATTTTTGTTATTTTTGTATTTTAACTCTGTCGTTTAATATTTTTTATGTTTTATTTTTACATTTATTTTCCCACAGGTTATTTCATTTAATTGTATATATGAGTATATGTAGGAATTGTTTAATTTGGAAAGAGGTTAGTCACGTTGTTAACAACGCTTTAATCTACACTGAATCTAAAATCTTGGTTTGAGTAAATATCCATTCCATTTTTCAAATCAATAACGTTTTGTGCAATACTAACGTAAAAGAACGTATGAAAACCTTTAAAATTGTAAAAATAATGATCATTTAATTTCTGGAACACAATCCGCAGGAAAGAATTTATTTGAACCAGAAGAGTGGAAATAGTTTATAAATAACTTTGACTAAAAGCCATACAAGTGATTTTCAAAGTGATTTTCGTAAGAGAAAGATGGTACACTTTTGTGCAATATAAGTGATACATTTACAACGATTTTCCGAATGCTCTGCTATAAGGCTTAAATAACAGAAATTTATATTTCTTTTTGCGTTTTATTTTGCACGTCTATCATACTTCAACTTAATTTCTTTTGTCAATTAAATTTTTAATTTAGAAATAACTATATTTATAAGAATTATTTTTCCCATAAAGCTTTTTCGTTTAGTTTTAGGGTTTTGTACTTAAAAAATCAAACCGAAACATTATAATATCACTCGTATGTCTGCCTGTCCGTCTCTCACAGTCATTTTCTCGAAGTGTAGAAAGTTCAAACTTGAGAGAGTTATAAAAGTTATTGACTCTCATGTTTATAGTAGAAAATTAGCCATTCACATTTTTTTTATGAAAAATTTTGGGGGACTAATGAAGTTACTTGAAAAAAATTCTTGTGGGATATCGTTCGAAATATCTCGTAACACCGAACTCGAAAATATATTTGTTTTATTTGGTGTTATATTTTCAGAGATATCGTTGAAAATGTATTGCAAAAATATGCCCCCCCCCCCCTCTATTTCCGAAAGTGCTGTAACTAAAATTATGAAAAATTTGAGGAGAGAAGGAGTTTTTTTAACGTTGCAGAAAATCTATGGTGATTATCCTAGGTCACATAGTTTTTGAAAAATCGCATTTTCCCGTTATACACAAACTTTACTTTGCAGGCTGCTCGAAGTATCTATCCACGCGGAATCGTCCAAGGAGTGTTGATAATGATTTTTAAAAATCATTGTCGTTAATTAGTGGAGATATTAATTAAAAATCTATCTAGGAAAACTCTGCGTTACAACTTGGTGACCTTCTTTTGAAGCGCGCTTAGCACAATGCCAAGTTTAAACTTTATTGCACAGAACCCTTTGTGCGCGAGTAAAATCAACCCCTCCCCCCCCCCCCCCCCAGATAAGGGAGAAAGTCTTGACATATGTCACGGAACATCACACAAAGCAGGAAAAGCAAAGAAAGTAAAATCGAACTACTTGCATGTTTCGATTTCGCTGGCTCTTGGAATTAATAATAATTAATAACTCTACTATCCAAAGAAAACGAAACATGTAAGTTGTTCGTTTTTTTTTCTTTGTTTTCTGCATTATGTGACGTTTTCGTGACGCGTGTCAAGGCTTTCTCCCTTATCTAGGGGGCGTTGGTAAAATTCTCACTTGACCGATTATTTCATTTACAATTACTTTATTGTTATTTTTCAATTATTGCTACAAGATAATTGCTATTGTAAATAGTTTCATTTTAAAAAGATGTAATGGGGCATTCAGGATATGCTATGAGGTAGTCAAAACTTTTTTCCAAAAAAATTTTCTTTCATAATGAATGACTAAACTAAATATATTTTAAATCTCTATTTTACCAGAACTAGTCACAGTTTATTAGAGCCTATTTGAGCTTTTATCAGCGTTTTTCTAAGCAAAACTTAATAGTTATATTTTGATAAATTATAGAAGAAAAATATGTTTTCTTATAATCATATATTTAATTGAATTAATATATTAAATTTTTCTATAACTTTCTCTGTGCAATGCTTTAAAATCTTATTAAGATTATTAAGATTAAATTTATGCCTAGTTCAGGGCCTCCTGAGAACCACCTCTTTTCACTGAAGTATCACCCAAAACTAAGCACGTATCAGTGATCATCCACCCCTCATTATTTTTTTTAAAACATGTATGTAAAGCTACAGATGGATATAGTAATGTTCCAAAATCTCTTTTATATGTGAAAAATTATGTTTGTTACCGTAATCTGTTAAACGGTTATTTAAATTGAATGAAATAATACGTATTTTTAACTAACTTGGTATCCTGTCTAAGTTATATACTATATTATACATTAATATATATATATATATATATTATACGGATTTCGTGCATCATTAAATGTACGCGTTATGGTATCTCATGACAACTGAGAATTTAGGAAGAATATGAAGGAAATAACTATACCTAAATGCTTTTGATCAAAGTAGTAATTTATGTAATACGAAAATAAGAACAATCCATCATGAGAAAGCACTTAAGGATTTTTGCAATTTATCAACTAAAGCTGTATAATAAAATGCTACTAAGACAGATTCTGTCAGTTATTGTTTTTATTACGGATAATGTTACAAAGGTAGTGATAGGGTTTTTTTTAATAAGGGAATAAAAGTTGTTAGAGAGATGCTCCTACTTTATTTTAATTTTCATTGAAATAAAGTTATTTTCATGCAGAAAAATAAATACACTGAATACATTTCACGTGAAACATGCTATTGAAAAATGTCCCCAACCCTGTATAACAACTTCTAAAGAAATTAAAGAAAATTCAGATTGTTATCATCAGACCATATGATAAAGATTTAGTGGGAAAACTTTCTGTGATTTCATTAAAGGATTGTGAACAGTCAGAGGTGTACGGTGTCCTAAAATGAACTGACCGTATTTAAAAATCAATAACGACTAAATGATGAACTTTAGGAAAAATTTTAGGAAGGTATCTAGACAAATTTCACCACGATGAATACAGTGAGATGAAGCCAAACTATATGACAAATGGAGTTGTCAAGCCAAGTATCCCAAAAAGTATATAAGGAGACAAAATAAGCGGGATAGTGATTTCTAAATCTGGACATAATAATACATGGAACCCTATGAAAACGGAAACTCTCTATGGCGGAATACTGTCTTAAATGTTAAAATTTCATTTTCCTTGCTGTACAATTATACCTGTCAGACAAAATCTTGTTTAAAACAAAATGTTTCTCCTCTGACTTGCGTTTGCGTCTAAACAGGTTTGTTTAACCCTTAACCTGAAACGTACATCTATGAGATGTTTGCGTCTACATATCTGCCCTTAACATTTTCTCTCTCCGACATTCCAAACTTATTTTTATGCTTTTATATTAAAAAATTGGTCCTGTTAATGCATTACTATTAAAGATTAAATGTTTAAGTTCACTATTAAGTAAATTATTAAGTGTTCTGTTTTTGCACGGGATTTCCACGTTTCCGGTTAAGGGTTAAGCATCATATTTTCAAAAATATTTTTTATAATAATTAAAGCATGTAGCATAAAGATGTTTTCCTTTTTTTAAACTGATTTTATTCCTCTTCACAAATATTTCAATATAAAATAAAGGGGGTCAAGCCTCCCATATAGTAGGTCAAACCTCCCATAGGGTGGTCCCAAGCAACATGGGGGAAATTTTTTTTTAACGTTTTCTTCGGGGGGACCCTCCTAAAAGTTGCCAATTAGTTAGAAAATGAGATTGGCAAAGTTTCAGCTCAAATAAATAACATTAATCCATGCCTCATCGAGGTTGAATTCTTGAAAATTTGCAATTTTTGGCAAAATATTGTCGTTTTTCTTTCTTTAAGTGAGAAATATTTGTATTAGAAACCTGATTCTAGTTTTATTTCATAGAAACTATTGTCGCCTTGAACTTTTACTCTCATGAAAACTTATATTTAATGAACATTTAGTATTTTTCAGGACCGCTAGTGAACCATACCCCCAAACTCTGCATTTTTGAAATGTAGGTAAAAAATGACAAATTAAAAATTTTATTACTTTTGATAATTTTTTTGTATTATTTTTATTAATAGGCAAAAATAAGTGAACAATTTTTGTAACTTTAAAAATATTTCACGAATTATAATTAATTATTAGTTATCTAGTTCTGTGTCTAGTAAGAAAGAGCTTCTCGATTTGTATTGCAGTTGAACCTCTGAATTTCTCTTTTTATTAAAAGGCTGCTTTTGTTATCTGTTATGGTTATCTATTTTTAGAATTGACGAAACATTCCGTAAAACCCCTCCCCCCTCTTGATATGATGGCAGAAATGTAAGATTTTTTTAAATTGGCCACATGTCTCATCAAATCATCGACAGTAAGCAGCCAAGTAATTGTCAAGTTTTATGTATTTTATTTTATAATATTCGCAAAATGAACTGAACGCCTGAGAAACTGCTAGACTTAGAATACATCCACTAGCTAACCACCAGTGGCGTGGCGTCCGGTCATCGCTGGATTCGGCGATGACCAAGCAATATTTTAAAACTCTTAATAAGCTTTTAAAACTCTACTATCCAGTTTTAGCAGAACATTTGGAGTTCATGTATAAGTGAAGGTAAGATTTAAAGTTTCTTTTTTGAACATTCAACCATTGAAATTTAGAGTTAATAATTTTTCACCACAAACTTAAATAATTGCGATGACCACCGAAAATTTTCACGCCACGCCACTGCTAACCACAGACATCGACTCTGCAAATAACTGTTTCATAAACAAAAAACTGAGCTCATCAAAAACAGATTTTAAAATTCCCGTTTAGAGAGAACCATTGTTCACTGGGGTGGAAAACTGCTTCACCATTTTTTGAATAATAGTAGGAGAGCTGTTGAACATTTTTGAGTAGGTATTTGAGGCACCCTGAAAATTTTTGCAACACTTCTTTTGTAATGTCTGAATACAAAATCGAATGTCTGGCTGAAGGATCGTGGCCCAAAAACTGTCAAGTGCCATTTGGCACTTGACACGTGTCTGGCACAGTTTTTGTGCCGACTAAAGTATCTGTCATTTTCAAAATATTTTTTTCTAAGCATAAATATTATTCTGCCTCAATCTCAGCGTGCCTCAAATACCTTTTTTGGGTAGTCAAAAAATGGCACTTGACACGTGTCTGGCACAGTTTTTGGGCCGACTAAAGTGTCTGTCGTTTTCAAAATATTTTTTTCTATGTATAAATATTATTCTGTCTCAATCTCAGCGTGCCTCAAATACCTTTTTTTGGGGTAGTCAAAAAATGGCACTTGACACGTGTCTGGCACAGTTTTTGGGCCACGATCCTTCAGCCAGACATTCGATTTTGTATTCAGCCATTACAAAAGAAGTGTTGCACAAATTTTCAGGGTGCCTCAAATACCTTCCCTAAAATGTTTAACAGCTCTTGGACTATAAAGAAAATGTAGAATGTATAAAAGTTTTAATTAGTTGTGGGGATGAAGAACAGTTACTACAAGTTCCTCAACTTGAAAATAGTATCGGAATAATTCAGGCGAAAGCTGTATTTTCAGCAGTTGAAGAGTGGGAGGAAGTTGGTAAAATCCATGCAATATTTTTTGATACAACTGCAGTAAACACATGTCGCCTCAGAGGAACCTGCATTTTTCTATAGCAATTGTTAAAGGAAAAGTCTTCTGTATTTACCATGCCGTCACCATAATTTAGAAATTTTCCTAAAAGCTGTTCTTTATTGTAAAATAGGCATAATCACTGCCTTTCAGCCAGATATTTAAAAAAAAACAATTCTGATTGGGTGGTCTAAATTAAACCAGAGTAAGTATACAAATGCTATTGAAGATGAAATACTAGGTATAAATATTTAATTCAGAAGAAATTTCAAATTTTCTTACAGGATCTTTTAAAAATTAACAGCTCAGGGATGATTATAAAGAGTTTATCCAACTTTGTTTAATTTTTATAGAACTCCTTCCTGCAAAAGACTTTTTTTCAGAGCACCTGGTGCTTTTAATCATGTCAGATGGATGGCGGCACAGGCCATTCATTCTCTCAAAATATATTGTTTCAGGGATCATCTTTCAATAACAAATTTAGAAAAAGAAGGTATCAGAGATCTTTTCTTATTTTTAATCAATATTTATGTAAAAGCGTGCTTCGATACTTCCACTGCCACTTTAGCCCCCAATTCAAGACCTGCAAATAATAAAATCACTTGTTCACTACAGAAAATTTGATAAATAGGTTACAGACAAAGCACTTGCTAAAATAACAAACCGCCTTTGGTATCTTAACTCGGATCAAGTTGCATTTTCATTTTTAGATAATACTTTGGTAAAAAAAAGTCAACATAAGCCACCTTATCTAAACCATTACGACTTAAATCCTTTCCGGCGCAGTGACCCACGCCGGGACCACCTAATTTTAATTCCAAACTTACAAACGGCACTATGAATATTTTAATAAAATTTTGCTTTTACAATGAAAGGTTAAAGTAATGTGTTTTTAATTTCTAAAAAAGTCGTTTGTACATTCCGGGGTAGACAATCATTTCATCCTTTTACGAACAGAATTTCTCTGTGCCGGAAAGGGTTAACGTGACAGTTGTAAGGGAAAATAATTTATTTTCTTTATTATGCCTCCTTTCTTGTAACACAACTTTAATAATAAAATGCAATTGAGCATTATTTGCTCTCATTTCTATACTTCCTTTGCCCTCCCTTTTTTTTTTTAATTCTTTCAGTTTAAAATTCGATTTTTTTCCTTTTCTTTGTAATTTTTTTTAATCAAACATTTTATCGGACTTCACAATACGAAAAAAAAGAAAAACAAAAGGTGGAAAGCAGATGAAATGGAATGTTACAAATTTTTTTTTTCGCTTTTTCATAAAAAGTCAATTTTTAGGATTCAGGTGAAGTCTGGTCGTGAAAAATGCGCATATTTTTAAATCTATGCATTTTTAGAAAAAAATGATGTGTGGTTCTTCAAAGCAAAACTTTTTTATATAAAATGAGACCTGCATTATGTTTCTAGATTCAATTGTATTCATTTCATGAAGGAAAAACAGCATTTTTTTGGCAAAAAATCACGTTTTTTTTCAAACTTAAACCTCAATGAGGCACGGGTTAATATTATCCAAATGAGCTGAAACTTAGCCAATCTTATTTTCTAGTCAATTGGCAACTTTTTGGGGGGTCCCCCGAAAAAATTCGAAAATTGATTTCTTGTGACCACCCGAATATGTCGGGAGCCTTGACCCATTATTAAAGTCAATCGTTTTCAAAATTCTTATTATATTACACTTACAGAGCAATTTTATTATGATAAATGATTGTATAACGAATAAAATGATATACAAAACTTCATTCTACGTTCAATATTCAAAAAATAAAAAATCATTTTGTAAAAAGTTGGTCAACCCTCCCAAGTCTCCTCTATAAAATCACAAAGCACCCTAAAGATCCGATAATTCAAAATATGCGATTAAGGCTTTTTACTGCAACTGTTTCCCTTTATATAATTCAGATTTACAATTTTTTAAATAGTTTTTCACATTTTGTATTTTTTCAATATGCCAGTTTGTTCAAAATACTAAATTTTCCACATATATTTCACAATTGTTTGCTACATTTTATGGACGATCGTTATCCACATAGCTGCCAACTCTTCCGCTTTTTCAGACCACAAAAATTTATTAGAAACTTTTGCCTTATTTAATCGGCAAATTACAGCGATTTAAAATGGTAAAATTTACTATAAAATTTTTGTGGTCTGAAAAAGCGTAAGATGTTGGCAGCTATGGTTATACAGAATTTCATAAAATAAAGGATCGACTTCTCAGTATTTATAAATTAGTTATTTAAATAAAAAGGTTACGTGTATTGTTATTTTCACATATGTCATGAAATTTCCTTTTTTCTTTCTTTTAAGCAAATTAATTTTTTAGAATTCTGATCCTTACAGTTTAAGAGAACGCTTCAAAGTATGCAAAAACAATATTTCAAAGCATTCAAAATTGTAGAAGTGTGCTTTTATTTTTTTTTATTTATTTAATGTTTTTATAGGTCCAAGTCGCTTTTAAAAAAATTCTTTACCTTATTTAAAACATTTTTGTAATTGGAACTATACGTCTTGGCCTAACGGTTTAGGAATTATCCATTGGAAACTTCTGAGAGTGTAGACACCGTGTATATTCCAAAGGGTCCCAAGTTAGCTTAAACTGTAAAATATATCTGGTATTAAAATACCAGATTTTAAAAAAATGATTAAGTATCCATAATAAAAATTTATAAATTTATAAATTCCATTACAGCAAGTTTAATTGTGAGTATTGTATCATACATATTTTGCTCGATGGTAAATGCATTTTTTTCATCTCTATATGATTAAAAGATGAAGATATTATTTATAAGACATAAATTTTACACTTCAGGAACCACCGTTAACTTAACTTTGTAAATAATGTGAAACTCTAACTTCCATAATTTGCATCTAGAAAATTTAATTTAATCCAAATATATTAACTGAAGCATACATACATTATTCAGAAATCTTATTTTAGGCCTATTCTTTAATGTATATACTTAAATGGGATATTTTGAAAATACTTTATACATAATTCATTTTAAATTGGCTTTCATAAATATTCAGTGGAAAATGAAACATTTGGATAAAATTTAATTTTCGACTACATTAATGTGTTGTGTACATTAAATAATGTAGCACTTTATATGGTAATAGAAAATTATTTATACATTGTGCTTCGAAATTACTAGATCTCATTATAAAATAACTGAAATAAGCGAATTAGTGCTTCTGTTTTTATATATCTATAGCGGACTTCACATGTCTCCCATCTGCTATGGAAATGTGCAAGAAAAATAAAAGATAGAATGAGACCAGATTCGCTTACCAAATTTAGCATATTCACTGCAATTGCCATTGACTCTTATACATCCAGAAGATCTATATCAAAACCATCAATTTCTAGTACAAAATGATGAATCGACATGTTCTACGTGAAAATTTGGGAAGCATTGCTTTTGGTGATTTTTGCAAAGCCTGCCCGAACAGCTTCCTGCAGCTCTTAGTAAGATATAACTATCATAATATTTTTGTTATTTTTAACCCTCATTAGTTTATATTTTTTAATCAAGAAAAGGATTTAAAGTAATAAATACTAATTTGTAAACATAACAATTATTCTGTCTTCTTTATTTTTCCCTTTGCGCAGTACTAAATTCTAATACTTTCTTATTCCAGTCAATATCTCCTTTTGCTATTCAGTTTTCTATGGATTTATATCAAGAGAGATTAAATAAACGTAACAAAATAAAATTATGCCATCTGTTCCGTGTATGCCATTTAATCGTCATCTTTAACTTTATGCTGTCTCCGGAAAATCTTTTTATACTTTTAATAAACAATATAAAAAATCCATTTAATGAAGATTCCGTTTTGTATAAAAACTTATTCCTCTTCCTGGTTGTATAGCATAGCAGACTACTACTACAAAATGTACAGGATTACATCTTATTCACATATATTTTCAACACTATTTCAGGGGATGACAAGACATTTCGACTGCTAGTTTTGGCTAAATTTTGTCTAAGAATTTTTTAAGTCAATCCCCCTTTGTTCATTTAAAAACGGGTGAAAAAAACATGCAAAACATACGATTTCGTTAACATAACCTAAAACTTACTCGTATTTGGTTCTTAAAATTTTGTACAACATCAAGAAAAAAAAATTATACGAAGTAACGTAATCAATTTTTGCAAAAAAAGATTTTTGAAGTAAACCCTCCTTTATCTAGTTAAGAACAAAAATAGAGGGTTTTTTTTTCTTTTTTTTTACACAAAAAAGATTTAACTGTGCTCATTAAACTTTAAATTCCAATATTTTTTAGTATTAGAAAAATGCAAGAGTCTTAATGCATGAAAAGCTAAAAACAGATCATTCTAAAAGGTACACGAGTAAGTTTTGCTGAAAACTTTTAAAAGGCTAATTTAAACGTCGGCAGATATCTCAACTTTCTTACAGATGAATGACAATATAGAACTTCCTGTATATTTCTATTTTATGATGTTTTTTTGGATCTTATTGAAGAATGAAAATATAATTATAAATACTTCAGAATTTCCCTCTACGTCTAGCAGAAAAAAAGTGACAGTGGATACAGTGGACTTAATGTCACAGCCCACTGAATACCAGACCTATGTGCTAACTCAAAAAGGGCAGGAGTCAAATGTCGATTTTTAGCGTTCATACGGTCCCTTGAATATAGAAATTTTAGCTTATATTCAGATAAAAGTTACTATTCGGAAATAGCAGTTAGTCATTGACTTTGGTCATTGACAAGGGATCAGTGGGGCCTTGATAACTGGGGTGTTTACCAAATCTCTTGACAGTGTGGTCTTTTTTATATTGGCCAGACTAAACATGCTCTCAGAGTTCGTTAAAGAGATCATGAAGGTTATGTTAAAAATCAGTAGCTTAAATGTTCCTCTATTGCTCAGCATTGTTGGTCTCCTCAACATAGGTTCGATTTTACCTCAACCATCATTATCCAAAAATGTTCTTCTAACCTTGATCTTGATTATCATTAAAAATTCTCACTCTTTAGTCAATGACTTATCTAGTAGTCCTGATTTTCCAAGTATTTGGAAAGCATTAACCCCTTAATCGTCGCGTAATTTCGGGAAAATCCCTTCAAAAATCGTCGATTTTTTTTATTGCCCGATTTTATTATTCATAAAATTCTGGGTTCATTAGTAAAAGAAACAGGGTATTTTCTTAATATTTAACCCTTTTAAGGGTGATTTGAAGTCCCTCAATTTTAATACCCAAAAATCCGATAATCACAGAAATTTAATAGAAATTTTTTTATTTAGTTAATTTGCGAAATTTGGCTCTTTCTTATTTGGAAATAAATCTGTTCATAAATTCCGATGTCAATTCTTTATTTCGACATTTAAGCAATGAATGGCCTTTCTTCCTGAAAGTGTTCAGGATGGATAAAATTTTTAGAAATTACAATTTTATTTATCTTTTATTTGATTGTATTGTACACACATGACGTGCAGAGAAGCTTCCATGCACCGCTGCAACATGTGGTTTCATTTTAAGTAAAGGTAAGGACATATATAAATCAAATAATGTTTTATGTTACTACAAGGACGATAATTTCATTCAAATTTAATTTGAAAATCACATTCATTTTTCAAAATTTAGTAAATTGTTAGTGTAAGGGGAAACTTTGAAACATGACATGCATAGTCCTACATTACAGTCCTTGCATTCATATTTGGTTTATTTTATAATTTTGTTTCCATATTTATTCTCATGGGAAGAATAAATTTTTCATTCTGTGTAATGTTTTGTCCGTAGGTTTCATAACATCCAGAAAATGGTGTTTACATAAACGACTTGATGTTGATATTTGTTCTTCTATACAAATCATTCAGATTCGCCCAAACAGTCGAAGTTTCGTACAGTTTTGGATTAGATGGATTTTGAGGATCCTGAGCTTCATTATTCCAAAGATGTTATTTTTTTTAATTCGCTGTACCTATTGTACGTCATAATATCGCGAAAAAATGGCGTTTTAACTAATAAAGTGCAGTCCAAAATATATTTTCTATAACTTTTACTTGAAACTATTTTTTTTTTTTTTTAATTTTTTCGATAGTAGTAAGAGCAAGAAACAACAGCATTTTATTTTAAGAAATAGGTTGCCATTCAAAATCTGCCTTTTTCTCTTTTTTCTCAAACAACATATCCCCATTCCTCATCATAGCGATTAGTTTCGATTACAATATTATCCGCTAATTCATCATTTATAAAATGTTCATAGTACTACAGAATATCAGAAATAGCTTCTTTAATCTTAGGCTCCGATTTGAATTGCAAGCATGGAGGTGCGTAATATTGGGCCACCATCACTATCTTCAGTTTCCGATTTTTCAAAGTCAAAAACATTGGAAAAAATGGAATCTTCTTATTCCTTTCCAGATATGTTAACACTAAAATCTTTCTCTTAACTTGAACTACTCAACATGGAAATTTATAAAACGGTAACCCTGGTGTATTCAGATTTGAAACAAGTAAAACACGTGTTTTAACTCGTACAATTCCTTAAATTAAGCATTACGATCTTAAAAACAAACTTGTCATTTTATAATTTATCATCTTTTAAGCGTTTAAGAAAGACTTCCTTAACGAATCGATGCTGCACTATCGGCATAAGACAAACACCACTGTTTGTTTAAGGAACAATTGTACTTGATTTCCGATAAGAAGTGCAAGAGAAATTTACTAAAAACTATACTTTAAAAATATAGTGGCGCAACAGAGAATAAAAATAGAATCACGTATTTAAGACTTAAAAATATTTTCGGGGGAAAAAATGTAAAGTAGATACCGGAAAAAATTAGCTAAAGTCATGAGACGTCCAGCCCGTGAGTGTCACGGGCGCGACGAAATTTGTTCATACAGGTTTGCCCGTGAATGTCTCTGGCGCAACGATTAAGGGGTTAATTTAATTTCTCCATTTTTCAGTTTCTTTTTCTCTCGTTCTCCGGTAGATGTCGCTACTTGTCCACTCAATCGTCTTCATCTGCTTCTCTCTCATTGGTTGTTTTTGGAACATTCGCCACTCGCATCGGGTATAAAAGCCTCTGTCATTTTGCTCAGGCTTGCACGCTTTCTAGCACGCTGTGCCTTGCCCTATCTTGTACTGAAGAAGAATCTCCCTGGTCGATTCGAAACAGCTCTTTGCTGCTTCTCATGTATTATTTGTGCATTTTTAAACGTTGGTTTTCTGCTTTTTAGCTCACAGGCTATCAAAGCCTGAGAGCTAATGTGCCCGCCGGTTTTGTATGTACGTACATACGTAACGCGATAACTCTTGGTAGAAATATTCGGTTGGTTGTGTTTATGACGGCCAATTATCAACACTAGGGATATAGGCCCTATGGGGGAGGAGTGCCTCCGTGGGGTCTTTCTAAGGGAACCTAACCCGTATTTACGCATGGAAATCCGTGGTCCGAAGAAAACCACATAAACTCCGAACGTTTAGGCCGACGGGCGCGCTTGGGTTTGAACCCAGCACCTCCCGTCTACCAGCTTCGAGAACAGAACATCTCGGCCACTGGTGGGGCGATAGAAATATCCGATTGTTTCAATTTTTTTTTCTAGTTTCATTCTAAAAAGGCGCTTTCCTGATTAGTTTTGGTGGTTTATTGGTTAAGTATAAAGAGAGGAAGAGAAACGGGTGGCAAATGCACTCCTTAATTCAGATAAATAGATTTTTCAGGCAGAATTATTCGATTTGCAGCAAAAGAAATTTTCTAGGTTCATTCTAATAAGATGCTTCTCCGATTACTTTTGGAGGTTCATTGGTTAAGTATAAAGGAGGGAACGGGGTGCTAACCACCCATAATTTAGATAACTTGGTTTTTAGGTAGAATTTTCCTATTTGCATCAAATTTTGTAAATAGGTTCATTCTGATAAGGCTCTTCTTTGATTACTTTTGGGGGGTTCATTGGTTAAGTATAAAGGAGGAACGGGGGAGACTAAGCATCCTCTTAATTCAGATAAATGGGTTTCTCAGGCAGAATTAACCGATTTGCATCATAATTTGTAAATAGGTTAATTCATATAAGGCTGTTCCCTGATTACTTAAAGGGGTTCATTGGTTAAGTATAAAGGGGGCTCGAGGGCTAACCCCCCCCCCCCCCTTAATTTAGATAAATGGGTTTTTCCGGCAGAATTATCCGATATGCCTCAAATTATGCAAATAGGTTCATTCTGATAAGGTACTTTTACTAGTTTTGGAGTTCATTGGTTAAGTATAAAGAGGGAACGGGGGGTTAATCCCCCCTTAATTTAGATAAATGGTTTTTTCTGTCTGATTTGCTTTAAATTTAGCATGCCGGTTTATTCTGATAAGACGCTTCCCTGATAAGACTGGAGGCTCATTTGTTAAATATAAAGATGAGAAACAGAGGGGTGGGGACTAATCCCCCTTTAATTTATTTGTTCTAAATTTATGTCTGTATTAATCTGTTGTTTAATGCATTGTTCTTTGAAATAGGAGTATAATATGCAATTAGTGTGAATAGCTTGTGAGCTCAATGCCATCAGTTTAACTGAGCACTTTTCAATTTATTTATATTCTTGCACAAAGGCTTTGCTTGATAATTTTATATGCAAATATATGTGCATTGAGGAGGCTTTCGTTAAGTAGAGGTGTTTGATATTTAGAAGTATCCATTCCGTTACAGAAGATTAACTGCAGTTCTACTATTAATGTGTTTTCTGAAATTCAAGACACATTATAAAATTGAATGAAATAGAAATCAGTCTCTAACCTCGCGCTTTCACTTGGAAGTCTGTTATGATTTGCTGGTGGGTTAATGCTATCTAATAGATATCATCTGTTGAATTTTGGTGAAGTTTCTACAACATTTTAACCCAAACTATGTATATTTTATGGAATATTATATTCTTTTTTTGAAAAAAATTAATAATCTATGAAAAGTAAATTTATATAGTAACTATTTATTTATAAAGATTTGTGTAAATAATAAATCTGTAGATTAGTGGCATACCTTAAGGCAATTAAAAAGGAATTACTTGTGAAAGTTCAAATAAAAATTACATTTTCAATGACGAAAACTGACAATGAGAAAACGAAAATCTACTAAAACTTTGGGAAACATTTCGGTATTATTATTTTCTTCGGCAAGATAAAATATTTAAGAGAATAAAAACGCAAAATTTTTGATTGCTTTTAACTTTGACATTAAGTTATATTATATGTCTTTGACATTAGGTATAATTTATATTTCTTTATTTAATGCTAAGAGTTCAGGCCTTTTGTATCCACTTTTATTCAATTAATTTTCAGAAATGGCCTCTTTTAATTTCTATTATTACACTCAATATAGATTAATTTGAAGTCATTATTTTCATTAGAAAAATGAAGGCGTGTTAGCAGCGTATAATTGGTTAATGAATCATTTTTCAGAGACGTACAGGGTATCCGAATCAATTGTCCTTAACTTAAAATAACCATTTAAAGAATATTTCTGATGTAGGATAGCGCTATTTAAATAACATGGCAGCCGAAAGTTCTTTTCTGTTAGGGCTGGGCGATGTCTGGAATTATATATCATGATAAATTGGCATCTTTAAACCATGATATTTCGATATATCGATATTATGACATATGAACTAAGTAATAAAATATCAAGTAACGTATAAAACTGAACAAAATAATAAAATATAGTCGGTATATTAATATAGTCGGGGGAAAAAAAGTTTTTTCTTTTTTGCGTGCTCAAGAAATCAGGGACAGAGCAATGAAAATGAGCGGGCGCGCTTGCTGATTTTCAGAAAATAATTCCGAAAATTCAAAAGTTTTTGTAAATCTGCTAAATGTAAAATTCCTACCTTGGACTATCCTCATCTAAATTTTCAGACTTGTATGTGCGATAGATTTCGTTAGCCATCGCCGACACACACAAACACACACACAGGTAGAGCGAAAGTTTCCTTTATTAGTATAAATTACAACATTTAATAAATAAATGCACTTATTCCAATGAAATTATATATAAGCTATTTAAAATTACTGTTAAAGTAAATTTTATTATTTCCCCGGATACACGTAAAAAGAACGATATATCCGAATGCGCAATCTAAAGAGGCGAGAAATGTGTGGCTGCTGTATTAATGTAATATATGCTGCCACGGGCACTGGCGAAGAGGTGTGCGGGAGGGCCATTGCATCGCCGTGCATTCTGAAATTTAGTAAATATTCTTTATATTTGAAAAAGTAAAATTTAATCTGCTTAGCAGAAAATGTAGAAAATTAAGCGTTAAAAGAAAAAAAGTACTAAAATTTCTTTGAAAGAGGGAGAAAAAAATGTAATGATCCGGCTATAATCACTTCTTAAATTTTTTATATAATTCTTAAATTCCTACATTGCTTTTTGTCTGGTATGTTTAAACATTGTCTAACATGGTGGCGTCTCCGACAGAAAATTCTTATTTTATTTAATTTTTATATTCTTCATTAAAAAAAAAAAAAGCTCTGCCTATGCTGCGGCCATTTACCTTATCCTTCTTTTCGTTCTTCCGATTCCGAAGCCCATGTATGCTGTATATATGAAGCGTTATAAATATTTTTTTGCAACAGCGGATTGGGATTTTAATGAGTCACTGTCCCTTCCAAATACTGGATATGCAACGCACTATCTTCCGCACCGGAGAAAGGCAGAGAGGGGGGGGGGGGAGGGGAAGAGAGAGAGAGAAACATACCAAGACCAAGTGCATATCGCACGACGTGCAGCAAACAATCATAATTGAACTTCCAGTTTTGCTAAATCCAATCCCTTCGCTTAAAAATAGTTCCACGGTTGCTACTCTTTTGTGAAACAACAACAAAAAACTTTTTTTTTTTTGCTGATTTTTTTTTTTCTAATTATATTTTAAGCTCGGTGCTAACAATCCACAAATACAATAATTCCATTTTGGGCTTGTGTCAGAGTGCAATTATTATTGTGAAAATTATCTTGTGTGTATTTTTACCTGAACCGAAATATTTAACATGAATCCGAAGCGAAATTAAAGAAAATTAATGCCACATTTTAATGTGACTATACGGTAAAATAGACTACAGTCACGCCTCTCGTTATGAATTTAAAAAGGAAAATACAGTACAGCCCCGATTATCCGCGGAATTGAGTGGCAAGGCCACCGCGGATAACCCGAAAAAGACTGAAAATGGGGTACAAACACGAAAACAAAAGAAAATTCAACATGAAAACTATGTTTTAGTGTACAAAAAAATATAATAAAACGTTTAAAATACATATGCACAGAAAACCAAAAACCTTTGCTTTACGTCTAAATCGCTAAAATAAAGAACAGTAAATAAGAAACAAAGCCATACACACTGTACAAAAGTGTGAGTTATACCTTTAAAAAAAATCAGTCACTTGTTTTTGCTTCTTGCTTTGGATTTACCTTTTCTTTATTCTAAATTGTAAACTATTGTTTTTCTTTTAGTATGGAATGGTTTTTATCTCGAAAATGGAGCTATTCTTGATATGCTCTCCTAGAATTTATCGTAATAGTCTTATTTAATTCTTAAATATTTAATTGCTGTGTTTACGTTTGGTTAATAAAATCAAGAAAAGACATCAAGACTTTATATCCGATATTTCAAACATGGCAATCGAATCTAGAAATATTCTTCTATTACTTTCGAATACATGAAGTTTTCTGTTTATATTTATTAGTAGGGCTTATTGTATTTTCCTTGCTGTTGGCTTGGATTTTGAAAAAAAAAATAAAAATTCGCTTCGCAGATAAACCGCACAGCGGAGCATCCGCTCGCGGATAATCGGGACCTTACTGTATTTGATTTTAAAAAAATTCTGAATTAAAAATATATCTTTTCCTAACCTTTAAGACTCTATTTCTTATGCTTGTGCTAGCAGGAAAGTTGGATAAGAATCTGTTGCGTTTCGACCAATGTCCGCTTAACGAAAGAAAAAAAAAACTATAACCCCCCGCCCCCCCCCCCCCCAACACAGAAAAAATTGCGTCTCTCCTGTTATTGCCAGCACACAAACTTTAACTGCTTGATTTTTCTGCCATGTTTGTTATTTTGAATTCAGGTGACATTAAATAAATAAACAAATATCTTATTGTTTTCTCCCACTCACCACAAACAAATGATGCCAGAGGCAGTAAAATACCAAATACTCACATATATCACACGACTGTCGATTTTTAAAAGAAACCGTGAGGAGAAAAAAACGCTCTTCACAAAAGTAAAAATATCTGCCTTAAAAAGGACCCTAGAATAGACATTTATGAAAGTTATTATGGAAGTATTATTTCATTTATTCAATTAAATCGCCTGTTGCAAATAAAATATAATATTTCATTTCTTTGTCGCCCTGATTATTCGCACATTGTTCTAAAACAAAGACCAAATATTCATCAAGACGCTGAAATCTAACTATCAGAACGAAATTAAAAATCATGGTATTTGATCTGTAGCATTTTGAGCTTTTCACCGTCAATACTGTAAAATCAACATAAATATCCGCTGACGACAATTGCAGGCGAAAACCAGATTTATGATATTTATTACCCGTCATATAAACATCGAAACGATCACTTTTTCCCCTTTTCAAAAACCATTTAGGCTGTGGGAAATCATACCGTTAATACCATGATAATATCGGTAACCAAGGATTCGGTATTTAATAAAACGATTGAAGCTGGGAGAATCTTGAGGAATCATCATGTTTAGGCTGTGGGAAATCAAATCGTTAATACCATGATAATATCGGCATTTAATAAAATGATTGAAGCTGGGCGAATCTTGAGGAGTCATCGTGGTTTAGGCTGTGGGAAATCATACCGTTAATACCATAATATCGGCAACCGAGGATTCGGTATTTAATAAAACGATTGAAGCTGGAAGAATCTTGAGGAGTCATAATGGTTTAGGGTGAGAGAAATCACACCGTCCGTATCATGATGATTGAAACCGATTAATCGGTACTTAATATCACTGTTGAGGCTGGGAGAGTCTTGAGGAATCGTCATGGTTTAGGCAGGAATAAATTACTCCGTTAGCATCATGATCATCGAAATGCCCTGCGGTTTTGAATGGTAGAATCTTGAGTACTCGAAGTTAAAGAAGCGCCGATTGCAGTTTGATGAAAAAGTATGATAATCGCGGTTTACAGCACGATTATGATAATCGAGATTTACATCACGACTATGATATTCGTGATGTACCGTTATACAGGATTTTTGATATCGTTATCACGATTTATATTTTATATCGATTTTATCAGTTTTATCGATTATTCCCAGCCCTATTTTCTGTTGATGCTATGACGCACCTGCTGTTGTTTCGAGCAGATAAAGGAAAAGAGAGCGACACCGTAGGAGAAAGACGAAATTGTTCTGTGATATGCTGAAAAGAAATCCACAATTGCAGTGCAAAGAATGTTAAGAAAAGTGCACAAAAGATATTCACCCGATGCTAAAAGCATTAAGAAGTGGACAAAAACATTCTTTGAAACCGGCAGTGTAGTGAAAAGAGCCGGATATTGGACATGACGTTTCGGATGAACGCATGGAAGAGGTGAGGCAACTTTGCATTCGAAGCCTCGAAATAGGTTCAGGACAGCTGGGTCGGAGTTAGATATGACACGATTAACATGGCACAATGTTTTTCATTGAAAACTGGTTCTGTATGCGTATAAGATGCAGC